>CM062293.1:507199071-509645485 GCA_031216915.1 Pictodentalium vernedei
AGACGTTTTCTTTCTACGCACATCTGACGAATTGAATACAAAACGACTCATTGAAACATACATGTGGTTTTGTATTTATTACATGACCCAAGCACCTACTGACCTAATTTTCTTTTCTATCAACGGTGGTAAACACCATGCACTTTATGCAGTCGCATTGCATAAAAAAGTCCCGGTTGGAACAGGTTGGTGTGCAATACGGAATTCCGTATTGCACAGCCGTATTGCACGCCGTATTGCATAAGAGAGACTGCATGGGCATGTAATAAAACACAATGCCGTTTTCAAACACAATTATCTAAACCCATTCATATTGATAAAGAACGATGGGAATAGGTTTAATTAAAGTAGTTTTACCTTCAGAAGCAAAACATATTACAGATGAAGAATCTGTTTTTTAACCATTGTGACAGATAGCAAAATATCGAATCGTATCAATAATACCTCTCTGAAACATACGATTTGCTTAGGTTTTGCTGCTGTTGAATTAAGTATTTTACCAGGTGCCTGTGCAAATGGTGGTCATGTCATACATGCAATGGAATCAGCAATTCATGATCAACTGGAAGACATATTTAAAACATTTGATGTATCATTTGATCTTGGGTATTCATCTCAACAATCCCATGTAGAAATAGTAGGAAATAGTATAGGAAAATTGGGCACCGAAATGCCACTAAGTTTATTACAAAAACTGCGATGTAAAACATTTTTTTTCTAAGACGTCAAGAGATGCATTTAGATATAATGTGGATTTAAATGTTGACTTCAATCAAGTTTTTATTTATTCTAACACTGCAGATTTTTCATTTATAAAGTACGTGGAGTGTGGGTTGTAACTAAATCTCCCACAGAGTGGGGTTATCACCCAAGCTATAACTTTCAAATTCTGTACGTATTGACAAAAAACACAAGCAATGTTTCAGCCAATGGACCTCCGGGTTTAACCCAGAGGTCCATTGGCTGAAACTTTGCTTGTGTTCGTTATGCTTTGCAACAAATTTGCAATTATTGCTTGGGTGGAATCTCCACTCTGCGAGTGATTTAGTGATAATACACTCTCCACGTACGGTAGGTGCATCTGAAGCACCTATTTTACGAGTAATAAACAACTTTGAATCACAAAAATGTCAAAACATGCACATCGAATTTGATAATGTACATTATCTAACAATCATATAGATTTTGGCCTGAAAACCACGAGAAACGGTACGTATCACATAATGTGTTCCGATTCTGTATCATATAGACGACTCATTCTGATTCCGTATCATATAGACGACTCATTTCTGGTAGCGCTACGGGCTATCATAACAGACGCAAGGATACATTCTATGTGCGTTTCAGTGATCATTATGCTCCAAAAATGTTTAAAAATAATTTAACCCTTTACCTAACATGAAAAGCAGACGACACTTGCAAAAAAATTCTTGCATAACTAATTGTTTTCATTTTGTGTCTCAAAAACATAGGTTATGACCACTCGATGGAAGGAGCGCGACGAGCGCGTTGCAACGAGAGGTCATAACCTATGTTTTTGAGATAAAAAATGAAAAAATAATGAAAATTAACTGGCGATTCTTGAGAGTAGCGTTGGCCGGTTTTGGCCGTTACGTTGGGTAAAAGGGTTAAGATTTAATCTGTGTATGTGACAGAATTGTTAGATAAATAAATTATTATGATAATATGCATGTCCTGTGATTTGCATCAGATTCTCGGTGGTGTGCAAAAATGGGATCACAACTCGCCGGCAAAGCCGGTTCATTGAGATCCCATTCAGGTCAGCGCCTCGAATCTGATATAAACCACAGGACATGCACATTATCATGATAATCTGTATTTACGTACCAGTATCAAAATCTTACTTTGCTGAGATTAATATAAATATAAATAGAAACACTGGTACACCTATTAAGTTTGTCAGTGGTAAGACAGCAGAAAAGTTGCATTTTAAAGGGCAAAATATATTACATTTATAAAACAATTGTCTCAGTATATCGAGGCATACCACGTCAATATGAGTATGGATTAGGTTCTATTTTTCGTAAAGCATTGAGAACAGCCATATCATTTGTAAAACCAATAACCAACAAAGGGTTTCAAACTTTAAAGTGTGAATTTTTAAAACATGGCATACGGATGGCAAAATAACTTTTAGGAAAACGTGAAGCACCTAAAAAAAATATTCACTCATGGAAAAGCTCTTTGAAAATCAGTGGGTGAATCTGCTTTAGGTAAAACAAGACCAAAATGAAAAGCAGTAAGTCATTCTGTATATTTCTCAAAACTGGAAAGATGTATGGACCTCCTGTAAAACAAAATTCAAGACATTTGATATATTTGATTAAAGCATGATGTTACTCGGATCATGCGAACAGTTTGGAAGTAGTTTTTGATCCAGGTAATGTTTCATCAACATCAAGTAGTATAGAAAATATTGGTGAAATTGAACAATTTGTAATAGCATCTTTAAACAATTTTTCGCCCATAGAAGTTTTAATTCTAAGACAGACAACTACGTGGTTAGACCTTGCAGCATCAACACTTGAAGTTCAACTAATAATACAAAACAAGATGTGCGTGTTTTGGCTCCAGATACACAAATTGCTCCCATTAATAATTTTTCATAGTATGTTTAGCATAATTGATGTCACACTGAATGGCAATCTTATCACCACCAATACTATAATATTAGAACGTTCCTTTTCATGTTCTATCGGTCGATAGTACCTGAGTTTGTGTGATTTCTGAAATAAAACCTGAAGCAGCGAAGCTGCTGAAGGTTTTATTTTAGAAATCACACAAACTCAGGTACTATCGACCGATAGAACATGAAAAGAAACGTTCTAAGTATTTTATTATGCCGAACAAAATATGACTTTCATTGTTAAGCGTTAACTGCAACAAACCATCGATCTTGTAACAACAATGTAGTCGAATCCAAAAACATGACGTCATTTCGAACGAATGACGTCTCTTCGAAAATGACTTGTCACAAGTGTCGTCGCTTTGGGAGTTTCTTTATCAACAAATGCCAATGTTAACAACTGCATCATGCTGTTCGTGTTATAATTCATTGTTAATGCTTGTGTGAAAAGTGATTTAAATTAATGGAATATAAATTCATGTTTCTCGGACAACAGTTGATAGAATTAAGCGGAGTGAAACACAAGTCATAACTGAGACTCATATTCAGGATTCACTGAAGTGGTGAACAACAGTCAACACGTGAGTGAGTTTTTTAATATTTCTGATTCTTTTGTATGCATTGTTTGCAGTTAAAATTGAAAACACACCCACTGAAGGTGATATATTTGTTGGTAAGTTTGTGTCTACCGGTGTTGAAAAAGCTAAACGGACACGGAGCCAGCGTTTGGTGTTGAGAAATTCGACGCTGATCAATGGAAGTGGCGCTTACATTTTCTTCTTTCTCTTGTCTCCAGGGAAAAACGTTCCGATAGTACCCGTGTTTTGCCCCAAAACTCCAGTACTATGACTTTTAGAAGGTGTCATATTAACTAATCACGGCTGATGTTACAAACGTGGGGCATCATAAAGATCTTTATCCTTATAGATGATTTTCGAATAATTTTCTTAGTTATTCAAGAGATGTGAAAAAATCGCAATTGGTTGCAAGCAAAATGTGGTATTTAGATTATCCTGGCAGACATACTGAAACTGTGAAAAGTTCATCTAACAGAGGTTTGACTGAACGTGCAAAATTAATTGGTGCTAGTAAGTCAGTACAGTTAAGAGGAAAACTCACTTTAGATCTATTTGTACAAGAACAGTATTTACCAAATGGTGCTGAGATGAGAATTAAATTGCATCGTACTCCATCTGAATTTTGTTTGGTTGGGCGGTGAACATGGGCAAATTGAAATTCAGGTGCTGTTTTTTTTTTAAATATCAGCATTAAATTTAATTCTAAAATTTGCAGATGATCTTAATGCACAAATAAATCGTTCAAGTTACAAAATACAAATAAGGCGTGTAGAAAATAAAATATTCAAATTTCGAAACGGTCTTCATTCAAAAATAGAAGATCATCTGTTTCATAAACAGATACCAAAACGAATTATTCTTGGCTTAGTATCTAATAGAGATATAAATGGACAACTCCATTTTATTTCCAACATTTCATTTGGCTCCAGATACACAAATTGCTCCCATTAACCGTTTACCTTACACGTAAAGCAGACAACACTTGCAAAAAATATTCTTGAATAACTAATTTTTTTCATTTTTTGTCTCAACAACATAAGTTATGACCCCCTCATTGGAACGAGCTCGACGAGCTCGTTCCAATGAGTGGTCATAACCTATGTTTGTGAGACAAAAATGAAAAAAAATAATGAAAATTAATTGGTGATTTTTGAGAAAAGTGCTGGCCAGTTTTGGCCGTTATGTTGGGTATAGGGTTGATATTTTTTATAGCATGTTCAGTAAGATTGATGTCACTTTGAATGGCAATCTTATCACCACGAATACAGATCTATATCCTTATCAAGGACTTTTGGTAAATTGTCTTAGTTATTCAAAATATGTGAAAAATCGCAATTAGGTGCAAGTGAAATGTGGTATTCAGGTACTTCTGGCACACATACTGAAACTACAAAACGTTCCTCTAACAAAGGTTTAACTGAACGTGCAAGATTAATTGCTACTAGTAAATATGTACAGTTAAACTACACCACTAGTGGAGGGCTAACAAAAAAACTTCATTTGTCCTCTGCCTCTTCCGAAAATTTCTCCACCTCTCTCTCTCCACATCCTTTCCTGCCAGTTCTTTTATTTTGAAAAAATCCATGTTAATGAAATAATCCAGCTTGAGCTGGTAATCATATACTTACGTCTACAACGTGAAAGTAAATGTCGTAAAGGATTGATTTCTCCCGCCTTAAATCAAATAGCACATGAGCGTTCTTTGGGGAGATTTTAATCCGAATGAAATTTTGTCTTGGGTACAGTACGTGGAGATTGTATTATCACTAAATCACCCGCAGAGTGGAGATTCCACCCAAGCAATAATTGCAAATTTGTTGCAAAGCATAACAAGCACAGGCAAAGTTTCAACCAATGGACCTCAGGGTTAGACCCGGAGGTCCATTGGCTGAAACATTGCTTGTGTTTTCTTTGTCCATATGTATAAAATTTGAAAGTTATAGTTTGGGGTGATAACTCCACTCCACGGGTGGCTTAGTTACAATCCACTCTCCACGTACTGTATAAGTGCCCATCATTTCTTCTTCCATGGGAAATGAATGTAAAGTTAGCTCTGGATCAAGAGTACAGAACGTGAAGGGCCAGGGAAATATATGATAACGAATGGAATAAGTGATTGAAAGAACATGAAAGGATAGAGAAAGAAAAGATGTGGCGAAGGCAGTTATCAAAAGATTGTTTTGGACATGTGCGTCATATCGGTCCTCTGAAGTATACTCGTCAGTGGCGTCATCAAATTATTGGCAAATTGGAACGACGGGCAGGGATAAGACAGTTCTTATCAGCTCGTGGTTAAGAACTGGAGAAGTACCGGGTATAAAAATTGATCTGTATCCTGATCTTAATTGGCAATCTGAGAGAACATTAAAAATATGAGACGTTAAATTCAATAACCTACGCCCGGATTTGATTGAATTATATGAGGATTCCTAAACTCCAAGTATAGATTAATCAATTTTACTCTACCCTCCATTTCAGATTCAAGTTAATCTGCTTTATTCTAATTCTTCTTATCTCAACACTTCGTTTAAACGTGTTCGTATCACAAAACGAGTGTCTTCCCAAATGCCTCCGTGGCTGTCCTTTTTCCGGGCCCACACATTCTCAAAAGAGAATTTCTAGCACATTACAAGTTGTTTTTTTTTTAAACAAACAAAAGTCTCAGAAAGTGAGATACAGTTCCACCGCCCTTACTGTGGGTGATTGTTGGTATTGAGTGTTTTGCAAGTGTTGGTAATGAGTGTTCTATCATTCAGCGATATCCTGAAAAAAACACTCAGGCATAAATTGCTTTTCCTACATTTAACACTGATTTCCCTATATACGACCCTGGAGGGACCCTGGCAGACAATTCAGAATCACAGTTCCATCACCCTTACTGTGAGTGTTTGTTGTATCAATCAGCGATATCCTGAAGAAAACAGTCTGTATCATAATTTTGCGGGGAAATTTATAGGAACTGACATAACTTTTTATCACTGATTTTTTTCCCAAAAGACAACTATAGGTAAAAACACGAGAGATGAAAAGTGTTAGTGCCCTTAAACGGATGGCAGCATGACGTCGTACTGGGAATTACTATAGAAAAAAATCCTAAAGTAATTTACCAGTATCTATTAGTAGGAGCGGCACTCTGGAGTCGTATGGGAAATTACTGTAAAAAGGCACTCTGGCCCACAAAAAGGGTGCCATGCTAAATTATTTGCATTCATTACATTTTTATTTCCTATGTGGTGTGACAAAAACACAAGGTTTATTTCAATAATTACATAAAACATTTCTTAATAGGAAAGGATAAAATGACATCGATTCTCAGTTTTCTTCACAATTGCATTTAGACTATGAAGAGGGTAAGACTGAATTGCGCACTGCTTCAAACATGTATAGAATGAGAGATTCAAGATTATAAAAACGTAAGTAATGCTAACAGTAGTTACTACAAACCCTTCACTACAGTCAAAGTAAAAAGACTTGTGGGCGAACATTATGAGATGATAGATAGTACACTGCATGTCCCAATAGAGGACCATGTTTTTACTATCATGAGAAAGGTCATTGGAGTAGTGAATGTGAATGTAAACATGTTTGGACTAGAAACCCGCCAACTGAACCGGGTCGCAAGAAACTATTTGTTCCGAGTATCGATCAAATCACTTCCGCGTATCAAAGTTTCAATGCGCTGTTTACTTTCAGGCATCAATTCATGGTTGAAACGAGTGGAATTATCAGATTCTTATAAAAAGCATATAATAATCGTTTAATAAAAAGAAAAACTAGTGTTTTGAGTGAATACCGAAAATTATCTCACTCGAGACCGGGATAAATGGTCATTTTCGCTCACACAAGCGCACGCGAAAAATAAACATTTGTATCGGTCACTTATGAGATAATTTTCGGTATCCACTCAAAAACACTAGACTTCCTCTATTTACATATTTTATTAAAAACAAGCGACGGCGTAAGCTTTATTGAGCGGCATAGTGCGTAGAAGGGTGGCACACACCTTCCTCTCTTCCCCTGCTAAATTATTTGCATTCTTTACATTTTTATTTCCAATGTGGTGTGACAAAAACACAAGGTTTATTTCAATAATTACATAAAACATTTCTTAATAGGAAAGGATAAAATGACATCGATTCTCAGTTTTCTTCAAAATTGCATTTAGACTATGAAGAGGGTAAGACTGAATTGCGCACTGCTTCAAACATGTATAGAATGAGAGATCCAAGATTATAAAAACGTAAGTAATGCTAACAGTAGTTACTACAAACCCTTCACTACAGTCAAAGTAAAAAGACTTGTGGGCGAATATTATGAGATGATAGATAGTACACTGCATGTCCCAATAGAGGACCAAGTTTTTACTATCATGAGAAAGGTCATTGGATTAGTGAATGTGAATGTAAACAATTATATTATCTATCAATGAAGGGGACACCAGCAGTTTCAACACCTACTACAGGGTTTGGTATCCATCTGGACTAGATAGTACGAGAGATTTCAGCACTGGACATCACAGTACCTAATACCTCTCCAAATCAGGCATTTGATTATGTGTTACCAGAATTTGATGAGGAAACATATACTTTGTTATGTAATATGGATATACCAAGTGAAACAAAAACATACGGTAATTTATTTCCAGAGAAAAAAACATCATTAATGAAAGTGTTTCTAGAAAACGTAACGCTAAGGACAATAAATCAAAAGTGTGGAAACTGGCTACAAAACTGTAATGAACATTTGAAAAGTGACAATCAAAAAAGTCACATTCAGAAAATGAAATATAATTGGATTGTATTACAAATTATTCATGGAATACAATTCAGAAAATATACAGTTAAAACCATAAGTCCTGTCACGAATAGTGCGCTTATCTAGGCTTAATTGCGCGTTGGAATTGCGCGCAATTGCCAGATCGAATGGCATCCAAAGCACGGCAGGTTCTCTTGGTTACTCATAGCAAACACATGCAATGTTTCTGCCAATGGACCTCCGGGTTACCCGGAGGTCCATTGGCTGAAACATTGCTTGTTCATAGGACGTATGTACATAATTTGATAGCTTTACTTGGGCCATAACGCGTACATTAACGCGCACATCAACGTGCTATTTCTGCGCATTTCATGACAGGACTTCTAGTTTTAACTGTAATGATGCTCATTTTTTCTCTTGAATGCAAGAAGCGTTTTTCAAAAGAAAATAAGTTTGCTGTTCTACAAAAACGTTTTAGTATCGCACATAAGGTATTGCTTTGGTTTTCAGCATTTGTGCATTGCACAAATTCTGAAAAAAACTTATGTGTAACACAAAAAAGGTTTTTGGAATACAACAAACTTATTTTCTTCTGAAAACAAATATTCGTGTAAGTAAAAAAAAATTCATGCTAGAAAAGAAAATTTGATGTACAGCAAAAACATTTTGTGTTACACATAAGTTTGTTTGTTTTCATAATTTGCGCAATGCCCAGGTTTCCGAAAACAAAAAAAAAAAAAAATTATGTGCGACACAAAAAGGTGTTTACAGTACATCAAACCTTTGTTCTGAAAAACATATTTCTCCAAGGAAAAATAATTCCATGTAAGAAAAATAATTTGCGATACAGTGCAAAACGTATTTGAGTTACGCATAAGTTTTTACTTCGAGAATTTGTACAGTGTACAAGTTATGAAAAACAAAAACTTATGTATAACACAAATACGTTTTGCATTCCATCATTTGAAATGCATTACTTGGTGGTTGAAATCACAAAGCATGTAAATCACTTCATACTAATGTGATTCCAAGGGAATAAATCCAGGCTTTCTCACTGCAATGAGAGGAACTCAGATTTCCAAAACATGTGGGAACTGTGAGGCTTATACCTCTTGAATTGAATAAAAGTCTTGGCGTCAAAACTCAAGTGGGAAACTGCCAAGCATGTGCATTAAGAGTTTTCTCTTTTCACAAATATGTAATGGCCCTGAAAAGTCGTCCCCTGAGTTCCAATGTGTTCTATGTGCCTGTAGTCACATAGAACACATTGGAACTCAGGGGACGAAGTGCCTTTGTTTTGTTTCTCTTTAATAGCTAACCCAGACTAATTATTTCATTCGTCTTACATACTCTGTTAACATCATCTCTAGTAACAGGGCTAGTCCACCTCCTCTCAACCTTGTTGATCAGATAGTAACTCTGACGACATTCCGTAGAAATTTTGGAAAATCTTATTGAATTTCGTCAAATACTAATGGTGAAATTCTCTTCACTACAGCTCTTCATGCAAGTCGTCGTAAAATATATCTTGGAATAGTAATGGTTGATTCCCGCTTCATTCCGCATCTTCCAATTCCTCTTCTTCCATTCGATATCTTCATATCTATGAATAGCTGTTTTTTCTTGGTTTTGTTCAGTATCAAGTAATTTATTTATTTATTGGTATTTAAGGTCACATACTTATGCACAATGGCTAGTATCAAGTAATAACTAAGCAACAGCAAGCAAGCAAGCAAAATGAATGGGTTCGCGTGCCGAAGGCGCGTAGGGACGGTTTGGGGCAAGTCCCTTTCGACCCTACTCTGGTATTTTGTAATTTTGTTGTCTCGCAGGTCTTCATCATGACAGGTTGCAGCAGAGGAGTAAGCGTTCCAGGGAGTCGTTTCTGATGTTATTTTATCACATAAGCACTGCCTCATAACCAAGTTCAGAACAGGAATATTATACACGAGTCATAAACCCACGAGATTTTTCACGTGAGTTTATTGACCGGCGAATCACCTTAATTGATATGCGTCTTCCTACGCGTTGAATATTCATACTGCAATCCACACAAATCAATTGAACATGAAATCCGGAGATCAACGGTTCAAGAGGCAGCCAATAGGCAAAAACAAACTTACCTCTATAATGAAGCGTATGGCAACGATTGGTGGACTTTCCACTCAAAAACGCCCCACAAATCACAGTGCTAGAAAACACTTGGTCCAAAAGTTGAGTGAATCAGAAATTCCAGCCCATCACATAATGCAGATAACAGGGCATAAGAACATTGCTTCCATCAATAATTATAGCCACATAAATGAAAATCAGCACAAAAACATTTCCCGTATTTTAAGTAACACTTCCAGTGAACTTAATAATCTCTCAAGTACGAATGAATGTCATGTTGAATCCGACTGTCGATCCCAGTCTTACTCTCAGGCTCAGGTGCCATTGCCGACGACAATGCCTTCAACTTCAACTTCAAGCATAACCTCAGGATACAATTCCAAAAATAACACATTTGTACGTACTGTTGGTGCAAAACACACGGCTACTACCGGCGAAATGTTCACAATGTTTTCAGGGAATATTTATGGTGGTAATTTCAAAATCCATGTTCATGAGAATAAAAGCCTGGCTAAAGCTGAGGCGAAATGATGAAGGATAATTGTTTACACTGATTCAGACAGTGATTGAGACCGTGACGTAACTTTCCTTTGCTGGCTTGGCTTTATTGTCGTAGCGGCCATCATCGGCAAGTATAGTCTGCCTCAGGCAGATATCGGTGAAGGCAAACTCTTTGGATTCGACGGTTAGATAAATTAGCTTCCAAATGAAAACGACGACCCATCTCATGGTGCCACCCAAAGAAGACCGAACTTTCCTGGTTTGGGGGCAGGCCTGCATTTTTAACCTACTTGGCGTGAACGGAAGTGCGTCCTGGGGAGGTTTACAAAAAGTGGCTATTAGCGGGACGCATGACCAGCACTCACATCCCCAGGGGCTGTTGGCCACCTCTGGGGGTGGATTGAAGGATGATATAATGTCCATAGCGGTTAAGATGGTTCCGTGGCGGTTATTGGGGAGATAAAAGGAGTCTACTGCCTCGGGCTCTTCTGTTTTGTCTGGATCCTCCTTAGATTAGATAGGCTTTTTGGATGAATCATAGTTTTGCAGAGATGGGTGCCAGGCCCGCCGTGGTTCTGATGTGGTGATTGGTGAAGGCAGCGTATGAATGAACATAGTCGCACCTGCTCACTGCTCCTTTTTCACCATAGAACCCGCGTGATTGGTGAAGGTAGTCTATTAATGTCCATTTTCTTTGACATCCACGTCTCGCAAATACCAACTAAGTCGCTCTTTGAAGTAATGGCTCATTTGTAGTTTTCTGTTACAAGCGTTCCACACTGCTAACTGCAGCTTATCCACCAGGGTGTTGTTGTAAGGTTAAGTTGATTTAATTGCCATTTATTTAATATATGACAGCTTTGATTGGGTCGCGGGGGACATTTGAGATTTGAATAGGCGAGACCCCGACTTGCTGATATTTTGGCAAATGTCAATCAAGTCGGCGTTGAGATGTCTTTGGTGTACGGCGTGTAAATTCCCACGATGAGGGAACATATTGAATGGGGGAGGGGCATTTTCTTGCTTGTTAAGATTAATCTTTTTTAGCTTCACTGTAGTTTTAACTTTTTTAAAATAGGGATCCCCGATAATTGCTGGTAGGGTTTCCCTTGCTGTTGGGGCAGGCAAGGTGTGCCGACCTGCATGAAGCAGTTATGTGGCTCCCCCCCCCCCCCCCAAACACACACATCATGCAGGTCAAAATCTCTCTACATTTGTCGGCGAAGAGCCCAAATGTCTGACATTTGTGGCATTGGGTTGGGGTGGGTTAGACCTAAATTCCTCCGTAATGTGGTTTCCACCATTGATCTTCACTCCCTGGGCAATAAATTTATGTTTTGTTTCCCGGTTGGAACAAATGACTTGAAGTTTTCATGCAGCTTTGCCCGTGGCCTTTGATATGAATCTGCCCAAGTTGCAGTCTTTTGGATCCTTGTCAATTTCTGATTTGTGAGCATCCGGGGGGAACCTGGTAACCACTATAAAAAAAAAACAATTATTGCTCCTTAGCTGCTGCTGCTGCTGCTGCTGCTGCTGCTGGTTATGATGTTGGCGTTAGGTCGACTGTTGCGGTTATTGACATTATTTTCGTTCTTTTGCTGCTGTGGGGGTTTGTTTTCGCGAGCTGCTTTGCTTTGCCTATAAATGCCACGTAACAACAAAAAATGATAATGGTATTTGTTCAGTGAAGAAAATATGACAGAGCTCAACGTTTTATCGGACTCTGACGATTTAATAAACATTGATTCTGCAATACTAGCAATAGAAGATGGAATAGAAAATCGAGTGCCTCGGCATCACGCACTACTTCAACAGATCGTAGTGAATGTTTACTGCAGGATATTTTTAAAAGATTTACAAGAATTGAAATCTTGTCACAAGCAAATAGTCCAGTCAGCAGAGAAACATGCAGTACCGGTGGAATTCCAGATGATAGAAGAGAATCCAATATAAATTCCACAAAGTCCAAAAACCTGGACCAAAACCACGTAAACGGCAAGCTACCATTGCAACACAAACTGAGGTTTTTAAAGAGAAGAAAAGGAAAGAGATCAAAAAGCCACCCATTCTTTCATTCAGCATAACACGTGTACATTTCTTGGGAATTGGATGATATTCGAAGAGAATGGGTAAGTGATTACATCAACCATGACAGAAACAAGTCCATCACAGCGCTACCTCAAATAATTAGAAAGAGAGATACCTGATCAATTACAGTTTTTTTAGCTCTTTGCATGCTGCTGGCGGGTATTCCTGCCCAGCACAGAGTTTCTCTTGTCACTGAAAAGAAAATAAATTTGGCACATCTAATCACATTTTTCCCCCTATAAATTGAATGGACTGACAGGTAATGTTACAATTTAACATGCGTTTTGTTTTTGTGTGGGGTATTTGCTTGTATTACAATTCATCACTTATAATGGATATTTCATTTGAATCATTTTGTAGGCATTGGTGTATTCTCTTCAATGCATTTGTATTAGGATTGGCAGTAATTTTTTCACAACTCAGATTACGTATAGCGTTCTTGTACTTGCAAATTCGCATTCGTACGAACACATGAAATATGATTTGTGTGAATATGAATTTACAACCACGGACTGTCTCTTGTTTCGACTTGATGAGCATTCAGAAAACTCAGTGAATTGGCGCTATTGTACCATTTTTTTAAGCCCGGAGAGACAAAAGTGGGACAAACAATCGTAACGTGACTGGATATTTACAATAACAAGACGAGAAGGGAGAAATGACAATTTACACCTTTCCTTATATATAATTGAACAGTCTTTTTTCAAGGCAACAAATATTGGAAAGAGATTTTTCTTTCTAAACAAATGAAAATCCTAGAGAGACACAGTTCCATCACCCACGCTGTGAGTGACTGTTTTGAGGTTTTGTCAGTGTTGAACTTGGCAATGAGTGCTGTATCTATCAGTGGTATCCTAGAAACAGTATGGCATAAGATTTTACAGTTATGCCAGAGTGCCCCCAGGGTTGCCTAAGGGGAAATCAATGTTAAGAGGCGATCGCACTATGGCGGACAATTTTAACACCGAGATTCCCGTAGAATGTTAATTCAGTGTGGATATTCCCATTGATGTCCCTGGTGGCACTGTGGCGTAAAATCGTCTATGGGAATTTCAGTGTTATAATTTTACGTCACAGTGCCATCTGTTACTACTCCCGCCGTACGTGATGTCGACTCTAGTTCTTTTTCTGTACCTTTTATTTCCGACCTCATTTTAAGCCGTAGCCTTTCAACATTTCGGGAATGTAACTTCCACAAAAGAAAAAAACATATATCTATATATATTAAAATGTGGTGTATAAAGTTTTGCAATTAGTGCCACCAGGACTGTCTTTGGGGAAATCAATTCTTAAGAGGCTATGGCACTATGGTGGAAAATTGTAACACTGAAATTCCCATAGAATGTTAATTCAGTGTTAAAATTCCCATTGACGACTCTGAAGGCACTATGGCGTAAAATCGTCTATGGAAATGTCAGTGTTTTTACGCCACACTGTCAATCCTTAATACTCCCGTTGTCAGTGATGCCGATTCTAGTTCTTTCTTTATACTTTTTATTTTAAACCTCATTTTACGTCTTATCCTTTCAAAATTCTGGGAATATAACCTCCACAAACAACAAAAGATATATATCTAAAAATGTGGTGCCGTCCTATGAAATTCTCAACTGTTATGGTCGAACGCTGGTGTGACATCATATAGGGCCATAGGGTCAAAAATTAACAAGCTTTCGGATTTTTTAAAATTTTAGTGGAGCTCAAAAAAATTAGGACATACTTCTTTTGTCTTTTTTGCGATTTGTCGTTATTTTTACGTTGCTTTGAAGTTTATCCTGTTTTCTACAATCGTAATTAAAAGTCCTTTAATTTTCAGTCTTATTTTTAGCCTTATCCATTCGAAAGTTTGGAACTATAATCACCACAAAAAATATCTAAATATGTGATGCCATCCTAGAATCTTTGGGGTGACGTCATGGTGTGTCATATGGTCAAAAATTAAAATGCCTCGGAGATTTTTTAAATTTTAGTATTTTATTTTTGAAATTTTAGTATTTTGTTTCAGAACTTTTAGTATGTTGTAGAACTAAACAAAATTAGGAGAAAGATTATTTGTTTTCAGATTTAACGTCATTTTGACGTTTTTGTCACTTTTTTTATTATACGCTAAACGATAGATTATCGGAGAAATTGCGAAAATACAGAAACCGTATCCCCCACTGTGAAAATATAGAAATTTAAACTTCCACGGTATCAATCAAAATGGCGGCTTTCAAAGCATCACTTCATGGTGGATACGAGTCAAATTACCGCTGGAAATGATCAGTTTGTTCTAAAAAGGCATAATGAGAAGTAAATCTAGTGTTTTTGAGTGGATAACGATCATTTCCAGCAATAATTCAACACGTATTCGCATTGAATTGGTGCATGAAACCCGCTAGTCCAAACATGGCCTGAAAGTTCGTAATATAAGTTAGTGGTTTGGTACGTCCTTTCAAAGGACGTACCGAACCAAAAACTTATATTACGGACTTTCAAGCCATGTTTGGACTAGAAACCCGCCCACTGAACCGGGTCGCAAGAAACTATTTGTTCCGAGTATCGATCAAATCACTTCCGCGTATCAATGTTTCAATGCGCTGTTTACTTTCAGGCATCAATTCATGGTTGAAACGAGTGTAATTATCAGATTCTTATAAAAAGCATATAATAATCGTTTAATAAAAAGAAAAACTAGTGTTTTGAGTGAATACCGAAAATTATCTCACCTGTGACCGAGCCAAATGGTTATTTAGCAATAATTCAACAAGTATTCACCTTGAAATGATGCATGAAACCCGCTAGTTCAAACATGGCATGAAAGTCCGTAAATAAGATTTCGGTTTGCTATGTCCTTTTGAAGGATGTACCAAACCTAAAAACTTATATTACAGACTTTCAGGCCATGATTGGTCTAGAAACCCGCCAGCTGAATCAGATTGCAAGACTCCATATGTTCCGAGTATCAATCAAATCACTTCTGCGTTTCAATGATTCAATGCGCTGTTTACTTTCATGCATCAGTTCAATCAGTTCAAGGTTGAAACGAGTGGACTTATCGTATTTTTATAAAAAGCGTATAATAAAAAGGAAATCTAGAGTTTTTGAGTGGATACCGAAAATTATCTCAGGAGTGACCGATACAAATGTTTATTTTTCGCGAGCGCTTTTGCGAGCGAAAATGACCATTTATCCCGGTCACAAGTGAGATAATTTTCGGCATCCACTCAAAAACTCTATAGCCCAAGAACATTAGGTTTCACTAGGGAAAAAAATCGGAGAAAGCTGATTTTTTCAGGGAATGTTGAGTACATGTCACTGAACGATTAGACAAAAGTCCCCTAAAATCCCAGTTGAGCTTTTTTTTCTACAGCCTTTTTTCGAAAACGCGTTTGAAAAAAATCAAAAAAAATCGCACGAACTTTGTAACCTCGAATTGATCCAACTGTATTTTTTGTTTACGCGTATTTCGAGCTACATAATGTCTAATATTCATTTACCTAGAGGAAAATGTGCATTCTGTGACAATTTCTGCGAAAAATTATTGAAAATTCACAAAAAAAGTATCGGATTTACGCAAAAAATGACGATTTTCCTAACGGATTTGCCCAAAGGGTCGTAGTACAGAACGGGATGTTAGTTGGACAGAAGATAAAAAATCCACCACCATTTGAAGACTTTTATCATTGCTTACAAAATGGACATTATGGAAGACCCCCTCTGCTTCTGGCCGAGTTCCCCTTTTGGCATAAAATTCGTCAGCATGAGAACTCAACTATTTTCGGGCTTGGGACCGAACAGACACGTCTGTGTCTGGAAGCATTAGATCAATAAATAATATTTACAGAATGTACAAAAATCAATAAATAATATTTACAGAATGTACAAATCAATCAACATGGATTAAGTTACATTGACTATTATCAACGCTATATACAGAAATGACATGACCTATATACATATTATTCATCGAACTCAGAAATTTCCGACAGGACAGTGTTTCTGTGGTTGTTACAAGAATCCGAACTGCAATTACACAAACCTGAGCAAGAGAGTCCTGCCTTCTTACACCCACACCTTTTTGTACAAGCACTCTTGCAACCACAACTGATCAGATTCAGTAGGTTATCGGGGGCACATGGCCTTGTGGCTGCAGTCGGTACAAGAAGTCCATTGTCTAGCGACCACCCCCAATCCGTCGGAGGAAGCGAAGTGCCCAGCCATTGTTGGACCTGGAGATAACATCTGTAGACATGTTGTTGTGCAGCATCGCTGCTTGGTGGGAGTGAGTCTAGGTCGATGGGTTTATTCAGTTTAGATTTTGCTACATAACGCTTGTAAGTGACATATCTATATTGGTCGAGAGAGGAAACAGTTTTACTCCCGTATAAGATCAGGAGAAGTTGTTCCCCGGCAGCGGCTACTGCACTTGGTGTACTGTCATCCGCCAAAATTGTGTTGACATACTGTTGTGAGTCGCTAGTAACATCGGAGACAATTGTACTGAATACTTTCTTCTTACCAACTCGAAAGAGTGCAGAAGTAGTGTCACAACCACTTATGGAATGTGCTACAAGGAGGTTGCTTCTATGGTCACCCATTTTGGTTGCTATTTCACTAACTGAAACTAGTAAGTTTGGGGTAATGGGATACATCATGTGAATATTACATTCCGGTTGAACTCGAGAGGTAAGAATGACTAACAAGTCTGTGTCTGTTCCCACAACGACAACATTGTTGTCATCTTGAGCGATGTCAAGTGCAGTTTCGGCTATCAGTACATCAGCATCAGCCTCGGCCTGCTTGGACTGAATATTGATAGCAGATAGCTCCTGCATTAGAAGATCGATCAGTTGGGTTTTGTTCTTGGCATTTGCAAGGAAATCGGATTGGGGTGTGGTGGCTGGTAACTCGGGTGAGATATTAATATCAATGGAATACCTGTCTTTAGATCTACGGGCTTGTTCCATGCCCTTTGTCGACATTGTACAAGCATAACCATCAAAAACAACCACGACGTTCGCCCCAAAATGTTTCACTAGATAATTGGAATATGATGTACATATGTCCTTATATGACGACTGTTTAGGCCATACAACTGCCCTCAATAAAAATCCACCATCTACAACAAACAGAGAATGTTTTGGGATTTTAGTTTGCTCGAAACCGTATGTTTTGAGGATCTTACCGAGCGTGCTTTTCTGTGTCTTCCTCATTCCAGCAGAATCAAACAATGCTGGTGGTTTCGGGGCGAGTTCATATTTGAGATACTCTTCCATCTCTGCTTGTGACTGAATAACACATGTGATGCGGTTGAACAGAATTGTGGGGTCAATCACTACCTTACTTCCACGGACTTTGATGCTATTTGCCATCGATGCGAAAGACTTCACAGTGTCAACACGTCGTAGTTTGATGCTGTTGAACGTTTTGCTTGCAACATTCGATACGCAACATTCACCAATTTTGCGAACTTGGTCACAGTTCACAGTTTCGTCGGCCACAAGCCCGGTCGCTATAGAGACTAATTGTAGTGGATCTCTATTCTGAAAGGGGGAATGCACTCTGAGCCAGTTCAATAATTTGGTGATATCATTGGCATCAGTCAATTGTGAACTTTGACGGAGATCCCGATGTTGTTCGCCATGACCAGTGTGAACATGAACAAAATTTTCTAGAGCATTACATATCGGAAGGCAAAGAGGTAGTCCATGTACCCATTTCGCAGCAGTGCTATCGGTTATTCCCCTGCCATGTGTGAGACCACCAGGGAGCTTGAACATTCTCATTAAACACTGCTCTATGGTCTGATCAGAATATATCCCGTCCCAGAATTTATCTGAGCGCCTTATGGAAAAGTAACCTTTCTCAGTGAACAACTTCAAATCATCCTGTTGCATTATTTCTGTTAGCTCATTCATCTGCTGCAAATAGAGATGAGAACTTTTTGCGTATGCAAAATGACCACCTGCGTGAAATACTGAAATCATATTGCGAACACAATATGTGTGGAGTTCCCAGTCGCCTGTGCGCTCTGCTCTCAAGAACAACTGGAGAAGACCTATTTGCTCGTAGTATTGTACCCAAAGCTTTCCTGTGCGTCCTACGGACGTATTCTGGAGCAGTTCGTGTAATTTTGACAGTAGATGGTTGACACTTTCTTGATTGACAGCGTCAGCTGTTGTACAGTCACCTCTGGCAAGTCCACAGAATATTTCATTGACTTCTGTGCAGTCTATGTTATCTAGTGTTCGGCTTTCTTCAAACACAAGTCTTGTAATGGCAATTTGTGTTAGCAAATGGGCACAAACTGCTCTTGAATATGCATGACCACTGATCAAATGATGGATTGACCCACCAGCATAAACAGTCCCCCAAAGTTCATCAAAGCCGCTACCAGCCATGATCGAACCAATTGCCCCTAAATATGACATAATCATATGGAAGCCGCCGAGTCTAACGAAAACTTTTGTCAACTTATCTGACGAAGACACAATCTCCACTGCTTTGATATAAAGTGGTTGGTCAAACGTCACTGGACAAACGTATAATACGGTATTTGAATGAGAAAAGTCGATGCCGTTTGAATTTGAGTTTAGGGGGTATGGTTAATATTTTACACGTTTCACCAGTTCATTATGGAATAAATGACTATTGTTATATATCATTATAAAGCCACTGCTTTTCTGCAATTTTTGATATATAATTTAACTCCCAAAGTAGTCGTAGATTTGATTTAATGGACGTTGTGTACCGTTGTGTGTATAAAAGCAATAAATTTGTTTTCGTAATTTTGTACATTTTCGTGAATATTTCACCATTGAGTGTGAGGATTGGTACAAAGTTGGCATTTTCTGTTGGGGATATGTATTCTCAATATAATTCAGCACGATATTTATGATTCTCACCCTACTAAGGCGAATAAGAATGAGAAATATGGAGCTGGGTCGAATTTTTTTTAAATTTTTTTTTTTCATCAAAACAACGCTATAACTAAGAAAGCTCAACTCGGATTCGCGGGGACTTTTCACACTTTATCCGCAGTGTGTGTCCCGGAAACATATAAAAAAATCAGCTTTCTCCGATTTTTTTCCTTACTTTCTCATTTTTATGTCTAATGTGCCTGGACTACTAGATTTCCTTTTTTCCTCTATTTACATATTTTATTAAAAACAAGCGACGCCGTACGCTTTTTGGGCGGCATAGTGCGTAGAAGGGTGGCAAACACCTTCCTCTCTTCCCCACACTGTTGGGCGCTGGTCATGCTTCGTTGGATGATATCTGGAATCTGGAAATTCATTTTGCGATTTTAAAACCGTCTACTTATCTTTGTGACAGTATACATATAAAATAAATTAGAAAAAGTTATTAGTTATGTGGCAATGAAATTTCCGTGAGATTTATGGATTCTCACAGGAGTGGCTATGGTAACCTTTTCCGCGTTAAACATCGTGGCAAATTACACAGATTTATTTTGTTGCCGAGAAGACACTGGAACCTGTTACACTGAGGGAAGGCATTATATATACAAGTACATTTGACTGTTTTATCATTTTTGTTTTAAGTATTTGCTCATTCAAGCATTACCATATATTTTAATGTCCTATCTGGAAAGTTTATATTTAAATGTCTTTGAAAAAGTGTACTGTTAAAACTAGAAGTCCTGTCACGAACAGTGCTTTTATCCAGGCTTAATTGCGCCCTAGGAATTGCGCGCAATTGCCATATCGAATGGCATCCAAGGCACGGCAGGTTCTCCTGGTTACTCATAGCAAACACAAGCACCGTTTCTGCCAATGGACCTCCGGGTTACCCGGTGGTCCATTGGCTGACACACAGCTTGTGCACATGCCAAATGTACAAAATTTGATAGCCTTACTATGGTTATAACGCGCAGTTCGACGTGCTATTTGTGCGCAGTTCGACGTGCTATTTGTGCGCAATTCATTACAGGACTTCTAGTTTTAACTGTAATCTATTATGGTAGACTCGATTGTGGAAATTCGACCTGGGGGCCAGATTGTTGTACTGAAGTCTTCTGCAACAGTTGTTTTGCAACACAAGGTTGACCGGCTGGTCATACACGACTTATGTGTTGTGTTGTCTGAGCTTTCATTTGGCTCAAAATGATATTAAGTCTGTATTCTATAGTAGTTGTTTTTTTCCCCTTTCAGTTGCGCTTTGTAGTATGCCTTCTGTATTACCATGTAGATTTATTAGCAAGCCTATCTTGCAATTGTGTTATGATGCAGTGATAATTTAATTCTTCGGCCCTACGGGGCTGAGGGATTGAATAGTCTCTGTCTATTTCAGGTGTTTGTGGGGTTGACTACTTCATGTAAACAGAGTTAAAAGGTTTAAATACTATGTTGGTATTTAATTTAACCCTTTATCCAACGTAACGGTCAAAACCGACCGGCGCTATTCACAAAAGTAGACAATTAAGGTTCATTATTTTCTTCATTTTCTGTCTCAAAAACATAGGTTATGACTCCTCTTTGGAACGAGCTCGTCGGGCTCGTTCCAATGAGAGTTCATAACCAATGTGTTTGAGACAAAAAATGAAAAAAAATAGTTATTCAAGAATTTTTGAAAATGTCGACTTTTTTCATGTTAGGTAAAGGGTTAATGCTTGTGTTTATGTGGGGTGTACATTATAAATTCATTTATGTAATGCACTTTAAATGCGTAATACTTATGAATAATATAATTCATTATTTAAAGAAATATTGAACCATACAGTACGACCCCCGTGGACTGACCATTTTTCACGGGTGGACAATATTTTCACGGACGCAATAATATTAGACTCCAAACACAAATTGTAGGAATAATCATCAACAAAATAACTGATGAAGCATGGAAAACAACTCGGTTCTTCATTAATTAAAATTTTGTTGATGACGATTTTTATTACCTACTACCTTATAAGCGCATGCGTGTACATCACCGCCCACGCATGGATTTCGACCAAACCACGGCGATAGTACTGATTTTGGTTTGGTGATTGTATTACGTTATTGTTGTGTTTGCTTGCTGGACTGTTTGGTCCGTTATTTTATGTTGTCAAGTATTGCTGTGCCCAAGCTGAGTGAGCTCTTGGAACCTGTTCTGCTGAGGTACATCAGTCATTGATTTTTTTGTGGACTCAAGGTTTCTCGACACACATTGGTTGTTATACTCGTTTGGAATGAGACATCTGAGGTGATTCCCACTGGGTGTGTCAACTGGTATCTATCAAGCAAGGTTCTTCTGTGCATCGATAGGTTATAGTTTCTTGTCCTCCATCGGTTGTTACACTTAGCATTTGGAGCTGTTTTCAACAAATATTCTGCTTTGGCTGTAAACACTTGGTGCAGTTGTTTTAAATCTACATCCAGCAAATGCCATATTGGACATGTGCGTAGTATGCTCTGTATTTGTTTGTTTTGATTTTCAATGTCAGGATTCTTTGTGTTATTTGCATGTCATGGTGTCCTTTGTATTGATGACAATTATTGATCATGGCTGTGTAAATGAAAGTGTTATACAGCTGATAGAATAAAGAACCTACGTCAAACTGTCATCCGCCTCTGAGTTGTTTATATACTTCCTGCTGCGGCTGTACATAGTTTGAGTTTGGCGTTGTGATCGGATACGAAAGGTTATGTTTAAAATGATGAAACATAACCAGCACAAATGACTTGCAGGCAGTAGTATGTAATGTACCAGAACATCCCTTTTCTACAGGACCACGGTACAGAACCTCGGAAGAGACGTCATGTCAGGTGACCAGTGGTGGCATCTCGGGTTGTCATGGTAGACCGTGTGAGCGACAATGTTGTAACGCCTTACCCATAGTGATACGCGGTGTTAGTGTGCACGGTTGTTACGCAGGTTGTTACGGTGGTGCGAGTTTCCGTCGTCCATTTTGTATCGTCAGTAGGTAGCATATGATTGCTATGTGACCCAAATGCCAACTATAGTAGAGGGTTGTGTTCGAAGGGTGTGTTTCTTTGTAAAAGGGTGTATCTAATTTCCTAAATAAACACCGACAATCCCTCTAAATCACTAAAATCATCTCAAAACGTCCAAAACAGACTTGGCCAAGCCCCATTTGGAAATAGTGCTATGATACGCGTTCCTTTGTATAATAGTACTTTTCTGGTTCGCATTTCTGCAGAATATCGTCGGATACTTTGTAGAGTTACATACATGCCCAACCTACAATCACAATCTCCAAACAACTGTTTATTTGACGCGGGTTTTCCACAACTTCCCGGTTTCTACCTGTTATTCAGAAAAAGCCCCATTTTGGTTTACTAAGAGTAGCACATAGTACTTTTTGGTACGTTCTTTTAAACTGGAGTACTGACACGAATTTTTTTCAAATTCTTGGTGTCTACAAGCTACGTTATGACTTCCCCCAAATCATCAAAATGTATTCTGACTTCCCTAGATGCGTTTATGTGCTAGTGCACAATGTATACACATTACACATTACAATGTGTATCACGTATTAAGCTGGAGTACTGGCACGAATTTTTCCAAATTCTTGGTGTCTACCTATGTATCTACAAGCTATGTTATGACTTCCTCCAATTCATTATAAAGTATTGTGAGTTCCCTAGATGTGTTTATGTGCTAGTGCACAATGTGTACACATTACCCGTATCACATAGACACATGCTGGATTGCCGATATGAGCTTGTGTGCTTATGCACATGCTAGGTACCTCGCATGTAAAAAAAAAAACTTGATGGTACCGAGACATGCTTATGTGTTAGTATATATTGTATTACAGTGTGTACACATTGCACGAAATACATAGTCAATTTCTTGGATCGGTAGGCATGCTCTTGTGTGCTGGTGCACAATGTTGCACATTGTGCAGTTGTGCCTAGGCTCATACTGGTATTTGAGGATGCCTGTGACATGGCAATGTATCATTTGACAATACCCTTTCGGGAAATATTTTAGGGATACCTATCTGAGGATATATATCTGAAGATAGTTTATAGCAGATTACTCAATTCATCTGGTTGCGTTTGTAAAAGACTCGACCGAGAGCAGAGTCGAGACAGGATCAGGTATAGCTAGAAGTATGAAGTAGTGCTACAAGTCAATAATAGTGGTACAAAGCAGCAAGGGTGGAAGAAGACTATAGTTAAGGAATGATCGTTTCTTTTTGTCTATTCCTTGAGTTATGAACCCCAAAAAACAAAGTCCAAACTGTGTAAATGGGCGTACATTTACACAGTTTTGACTTTGTTTTTTGGGGTTCATAACTCAAGGAATAGACAAAAAGAAACGATCATTCCTTATAATTAAACGTTCGCGACCCAAATAAATAAATAGTGTTAGTCGTCCTCTACTTCAGCGAACAAACACTTAAAAACTAAAACTGGCAGACATATTATTTTTCTGGCATAAAATAGGGCGCATATTATTGAAATGCAGGTAGCAATTGACACACTTTCCAAGTCAAATGCACTTATGTCATTAAATTTTTTATTGACCACTGAATTACGTAATGCAAAGAAAACGTCATAAGCCACGCCTCCCTCAAATTTCATTCAACTGTTCACTTCACGTAAAAGTTACGTTCCGTGGTAGGTGGAAGTAGGCCATCAGTATTACATTGTATTTTGGTTTTGACCGTTTCCCGAGAACTGAAAAACACAGTTTGTAAAAGTGGAGTTAGATATAAAGCCAGATGACATAGAATTGGTTGAATTCAATGTCAAAATTGCCGTATTCGTCGTAACCAGCCCTTGTTTACAATCGATTTGGGTAAAACGATGAACGCAGACGATCACCCAGTGTGCGTATAAATTGAAATGTCAAATAAATACAGTTGTGAAGAAAAAGAAAAAATGACCCACCACGGTCATTTAAATATTTTATAAATAATTTCAAGGTGATAAATTAGTAATATAAATTTATTTTTCTTTTTCACATTTAGAACGTGCAAGTGTTCTAACTTCTACTGATTTGACACGATGTTGCAACTCCGAAGACTGGTATTTTAGGGGCGTGGCTGGGGGCGGACCTAATTGTGTTTTTTTCGGTTCATTGAGTTATGAAAAGAAAAAACAAAATCGTGTGAGCCAATCGTTTTATCTGAAAACACATGAACCGAAAAAAAGTTTAATTATTGTCGGATGACTACAAAAATGTTGGATCACACGACAGATGGTGTTGAGTATAATGTGCATAGGTACAAAAGCACATATTGTCACACCCAGCATGTTCCTATGTGTTACCTGTAATATGTACACGTTGTGCACCAGCACATACACACATCAGGGGAAGTCAGAATACTTTACAAGGTGAGACAAGTCATAACACAGCTTACAGATTCAAGAATTTGGGAAAATGTGAGCCAATACTCCAGTTTAATAGAACTCACCCTATAGCACAACGTGCTACCTTTATAAACCCAATATGGGGCTTCTAGGGGAATCAAAATATTAAGTGGACAGAAGCCGAGGATTTGGGGGAAAATGCGAGCCCAATAAAGAGTTTTGGGAGATTAGGAGTGAGGGTCGGATCTGCTTGCGGTAATTCGACGAAATATACATGAATTCTGCAGTAATCCGAACCAGAAAAAGTACTCTTATACAGAGGAACGCTTCTTATAGCACTATGAACTATTCTTATAAGCTCAAATGGGGCTTTGCCAAGTCCGTTACGGTAGTTTTGGGGTGATTTTTAGTGATTTGGAACGATTGTTGGGTCTATTTGGGTAATTAGATATACCCTTGTACAACGAAACATACCCTCCGAACTCACACCTGCACTATTGTAAAATTGCGGCCGCCTCCAATATACAAAATGGACGACGCAAAAGAGTATACCCCAATAACACGTGTTTCGCATGCAACTAACGCCCTGTATCAATATTCGGATGACGCCACAACATGGCCACTTACGCTGGCTGTCATGACAATTCTACATGGCGTCAGTGGGTCACGTGACATGACGTCACTTCCGACGTCCTGCATAGAGGTTCTGCAGGAAAGGGATGCCCGGGTACGTGACAACTACTGCAGTATTTCAGTCTTTATTACATTATTTTCAAACAAAACTGAAATGTGCTGATACATCTTAATTGGATCACTCGATCATTTGGCTATTACAGTTTAAAAAAATCAACACTTACAACAGATACAGTGCAATCGCCTTGGACTAGTCGTGATGTACGCGTGGTCAGTGAGTGATGTTCACGCATGTGTTACCAGGTAATAAAAATAACCTTCAGCAAAATTGTAATTAATGAAGCTCCGGGTTGTACCGGGTTAGAATCTAATAATTATTGCGCCCTTGAAAATATTGCCTGCTGTGGAAAGTGACCAGTCCTCGACGTCCGAACTGTATATTGCCAATTGTGTCTGTGGCTCCATGTGTGTAATTAGAATGTCCTGCATCATTACCATGGATGAAGATATCCTTGCGAGTGATGTCTTTTAAGACATTGACACGCTTGAGGATCTTATGGAACTCAGCTACATTATCAAGGGTGACTGTTTTTAACTCACCACCCCCTTCTGTTGTGAGTGAGGCACACTTATCTTCACTCACACATCACAAAAAAGTTGATTTTCTAACGTCTTTGCACTGGATGGGTTGTGTAATGAGCTGTGCAACTCCCCGTATCTAGGGCCATGCAGTCTGCCGTGGCGTCGATAGAATCAGAGATCTGGGATGTCGCCAATATCCAACGGATCATCTCCATCCCCTACACGTGGTGAAAGCGTATCTGCAAAGCACGCCTTTGGTGTTGTTCGGAATTCCCGTCCA
Source organism: Pictodentalium vernedei (assembly GCA_031216915.1). Lineage (NCBI taxonomy): Eukaryota > Metazoa > Mollusca > Scaphopoda > Dentaliida > Dentaliidae > Pictodentalium > Pictodentalium vernedei. The sequence continues at coordinate 507,225,511 of CM062293.1, forward strand.
GTGTCCAGTGTTCGTTCGTAGGTAACCTCACAAGAGAAGGAACCTGGGTGTCAGATCGGCATACCCCTGTTCTAGGGCGGGGTCTGGCATTATTTCTTCAAAAATCTTGTTAACCCTTTACCCAACGTAACGGACAAAGCCGGCAAGTGCTATTCCCAAAAATCGCCATTTAATTTTTATTATATTTTCATTGTTTGTCTCAAAAACATAGGTTATGACCCCTCGTTTCAACCTATGTTTTTGAGACAAAAAATGAAAAAAAATCAGTTATTCAAAAATTTTGTTCGCAAGTGTCGTCTGCTTTTCCTGATAGGTAAAGGGTTAAATACGATTATCCCTTGTCGTCATGTCATTGACTGGTATAATCGGTATAACGTAGAGTTCTGTCTAAATGAGTGTTTTAGACACAGGTCAGGTGTTCATCGTCTTAATGCGCTAAAATTCTTCCTCGAAGCTGCGTTGTTTGTCACGCCTATTTTTCGACTTCACTGACGGGTACTCCTTTTGTTTGAAGAGATTTCATAATTACGATTACGATCTTATCCTTCGTGGTCGGCGCGGATTATTTCACTCGGCTGACGCCTTTTGAAATAATTCTCCACCCGCCCCTCTCGAACATGCAGATCGTATTCGAATTTGAGCAGTGAACGCTGTAGAAGGTTCTGTTACATAGTATTACTTAGTGTTGTTAAAAAGTAGCAATGAAGCATTTCAAAGTTTAATGTCTCTTGACGTCCAGAAATGATTACAATGTAGTAGAATAGACCAATTATATTTATTATGTCCCACGTTTGTAACATCAGCCGTGATTGGTTAATATGACGCCTTCTAAAACTCATAGTACTGGAGATTTGGGGCAAAACACGGGTACTATCGGAACGTTTTTCCCTGGAGACAAGAGAAGAAAATGTAAGCGCCACTTCCATTGATCAGCGTCGATTGGAATTTCTCAACACCAAACGCTGGCTCCGTGTCCGTTTAGCTTTTTAAACACCGGTAGACACAAACTTACCAACAAATATATCATCTTCAGTGGGTGTGTTTTCAATTTTAACTGCAAACAATGAATTCAAAAGAATCAGAAATATTAAAAAACTCACTCACGTGTTGTTCACCACTTCAGTGAATCCTGAATATGAGTCTCAGTTATGACTTCAATCAATTATATTTCCACAAGTTTAGTACTCCTCGACCTTACTGAGCCTCCGCTCAATTCTATCTACTCTTGTCGTCCGCGAAACATGAATTTATATTCCATTAATTTAAATCACTTTTCACACAAGCATTAACAATGAATTATAGCATGATGCAGTTGTAAACATTGGCATTTGTTGATATAGAAACTCCCAAAGCGACGACATTTTCGAAGAGACGTCATTCGTTCGAAATGACGTCATGTTTTTGGATTCGACTACATTGTTGTTACAAGATTGATGGCATGTAGCAGTTAACGCTTAACAATGAAAGTCATTTTTTGTTCAGCATAATAAAATAATTAGAACGTTTCTTTTCATGTTCTATCGGTCGATAGTACCTCAGTTTGTGTGATTTTTGAAATAAAACCTTCAGCAGCGAAGCTGCTGAAGGTTTTATTTCAGAAATCACACAAACTGAGGTACTATCGACCGATAGAACATGAAAAGGAACGTTCTAATATTATAATAGTATAGTCGCCGTGGACTTCTAGTAATCTACGCGCGGGCAGAGATGTCCACACATTCGTTGACCAGGTAATAAAAATAAGTAAAATGTTTATAAATGAAACACAGGGTATAACACGGTGCTTTATTAATGTTTTTGTGCTTATTCCTATAATTAGTGTTTGGAATCCAATAATGTTGCATCCGTGGAAATATTGCCCATCCTCATAAAGTGCCCGTCCACGGCGGCCGTACTGTACTACTACGTCATACATGCAGGATGCATAGAATTAATGACATTTTCTGAGCTAAAATATAGCTAACTATTATTGGCTGCCACTGCTATGATACTGCACAACCTCTGTTTATTCAAACCATACGTTTATATTGCAACGGAATAGCAATTGGATACGTTAAGTCGGCGGCCTACAAGTTACCAGATTCTGAACAGACTGATACGTCGACTTAATATGACATTATATTACTGGGACGATGAGAGCACAATGCGGCCGCTGACCCTGGCTATCACAAGAATATATACGACTTCCACCATATTACGTCCGCAAAACTGGTTCGCTTGCAAAGGTTATGTATTACCATGGAACTATGCCCGTCATACGGTCGTGGGAAAACCACAAGGTGCCATCTTCCACTGGAAGATAGAACCTTATGATTCCTACGAGACGATACGTCTATGTATTTAACACACCGCACGACCTTTCGTACGTGGAACGTATTCTTGTATACACTGCTAGTTTACATTCCATCATGTCATGCTATTATGCATCGCGTTCATTTACAACAATCTGTTGACATGCAATATTTTCATAAAGATATAGATGTCTATATTCCAAGTTACAGAATGAAAACAAAGTTGAAAAAAAAATAATTCAGTTCTTACTGAACAATTGTGCCAAAATATGCCATAAATGATGGAATACATTTCTGGGTTGCTATTTTACTACAAATTTCATTTAGAAGATTTCATTGTTTGAGTGCGGTTGTGCACTAGAGAGCTGATGCTAACTGTAAGTTGAACCGATTTCTTAATTTTGGAACTTAGTTCGAATTTCCTTGTAACTTATATACGGTACTTCACATCGATCTGACTTTCTGTCAAGCAACAAAATATCTCCAAACGTCGCCATTTTGGGGAAAAGTATTCAAAATTTCTCTGGAAGAGGCCTATTTTGATAAATAGCTCTAAATGGCGGATTAAAAAAAAAATGATACTCTCCCATGTTTCCACCAGGGCGAGTGGGACACCATCTTCATACCTTGCCCAACACAAGATTTCGACTATCGTGATATTCCCACTGCATAAAAATGCTTGGATCCCTCAAACATCCATGTGTGACCCCCCACCCCTTCCCATCTTCATAATATAGTCAAACATTGATGCGCTATCGACGAGTTTACCGTCCTGATCGGTTTGGTATCGTTCTGACTGTTTCAGCTTAATTTTAAAGGGGAGAAACTTGTGAGACAAACGCACCTAAAGCGTTATTTATGCTCTGAATATATCAAATGTTCGCGCAGTGAGAAAGAGTAACCAGTCGTTCATCGATAATTGTTTTTTTTTAGACTCTGGCACTAGACCATAATACGTGTTTGTATCTTACTACAATTATACATTTAACCCTTTACCTAACATGAAAAGCAGACGACACTTGCAAAAATAATTCTTGAATAACTAATTGTTTTCATTTTTTGTCTCAAAAACATAGGTTATGACCCCTCGTTGGAACGACCTTAACGAGCTCGTTCCAATGAGGGGTCATAACCTATGTTTTTGAGACCAAAAATGAAAAAATAATGAAAATTAACTGGCGATTTTTGAGAATAGCGCTGGCCGGTTTTGGCCGTTACGTCAGGTAAAGGGTTAAGACAAATACACATTTTTATTGCAGGTGGTACCCTTCACGCGCGAGGGAACTGAGAAAAGTAGATTTTCGATGCTAATCGAATCGACAAGTAATCAAATTCCTCCATTCGCACACATCGTCGTCTGAGTGCTGGAATGTTCTATGTCCCATAACATTAGAACATTCCAGCACTCAGACGACGAAATATTTAGGCGAATTAGGGCAATATTTTGCAATACAAATTTAGTCGACCAATCCAATTTAATAATGCTTACCACACAAAACACACTCAAAGATAGAGTTTTACGTTGTTGAAAGGGAGACCCCATTGATTTAACCGAGCGTATTCGCTCATAACAACAGTGCTGTTTTGGTTTGAACACAAAATAGTTCCCTGTTTAAATGATTAGTTCGTCACTTTTGATGGAGATAATGTAAGATAAAGTGTGTGTATGTGTGTGTGTGTGGGGGGGGGGGGGGGAGTTCAAGAGGGGATGCTGGAGACAAACGTCGTTTCGGTGCAATATATCGACTCATCACGAATTGATCCATGTACGCCCAGATTCTTGGTCGCCACTTCAGAACACAATATTACCTCACCCACCTCCTCCTCGATCCAGAGATGGTGATAAAGTTTATACTGCGATTGTTGTTTGTATTCATCACTACCCAATAAAATACTTTATTTCTTATTTATGTGTTTTCAATTAACGATGTTGATTTTAATGTTAATATTATATATATGTATACATATATCTTACCTCCTACAAGTATCTGGGAATGTCATTGGTTCAAAAACGTCACAAGCAGATTGCATATAAAACCATATACTGCTGTCAACATCAATATACGCTGACAGCTATGGGTAATCTCCCCTTTGTTCATTGATGATTCAAAATGGCGGCAGCCGATAAACGCTTCAAGTTGAAAGATTGAGTGTTGGAAGCCCATATTTGGTCTGAAGTGCAGGTTAGGCAGCTTAAAAGGCTTCATATTCTGTGGATGTGAGTCATGTTTCCTTCGAAATGAAACTGTTTGGTATGTATGAATATGCCTTGTTACAATTTATGGGAGATTGCTTGGCGTAGCACTCTCACATACATCGTAAAAAGACAAAGACACGTGAACACATTGTGAGAATTCTCTCATTTAATTTTGATCGCTGTTGTTATTAGTTCTGTGCATCGGTGCAGCAGTCGGTAAGATATATTCGTTACACAGTTTGTTGGTGGCCTAATATGGTATATGTGGTGTCAATTAATTCCATATTGGACTCGAGCTTCGCTCTCGTCCAATATGAAATTAACTGACACCATATATACCATATTAGGCCACCGACAAACTGTGTAACTAATAATATTCAGCCGTTAAAACATCTGCCGATTGGGAAAAAATAGTCAGTTTCTTGAATGTATATTATAGCCGCCTCACACCAAATGGAATGTTAATCACAACGTAGATAGCCTCGTTTGAGGTGTGGGATATGAGTTTGTAAAGCTATACTATCGTTCTCCACCATTTCCGATTGAAATGGCCCAAAATAGTGATATTGGCTGGATTTGTTATTTAGGTATATTAAAAACGGTTTTGTCTTGCAATCAACCGAATTTTTCCCTGATACAAGCAAAAACACCTAATACGAATTTATATCATCCGCAGTAACATCCGCGAGCACGAAAGATTATTTTATCTTACAATCAACATGTATTTTGTCTGTATTAACTCCGCAACTGTCGCGTATCCGACCCCCTGATACAGATGTTTCGCGTGAGTTCCATTTTTTTTTTCTTTGTGTTCATCCGTACGAATAAATAGTTCGCTATACATTCGTCTACATTCTTGATTTATCCCCATTATATTGTAAGATAAAATGATTATTACCATTATGTGGATGTACAAAACATGTATCAGAGTCTCGCTCCGGGTTCTAAGGGCAGATCACGACGAGTCGAAGAATCGTGATCTGCCCTTAGAACCCGGAGCGAGACTCTGATACATATTTTGTACATCCACATAATGGTAATAATCTCTATATATTCCGAAAGAGAACGTTTTAGAGTTAAAACTAGAAGTCCTGTCATGAAATGTGCACAAATAGCACGTTGATGTGCGCGTTAATATACGCATTATGGCCCAAGTAAAGCCATCAAATTCACAAGCAATGTTTCAGCCAATGGACCTCCGGGTAACCCGGAGGTCCATTGGCAGAAACATTGCATGTGTTTGCTATGAGCAACCAGGAGAACCTGCCGTGCTTTGGATGCCATTCGATATGGCAATTGCGCGCAATTTCAACGCGCAATTAAGCCTAGATAAGCACACTATTCGTGACAGGACTTCTAGTTTTAACTGTACCTACACTCATCGAAAACTGATTACACATGTCGAAGTAACCGTTCAGATAGCAGTACCCACAAGGCAAATAAAAACCAGTAACTCAACGAAATAAATTAGACTAGATCAATTTTGGCCATGATGATATTTTATATAGAGGCCTACCTTGCGTTTAGGCTGAAAGGAAAGAAGCCAAGAAATACACAGATGAAACACTATTTTATATCACGATTGCCTATTCTACAATATATGAAAAGCCTATGACATAAATGTTAGCTTTACACACCAACCGTGGTGAACACGACAGCAATGGGACTTCAGTATTTAAACTTTACACCTACAGTGGAACTACAGCCAAGCTGACCTTTGATGACGTCGACCTGGATGCAACTTGTCTAAATTTATCGCACGTCCCTGCAGGAAGAGTGAAATGAAAGTGACAATTATTTATTACGTTTTTAAATGAGTTTACCCCATAAGACACCAAAACTCAACAAATATGCATTTTCTCGTGTTAACCCTTTACCTAACGTAAATGCCAAAACCGGCCAGTGCTATTCTCAAAAATCGCCAATTAATTTTTCATTATTTTTTTTCATTTTTTGTCTCAAAAACATAGGTTATGACCCCTCGTTGGAACGAGCTCGTCGAGCTCGTTCCAACGAGGGGTCATAACCTATGTTTTTGAGACAGAAAATGAAAAAAAATAGTTATTCAAGAATTATTTTTGCAAGTGTCGTCTGCTTTTCACGTTAGGTAAAGGGTTAATAAAGCATCCATAACTCGAAATGGTATGTTCTTATGCTATTAGAATGAAAAAGGCCCCGTTTCATTTTCCATTTCGTTTCGGCGATACAATTGACAGCGGAAGTACCGCCCATCGGTGCTCGTGTAAACAAAAGCAGATTCGCACTTATGTTCGTCTGGTGCTCAGTAAAATCGAGAAAAAATAATAGCGACTCTTAATAATCTGACGATCATGGTATAAATAAAATATACCCAAAGTAGCTTGGTGTTCGAAATGTTCACCACTCGTGGTGAAGTGGTGTTAACCACGCGCCAAAGGCTAACAGTTAACACCACTTCATCATTCGTGCTGAGCATTTGGTACACCAAGCTATGATGGGTATATTCTATATATAAACGTCGGCGGTTATAGTATAAGCGCAGCAATGAATGCAAATTATGTCATGCACAGTTCAAAAACTTAATAAAATGACTCCATCATGATCTTCATTCATAAAAAAAATAATCGAAAACGCTAAACAGCACACCCTGTTTTTTTTCACAGTGGTGTTAATAGAAACTGCCATTACTTCCATGCTATCTTTCAGATGGCCAAAGGTGACTGTGTGCGGAAAGAATGGTCTATTGACAAACGAAAGATAACACACTGATGAATTTTTGCAGTATTTTATTGGAGCTAATTACACATATCTGCCACTAATGTTTTTGATGGGCAATGTTCTCTCGGCAAATATGGTGCTGGGACGGACCATGATGAAACAATGCCGATAATTACCGACAAAAATGTAACTTGTAATTTCCTGAATACAACAGCAGTGTCTGACGTCAATAGCGAGTGTATTCACCACGTGTCCGGATGACAACCAGAACTCTGCACCTAATGCTACCAGTGAGCCTTCTGATATGGGCCAGAGGCAATCACTGCTACTCCTCATGCAATGCAGCTTCCAAATCGGCCAAATTCTGTACATGGTATCTATTGCTTGCACAAGACGTTCAAAACGTCCGAGATGTGTTTTAAGGGATTCAAATCGGGGCTCATTGCAGGCCAAGGTAGTGTTGTAATAGCGTTGTTCTGAAAGAAAGCTCTCACAGCATGGGAACGACGAGGCATTTCTTTGTCGCCCATGAATACGGGGCGAGTAGCCAACGGGTGGTTGTCAAAATGAGGTACGGCACCTGGATTGAGAATGTCCCAGATGCACTGATAACCATTGAGATTCACATGCACAGTCACCAAACCAAGTTTACAGTCATTAGCGAGGCATCCCCAGTTTATTGGGCCAAGGAGAGGCGTTAATATAAGTTGCATAACTTGTTCGCCAATCCTTGTAAAATAAAAGAGATTAAATAAATCCCCAGTTTATTACTGATCCTCCACCTTAAGGAACAGTAGCTCCGATGTTGCTGGGCACATAAGTAGTATTTCTGTGCCTCCGCACTCCCATGCGATCACCTGTGGCGTGAAGCAGCCACCTACTCTCGCCTGACTAATGGACTCTCCTCCATGTCCAATGTTTTCGTGCCATACACCACTCCAAACGTCGTCTGTGATGCTGATCGGACCAATCTGGACGCTTGATGACCCTTCTGGACCTCATACCCAGTACTTTGGGACGGTTTCTGGCACTTCTGTTGCACAAACGCCTGTTATGGAGCCAAAGGCGTTTCAAAACCCCACTTAAAGCAAAGGGTCTACACCTAACGAGGCGAACCAGACAACCCCTCTCCCCAAGGAGAGGACTTTTGTGGTTTTCCAGGCCTTGGTCGGTCCTTAACATCGTTGGTTAGTTAATGCTTTCGGACAAGTCTGCTGATGACAGAATGACTATACCCAAGGGGCCCACCCAATAGCCTTGAATGACATGCATTTCGAATTCATGCAAACGATTTGCCATCTTGGTGCCTCCGACAGTTTCCTCCTTGCCATGTCAGCATATAATGATAAAAGAAATGACAAACTTTCTTGTTTTATACCCAGATATTGTGGGAAGCATGCTTCAGGGGGGCGGGGAGATGTGTATGGGGTACGCTATCAACCAGAAACATTATGTTTCACTGGATGAAATGTACTGCAAGACATAACGACCATTAAACCATAATAATCAGTAACAACACTTCACTGTCATGAAACATTTAAGAGGGTGTTTAATTAAGTTCCAGATAGATAGATAGATATTTTATTCACAAGTAAACTAATACAAAACTGACAAATGTGTGTAAATCTACAATATCCAATTTACAATGATAAAGCACATACACAATCAGAGATAATATTAATTTTTAAAATGTATACTGTCAGGGAAAGGCACAGACAGATTGGCTGTCTTCCTTCCTTTCCATATAGAAAAAAGGAAAGAAGAGTAAGACAGAACAAGGGAGATAAAGGCGGGGAGAAACAAGGCATGTACAGCATTGTGCTTTCTCGGTACTGTTTAAATTAATCTTTCACCGTGTCCAATGTACCAACGTCCATTATAACATCTGAGTGTGTGCACGTGATGGCCGAACTTCAAGGACAACCAAGCTCCGCTGAAATGGCCCCATTCAAACACAAATTACTTTTCAAAGGCTAATATAATCGTGTATATGTTTGACAGGGACCAAGTCAAGAGGCTGCCTTGGACGAGCTCCAGACCGAGTTATGTCGAGAACGGTAGTGTCTAAAGGACAGTCTAACAAAAAACGTCCACTGTATATTATATCCTAGTTATCCACTAAGAAATAACAGACACTGGACTGAATCGCTGAGGCTACACCTAAAATGAAGGTAGGGCTAGACAGCACAGTCGGGACAATACGGATTTGAGCAGGAGATGTTTTTCTCGTAAGAGGAAATAAGTTTAGCTGTTAACTTGCTTTTGAATTCTACCCTGTTGTTAAGTTTCAGAAGGTCAATGTCAAATTCGTTCCATAATTTAGGGAATGCAAAGACTGGGAAGGTATCAAGCGTTTTTGGTTCTCGTTCTATGGGTACGAATCTGACCTGTTAGGAAACATTCTCATCAAGATTTATACCAAGGAATTTGAGATATTTTTCAATCTCATTATAACCAACTCTGTCAATAACTTGATTGTTTATCCGTATTTGATGGGATGTGACGTTCTTGTCCCTGTGACAAGGGTTAAGTATAATGCATCTAGTTTTCTTGGCGTTAGGTACTAAGTGGTTGTTAGCAGCACACCAATCAAATATTTTTTGAAGTTCTTCATTAAAGTCCAAGACTAGAGGGTTTATATCCGCACCGGATGTGTATATCGAGATGCCATCTGCAAAATATTGTAGGTTCAGCTTTGTTGACATATGTTTATCATTTATATGTATGAGAAAGAGTATAGGGCCGAGAATAGAACCTTGAGGAACTCCGCATGTTAGTTCAGCTAGACCAGATTTACTATATCCAAGAGAGACATATTGGGTCCTACTATGGAGATAGCTCTTAAACCAGTTGTTTGCATGACCTCTTATCCCATAATAGTCTAGTTTTTTAATTAATGTTTCATGACTTATGGTATCGAAGGCTTTAGAGAGATTCAGAAACAGGGCTATCGTACTCTCTTTACTGTCTTTATTATTCTCGAGAGCCACATATTTTAGCAGGTGCATAGTCGGATGTAAAGTACTATGCCCTTTCCTGAACCCATATTGGTGTTGGTAAAGAATATCATATTTATTTAGAAATTTTACAAGTCTTACAGACATGAGTTTTTCAAGAATTTTGGAAAATACGGGAAGTATGTAGTTTGTAAACTCCTTCTCGTCTCCCGATTTAAAGACAGGTACTACTTTAGAGCAATGTTCATCCTATCCGGAACTTCCCCCTCACTGAAAGAAGAATTCATAATATGTGCAAGTGGAGCCCCAACCAAGTTTATTGAGTGTTTAAGGATGGTGGACGTAAGGTTTTCACAGTCTTGACTTAACTTAGGCCTCATGGCATTTACTATTCTTGTGATTTCAAAGGACGACGTTGGTGTGATGAACAGGGCATCGTGGTGTGGATCATTCAGGAACTCAGTAAATAACTTACGCAGTTTGGTTATTAGCTTGGAGGTTTGACTTTCTATATTGGCAAAAAAAGTATTAAACTCCTGTGCAATCGTATTTTGGATCATATATTGTCCTGTCACCTTGAAGGACCAGTGAAGGCAAATTGCGTTTGCTTTTGTTTATGTTTAATGCTTTATTTAAGACTTCCCATGTTTTCCGCATGTTATTCTTATTTTCTAGAAGCGTTTCTTTATAATACATAGCTTTACTTTGTTTTTTAATGTTGTTGAATACCTTATTTTTGTGGAAAACTTTGCCTTTATTATTGGCAGAGATAAGAAGTTCTTTTGTCATCCAGAGCTTTTGTTTAATAAATTTCTTGTTTGGTTTATAGTTTTTTTTTGCAAGTGTCGTCCTCTTTTCATATTAGGTAAAGGGTTGAAAAAACGAAAAACAATGAAGTCCCCATTACACCCACGGCAAAGCATCTTCGTTTGCGCGCCGGATACATGACACAATTGTTGATTGCATAATTCACTTGTGAAGTTATCGTTTATAATCAAACCCGGAAATCCCAGTAAATCACACTTTGGAAAGTAATAACATTTCTTATCAGTTCTATAGTATGTGTTGATCGAGGAACTTGTATCAAGTTTCGATGGTGTTTCAATTACGTATCGCGATTCGCAGTAAAGAGCTCACCACGATACCTAATATGAACATCAATTTAGACATGAAACACGTTCTCGATCAACACATAGTGGTGATAACATATTTATCTCTTTATCTATACTATATTTTAGAATGTCTGTCTGTCTGTCTGTCTGTCTGTCTGTCTGTCTGTCTGTCTGTCTGTCTGTCTGTCTGTCTCTCTGTCTGTCTCTCTGTCTGTCTCTCTGTCTGTCTGTCTGTTCGCTATAGAAATGAATATGGGGCCACCCCGAGTGTCCAAAATGGGTCTACTTTTTATGGCGGAGGTCTTCGTCAGGTTTAAAAAAGTGTGTGTGGTGGGGGTGTAGGGAGGAACCAAAAGTTATGACCAAAATTCTTTTTACCGATATATGTCTTCAAAGGGGTCTACTAGGGGTACGTTTTATCAGGAATCTAATGGTGAGGTTTAAAAAAGTATCGGGGTGGGGTGGAGATGTAGAGGGCCACCAAAAGTTATGACCAAAATGTTTCTCACCGATATAGGTCTTCAAAGGGGTCTGCTAGGGGTAATCTTTTACCAGGAATCTAATGGTATAAAAAAATGCCGGGGTGGGGGTTACAGTTGGGGTAAGGGGTATTTAAAAGTTTTGCAGCTGGAAAGAGTATTCCCCTTGATATTCTCTGCCAATAAATCCTCAATTATCCAGTATATTAAGGGAGAATACTCTCCCCAGCACGAGCAACGCCGGGTAACCATGCTAGTCTTACAATAAGTATGTATTGGGCCCGTAATTACTCGAATACAGTGTTTATCAGGGGTCACTGATAAAACAATCTGTAATCTTGAGAATGCCAAAATTCCAGAGGATTTACCATTAGAAGTGTTTTTTTTTCATTCTATTTTTATCTTATTGCTCTGAACACACATCAATCAATATATTCCTAACTGCAAGCATCACATGCTTTGTCGCCCACGTAAAAATAAACACCTCCATTGTCCAGACATTAGAAATTACGCCTCCTGACACAAGGGAGAGGGGGTGTGTATCTGTCAGAGGGTCACAAAAATAGACAAACTCCACCTTTTCAAAGTTAAATTGAAATATTATAACAATAACATATGCAAAATATGTTTATAGGGTATCTGTCAGAAGGTCACAAAAATAGACAAACTCCACCTTTTCAAAGTTAAATGGAAATGTTAAAACAAAAACATACGCAAAATATGTTTATAGAACAAAGAATATTTAATCAAATCTATGTGCGTCCAAATTTTCTCATTTAGATTTAGTAGATTTTTAGGACTTTGAAGTTGCCCTCATCAGGCTTTTCTAACAAACTTATAAGATGATGTACAGAAATAAGAAGCGAAGATTTCAAGCAAAAATGGAAACATTAATTCTTAGAAACCGGGAAATCAGAATTAATTTATTGAACATGACAAACCGCTAAAAACTTACGATAAAGCAGGTGCTTCTAGTCAAGTGTCGTCTGCCTATTCAGGCAGACGACACTTGACTAGAAGCACCTGTTCAGTGTTTAATTCTCCCCCAGCCCAAAGGTAGCCGAACCGTCACAGCCAGATTACCTGTCGTATTACGTCACAGGCAAGAAATCTCGACTCCCGGCTTCTAAGAGTTAAAAAAAATTAACAAAAAGCATCTAATACCCTTTAGAAGAGCATGTTATGAAATATTTGATCATATGGACGTCTATTCTGCAAAAAATGAATTTTGTGGCAAATGGAAGTTTGTGGTTTTTTAGCAATATTTTATTTCTTGAAATAGCCTCACCCTACATCAGTTAACGACACATTCACAGAAAGGTGCAGGTGCAAACGGAGATAAGGACCTGCATCCTTGAAGTGTATGAGTTATTTAATATAATCTAGACGCGGAGAAAACTAAATGTTGCGTAGAATACATTTCTCTATCTCATTTGGTTGAACAATAACAAGTTTGACGTTGTGTTGATATTTTGTGAACACGACTAGTGAACACTTCACGCAGACCAACGGAGTCAACTAGCACAAAATATGTACATACGTATATATGTATATACACATATTCAAAAGAGCGGTCGCATATGTAAATATAATTACATTGTCGAAGTAGTTATACGTTTTGGGTCCAAATACTCAATTCCCATTGGTCAGTTGGATGAAAACGTCATGACCAAATGTAATTCATTTTCCACTGAATACATTTGGTCGAACTTTGACCCGCTTTGACGTTCAAGTTAATAATTTGTGATATCTCAAACAACTAACAAGAAATGTCAATCGACTGTGTGAAATTTTTTCAGTGATTTTATTCTTGAACTTGTCGTTTCATAGGTGATTAAAGTTTACAGATATGTTAAATAAATTGTTTTGAACATTCCAAGTTTCGTTGCGAAAGACGGGAATTTGACATATTTGGGTCCATGCCGAAAACCGGCGCACAACTCAGAGTTGTGCGCTTTGTATTTTGTGTTAGAGTGGTTTTTCGCCTCGTTCGTTCGTACATGTTTTATTTCGCCTTTCTGCTTTTGTTTGTTTGGTAAAAGTAGTTTAAACAGTTACGGAATGTAATTATAAGAATTGGATGCAATTCATACATTTTGTACCCATTCCCACACGTTCATACTCCAATAAAGATTATAAAAATTGCATTCAATTCTTAAATAGACACCTACATATTCATACATTCTCGTGTCTTGTCAACACGCTTCATATCCGTGATGAATGTATGCACAATAGTCACAACAATTTCATTTTCATCTCGGCTAAATCGGGCGTTCCCATAGAGTAGGTCTGAAAATGACATGTTTAAATCATTCAGGCTCTACACCAGAATATTCTGCTTATCTGCGTAAAGCGGACACTGCAGGAAATAGTTTTCTGGGGTTTCATATTACCAACCATAATCACATCTGGGGTTATCTATGAGGACACTTTCGAATTTGTGTATCTTTAAATTACTACACCCCAATCGGAGTCTACATCATATAATTTGGATTGCGCTGTTGCCAACTCCATAGTACCATGGATCGCAAATGTCCACACTTGTCAAACCTTTTTTCAAACAATATAACATAAAGAATGGAGCGTTCCGTAATCGCACCGTCGATGGCAAGAAAGAGCGACAGTAACGACTTACTCGTGGCTGCTGTCAACGGAAATGTTTCTATCCTTACATTGTTAGATTCATCTGCCGCATTTGACACGATCGACCACGACATCCTTATCAAACGACTTACATTCTGCATATCGGGTCCGCCTTCAAGGTGGTTTCGATCATATTTATCAGACTGCACACAGTCTGTTGTAATTAAAGATGTTCATTCACAGAGGTTCCCCCTACGCTTTGGCGTGCCACAATCTGTCCTTGGGCCAATTTTATATTCACTGTACACCAAACCCATTGGTAAGGTCATCACAGGACACAAGACCCAGTACCACATCTATGCCGATGACACACAGTTGGACAACAGCAACATTCCACCAGATTTTTCCCACTCACTGGCCAACATGGAAGCTTGTGTTGCTTCTGTCGAGTTATGGATAGAGTGTAACGAACTCAAAATGAATAGTGAAAAGACTGAGGTAATGAAGTGTGGTACACCCAAAAAGTTGAAAAACATAGAATGCAACAAAATTCGAATTTGTAATGAGGACATCAAGTTTGCTGGCAGAGCCAAGAACCTTGGTGTCATCATTGACGCCAATCTGACAATGAAAGATCACATCAATCATCTATCCCGAATTTCATTCTTAGAACTTAGACGTATAAGTCATATGAGATCATACCTGTCTCAAGATGCCATAGCAAAACTAGTATGTTCCTTTATCTTGCAGCGTATTGACTACTGCAACTCACTCTTCACTAACATCACCGAAGAAAGCCTTGGCACTCTGCAGCGCATTCAAAACAATGCTGCACGGGTAGTTCTTGGTCATAAAAAGAGTTCATATGCCACCCCCATGCTGAAGACTTTACATTGCCCCCCCCCCCCCCCCCCCACATTATCTGGCATCTCTTATCCACGATTATACCCGGTCCCGGGCTTTAAGATCTCATAACAAGTTATTACTAACTGAGAAAAGCTATAACCCCGAAACCTACGGCCGCGGTGCATTTTAAATTATAGAACCCAAAATTTGGAATTCCCTTCCCCTGAATGTCCGTGATAGCGTCTATGTGGACTCTTTCAAAAAGAAACCGAAGTGTTTTTTGTATCAGAAAATACCTCCAAATTGATATCAATAATACCACAACTGTTGATGAATCCAGAGTACAGCACCCATCAAACGAATGTGTAACCAGAATACCATTTTCTATATTTTTTCATTACTTTCTACATACCATATTTATACTAAATTTGTCAACTTCGAAATTTTTTAGTAGGTACGCCAAGCGCATAGAGACTTTGGGGATTAGGCGCTCTATAAATATTCTTCTTCTTCTTATTATTATGCTGATAATGAGCTGATTTCTTTTGCGGCAATGCAAATTTATTTTTTTTTACAACAAACTTTAAATATTAAAGATAAAATTCAATTGCGGAGATTGAAAAGTTGATACCGTGTTAGTAGTTTTAGTGCTAGGTAACCAACGTTACATTTGATGAAGTGAAACTGTTACGCTGTGACTACAGTCACGGCGTAAAAAGGCCTCACGTCACCAAACTGTCATTTCGCAGTTGACGCCATCTTTGGGAGCTGCAAATTTAGTGTTGGCGTATTTCGCCGACATTTCAGGAAAACGGTGGTATAAAGATCATTTTTTCAAGCACAATGTACACCGATTAATCATTATTAACCCTTTCAACCCCAGAGGCCTTTTTTCCGGCCGGGTCACAAGCTACGCCATAATGTCATTAAGTGGGATGGCTACAAGGTGAATGTGTGGTGTAGACCAATCAATATTTGCAACGTGCAGCCCCAAGGCTACACGTTGAAAATATTAACTGGTCTAACCCCAAATAATAAATACGAACTCTTCCATTTGCTGCCATTAAACTGACATGGGAGATACCACCAGGGTTCAAAGGGTTAATAACATTTTGAAGTTTCAACAAGAAAAATCAAATAAATTATAAGTTGATTTAATCATAAGAGAACCTGTCTTTATAAACGTGCTAATTTTCGAAGTCGATCACATAGGGCCCTGCGAGCGGGATATTTTAGTACGAGTCTATTCTCGACTCCATTCTAGTTTAAAACTCGAGAGTTGAGTCATTTTTCGAGTCGATTCTTATAAAACCGACGGCCCGATTTCTTCTGAACAGAGAGAGACTTAACGTTCTTTCATCGCGTAAATGCGACTTTCAGTCGGCTAACCATTCCATGT
This sequence comes from Pictodentalium vernedei, assembly GCA_031216915.1. Classification (NCBI taxonomy): domain Eukaryota; kingdom Metazoa; phylum Mollusca; class Scaphopoda; order Dentaliida; family Dentaliidae; genus Pictodentalium; species Pictodentalium vernedei. The sequence continues at coordinate 507,242,072 of CM062293.1, forward strand.
ATACATATTTTGGTACCAGCTACGAACCTTTCTGGCCTGTTAGAACCTCCAAGTAACGATTTTGACAAGTTTTAACACGTTTTCCAAATTAGGCACGGCATATTGGGTTGTTCATGCAGTCAAAACAAAGAACTCACAACGAAAACTCTGTCGTTTATAAGGGACCGCATCGACTCGAGAAAAAGGAAATCTGCGAATCGGAGACGAGTCGAGTCGATTTTGCGTTTCGATTCGAGATTCGACTCGACATTCGAGTAATCGCAGGGTCCTTCGATCACATCAGTACGAAACCCCTCCCACTACAAAAGAAAATCCCATAAACTACACAGACTTGCACATTTGTATTCATTACTAATAACGTTTAAGGTTCCTTTAACCAAAATTATTACCACTTTAGCGTGCGTTCTCTAGTATATTAACACAATTTTACCTTTACGGTAAAAGTGCATAATGCACAGACTCAAACCGGAAGTTGTGTGTTAACGTGGTTAACAGCCCGCTTCCGGCTAAATGTTTCGTTAACAGCCCCGGCTCCGGTTACAGTTTATGTAATTCGTCATACCAAATGCGCCACTGGTTCCGAGATGATGAAACGTGCTTAACTGCAATGCATGTTGAAAACACACGTGTAATTTGTGTGATTTCCCCATTACATCGGTGATGAAGCATTCGAATTGTCAAGGTAAGTGTAATTAATTTTTGCGGTAGGTTTTTGTTAGTAGATTTCGGGAGAAGGCCAATTTTTCGTGGCAAACAAAAGCATTTAAATTAAGCTACCATGTGATTGACCACGTGACGTTTTGTTTATCTAGAAACAGACGACACATGTGTTTTGGTTAAATGTCAGTGCGAAAAATCGGGATGTCACAATTAAGTGAACTTGATGAAGAACCTTTGGATTTAACCATTTTAGAAGTGGTAATAATAGTAATAACAAGATTTTGTTGATCGTCCCTGTTTATTAACTGCCCTCCAGGAATAATTAACAGCCTTCGGGCCATTAACAGCCCTCGACTTCGTCTAGGACTGTTAATGGACCCTCTGGCTGTTAATCATTCCTGTCGGGCCGTTAATAAACCGTAACGCCCTCCAAAATCATGTTATTGATATATCAGTTTTGACCATCATAAGGTAAATCAACGCCTCCAGCTAGTTTCAAAGCGTGCTGGAGGCGTTGATTTCATCTTTTGATGGCACCTGTCGTACAAATAATGATTGGGTATATCAAGGCCAATACTTGTTTGGAACGTCTATCGACCTGCTCAATACTTGGCGTGCTTGTGGTTCATAACGAACCAGCTACAAAGTACGTCGCAAAGTGTGTATTGAATCATTTCAATTGTATTGGACAGATCTTAAGCTCTGAGATGGGACCGGAAAATTTATCAATCTGAAAACATTTGCTGCTTGACTAAAGATTTAAACAACTTTCATGGCAAATTGATCTATTAGCGAGTATTTACCATCGTTAATTGGGGTTAATTTCAAGGTCTGGGCCTATAAGTTTTTTTTCAATACTATGGGCAAGAAAACTGAGTGATATTTAGAGAAGGCTCGCGATCAAGTCGCGATTTGGTCGAAAATACCTTTGTTTAGTCGTTTTGATAATGCTGAACCTCCCTAATGGTTTGGTGGCGTATTCAACGTCCGAACAAGACCACTTAAAAGATTAGTCCAAAAGAGTTCCTCACTGTGCCTCTCCTTAGGCCACACCAGTCTAACGTTTTTGTTATACAAGTATTTTATCAGTCCACCAAGTTCGTCTTCTTTCATGTCTTGGAGAAATAAAAGGAGAATGGGTCTTTTCTTCACCCAGGAATAAGATGTTTCCAAGTTTGACCAGCCGCTATCTAGAAAGTTTTTGCTCACTATTGCTACAGTACTTCTACAAGTAAGAACAGCTCTGACAATCTCTTCATCTATCACCCCGGGTAGTAGGAAGTCTTTATCATTAATATAAAGTACATCATCATCTGTTTTAAGTAGTATTTGGAGTCTACGATTCATTTCCGGATATATACGACTAAGGACAATATCTTTATCTCGGTGACTGTATGCTAGAAATATACGATTCTCTACACTTTTTAACTTATTTCTGTATCTCCAAAATCTGCAAATTATATAAATCTTTCTGAAGTATATTCGTTTAAAATAACCCAATATAAGTACACAAACGATAACAAGTCCCGAGAAGACTGTAGGCAGACAAATAGCAAGTACTTGCAATAAACAGTCATCTTATAGAGTTGCCTGGTCTATTAACCTTATCAACATTTCATCATTGTCGTATACACACGTGTATTTGTCGTACGCTATCAATATTGTTGATATTTGTTTAAGGGTTTCGATAAAATGTTTGTTTTCACACGAACAAATTACGTGATTATCAAACAAATTAACGAATCTTCTTGTATTGAGACCCTTCAAATCATTTCTAATTTTAGTACTCAATTTGTTGATACGATTCTGCGATAAATTAAGAGAAGTTAGTCGTCTTAGCTGATTAATATGAAATGTTATTGTATTTAACTTGTTTTGAGACAGATTTATGACCTGTAACTTGGTATTGTGTTTAAATATGTACTTTGGAATATAGGATAAATTATTATGCGAATAGTCTATTTCTCTTAGTTCTAAAGAATACATTAAAATGTTCTCAAATGATCTGTTAAACTGGTATTTCCATAAGCCATTCTTACCGAGAAACAAACGTTTCAAATTCCCATAGTAACGTAATCCTTCGATAGTTATCATTTCTATTTTATTATTGGTAAGATCCAGTATTTCTAATTGATCGAAACCGTGTATTACCACATTCCAACCGACCAATCCACAATTAACCATGGACACTTTCTTTAAATTATTATTTGGGTTGACACATGCAGTCCTCAGAGGTAGTTCAGCACATCGACCGTCCATGTTCCGCATATTATCCATTTGCATGTATTGCAAACTGGAAAGCACTGGAAGAAAATCTATATTTTTAGAGTTGCAATGACGAGTTAAATTAATGTCCGTGAAGCTTTGTCCACACATATTTCCCTCGGGTCGTCCATATGCCAACAGTTTACCCACGACAGAATTGTGATAAACAAGATGCACTATATTCGGTAAAACAGAATTTAAAAGTCCTATGTTGCCGTCTACGCGTTTACCCTCGTAAACAACATCAAATAAGGTGCCAGAAATATTCAAAACATTTAACCGTTGTAGAGTAACCTGGGATGGGTCACATTGGAATACTAACAAAGTCCGCAAGTTTGACAAGTCTAAGACACGTGGATTGATCAGAGTTAAAGCGTCACATACAGTCTGATTCAGTGTACTCGTCTCACCTCCATCCATGTACCTATTTGTACGACTTACATTGAGAACGTCCAAACGTAGGTCGGTCAACATTGGTACAACATCACGCAACATCAGCTCATGGCTATCACTTAAATCTAAAACTCGGAGTCGTTTGAGCTGAGCGAATGTTCCAGGCCAAAACATGCGTAGATTTTCGATTCGTAAATACTCAATGTGATTCAATCCTCTGAAAGTCATATTTGACAAATCAAACCCTGTCTTCACTTTACTAAAAATCGATAACCAAGTCACATAAATCCAAGAAGTATCCATGACCTCCATATGTTCATAGGGATTGTCTGCATCTGGTATGCTCTCCATTGCCCATATCGGCATCACCATAGTCGCATCTCTCTCCCTGGTGGCTATAAAAGAAAATTGTGTTGTGTTTGAAGGCAGTATAGCTGGCACACGTGTGCATGTAGCACTGACGTCATGATGGACTACTCTACAGACACACTGGTTTTGACAGCTGGCACATTCAGTTGTATGATGATTCATAAACCAACATAAGATAACGAGAAAAACTGTTCTCTCACTTCCATAATGTATTACAAATGCCATCGCCTGAAAGACAGAACATTTCGAGGAAAAATAAATACCCGAAAAAAATACAATTTACGCCCGACAAAGTATTGGCATAAAGTTCATGTTCTTGGTTTCATTTATGTTTTAGGTCTCGTAATTTACAGACTAGCATGGCTGGTGGCGTATTTCGTCTCTTGGTTACAAGAAGGTTTTGCAGTGCTAAAGTATTGCAAAACCGAATTGAACTCAAGGGAGATAATTATCAATTGTTTTAACTTGGATAAAATATCAAACAAAAAACCATTAAATTTTCATTTTATCAATTTTGTATTGATTATAAAAAGAGAGCAGGCAGCATGCAAAAAGGACCAAGCGGACCTCTAAAACAGATTTTTAACCCCTTTTAAGCCTTATAATTTATTTAAGTCTTGCTTTGATCATTCGGGCGAACTGCTGGAAGTTCTATTGAGTTAAACATCGATCTATTTTCTCTACACCTGGCATTTCTGAGAAAATCGCAAGTAAAGAGCCGTGTGCTCGCAAAGAAAAATAAACACGACAATTGAATACTGCAAGTGGGGCATTGATGGCTGTGTGTGTCAGGGGATTCTTGTTTCTTGGTATTTAATGTACTTGTATATAATAGTTTCATATAATAGTTTTGCATTTGGAGAAATCCGGAGTACCCGGGAAAACCATCGAGCAACGACGAGTAACTGGCGGTCTCACAAAATTACAAAGAGACAGGAATAGCAGCGATTAAAAACAAGTTACTGATGACCCCATTGCAGTGGTGGCGCCAAGGGGGGGGGGGGGATTTAGAGCCCCCGTCGGAAAGGACTCGCCCCCACATCCACCCCACCCCCCCCCCCCCCACCCCCACCCCCCCACCCCCGTCAGAGACTTCACGAGAAATTTCCGACAATCGAATGTAGATATCTCGTCTTGTCTGTATCGAACCCGTGCAGCACTGCAACTTTGATAGAGAATAGTGAGTCTCACGAAATTCCTTAATGTCGTTCGTCAAACTGGCTTTATAGATGAAATATTTCCCGACCTTATTATAATATGTTTACTTTAACCCTTTATCTAAGGTAAAGGTAAAAAGCGGCCAGCGCTATTCTCAAAAATCGCCAATTAATTTCCATTATTTTTTGTCTCAAAAACATAGGTTATGACTCCTCGTTGGAACGACCTCGTCGAGCTCGTTCCAACGAACGAGCTCGTTCCAACGAGGGGTCATAACCTATGTTTTTGAGACAAAAAATGAAAAAAATTAGTTATTCAAGAATTATTTTTGCAAGTGTCGTCTGCTTTTCAGGTTACATGTAGGTAAAGGGTTAAATAATCAACAAACATACTCAATTTGCTTCTATTTTGGTTCTCCAATTTACCAATTTTCACTCATTTTCCTTCGTTTGGGAGGTCAAATGTTATAGACCCCTGTCAGAAAGGTCAGCCCTCCTGTCGAGAAATCCCTGGCGCCACCCCTGCCCCATTGTCAAGTTGATGGAAATATTAATTATTACACGACTGCTCTATGAAATCCCCATCTACAGGAAAACTAAACCATGCGGAAAATGAAACTCTGTTCCGCGCATATGTGTGGTGTTTCTTTGCTTTTCACTTGCCTGGATCTACATTTTCAATAATTGGCAGCTGACTAACTTTCACCCCCCCCCCCCCCCGCCCCCACACACACACACACACAAGTATATTAAACATCAAATACCACTATATTCTTGAAGCAAATGTCTGATTCATCCTCTTGGAAACGGAAATCGTTGACGGACTATTTTTAAACAGAAGGGACATTTCACTGGTATTTTTTACAAATCGTGCAACGCAATTACAATTTGAATCGCTAGCGATAGCTCAAAATCGTCCCCTGAGTTCCAATGTGTTCTATGTGCCAGTAGGCACATAGAACACATTGTAACTCAGAGGACGAAATATTAACACGGGTTCCCCTCGCAAATTTGGTTGGCGATAAAATGTATTGTCTGTTTTAATAGTTGTCAAATGAATTGCTGAGTGTCCTTCCAATGATTGTTTTATAGACGTGAAGGCGTGTAATAAATACAGAACGACACACGCGTGTGAATATGTTAATCGATATGGCACTTGTGCCATCGCGGAAGGATAAAACTCGAGGTCTGCAGTCGTTGAAGGAGTGTTTAAATAGAAGCGAAATTTCACTGAAAATGTCTACACAGCAATTACAATTTGAATCACTAGCGATAGCTAAAATAGTAAGACTGGTTCCCCTCGCAAATTTGGTTGACAATAAAATGTGTTCTTTTTGTTGATAGTTCGTCTCCTGAGTTCCAATGTGTTCTATGTGCAAGTAGGCACAAAGAACACATTGGAACCCAAAGGACAACTTTTGTCAAATGAATCCCTGTGTGTCATACTAATAATTGCTTTTATTGACGTGAAGGCGTGTAATAAACACAGAATGACACACGCCAGTGAATGGGTTAATCGATATGGCACTTGTGCCATCGCGGAAGGATAAAACGCGAGGTCTGCAGTTTCTTGTTTTATCCTTCCGCGCTGGCACTCGTGCCATATCGATTAAACCATTAACACGCGTATGTCGTTCTGTGTTTATCCATGATTGTAGGTACGAATTGATTTATACTTCACGAAAGGAGTTCCTTATACAATTAGGTTGTCGTGGGGTGATAGAGTTCTAGACGAAAAGCTTCAACAAAAGAATACAAGTACAAAAATATTAGGAAATCAAGTGCGGTTTATGTGAACTTAATAATAATAATAATAATAATAATAATAATAATAATAATAATAATTTATTTATATAGCGCTTTTCCCAGCGAAACTCTGCTCAAAAGCGCTGAAAACATATGTGACGGTAGCAATGGTATAATCAGCGGCCGATGGCTGCTTGAAAGAGATGGGTTTTTCAGAGCTTTCTTGAAGTGATCTGCATTTAGGGTTTTTCTAAGGTTCGGAGGGAGGGCGTTCCAGAGTGAGGGGGCTGCGAAAGTGAACGATCTCTTCCCTGCCGTTGATCGAATTCGCGGTTCGACAAGGAGACTCTCAGAAGCTGATCTGAGATTCCTCGATAATAATAAAAATGGTCGCATTAATGTTCGCGAGGCCTTGTCTACACAAATACCCATTTGAGGGGTTCACATGCCAACATTTTCGATACGACGGTATTGTAATAAAGAAGACACACAGTATTGGGTTAGAAATAATTTGAAAGTCCTGTACTGTCGTTGACAAATGTGACACCTCGGGAACTTTCCACGACCGCGGATCGATCCAAGGACCTCTGGCATGAGGAACCAGTTCTCTCGATTATTCATAAAAAAGACAATGAGAAATATTTACAATTATGTCCAAATGAAACAAAATACTGCATTTTGATTGGCTGAGAGGTACGGTGTAACATGAAATCCACAGTGGCTTTTTTTACACCGTGTTTAACCACGGTGTAAAAACAAGAATATACAAGAGCAAACAATATGGCTAAAAAGTACCCATTTTTAATTATTTATTCATACCTTCTGAATGGTTATGTTGGAACAAAAATAAAAATAAAGGAAATTTAATATGTTTGTGCAATAAAATATTACAGATATGGATGTCATTGGAACTGGCTCATATTTGTCTGGTTTTATTTAAGAAACTTGCAAAGTACAAATTTACTGTCAGTGTTTGCCCACAATGTAGGTTAAAGTATTAAGTACACAAAAAGTCTAGGAAATAAATCCGTTATCCTTGTGTTTTCCAGGGTGTATGGGAAGGTACACCGGTTTGGGAACTCAAACACCCTCCGGCTTCGTCCCAGGGTGTATGAGTTCTCAAACCGGTGTAAATTCCCATACACCCTGGAAAACACAAGGATAACTAATATTATCACTGACGAAAAATATAGGGTAAAACATCGTATAAATAAATATGTGTAAGACTAAGTTTTATCATCACATTCACAATTCACCAAGAACAAATCAATAGCTGCATAAATTTTAAGCGCCAAACACGGCTGACTTTCATAGAGAGAGTCGAGTTTCTTCCCATGTGTATCTAGTTTTCAGAAAATCCCTGTGAACGAATCGATCCGTGATAATATGGAAAATAATGTTTGGAAAAGCGGCATTTCCGGAGCTTATATTAAATCAAATTATGATAATAAATTATTGAGAAATAACCCCGTTTCTAATTCCTAGTACCCCAATGCTGGAAATGAACAGAATTGACGGGTGCATTTTTAAGCTCTCGAGAAATCAGAGACGAGAGTAAATTTTACCCGTTAAATGTTAGTATATGCATTTTCAAGGGAATACTGTCACCAAACACCAGAAACCTTAACCCTTTGAATACGAGCGGCCGCTTTTCCAGCCCGGAACATGGAACGTGATAACGTCAGTAAATAGGATGGCTGTTCAGTAAATGAGTAAGGTAGACCAATCAGTATTTTCAACGTGCAGCCCCGAGGCTGTACGTTGAAAATATTGATGGGTCTGCTCCAAATAATGAATATGGATCGTCTAATTGCTGCCATTGAACTGGCATGTCAGATACCATTAGTGTTTCAAGGGGATAAATGTATATAACTAATCTCCTGTGTATAACTAATCGACAGCTTACACAACACATTTGTTTATTTATCAGTGTAAAGCCTGAGAGCACCTAGGTGGATTCACGGCTATAAACTATATTATTATTATTATTATTATTATTATTATTATTATTATAAGGAATTGCTGAATTATGGCAGCAACTTTCCACTGTCAACTGGGTGCTGCTTTCTCAAAACAACACACATTTACATGCCCTCACACTATATTAGTGATCCACGTTATTTTTCGAGTGCAGTTGGTAGCTCCCGTAAAATAGAAAACACGGGTACTGACGAGAGTAATAGCACTCGCACCCGTCTTATTTCCAGGACTGGTACCCTCCCTCAAATGATAATACCAACATTCCGCCGTGTAGAAATTCGAATTACCGAAAACATGTTACTTTTATATAAAAAAACGTCTTGTAACTAAAATATTAACTGACACAAAAACATTTCGCTAACAACTTATTGAATGATAATTAAGGTATGTTGAGGATTTCGGAATCTTCTAGAGATCAACTCATTACAAGTAAGTACACCAATAAATATTAACTACTGGTATCAGCAAACCTACACCACTATCACTTAAACAGATTGCTGCTGCGCATATGTGAATCCACATGTGTTGATCCAAATCTGCTCAGATGTCATCCAATGAAGTGTTTTCAAAAGCTCATTCAATAAAACAAACATAACTAAGCATAACTGACTGTAGTTACAACCCCAATACAAAACTACTTCTGGAAAATTAATTGTTATTTCTTCGATTTGAAAATAAACAAACAATTATTTTTGGTTATCATCTCCTTGAAAACCCCAGCTCTATATTTCCTTCTGTAATAATTCCAACAATACTGAGGATGATTACTACTTATTTATCTTAAAAGTGACTGAACAATTATGAGTTTACTTTCATGAATAAAATAATTCCTTCTCTTCAACACAGAATGCCTGTAACAGCTGAGAAATAAGTTTATAATGGTAACATTTACTGGCCATTCCCTATCTCCACAAAAACCAAAAAATCAACATATGCCTAAAACTTGGAAGGGAAATGAACCTCTGCCTTTGCTGAACAATACATCTACCATGTTTTTAATAAATTTCTGTATGTGTTTACCAATAGTGGGCATTCCAGTAAAATATGTGTCGAATCTTCAGTTTGTAATTTATATAAGGAAGATATATTATACGCTAAATGATAGATTATCGAAGAAATTGCAGAAAGATAGAAATCGTATCCCCCACTGTGAAGATACAGAAATTTTCACTTTCGTACTATCATAAAAATGACGGCTTTCAAAGCATCACTTCAAAGTGAATACGAGCCAAATTATCACTGGAAGGGATCAGTTCTTTCTAGAAACGTATAATGAAAAGAAAATCTAGTGTTTTTGAGTGGATACTGATCATTTACAGCAATAATTCAACACACATTCACCTTGAATTGATGCATGAAACCCGCTAGTCCAAACATGGCCCGAAAGTTTGTAATATAAAGTTTTGTTTCGGTCCGTTCTTTCAAAGGACATAGCAAACCAACAACCTATATTACAGACTTTCAGGCCACGTTTGGACTAGAAACCTGCCAGCTGAGTCAGATTGCTATCTGTTCCGAGTATCAATCAAATCATTTTCGCGTATCAATGATTCAATGCGCTGTTTACTTTCATGCATCAATTCAAGGTTGAAATGAGTGAAATTATCAGATTCTTAAAAAAGCATATAAAAAAGAATATCTAGTGTTTTTGAGGGGATACAGAAAATTATCTCACTTGTGATTGAGACAAATGGTAATTTTCGCTCGTGCTAAATAAACATTTGTCTCGGTCACTCAATGAGATAAGTTTTGGTATCCACTCTAAAACACTGGATATCCTCTATTTATCAGAAGATTGATTACCAGCAAGAAATTGTTTGCACATTGTATATATTAAGCTATGAGTTATTTGAAAGTCAAAATCAACCATCTCGTAGATTTCAAGGACATAAACAGTGATTTCCAAAGTGATGGAGATTCCATCTGTACATCGGGAAATTTAGAATTCTAAAAATTAACTGAACCTGGTTTTTCTACAACTTTGGAAATAATAATAGTGTATGCATTTTTTGGTGATATGCTTTCAGTTGGGAAATACATATCTTTGAACAGAAACTTCAATTTCTTGTCAGATGGTATCAAAAAATTGTCATTTTCTAGAAAACTACCACCCTTAAATGCCAATTTCGAATCTCCAGGAATACACTCCCACACAACTCTGTAATTGGCTGAAACAACATTTGCCTCTTTATTGTTCAACAGTTTGTTAAGTCACGTAGAGCAATATCGGTAAGAAATTCTGTCATATATTCATAAATTATATCACATGAAACGTCGTTAATTTCGACGTATTAACCCATGTCTTATTTCCTGATTATCAACTAGTGTCTAATCGGCGCGTGGTTCCAAAGCAGCAGATGCAGCATTGTTTTCTTGTGCGCAGTTCACATGACGTCAATTACGACAACAGGTGCAAGTAAAGCGCATCCATGACTGACGTCATGATGTGAAGCATCTGAGCCAACGAACTGATTGTCGGTTGTTTTGGTAGAATTTAGCGACAATGAATTAAATAAAAAGTGTAAAAAACATTCGAAAATTCATGTGATATACAGAATCTTTCACTCGTGATGTTTGGATATAAGATTTTTTGAAACTCGTTTGATGAATTCGATTCACAACTCGTCTTATATCCAAACACCACTCGTTTGAGATCCTCTATATATCCTTGATACAGGTCATACCTGATACTTCAAACTTTTCAAAAAACAAACATTGATCATCTTCACTGATATGTGGGTTATCAAAAATCGATTGTTCTGTGAGAGGTATACATTCTAAAGTACATGAAGATAAATGTTTTTTTTTCTGTTAAAGTATACTAAAGCACTTCAGTATAAAAATGGAATCAGTTGTTCGAACTTTGTCACTAAATTTCAGTCCCAAAATACCTTCACTTAAATGCAGATTCTTGTATTTTTTGAAAATAAAATTGCATGAAATTAACCCACGGGAAATGGCTACAGTCCATTTTTTCAATTCCTTTTATCCTCAATTCTTACGTGTTACTTCCAAGATCTGGAAAGTTGAGTCCCCTTTATGTTTCGTGTTTATAGCAGCCTTGTATTTTATCAAATGAATACTATTATTCCATAGAAAAAGATCTAAACAAATAGATTTTATCACTTTTTTCAAACTTTTCAGAAGGAAAATTGTATGCAGTGTGTACCAGATCTTGGCGAGCGCAAGACTTTGAATTTCTATTGCCCTGCCTTGTAAAGATATATTTATTTTCTTCCAAAAACCTAAAAGTGATTTAATGTTAGAGATTTTATCTTTCCGCTTCTCGTTTGTGTATTGTTTACCATTCAAACCCAAGTATACTTCCAGCATATTGATAATGTTTTCGATTAGTCTGAATGCATTATGAAGAGAACTGAATTTATGGGTTTTCAAATTTCTCAAAGCTAACATTTCAGATTTATCAAAATTATGTTTTGCACAGACTCATTTGAATAGATCTCAAGGCAGTAAATTGCAGCTTTGATGCCACCTGGTGTGGATAACGTTAACTCAGTGCCATCTGCGTTTTGAAACATTTTTATGTTCTGACCTGCTCAGGGGTATCTCGATCCCTTAGTATAATTGTTATTGTCAATTAATCTTGTTAACGGTTCGGGCGTCAGGCAATAAAGCATGGCACTCGATGGACAACCTTGCTTCACTGATCTTCCAATTGTAAAGAAAGAAGATAGGTGTCCATTTATCTTGATGCATCTCATTATATCCTTATATAAGATTTTTATCAAAGTGAAAAAAAAATCACCAAAGGTAAAATGTTCTAAGACTTTAAGCAGATAATTATGAGACACTCTATTAAAAGCTTTCTGTTGATCAATTTTAACAATTAAGTCAGGGAAATTTTGACTTTTTATATAAGAAATTATATCACTTATACTGGCTATTGACTTTAATACAGTTAAAACTAGAAGTCCTGTCACGAACTGTGCGCTTATCTAGGCTGAACTGCGCGTAGGAATTGCGCGCAATTGCCATTTCGAGTATCATCCATAGCAATACAGGTTTTCCTGGTTGCTCAGAGCAAACACAGGCAATGTTTCTGCAAATGGACCTCCGGGTTACCCGGAGGTTCATTGGCTGAAACATTGCTTGTGCACTGGCCATATGTACAGAATTTGATAGCCTTACTGTGGTCATAACGCGTAGATTATCGCGCAGATCGACGTGCTATTAGTGCGCATTTCATAACAGGACTTCTAGTTTCAACTGTATATCTGTTCCAGGAATATAACAGATTTAGAAAGGGAGATAATTGTGCCAATAACTGTTTTAAGTCTGCTATCTTAAAAATTAGCCAAACGTTTATAGTCATAATTCAATAGGCTTATTGGTCTGTAATTTTAAGTTAATCTCTTATCACCTTACTTTTTATATATTGGGGTAATAATCCATTTTTTCATAGAATTTGAAAGTGATTTTCAGTTGAAAATATCCTGGTTAATTTTGAACAACAAAGGCCCACTCTTCTCCCAAAAACACATTCTCGAGTTAGTCCACTCAAGCCTGGTGATTTGTTTGGAGCCATTTTTTTAAAACTTTTGCTAGTTCGTCAAAATTTATATTTTCATCACAGTAATTATTTAATCTTTCATTCAATTTTTTATTAAACTGATTTACCAAGATATTCTCACAATCTGTATTATATAATTATACAAATCTTCATAAAAAATGTGTTGTTTCTTTCAAAACATCAAAAATATTTTTGATAATTATATTCGAAGAGAGGATTTCAGTAAAAGAATTTGAATTCTGTCTTTGAGGTTCTAAGTTGAGACAAAATTTAGTATTTTGGGTCCCTCAATAGCCCATTGCGCTTTTGAGAGTAAAATTACACCTTTGTATTTTTTTTTGGTTCAAAATTTCAAAATTCCTCAATTCATTCTGTAAGTCTAAAATTTTCGAGATGTTCTGCTTTGTATGAGTAAACGCAAAAGATAAGGATTGTCTTATTTCATTTTCTTTTTGCTTCTCCACCCTGCTGTCTTTTGAGCAATGGAAATTGGTAAATGTTTTATTTAATATTTCAAATTATCCCACCACCACAATAATCCATTTTTGGAGAGAGGAGAACATTCAGCATCTATTAATTTGTTAATTTCTGTAACACAATTCTTATTTGATAACGAATTAATGTTTAGAATCCAAACACCAGGACCTCTCTCCACCTTTTCAAATTTAAAATTTGACACAATGAATGAATGATCACTGAAACTAGTATGTTTAATATAGCAGTATTGACAAAGGTAAGTTTACGGTTTTGAACTTAATACAAAATCAATTCTGCTTTGGGGTAAAACTCCTTCAGACATTCTGTGCCATGTATATTGTCTTTTTTTGAGGATTTTCATTTCGCCACATGTCCGAGAGATTACGGTCAGTTAATGTTTTCCAAATTCTCTCGATGCCTTATCAGCATGGAATATGGATCTGTCATACTGCCTTAATGCTGTATTAAAATCACCACAAATGATAACATTTGATTTATTTTTGATAAATTCAAAGACTTCGGAGAAAAGGTCTACCGTTTCTGAAATATTGTTTGTTGAAATTTTTTGAAAAATTTGAAAAATTGAAATTTAAAATAATAAATTTTGATATCGTCTGCGTTGGGTAAAGGGTTAAAACTGATCTACAACCTGGAACGTAAAGTCATTTTTCAAAAGTATTCCCACACGCTTAATATTCCCAAAGTTGATATAAAACATATCGCCTTTTCAAATATGTTTGTAATCATTAATGACATTATCATTCCAATTAGTTTCCTGCAAACAAAATATCTCAAACATTCTCTCTTCAGCAAGTCAAACTATATTTCAGATCTTCTATATATCTTTCAACCCAGTGACATTTAAAGAGGCGGGAGCGCGATGGCTCAGTAGGTAGAGGTGCAGGCTGCAAGCCGAGAGGTCCTCGGTTCGAATCCCACCTGCGGCAACCGCGTTGTGTCCTTGGGCAAGACAGTTCACCTCCATTGCCCGCGTGGGGGCACGATGACGCCGTGTACTAAGGCGTACTGCACGTCGATGGTACGCATGTCTTCAACCAATCTAACCCTGCCTGTGCTGCAGTGCGGAGATACGATGTTGGGGAGCTGGCAGCTGTCCGTCGTTGCTCGGTGGTTCTCTCCGGGTACTCCGGCTTCCTGCACCCGTAAAACTGTCACGGTCATGGTTAGCCATTGTGCATAATTATGTGACCTTAAACATCAATAAATAAATAAATAAATATATTTAAAGAGGCAATAAGTGCCGTGGTTTCAAGAAATACAGAAATGGTTGAGAAACAAAATTTCATTTTTTAACCTTTGAGCTTCTACCCTGAGTTGATGGCTTATTTCTATTTGAAATTCGTCTTTTCTGACCCCTTGTTTCAATTTCCATACTTTCAAATAAATCTGGATTGTTCAATTCCTGACATGAATTTATCAAGGCCATCATTTGCCATGGACTGAAACAAAAATCACCAACTTGATCCGTTGCTTGTCAGACACCCTGGGCATGGCTCAAAAGTACCATTTCATCTGTATTACATGTCTTCACAACACAACACAACAGTCCGATCAAGTGGAACTGAAGTCAACCCAAACAAAAGCAACCAATCAACCGGCAACACAGGACAAATCGAAAACAATTCATAGGAAAGAACAAGATAAACTTAAACAAGAAGAGAAAGGAGTAAAAGAAGTAAAACCAGAACAAAACATGACCAAACTAAACCAAAACAAAAATCAGAAACTCAAAATCTTGGTCAGAGTCAGAGAAGGAATCATGAAACAAAAAAAAAAAAAAGAAAAGGAAAAACAAAGACAGTTATCAGATAGAATACCCAAAGCTTTTCAAGACCCTTTACGCAAAACAGGTTTGGGCGTCTTGAACTGATGGAAGTCGGCGAATGTATAAACGAAACGTTCGAGTGTTTTTGCTCAAACACCTCTAAAAATCAGTCTAAAGACAAAAATCATCTAAAAAAAGTGACTAGGGCTATTTCGCCCATTCGTCCACCATTCCGATCAAATGGGGATAACACAATCAAAAACAACATAATATAATGGATTCTCCGATGTTTTAGTGCAGCTTCGGTGAGGTGGACCTTACGTCCAAGGTTATAAGTCTGTTGCGTTTTGCCTGCAGGAATCTCTTTTAAAGAAACCAGAAACCAAGTAACATTCAACTTTTAACCCTTTGAACCCTGGTTGCATCTTCCATGTCAGTTCAATGTATACAACTGGAAGAGTGCATATTCATTATTTGGGGATAGACTAATTAATATTTTTAACGTGCAGCAGCCTTAGGCTGTACGTTGAAAATATTGATTGGTCTATCTCACACGTTCAATTTGCAACCATCCTATAATGACATTATGACGTGTCACGTTCCTAGGCCGGAAAAACGGCCTCTAGGGTTCAAAGGGTTAAACATTATACTTCGTATAATGCCGCGGCTGATGGTGATGATCTTCATCTTCGCGGAACGTCTATCACAGTTTTGTACCTTTACAAACAGACTTACAGGCCGTTGCTGCATCCTCGACGTTAAATAAGACAGTAACGTTATGCTCTATTTACGTTTCATCAGGTAAAGCTCTAGAACTGAATGAATGATTTTGAGTTGATGGTGCAACAACCCCCAACTCCATACGTGTTGTTGGGTGATTTTAACGCAGACAATTTGGAATAGTTCCTGCAATTAAGAAGATGCAAAGGGTAAAACAGTGGAAGAGTTTATGACAACAAATGTATCTCGTTTGCTTAATGATGTGTATGCCGCTTATCTGCATCCTGCACCTGGTTCATACACCTCAACTGACCTTACAATTACATGCCCGTCTCTCTTCCTTGATTTTGCTTGGAAGGTAGAGGATGACTTATGCTGGAGTGACCTCTTTCCAGTTATGCTGGAGTGTGCAGTTTGGGCGGACGATGAAAGGATTTTCTAGTGGAATTTTAAAAAGGAAAACTGGGACGCGTTCGCATCGCTTTGTTCTGAACGATCCACACTGGAGAAAGTTCTAGAAAATGCCGATCAAGTGGAACATTTTACTCTTGCTGAACATTGCAAACACGGCTATTCCGAAAGCTTCGGCAAATCCTAAACGATTCACCACACCTTGGCTTGAAGATGATTGTAAACAGGCTACAAAGGATAGAACAAAACTGAAGGGTATTTAATAAGTCACCCTCAACACCTAATTTGAACAACTGCGTATAAATCGAGCAAAAAAAGACAACTTATAAAACAAAAAAAATGTCTCTAAATTTAACAACACACACCCATTAACAACATTTGGAAGATGTTCAAAAAAATTAAAGGAAATGAAATAAAATCAACCCTTCAACACCTGCAATATAACAACACACTAATTACATCGAAAAAGGAAATATCAAACAAATTGGACGCCACATTTTCTAATCATTTGTCGTCTTCAAATTATAATCCAAGATTCATTAAAATTAAAAAACAAACAGCAGGAAAAACTAAAGATTAAATTTATTTCCAATAATTTAGAGTATTACAACGATCCTTTCTTTGTGGGAGAGTAAAGTAACTATTGACATTGAGCAAAGAATACTGCCACTGGCTCCTATGAAATGCACTATTTAAGGAATAGTGCATGGCTTGGAGTTGACTACGCCCATATAGTGCCCAGTGACGTGGTGCAGTTCCCGCCGCGAAGCACTATATGGGCGTAGTCAACAACAAGACATGCACTAATCCTTATATTATATCGAACACCCATCAAGAAAAACATCTGTCCGATTTGTTAACCTATTACCAAGGTAGCAGCCCTACCAACCAGCGTTACATAGAAAAAAATACCATGTAGTTTTTAAAAAACATTTTCTTCTTCCAAAACACGGCTAACTTGGATTATTGATATGAGAAGAAGACAGATTTTGAATCGGTCGGCAAGGGTAAACAAAACATTTCCCCCAAACGGAACAGGTGTATTCTAGAATCGCGCAACTCGCGAATGAACGCTAAAATAATTCAGAAATGGGCTACAGAGAACGGTTTCAAGTACTCGAAGACCAAAACTAATTGTGTTCATTTCTGTAAACTCCGAAAACACCATCCTGACCCAGAGTTGAAAATGGATGGGAGCACCATTAAAGATGTAAAAGAAGTGACCTTCTATAAAGTTCATCGTTTCACAATAAACTGAATTTCACTTCTTACATAAAACACTAAAGGTAAAATCTAAAAGGACACGGAAACTTCTGAGGGTAGTTGGTAGCACTGATTTGAGTGCTGACAAAAAAAAACAGAAACAAAATCATTACTCTATGTGTCCAGATCACTTATTACAGCCAAATTAGATTACGTTTGTGTGATTTACGGTTCTGCAGGGAAGTCGTGTCTCAAACCACTTGATACAATTCCTAATAGTGGTACTAGAATCGACCTGGATGCTTTTCGAACATCACCAATGGATTCAATGCCTGTTGAAGCAGATGAGCCTTCTCTTGAGAAGCTCAGACTTAAATTGTCACTTCAATTTGTTTCTAAACTATTCGCTTATTCATCGAACCCTGATTGTAACTGTGACTCGGACCCTCAAAATGTCGAATTTTTTTAACTGACACCAGAACCATATGCGTCGCTTCAACACCGAGAAACATTTGGAATATAAGTTATCTCCGCCATCATCTATGGTATATGGAGATTTAATATCTAGATGTCGGTTTTTAACGAAGTTGAAGTTTCACAACTTGCGCTTGAGCAACGAAAATGTATAAGAAACGAAGCTGATCATATTTTCCGACTCTCTTTCTTCTTTGATTGTTTTACTCAACCCCAAGTTAAAGAACTCTCTCATTTTGGAACTTCGTGAGAAGTTGAATACTTTCATGTCTGACCAATACGATGTGTTTTGTGGGTTACCAGGACAGGCAGGCATCCCCGGTAACACCAGAGCATACAGTGCAGTAAAACAGGCTTTAAATAAGCATGCTACTGATTTTACAATTCCTTTAAGTGATTTAAATCACATATTAATAAGTACATCAAATCTGTGTGGCAGGAAGAATGGAGTGGAGCGACAAATAACAAGATCCATCGCTTCGGACCAAATAATTTTTATCGTTACTTGTCTAGAACCATTGTAGAAAAAAATCATGTATTGTTGAGACGATTTTATATTGGTCACACGGGACTTTCATATTCTTTTTTGTAAGAGGTAATATGCGGCCAGAATGTGTTCCTTACCAACATGTGTTGTCAGTGGAGCACATTAATTTACATTGTACTGATTTTAATCATGCTGTAGGGCAGTATTTCGCAGTTGGATGTCTAGATTTATCACATAAGCCTGCAAAAAAGTATCTCATGTTTGAAAGCAATCAACCTTATTAATAAATTTTAAAATTGTTTTTATTTCCAAAAGGCAAAGTATATTTTATCAAATTCAGGCTTAGCTGTTGACATACAGTGGAGTTAATTCATTTTCCTTTTCTCAACTTCTGCCCAACGCAGCACGTAATTTCCAGGCCTGGCATTCTTTGGGAGTGCAGGAGTGCTGCACGCCTACTGCACGCCTAGAACAAATTGAGAAGGGCGATTTTTTGCTCCCCTTGATTTTCTGAAATGCCAGACCTGTTTGGGATGACCGTTTAAATCTATTATAATTTCGTCCCCTGAATTCCAATGTGTTAGTAGGCACATAGAACACCTTCGAACACAGGGAACGATTTGTCAATTTTGCATTGATTTTCAATAATTTATGACCCATTCTGTGTCACATTTCAATATATTTTAACTGTAGAAGACAGTCACATAAGAATTGAATGCAACATTTTGAATAATGAGAAGATGTGTGTGCCATTTTTTCCGGTATGTGGTTGAATGTAGTAATCCCAAGCAATCTGATGAGGTTTGCACTCCTGGTTTTCTAGATTGCCAGGCCTGCTCCATCAGTCAATACATCCCAATATCAGACTGAAGAGCTCTGTCAAGACTCATGCCACAAGTTAGTTTGACAGAAGCTTTGATTGATATAAACGCTTTGAATCCCGGTGGTATCCTCCATGTCAGGTCCATAGTAGCAATAGGAAGAGTCGAAATTTATTATTTGGGGGTAGACCAAGTAATATTTTCAACGCGCAGTCTCAAGGTGTACACCACACATTTACCTTGTAGTCATCCCCCTTAATAACATTATGACACATCGTGTGACCCGACCGAAAAAAAACGGCCTCTGGAGTTCAAAGAATTAAACTGTGTCTAGAACAAACTTCACAACTCTGCACTTGTTTACGCACCATTGTTGTTAAAATAAAAATGTATATTTTTTGTATCAGTGAGGTATACCTAGGTATATGGAGGCCTGGCATTCTTTAGGGGTGCGGGACTGCTGTACGCCTACTGCACGCCTAGAAAAAATGAGGAGGCAATTTTTTGCACCCCTTGATTTTCTGGAATACTAGACCTATTTGGGACTGCCTTTAAAATCTGTTATCATTTGTCAATGTTGCATTGATTCGCAATAATTCACGACCCATTCTGTGTCGCATTTCAATACATTTTGAGTGTAGAAGACAGTCACATAAGAATTGAATACAACATTTCGAATAATGAGAATATGTATGTGCCAAATTTTCCACTATCTAGCGGAATGTAGTACAATGTGGCAGTCACAAAAGTAATACCTTGAAGTAAATATACAGCACACAGAGAGTGTATTGTCAATAAATCACGTGTGGAGTGATGATTTCTCTCAAGCAATAAATGCTTATTTGCTAAGTGTAATTAGCATAAGCACAGTTTCAGCCAATGGACCTCCTGGTTAAACACGGGGGTCCATTGATTGAAACCTGGCTTGTGCTTCTTGTATTTCTGTATGACATTTGAGAGTGGTAACTTGGATAATACCTCCACTCCATGGGTGATTGGGTGACAGTCTACCATCCACGTACTTCAACCAAAATCGCTTACACATATATGTATTGAAAATTCCAGGTGCAATTGCACTCCCAAGCAATTTGAGAAAGGTAATTGTTTTGCACTCCTTGATTTTCTAGACTGCCAGGCCTGTATTTCACTATTCACTAACACATTTTAACATATAATCACCATGAATTACCCACATTTTCACCATTTTTAGTCAATTCTACCAACGAAACCAACTCACTCACAAATTTATGAGTGAGTTATTTTCAGAAGTAGAATTGAATTGATCTTCTCTGACCTTTCATTAAGTGTTTACCAAATACAAAAAGCAGACGACATTTGTAGAAAACATTTCCTTAACCCTTTATCCAACGTAACGGCAAAAGCAGTCCGGTGCTATTCTCAAAAATCGCCAATTAATTTATTTTCATGATTTTTTTCACTTTTTGTCTCAAAAACATACGTTATGAGCCCCCATTGGAACGAGCTCGTCGAGCTCGTTCCAATGAGGGATCATAACCTATGTTTTGGGGACAAAAAATGAAAAGAATTAGTTCTTCAAGATTTTTTTTTTGCAAGTGTCGTCTGCTTTTCGTATTAGGTAATGGGTTAATAACTAAGTATTTTCATTTTTTGCCTCCCTAACATTACTTATTACCCGTAATTGGAAAGAATTCTCCTCATGCATTCCAACGAGAAATTAACGCAATGTTTTTGAGGTAAAAATTGCAAAAAATGCCTTGCGTAACAGTGAACACTATAATCCCAACTCCCTTATTGTATTCTGATCTTGATTTATCATTGTGAATGCCGCTATATCAGACGGTCACCGTAGATAAAAAAGTGTAGAGTGGAAGCATACGACGCCCCCCCCCCCCCCCCCACCACCTGTCATCCCTCCCACTCTTTACATATAATAAGTTGTGGGGCTTTTAGAATTAGAAATGTATTTTCAACTCAATTCTCGAATCGATTCAGGTAACCGATTCTCAAATCGATACTCGCTGGATAATAACGTTTCACCGCGCTATGCGATTGATACGATAAAATGTTGATCGTCTATTAATGCGCCCGATTGCAGCGGTTTCTTCAAGAATAATTCACTCTTGCCCTAGATATTAAAGATAGAATTGCATGTCGCCCCTTAAGCGCAACAAGGTGCCTTCTGCTTTAGAATTGCAAATGACCCCTTGTTACACTCAAGTGGCAGGAAAGCGGCTGTAATACTACACATGATCCAAAGATAATGACATCATGACTACAGTGGAATTCTTCAAACTGTGTGAAAAATTGTCCTTGACACGATCGTTGTTCATCATGATCGTTTCGATCGGTTGCATGTCCGCGATCTGATAGCAAATCAAAATAAACCTGTGAAGTTGATTCGAGAATCGATTGGAAATTCAAATAGTCGCAAGGCCCTATGTAGTTGACATAAATATCCGATAGCGCTGTACCATGAAGTCGCAGTTCTGATGTTATTATGTTTTTAGGCTTGGTCTCCGGAGTAGTAATAGCGCCTTCAGTGTAAAACTTAATTAGGCTTTTCCCTCTGGAAAAGACTATTGTTTTTCTACGGATTATTTTTTTGTTTTTTTTTTTTTTTTTTTTTTTTTTTTTGGGGTATTTTTTTTTCCCACACATTTTGTCCGTACGATTCAGAAGCCATTTTCGAACCGATTTTCACGAAATTTTGCACACGCATAGAGGGGCACAAAATCTAAAAACGTACCCAAGCGGAATTTTCGATTTAACCCTTATTTCCTCAGAATTGGCAAAAAACTGCCAAAATTGGGGTTTATCGGCACTTTCTCGAAACACGTCTTGTAGATTTTTTTTACACATTCGTCATTGCTAGACCTGTCTGTGACACGCCCTTTGATACACACGACATATCAGGCGATGCATATGGTAACCCTCCACAGGCTGCCAAACATCGAAATTTTGATGAAATAGGCCGGTTTCAGGCTCCCACCGAACCCAAACAAAACACGAGAGATAAATATAACTTTCTTTACTGGGAGTGGAATTCACAGAGGATCATTTTTGTCAGTAATAAGGGTGTTCAAAAAACCAAGCGTTAACCCGTTTTGGGCTGGTTAAACAGCAATACCCCCATAAAGCTCAAAAATTTGTATTTTCCGTGGATTTCTCTAAACGAGTCTTGTAGATTTTCAAGAAAAATTTGTCACTCCCAGGCCTTGGTGTGACAATAGAAGTTGCATGGACAAAATACTGCGGTGAGCATTTGTTAACCCTCCACGGGCTGCTAAATGTCAAAATTGTGATAAAATGGGCTGTTTTTGGACGCCAACAGCACCCAATAGGTACGCCTCAAAGAAATGTGCCTTCTTTCATAGAGCGCATAATCTATACGCAAACATTTTTGTAAGTAGTAAGGGTATTCAAAAGTCGAAGTCTTAACCCATTTTGGACAGGCTAAAGAGAGAGACCCCTTAAAATCTTAAAATTCCCATTTTCTGTGGATTTCTCTAAAAACATCCTGTAGGTTTTCAAGAAAAATTGACGACTCGCAGGTCTTTGTGTGATATTACAAGCTGCATGGGCAAAATATTCCGGTGAGCGTTTATTAACCCTCTAGAGGCTGCCAAACATCGTAATTTTGTTGAAATGGGCTGTTTTCAGGCACGCACATCACCCAACGTGTACCTTAGAAATAAACATAATCTCCTTTGTTGGAAGTGGAATTCACCAAAGACCATTTTTGTAAGTAATAAGGGTATTCAAAAAACCAAGCGTTAACCCATTTTGTGGTTGCTAATAGTGATACCCATCAAAGGCTTAAAAATTTATGTTTTCCCTGGATTTCTTTACAAACATCTGGTAGGGTTTTCGAGAGAAAATGGCCATTGATAGGTCATGGTGTCACATTACCAGGTAATTGGATAAATTATTCCAGTAAGCATTTGTTAACCCTCCATGGGCTGCTAAATGTCAAAATTTTGAAAAAATAGTCTGTTTTTGAACAACAAAAACATCAAATGGGAATACAACAGAGAAACGTAACTTCTTTTACCGGGCGCAAAACTGACAGGGAAACATTTTTGTAAGTAGTAAATGTATTCAAAAATCGAGGTCTTAACCCATTTTTAACTGGTTAAGGAGATATACCCCTTAAAAGCTTAAAATTCCAGTTTTCTGTGGATTTCTCAAAAAAAAAAATTCAAGAGCAATTAACCATTCGCAGGTCTTCGAGTGACATTACAAGTTGCATGAACAAAATGTTTTGGTAACCATTTGTTAACCCCCCGGAGGCTGCCAAGCATTGACATTTGGAGAAAATGGGCTGTTCTTGGGCAACCATAACAGCAAATGTGTACCTACGAGATAAACATAACCCCCTTCATTGGAAGTGGAATTCACCGTCGATCATTTTTGTAAGTAATGAAGATATTCACAAAACCAAGCATTAACCCTTTAGAGCTGGTTAAAGAGAGATACCCCTCAAAAGGTTAAAAATACATGTTATCTGAGGATTTCTTTAAAAACATCCCGTAGATTTTCAGGAAAAAATGGCCATTCTCATATCTTAGTGTGACATTACAAGTTGCATGTACAAATATTCCTGTAAACATTTGTTAACCCTATGCAGGTTCTCAAACATCAAAATGTTGATAAAATAGGCTGTGTTTGCGAACCCACAGCACCTGAAGTTGGGAGGAGAGATCAAAATAAGTGGAAGTAGAATTCACTGAGAATTATTTTTGGAAGTAATAAGAGTATTCCAAAAACAACACTTAACCCGTTTTGGGCTGGAAAAACAATGATACCCATCAAAAGCTTAAAATTCCTGTTCTCCCTGGATTTGTCTGAAAACATCTTGTAGATTTTAAAGAAAAAATGGCCATTCACAGTTCTTGGTGTGACATTACAAGTTGCATGAATAAATATTCCTGTTGGCACTTGTTAACCCTCTACAAGCTGCCAGACATCAATATTTTGGATACATTTGAGATAAAATGGACCATTTTTAAATTGACACAGCACTCAGTGAGTATGTGTCAAACAAACATAACTCCTTTTGTCGGTCATTGCCTTGTTGGACGACGATATTGACATTAACTCACTCCACCGTTAATGATGGTTTTTACCTAAACAATTTTTTATCAAACTGTGTCATTTGAGACTACTATCTTCACCTTTCTCATAACATCAATGAAGAAACTTCAGTGAGACAGTTAAAAACAATTCATCAGACACTGTGGGGTCATGAAAAATCATGCAATCTCATCGGGAAAAGCCATGATTCTCCAGAATCATAAAGTCTAGTTTCTTTTTGGGTTTTTTTTTTTTTTTTTTTTCCACACATTTTGTCCGTACGATTCAGACGCCATTTTCGAACCGATTTTCACGAAATTTTGCACACGCATAGAGGGGCACAAAATCTAAAAATGTACCCAAGCGGAATTTTCGATTTAACCCTTATTTCCTCAGAATTGGCAAAAAAATTGTCAAAATTGGGGTTTATCGGCACTTTCTCGAAACACGTCTTGTAGATTTTTTTTATACATTCGTCATTGCTAGACCTGTCTATGACACGCCCTTAGATACACACGACATATCAGGCGATGCATATGGTAACCCTCCACAGGCTGCCAAACATCGAAATTTTGATGAAATATGCCGGTTTCAGGCCCCCACCCCACCCAAACAATACACGAGAGATAAATATAACTTCCTTTACGGGGAGTGGAATTCACCGAGGATCATTTTGTCAGTAATAAGGGTGTTCAAAAATCAAGCGTTAACCTGTTTTGGGCTGGTTAAACAGCAATACCCCCATAAAGATCAAAAATTTGTATTTCCCGTGGATTTCTCTAAATGAGTCTTGTAGATTTTCAAGAAAAATTTGTCACTCCCACGCCTTGGTATGACAATAGACGTTGCATGGACAAAATACTGCGGTGAGCATTTGTTAACCCTCCACGGGCTGCTAAAAGTCAAAATTGTGATAAAATGGGCTGTTTTTGGACGCCAACAACACCCAATGGGGACGCCTCAAAGAAACGTGTCTTCTTTTATCGAGCGCACAATCTATACGCAAACATTTTTGTAAGTTGTAAGGGTTTTCAAAAGTCGAAGTCTTAACCCATTTTGGACAGGCTAAAGAGAGAGACCCCTTAAAATCTTAAAATTCCCATTTTCTGTGGATTTCTCTAAAAACATCCTGTAGGTTTTCAAGAAAAATTGACTACTCGCAGGTCTTTGTGTGATATTACAAGCTGCATGGACAAAATATTCCGGTGAGCGTTTATTAACCCTCTAGAGGCTGCCAAGCATCGTAATTTTGTTCAAATGGGCTGTTTTCAGGTACGCACATCACCCAACGTGTACCTGAGAAATAAACATAATATCCTTTGTTGGAAGTAGAATTCACCAAAGACCATTTTTGTAAGTAATACGGGTATTCAAAAAACCAAGCGTTAACCCATTTTGTGGTTGTTAATAGTGATATCCATCAAAGGCTTAAAAATGTATGTTTTCCCTGGATTTCTTTACAAACATCTGGTAGGGTTTTCAAGAGAAAATGGCCATTGATAGGTCATGGTGTCACATTACCAGTTGATTGAATAAATTATTCCGGTAAGCATTTGTTAACCCTCCATGGGCTGCTAAATGTCAAAATTTTGAAAAAATAGTCTGTTTTTGAACAACAACAACAACATCAAATGGGAATACAACAGAGAAACGTAACTTCTTTTACCGGGCGCAGAACTGACAGGGCAACATTTTTGTAAGTAGTAAAGGTATTCAAAAATCGAGGTCTTAACCCATTTTTAACTGGTTAAGGAGATATACCCCTTAAAAGCTTAAAATTCCAGTTTTCTGTGGATTTCTCAAAAAAAAAAAAATCAAGAGCAATTAACCATTCGCAGGTTTTCGAGTGACATTACAAGTTGCATGAAAAAAATGTTTCGGTAACCATTTGTTAACCGCCCCCCCCCCCCCCCCCCAGAGGCTGCCAGGCATTGACATTTGGAGAAAATGGGCTGTTCTTGGGCAACCATAACACCAAATGTGTACCTACGAGATAAACATAACCTCCTTCATTGGAAGTGGAATTCACCGTCGATCATTTTTGTAAGTAATGAAGATATTCACAAAACCAAGCATTAACACTGCAACGATCAGAGAAGGTCTTCTCACAAACTTGACAACTAATTCTAATTACTGATTCCATTTTGTTTTGTTTTTTTTTCTCAAACTGTTCAAACTATTCTCGATCAAATGATTTTGAAAGAACGATAAAAACTGAATGGATGAATGAAAACTTTCTCCCTTGTGACCCTTTTAACTTTATTTGCTTTATAGATTTATTTGCTTATAAATTCTCGAGAGTCGGGAACGAGAGCCAATAATCTTATTAAGTTTGAGTGTGCGACTGACAGTAGGATAGTGGGTTGAGATCCCAGAGAACCTCGGACTGGAAGATGGCTAGGAATTTTGCACAATTACAAGAGTTCTGCTCCGTGTTTTATTGATGAGCGTATTTATGGTAATACTGAAACCGCAGTTTGGTGGTTATTTTAGACAAAATTTAAAAAAAAAAAAAAACAGAAACCCAGAAGTCACTGGTTTGTGAGCAGCCCCATCATATTATCCTTAATGGTTACAAAAAAGGAAAAAATCCACCAATATGTATTTTTTTTGAAAGATGGGAGTCATCCATCAGCCTATAAGGGAGGGAGGATGCTGAGCCCTGGCCATCTGGTCTGCCTTCGGGGGGAGGGACAGATGACTTCCAATCTTGCTTGCCTTTTATTGTCACACTCCGGATCACTCATCTATTCGCCACGCAGAAAATACTGCATGGCACGATCTGATTGGACAGTTGTTTGACCAATCAGAGAGCGCCGCGATCTTACTGGGTTATCAAACACCTGCGACGTGGCACCATCTTATCTATGACATAATCAAACAGTGTACATGGTCATTATCATATTTCTTATAAACAAAGGAGCCCTTTATCATAATACCTTTATCTATGACACAATCAAACATACCAGTCGTCCCTTATCCACTTGCATAACTATACAACGTGACACTATCATATCTTCTTATAAACAAAGATTCTCTCTATCATAATTCCTTTATGACATGTCTAAACAAAACCAGGTAGTCTTGATGTCTAAAGCATTTGCCGTTACATGTACATGTCCTTGACAACATTTAACTTAGATACACCAACAGAGCTCGAAATTTACGTGGGGCAGGGCTGGGGATAGGGGATGGTGGCACTCTTTTGTTAGTACTCACAAGGACACCTCAGTGCGAAAGTCCCCCAGCTTTGGCCTAGCCTTTGGAAGGAGGGAGGAACAGTCCAGGGTTTTGGTGGGCAGGGACTGGGCTTTTGGAAGGGGGACCCCACATACAGGGAAAACTTAAACAATGTGGGGAAAGCCTAAATGGGCTATACATAGTCTGGGTCGCTTTAGACGGCCCTAAAATGGGCTTTGGGGAGGGATAGCCTAAATAATAGGGTACATACAGGGCGGGTAGGGTGAGGGGCGCCTAAAAATAGCCTAGGCCTAGTGTGGAGAGGGAAGGGGAACGGGGACGGGGAAACCTAACGGATTTGGGCGTCGGGGTCAATGACCCCGAGGTCGAGGTCAGACCCCGGGGTCCTGGTAAAGAGGGCAGATCTCAATCTGTCATACTACTGTCATATAATGCCGATTTTCAGTCTCTATTATTTATATATATACCGTTATATTAATTATAAGCATACCACATTATATGATTTATTTATTTATTTGCGCTTAACGCCACATCATCAGCTAAGGTTATGCCGTGTCGAAAAGGAGGTAGAAAGGAGAATACATCCTTGTCAATGAGGAAGAAAGCTGATGGAATAAAAACAGGAAATACGTACAATAGAATGACAAAGACGTGCGTAGTTTAACTCTTTACCAAACACGGAAAGCAGACGACACTTGCCAAAATAATTATTGAATAACTATTATTTTCATTTTTTGTCTCAAAAACATAGGTTATGACACCTCATTGAAACGAGCTCGACTAGCTCGCTCCAATGAGGGGTCATAACCTATGTTTTAGAGACAAAAAATGAAAAAATAATGAAAATTAATTGGCGATTTTTGAGAATAGCGCTGGCCGGTTTTGGCCGTTACGTTAGGTATTGGGTTAAACGATAATGGACGATGATACTAATTTAATGAATATCTTATAAAATAAACCTGACGATTTGAAACTTGAGTAGTGGAGTTTAAAAGAATAAAAACAATATTAAAATTTATTTAAAAGGTTGAACACTTTCAGAAAAAAATTGAAATTTGTGCGGTCTCGTATGTAAAATACATCCCAAAGAGATCATCTGATTTTGACTTTTATTAAAAGATGAACACAGATTACACTGAATTACCTTTTGATAAAAATGAATTAAACACTTGACACGTATTATATCATATTATATCGTCAATAAATTTTGCAGTGAATCTATTAAAGTTTATTCAGTGCACATCAAAGGAAGAAAGAGCCTCAGCTCATTTGAGATACGCACATTTTCAAAATGCACCACAGTGGTTAGCTCCCATCATTGACAATTTATTTATTATTTATTGGTGTTTAAGATCACATACTTATGCACAATGGCTAATCATGACGGTGACAGTTTTACGGGTGGAGGAAGCCGGAGTACCCGGAAAGAACCACAGAGCAACGACGAGCAGCTGCCAGCTCCCCAATATCGTAACTCTGTACTGCAGCACAAGCAGGGTTAGATTGGTTGAAGACATGTGCACCATCGACGTGCAGTACGCTTTAGTACACGGAGTCATCGTGCCCCCATGTGGACAATCGGGGTTAAGTGCCTTGCCCAAGGACACAACGCAGAAGTCCGTAGCGATCGCTCAGACGGTCACCCATCCGAGGATGAACCGGGCTAGACGTTGCTTAACCTCGGTGATCTGACGAGAACCAGTTACCGCAAAGCCCTTCATTGACAAAGATTAAATAGATTGTGATCAGGAATGGCAGTTTATTGTGCTGTTCTTAATCCCTAAATTAGCGCCTTGTTAATGTCATAAAACAGATGCCATAAAACAGGTCTTGTTGCTAAATCGTAGAGGTGGAGAGGCCACGAACTAACGCGGTAGCTTATCAACCTCACGCACTGCTCGTACGGACGCCACCATAAGAAGTTCCGGATTGCTCAGCCAGTCAACCTATAGTCTTGTTGTCTTATTCCGTTGAGGTAAAGGATCCAGTGAAATCAGCAGATCATCATGGCATTCTAGTTTATCAAGAACTGTGGACAAAAAGTCTCCAGTGCCAATGCGTAGTGCCCTAACCATCTGGGGGAACTTTTTCCCCGAGAGCATTTTTGCCCCAAACAAAACTTGATTTCATAAAATCATCATGACCACCATTGGCCATCAGAACCACTGCACATCCGGCGAAGCTCATCAGGAGATACACACCGCCTTGTCTAGGTATGAAATGTAAGAAGCTGTCCCGGTAGACCCATGTAATGCCAATTGCTACCTGTACAGTTGCTGATGGTTAGTGAATACCGTGACCACTTGTCCGCAAGCAATGATAAGTTTCCGGGCCTCAACTTTTGCAGTTAACATAGTATCTGGGTTAGTGTTGAAACAACTAATCGATGCCGACGCGATTTTTGTCAAAAGTCGACGATACAATGGGCTAGTACATACACAGAAGGACACACGCGTGTGAATGGGTTAATGGATATGACACGAGTGCCAGCGCCGAAGGAGTTATATCGATTAACCCATTCACACGCGTGTATAGTTCTGTGTTTATTACACCCCTTCACGTCTATAAAAACAGTTATTAGAACACTCAGCAATTCATTTGACAACTATCAACAAAAAAAAAACACGTTTTGACGCCAGCCAAATTTATGAAGGGAACCCGTGTTACTATTTCGTCCCCTGAGTTCCAATGTGTTCTATGTGCCTACTGGCGCATAGAACACATTGTAACTCTTGGGACGATTTTCAATTATCGCTAGGGATTCAAACTGTAATTGCGTTGCACGATTTTTATAAATTCCAGTGAAATTTCGCTTCTATTTAAACATAGCCCACCAACGGTTTCCATTCCGCACATATGCGCGGAACAAATTTTCATTTTCGAATGGTTTAGTGTTGCTGCAAATGGGGATAATTAAGCAGATCCGGTGTGTAATAAACGTAATGACGAGACACTGCGCTTAGATTCAATTTCTGGCATGACTACCGTTAGGCCCATTACATCGCTGGACAGGACTGTCTCCCATTTGTCCATCCATCATTTCTTCTGCTTTAAGGCGAGGAATACTTTCTGTGTGCTTTGTCTTACTCTATTTCTATCGTCTGCTACTGTGTGACAGTTGTTTATGACACACTAGTTCCAATGAGAGAAGCAGGTGCAGTATGATTCAGATGTTTGAACAACTTCAGTAGCAGAGTTAGTAATGTTGGACAAACAGATTCAAGTGTAAGTTCTATATCTATACCTGCTCGATATGTGTTTTCCTCTGGAGCAAGTTGCTTGGATTCGGAGATAAAGCAAAGTGCTACTTTCTCCAATAAAAGGTCTGTGTCATCGTCATCTTCGTTTAGGACATGGTACACCAAAGCTTTAACTTCAGCTGTGAAAAATATAACTTTTATTTAGCATTCTCATCGAGGTTGTCGTGGTCACCAGTAACAATAGCCTCGTCTATTTGCAACCATCATCAAACCATGGTTGGAGAAACGTTTTTGATTTGCCGAGGTTTTCGGAATGTCTGTGTGTGCAATGTCAAGTAACACTGTAGTAAACTGATTTATTATATGCTAGCCTGTGAATTATTGCAAATTATCAAAAAGATATTCCTTAGTAGCTACAGCGCATAACGTCGCGTTGAAGGAACGATCAGCTGATCTTTGTTATTGTTTTAAAATGTACGATTTTGAGCTCGAATTGGGATGAATATTGTGCAATAAAATGTCTCGTAGCATATAATAAAAAAAGAAAATCTACTCTATTTTAGTCAATGACGGGAACTACCTCGTGAGCTACACCTAAAAAATTTATTATTATTAACCATTTACCCAACGTAACGGCCAAAACTGGCCAGCGCGATTCTCAAAAATCGCCAATGAATTTTTATTATTTTTTCATTTTTTGTCTCAAAAACATAGGTTATGACCCCTCGTTGGAACGAGCTCGTCGAGCTCGTTCCAACGTGGGGTCATAACCTATGTTTTTGAGACAAAAAATGAAAAAAATTAGTTATTCAAGAATTTTTTTGGCAAGTGTCGTCTGCTTTTCATGTTAGGTAAAGGGTTAAATAATAGTTTCAAGTCCACACGATGAATTTTTTCAGTAGCTTCCTAAATGACGTTACGCTTCGGTGCATGACGTCACCTTGAGCGTCGCCTTGAAGGAACGATCAGGAAATTTTTGTTATTGTCTTGAAACTGTTTGCGGTCGAATTGGGCTAAATATTGCGCAGTAAAATGTAGCGTAGCATATAATAAAAAGAAAATCTACGCTGTTTTAGTGAATATCCTGCACAAGCGCTCGTAAAAAATAAAACTTCCCGGTCCACACTCATGAGATAATTCAAAGAATTACAAAGTGGTAGAGTTTATTCATCAGTGGTTCAGGATCTTCTGAAGAGATATTGATAAATTGGGGTCAGTCATTATTTGTATTGCAGGCCTGGTATTTTCAGGAGAGCGATTTATTCACTCGGCTACCGCTCGCCTTACAAAAATTGAGGAAGGCGAAAAATAGCCCTCCTAGCCTCAGAAAATAATGATCACCACAATAGCCTATTCCTAAAACCCACAGGATTTTAGATCTCTGCTATGTTAGTGATCTCTGCAATATGCCCGCACTGGCCCTCCCACACCTCCGGGCCTTACCAAGGCCCGGAGGTGTGGGGGTGACGGTGTAGCGGTCAGGAGACTACCTGGGTAGCAGCACCAAATAAAATGTACAAAGCCCACTAGGCAAAATTCATTAATAGCACAACTTCATTTTGCCACTTTTATCTTTAAAAAATTGTAAGCTTGAGGAGAGCTAATCGCTTCCATAGGCCATGTGAGGAGAGCGAATTTTATTTAGCTCTCCTGTATTTTTAAGAATGCCAGGCCTGGTATTTGTAGTGTAAGTGACGTAAGAGTCAGATTCAATGTCTAAAATTGCCCGTCTTTTTATTTTTGTGTTTTACTTAGCCATTTTAGTCATATATTTATTTCCTTATTCCACCCCCACCCCTCACCCTTATTCAGATCCTAACTTTGGGGATTGCGATGCGTATATCCAGCAAACAGCACCGGGAACACATGGAAAGAATACTCGGCTACGTTGATGCATACGCATACCGCTGACCAATTGACACGCAGAGTGTGAGTGGTGCAACGTCTGCAGAAGTTGGCCGTTCAGCCAGTTATTTTATGATACCAATTTAATACAAAGAGATACTGGCAATCAACGCAGACAGGAAAAGTAGCATGTCCAAAAAGTCTGAAATTCGTTAAAAGATCTTATACAATGGCAGTGGCAAATTGTTGTTAAAGGAAATAACTGATTCAGAGACCTCGTGAAGCTCCCCAACGTGATAACCTTTTTGTGGGCTCCTGGTTAGCCAGACCTGTC
This sequence comes from Pictodentalium vernedei, assembly GCA_031216915.1. Lineage (NCBI taxonomy): Eukaryota > Metazoa > Mollusca > Scaphopoda > Dentaliida > Dentaliidae > Pictodentalium > Pictodentalium vernedei. The sequence goes on from CM062293.1 coordinate 507,275,187, forward strand.
CCATCGCACTACCCCCCTACGTACGAAGTTAGAGTCAAAGCACTATATTGGACAAGTATCTTGAGGCGTGCCTAACTCAAGCACTGTTTGTCCTCAATTACCATGATTCATTCTTCTGGGGCCATTGGAACGCAACTCGGTACAACTGAGTTCATGGATAAAACGGGTTCCTACCATAATGGGGTGGGGCTGGTATGGTGAAAGGAAATCCTAAGGTTCATCTAGCCCCCTAGATTTACACACAGTTGGCATTTCAAAACTTACCTTCGACTGAAATCATGCATACGCCACACGTGTTGGCTACTCTTTACCACAGCTAACGCCCCATCATGATACCACAGTTGACAAAAAATGTCTCTTTTTAATGGATGCATCATTACTCCAATCACCCGAATGACTGTTGTTTTATCAACATTATCGAGAAACGCAGAAAAAACGTACATCTCCTTTGAACCGCCTATAACCGGTAGCCACTTCTGTGATTCACTTTCAGCTCTTTTATGGGCCTGTAATATACATGTTGTAAACTCTCTCGGCCTCGCTACTGAGGTGTGAATATATTTCATGTCTGGAACTTCATCAAATGTTCCTAGCACCTTATTTTCTTGGTGGTTATAAAATACATTATAAATATTTAACGAGAACATAGATATACAGAATCCAAGGAGTATAAGGAAATATAATGTTGCTGGTTTCTTCATTCCGTTCACTGCAAAAGAAAAGAATATTTTCTTAACCCTTTACCCAACGAATCGCAAACATCCGCCCGCGTAATATGCAAATTCTGCAGTTGAAAAAATATTATTTTTCAAAACATTTCAACAAAACCATATCATGTGACCCCTCGTTGGAACGAGCTCGCCGAGCTCGTTCCAACGAGGGGTCACATGATATGGTTTTGTTGAATTTTTTGAAAAAAATGAGAAAATGATATTCCAAATAATAAATTTTGATATCGTCTGCGTTGGGTAAAGGATTAAACTGTGCGTTTATTAATTTATAATGATTCAGTCTACATGCAATGCGGTCGAAAGTCTCTTTTCGATTTTGGAGACACAGTCGAGCGTCCAGACTGTACGTTAGAATTGTTGACTGGTTACCTCACACATTTTGGAGAGACAGTCGAGCGTCCAGACTGTACGTTAGAAATGTTGACTGGTTACCCCACACATTTAGGAGAGAGAGTCGAGCGTCCAGACTGTACGTTAGAAATGTTGACTGGTTACCCCACACATTTTGGGGAGACAGTCGAGCGTCCAGACTGTACGTTAGAAATGTTGACTGGTTACCTCACACATTTTGTAGAGACAGTCGAGCGTCCAGACTGTACGTTAGAAATGTTGTCTGGTTACTCCACACATTTTGGAGAGACAGTCGAGCGTCCAGACTGTGCGTTAGAAATGTTGACTGGTTACCCCACACATTTTGGAGAGACAGTCGAGCGTCCAATCCGGTCGAAAGTCTCTTTTCGATTTTGGAGACACAGTCGAGCGTCCAGACTGCACGTTAGAAATGTTGTCTGGTTACCCCACACATTTTGGAGAGAGAGTCGAGCGTTCAGACTGCACGTTAGAAATGTTGTCTGGTTACCCCACACATTTTGGAGAGACAGTCGAGTGTCCAGACTACACGTTAGAAATGTTGACTGGTTACCCAACACATTTTGGAGAGACGGTCGAGCGTCCAGACTGTACGTTAGAAATGTTGATTGGTTACCCCACACATTTTGGAGAGCCAGTTAGAAATGTTGACTGGTTACCCCACACATTTTGGAGAGACAGTCGAGCCTCCAGACAACACGTTAGAAATGTTGACTGGTTACCCCACACATTCCCTGAGCAGTCATTCCACTTGGTGAAACCATAACATACGATTTCAACAGACACGTGTCCCTCGTAAACAAAGAGGAATGGGAAGAGAATAAAAAGAGAATATTGACTGCAACAGAGAGGGGAGAATGACACAACTACGACTCAGCTGAGCTTTCTGAAAGACAACAAATATATACGGACATTTACACAGTACTTTTGTGTCACAATGAAGTAATTTTACAGTTAATAAAATGAAAATTGTTAATATTTAATACAACATACACCTTTCACATAATGAACGACGTCTGATAAAAATTACGAATGGTTAATAGAAGTTGGAAATTCGTCAGACGGTCAAAAAACCTTTTCGCAAAATTGTTGACCACGAGTCCGTTTGTGTTTCGTAATGTTCTTATTTTGCGTGGCAACGAACGATTTGACTTCCAGTAAGAGATTGAAATTTAAGCCACATGATGATTACAGTTCAAAACATAATCTTAGAGTGAATCTCCACATTAAGTGGAGGAGAAACGCTCTCAAATGTTTTGGAATATAATATATCTGCGTGTTTTAGGTATCACTGAACTAAATATTTAGTTTAAACAATATTTATTCAGAAAGCAGTGTTACACGTATACATTACATAATGATAATAGCACAGAACGGAAAACATTGTTCATTGTTGTACACGGTATAACAGAAACAGAAATAATCGGGATTGTAAGTAGACGAGGATTCGACAGGAAGCCACATTCTTATATGAGTCGTCTCCTTTATTCAAGAACATTTTTCAAAAGATGATGGCATGAATCAGCAGTGGACCTCGCATATCGCTGCCCAGGCACATGATCCCCTCTGGCAATGAATCGCACCATCAGTGAAAATGTAGCCAAAATGTCCTTTAGGGTACTGATGTTCATTTGCCCACATTTACACAGAGGCGCACCAAAACTTACGTAGGCAGTTGCGAATTAAAGCGTCGAAAACCCATCACAAAAACAGATCAAGGAAGAAGTCAGTGTTATTTCGTAAATAATAGAACTTGACCTACAGGCCCCAGCCCCGGGCAGCGATCTGCGATATTTTTTAAACTACAAAAGGACAAGAGTAGAAAAAGTTAGACAGAAGAGGGAAGAAAGGAAGAAGAAGTAGAAGTGGGCCATCCTGAATTCAAATGATGCGTTGTCAATAATATGAATACAAATCCTTGGCATTGGGCAGCTGATTTAATAATTGTATAAGTAAGTAGAGTTTTATCTTCAAGATGTTAATACTAAGGGCGGAAAGTCAAGGGAAGATGAAGTGTGTTAGAATATGAGTTGTTGTCACCGAAACCTGCCGCTAGATAAGATAAAGTCATCCACTACATCAAAGTATACTGTTTTTCTCGTTGTTCAAAAATTCAGAACCGAAGAGAAGTATGGAAATGTCTGTAGTAAAAGGGAGTATGTTGATCATTTCATTTCGTGCGTTAAGAGAGAATGGACAATGGAGGAGAAAGTTCTCAGGCGTTTAGCGCTCGCCACACTGACAATGTGGACTAGGTGCTAGGTGATTTTCGTATAAATGGACGTTAAGACTACTACAACGTAACCGCAATCTACAGTGATAAGTTTGGCTTCACGAGATTTAGTCCCGCTATAAAATAACGGTGGTCGTAGGTTACCAGCTTTTAAGAAGGTCTTAAATTCACTTAATGAGGACTTCTCGCGAACTGGTAGCGGCAAGTTATTCCACCGATCAGTACCATTGGGGATGAAGGAGGACTGGTATAAATTTGTTCGACAAAATGGAAGTCTGTGGTTTGCCTAGTTCAAAGGTTAAATGATGGGTTTGTCGAGGATATGAATGGTGGAATTTTGATAGCAATATGAGGAGGCGACAAGTCGTGATGCATTTTGAAGGACTCAACCGGTTTATGTTTACCGCGTCTTTCTTGAACAGTGCCCCATCGTGTTTCGGAGTATTGCAAGGATTTGCTAGCACTAAGTGTTGCCCCTGTAACTATTCTCGCCAATGCGATCTGCATTTTTCCAAACCGGCGACTTGGCTAACGAACAGTCATCCCAAACAGTATCGGCGTATTCAAGTAGCGGCCTAATAAAGGCAAAGTATACCTTCTCCAAGACATTACGGTCTAGATCAAACTTGTGTTTCCCCAGCAGGTCTAAGCGAGACCAGGCTTTGGAGCAGATATGGTCAATGTGGTTGGTCCAAGTACATGTGGTATTTAATACCACTCCTAAGTGCTTATGAGTATTGACCTCACATATTTGAGTGCCACCTAGAAATAGGGGTGGGTGAACTGTGAGGTTGGTTTTGCGTGTTATAACCATACTCTCGTTTGTGTAAGGATTAAACTCAACTATCCATGTTTCAGCCCAGTGTTCAATTGCAGCTAGATCGTGGTTTATTAGGTTCGAGGCCTGGTTTGGATTTTCCACAATTAGATATAAAGTATCATCAGCAAAAAGGCGTATACTACTAAGCAGATTTTCGGTTATATCGTTTGTATAGATCAGAAACAATAATGGCCCAAGAACAGATCCTTGTGGTACTCCATCATCTATAGGTCGCTATGAAGATGCCTCTGATGCCACCACCACACGCTAAGTTCTATTTGAAAGATACGATTTTATAAATAAAAGCATTCATTGAGTACTTCCGCTTTCTTAATATTTTAGGGATATATTTTGTTTATGTGGTCTATAACTGGAATTTCAGTAGAGCGGCTACTACCAAGGAAGGATTTTAGTGTTTTCCACCACTGTAAAATTGGGGTGGTTTTCGTTACTCCTCAAGGTACACTGGACTTTGGATAAGTGTAAGTTTTTTTTCATTCCTAATAGCTGAAACAACTTCATTTCATTTATGTTTATAGTTTGCCCATGCATTCGGAAGCTCACTTTGTTTGGCTACGCGGTACAACCGTGTCCTTTGTCTTATTAGTAATCGTCTTTCGTTGTGCATCCAATCCGGCTGATTGGACCTTGAAGTAATGTATTTGTTTGGTATATTTTTGGAAGCAGTATCGATTAGTTTGCCGGTGAAGTTAGAGACTGTGGTATCTAAACGTGGATTATCAAATAGAGAAGTCCAGTCTTCGTGCTAGAGGGCGGCATTTTATGCGTCGTAATTGCAGAGGGAGTACAACCAAACCAGTCTCCTGAAAGTGTTGGGTTTTGGTTTTGGAAACTCGACTTCAATAGTAATTGGACAATGGTAGCGGATCATGTCGGGGATAATCTGTTCTAAGACCTAGCAGGTTTTCACATTCACTGTGTTGCTACCCGCAAAAGGTCTATCAATGAAGCTGACGACACGGTAAAACACGTTGGCTCAATCACAAGCTGTCTGAGATTAAAATAATTCATTATTTCAGAAAATCTGCTTCCTGAAGGGTTTAGCTGGTTATCGTTAAAATCACCTGTAACTATTAAGTCATCTACTCACGTATCTCTTGCTTTTTCGATTGAGGATGACATTGCATCCCACGTATCTTGCGGGCTGTTGGGTGGGCGATAAAAAAAAACCCTATTAAAAGCGACCTATGTCGTTTTGTAAATACAGTACGTGGAGAGTGGATTGTAACTAAATCGCCCGCAGAGTGGAGTTATCACCCAAGCTATAACTTTCAAATTTTGTACATATCGACAAAAAACACAGGCAATGTTTCAACCAATGGACCTCCGGGTATAACCCGGGGGTCCATTGGCTGAAACTTTGCTGGTGCTGGTTATGCTTTGCAACAAATTTGCAATTATTCCTCGGGTGGAATCTCCACTCTGCGGGTGATTTAGTGATAATACACTCTCCACGTACTGTACCTCAGCCCATAAGCACTCAGTATTCGGTGTCTCAAGGTCTGGTCTATGTCGAAAGGAAATACCATCTCCAATGTAAATAGCAACCCCTCCACCTCTCGACGGACGATTAAATCGCAATTGTTCTTGGAATCCATGGATTTGGATATCAGTTGTTGGTTGCTGTTCTGCAACCAAGTCTCAGTGAGAGCCAGAGCGTCAAATGATGAAGATTCACATTGGATAAGATCCAGTTTGGGTTTCAGGCTTTGAATGCTAACGTGTAGAATTTTCAGGGTATTGTGATCATGCTCTGAATCGACAGAGATCGGGCCAGGTTTCGATATCGCCCGACAATAATATAAATATAGCCAAGTACGAGAAAGCCAAAACAGTAACGGAAACTGCAATTCTAACTGATTGAGTAAGTGTTGACTTCGAGACATCCAAATCTTGATAAGGATGCGGACTAACGTAAGTACAGCTTATCAAACAGTTTGTGTAATGGGAACGCTCACAGGTTGTAGAAGAGTAATATTTATTTATTTATTGATGTTTAAGGTCACATATTTATGCACAATGGCTAACCATGGCCGTGACAGTTTTATGGGTGGAGGAAGCCGGAGTACCCGGAGAGAACCACCGAGCAACGACGAGCAGCTGCCAGCTCCCCAACATCGTAACTCCGCACCGCAGCACAGGCAGGGTTAGATTGGTTGAAGGCATGCGTACCATCGACGTGCAGTACGCCTTAGTACACGGCGTCATCGTGCCCCCATGCGGGCAATGGAGATGAAGTGTCTTGCCCAATGACACAACGCAGTTACCGCAGTTGGGATTCGAACCGAGGACCTCTCGGCTTGCAGCCTGCACCTCTACCTACTGAGTCACCGCGCTCCCTTGTAGAAAAGTACTCGGTGTATTGCTATATGGACAGGCCAAACTATACCAGCAACATTTTCATGCAGCGCAACTACAATGCGACGCTTAAAAAGATAGGTTAAGATACAGACAGACTAGCCTTTTAGAAGTCTGTGCTTTGAGCTGTGAATATAGACTACGAAGTTAAATGTACCAATTCGAGCACGGTATAGATCAACGCAACACATGATGTGCTCTGTGGATGATAAAAACTTTGTGCTCGTATATAGGTACCAGTCACGATTACAAGTAACAAGACCGCCATATGTAGGAAGGAATTTGTATTCAGGATGGCTCTAGGACAGAAGTCATGTTGGTCTGTGAATGATGTAGAAAAAGTAGATGTGAAAGGAAAAGAGAAAACATAAACTAACAAAAAATAAAGGTGAATGATATGTACAAGATACATAAGTAGTATCAGAATATATATAGAAGGGGGAGGATGCGTTGGCCTTGGAGGCGATTTTGGAAGTGAAAATATTTAGGAGGAATATAAATTATATGATAGATACCCGTGTAATGTCCGTATATATCTATTGTTACAAGGTAGTTTTTCAGAGTCGGAATATAACCTGAATACTGTATATCTTGACATTCCACATATTTCCATACTAAATATGGTATAGCTGAATATGGCGGGGCGGGGTCAAGGGTCTAGGTCACATGACCGCCTAGTAAAATAGAGAGGGGGTGGAGTAGAGTCATAGTGTAATCGATAGACGCATGACTGTATTTGAAAAATGTTAACTGGTTGAGGGCTAGATTATTTTGGGTGGTCTGAATTTGTCATACAAAATTTGTTCCCCTAGAAACCATTGGAGAGTGCCCAAAGATACCCTCCAATAATTTTCAACAGAACAAATTTATATAAGGAAAATGCTACTTGTATTTGACTGAATATGAAACACGAGCGAGGAAAACATAGGCCTTTGCTCCGGCACCCTCCTGTTTGTGAAAGCCCTGATAGTGGCCCCCAGCACTCAGTAGTTAAATATCACAAATTACAAGAGCAAAATGTAAAGTGAGATTCTTTAACCCTTTACCAAACATGAAAAGCAGACGACACTTGCAAAAAAATTTCTTGAATAACTAATTTTTTTCATTTTTTGTCTCAAAAACATAGGTTATGACCCCTCGTTGGAACGAGCTCGGCGAGCTCGTTCCAACGAGGGGTCATAACCTATGTTTTTGAGACAAAAAATGAAAAAATAATGAAAATTAATTGGCGATTTTTGAGAATAGCGCGGGCCGGTTTTGGCCGTTACGTTGGGTAAAGGGTTAACAACTTGGGACTCAGGCAATGTTATTCTAAAAGAGATGACCACCAAAAAATAAAACCTTCCTGTCACGAATGTCGTGAAAATCGATAGGGAGTGACGTCTGTTTCGACAATCGGTTGTACACAGCGGGTGGGGCCTTCCCCTAGTATTGGATGCCGTTATGCGACAAGAGTGTCTCACCAGGAAGGAGGGCTTCCCAGTTACGACACGTTGAGGGATCAGGCACACCGCCCTCACGATGCAAATCACACGCCCGCACACACATCCAACAGAACACACACACTCCCACATAGCTCAAGAGGAAGAATTAACTAAATATTTGAATTAGAAATACCCGCCTTGAAATGTAGGAAGTGATGCAATCTCTAAAAATAAACAGTCTTGGGAAAATAAATTGTTTCAATAAACGTTTGAAACATTCTATTGACATCTTGCATTATTTATGAATATTCCAGATAAAAAAAGAGGTGGTTTGGTGACCTTTGGGCCTAAAAATACAATTTACTTTTGATATGTTTTTGTAGGGAATTCAAAAAAAAATATGTGCACGTGACCAGTACTTCCCTTGCTGTAAATTTGGAAGTTTTCAATTGAATTACTGATTGTCCTTCTAATAATGTTTATTTTTATAGACGTGAAGGCGTGTAATAAACATGGAACGACACGCGTGCGTGAATGAGTTAGTCGATAATGAACTTGTACAATCGCGGAAGGACAAAACTCGAGACCTGCGGCCTCGTTTTATCCTTCGGCGGTGACACTCGTGCCATGTCGATTAACCCGTTCACACACGCGTGACGTTCTGTGTATTTGCAACACGACCATATCCTGCCGAGGCCTACAACTGTTTACGCGAAGGTGCACTCCGTTTACAATTACAAAACACACTAGATGTGCGTTTCCTCTCGTCACTCATGCGCCTCCTCTTTGGTAGAAAGCAACCAACAAAAACTCCGTCACATGCTATTGGATTGTCAATTGTACCTTAAGTACAGAACATTCAAAATTGTTACATCGTAAAGGCCTTTTTGACATGGTAATTGAAACTTAAGTGAAGTTGCAAGCGTGACGCCGTACTCATGATCCAGTTAAATGATGTGGCGCTGCCATGGTGACTCGCATGGGCGGCCATGTTGTAAGGCCATTATCACGGCTATACGTGGTGATAGTGCGCGTACGCGGCGCGTTTTGTTGACATGTGTTTCCGTTGTCCAATTTGTTGAGTTCGGGCTGTCACGGTTGGAGTGCCGAAATTGGGAGACGAAAAGTGGAGTGTTTTAAGTGAGGTGCCACGAAACGCGACTATTGTTAATTAAATGTGGTTGTGTGTTAGCGTAAAAGGTGCGCGCATCACATTCATTACTCCATTTTCGTTACCACATCCTTACTGGCCTTCATACCAGTTCAGTTTTTCTGAAATGGGTCGTAAGTATACAGTTAAAACTAGAAGTCCTGTCACGAATAGTGCGCTTATCTAGGCTTAATTGCGCGTTGGAATTGCGCGCAATTGCCATATCGAATGGCATCCAAAGCACGGCAGGTTCTCCTAGTTACTCATAGCAAACACATGCAATGTTTCTGCCAATGGTCCTCCGGGTTACCCAGAGGTCCATTGGCTGAAACATTTCTTGTGCACAGGCCGCATGTACAGAATTTGATAGCTTTGCTGGGGCCATAACGCGTGCATTAACGCGCATATCAACGTGCTATTTCTGCGCATTTCATGACAGGACTTCTAGTTTTAACTGTATGTACTTGGAATCACTCGTTCGAGCACCTGGACATAAGTAAAAATGGGCACATCCACTGTGTTCCCGTGTGCTGCATGTGTTGTGTACAGTGACACATTGTGCACTAGCGCAGATAGTAATCTCTCGAAATCACAGAATGTAGTCTATGGCAGATAGAGGTCATAAGATAGGTAGAACCTTTCGAAGAATCGAGGGAAGAATCCTCGGAATAGGCAGAGACAAAGGATTCTGTAAGTATTCGAGTCGGTAATGACAATCTTATACAACGGAAGGACGCTGTCACATTAAAGGACTCTTTCCATCAGTATTCGGGAAGAATTCGTACTTTATAAATATGTCCATTTTGGCTAAGGTTGTTTGTTTTCGGGTCCATTTGGGTAATTATATATACACCAATTCAATCGAGCAACACCTCCAAACACACTCACTTCCTACTGTAGCACTTCCGGTCACACAGTAACCGCGTACCAATAAATAAATAAAATGTACTACGGTAACGAGTGTCATCCTAACTACACGCATAATATGCTTATTCGATTAAACAAAGTTTGGTTAGTACTCCATAAATTCACGTGGCATCTCACAAAATGTTCTTCATATTCACCCCTTTTTGACCCGAAATGCCGCTTTGCCTGCCCAGGATTGTGATACTACCTGCATTTTTAACGTAGATTGTTGCTCAGTGAAATTGAGTGGCAGACCAATCAAGATTACATACAGAATATACAGTTAAATCTAGAAGTCCTGTCATGGACTGTGCGCTTATCTAGGCTTAATTGCGCGTAGGAATTGCGCGCAATTGCCACGTCGAATGGCCTCCAAAGCACGGCAGGGTCTCCTGTTTACTCATATCAAACACAGGAAATGTTTCTGCCAATGGACCTCCGGGTTACCCGGAGGTCCATTGGCTGAAACAGTGCTTGTGCACGATCCATATGTTCAGAATTTGATAGTCTTACCATGTTCATAACGCGTAGATTATCGCGCAGATCGACGTGCTATTTGTGCACATTTCGTGACAGGACTTTTAGTTTTAACTCTACCCATAGTAGCTTGGTGTACCAAATGTTCAGTCTTGGCGCGCGGCTAACACCACTTTACCACGAGTGGTGATCATTTGGTACATCACGCTACTTTGGGTATATTTTATTAATACCATGATCGTGAGATTATATTAAGAGTCGGTATTATTTTTTTCTCGGTTTTACTGAACAGCAGACGTACAAACGTGCGAAATTGCCATTTGCCATTTGCCACTTACATTTCTCTCTTCTCGGTGTGACGTGCGATAAATTTAGTTAAGTTTGCATTCAGGTCGATGTCACCAAAGATCAGCTTGTATTTGTACGGTAGGTAATTATTGAAATCCCATTGCTGGCGTGATCACCACTGTTGGTGTGTGAAGCTAACATTAAGTCATAGGTTTTTTATACATAGTAGAATAGGTTATCCTGGAATAAAAGCCTGTACATTGAAAATATCGATTGGTCTTCCCCCAAGTAAAGCAAATAGGGCCTTCCAAATGATGACAGTGGACGGTCGTGCAATATACCATCAGGGTTCAAAGGATTAACGTGCAGTGTGATGCCTGTGTGGGTTTTCTAATATTAGGTAACAAAACGTCCTTTGGCGAGAAAACGATAGAAATTAAAACATGCCATCGTCAAGTATGAAGTAAAAATATTGAAAAAATAGGAAAGAATTATTATGGAAATGTCAAACAGAGGAGTGGTTTGAACAGTAATGAAAGACGACACATGGGGATTAAAAAACTTATAAATCAACCAGATGATTTGAAATATGAAGAGTCTGGATCAAAAGAACAAAAACAAAAAAAAAAAAACAGTTTTGAAATTTGTTTAAAAGGTTGCTGACTTTAAGGAATGAATAAATGTATGCGGGCCTCGTTCGATAAAATGGATCTCTGAGAGATCATACAGTGCGTACTGCCCTCTGGCATGATAAAAATGAGTGCAGTGTGAAAAAGAGTGTTCCACTGACACTACCTGCTGCCAAGGAACACACGCTGGTCGCAGATTAGACTCTAGAAAATGAATGCGTAAATCTTGTGTGACCAATATGACATCGTGACAAAATTACATGATCTCTTCTGCAAATGATACTGGACGAGTAATGATGAACAATATTTGGTGGGAAGCAATGGAGCTTGTTATTTGTTGCTCCATCCCACTCCGTCCGTCTGTCACGCAGATTTGATTTTGTTACTGATTGGGAGCCTGTAAGTACTCAAATGAATATTGAAATCAGTGATAGACTTGCGTAAGGGCTTTTTTGTGGAACTGTCTGCCCAGATACGTACATGACCAAGTAATCAGCAAAACAAGATATCATATCGGTCAAACTTAAGGGTAGTTATCGTCTCACGAAATTCCAAAATGGGAGGTTCTTCAGTTTGGTATTGAGTAAAGCTAGCAAAGAGGAAAGAGAGTCTGAAAAAAAATATTCGACTTCTTTTCATGAACATCCGTGATGTGTTCATGCACAAGTTGAAAAGCTTTAACTTCAGCTGTGACAATACAACTTTTATTCGGTATTAGGATTCAGCTGTTCTGATCACAATTAACAACGGTTGATGATACACTGTCACTGTCTTTAGATCTATCTGCACAGATCCTTTTATGTTCCAATACGACTAAAATCCCCCTCCTTTGATTGGACGAGAGCTCGCTTAGTATATTCTATGTTTACGTCCCGCGTTGTGTCCCTGGGCAAGGCACTTAACCCCGATTGCCTAGATCGGGGCACGATGTCGCTAAGTACTAAGATGTACTGCACGTCGACGGTGTGCATGTCTTCAGCCACTCTAACTCTGCCTGTGCCGCGGTACAGAGTTCAGAGTTACGATGTTTGAGAGCCGGCAGCTGCTCGCCGTTGTCCGGTGGTTCTCTCCGGGTACTCCGGCTTCTTCCACCCGTAAAACTGTCACCGACATGATATGACCCTGGCCGTTAATGTGTCGTTAAAACAAAAACACAATTCTATGTTTACAGCGCAAGTGGCAAATGTTGACGTCTGACGTCACAACGCTAAATAGGTCGAATGACGTCGCCCAGTTCGTAATTGGTTCATCAACGGAGTGACGAGCAAGCCGCTTCATTTTTTTCTGGATTTTTCACACGTGCAGCAAACGGTGTTCCGGATAACGTGTTGTAGAAGTTACAAACCGGTTTACGTTTTGAACTAAGATGGAATGAGTTGATCTGGTTTATTGATTATTTATCCAGTGCCGTCCTGGGTACACGAGAGGTACAGTACGTGGAGAGTGGATTGTAACTAAACCACTCGCGGAGTGGAGTTATCACTCAAACTATAACTTTCAAATTTTATACATGTGGACAAAAAAACACAATCAATGTTTCAGCCAATGGACCTCGTGGTTTAACCTGGAGGTCCATTGGTTGAAACTTTGCCTGTGCTTGTTATGCTTTGCAACAAATTTGCAATTATTGCTTGGGTTGAATCTCCACTCTGCGGGTGATTCAGTGATAATACACTCTCCACGTACTGTTTATTTACAAAACCTGTGATCGTTAAAAGTTGCCTTGCAGGCGGCAACTTTTAACGATCACAGGTTTAGTAAATAAATCTCTCGTGTGTCATGATGTAGGTTCTGGGCTACGGGTAGTGTTTGTTGGAACATATACGTTATTGTGATGAGTTGACGGTAACATGGTCTGAGATTTACGGCTCGGAGCTTATGTCCAACCGATAAGCTCCGAGCCGCAAACCTCAGACCATGTTACCGTCAACTCATCACAGTAACGTATAATATGTACTAGTCTTTGATTTAATTTCGTTTCAGTTTGAACTGCAAAGAAGTTTTCTCAGATTCTTTGGAAGAAGCAGGGTAAAAAATTACAGTAGGTTTTCTTAGATACCAAGGAGGGATATGCGCTCACTGTTCTCTTGTATCGAATCCGATTGCAGTGTCACTACTGTATACACCACCATTAAAATGCAGTCAAAATGCCATTAAGAAAACCATTAAAAACACATTAAATCCCCATTAAAATCCTCTTATTCTTTCATGTTTTAATGGCACAATCTGCCACACAAATTTATTCAACACATTAAAATGCCATGAGAAACCACATTAAAATGAGGAAAATATGTTTAATGGTGCCATAAAAATGGCACTCTAATGGCCATTAAAGAAATATCATTAAACTTAAAGTAAGGGCTATCAAACACATTAATGGGCATTATTTATAGTAATGGCATCAACATTAATGGTCATCATTTTGGTTCTTCCAGGCCCATTAAATAACCATGTTCATATTTAATGGCCATGTGCACCATTAAATCATAAAAGAATAATGGTGCCATTAATATATTTTTGCAATCTAATGGGCATTACCTAAAATTTAATGGGGTATTAAAAAATTAAGGCCTTAATAATGCCCATTAAATTGATGGGAGGTAATTGCATTCATGGCCATTACATTCTTTGCAAACAGTTAGTGGTAATGGCCATTAAATATATGCCGTTAATGGCTATAATCTAATGCCCATTAATAAAAATAAATAATAAATAATAATATTAATACGAAATGCGCTAGTCGGGAACCCTTGGGTCTCTGTAGCTATAGGGGTTCCCGACTAGCGCATTCGATATGTTGGCAGAGCATTTGGGCCGTAGCGTCCCGGGTTAGAGTCTAGGCTGATCTGGTGAGACGTCATTGAAGAAACAGTTTCCATTGTCGCCAAGAACCAAACAAGAATAGTCTTAATGGATCAGATTAAGGTGATACAGTGCCAATAGATTTTAATCTTGAGTGGACCTGTTATTAAATTCTTATTCTTGATCATCCAGTGTAAGTATTGCAATTGTAAGTCACCATCACCAACGCTCCAATAATTGGAAGTGAAACCAGTACAGTGGCCATGGTTCTGGTCACAAAGTGCACCAAGGCATCTCTGCATGTCTGTAATATATTGTTTGTATATAAATATATTGTTTCAGTTCATCAGCAGATAAGGCATTGCAGATACAGACATTCTTCAGTAAACTGAACACAACTATGTTTGTAAACAATGCTATGCCTGTTGTGGTAGCAAACAAAATGATCAGTGGCATGTGTGTGAACATTAATATTGTGATAAAATTTATCACTGTAAAACTAAGGAGATAATATAATGTTTATGTAACTTGTAATACATATAGAACATAAAATAAAGAAATAATCTTTGATTGAACTTTTATGAACAACTATAAATAACACATGTTAAGAAAAAAGTGAAAATTTCAACAAGAATAACAATTTTTGAAAGTACACTATACATAGGCATAAATTTTATATCATCTTTCTTTCGAGAAAATAAAATGGGTAACATATCTCCATGACAACAATGTGCCAAAGTCTAAAAGAAATGCTGAAATATTTAAGATCCTGCCATATATAACACATATCACACTGATAAACACAGAAGAGATTCTTTTGGACAGAATGGGTGCTGTGATATTACGTCACTGAGTTATATTAATTACTTGTCCAATTTGAAAATTGTGCCTTTAAAATGCAGACAAATCTCAAATCAGTACATAAATTTTGCCCCTAGTTCTGACGAGAGTGGAAGCACTATTCTGAAGTGGTTTCAACTGTTCATCAAGTTAGCATGCAAGAAATTAGAGCCATAGTGCCAAAAAAGGTTCCAATAGTTCCAAAGTTGTTAAAATTGAAACTGCACGTTTATGTAGCCTACACTCACTACAGTTAAGAAGTGGTATATGATTTCACACTGCCAAAAATAAATCATGTTCACCTGGTTGTTTAACCTTTTATCTTATGCTAGTAGCAGACGAGTCACGACACTCGTAACAAATTTCTTGTGTAACTGAACATTTTCATGTTTTGCTTCCAAAACATAGGTTAGATGCGCTCGTTCCAATGAGTGGTCATAACCTACGCACCAAATCATCCAGCTTTAATGTTACCGTTTGATATGGATGTGCCCAAATACCATACTGAATGGAGTGCTGTCAATTAGTGGCTGCATTCTTCATTGCATGTTAATTGTTCTTGCCCAACAACACAACCATCACTCCCAAGCCTTCTCGCCAAAGAATTGCCGCTGCCAAATCTTTTTTCTAATCGACGGGCTGGATACAGGACAGCGCGCCTCACTTCAAATAGTAGCGAGCGATGTATAACGCGCCTACGATTTTCAAAATTGAAAGACTCTGCCTGTGGATCTGAAGAAGATTTTTAAAGACATTTCCTCCTATTGCACTAAGTTAAAATTTGGGCTCCCACAGGGAACCCAAATATTAACCTAGGAACTCGATTTGAACAAACTTGAATCTGGTCCCTCTAGAGATGATGTATACCAAATATTGAAGGATTCTACAGCTGGTGGATCTGAAGAAGATTTTTAAAGAAATTTCCTCATATTGCACTTAGTTACAATTCGGGCTCCCATAGGGAGCCCAAATATTAACTGAAGAACACGACTTGAACAAACTTGAAGATGCATACCAAATATTAAAGGACTGTGACTTATGGATCTGAAGAAGATTTTTAAAGAAATTTCCTCCTATTGCACTAAGTTGAAATTCCCACAGTGAACCCAAATATTAACTGAGGCACTCGATTTGAACAAATTTTAATCTCGCCCACCTCGAAATGATGTATACCGAATATTAAAGGATTCTGACTGGTGGATCTGAAGATTGTTCAAGAAATTTCCTCATTTTGCACTAAGTTAAAATTCGGGCTCCCATAGGGAGCCCAAATATTAACTGGGGAACTCAGTTTGAACAAACTTAAACCTGACTATCCTGGAGATGATGTATATCAAACATTAAAGAATTCTAACTGTTGCGTCAGAAGAAGAAGAAATTTGCACTAAGTTAAAATTTGGGCTACCATAGAGAGCCCTAATATTAACCCAGAAACTCGATTTGAACAAACTTCAATCTAATCCCCCCTCCCCCCACCCCCCGAGATGTTGGATACCATATATGAAAATATTCTGACTTGTGAATCTGAAGAAGATTTTTTTGCTTTTGCTTTTTGGAAAGAAATCATGGTTGCTATCAGAGTTATGCCCCCTGTGGGGTGGCAACTTTATTTGAACAAACTTGAATTGATATATGATAAGGAACATGCACAGCAAATTTTGTTGAATTTAGTCCAGTAGTTTGTGAGAAGAAGTCAATAATGCAAAGTTAATGCCGAACGACGACAGACGGACGACGATGGACGGAAAGTGATTAGTAAAGCTCCTTTTGTGCTTCGCTCAGGTGAGCTAAAAACTATTAAATTTTAATATTCATTAGAACCACTTTGGAAACATCACTCCATTTTTGATCACTGAACCACTTTAATCTGCAGTGCAACCTACATGTACGAGGTTCTGACAGTGTGCTAGAATATGAAGCCAGGCATCCTACGAAACTTTGATCAAACCAATTGCAACTCAAGAATGCTTCATACCAAATATCAAAGGAGTATGACCACAATTTCTCAATAAATGCATCTTACATTTCACCAGGGTTAAATTAAATTTATAAGCACAAACAAAGTCTGAGCATATATGAACCTGCATTGGCTTTCCCCGATTCGAAATTAATCTCAAATCGAATCATGTGTACCATTTAAAATTGAATTTAATCTCAAATCAAATCAGATGTAGCATGAGAAAACGAGATGTGCAATTTTTAACAGCAGTACTGGAACATACCTTTTACATAAGATATATACAACTTCAAATTAGCTCTTGCGTGAAAGACATGTCGGGTGCAGTACAATAACTTTTACTAGGAATGTTTGTAACAGTTCATTCAACTAACCGTTGGGATATATATATAGAATATATGCATAGTGTTTTCGATTACCAAATGTACAGCACGAGTGGGATAAGAGATTATCATACGACCTTAAGCGAGTGTGGTATATCTCTTACACACTAACACCTTTGTCTTTTTCAGGTGTTCCTGGGCCATGAACACCCGGTCGAACAATAGAGTCTATTGTTCGAGCGGGTGTTCATGGTCCAGGAACACCAGTCCAGTGTACCCGATTAGCGGACGACACTTAAAATGTTTTCTGCTAAAAAAACTAAAAAGTTTCAATTTTTACTCCGAAACATGGTTTAGGACCCCTCACTGGAGCAAGCTTGCACAGCTTGTTCCACTGAGGGGTCATAAACTATGTTTTGGAAGCAAAAACTCATTTTTTTTTTTATTTCTTCAGTTTTTTTTTTCCAAAACATAGCTTATGACCCCTCATTGGAATGAGCTTGTCGAGCTTGTTCCAGTGAGGGGGTCATAAACTATGTTTTGAAAGCAAAAATTGAAAAAAAGATAATTATTTTTCCTTCTTCAGTTTTTGCTTCCAAAACACAGCTTATGACCTCTCACTTGATCGAGCTTGTTCCAGTGAGGGGGCATAAAACTATGTTTTGGAGGCAAAAAATGAAACTTTTTAATTATTTAGAAGAATTTACTTAAAGTGTCGCCCCCTAATCGTGTTAGACGATCATGCGATAAAAAAAGGATTTCAAATTCTTCCTTTTTTAAACGGAATTTAGAAACCTCGTCCACTAAATTCCGTATAAAATAGGAACTCACTTGAGATGCCCTAAAATAGTGTCCGAATCATCTTTCTCCGACATCTTCCACAGTTAAAATATGAGACAACAGTTATTGTATGCAGCGTTGACATGAACACCTGCGCACGCTTTTTTACTTCTACTGTTTCATTGTTTGTTTGTTTGTTTGTTTGTTTGTGTATTTGTTTGGACAATTAAGCCAGCTTGCAAGGATGACCACAATATTGAATCTCTCTTGGCTTCAATTAATATCTCATGTTGCCGGGTTTGAATAGATAAAACTGTTTTCAAAAGTATGTAAATGGTATAGATTAATTATTTTGGGGAAGAGTCAGTGTGTAAGTTAGTTACCAACTTCGTTGTCGGCATTCATGGATATAAACAACCTGGGCACATGCTGTAACACCTCGTGCTTCGCGCTCGGTGTCACTCACCGCACGGGCCCAGGTTGTTCATACCCATGAATACCTCCAACTCAGTTGGTAACTAACACTTATCCCACGAGTAGTGTAAATTTGGTAATCGAAAACACTGTGCTTATATTTTGTTTATACCATGAACGCGACAGACATTTGATTAGCAGACTTTTGGAAAATAATTAGTTTTTGTGTTAGTTTTTACGAACTAGGATGTCCCGTTGTGAACCCCCATTGAGAAATGCGGTTAGACTCTGACTCGCAATGATTTTACTATTCCCGCCGAGTGACCAGTTGATCTGTTTTATTTTGAACGAATTATCACGTGGAAAATAACAATTCTTAAGAGGACTTTGCATAAAGTAATGGCATGTCGGGCTATTTTGATAAATTCAAGCAGCGGTGAAATGCTTGGGGCGGGGTCATGAAAGGTCAAGTTATTGGTAGATCTACTGAAGGTGTCAACTTTTTCGTTCACTTTCGTTATGGTGTAAAGCTAAAATTTACGTCATGGTTCGTTCATGCACAGTAGGTTGGGTAGTCATGGTATAAACATTCTTATTTTGAACCATCTTGTATAAAAACAAATTACCCACATGAGCTTTATCCCAATCTTTAGAGTGGTTTTCAATTGAACAGGGATTTGAAGTTGTTACTGCCACTTTGATAAAAAAAATGTGGTGCTATAAGAAAAAGGCTAAAAGGGGAATAACTCCTTCAAAATTGTTTAAAAAAATTATTTCTCGCTAAATATCTTTTCCCCCAAATGATACAATGAGTGATAACTCTGTAAAAAATGTATGCCCAGAAGTGTTTAATAACAAAACTAAACACTGTTCTTCAGTATTAAAATGCATAAAAGATGTCAGCACGCGTGAACAAATAAACAGAAAAAAACTTTATAGAACCCACATACGGCTAAAAAACAGATGTGGAAAAAAATAGAATTGGAGCTAAGAGAAAATATATTACATGAATCCTTCAAATTATAAACGGGCCATCTGTCTACTCCCGAAGTTAGCGCCAAAGCAGTGTATCGGAGAATGCCCTAGCCAGGGCACCGTTTGTCCTCATCTGCAAGGATTCCTTCACACAGGGGCGTCGGTACGTACCTCACGGGTGTCCGAATATCAGTATTGTACCATTTTGGTTCTGGACATTTCACAGCAAATCTGTCAATTGCGTTGGCCATCCTCTATTCGTCACTTGAGGACCCACCAAGTAGGATGTTATCAAATGACATTGATCCTCCAGCTCCCTTGGATAGTTTGAATCATTGATCATGGCAGAATCTGTTGAAAAATCTCCAAGGCATGAAAGCTAATACCTCCATAAAACACTGCACATATAAAACCCACTTAACACGAAGTGCATACAGATTGTCTCCTATTCAAATACGATCTTGTATAGAAGAAATTGACCTTTTATTTGTTGAATGGTTTATCGCTCGACCCGACTCGTATAATACGTACAAAAGCCAAAACGGCTGATTGTCGGTTTTAGATAGATTAGAAAAGAAAGCGACACTTGAATCTCAGTAGAGCTAATGCAGATCAGTGTTGACTCATGTGAGGGAAATATCAATCAAAAATGTTATGTATGATTTTAGCTTCATCTCATTTCGGGTGTGCAGGAAAGTAACTAAGAAGGTTCAGTGAGGGTGAGACATTTTGTCTGCAATGAAGACACAGATATCGGTTGTGCTCTTTTTTGCTATTTATATACTTCCTTCTGTGTTTACATTTTATACTTGGAAATTAATTTCTCGCCTGTTCTATGTAATCCCCACCTATAGCAACACTAAACCATGCGGAAAATAAAAATTTGAACGGAAATTGTTGACGGACTATTTTTATGAAGAAGCGAAATTTCACTGAAATTTTCTACAAATGGTGCAAGGCAATTAAAAGTTGAATCGCTAGCTAAAGCTAAAATCGTCCGCTGAGTACCAGTGTGTTCCATGTGCCAGTAGGCATATAGATCACATTGGAACTTAGGGAACGAAATAGCACCATGGGTTCTCCTCGCAAATTTGGTTGGCGATAAAATGCGTTCTTTGTGTTGATAGTTGTGAAATGAATTGCTGAGTGTCCTTCTAATAATGTTTTTTTTTTTTTTTTATGGACGCGAAGGCGTATAATAAACACAGAACGACATGCGTATGTGAATGGGTTAATCGATGTGGCACTTGTGCCATCGCGGAAGGATAAAACTCGAGGCCGCGCTGGCACTAGTGCCATATTGATTAACCCATTCACACACGCGTGTCGTTCTGTGTACATGTTACAAGTACAGTCGGTCATATACATCAGTGCTGTGGCTACAGGGAGGTTGGGGATGGGGGGGGGGGGGGGGGAGGGGAATTTCGCTTGCCAACAAAAGTAATGGCCCACTGCAAATTTCGCTCAACATAGAGACACAAAATGGTTTCCAATACAAATGCCACAGATTCGTGCTCAGATCACTAAATTTTACAAAAAACATTTCATGGGGCTCTAGGAACCTCCGGTCGTTGACCCTTCCTTACACTCCCCCAGCGAAGTAGGAGGATGGAGCAACGATCGGAGAAGACCTAGTCCAGGGCTAGGGGAAGTCGCCCCCAGAACCCGATACAACAGCCAGTCAAATAGCATCCCCACCCTACCTAAAAAATGGCTAGGGTTACCCCAATTATATAATTCTGGCTTAGTACATGATACAAATGGACGGTTGTGGTAACCTGTTCGGTTAGTTAGGAAAAAACATAGCCAATTTGCAGTGCGAAACGTGTTATTTAAGTCTTTTGGAGCGACAAGCGACTAAAGTCGACAGACGGCAAACCGTCATTTTAGCCAACTGTGTGTGTCCATTTCTACGTGCTTTTAACCCTTTACCCAACGCAGACGATATCAAAATTTATTATTTTAAATATATTTTTTTTTCAAATATTTCACAAAATTTCAGCAAAACCATATCACGTGAAGGGTTAAACAAAGATACGTATTCCTATGTTTCATGCACCATTTATGTCCTATCCATGAACAACGATATCGTCCCTTGAAAGTATAAAGGTGCCATTTAAATATATACAGGAAATCATTTGAAAAACTGTCAATGAGATCATTAGAACATCTTTTAAAACAATAACGCTTTAGTCTAACAACCTATACTTTCTGTAAAATGTCTGATGAATATTAGGCGCTGAGAATTCTGTTTCTCAGATTCAGATTATCCCGCGCCAAAAGAGATAAATAAAGTTGCGACGCGACCTCTTCAAACATGTTTTATTTATTCGTCGAAGACATGCCTTCATAATGCAGTTGCTTGTTTGTCTGGTCGAAATATTTTATCATTTGGAACATAGTCGGGACATTTAAAAACCCTTCCCAAATAAGAGGCTTCACGAACATGGCAGACTTGGATTGGGGAGGGGGTGTAGACCCAGTGCGTTGCGAGTGTTTTGAGTCTAGTCTCGAAATGCAATTTCCCCTACACTTTATCTCAAGAAATGACATGCACTTTCTGCGACAAGACCCAGTGCATGCAAGAGAGAGAATGAAGTATTTTGCGAAGAAATCCCAATCCACAGCAATTGTTCGGCCAAAAAAAGCAATCGAGTCGCGACTCTGTAGCGTAGCTAGACTCGAGAATCGATTCGAAGTCAAATTTCCGATTAGCACATCTCCGTACAATGCCCTATTTTTGAGAGCAAACTGTAAATAGTCACTTATTCGGGATTGATTTTTCAAAAAGTTGTCTCACGGACGAATTATTTAATGGATAATGTACAGTATTACTCTGTTCAAATTCAAACTATTTTCTTGCGTCTGCATCACACCCCATCCTGATTAACATTTATAACATCAAACGAATTCAGTGAATTGGGATATTAGGTCTGGACCCCAGGGCTTAGGTAAGATGACCTACTGGGCCGGAGGGGGTTGGCGTGCACTTGATTTCTTCCGACTGTGATGAGCCAAGTCCCGAGTGATATCGTATTCCTAGTGTGGATTCTAGGCTACAGACTTACTATTGTTGTTTTATATTATATCGCCTGTGCCAAGCAAGATATTCTTTTGTGCTCCAGTTATGGATATTCCAATCAATAAACCCTTCTCGCATTGAAACAACGAAGATATATTAACACAATTAATGGAATTTAGCGACTTATTCATCAACTACCGTCGTGGAGGGTCTTCAGTTTTTGACGGTAATGTCATCAAACATTCGGATCAAATCAGGTATCAATTGAGAGTCATTTCGAGCGTTGAGTCAAAGAAAATGAATGTTTATGGTATTTTTTCGGTCGGTATATTACAGTTAAAACTAGAAGTCCTGTCATGAACTGTGCACTTATCTAGGTTTAATTGCGCGTAGGAATTGTGCGCAACTGCCATATCGAATGACATCCAAAGCACGGCAGGTTCTCCTGGTTACTCATAGCAAACACAGGCAATGTTTCTGCAAATGGATCTCCGGGTCACCCGGAGGTCCATTGGCTGAAACATTGCTCGTGCTGAGACCATATGTACAGAATTTGATCGCATTACTATGGTTATAACGCGTACATTAACGCGTCTATTTGTCTATTTCATGACAGGACTTCTAGTTTTAACTGTAGTTAGTCGGAAAAGCGAACTATAAGTTCGCTTTTCCAACCAGCTAAAGTATTCCAGATTAGTTATTCTAAACAAAGGTGATGTGTTATTTAAGGGCTACTTTGGTTCCATCACCTAACAGTGTACAATTTCTTAGACGACTGGTGACTTGAGACTTTGAAGCGTTGCTTGTTGGTCGGTCGGGTATTTTCGCAATAGTAATTGTCGACTGTCAGCACTTCCCGTTCCGACCATCGGATGAGTTTTCGAAAGAAATTCTTACTCATTTTATGCACAATAAACGATAATTTGTTGGCAATATTAGGAAACTACTCTGCCCAGTAAATGTACAAGACAATACGAAAATAAAACATACCTTAATTAAATTGCAAACGGGTTTTCTCCTTCCAAATAATAACCCCGTCAACTTGCAATTAAACGTTTATTTATGGAGAAATTATCGCCTGATCGACCAGTTCATAATCGGAAATGAAGGCATTGACGCAGTCCTTTCATTTCTTTTTAATTAGTAAAGGTAATTTCTAAACGAGTACACACTGGCTGTCTAATGAGAGGTATTTCTTTAAATATTCCCGTATGTGAGTAAACATTAACTGCTTTCTTTGACTGTGACAAAGAAAATAATAAAACATGGCACCTTTTATAACAAACGTGTGCGTCGTACCGTGGACTAAACCATGAAGTCTGAAATGATCAGGACATTAAACCTTTTATCTTAGCCAGAGCAGAAAAAACTTGATAATACCAAGCCAGGCGGAATTATTTTACAAAAATAGTGGTGGGGTCAGGGCGTAGCTAAATATATTGGTCCCCTCCGTTGAATTTCTAACTGTACCGCTCCCCGGCTGCCGAACCATTAATTTTACGAGAACACTTATTGCGAGCCCATTCCCCTCAAGTGAGGATTTTTTCAACTGCCACATGTGAATTAAGAACAGCTGTAACAGGTTCTGGAGTTTGAAATCGCCTCTGCGTGGTAACAAAGGCCTCCACCTGAAAGGCTGTAGCACTCATGGGACGAGCTATTGACAGCAGATGTAAATTCCGACGAAAAGTGGTCGGGGTGGACTGGGTAAAGAAAAAGTACCGGGAAATGCACCGGGGGGGGGGGGGGGGGAGGGAGGGGGAGGAGCCGATAAACTTTTGATTTTTCGAACTGATAGAATGCTGCTTCCCTGCACCTGAGCGATCAATTGCAGTGCACATATAGGATATTTCGATTGCATATTCATGTCATCTTCGTCGCTCATTCGAAAGAAATGGTTGTACCGAGGGGAGGGGCGGGGTGGGGGGACTCGTCGAGTCGACCATAGACAGAAAACTGTTTCCTTGCAAATGAGCGGCAGACTTTTTAGTCAGTTCCATTTCGGCTGTTGATCATTTTCACAAAATTGTATGCACGAACACGTATAGGGCAGCATCAGTTTTGGGGCTCCGGGAACATTCCCGGTAGACCAGTCGCCTCTGAATGTGGTTAAAAAGTCACTACATGACTGTTAGAATCGTTCTCAGCCACATAAAACATGCCACGAAATCTACTATTATAGGGTAATTTTAATTTAATTTTGCTGGGATTGGAGGGATCAGTGTGGTGT
The DNA here is from genome assembly GCA_031216915.1 of Pictodentalium vernedei. Classification (NCBI taxonomy): domain Eukaryota; kingdom Metazoa; phylum Mollusca; class Scaphopoda; order Dentaliida; family Dentaliidae; genus Pictodentalium; species Pictodentalium vernedei. The sequence goes on from CM062293.1 coordinate 507,299,936, forward strand.
GAGTCACCCCTAAGCTATGTCACCACGTCCCAGAGTGAGATTTACATACATTGACGCTGAAAGCGACCCGAAAAGCGTGATGTGAGAAATTTTAATTCCGTCTGGGTATTGAAGCATCTTCAAGTCGCCTCATGATAGAATTTGCACTGAAAGCATGAGACACTTTTGGGAGGAGGGTTGAGGAAATTATCATTCAGAAGAACAAGCATGAAAGGAGGTGAGAATAGTCAATTTTATGGGGTTGAGGCTTCTAATACCGAAAAATTACTTCACGCCCAACTTATAACCCCCCCCCCCCCCCCCCCCCCCACACACACACACACCACATTGGGCTTTTAGAGCACCATTTGGCAAATCGGGATTTCCCGAAACAGCTGGAGAAGAAAGTAGATGAGTTAGGTGGCTTTTTAAAGCCAGCTCTTCCCACCCCACACATTTTTTCTGTTTTTTGACAGATTAGTGTGGGATGGGCCAATCAAACGTTAAATGCTTTAGTTGAGCATTATAAGATAAATTAAAACCAGTTGAAGTCTAAGATAACTTTGGCTATGCGACCACCTCCTGGACTCGAAAAAAATAGACTTCAACAGCGCTTCGGCGCGTGCCTTGATCTGGGCTAAAACGAACTTTAAAAATAAGTTGACAGATAAGACGATTTCGGCCTATGAGTCTTACATTTCGGAACTTCGCCCAGCGTCTGGTGTAAGGAACAATACGGGAGGGAGCAAGCAAACTCCGGCCCGTGTTGTCCCTCTACCCCAACGCGAAAAGCAAAATAAGAAAAGATCAAGGCAAAGCACTTCTCCCTCTTCTTTTCCTTCTACCTCTTCTTTCTCTCAGAGTAACTGAGACTGAAAATGCTCGCAAATTGAGTAACGCTGTCTCGCCTCGTCTTGCTGCTCTATCTCCTACTCCTGCTCAGCCTTTCTTCTCTGGTTCTCCTAGTGCTCTCACTAGAACTCCTCCTCCTCCTTCTGTTTCTTCTCCTGCTTCTGTTTCCTCTCCTGCTTCTGTTTCTTCTGCCCCTTCTCCTGCCTCTAGTGTGGTTCACCCAGGTATATCGTACTCAGAGAAAGTCAAATCACCGAGCCGCAACTCGGGCCGCTCATTTGATTCTAAATTCTCCCAGTTTCGGCATAAAAGCGGAGTTAATTTTGACAAAAGGAATTGGCGCCTCCCCGATGTTTGTAAAAACATCCTTATGATTGGAAGTTCAAATTTAGGACGCATTGATCGAAATCCCCATCCGGACATCCAGGTGGAGTGTTACCCCGGCGCCAAATTCAATCATCTGCGCTCTATGTTTAAAGGGCACAGGGGCCAGTCCAGTCCCCAAAAAATATTAAATATTGGCGTGAATTCTCGAAACGATAATTCTGATCTCGTAGTTAAGCAGTTGCGGAATATGCTTAGCGATATCAGGGTCAAGTTTAGATCAGCAAAAATTTAATTCGCTGAACTAAACTTTTCGCAAAAACTCCCTCAGGCTGAGAGGAGAACCCTGAGCATCATCAATGAAACCATTCGGAAAGTGAAGGACGTTAACGTGATACCAAAAATTGATGACGCGAAGTTTGATGTTGCTCAGGATTTAATCCATGGGACCACGAGAACCGCCAATATTATGTACGATCACTGGTTGAACCACCTAAATTTAAACTAAGTAAAGGCAAAGGTAACAGCCGCCTAACAGATGTGGGATTAGGAACTAATGTGGTTAACCTGTCTGGCACCAATGACCTAACAACCCAAGAGAAATCACTTTTAGATCGCGGTTTAACTTTTCTACCAGCACCAAAGCCTAAAACTGATAACCAAACAACTTTACCATCATACAACTGTAATTTTCTTAGGCAAATGAAATTAGCCGACCGCTTTAGAAACTCCAGCGGTCGGAAACTTCCTTTTACAGAATCATCTGGTTGGTCACCTCCAAATAGTGGAGTAGATCCCGAAATTATTGAGGCTAGCAAACGAATCATCAAAAAGGTGTTCAGCGTGAACATACTCTCCGATAAAGACAATTTAACAGCTGGTAAACGGAGAGCCCTCACGAAACTTCGAAAAAATAAGAAATTAGTAATTAAACCAGCCGACAAAGGTGGGTCGGTAGTTGTTCTATCTCAGGATAATTATATAAAGGAAGCCATGAGACAACTCAGCAATACTAAACATTATAAGAAAATAGATTCACTTATTTGGCCTAGTAATATCGAAAAATTCAATAAGATCTTAAAATTTCTCCTCGACGAAGGTCACATTATCAAAAAACAATTGAAATATTTAACAGCTAAGCTCAGTGCTCAAACAAGACAATTTTATATCCTACCAAAGATCCACAAGGACCGTTTTTCATGGACGGATGACTTAACTCCACCCGGGAGGCCAATTGTATCAGATTGTAATTCGGAATCTTACGCGATCTCGGAATTAATTGATTATCATCTGAAACCTATAGCAAATAGACATCCGAGCTATCTAAAAAATACACAGGATTTCCTGTCAAAAATTTCAAAATTGAAAATATCGAAAAATGCAATTCTGACTACTTTGGATATCGACAGTATGTATACAGACCGTTGCAAAATAGTAGTGGCGCGGTATTTAATTGCAAAAAGCCTCGTTGTAGACTGCATACTTTTATGCCTGATCAGAAAGAGGAATTTTCCTCCGAACAAACGAAAAATCATTATCAGATCCGTAACCCCCTCCATTGTGATTCACCAAACATTATTTACCTTATCACTTGTAAGCGATGTCGGAAACAGTATGTTGGTCAAAGTCAAAATCCTTTCCGAGAACGTGCTACTAGACACAAACAGGATATAAAACATAATGCTGATGCCCCAGTAGCACAACATTTTAAGCTTCCTGGCCATTCTTTGGACGATTTCGAAATCCACCCAATTGAACAACCACCAATTAAAGACACATTAGAAGAAACGGATGTATTTAGAAAAAAACGTGAAGCTTTTTGGATCAATACGCTTCAAACCCTCTGGCCATTTGGTATGAACATATCAGAGGGCGAATGCGAAAGGAGGTCCATCATTCCTTTCACTTTAACGTACAACAGAATGAATATCGAAATAGCAAAAATGTTAAAAGATGAATTCAATTTTACCAATGCTAAATTAAATGAACCTTTGAATCTTCGACCTGTCATCGCCTATAAGAAAAACAAAAGCTTGCGTAACATCCTTGTAAGGACTAAATTAGAGCCCATCAATGAATAACATCAATTATTGCCAGTCAGTTTAACCAGTTCCTAAGCTCATCACTTAGTTTAAATCAATTTTGTGTAATTTTTTGTCATGTTTGAAACCCATCAGGGTTCAGTAAATGAAAACAAGTTTTCGGCGGCATATTAAAAGAAAAAAAACGTTTCAGTATGAAATGTCTGTGCCAGTGCGATTTTTTAACCTCAAACACATACACACTCACAAAAACTTACACCTTATTCTCTGCACCGTCGCTGGAAGTCATGTTGGGACAATTTTATAGTAGTGAGTCACAGTAAAAGGTGTACGGTAAAGTTCCTTCAGGGAAATTTCCCTTCCGGAAAGTTGTCCTTCGGAAATATGCCCTTCTGGAAGGCTGCCCTTCAATAGAAACCATGTGGAGGAAAAGTCCCCTTCAAATTACAAAACATGCACATTAATTTGAAAAATTCAGGAGGTTTATACAACGTTAATTTGACATTTTAAACAAAGAGTTAGCACATAGTTATGAGGTAATCCGGGTGTTCATTTACATCAACATTTAAAACAGTATACACAGCACATTGTTATGAGGTAATTCAGGTGTACATTCACTTTTAAAATTTAAAACGCTGCACATACATGAAACACATATTTATGAGGTAATACAGGTGTACATTTCCTTCAACGTTTAATACACTATACAGAACACATGGTCCTGGGGTAATATAGGTGTACATTGACTTTTAACATTTAAAACGCTACACGTAGCACATATTCATGACGTAATACAGGAGTACATTTATTTTAACACTTAAAACACTAAATATAGCACATATTTATGAGGTAACACTTGTGTACATTTACCTTAAACATTTAAATCAATGTACATAGCCATAGGTATGAGGTAACGCAGGTGTGTATTTAGTATTAAAATATAAAACACTATACATAGCACATATTAGCATATATTTATGAGGTAGTACAGGTGTACATTTAATTTTAACATTTAAATAACTGTACTTAGAATATATGTATGAAGTAATACAGATGTACATTTACTTTTAACATTTAACACACAATACGTTGGTCATATTAACACATATTTATGATGTAATACAGACGTACATTTACTTTTAACATTTGAAACTCTATACATCGAATACACATTGCACTTATGTATGAGGTAATACAAATGTATATTGATTTTAAACATTTAAAGCACTATACATAGTACATATTTCTGAGGTAATACAGGTGTACATTTACTTTTAACATGTACAACACTATTCATATCACGTATTAGCACGTATTTAAGAGGTAATACTGATGCACATTTGCTTTTAACATTTAAAGCACTACACACAGCACATATGTATAAGATAATACAAGTGTGCATTATACAATTATGGGGTTCTGTGGTGGTGAATATGATGTGATATGAACATGAAAAAAAACTTATATTGACCTCGGCTGACGCCTCGGTCAGTATAAGTTTTTTAGGTTCATATCACATCATATTTGTTCCATGAAAGTCCATAACTGTTTTATTATATCCACCATCCTCAAAACAACCAATCTTCTGTTTGTCAATTACAAGTTCAATTATATCAACCAAACATACTTTTATTTGACAATAAAATAGTTATCGCCTGCAGAATAACATAAAAAAGACGGAAGTCAGGTTGACTGCACGTCGATTGAAACAGAACTAGAGAGGGTATTTCCAAAAGCTATATTTAGACAATTGATATATATTCAATGGAAAACCAGAGTACATGGATTTTTTAATACCATTTACATGTATAAAATCCAGACGATAGAAATGTGGGTATTTACAAAGTATATAATAATTACTTCTAACATTTAAAACTCTATATATCACACATATGTATGAGGTAATACAGATGAAGATTATTTTTAAACATTTAAAACACTATTCATAGCAAATATTTATGCGGTAATACAGGTGTACATTATACAAGTATGGACTTTTGTGGTGGTGAATATGATGTGATATGAGCTTAAAAAGAGCTATATTGACCGCGGCGTTAGCCGAGGTCAATATAAGTGTTTTAGGTTCATATTTTAACAGTTATAAAGTCCACAACTATTTTATTATATACGCCACCCTAAAAATACAATCTTGTATTTGACAATTAAAAGTTCAATTATATCAACCAAAAATACCTTTATTTAACAATAAAATAGTTATCATCTGCAGAATAACATAAAACTGCATAATGTTATAGAGATTGCATCGACTGAAATAGAACTAGAGAGGGTATTTCTAAAGGCTATATTTAGAAAGTTGATATTCACTAAAAGACTGGTGTATATGGATTTTGAGTACCAGTCACGTGTATAAGATCCAGCCAATAAAATGTGGTTATTTTTAATATATCTAATAATTACTTTTAACATTTAGAACACAACATATAGAGCATGTGTATGAGGTAAGAAAGGAGTTGATTTACTTTTAGCGTTTCAAACACTGCACTTAGCACACATAACACTATGCATAGCACATATTAGCATGTATGTATGAGGTAATACAGGTGTTCATTTACTTTTAACATTCAAAACACAATACACAGGACATATTAGCACATATTTATAAGATAATACAAGTGTACATTTATTTTAACACTTAAACCACTATACAAAGAACATACTTATGAGATAATATACGTCTACATTTACTTTTAATATTTACAACACTATACATATCACGTATTAGCACATATATATGAGATAATACAGGTGTATATTTACTTTTAACATTTAAACCCATTTAAAACACAATACATAGCACATATTAGCACATATCTATGGTGTAATATAGGTGTAAATGTTGTACATGAACATTTAACATTTAAAACAGGATACATAGCACATATTAGCACATATTTATGAGGTAATGCTGGTGTACGTTTACATATATCATTTAAAACATGATGCATAGCACATATTCATGAGGTAATACATGCGTTAAACACTCCTTGGACGTTTCTTATCCCTTATCCTTCTACTGAAATCTGACTGCGTGCTGCACCCCATTAAAAAAAACCTTCAGGTATTTTTTAACTAATAAACTCGTGACAAAATTGCAGGAGTTTATTCTGTCGGTTAACAGCTGTTCTTCTGATTCTGATCCTCTTCTGGGGTGGCTCACCTCTTTACGCTAGAACAAGTTCTGTAGCAACTGATACCTGGTCCTTCTGAAGGGCTTCAGTAGTCTCCCACATAGAAGGATGATCATGGTCAATCATCTGGTGGAATCCATTATTCCAGGCCTTAGAGCTGTTGTTTGTCCAGGACTACCCTTCATTTTAGTATCATGAACATTCCCCGGCTCAGGTGTAGACATGGAAAGGACTCTTCTCATTAGCAGTGATGGTTGACTCTCTTCTAAATTAGGTGGTGCTTGAATTATTTTGTAACTGCCTGAGACATAATAAGTTGAGTTGAAGTAATTTAGAAGGTCACCAAGTTCTTCAGGACCGACTGATTGAAAATATTGCGTGCCATCCTTCACGCGGTAGCAAGGGAGAAATTCCATTGTGTCTATAGTGCTATAAAATAATTTGATGTCATCTGAACTAAACCAAGATCTTGTATTTTTCTTCTCGTGTTTTGTGTGAGATAGTAGAAACAACCATGGATATGCATATGACACTGCCTTTATTGCTTTCATTACTGCTAGTTAAAAAACAATGCTAATGTTCGCTGGATCCAAATAAAACCCTAATTCCTCACTTGTGTTGTTTATTGAGTTGAACGCCACTTCATAGACACAATGTGACTTGCCGTGCAAAATGAATAAACACAAGTATCTACATGTACGTGCCTAGCGGAGCACGTATAACATACAGCTGGGTAAGCTGATGAAGTAAAGGTGCCATCCTTAAAGTACTGTGCACTGCGCCCCAAGTGATGTAGTCCATATTCAGTGCCAAATAACACGACCCTGTTACTTTCTTCCTCCCCACTGTCATGGATAAGGAAATATTTGCCTTCAAACTTTGACCAGTTTTCATCAAGTGCTAAATCACGGAGAGAAGCAGGCAATTTCATTCAGAGTTCCCGGTCTAAGTTATATGAAAACAATTCACCAGTTCTCATCAAGTGGTAAGTCGAGAAAGGAAGCGCTCATTTTCATACAGAGTGTCCTCCTGTCTAATTTATATGAAAAAAATGTTGTTGTTACGCAACTTAACCCTTTACCTAACGAATCTAATTTACAACTTAACCCTTTACCTAACTTGAAAAGCAGACGACACTTGCAAAAATAATTCTCGAATAACTAATTTTTTTCATTTTTTGTCTCAAAAACATAGGTTATGACCCCTCATTGGAACGAGCTCGACGAGCTCGTTCCAACGAGGGGTCATAACCTATGTTTTTGAGACAAAAAATGAAAAAAATAATGAAAATTAATTGGCGATTTTTGAGAATAGCTCTGGCCGGCTTTGGCCGTTACGTTGGGTAAAGGGTTAAGCTGCTAAAAATATATATCTTTCAAAAACATTCAACACAACCATGTCAAGTGATCCTTTCATTTGAACGATCCCGTCCTCAGGGTTTTATTGAAGTTGTTTGAAAAAAATATAAAACGATAATTAAAAGAATTAATTGGGAGATCGTGTGCAATGTATATATAGAATATATCCATAGTAAATTGGTGTACTAAATGTTCACCACTGGTGGTGAAGTGGTGTTAACTGTTAGCCTTTGGCGCGCGGGTAACTCCTCTTCACAACGAGTGTTGAACATTTGGTACACAGAGCTACTTTGGTTATATTTTATTTATACCATGATTGTCAGATTAATAAGAGTTTAAATGTTGAATAAATCAATATTCATACGTGCGAACCCGTTTTTGTTTATATGAGCACCGGTGGGCGATACTTCCGCTGGCAATTTTATCGCCGAAACGAAATATAAAACGAAACGCGAAAATTAGGGTTTTTTGTTCAATTTAATAAGATAATAGCATGTTATTTCAAGTTATGGATGCTTTATTAACATGAAACAACGTATGTTTGTTAGTTTTAAGGTATCTTATGAGGTAAACTAATTTAAAACGCAATAAATAATTGCCGGTTTCATTTCATTCTCCACAAGGCGACGAGAGATAAATTTAGACAAGTTTGCATTCAAGGCGAGGTCGCCAAAGGTCAACTTGGATGTAGGTGTACATTTTTACTATTGGAATCCCATTGCTGGCATGTTCACCACAGGTGGTGTGTAAAGCTAAAATTTATGTCGTAGGCTTTATACATAGTAGAATAGGTAAACATGGTATAAAATAGGTTTCGCGTATCTGACGTTGCTTGTCGCCATTTTAATATTTCAACTTGGCGCGGCTTTATATTTTACAATTTGTACAATGTCCAGAATACGTTATTACTTATTAATATTTAGTGGTGCTTAGCGCCACATCAGCAGCGAAGGATATATCGTGGCGATAAAAAGAGATATAGAACAAAAGAATCCTTTCATAAAGTAAAATATATGAGGAAAAACATAAAAAATGTACATGATCGTGACATTGAAATAAATAGCGAGGACAGTATTACCTAAAAACTGAACGAACAGCGCATAAAACAAACCGATGATAAGAAAACTTTTAAAAGTATGAGATGTAAAGAAAAGATTATGACAACTAAAACTGATAAAAAAGGTTAATTTCTTTGAGAAACGAGAGAATCTCAGGCGAGAAGTGATTGTCTAAGATGATTTCCCAGAAACGGAACACTCTGTCTGGTGTCATCAAAGTCAATACTATTAGTTACACAGTTTGTTGGTGGCCTAATATGGTATATATGGTGTCAGTTAATTTCATATTGGCTCGAATTAACTGGAATTAACTGACACCATATATACCATATTAGGCCACCAATAAATTGTGTAACGAATATATCTTACCGATTGCTGAATCGATGCACAGAACTAATAACAACAGCGATCAAAATTAAATGAGAGAATTCTCACAATGTGTTCACGTGTCTTTGCCTTGTTACAATTTATGGGAGAGTGCCGATGTGACAGGAATGATAGTCCGTAGGAACGTTAGTCCCTCTGGACTATTATTCGGCGGAATTATAGTCCTAGGTCTAACATTTCTAGGAATAGTAGTCCGGCGGACTACTATTCCTAGAAATCTTAGACCTAGGACTATAATTCCGCGGAATAATAGTCCAGAGGGACTAATTTTCCTATGGACTTCCATTCCTGTCACACCGGTACTCTCCATAAATTGTAACAAGGCAAATTCATACATACCAAACAGTTTCATTTCGAAGGTAACATGACACACATCCACAGAATATGAAGCCTTTTAAGTTGCCTAACCTGCACTTCAGACCAAATATGGGCTTCCAACACTCAATTTTCAACTTGAAGCGTTTATCGGCTGCCGCCATTTTGAATAATCAATGAACAAAGGGGAGATTATCCATAGCTGTCGGCGTATATTGATGTTGACAGGCAGTATATGGTTTTATATGCAGTCTGCATGTGTTGTCTTTGAACCAATGAAATTCAGAGATACTTGTAGGAGGTAAGATATAGTCTAATAGAATGTGTTCGATTGTCAACGGACATTGAGAGCGAATACATTTTGGTCGCATATTATTCTCTAAAAAACGGAATGTTTAAGTCTTGTATGATCATTATGACACCGAGTCAGAAGTTACAGGAGGGATACTTACCAACAATGGTAATTCGGAAACGATGATGCTTGGTATTTACCACTCCACTCCACCCCATTCCACTTCCCACACAGTTTTGAGGTACCTATTGATGTGTAGTCTAAAATCACTGAAAGTAATTTTAAAATCAGTGAGAGGCGTGCTCAAAGCCTATTTTGCTTCATTACCTGCCTTGGCGTTACCAGAGATACCAACATGTCCAGGTAACCAGTAAAACACGATATCATGTTCCAATAAGAGTAAACTCCTCGCCCTCTGACTGGACAAGAGCTGGCGTAGCTGGCGTATGTTTACGGCTCCAGTAGCAAATGTTACCGTCTGACGTCACAACGCGAAATATTTGAAATGAAGTCGCCCGTTTCGTAATTGCTTCATCAACCGAGTGGCAAGAAAGCCGCTTCGTTTTTCTTGATTTTTCACACAAGAAGCAGACGGGGTTCCGAATGAGGTGCTGTTTAAATTACAAACCGATTTACGATTTAAACTGAGATGAAATGCGTTTATCTGGTTTATTGATTATTTATCCAGTGGTGGGGTACACGAGCGGTTTATTTACTAAACCTGTGATCATTAAAAGCTGCCTTGAACAAGGCCACTTTTAACGATCACAAGTTTAGCAATAAAGCCTCACGTGTTTCACGACGTAGGTTTTGGGCTATGGGTAGTGTCTTATTAGAACATGTACGTTATTGTGATGAGTTGACAGTAACATGGTCTGAGGATTGCGTCTCGGTTGAACATAAGCTCCGAGCCGCAAACCTCAGGCCATGTTACCGTCAATTCATCACAACAATTTATAATACTGGCCTGACATAAGAGTATTCAACTTCTCACGGACTTCCAAAAAGGGAGGTCTCTTCAACTTGGTATTCAGTAAAGCTGGTAATGAAGAAAGAGAGTCGGATAAGATAGTCAATTTCCGTTCCTGTACACTCTCTGTGTGTTCAAGCTCTGAATGTTAAGCTTTGACCTCAGCCGTGAAAATAAAACTTTTATTTGGTATTCCGACTGAGGTGACTTGATCACTAATGACAACAGTATGTGTCATGACTATGACATATTTAGCAGGTCCTGGTGACAATAGACTAAACACCTGGGCAGTGATTTTTAAACAGGCAGCTAGGGGTGGACAAGAAATCACTGCTAAGCAACTGGACATGAACAGGTTCTACAGTTAAAACTAGAAGTCCTGCCATGAAATGCGCACAAATAGCACGTTGATATGCGCGTTAATGTACGCGTTATGGCCCAAGTAAAGCTATCAAAATCTGTGCATATGGCCTGTGCACAATGTTTCAAGTCAATTGCATGTGTTTGCTATGAGTAACCAAGAGAGCCTTCCGTGCTTTGGATGCCATTCGATATGGCAATTCCAACGCGCAATTAAGCCTAGATAAGCGCACTATTCGTGACAGGACTTCTAGTTTTAACTGTATTCTGGTGGGAATTCAGGACAGTTGCCCCGTCCATTGAGGGTTAACAAAACTGAAAAGAAAATCAGTCACTTGTTCATGAAAATGAACCTTTCAGCTCTTATGCAGCCTCAACAGGGACTTACAAACAGCGAATGTAGTAACATTTGGAAATTCAAATGGTATCGATTAGGGCTGTCACGATTTTTTAATTTAGGAATCGATTAATCGTCGCAAATAATCGATCATAATCGTTTAATCGTACCTAGATGACCCCCTCTCCCTCTCTCTGACGTCGATAAAAAATGAAGTTCAAGTCAGTTGGCCTACCTACGGTTAAAAAACGAAGACGATCCTCTTTTAGGTACATTCAAAGCTTTGATGCTCTGAACTTTTGAACCGCCAGTGTAATAATCAAGACCGGTCGCCAGTTGCGAACTTCGCAACTGCCGACCGGTCTTGATTATTACACTGACGGTTCAAAAGTTCAGAACATCAATGCTTTGATGAATGCACCTGACAGACAAATGCTTCCAACGGCTTCTTGGGGTTTAACATCGATGTTCTTAACTCTTTACCTTTAGAAACAATAGTTTTTTCATAAAATTTTCTTTTAATTATTAAACGTCTAAAGCGGGATAAAATTTACCGATTCTTCGACAACGAATAATACTAATCGATTTCGCTGTGACCGATCAACAATCGACTAATCGATTAATCGTGACAGTCCTGTTATCGATTTTCAACTATTGGACTCTTTCGGTGTTTCGGTATCTCCGTGATATCGATATTCGCTAGGTTTTTCGGTATACTGCACATCTCTAATTTCGCCTGATATGCCTCCGGTTTCCGTCTTTTCGAAACTCAAAAAAGTCTCCAGGGATCGCAGATTGAGAGTTGTGATGTGGTATGACATGGCGTGGGATAAAGGTCAGGTAGCAGTCCGCACTCCTACTGGTGCTGATTTGCCCCGCAACGCACCTCCTCCCCAGGCTTGTTTACCGGCCGAGTCTGGTTGCCGGTGGCTTGAAACTGACCAGAGAAACCTGACGAAACCATGTCACGGGGGCTCAACTGCTACTCGAGAATTGCCGCCCTTCCGATAAATGCTACCGCGCAGAATCGAGACGCTACTTTTCCTTTCCGGTTTTTGAAGTTTATTTGGAGGTCGTATTGGAAAAAAGAGAAAATCAGGTGAGATTTTTATAGCCAAATGTATTTTATATATGAGTCCCAATCACCCATAGCTTCGATGACACCAGGAAATCACAGGACATTCATTGTTCGAGATGTTTAAAGCAGCATGAAATTTGTGTGCATTTGTCACTAAAATATGAACAAATATAAACACAAATGGGGAGTGTGATAACACTTTGTCGTGGTTAAAGATGCCTGTATTTTAACAGATGGATATATTTTCTATCTACTAATATACATTATACTGCAATATAAGCCGATTATTGGACTCAAATCGACAGTTAAAAACTGCTCAAAGATGCTACATTTCCTTTCCGAAAACACGCTACATTTTTTATTCCCATCCGAGAAATATGCTACGTTTCACAACCGATATGTCGACGCGTCTTATTATGTTTGGATGATCTTTCCGGTGTCTTTTGTCTATAATGCATCGTACTTTTTGTTATAACGAATAAAGCGATTATTTACATCTCGATTTGGCCACACACTATGAACCCAACTTAATGGGGTACGTCTAGCGGGGGAAACTGCATGAAGCTACAGCTGAATTTTATGTATATATTCTGCAATTTACAATGTCTCTAAGTGATAATGAATGGCAATTAAACCCTAGCCATCCGGCCTACTCCTACTAATATATGTGTGTGTGCGTGTGTGTGTGTGTGGGGGGGGGGGGGGGGGTGGTCGGATGGTACATGTCATGAGGTTTCTACCTTTTGTTGGCGTGGATTTAGTGGCGTACTCGGGAAATGTGGTTTATCTGGAGTATCTCAGAGGGCGTGTATCTGAATAGTCTTGATAACTGTCCAAGATTACACTAGCCTTTGTCATTTGTATTTCGATAATCAGCTAATGATATAAGGTACTTATGTGTTCAGTGTGTACGTTCTATTTGAAGTGTCAAAAAAAATCACAAACAATTTATTGCTTTCAAATTAGGCTTCAAAGATGACATTATTTTTCATTTATCAAGCTTTCAACACACTTTTCTCCCAAGGCATACGTAGTCGACGAGTTATCATCATCATCAGATTCTGCAAACAAAGACTTGCGACAATGTACATCTTCCATGGGTGTGTCTTCTCGTCTCACTTTTGGGCGCTGACCACAATCTGATGGTGTGTGCGAGTTCTTCACTGATAAACACTTCTCATCAAGATCCAATACGTACGTTTCCGGTTCATCGCCGAGGCTATTTGGCGAAACCCCAAATCGAATTGATCGGTAGTGTGATTTGTTACTTGTATCAGAAGAGGAATCTTTTACCAGAATAATAATTTTCTCTTCTGGGTGCGTCTTAACAGTGTGAAAAAATACCTGTTGCGCACTGGTGTGTTTTCCCCTACAGTGATAGCATCTATATATCTGGAATATAAATAACTAGAATTTACTATTTTGACGAACAAGGAGATAAATTTGTAATGCTTAAAAGTGGACCAATCATAACTGAATTTTCTAGAATTTTCATTTAAATAGATCTTCTTGCATACATGCAGAACCATACTTGCGGCGTTTGGTGTTGGTCAAGCTGTCTTAAATCAATGTTGAAAATATTGTGTGTAAAATAAAAAAAACAACACAAGTATTTGCGTATCGTGACGATGGACATTTTAATCTACTCGCCAGTTTGATGAATTATGTATCAGACTCAGTGGCGTAGGGGGTGGCCCACAGGGACCGCATTGCGGGGGGGTCGGGGGGCTGGCAAACGGCTTGCTGGCAAACGCTAATCATTGTAACTGTACGGGGGGGGGGGGGGGGGGGGTGGCGAGGGGGAGGGGGCGGGGGCAAAGTTTTTCGCGCCCCCCCCAAAAAATATTTCATATAAATAGGTTCCTAATAATGCTCACATCATCTCACTATTGCCGATTAACCATCCTTCGTTTTCGCTTGACACAAACATCTCTGGTGTCTGTCCGAAATGCTTGGAAAGAGCGCTAAAATATGAAAATGTTTTCGGGGGACAGACCCCCAACCTACGGGAGGGGATCAGCCACTATCGTACCCGCCCCACCTCAAGCCTTAGGGAGATGCCTGCGGTATCTCCACCAGGACCTCCATGAATTGCTCAGCCCCTGTATTATGCCTCTCAAGTCACACATGTTGGGCGTGCATGTGTGTATCGCTAGATCTGGGGGTGAAACTTAAAACGTGTAATGAAAACATCCACTGAGTGGTACTTTTAAAATCGATCCCGCAGGCTATACTTTTATTTAATTCATGGCGTAGCCTATGTATTACGTGAAAGCCTGTATGCTGTGCACGGTAACAACACTAAAGTATGAATGGGCTCCCGTCCCTCCGGAGGGGTGGGGACACAAGATTTTCCGCTACGTCCCTGGTCAGACTGGACGTAGAACAAAAGTATATAAAACAAAATCGGGCAAAATCCCCCATCTGAAACGAATAAATCAGAAGTATACCCTCCTTCCTCTCTGCAATCGAGCAATTTAGGGCGTATATGGGTTAATTTGGATCATGCCATAAATAAACTTTGAGAACCTACTCAGATTATTGACGATTTTAGCATCATTTATCGTGGTGATATTTGAAGAAGGGAACTCTAGCCTATCAAATTTCGTAACAAGGGAAAAGTAGCATGTGAAAATCGGAAGCGTAGCATTCAGGCAATCGTTACAAAACACGTTTTCACCACCAGGAGGGCAATATATGCGAATATTTTATTACTATGAGCGCGTCAAAATACCGTACTAAATATATTTTGTTGCAGAATGACCAGTGATAACTTTTTTAGGTGAAGAAACTGACTTTTTTAGTGGGATTTTTCAAAAGAGCACAAAATTGAGGTGATAAATGGCGATAAATAATGATTTTACGTCAAAATCAATACACAATTCTATATTAATGTGATGCCCAAATCATTGTTAAAACACTCCGATCACATATGCCTATTGTTTCGTTCAGGGATATTTAAGAAACGTTCAATAACGTACCATTTTCCAAAATTGTCTTGTCTGTCACCACTTTTCTCACATATGAAAAGTAGCTTTCCGGTAGTGCGCGGTAGCATTTATCGGAAGCGCGGCAATTCTCGAGTAGCAGTTGAGCCCCCGTGCATGTGAAGAGTTTAGAACATTTCCTTAGAGTGGTCGTGCGTTAATCGTGTATTCAAAATAGTTATCCACCACACAGGTATAACAGATTAATTAATTTTCGCAATCCTTTCAATTTTCATTATACTATAACAATAACAGTAATTATTCATTTCAAGTCATTCAAGTTTGTTATTCGTGTAAAAGTTGTTTGTATTTGTTGCAGGTTTAACGACTTGTTCATTGTAACGAGCAGTATATATAATATAATATTAGTGCCCTACATTTGATGTGCCGTTGGTCTATTGTACTTGAGTTTCTGTGCTTCGTGTATTAATCCTGAATTAAATATTGTAGTCCCGGTTAAAGATAAAATAGATATGGGAAAATTATGCTACCAAAATTACCTGGTAAACCTCCCAAATAGCAGATGGTGTAAAACGACATGGAACAATACTATTCAGATAGGATGGATAAAGCAGGCGACAGAGCTAATGGACAACTACTCTATAGAGACGGAAGATCTAGAAGGGGGCAACAACAGAGGAGGAGTTTAAAAAGAGAAAAAGTGCTTGAGGATTGTAATAGAGACTGGAGAGCTGGAATTAAGACCAATAGTTCCTGAGACGGGTTATCTATATCTAAAAAGGATGCGCCAGCTTTTGAGGAGTACCAGGATGGATCTGTGGGGTGGGGAGGGGGTCATTGATGTTCAATGTGAGGCCCTGGTCCCTAGAGCTGAGGGATAGAATCGGGAAAGGCGAGAAAAGAGTGTGCCAGTTGTGTAGCTAAGGTGCAACAGAGATCCTGAAACATTTCATTTCAGAATGCCCCAAATATTTGCCTAGTAGAACAAAACTCCTTGAGGAACTAATAAAAATGGGATAGAAACATGCAAGATAATTGGATGAGGAATGACATGAGGAAAGGGGTAAATTTTATAGTTGGTGAGATCAAGAAAGCGCAAATAGGGGGACTTATGAAACCGATACAGTTTTTGACTGAAAGCTGGGAGATTTGGAGGGAGAGTGGGGGAGGGGGAATATCCCTGCAGGGTACTAGGTTAATGTAGGCCTACTCGGTAGAGGACCGCGACAAATCAGCGGAAGGCCGAAGTTTTATTATTATTATTATTATTGTTTCCCTCACAATTCAACTTTCGAGCATTATTCCCCCCACAAAAATAGTTTGAGGCTTTTGCCACGTCAATTCGAGGTGATCAGTTTTGCTCATCTTTATACCATGTAACACATCATTAAGGTACGAGTAAGACTAAACACGAAACAACGGTACCTGCAAAAATCAGAAAGATCAGAACGGTTTAAGCAAACACGCCTGCTGTGCAAAATAAAAATTATCATTGTTGGCTAAATAGAAGAGATTATGAAACGCCGTTCCTATGAACGGCTCTAGGCTAAGATTTTTTTTCAGAACGTGAGAGAAAAAAGAAAAAAGAAAAGCATAAATGAATGGCGATTTTTTTTTTAGAATATCGCAGACTGGTTATTATTTCTTCTACCTCATAAAAGCATTAATGGGTCTTTTTATGCCTGATGATGAACATACTGTCTCCTGAGCTCGGGGATTAATTGAGGCAGTTTTATCAGGATACGGAGAGAGTGAATATGCCCACATCCCGGTGTCATAGATACAAAGTTGCTTTACTGGTAAAGAAGCATGTAGGTGTCGTTTCAACCCCTAAACATGATCGACATAACCGTGTACCTTCGCAGTTTTAACCCTTTCAACGTCGTATGTATATTTTGGACGCTAAAAAATGGCAGTGGTCGACAAGACGACATAAACATGATCAACATGACCGTGCACCTTCGTCGTTTTAACTTTGGACGTTAAGAAAAATGGCAGTGGTCGACAAGACGTCATAAGGAACAAAAACCGAGGAGCGAGGATCAACAAACGTTTAATCATACAGCTCTATAGAGATAAGTCAATTTTATGGGGGGTTGAGGCTTGTATCCTACAGCTCTTTGGAGCTGTGGGATTAAATGTTTAATGACCCGCCCTCTACAAATGTAGAATGGATTCGCCCATTTCGCCGTAGACAGTGTTGAATGGAATGATACATCCAGGGTACCAGTGTTGAAAGGATTACTTTGGAAATCATCCACACCCAGCCACTGAATAGATGTCGAAAGTACTTTTGTCTTCCACATGCATGGCGTCGCCTGAGTGCTAGAATGGCCAATGTCCCCTATGGGGCATTGGACATTCTAGCACTCAGGCGACGATGGGTCAAAACTTGTAGGTAATATTAAAAAAAAAATAGAATATCTTTATAAATGTACATGGTACTACACCAATCAAACGTACAGTACATGTATATATATTGAAAACAAATCAACGTTGTATAAATAGTACGTTTTAAAATTACAATCTGACAGACATTTGAAAGACGATTTGTCACTGCACTGATAAGTCTATTCACAAAACGTAAAGAGATAATTGATTCTTATTTGATGCCGTACATATATTTCTATACTAGTACATACTGTTTGTCTAATGTTACGTAACATTATACCCCCACATGTGAGGAAAAAATAAATACTTATGTCATTTATGTTACGGAAAACATAAGAAAATGGGGAATTTTATAACGGAGCTTCCTAGAAGTTTGTTGTTTCATTGTGGGCTTGACGACAGCGAAGCCAAACATGATTAAAATAGCAAACAACCGAGCCGATATGGATCTATTTTGAAACTGACTCAACTGTAACAGAATATCTTGAAGTGACTTCGCAAACTCTGGATTAAGGTGAGAAAATCTTAATTTCGTATGACGGGTATATCGATAAACTGTATCAAAATTAAGTTTTACACTGAAGGCGCTATTACTACTCCGGAGACCAAGCCTAAAAAATAATAACATTAGAACTGTGACTTCATGGTACAGCGCTATCGGATATTCATGTCAACTACATACATGTAGGGCCTTGCGATTATTTGAATTTCCAATCGATTCTCGAATCAACTTCACAGGTATATTTTGATTTGCTATCAGATCGCGGACATGCGACCGATTGAAACGATCGTGATGAACAACGAGCGTGTCAAGGACGATTTTCACACAGTTTGAAGAATTCCACTGTAGTCATGATGTCATTATCTTTGGCTCATGTGTAGTATTACAGCCACTTTCCTGCCGCTTGAGTGTAACAAGGGGTCATTTGCAATGCTAAAGCAGAAGTCGCCTTGTTGCACTTAAGGGGCGACATGTAATTCTACCTTTAGTATCTAGGACAAGGGTGAATTATTCTTGAAGAAAGCGCTGCAATCGGGCGCATTAATAGACGATCAACATTTTATAGCTTCAATCGCATAGCGCGGTGAAACTTTATTATCCAGCAAGTATCGATTTGAGAATCAGTTACCTGAATCGATTCGAGAATTGAGTTGAAAATACATTTCTAATTCCAAAAGCCCTGCAACTTATTACATGTAAAGAATGAGAGGGATGGCGGTGGGGGGAGGGGGGGGGGGGGGGGGGTAGTATGCTTCCACTCTACATTTTTTTATCTATGGTGACCGTCTGATATAGCGGCATTCACAATAATAAATCAAGATCAGAATAAAATAAGAGAGTTGGGACTGTAGTTTTCACTGTTACGCAAGGCATTTTTGCAATTTTTACCTCAAAAACAGTGTGTATGACTTCTCGTTGGAATGCGTGAGGAGAGTTCTTTTCAATTACGGGTAATAAGTAATGTTAGGGAGGCAAAAAATGAAAATGGCATTCGGCACCCCTTCGCTATCTTATAAGGCCATATAGGGCCACGCAAAAAAATCCGCAATGAGGTATAATCTTCCATTACTCTTACACTAATCCCGGAACAAGTTTTTTTTTATGTGACTACAGATATAACCTAAAAAGGATTCCGTAAATGGGATTTCTAACCGACTTTGTAAAATGAAATTCCTTGATTTGACATGAACCCTTGATGGTATAGATTGGGTGAAGCACGCGATCTTATTTTGTTCTCTTCTGTCCAGCAGTGGGTGAACTCCTTTTCTGCGACGAGTTCTAATGATCCGTCATTCAATAGAAAAGTCTGTTGCGTCATAGAATGTCCGTCCACGGACCCCAAGGCTTCCCATACGTCATGTGGGCAAAAAAGAGACCATTTGAGAAGACACGAGACGATTCGCGAATCAAATAGAATACGATAGCAATGCAGACGAGAAGAAGCGAAGATAACCACTCTGGAAATGAAACTACCACAAACGTACCAACAATTGAATGTGGATCCAAATAGAAACCCGTGAATAACAATTCACCTCATCCAGAATACACAACTGGTGGAAACATCCTTCCAGCATAATCCAGCAATGGAAGAAAAACCACCACACCAGTGTGTTGAAGCGTCGAAGGTGCAAGAAAAAAAAACACACACGTGTTGGTCGAACCAACCCTCTTGGAAAACTTACAAGAACTATAGCATGCACTAAGCAGAGACCCAAACGAGTTTACCGCGAAGGACCAACATAGAGGCAGGAGAGAGATCATAAAATCCTGAACCATAAACAAGGATGAGGAGACTCTTTAAAACAAGCAGGTCTGACAAACATACAGACAATTCTACATCAAAGCTCTACTGCTGATAACGATCAAATACAGAACCAGTTATGACAAGGGGAAGAACTTCAGAAAACAAAAGAAAGTGGAAACAGACCAGATCGAAATGAACTGAAAAGAACGAAGATCGAACACAACCAAGCTCGAAGCGAAGTGAGCGTGACAAACAGAACAAAGATTGAACTATCTGTAACGAACTTCAACAAAAGTTAAACTCAATGAACATTTGAAGTCAATATGCCTTGCAAGTAGCGAAGAAGGGGAATACCTGCCGAAATGGGTTGCCCAGATATTCTCAGATAATTATCCCCTAAAACATATCCCAAAACGTTATCCTCGAAAAGTACCCTCAAATGATACACTGCCTTGTCATTAGTATCCTAAATGTCCCAGATGAGGATATGAAAAATGACAAATTATACTCCACATGGCCCTCGTGGTCCCATACGACAGAGAGGGGTGCGGAAGGCCAGTCGTTTGTTAGTTAGGGGTTTTGAAAGTGGGGTGACAGGGGACGTGGCCATTCGATACCCAGATGAAGATAAAAGGAATGGCAGATTATACCTCATTGAGGGATTTTCACATGACCTTCATAGACTCGTATATCTTCGACATTGCCGTCCCAAGACCTGGTTGACAAAAGAGGAGGGCGCCTTGTTCTCCCCTGAGATACGTACTGAAGGCCACGGGTGACGGAATCCTGCGTGGTTGAGGGCGAGACAGAGGCCTCGGTTGGGCAATCTTCATAGAGGATATTGCTCGATATATCACCGTCGGCCCTTACTTCATGGTCGACAGTTGGTCGTATCAGGCTCGGTTTGGTCAATCGGGAGCCAAAAGAAAGAACTCCACATCAGGGCATAGAGTAGTCGCTAAATTGACAAGTCTATTATAATTTCTATCTGTTTTATAATTGTCCGACCTATGAATAATTCTTTATCTTTTCTAATTACGTTTGCTGCACTGTCTGGTGGATACCAGCTATTGTTTGTACAATGATCGTCTCTGTGGCCTGTTATTGACTGGTGTATGATGGAGCGGCTGCACGAGTCAATCGGTGAGCGGTGTACAGGTTGCATCGCCCTGGTCGTGTATAATGTCGTGTGTACTTCTGGTGTCATTCGCTGGCCATCCGCGATATAAACCGCCTATGAATAAGGGCAGGAGGCACACGCAGATGAATTATTATCCACATTAAACTATAGCAACTAAACATAAATTAAAACACAAAAAACAGGTTTATGATTTTGAAACATCTTCCGATACTGCCACAGACATGAAATGTCATCACAAGATCACCGTTGGCCTACATTTATAATGATGTGTGCAGCTAATAAAGTCTATCCAGAGACAAGCTTAAATCCCTTTGCATTCGACAATTCAATCAAAGGCATACCAGGGGTGGATATTTATTTATTTATTGATGTTTGACGCCACATCAGCAGCTAAGGGTATATAGTGAAGATGAAAAGTGTGTATTTTAAAATGGACCATTATCCACCATGACATAATTAAAAACGAATCGTTCAAATATGACATATGAAGAATGAAACTAAGGAATGGGCACAGTAATAAGAAAAAGAGAAAAGCTGTTCAAAAAATGCTGTGTAAATCAACCTGTGAAATAGATATGAATGGGTGGCAATAAAAACAATTTTAAAATTTATTAATAAGGTTGATTGCTTTCAAACATGAGAGAATTTTGTGCGGGCTTGTGTGATAAATCTAGAGATCTAACTGCGAAATACTGCCCCGTAACATGATTAAAATCAGTACAGTGTAAAGTAATGTGCTCCACTGACAGCACCTGTTGGCAGGGAACACATTCTGGCCGCTTATTGCCTCAAACAAAAAAGAACATGAAAGTCCCGTGTGACCAATATAAAATCGTGTCAACACTGTATGTTTTTTTTCTACAATGGTTCTAGACGAGTAACGATAACAAATATTTGGTCTGAAGCGATGGAGCTTGTTATTTGTCGCTCCATCCCATTCTTCCTGCCACACAGATTTGATGTACTTATTAATATGTGATTTAAATCACTGAAAGGAATTGTAAAATCAGTGGGAGGATTATTTAAAGCCTGTTTTACTGCACTGTCTGCTCCAGTGTTACCGGACATACCTGCCTGTCCTGGTAACCCGCAAAACACATCGTATTGATCAGACATGAGAGTATTCAACTTCTCGCGAAGTTCCAAATGAGAGAGTTCTTTAACTTGGGGTTGAGTAAAGCAATCAAAGAAGAAAGAAAGTCGGAAAATATGATCAGCTTCCTTTCCTATGCATTTTCGTTGCCCAAGCGCAAGTTGTAAAACTTCAACTTCTTAGAAACCGACATCTAGATATTAAACCTCCATATACCTTAGATGATGGCGGAGATAACTTATATTCCAAATGTGTCTCGGTGTTGAAGCGACGAATATGGTTCTGATGGCAGTTAAAAAATTCGACATTTCAAAATGTCCGAGACGCAATTACAAGCATGGTTCGATAAATAAGCGAACAGTTTAGAAACCAATTGGAGTGACAATATAAGTCTGCACTTCTCAAGAGAAGGCTCATCTGCTTCAACAGACATCGAATCCATTGGTGATGTCCGAAAGCACCCAGGTTGATTCTAGTACCACTATTATGAATTGCATCAAGTGGTTTGAGACACGACTTCCCTGCAGAACCGCAAACCACACAAACGTAATCTAATTTGGATCTAATAAGTTATCTGGACACATGGAGTAATGTTTTTTATCAGCACTCCAATCAGTGCTACCAACTACCCTCAGAATGTTCCGTGCCCGTTTAGATTTTACCTTTGGTTGTTTTATGTAAGAAGTGAAATTCAGTTTATTGTCAAACGATAAACTTCAGAAAGTCAGTCACTTCTGTCACATCTTTAATGGTAATCCCATCCATTTTCAACTCTGGGTCAAGATGGTGTGTCCATGTTTTTTGTCAGCACTCCAATCAGTGCTACCAACTACCCTCAGAAGGTTCCGTGCCCGTTTAGATTTTACCTTTAGTTGTTTTATGTAAGAAATGAAATTCAGTTTATTGTCAAACGATAAACTTAAGAAGGTCACTTCTTTCACATCTTTAATGGTACTCCCATCCATTTTCAGCTCTGGGTCAAGATGGTGTTTTCGGAGTTTACAGAAGTGAACACAATTAGTTTTGGTCTTCGAGAACTTGAAACCGTTTTCTGTAGATTATTTCTAAATTATGTTTAAACGCAGCTAACGTTTGCGCTCGATAGCATTCAGATTGTAATGCTATAGTAGATTAAAAATAATCATCAACATACAATGAAAAATCTACCATATTTTCAATTGCGTCGATGATATAGAGAGTAATCGTTTGACTTGACTTGTTACGTGAAATATTTCATGAGAGGTGAGGGACTTTGTACAACACGAGTGCGCGAATACGCACGAGTTTTTTACAATATAGTCCCTCGCCTCGAATGAATTATTTCACGTTACCAGTCCAGACAAGCGATTACTCTGTTTATTACTTTTCATTATTAACGATAATTATATTATTTAACCTTTTATCTAAAGTAACGGCCAGCATTATTCTCAAACATCGCCAATTAATTTTCATTATTTTTTTCAATTTTTGTCTCTAAAGCATAGGTTATGACTCCGCATTGGAACGAGCTCGTTCCAATGAGGGATCATAACCTATGTTTCTGAGACAAAAAATGAAAATAATAGCTGTTCAAGAATTTTATTTGCAAGAGTCGTTTGCTTTTCATATTAGGTAATGGGTTAAAAAACAAAAAACAATGAAGTCCCCATTACATCCACGGCAAAGCATCTTCGTCTGCGCGCACGGATGCATGACACAATTGGTGATTGCATAATTCACATGTGAAGGAGGTAACAGATAAAATACTACCCTCAGTAACCCCCAACTCATGTTCGTGTGGATCAGATAACGTTGATACAACATGAACCAAGAATTTCAGGTCCTTTAATGATTTTCTATAAAAAGAGGCATACTCCTTCTTAACCCCATGTTAAAAAGAACTTTTAAAATCCCATACGCCCACGTTGTATCGTATGCCTTCTCCAGATCAAAGAAGATGGAGACCACATGTCTTTTTCTGGCGAATGCATTTTTTATAAACACTTCAAGTCTAATCAATGGTCCACAGACTTCATTGGCGTCTGGAACTACACTGAACATTCGCAGGTGAGTTGATCGATTCCAGAAACAACCAGACATGTCGACCATTAATCATCCTTTCCATGGGTTTACACAGACAACTTCTGAATTCAGTGGGTCGATAATTGCTTTGTTCGATGGCCACTCACCCATATTTCGTTAAAAAAATGACAATAAAAGTTCAAGTGTGGATTGTAGCATATGTTTTAAAATTTTGTAGTGCATTCCATAGGAGCCAGTGGCAGTATTCTTTGCTCAATGTAAATAGTTACTTTACTCTCCCACAGAGAAAGGATCGTTGTAATACTCTAAAATATTATATCTCACGTGACTTCCTTGCATTCTGATTGGCTGAAAGATGATACCCTATTTCGTGTAGTTTGCATCCTCATAACTGACCAAGCACTACACGTTTTCTATTTTTAGCACACTAATATATCAGTTTTCTTTTCATACTGGGCGAATAAAACTGATCAGGCTAAATTTAAAAATCGATTCACAGAGGCACAACATCCACAACACGACCCGGAAAGAAATCTTTGTGGAAAAATGTATCGCTTTTTCCATTGGTGAAGTCACATTTTTCGAGGCGTTCATTTTATTCCTTGGGAAGATGATCCATATCTCGTTTCGAAGAGAATGATCCATACCTGGGTCCAACTTTCATGAGAACGCGTCCGGATATGAAAAATCGTTTGTTTCGCTGCTCCTGTTATTTCGCTATTTAATTGCATGTTTTGTGCAGTAAACGAATAAATAATGGAATTCAATTGAATCTTCGGAGTTTGTATCCCTTACTGACCCATTCGGTAATGTATATGTGTGACAAATGTGTGGAAATTATCAAACTGCGTTGTCAAATTTCGAAAATTTTAGTTTTCATTCGCGAGTTGCGCGATTCTAGAATATACAGTTCCGTTTGGGGGAAATGTTTTGTTTACCCTTGCCGACCGATTCAAAATCTGTCTTCTCCTCATATCAATAATCCAAGTTAGCCGTGTTTTGGAAGAAGAAAATGTATTTTTAAAAACAACATGGTATTTTTTTCTATATGACGCTGGTTGGTAGGGCTGCTACCTTGGTAATTGATTAACAAATCGGACAGATGTTTTTCTTGATGGGTGTTCGATATAATATAAGGATTAGTGCATGTCCTGTCGTTGACTACGCCCATATAGTGCCCAGTGAGGTGGTGTAGTTCCCGCCGCGAAGCGGAGGGAACTACACCACCTCACTGGGCACTATATGGGCGTAGTCAACTCCAAGCCATGCACTATTCCTTAAGTAGTGCATTTCATAGGAGCCAGTGGCAGTATTCTTTGCTTAATGCCAATAGTTACTTTACTCTCCCATAGAGAAAGGATCGTTGTAATACTCTAAATTATTGGAGATAAATTTAATCTTTAGTTTTTCCTGCTGTTTTTTTTTTTTTTTAATTTTAATGAATCATGGATTACAATTTGAAGACGACGAATGATTAGAAAATGTGGCGTCCAATTTGTTTGATGTTTCATTTTTCGATGTAATTAGTGTGTTGTTATATTGCAGGTGTTTAAGAGTTGATTTTATTTCATTTCCTTTAATTTATTTTAACATCTTCCAAATTTTGTAAATGGATGTGTGTTGTTAAGTTTAGAGACATAATTTTCCCAAGAACTTTTTTTTCTGTCTTATAAGTCGTCTTGTTTTTGCTCGATTTATACTCAGTTTGTTCAAATTAGGTGCTGATGGTGACTTATTAAATACCCGTCTGATTTTTTTTCTATCCTTTGTAGCCTGTTTACAATCATCATCAAGCCATGGTCTGGTGAACCGTTCAGGATTTGCCGAAGTTTTTTGGAATAGCCGTGTTTGAGATGTTCAGCAAGAGTAAACTGTTCCACTTGATCGGCATTTTCTAGAACTTTCTACAGTGTGGGTCGTTCAGAACAAAGAGATGCGAACGCGTCCCAGTTTGCCTTTTTAAAATTCCATTGCGGAATCCTCCCATCGTCCGCCCAAACCACACTCTCCGGCATAACTGAAAAGTGGTCACTCCCGTATAAGTCATCCTCTACCTTCCAAGAAAAATCAAGGAAGAGAGACGGGCATGTAATTGTAAGGTCATTTGAGGTGTATGAACCAGATGCGGGATGCATTGAGCAAACATGATACATTTGTTGTCATAAACCCTTCCACTATTTTACCCTTTGCATCTTCTTAATTGCAGGAACTATTCCAAATTGTGTGCGTTAAAATCACCCAACAACACGTATAGAGTTGGGGCTTGTTGGACCATCAACTCAAAATCATTCAGTTGTAGGGTTTTACCTGATGAAACGTAAATAGAGCATAATGTTACCGTGTTATTTAACATCGCGGACAAAGCAACGGCCTGTAAGTTTGTTTGTAAAGGTACAAAACTGTGAATAATTTAATTTCTAACTAAGATAGACGTTCCGCGAAGATCAAGATCATCATCATCAACATCGGCATTATACGAAGTATAATGTTTAACCCTTTGATCCCTAGAGGCCATTTTTTCCGGCCTAGGAACGTTACACGTCATAATTTCATTATAGACGGTTGCAAAGTGAACGTGTGAGATAGACCAATCAATATTTTCAACGTACAGCCTAAGGCTGCACGTTGAAAATATTAATTAGTCTATCCCCAAATAATGAATATGGACTCTTCCAGTTGTATACATTGAACTGACATGGAAGATACAACCAGAGTTCAAAGGGTTAAAAGCTGAATGATACTTGGTTTCTGGTTTCTTTAAAAGAGATTCTTGCAGGCAAAAAGCAACAGACTTATAACCTTGGACGTAAGGTCCACCTCACCGAAGTTATATTTATTTATTTATTGGTGGGTAAGGTCACAAATTTCTGCACAATGGCTAATCATGACCATGACAGTTTTACAGGTGGAGAAAGCCGGAGTACCCGGAGAGAACCACCAAGCAACGGCGAGCAACTGTCAGCTCCCCAACATACCAACTCCACACAAGCAGGGTTAGCATTGGTTGAAGACAGGTGCACCATCGACGTGCAGTACGCCTTAGTACGCAGCGCCACCGTGCCCCCACGTGGGCAATGGGGTGAAGTGTCTTGCCCAAGGACACAACGCGGTTGCCGCAGGTGGGATTCGAACTGAGGACCTCTCGGCTTGCAGCCTGCACCTCTACCTACTGAGCCACCCCCCCCCCCCCCCCCCCCTCACCGAAGTAGCACTAAAACATCGGAGAATCCATTATATCATGTTGTTTTTGATTGTATTATCCCTGTTTACTTGGAGATCGGAATGGTGGACGAGTGGGCGAAATAGCACTAGTCGCTTTTTTTAGATGATTTTTTTCTTTAGACTTATTTTTAGAGGTGTTTGAGCAAAAACACTCGAACGTTTCGTTTATACATTCGCCGACTTCCATCAGTTCAAGACTCCCAAACCTGTTTTGCGTAAAGGTCTTGAAAAGCTTTGGGTATTCTATCTGATAACTGTCTTCGTTTTTCCTTTTTATTTTTGTTTGTTTCATAATTCCTTCTCTGACTCTGACCAAGATTTTGAGTTTTTGATTTTTGTTTTGGTTTAGTTTGGTCATTATTTGTTCAGGTTTTACTTCTTTTACTCCTTTGTCTTTGATGATTTTTGTTTCAGTCCATGGCATATGATGGCGTTGATAAATTCATGCCAGGAATTGAACAATCCAGATTTATTTGAAAGTATGGAAATTGAAACAAGGGGTCAGAAAAGACGAATTTCAAACAGAAATAAGCCATCAACTCAGGGTAGAAGCTCAAAGGTTAAAAAATGAAATTTTGTTTCTCAACCATTTCTGTATTTGATGTAACCACGGCACTTATTGCCTCTTTAAATGTCACTGGGTTAAAAGATAAAGAGAAGATCTGAAATATAGTTTGACTTGCTGAAGAGAGCATGTTTGAGATATTTTGTTTGCAGGAAACTCATTGGAATGATAATGTTATTAATGATTACAAACATATTTGAAACGGCGATATGTTTTATATCAACTTTGGGAATATTAAGGGTGTGGAAATACTTTAGAAAAATGACTTTACGATCCAGGTTGTAGATCAGATTAACCCTTTACCGAACGCAGACGATATCAAAATTTATTATTTTAAATTTCATTTTTTTCAAATTTTTCAAAAAATTTCAACAAAACCATATCATGTGACCCCTCGTTGGAACGAGCTCGATGAGCTCGTTCCAACGAGGGGTCACATGATATGGTTTTGTTGAAATTTTTTGAAAAATAATATTTTTTCAACTGCTGAATTTGCATTATTACGCGGGCGGATGCGGGCGATTCGTTGGGTAAAGGGTTAAGTGGAGTACTGGAAGGTTTATAGCTATTGCAATAACAATTAATGAAGAAACTTATAACCTAATTTCTTTATATGCACCTAACATATGTATATTTATTGATGTTTAAGGCCACATATTTATGCACAATGGCTAATCATGACTGTGACAGTTTTACGGGTGGAGGAATCCGGAGAGAACCACCGAGCAACGACGAGCAGCTGCCAGCTCCCCAACATCGTAACTCTGCACTGCCGCACAGGCAGGGTTAGATTGGTTGAAGACATGCGTACCATCGACGTGCAGTACGCCTTAGTACACGGCGTCATCGTGCACCCACGCGGGTAATGGAGATGAAGTGTGGGATTCGAACTGAGGACCTCTCGGCGTGCAGCCTGCACCTCTACCGACTGAGCCACCGCACTCCCATGCACCTAACAACATTTCAGAAACGGTAGACCTTTTCTCTGAAGTCTTTGAATTTATCAAAAATAAATCATTTGTGGTTATTTTAATACAGCATTAGGTCAGTATGGCAGATCCATATTCCATGCTGATAAGGCATCGAGAGAATTTGGAAAACATTAACTGACCGTAATCTCTCGGACATGTGGCGAATTAAAAATCCTCAAAAAAGACAATATACATGGCACAGAATGTCTGAAGGAGTTTTACCCCAAAGCAGAATTGATTTTGTATTAAGTTCAAAACTATTAACTTACCTTTGTCAATACTGCTATATTAAACATACTAGTTTCAGTGATCATTCCTTCATTGTGTCAAATTTTAACTTTGGAAAGGTGGAGAGAGGTCCTGGTGTTTGGATTCTAAACATTAATTCGTTATCAAAGAAGAATTATGTTACAGAAATTAACACAGTAATAGATGCTGAATGTTCTCCTCTCTCCAAAAATGGATTATTGGGGGGGGGGGGGATAATTTGAACTATAAAATAAAACATTTACCAATTTCCATTGCTGAAAAGACAGCAGGGTGGAGAAGCAAAAAGAAAATGAAATAAGACAATCCTTATCTTTGGAGTAAACCCATACAAAGCAGATCATCTCGAAAATTTTAGAATTACAGAATGAATTGAGGAATTTTGAACCAAAAAAAAATACTAAGGTGCAATTTTACTTTCAAAAGCGCAATGGGCTATTGAGGGAACCACAATACTAAATTTTGTCTCAACTTAGAACCTCAAAGACAGAATACAAATTGTATTACTGAACTCCTCTCTTCGAATATAATTATCAAAAATATTTTTGATATTTTGAAAGAAACAATACATTTTTTATGAAGATTTGTATAATTATGCAGAAAATAATACAGATTGTGAGAATATCTTGATAAATCAGTTTAATAAAAGTTTAAATAAAGATTAAATAATTACTGTGATGAAAATATAAATTTTTACGAACTAGCAAAAGGTTTAAAAAAAATGGCTCCAAATAAATCACCAGGCTTGGTTGGACTAACTCGAGAATGTTACATATGTTTTTTGGAGAAGATTGGGCCTTTGTTGTTCAAAATTAACCAGGATATTTTCAACTGAAAATCACTTTCAAATTCTATGAAAAAATGGATTATTACTCTAATATATAAAAATAAAGGTGATAACAGATTAACTTAAAACTACAGACCAATAAGCCTATTGAATTATGACTATAAAATTTTGGCTATTTTTTAGATAACAGACTTAAAACAGTTATTGGCACAATTATCTCCCCTTTATAAATCTGTTGTATTCCTGGAAGAGATACATCAGAGTCAATAGCCAGTATAATGGATATAATTTCTTATATAAAAACTCAAAATGTCCCTGACTTAATTGTTAAAATTGATCAACAGAAAGCTTTTGACAGAGTGTCCCATAATTATCTGTTTAAAGTCTTAGAACATTTTGCCTTTGGTGATTTTTTTTTTACTTGGATAAAAATCTTATATAAGGATATAATGAGTTGCATCAAGATAAATGGACACCTATCTTCTTTCTTTACAAGTGGAATATCAGTGAGGCAAGGTTGTCCATCGAGTGCCATGCTCTATGTCCTGACGCCCGAACCGCTAACAAGATTAATTGACAATAACAATTATACTAAGGGATCGAAATACACCTGTGCAGCTCTGAACATAAAAATGTTTTAACACGCAGATGGCACTGAGTTAACGTTATCCACACTAGGTGGCATCAAAGCTGCAGTTTACTGCCTTGAGATCTATTCAAATGGGTCTGGGTAAAATATAATTTTGATAAATCTGAAATGTTAGCTTTGAGAAATTTGAAAACCCATAAATTCAGTTCTCTTCATAATGCATTCAGACTAATTGAAAACATTATCAATATACTGGAAGTATACTTGGGTTTGAATGGTAAAGAATACACAAATGAGAAGCGGAAAGATAAAATCTCTAACATTAAATCACTTTTAGGTTTTTGGAAGAAAATATATATCTCTTTACAAGGCAGGGCAATAGAAATTCAAAGTCTTGCGCTCTCCAAGATCTGGTACACACTGCATGCAATTTTCCTTCTTGAAAAATTTGAAAAAAAGTGATAAAATCTATTTGTTTAGAACTTTTTCTATGGAATAATAGTATTCATTTGATAAAATACAAGGCTGGTATAAACACGAAACATAAAGGGGACTCAACTGTCCAGATCTTGAAAGTAAAACGTAAGAATTGAGGATAAAATGGATTGTAAAAAAATGGACTGTAGCCATTTCCCGTGGGTTAATTTCATGCCATTTTATTTTAAAAAATACAAGAATCTGCATTTAAGTGAAGGTTTTTTGGGATTGAAATTTAGTTACAAAGTTCGAACAACTGATTCTATTTTTTATACTGAAGTGCTTCAGTATACTTTAACAGAAATAAAGACATTTATCTTCATGTGCTTTAGAATGTATAACTCTGGCAGAACAATCGATTTTTGATAACCCACATATCAGTGAAGATGATCAATGTTTGTTTTTTTTTTAAAAGTTTGTAGAATCAGGTGTGACCCGTATCAAGGATATAATTTATGAATATGTGACAGGATTTCTTACCGATATTGCTCTACGTGACTTAACAAACTGTTGCACAATAAAGAGGCACATGTTGTTTCAGCCAATTACAGAGTTTTGTTGGAGTGTATTCCTGAAGATTCGAAATTGGCATTTAAGGGTGGTCGTTTTCTAGAAAATGACAATTTTTTGATACCATCTGACAAGAAATTGAAGTTTCCGTTCAAAGATATGTATTTCTCAACTGAAAGCATATCACCAAAAAATGCATACACTATTATTATTTCCAAAGTTGTAGAAAAACCAGGTTCAGTTAATTTTTAGAATTCTAAATTTCCTGATGTGCAGATGGAATCTCCATCTCTTTGGAAATCACTGTACATATCCTTGAAATCTCACGAGATGGTTGAAATAGACTTTCAAGTAACTCATAGCTTAATATATACAATGTGCAAACAATTTCTTGCTGGTAATCAATCTTCTGATAAATAGATGATATCTGGTGTTTTAGAGTGGATACCAAAAATTAGCTCATGAGTGACCGAGACAAATGTTTATTTAGCACGAGCGAAAATGACCATTTGTCTCGGTCACAAGTGAGATAATTTTCTGTATCCCTTCAAAAACACTAGATTTTCTTTTTTATATGCTTTTTTAAGAATCTGATAATTCCGCTCATTTCAACCTTGAATTGATGTATGAAAGTTAACAGCGCATTGAATCATTGATACGCGAAAATGATTTGATTGATACTCAGAACAGATAGCAATCTGATTCAGCTGGCAGGTTTCTGGTCCAAACATGGCCTGAAAGTATGTAATATAAGTTGTTGGTTTGGTACGTCCTTTGAAAGGACGTACCGAACCAAAATCTTATATTACGGACTTTCAGGCCATGTTTGGACTAGCGGGTTTCAGGCATCAATTCAAGGTGAATGTGTGTTTACTTATTGCTGGAAATGATCAGTATCCACTCAAAAACACTAGATTGTCTTTTCATTATACGTTTCTAGAACAAACTGATCCATTCCAGTGATAATTTGGCTCTTATTCACTTTGAAGTGATGCATTGAAAGCCGCCATGTTGATTGATAGCGCGAAAGTGCAAATTTCTGTATCTTCACAGTGGGTGATACGATTTCTATCTTTCCGCAATTTGTTTGATAATCTATCATTTAGCGTATAATATATGTTCCTTATTTAAATTACAAACTGGAGATTTGACACATATTTTACTAGAATGCCCACTACTGGTAAACATACATAAATTTATTAAAAACATGGTAGATGCATTATTCAGCAAAGGCGGGTTCATTTCCCTTCCAAATTTTTGGCATATGTTGATTTTTGGTTTTTGTGGTGATAGGAAAAGACCAGTAAATGTTACCTTTAGAAACTTAATTCTCAGCTGTTACATGCTTTGTGTTGAGGAGAAGGAATTATTTTATTCATGAAAATAAACTCATAATTATTCAGTCACTTTTCAGATCAATAATCAGTAATCATCTTCAGTATTGTTGGAATTATTACAGAAGGAAATATAGAGCTGGGGTTTTCAAGGAGGCGATAACCAAAAATAATTGTTTATTTTCAAAACGAAGAAATAGCAATTAATTTTCCAAAAGTAGTTTTGTTTGGGGTTGTAACTACAGTCAATTATGCTTAGTTGTGTTTGTTTTATTGTTGGAATGAGCTTTTAAAAATACTTCATTGGATGACATCTGAGCAGATCTGGATCAACACATGTGGATTCACATATGCACAGCAGCGGTCAAATTAAGAGGAATGACTGAGGTAGTCATACCATGCTGCTCTGTGGGCTATGGGTGTGGGGAGCATAGTGGGGTAGGTTTGCTGATACCGGTAGTTAATATTTATTGGTGTACTTACTTGTAATGAGTTGAGCTCTAGAAGATTCCGAAATCCTCAACATGCCTTAATTATCATTCAATAAGTTGTTTGCGAAATATTTTTTGTGTCAGTTAATATTTTAGTTGCAAGACGTTTTTTTTATATAAAAGTTACAACCGTTTTCGGTAATTCGAAATTCTACTCCGCGGAATGTTGATATTATCATTTGAGGGAGGGTACCAGTTCTGGAAAAGAGACGGGTGCGAGTGCTGTTTCTCTCGTCAGTGCCCGTTTTTTTTTCTATTTTACGGGAGCTACAAAATGCACTCGAAAAATAATGTGGAGAACTAATATACTGTGAGGGCATATAAATGTGTGTTGTTTTGAGAAAGCAGCACTCGGTTGACAGTGGAAAGTTACAGCCATAATTCAGCAATTCCTTATACATTTATCCTTTTGAACACTAATGGTGTCTGCCATGCCAGTTCAGTGGCAGCAACTAGAATAGTCCATGATCATTATTTGCGCACCCGTCAATTTTGTTCATTTCCAGCATCGGGGCACTAGGGATTAGAAACGGGGTTATTTCTCAAGAATTTATTATCATAATTTGATTTAATATAAGCTCCGGAAATGCCGCTTTTCCAAACATTATTTTCCATATTATCACGGATCGATTCGTTCACAGGGATTTTCTGAAAACTAGATACACATGGGAAGAAACTCGACTCTCTCTATGAAAGTCAGCCGTGTTTGGCGCTTAAAATCTATGTACCTATTGATTTGTGTCCCTGTGCTTGGTGAATATTGTCAATGTGATGATAAAACTTAGTCTTACACATATTTATTTATACGATGTTTTACCCTATATTTTCGTCTGTGATAATATTAGTTATCCTTGTGTTTTCCAGGATGTATGGGAATTTACACTGGTTTGGGAACTCATACACCTTACGGCGAAGCCGAAGGGTGTATGAGTTCCTAAACTGGTGTACTTTCCCATACACCCGGGAAAACAAAAGGATAACGGATTTATTTCCTAGAATGTTGGTATACTTAATACTTTAACCTACATTGTGGGCAAACACTGACAGAAAATTTGTACTTTGCAAGTTTCTTAAATAAAACCAGACAAATATGGATGTCATTGGAACTGGCTCAATGAGCCAGTTCCAATGATATCAGCCATATCTTTAATATCTTATTGCACAAAAATATTAAATTTCCTGTATTTTTATTTTTGTTCTAACATAACCGAGCAGAAGGTATGAATTAATAATTAAAAATAATTAAAAATGGGTACTTTTTTAGCCATATAGCTTGCTCTTGTATATTCTTGTTTTTACACCGTGGTTAAACACGGTGTAAAAAAAACCACTGTGAATTGCAAGTTACACCGTACCTCTCAGCCAATCAAAATGCAGTATTTTGTTTCATTTGGAAATAATTGTAAATATTTCTCATTGTTTTTTGTGAATAATCGAGAGAACTGGTTTCTCATTCCAGAGGTTCCGTATCGATCCGCGGTCGGGGAACGTTCTCGAGGTGTCCGAACACTCTCTGTCAGCATCAATTGTGTGGCTGATGCTGTCACAATGTACCATCCTATCGGGTGAGGACGTAATATGGCTGTGCCCATGTGCTGAGAGGGGCACACTCCATGCTCGTTAAAGATCTCTTCTTAGTATTCGAGAAGTGTTAGGCCAGGAAGTTGACGCTGCGAAGGTCATCCCACACACCTGCGCCATTCGGATAAGGAGAGGTATTAACATAAGTTGCATCACGTGTTTGCCGATACTTGTAAAAGAAATAAAATAAAATTAAAAAAAATCTAAGGTCAACGGTCTAATTATTTTAAGAGTCCGACGCTGTTATGGGTTCTCTCTGACTCACGTTTCACCATAAAACATGAAGACATTGAAACAATGACATAGAACTACTGCTGTTGTGAGCCGTCATTCATAATATTTACTAAACAAACATGCTTAGTTTGAATGTTAACCCTTTGAACACTTGTGGTATCGTCCACGTAAGTTAAATGGAAGCAAATGGAAGAGTCCTTATTTATTATTTGGGGGTACACTAATCAACATTTACAAAGTTCAGCGCCAAGTCTGCGCGTTAAAAATATTGATTGCTCTACGCAACACTTTAACGAGGGGTCACATGATTTGGTTTTGATGAAATTTTTTGAAAAATTTTTAAAAATGATATTTAAAATGATAAATTTTGATATCGTCTGCGTTGGGTAAAGGATAAAACCAAGTTTGAACCTAGTCCCTTGAACCAAATCCTTCTTGGTTCAAACTTGTTGGTTCAATGAAAATCTCAGAAAGCTGAATAATAGAGACAGGGGTGTAGGTAGACTCAATGAAGTGAGGAGGTAAACATTTTATCTCCCACACCACTTCATATACTGCATTTTACCTAGTGCTGAGTTGGAGGTGAAGGTTCAAGATCTTCCAGGAAAGGAGTTAACACTCATGTCAATTCGAGCACCATGAATATTTTTTTTAACCTTTTCAAACCCAGTGGTATCTTCTACGTAAATTCAATGGAAGCAATTGGAAGAGTCCATATTTATTAGCTGTGGTAGAGCAATCAGTATTCTCAACGTGCAGCCCCAAGGCTGCACGTTGAAAATATTGATTGCTGTACCCCACAATTTAACTTTGCAACCACCCTTCTTAATGAAAGTATGACATGTCCTGTTCCTGGAATGGAAAAACACGGTCTCTGATTCAAAGGGTTACGTTTTATTAAAGATTTTGTAAAAACAAGCCTCTATTGTGAAACATTTCTTGCCTTGATTCAAAGATAATGAATGCTTATGATATTTTTTCAGTATATGTGCTTTCCGCCCAACTGCAATATTCCAATATTGAATCGAAACACAAGCTATGAACTATTCCACCG
The DNA here is from genome assembly GCA_031216915.1 of Pictodentalium vernedei. NCBI lineage: Eukaryota > Metazoa > Mollusca > Scaphopoda > Dentaliida > Dentaliidae > Pictodentalium > Pictodentalium vernedei. The sequence goes on from CM062293.1 coordinate 507,336,360, forward strand.
CTAAAGTAGTTCCAAAGTCTAACAGCGTCTAATTTCTTACATATTGAACAGGTGGCTCGGCAACTTGTTTTGCATGACGAAACAACTCTCCCAAGTTCGGGAAGAGGTGGATGCGCTACTTTTATAGTACAGGGTTCACGAGTATGGACTATCAACAAAATTAAGCCACGCTTTGGTTTGCCGATTAATGTAGTAAATACTATTTTTTTTGTCCTGTCCGACCTTCCAACAATAAATGTACATGAACAAGAAAAAGGGTGGAAGAAAAATGTGAGGCGATTATTTCACCCTTCTCGTCCGAAAATTCTTTCATTCTCCATTTCTGTAATTCTTCATATTTTTAACCCACGAGCAATTTGCGACTGTCACATTTGTCGACGACAGTACAAGACTTTCAAATTATTTCTATCCGAATACGGGGCGTCTTCTTTATTACAATACCCTCGTATCGAAAATGTTGGCATGTGATCCCCTCAAATGGGTATTTGTGTAGACAAGGCCTCGCGAACATTAATGCGACCTTATTTATTAAGTTCACATAAACCGCACTTGATTTCCTAATATTTTTGTACTTGTATTCTTTTGTTGAAGTTTTTCGTCTAGAACTCTATCACCCCCACGACCACCTCATTGTATAAGGAACTCCTTTCGTGAAATGTAAATCCATTCGTACCTACAATCATGGACAAACACAGAACGACACACTCGTGTGAATGGATTAATCGATATGGCGTGAGTGCCAGTGCGGAAGGATAAAACGACAGGCTGCAGACCTCAAGTTTTATCCTTCCGCGGTGGCACAAGTGCCATATCGATTAACCCATTCACAAGCGTGTGCCATTCTGTATTTATTTATTGGTGCTTAACGCCACATCAGCAGCTAAGGATATATCGTGGCGAGAAAACGTTAAAAAAAAACTCGGCTGAAACGAAATACAGAGATGAGTAAAAACAATTATAATAAAAATGATACTCAATGTAATAAGAACAGTGATACGTGAAGAAACAAGAAATATGAATAATTCACAAATCAACCTGGTGAATGTAAGTCTTAAAGACTCTAGTTTAAGATAATAAAAACAATTTTAAAATTTACTAAAAAAGGTTGATTGTTTTCAAAAATGAGAGAATTATATTCGGGCTCGTACGATAAAACAGATCTCTCAGAGATCCTACAGAGAAATACTGCCCTCTGACATGATTAAAATCTGTACAATGTAAAAGAATGTGTTCCACTGACAACACCTGCTGGCAGGGAACACACTCTGGTCGCACGGAGCCCTCCAACAAAAAGGAATGTGTAAGTCGTGTATGACCAATATGACACCGCCTCAGAATAACATGATCTTTTCTACAAAGGTTACTGGATGGGTAGTGATCAGAAATAGTTGGTCGGAAGCGATGGAGCTTGTTATTTGTCGCCCCATCCCATTCCGCCTGCCACATAGATTTGATGTAACTACTAATATGAGGCTTACAATCACTGAAAGGGATGTTAAAATCAATGAGAATTCTGTATTTATTACACGCCTTCACGTCTATAAAAGCAATTATTGGTAGGACACACAGTAATTCATTTGACAACAGTCAGTAGGTACATATAATACATTGGAACTCAGGGGACGAAGTATCAACAAAAAAAACACATTTTATCGTCAACCAAATTTGCGAGGGGAACCAGTGTTACTAGTTTAGCTATCGCTAGTGATTCAAATTGTAATTGCGGCGCACGATTTGTAGAAATTTTCAGTCAAATTCTATTTAAACAGTCCGTCAACGATTTCTGTTCCGCATATATCACATGTGTGCGGAACAGAGTTTCATTTTCCACATGGTTTAGGTTCCTGTAGATGGGGATTTCACAGAACGGGCGTGTAATACAATACTTTCCATGAAATCTAATCATGGTTGCTGTTAAGCACCCATGACTTCATTTGATGACAAAATTATAAAAAAATCATCCAAACAATCACTGATCAAAAAGTCGATACATACACAGTACGACGCACGCGTGTAAATGGGTTAATTGATATGGCACGAGTGCCAGCGCGAACGGATAGAACGACAGGCTGCAGGCCTCGAGTTTTATCCTTCCGCGATGGCACAAGTCGATTACCCCATTCACACGCGTGTGTCGTTCTGTATTTATTACACGCCTTCACGTCTATAAAACAATCATTGGAAGGACACTCAGCAATTCTTTTGACAACTATTAAAACAGACAACACATTTTATCGCCAACCAAATTTGCGAGGGGAACCCGTGTTAATATTTCGTCCTCTGAGTTGCAATGTGTTCTATGTGCCAGTAGGCACATAGACCACATTGGAACTCAGGGGACGATTTTCAGCTATCGCTAGCGATTCAAATTGTAATTGCGTTGCACGATTTGTAGAAAATACCAGTTAAATGTCCCTTCTGTTTAAAAATAGTCCGTCAACGATTTCCGTTCCACACATATGTGCGGAACAGAGTTTCATTTTCCTCACCGTTCAGTTTTCCTGTAGATGGGGATTTCATAGAGCAGTCGTGTAATAATTAATATTTCCATCAACTTGACAATGGGGCAGGGGCGACGCCCGGGATTTCTCGACAGGGGGGGGGGGGGCTGACCTCTCCGACAGGGGGGCTAAAACATTTGACCTCCCAAACGAAGGAAAATGAGTGAAAATTTGTAAATTGAAGAACCAAAATTGAGTATGCTTGTTGATTATTTAACCCTTTACCTACATGTAACCTGAAAAGCAGACGACACTTGCAAAAATAATTCTTGAGTAACTAATTTTTTTCATTTTTTGTCTCAAAACCATAGGTTATGACCCCTCGTTGGAACGAGCTCGACCAGCTCGTTCCAACGAGGGGTCATAACCTATGTTTTTGAGACAAAAAATGAAAAAATAATGAAAATTAATTGGCGATGTTTGAGAATAGCGCTGTCCGGTTTTTGGCGTTACCTTAGATAAAGGGTTAAAGTAAACATATTATAATAAGGTCGGGAAATATTTCATCTATAAAGCCAGTTTGATGAACGACATTAAGGAATTTCGTGAGAATCACTATTCTCTATCAAAGTTCCAGTGCTGCACGGGTTCGATACAGACAAGACGATATATCTACATTCGATTGTCGGAAATTTCTCGTGAAGTCGGGTTTACGAGACTCTCCCACGGACTGACTAAAAATCTCCGACGGGGGGGGGGGGGGAGGGGGCGGGGGGGCTTGACCTTTCCGACGGGTGGGGGTGGGGCTCTAGCCCCTCAGCCCCTGGCGCCACCAATGCAATGGGGGTCATCAGTAACTTGTTTCTAATCGCTGCTTACTCTGTCTGTTTGTAATATAGCGAGACCGCCAGTTACTCGTCGTTGCTCGATGGTTTTCCCGGGTACTCCGGATTTCTCCAAATGCAAAACTATTATATTAAACTATATATGCAAGTACATTAAATTCCAAGAAACGAGCATCCCCTGACACACACACAGCCATCCATGCCCCACTTGCAGTATTCAAGTGTCATGTTTATTTTTCTTTGCGAGCACACGGCTCTTTACTTGAGATTTTCTCAGAAATGCCACGTGCAGAGAAAATAGATCGATGTTCAACACAATTGAACTTTCAGCAATTCGCCCGAATGATCAAAGCAAGACTGAAATAAATTATAAGGCTTAAAAGGGGTTAACAATCTGTTTTAGAGGTCCGCATGATCCTTTTTGCATGCTGTCTGCTCTCTTTTTGTAATTAATACAAACTTGATAAAATAAAAATTTAATGGTTTATGTTTGATATTTTATCCAAGTTGAAACAATTGATAAGTCTGTCCCTTGAGTGCAATTCGGCTTTGCAATACTTTAGCACTGCAAAGCCTTCTTGCAACTAAGAGACGAAATACATCACCAGCCATGCTAGTCTGTAAATTATGAGGCCTAAAACATAAAAAAACAAAAATATGAACTTTATGCCAATACTTTGTCGGGCGTAAATTGAATTTCTAAGGTATTTATTTTTCGTCGAAATGTTCTGTCTTTCAGGCGATGGCATTTCTGATACATTACAGAAGTGAGAGAACAGTTTTCCTCGTTATCTTATGTTGGTTTGTGAATCAACATACAGCTGAATATGCCAGCTGTCAAAACCATTGTTTCTGCAGAGAAGTCCATCATGAATTTCGTGCTACATGCACGCGGGTGCCAGCTATACTGCCTTCAAACACAACACAATTTTCTTTTATAGCCACCAGGGAGAGAGATGCAACTATGGTGATGCCTATATGGGCAATGGGGAGCATACCAGATGCAGACAATCCCTATAAACATATGGCAGTCATGGATGCTTCTTGGATTTATGTGACTTGGTTATCGATTTTTAGTAAAGTGGAGACAGGATTTCATTTGTCAAATATGACTTTCAGAGGATTGAATCACATTGAGTATTTACGAATCGAAAATTTACGCATCTTTTGGCCTGGAACATTCGCTCAGCTCAAACAACTCCGAGTTTTAGATTTAAGTGATAGCCATGAGCTGATGTTGTGTGATGTTGTACCAATGTTGACCGACCTACGTTTGGACGTTCTCAATTTAAGTCGTACAAATAAGTACATGGATGGAGGTGAGACGACTACACTAAATCAGACTGCATGTGATGCGTTAACTCTGATCAATCCACGTGTCTTGGACTTGTCAAACCTGCGGACTTTATTAGTATTCCAATGTGACCCGCCCCAGTTTACCCTACAACGGTTAAATGTTTTGAACATTTCGGGCACCTTAGTGGAGCTTGTTTACAAGGGTAAACGCCTGGGCGGCAATATAGGATTTTTAAATTCTGCTTTACCGAATGTGGTGCATCTTGTTTATCACAATTCTGTCCTGGGCAAACTGTTGGCGTATGGGCGACCCGTGGGAAATATGTGTGGACAAAGCTTCACGAACATTAATTTGACTCGTCAATGTAACTCTAAAAATATAGATTTTCTTCCAGTGCTTTCCAGTTTGCAATACATGCAAATGGATAATATGCGGAACATGGACGGTCGATGTGCTGAACTACCTCTGAGGACTGCATGTGTCAACCCAAATAATAATTTAAAGAAAGTGTCCATGGTTAATTGTGGATTGGTCGGTTGGAATGTGGTAATACACGGTTTCGATCAATTAGAAATACTGGATCTTACCAATAATAAAATAGAAATGATAACTATCGAAGGATTACGTTACTACTGGAATTTGAAACGTTTGTTTCTCGGTAAGAATGACTTATGGAAATACCAGTTAAACAGATCATTTGAGAACATTTTAATGTATTCTTTAGAACTAAGAGAAATAGACTATTCGCATAATAATTTATCCTATATTCCAAAGTACATATTTAAACACAATACCAAGTTACAGGTCATAAATCTGTCTCAAAACAAGTTAAATACAATAACATTTCATATTAATCAGCTAAGACAACTAACTTCTCTTAATTTATCGCAGAATCGTATCAACAAATTGAGTACTAAAATTAGAAATGATCTGAAGGGTCTCAATACAAGAAGATACGTTAATTTGTTTGATAATCACGTAATTTGTTCGTGTGAAAACAAACATTTTATCGAAACCCTTAAACAAATATCAACAATATTGATAGCGTACGACACATACACGTGTGTATACGACGATGATGAAATGTTTATACGGTTAATAAACCAATCAACTCTAGAAGATGACTGTTTATTGCAAGTACTTGCTATTTGTCTGCCTACAGTCTTCTCGGGACTTTTTATCGTTTGTGTCCTTATATTGGGTTATTTTAAACGAATATACTTCAGAAAGATTTATATAATTTGCAGATTTTGGAGATACAGAAATAAGTTAGTAAATGTAGAGAATCGTATATTTCTAGCATACAGTCACCGAGATAAAGATATTGTCCTTAGTCGTATATATCCGGAAATGAACCGTAGACTCCAAATTCTACTAAAAACAGACAATGATGTACTTTATATTAATGATAAAGACTTCCTACTACCCGGGGTGATAGATGAAGAGATTGTCAGAGCTGTTCTTACTTGTAGAAGTACTGTAGCAATAGTGAGCAAAAACTTTGTAGATAGCGGCTGGTCGAACTTGGAAACATCTTATTCCTGGGTGAAGAAAAGACCCATTCTCCTTTTATTTCTCGAAGACATGAAAGAAGACGAACTTGGTGGACTGATAAAATACTTGTATAACAAACACGTTAGACTGGTGTGGCCAAAGGAGAGGCACAGTGAGGAAGTCTTTTGGACTAATCTTTTAAGTGGTCTTGTTCGGACGTTGAATACGCCACCAAACCATTAGGGAGGTTCAGCATTATCAAAACGACGACTAAACAAAGGTATTTTCCACCAAATCGCGACTTGATCGCGAGCCTTCTCTAAATATCACCCAGTTTTCTTGCCCATAGTATTGAAAAATGTATAGGCCCAGACCTTAAAATTAACCCCACTTAACGATGGTAAATACTAGCTAAAAGATCCGTTTGCCATGAAAGGTGTTTAAATCTTCAGTCAAGCAGCAAATGTTTTCAGATAGATAAATTTTCCAGGCCTATCTTGTTTCACAGAGCTCAGAAGGATCTGTTAAATACAATTAAATTGATTAAATACACATTTTGCGACGTGCTTTGTAGTAGCTGGTTCGTTATGAACCACAAGTACCGCAAGTTTTGAGCAGGCCGATAGAAGTTCCCAAAAAGTATTGGCCTTGATTTGCCCAATCATTATATTAGTGGGGCGGTTAAGGGAGAATTATTGGTAGAATTGTGCATTGAAATTGAAATTTTATTCTGCAGCATACAGATATACAATGTGAGACAAATAAAACAAATTATATAGTGAGTGTACACTGCATGGAGATGGCATAGCCTGAGGGGCTGTCTTCCTGCCAACCCACACAATTTTCCTTTTCTTGACATCATTGCCCTTTTATTCTTGTCTTCATGGATTCAACTTGAGTGGAACGTTCCCAATGCACAGACCGGAAACAAATAAGTTATTACTTTAATGTACATTCTAAAATCGGCGGGGTCAAGAACTAAACCAAATCACCTGGGTTGGGCAAGCATGAACCCATATGGGGTTCATATTCGCCCAACCCAGGCGATCCGGACCAATCACCAGAAAGGAGAACAGAAAGCAAACCCAGTTATCCTTCTTGAGGACCCAACAGACCTCAGAGTGCAGTATTTTTGGTGAGATCTCTTTAAGTTGATATACAGTCGGGACAAAATGGATTGGTACAAATGATTGTGGAAGAATATGAATCTAAAATTGTATCGATTATTTTCTTTTTGAATAAGGGCCTACTATATTGCTGTATTTCAGGGTTTAAATCATTCCATACCTTTGGAAAAGAATGTACCGGTAGGTCCGCCGAGAAACGCGTTCTCGGTTTGTTTGTACGTATATTCCCAGCTTGCCTGGTTTCCATTCCAGAAGGATTTCTGTAAATTTCAAAAGTACCGTCAAAAGACACTGGTAATCTATCATGATACCAATCGAACATGAACAAAAGGACGTGTAACTTATATAAGTCTTCAAATTTTAGTATGCCACATTTTTTAAATAGAGGTTCTGTGTGCGAGGTATATTTTCTGTTCGTTATTATGCGAATAGCCTTTTTTTGCAGAGTAAGAATTCTGCTTGATGGTGCGTGACCCCATACAAGTATACCATACAATAGGTGGCTATGTATAAGTGAAAAATACAGTGTCTTTAGGGCTTTAACGGGAAGAATTCTTTTTGCCCTATTAAGGGCAAAGATTGCCCTAGCCATTTTTAGACAGATTACTGAAGTATGTTGTTTGAATTTTAGACTCTCGTCCATATGGATTCCTAGGAATTTGACTGTTTTTTCATCGTTCTGGTTTCCAACAAATGGAATATCTGTGTTGTTTAGGGATATTGTTCTACTAGCAGCGTTGTAAGAATCATTTTGAGGGTGCAATAAGATGCATTTTGTTTTATTTGCGTTAAGACTTAATCCATTTGCGGAACACCATTCGCTGATTTTTCCTAGTTCGATGTTGGTCTCGTCTATCAAATTGTCTAGATTGTTACTTGACGCAAAAGTATCATCTGCAAAGGACAGCATATTGTGCAGGGTTGAATGGCTGATGTCGTTAATGTATAATAAGAAAAGGATAGGACCTAGAATGGAACCTTGTGGTACACCAGTCGTGACTTCCAACGAATCAGATGTGCTGTCCTTGAAAGACACAGACTGGCATCTTCTTGTTAAGTAATCTTGGAACCAGGAATTAGCTAAGCCTCTAATACCATAACTTTCAAGTTTCTTCAGCAGGATTGTATGATTGATGGTATCAAAGGCTTTTGAAAAGTCTAGAAAAACTGAAAGTGTGCAGTCCTTCGTAAGTTTATCATTTGCTTCTACAACCTGGTTTATGAGATGCAGAATAGGATGCACAGTGAAGTGTCCCTTTCTGAACCCAAATTGGTACTTATATATGATTTCATGTTCATCTAAGAATGTGTATAGACGTGAGTACATTAGTTTTTCCAATATTTTCGAGAATGTTGGGAGAATACTTATAGGGCGGTAATTAGTAAATAGTTGTGGATCACCTGATTTAAAAATAGGTATAATTTTGGCCATTTTCATTTTGTCCGGCACTCTCCCTGTAGTGAAGGACAGATTGATTATATGACAGCAGATCTGCTACCTCCAAAATTATTTCCTTCAATAGTTTTGTGGACATGTCATTACTATCTTTGGTTGATTTGCCTCTTAGTTTGTGAACACAAACGATTATCTCCTGTTTATTGGTGGGGCTAATAAAGATAGAGTTTCTACTGTTGCCGCTCAGGTAATCCGAGTATCGACGTTGAGTCGTGGGCACTTGACTGCTTGTAGACTTCCCAATATCAGCGAAGTATTTGTTGAATCGGTCGGCGATTCCTTTCGGATCAGTTAATTCCGTGTTTCCATCTAAGAAGGAAGGGTGAAGTGGTCTGTTGTCATTTGACTTGTATATAGCTTTCCGAAGAATTTCCCATGTTTTTTTAATATTACCTTTGTTTTCGAATAGTATCTTGTTATAGTAATCTGCTTTGCAGGTTCGTTTCAAGCGGTTGAATTCATGACAATAATCCTTGTATTTTTTTGTGTTTTGGATGTTTGGAGATTTTAATTTTTTAACGTACAATTTATGTTTCGTCTGAGCGGATTGCAATAAGCCCTGCGTCATCCATGTTTCACGTCTGATATACTTTTTGTTTATGGGCATAGCTTTTCTGGGAAATGCTTGTTCAAACGCTTCGTAGAATATATCAAGGGACCTATTGAATGCCGCGTCTGGACAAACCTCGTTTATGTCTTCAGAGAAGTCACAAACTGATAAAGAATTTTTGAACCGAGTGATATTCTCACTACTGAATGTTCGTCTATAATTTGGCATTTGAGGGAGTGGGCGTTTGTCTGCTACTTCTATGTAAAACGTAGCAAAATGATCGCTGACGTCAGTAATTATAATTCCTGACATAAGTTTATTGATATTGTTACTAAAAATATGATCAATCAGGGTAGCAGAAAATTCTGTGACCCTCGTCGGCTTTGTGATAGCGGGTATAAAACCCGCACTGAATAGTAAATCTATAAAGGTATTTGTTTTACTGTGCGAATTTACGTTGAGCAAGTCTATGTTAAAGTCCCCCATGAGGTAAACTTTCGTATGTTCCTTACTTAAGGTTTCCAATAATTCAGTTAATGTAGAAAGGAATGTGTCAATGTCTGCTTTAGGTGCTGAGTTCGGTCTATAAATTACTCCGACGATACCCTTTTTCTTAGTGGATATTTCCACACACAAAGATTCAAACACGTGTGGTATAAAGACAGATAAGTCGTTTCGGATTTTGATTTGAATACTGTCATTTATGAACATTCCGACACCACCCCTGCCATCATTATCATCGGGGCGCATACGAGAAACTAGGGAGTGGTATCCTTCAAGTTGATATTCTATATTTGGTTTGACATTAAATATTTCCGTCATGCCTATCACGTCTAAAACGTTAGAGTTTGTTTGCAAGTAGACCAGTAAATTTTGGAGATTTTCAAAGTTAGCGTTCAAGCTGCGGCAATTAATATTAAGTAGAGACAGAGATTTATTCGTACTTGAGATTTCATCTTTAAATTCACTTGGAGTAAAATACTTACAAACAGGATCAGAAATATTGAATGGAAGGGCGGCCATGTCTTGTTCATCAGAAGAAATAGCCTCGTTCAGTTTTGCCATGAAATCATAAATGTTATTTATTTGGATCTCATCCAGTGATATGGCATTAGCCATAGTTACTTAAAGTAGTGGAGAAAGCAACCAAGGGTCTCGACATTTTGGGATCACAATTTCTATTCTCGGTGTCCGTGCATTGGGTATTCATTAATATATGAGTAAGTAAATAAAGGTAAAAAGTAGAGTCATAATTTTTGGTGATGTCAAGAAAAAATATAACATATATATGGGCCGTGAGCTGCGAAATGGGACCTTACAGGATATCCATTGAAAACAGAGAAAGACGTCAAAAACGAACGACGTAAAAATTGTGGGCGTGATCAAATAAGTTTTATAAACACACGCGGCTTTTTATTTTTTTCTTTCCACTCGAGGAACGCACAGATTTAATGTATTTAATAAATTACCGTAACTAAATAAATGTTTTATGTCAGAGACAGAATCAGACTCTCAAAACATTCTCTTGAATTCTGATGAATTGAACAGTTCTTTGCCAACGAAATATCCGAGGCGACAGTGCAATACACGTTCTTGACTTTCAAGAAGACGTGTTGTCTACTGTGTTGCAAACCAGCTTCAGGCGTATCCAATTGTTTGGTTGTTTCCATATGACTTTACATGTTTCCTATTAATCGATGACATTAATGTCATAAAACTTCGAGGCACACAGCATTGTCTGATGAAAATTAACACACACAAAAGATATATTGACAAAAACACGCCGATTTCATTGTTTTCCAAGAGAGTTCGATGGGTTGTCAGCAGACGTGAAACGACTGATTTTTCGCTTCACTCTGTTTGACCTGTTTAAATGACGTTTCGCACTCGCTGAATTGTTTACATCAACGAACATTTCTATTTTTTAAATCACGGTGTGACATCGAAAAGAAAGTTGCCGAGAACTCAGGTTTAAAAATCATCTTTGCTTCCGACACTTGTTCTAACATGAATTCATCATGTTCATGCAGGAATACCTTCTGAAAACCAGTTACAAGTTACAAATTTTATGTGCCTGGAATAAAATGATTTTTAACGTAGGAAGGTTTTTTTGTTGTTGTTGCTGTTTCTGTTTTTATTTGAAGTTCCCCTGTGGCGTAAAAATGACTAGTAAAGTTGTCTGTTCTGCATTCAAGCTCTGCTCTCCGTCACTACTAGTCAATACAGTACACAAAGATCATACTACACTGACAAAGCCTTGCGGTGTTCTGTTTTCTAACAGCATAGTTGGACTGTGAAATTGAATGTGATTTGTTTTCTACAGCCCTGGATACAGCATGTCCACAGCCTAAGTTCTTTACAACCTCAAATTCAAAAGCCGCAACATATCATGTCAAGCGCAGCAACTTGTGACCAGTGTCGATGCTACGGGTGGGGGTGAGGTGAAGGGCATTTACCCCGTCCCCAAACATAGATTTTGCCAGCCATCCCATCCCCTTTCTCCCATTCATCACAAACACATTCACACACCCCTCTCTCTCACAAACATTGACTCTACTTTTTTTTTGTTATTCCCATTACACACCCTGCCGATGAACTTATCCAGTAAAGAACCACAAGCTCGAATGCAGTTAGCCAACACCGATTCTGAATCTTGCCCTCAAAATATGGGTCGTAGGCCCTACCTCATTATTTTCAACGTTCAAAAACTGTGTAAACCTTTAAAAGCCACAAGAATAGTCCGAAAGCACAATTTTTTGTCTGTTTTTTTATCTGGGAGGAGGGGTCTGGGAGCTCGAGAAAAATTGAATCACCTCCCCTTCCCCTCCAAAATAATAATAAACAAATAAATAAATAAAAATAAAAATAAAACCCTCCAATAAATCTTTAAGGATTGCTCCTGCCTTAAAGAGTATTGATATGCACCTCGAGCCCCCCCCCCCCTCTCCATGGGGAGCATATCATGTCCCCTACTTGCCCCCCCCCCCCCCCCCTCCATGCAAGATTATCTAGCGCCGCCCCTGTTACTGGTCAGCTTTGGTAGCTCACAATTGTGTCAGTTTTTCTTTCAATTGGAGGCTTATTAATTTTGTGATTGTGATGCAACTCAATTAGGCTATATTCATTTAACAAAATTTTTAAAAATGACAAAATTCGAGTAGGCTATCTTTCAAAACTTTCCTTCGAAGCTGTTCGAGAAACATTTCTCGGTTCTGGTAATTGTTGCTGGGACCAATAATGTATACCATTTTCCTAAACTCATTTTAAGAAGGGATTTGCGTTTCAAAGAAGTAGAAAGTTTAAAAAAAAACCTTTCAGTTTTATTCAAGTCCTCATAAGAGGGGGGGGGGGGGGGCGTTATCTGTAAACAAAAATACACGAGGCCCCAAATTTAGCCTTGGAATAACCTCTGTTGGGTCAGAAAAACATTTGCAAGACGCTAGGCCCCGTGGGGTGCGCCCCCCCCCTCCCCTCGAAGCTGAACAATTTTTTTTTCAAATCCACTTTTACACATTTATTTCGCTGATAAAAGACCTTCGAGCATTGTTATATCTTTGGTGGTCACTTAAGAACATGATAGGTAAAAGATATAGGTTTTATTTGCTTTGAAAGTTACTTCTTCTGTTTTCATATTTCTCATCAAAACTGGATTTTTGCACACACACAGACACACACACACACACACACACACACACACACACACACACACACACACACAGTCTTGTCTACCCTACATACCGAGGTACCCCATTGTTTGTCCTTTGTGTGGACTAACGGTTTCTACCTCGTTTTGCCGGTACAGTTCTGGGAAAACAACCGAGGTAAAGGGTTTCTTTTGTCTTTTTTACCTCGGTAAGGCGAAACACGCAAACTCTTTTGTCTAGTTACCTCGTCAAGTTGGTAAGACAAACCCACCCTCACACACACACACACACTCAAAAAATGGCTCAAATTTTGTTTTTAGGTAGTCCAGGGGCAGAATGTTGCTTTTTCGGCCTCGTGTATTTTTTTTTTTTTTTTTTTACAGCTGACCTCCCAGTAGTCCTCATGAACTGAAGTCCCTTCGTGACAACTGAGTTCTTTTTTCTGATGAAACATGAAAGAATAATTATGTTCGAATGATTGGTTGGGTGGTAAGGTAGACTGCATGTAAGCTTGAAATAATTAGATGATGTAATTTCACTGCATCATGATGCCAATATCACAAACACGCATACACAACAACACATAAGGGAATACCCGCGAGCGGTGGGGTGGGTGTGGGGGGGGGGGGTGGGGAGGCTGTAAAAATAATACACTAGGTCCGAAAAGCAATGTTCTGCCTTGGACTATATCTGGAAAAACAATTTGAGCATAAAAAATTGTCTTTTTTTTTTTGGGGGGGGGGGGGGGGGCATTTTTATTTTTCAATTTTGGTGTACGACAACCTTTAAAAAAATATCTTTCAAGGCAAATGAAACTGTCATGTTCTTAAGTGACCACTAATGACATGCATGACAATGCTCAAAAGTTTTCTATTACTGAATGTAAAAAAGTAGATTTGAAAAAATGCTTCGGCCTCGGCGGACCCCCTCTCCTCGGGACCCTGTGTCTTGCAGTTTTTACCTGCCACCTCCCTCAACAAATCGTGTTTTTATTTATTTATTTACTTTTTACAACTGATCCACCCCCTCCCTCCCTCCACCCCACCCCACCCCGGAATACCGAGAGACAAGAACAAAAACAATACTTACCCCGTTATCGTGTAAAATAACTTATTTTGCAGAGTATTGTTTTTGTTTGCTTGTTTGGGTTTTTTGTTCACTGATCCCTTTTCTCCTGGCAGGAGCGAGAGGTGGTAGGGAATGGGAGTTGTCTTGAAAAACTAGAAACTACAGTCGGCAATCGATAACTCGAAATCGGATAATTCGAATTTATGAGATAACTCGAAGTTGGCTATCGGTCCTAGCAATCAGGGACTAGCAGTCCCCCTCCACCCCTACAAAGGAAATATAGACCATCGCTGTTCTATATTTTCTGGGAGGTGTGGAGGTGGTTCCTTTGGCCAGGTTACAAGTTTCTGTGTTCTTGTGTTCAAGGCTTCCAAATCCCTCAAATACTTCTCAAGTGCCTAACATGAGGACCGGGATAAGTCGAAGTTATCGGCCGGTCCCGTAAACTTTGAGTTTCGACTGTACATGTGAATTGTGATTCTGCAAAACGTGTTAATGGTGGTGTCGGAAAGTACTGAAAGGCAACAAAATTTAGAACTGGGAAGACAATCTTGCAGTACATTGTACGTCAAGATAACTTGTTAATAGAAATAAATAAATCACTTTTTGTGATGTGCTTAAAATTATGTTGTCTTTAAGATTTCTTTTCACGCCATTTCATTTCCGAGAAAATGATGGCGTTTGTCAGCCAACGTTTTACCTATGCAACAAAATATTACAGGTGCCTCTGTGCATACACTTCTATGCGTGTAGTGGTTGATTCTGACCCCTCGATCCACTTTCTGATTCGAGTTTAGAGCCTCCGACAAATACGCTTACTGAAAAATCATAACGCCTCCAATTATTTCCCTACTAATTTATTGGCTGATACTGGGAAATTAATAGAAGAAATGTTGTCACCAAGATGAGATACGCGATTGCTCATTCTCACTCATTGCTTCTAACTTTAGAGTCAGTGTCAGTGAAAAAAAAAACTGTCCAGAGACGTCAGGTTACCAAGGGCTGGATTCAGAAATATGTGGGCCTGGGCAGCCTCGAGTAGAAGCTCAATTTTTTCTTACGCTCATCACAAGCAGATCCCAAAGTGGTCTGGCCGACGAGCGGCTTAATTGGGGTCCTGTGGGGGTGGAGGCGGGGGTGTTACCACAGGTAAATTTGGATTTCTGGAGGCTCTCAGGAAGTTTCTGAAAGCACTCTGAGCTCCAAAATGTGTAACATTTCAACAGGAAAATGGGAATTTCGAACAACATGACAACATTCCCTGCCAAATGTGGGGGCCCTTCAAATGTGGGGCCCTGTGCGTCCGCCCAGTCTGCCCATTCTTAAATACGGCCCTAAGGTTACCTGACTGCTCTGGGAATATTTGTTTCGGTTTTTCTCATCGAATAAAGGGATATATGACCTATTTGTGGCCTATAACAGCCTCTCCAGACAAAAGGAGTAAAATTTGTGACAGTATATATCAGTCACATTTTTAGGTTTCTTGTATAGAAGACTCATGCGGACCATTAGCTGAACCTAAC
Source organism: Pictodentalium vernedei (assembly GCA_031216915.1). Taxonomy (NCBI): domain Eukaryota; kingdom Metazoa; phylum Mollusca; class Scaphopoda; order Dentaliida; family Dentaliidae; genus Pictodentalium; species Pictodentalium vernedei. The sequence goes on from CM062293.1 coordinate 507,351,805, forward strand.
TTTTATTTAAATACAATTTGCGATTTATGTATTTATTTATTGGTGCCAGCATCAAGGCTATATCATGACTCAACATAACTATAAAGTGAAGTCTTGCCAATCGTTTATGCCTATGTTTCCCACTTACCGAGGGATGGCACCAAGCGGCGTTGGTTACCAAGTCATATTTTACCTGGGAGTCCCACGGGAAGAAGTTTTGAGATTGATATTGATGAGATTGATATCACCAACACACATACCCCACACTGACCTTGATAATCCCTCCCGGCAAAGATTGAGACTAATGACAATCAGGCAACTTTCGAAGGAAACTCACATAGGTCTTGGCTGAATCTACATTTGATTTCAAGACGTTTTAAAATTGAAATTGTTCAGTTTGATGGCCCGCTCCACGAATTATATAGGGCCTACATGTTCAGACCCAAACGTGTTTCAATGTTATGTTTAAAATCGAGACAATTTTAGAGTTAGGCTTCACCACAACTAAATGTGTTTAGAAATTCCATACTATAAGTTGTGTTTTGAAGCAACTGAACATCTTAACACGCTCCCGAATTGGTCACAAACTGACGAGAAAAAACACTTTTGTACGTAATCCTTGCACTTCAGAGGTGCTTAGAAATTGAATACGAGATTTTGTAAGCATTTTGGTGTTTAAATTTCAAACCAAAATACGTGCTTTGACACTCAAAAATCATGTCTTTGTCTTGCGAATATCAATTAATCCAAAGCTTGTTAGGGGACAAAACATAAGAGAAAATAACAATTTAAAATTAATGCACACATTAATATTTAGCAAAAAAACAAACAAAAACCCCCAGCCTGTATTTGTTTAATAATTTTTACAGTGGTCAGAGAATAGGCCTGTACGCATGTGCATGGGGGGGGGGGGGGGGGGATAAATACTCACTGGCATAGCAAGGATTTTTGATTGGGGGTGCAAAATATACGATCGAATGTATGTGTAGTATGCTGGGGTGGTACATTCAGATAATTCTCTATGCAGAGCTATGCAAATGGAAGACTCAAGAGTCACTGGTACTGCATAGGGAATAAACATTTTACCACAAAAGTATCAGGCTGAATTTTTTTGCAGTAGTGTTGTATGTGAATCCATCTATGAATAAAACTCTAAGAATTGTTTTCCTGAAGTCGTCATTCGTCATTAAGGGGACATGATTTGTTATAGGCACAATATATCACGCTGGCTGGCGTCGGTGGGAGTGAGTACGTACTACCATTGGTTGGAGATTCAGTGTTAGTTCTCTCGAGAAAAAATTGTCCGCCATGCTCTGATGCCTTTGCGACGTTGTGCAAATTGGCCCATATTGCCATTATTGGGGATGGCACTATAAAATTTCTGGTCGTCCCGTTTCTTCTTCCTCTGTTTTTTTTTTCTTTTTTTTTTTCTTGTTATTATTGTCTGTTTTCAGCCTACTAGTTATATTGGTGAGGAAGGTCGTGTGTTAATAGATTTTCTTTATTCAATTTTGCCGATGCATGCAAAGCAGCCGAAAACGTACAAAAAGCGTCACCCTCGCTCCCCCCCCCCCCCCCTCCACCCCCCAACAAAGAAAAAACAAACATTAAATGAAGAAGAAATAAACAAAAATGAAAACCTTGACAGCTCGGGAAAACAAATATTTTTCAAAACGTTCTTTGCAGATTGCTCCCCTCTCACCGTGAATTAAACCATATCCACAGTGAATTAAAGCTCAGATGGTAGTTTGTTATCTTCCTTCATTCTTAAATATTTCATTTTTTTCGAAAAAGAAATAACTTGTTACTGTTCGCTAAACGTTCACATTTTCACGAGAGATAACGTTGCACACATGCGTCGTATAAGTATTACGTTGAAACGTCAAACGGTCGATTCAAGTTATGGAGCTCTTGGACATCCCACTTTACACGTCGCGTTGACCCATTTATAAATGTCGGATGAACCTAAAGTAAACTTTGTTGGAATCCTCGATTTCAGGAGAGTAGAGATGTAACTCTAACTCAATTTCGAATTTTTGACCCCTAAGGTCCCTTTTCGCAGCTCACGGCCCTTATACAACATTCGTGAAGATTGGAACTTCTGAGAAAATCCAACTGGTAAATGTTTGTCACTAAAGGGTTGTTTCGACTTTGCTCCTCTTACAACACCAGGGTTATATAGGTGTCTTTTCGGTTAAGGACCACAGGAGATAAACCAGAGAGGGGACGGGAGAGGGTGAGAGGGGAGAGGGAGGAGAAAGCAAACCCAGTTATCCTACTACAGCAATTGGGTCACCGTTTGCCAACAGCATAGTCGCCGTAATCAGTCTATATACCCCTTACCCAACGTGGATAGCAGACGACACTTTTCGAATTCATATATGCATGAACCCTTTCACCTTCCGTCCCTCAAACACACCCCATGACCCATCATCGAAACGAGCTCAATGACCTCGCTCCAATGATGGGCCATACGCCACGTTCACGAGACAAAAACTAAAAAAAAAAATGCAATAAATTTGAGTTGCGACTTTTTTGAATAGCGTTTGTCAGTTTTGGACGAGGCGTTTGGCAAAGGGTCACTCTATGAATCTAGTCAAACAGGCGAGCGGAGCATTTGACCTAGTTAGTTGAGACCGTTTCCCTGAGTTACAACCACAGAAAATGAAGACGGCAATTCACAAACATCCCCTGAATCGGGTGGTTATCAACACGGGTTGTTCAGCTTCACCGACGCTGTACAATTGTGATCAAGCACACGCGGAACCAAGTGTGCTACAATTTGCGTTTCTTGTACCATTTGGATTCCGGTACATTTCGTCACCCGAGCTCCACTCCGACCCATGTGCCTGCTAGCAAATAGGACGGATTGGAGCTCAGGGGACGATCTGTCAAGGTTTCATATCGAATTCAGCCATGGCTGCTCACCAGCCACCATTATCACCATTCGCTATAAAGGATATTATAGAAAGTGTCTATCTTTGTTCCTGGACATGTGAATATTTCCCAAATGCTCTCATCAGATCCAGCCATGGCTCATTTTGGGTTAAAAGCGTGAAACTTGGCACACAGATTAAATGGACCCTACTGATTATTTTGGGATGTGGATCCATGGCAGCAACCTCCTCTGGTGGACGTTATGGCCTCTGTTTTCAAAATGGCCGCCAATTTATTCAAATACATATAACTGGATCCATACACTCTAGAACCACGTTCTTGGTGTCTAAAAGCAGAGTTTTGAGGTGAAAAGTGTCAGTGGATGCAACAAAGGTTAGATATATACACTCAGTGTGGAGAAACAGTATTTATATTATTAAAAAAATATACATAGCCATGCTTCTTTGAAGAGTTCAGAAAGTATGGTAGTCCTGGTTTTCTAAGTTCCACTTAAACAGGCCATTTACAACATCACACCCAAGTAAAATAAAATATAGGGCATATCAATGTGCATTTAAGAAGATAATGTATGACAACTACAAAATCATATACTGGTACTACAGTAAGAATTTTCACATATGACATTCACGATTCATTCAAAAGTCCAGACACAAAACTCACAATCTAAGAGAAAGTATCATTTGATATGCAGATTTTCAGTCACTCTTGATAACAGTTGCCTTCACGAAGGCAAAGAGTAGTGCACTGGAGGCTGGCCTTGTAGCACTTGCACAAACCCCCGCGTGCCTGTTTGCAGTTGCAATGAATCAGTTCATAGCATTCAGCTTAAGCTTGGCCAATGGTGGTCCACTTTGGTTTCCATGACCCGTCACTCCTGTCCCATCCCCAGTCTGTTGAACTTGGTAGTGTTGGCTCTTTTTGCAGAACGTGGCCCCACATATGCCCTCCTTGGTAGGCTGCCCTTAGTGCATGTTGTTTGTGAGCTGCTTGTGAGCTGCTTGTGTTGGAGGGATATTCTCCAACGCCCGGGATCGTCTTGCAAAGAGATGCTGCCTTGCTTCATTCACCTTGGACAGTCCACATGTTCTGGCATACATGAGAACAACAAATTTCTCCAGTAGATCAAAGGTATTGTCAGGGATACTTGATGGAGCATCGGCAAGTAGCAGGAATGCACCAGTGACGTCTCCAGATACAGCGCAGGTGTCCCATGCTGTCATTTTGCCTTTGCCCGCGAAGAAGGATGTCGTATCTCTCCTGTGTGAATGCATGAAACATTGCCAATGCTGTTGCTTTTGCTGGGCCAAGGATAGCTGCAATATCATGTGATGCAATGTATCTGTGATGTTTCCCTACTCCAAATGATATCCACACCTCACTTACTGGAATGTTGTGCAGTTTGGACAGGATGAGTACCACCACATCAGTGTCTGATGTCCTCACCATAATATTCTCATGTCCTTTGTGTGCAGCATCCCACAGATGCAGTACCAATCGTGTATCTGCTTCCTCGTGTGAGCATGGTTCTATTTGACCTTTGTCTTCTCTCTGATGTGTTGATAGTACCTGGTTTCCATGTGTGCTGTACACCTCTTTGCCTTGAAACTCTGTGCTTGTAACCTTTTCCGCCGGCAAGTGAAAGAGCCCTGGTTTGTTTTCATTGACACGAAGAAAACGTTGCCAGTTACTTGGCACCTTTGATGAACCCTCAACTCTTCTCCGAACTCCCTTTCCCCTCTTTTCTCTGATTGCGGCCTTCAGACTGTCTGTGTTATAAACATCCCACACTATGTCAAGTCATTCCACATGTTGCAGTTGGTGCTGGATATATGGCATGAACACAGTCTTGATGTAATCGTCAAAGGTCTGGGAGGTTTCTGGTGACAACATTTGAACTATCACTGTTCCATCCAATACCAATGAGTAGGTAGTACTGGCGGGAGCAAACGACATGCACACGTACATGTATGGTACATGTACGTGTACCGTGCATGTACAATCGTGTACATTTCCCCATAGGGTTCAGTGTTAAATTGCGAGCAAAAAACGTTTTGTAGTTTTTTTAATCATCGTCTTACCGATTCTAAATAATCCGCGTCCGTACACGATTTTAACACTGAAACCCTATGGAGGCGTACACGGCGGATTTTAGGTCTGAAATCGACTCGCGTGAAGAGGTGATGTTTGAATTTTCAAACCCACTGTCGCGTTTCTCGAAGTAAGACTGGCGCACGTTATTGCGAGGTGATCTATGGAAATGTTTTGAACGAAGAGTGTTGTTGGTGTGTTAGAAATACGCAAACCCGCTGTCACGTCTTCCTAAAGTAAAAACTAACACGTTATCGTTATGACTGAACGAGGTTTTTGTTCAAAAAGAGTCGATTATGAATATGGTCTGTATTATAGACATTCGTGTTTTGTCTTGATGTGACGAATAGAAATTGAGTTTGGGGGATATTGTTCGAAAGAGTCTATAAAAATATGATCTGTAATAGATATTCGTGTTTTGTCTTGATGTAAAAGAAGAGAGATTGACTTTTAAGCGTTCGTTCAAAAAGAGTCAAACACTAAGCGGATGTTTAAAACGCATTTTCCGCTCAATTAGGTTTTGAGTGGTAAAATTTTTAATATATTCAAGATAGCAATCAGAGATGAATAAGTTCTCGGCGTTAAAATTAGTTTTCTTTTGTGCGTTGAAACTGTTTTAACAGTCATCAAAGGGATTCTCTCTTAATTCGACACTGAGTGAATGGTTGTTTGATGTGTGAATGGAAATCTTTTGACAAATGTAAAAACTACTGTCAAAATGCGTTAAATCAGAAACCGGTTTGTCATGTACTGTTCAAACGTATTTTTCTTAAACTTCTCCAATTCAATTAACAGTCAGTTGAGATGTGAATATTTTCAGATTATTATATTAAAGACGGAAAGATTTTTATTACTTAAAAACATAAAAATAGAATTAAACATTTAATTTTGAAAATAATAAAACAATTAAGAACGAAAGATGTTTTTACAAATGGATCCTAGACACCGAGATCGAATTTTAGAAGAGTTTGAGCGTGCTAAGAAGGGGATTCATTCATCTGATAGAAGCAGACGTCTTGGTGAGATGGAACTCAAACGCGACGCCACAAAAATGTTTAAACCCGTGACGGAGGGTCAAGGGCGAAGCAGGAAGGAGATAGTCGAAGAATTGAGACCCATAAAGGAGAGTTCTTTGAGAATGGGTTCGTTGCCCGGTAGTTTTGGAAATCGGTATTCCGTTCAATCTACACCGGATTACATTCCCACGGAATTCAAACAGATTTGAGCGAGAGCGACGATACAGCTTCGACTATCACCACTAGTAGCGTCGCATCGTCTGATGATGATGCCCGTAAGAGAGATCAGTTGTATGGATTTTATAAGGATTCGGAGGGAAGGATTTTTGTAGGAGACACAGAAGTAGAAATTGGCGATGATGAATTGATCGTGGGTTCGAACAAATACTAATTGACTGATGGACTGCGCAGATTGCTCCTTTACGACAAGCCTGACGATTACTCGGAACAGGATTTCGACAATTACGGCGACATTCTGGTTCTGACCCACGCCATGAAGAGAAATAACGATGCCAGAGAGACGAGACCCAAAGCCAACAGAGGTTACAAGTGGACGAAAGTGGTGAAGCCCATATGGGATATGAACAAGAAGATCGTCGAATCGGTGACTGGCAAAGGGGTGAAAACCACTTTTCTTCCGAGCGATTCTGACGCTCTGTCTCAGAGATTGAGTTTGTTGATGGCGAGCAGACGGGCTGGTAACACAGGATTAGATAATCAGATAGTTGCTATATCTGACGAATTGTTAAGACAGAAGGTTTTGAATAAAAACCACTATAAAAGGCTGATGAACGAATTGAAGGATTGATGTGTATATAATAAGTAGAGAGAAACAAACAAACAAACAAAAATAAAACAGTAAATTTTTACACTAGAATAATAAAAGTATTTAAAAACAACAAAAAGATTTACCAGTGAAAAAAACAAAAATATATTATAAAAATAAAATATGTTGGTGATAAAGAACAGGGGATACGTCATAACTTACGTTCAAGGCGGTTCTGGAATCGTCGATTCTATAATGCGAGCGTTCACGAGCGATGCGGGTAGAAAACTCGCATCGACCGCGTTTGAGGTCGGTAAGAAGACGGCTTTGGATGCTGGTAAGAAAGCCGCTTCCGAAGCCAGTGGCAGGATAGCTTCTGTGGCTGGCAAGAGGGCAGCCGACGCGTTGATCGAAAAGTTGATCAGTCCGCCGGCGAAGCGTGCTGCGTTAGAGCGAACGCCGAAAAGTTGGAAAGATTTTAAGGATGCTGTGGTACCCATACAAGATTTAGCCAAAATGACGAGTGGATCCGGATTGAAGAGAACTCGCGACGGTGTGATATAAATAAATAATAACATTAAAAACAGAGTTTGAAAAACATAAAAAAATTTGCGTTTGAAAAGAATCTAAAATAACAACAACAAAAAAATAAAACAAAGATGAACATTAAAGATATGTCTTGGAACGACGCCGCGACCAAGAGGTCGAATAACGAGTTCTTTCCCAAAAGCATAAGAGGTTTGATAGTGGGAAAATCGAATTGTAGAAAGACCAATCTGTTGATGAGTCTGTTGTCCCGACCCGACTGGTTGGATTACGACAGATTGTTCGTGTTTGGCAAGAGCTTGTTTCAACCCGAATACAGATTGCTTCGAGAGTGCATGGATCGTAGATTGCCCAAGGACGTCATAGCTAGAATCTTTGACAGTAGGGAGGAATTCGACAAGAGTGAAGCTCCACTTTCGACCATTTTGGACGGTGCGGCGATGGAACTGATGAAGAGAAATGCATCTTCGAACGTCGAGTGTCGATTTTATGAGAACGCTAGCGACGTTCCAGATCCTAGAGAACTGAAATCGGAAGATAAGAATCTCATGATTTTCGACGATCTGCTTTTGGAGAGACAGAACCGATGCGAATCGTATTGCGTTAGGGGTCGACACAGCAACGTGGACTGTTTCTACCTGTCGCAGAATTATTTTCGATTGCCCAGACAGACGATAAGGGAGAACGCTAATTTTCTATGTATCTTTCGCCAAGATCTCAAGAATCTCAATCACATCTACGGCGATCACGTCGCAAACGACATGAGCGCGGCGGAATTCAGGAGATTCTGCAAGAGGGTTTGGGATGGTAGACTTTATGATTTCGTCGTGATCGATTTGACAAGCGAATTTAATCGCGGAAAATATCGGTGCGGATTTGACAAGTTTTATGTTTCTGATGATAATAAGACAGAGTGTGAAAATAAAATTTAGAAAATAATAAATCTTCAAATAATTAGCTTTGAATAAAAAAAATAAAATTAAATATAACGTTCGAACATGGGGAATTGTTAGAACGAATAGCCGAGAATACGGCTGCAAAACAATCCATTCAAATCGTGGTGAGTGGCGATTCGACTCGATTCGTTACGAAATTCGAACCTTCCATCGAATTGAATAGAGAGAAAAGATACGAGATGGCGTTGGTGAATCTGGAGACTTATTATTCCTTTCCCAATGTCACCGAAAAGAATAACTCGTTCAAGTATTCCGACGGAACGGATTGGTTGGAGATTCGAATTCTCAAAGGGAGTTACGACATAGACGATTTGAACAATTACACTGAGACGCGAATGAAGATGGATGGAAAGGGAAGCAACAAGATCAGACTCGCTCCCAATCCTAATACCTTACAGACGATGTTGGATTTGGAAGATAATTTTCGAGTGGATTTCAACACGGACGATTCTATAGGCAAGATGTTGGGATTCGAGCAAAAGATGTATCGAGGCCACGCGGCATCTGAAAATACGGTCGACATTCTCGCAGTCAATAGCATCCTGGTGAACGTGTACGTGATTGCTGGAAGCTACGTGAATGGTAGCGCTCAACCGACGATCTATTCCTTCTTTCCAAACGTGTCGCCGGGTTATAAGATCGCGGAGCGACCTCGAAATTTAGTTTATCTACCAGTGATTTTAGACACGTTGTATAGTCTCAAAACCACGTTGACGGATCAAAATGGTGAACTGTTAGATCTTCGCGGAGAGAGGGTGACGATACGATTTCACATAAGAGAAATATAAAAGCAAAAAAAAAAAAATATATTGTGTATATATATAGATAACAAAAATAAAATAAACGCAATATTAATTTTACAAAATTATTTTAATATAATTATTAAACAAGAAACAATTGAAGTAAATATATTTTAAAAAAAGAATTATGACACAGTACGTGGTTAAAAACGTGAACATATCCGCAGGACAGAGGAAGAAACTTAAGAGAGCGTTAACAACTCTAGGTGAGGTGGTGAGATTCAAATTCACTCACGAAGATCTGACGAGAGGCGGTCAGGATTCGATCGCCTGGACCAGAAGTCAAATCAAAAGGATGGAGAAAGCGATTCGCGATGGAAGAGGGTTTGCGGTGAGATTGAGTCCCGCTCAATTGAGATACAATTTGAGAATGAAAGGTGGTTTCCTACCGCTATTGGCAGGAATCGCTGCAAAAGCATTACCCTTCGCTGCAAAGGCACTACCCTTTCTCGGAAAGACTCTCGGCGTGGGAGCTCTCACGGGACTCGCTAGTTCGGCGGTTAAGAAATTAATGGGTGGCAGCGGACTGTTTTTGAAGAAGGGAGGAGCCGTGTGTCGCGTCCACGTAGATGACAGCGGTAAAGGATTGTATCTAGAACCCGTTAGAGGTGGCAACTCTCTGAGAGGAAACAGTCTCTATCTGAAGAGTGGACAGAACGTTGAGCGATTCGGCAAGGGTTTGTTGCTCGGTGAGAATTCACCGTTTAAGAATATACCGATTTTGAATATGTTATTATAATATAAAATATAAATCATAGAAAGTATAAAATAATATATTTAAAATTAGTAAAAAGGTGGAGAAATAATTTTATCATCAGGATGACAAGTTGGAGAATTTATCACCTGGATAAAAAGGTGGAGAAGCAATTTGACGATAATGACGAATATCGCAAGACAGAGTGCGAAAAAAACAAAAAAAATGGTTAGATGCTAATGATGGATATCTAAGGAAAGAACTGATGAAGGAAATAGATAAAGCGTGGGATAGACGGTTGGGAATGAGATGCTTTCCACCGTCACCACTACCTTCTGAAGAGAATGGTGATGATGCGAGTGTTACCAAGAGATGCACAACATTCGTTCATAATTATGATTCGGATAAACACAAATGTTGTTATAAACGTATCATATCACACAAAAAAAAAGAAAAAAAGAAAAATCGACGCTGAAAATTGAGAAAAAAGGAAACGTTATTATAATATATGGTAATAGTGAAGAAGAAGGAAAACAAAAAAAAATGAGATCTAAAGATGATCTCATTACTTTTTTTTTTTCATTTTTCTTCGCTAAAAATCAATCTCTCTATTGTTTATATTTCCAGGCTCGTTATTAGCATCATGTTTTCAAGATGATCTCATCACGTTTTTTTCTTTCTTCTTCGCAAAAAATCAATCACTCTATTGTTTATATTTCCAAGTCCATTATGAGCATGTTGACACTCGTGTCTTCTCCTTTTTCGAAAACATGTTGAATGTTTATCTTCACTCTTTTGAGTTTTTTTACATCGGTCAACTCGCTCTCACCACCCAATTTCTTCACGAGTTCGAATGAGATGTTTGGAAATATGTAATTTCCATAGGGCAACGACAAATCGTCCTTGTCGAATTCTCTATCTTCGGTGATGATGATGTTCTGCAGATCGCTTTGGTACTCGTAAATCAAATCGAGCACGGCTTCATCCAATTTCAAAGGCATCTTATATCTGTCGTATTTATACTCTAAGCCCTTCACCTCAACCTCGTTCAATTCGATGGGATCGTGTCGTTGTAATCTATAGATTTTATGACCGAATGTCTTATACGTTTCGACTCGTTTCAATTTCAATTCGCATCTTTTAGGTGTTGTTGTCTTCATGATCGAATATTTGTTTGTTTTTTTTTTGTTTTTACGAATTCTTGCAAATAATGTATATTTTAAATTTTGTATTTTAATAATTTGTTTAAAAAAAGTTTTGGTTTTTTTTGCTTCTTATATATATAAAAAAAAAAAGTTGTTTTTTTAATTTTAATTTCTTTAATGTGAAAAATTTTTTTTTTGTAAAAGTTTTTTTCTCTTTATATATATATATATATATATAAAGTTGCTTTTTCAGGTCTGCTTCGCGGAAGTTTGTTTTGAACCTCGTGCGAGACTTCAAGTAAAAGTTGTAAGCGTTCTATTTGTCTTGAACCTTCTTCTTCTTTTTTAATAGTTCGAATGACATTGTCGATTAATTTTTGTTCGCTAATAGTATTACGATTCGATTTTCTATCGCAAATCGTATCGTTTTTTTTTTGAAACGCGTAAATAGAAATTACAATTTTTTTCTTCTTCGTTTTTTGGAGAATAACGACTTATTAAACAACGTCGATGTTTATGTCGAGATTCCGTCATGGATGTTGTTGTCATGATCGATTATTTAGTTTTTTTGTTTTACGAATTCTTGCAAATAATGTATATTTTAAATTTTGTATTTTAATAATTTGTTTAAAATATTTTTTTTTTTTTTGCTCTTTATATATATAAAAAAGTTGTTTTTTTAATTTTAATTTCTTTAATGTGAAACAAATTATCATTAAATACAAAAATTCAACAAAAAGAATATTCTTACAAACTCAATTTTGAGGTAAAAACAATGATCAAGTCCGAATTATAGTTTAGAACGTGCAAGACTTCAAACATTTAAAAATTGGCCTTCGCATCTTGCTCAAAAACCCGAAGATTTAGCCACCGCGGGTTTCGTTTACGTGGGTAAAAGCGACAAAGTCAAATGTTTTTGTTGTACTATACATTTGATGAATTGGGAACCTCACAACAGACCTTTACTAGAACACATAAATAATATTAAAAAAAGGCGAATGTGATTATTTGAACAAGATCCTAACATTGGGATTGATCAAAATCAAAGACGAAGAGTGGGATAGAGATAAAAAACAAAAATCATTGATGGATATGTTACAATTAGGGTACACTAAGAAACAATTGTACAATGCATTAAACAACGCGAACAAGACTCTGTCTCAATTCTTACCTTTAGAACATCTCAAATTCATGATGGAAGTGGATGAGTTATCACCACTCGTCGAAAACGAGCTGAGCAAAACGTCCACTAAGTGTCTGCTCTGCGAAGGTGTTGCAAACGTCTTGTTTCTACCGTGCGCGCATCTGCATTACTGTAGAGAATGTTATTCCGAAGACGAGAAAATGTGTTCGTTCTGCAAACAAGAAATAAAAGCGATCTTAAATTGTTTTGAATAAAAACACATTAAGAAAAAATTGAATTTAAAAAAAATCTTTTTTTTTTTTTATATAAAGAGTAAAAAAACAAAACTTTTTAAACAAATTATTTAAATACAAAATTCGAAAAAAAATATATTCTTACAAAATGAAACAAACAGATAAAAAAAAATTGGAAAATTTAAATGAGAAAACCATACCTCAGTTAAACAAGATTTGTAAACTATTAAAAATTTCACATTTCAGAAATCATAGAACTAAATCAAAAATGATTGAAGTCATACAGAAACAATTGCGAAACGATGGAAAGGCAAATGAAATGTCGATCGCAACAACATCAAAAAATGCATCAGTTGTGAAAAATGGGAAGAAAAAAAAGATAGTAAAAGGAATCGAAATGCCGACGTCGAAAAAAAATGAAAACGTTTCGATTGTGAAAAATAAGAAGACGACTAAACGAAAAGCCGTTGAAGAAGAACTTCAAGTTTCCAAAGAAAAGAAAAGAAAAACTAAAGTGAAAACAAGTGATGCATATGAGATTCTAGACAAACAAGATATATTGAGCGAACTTCGATGAGCAATAGACGAAGGGAAAGGAGAAGAATATCTAGTGCGACTCACTGCAGAACTATTTCAATCGAAGTCTGCAGAACGGGAGAGTGCGATCAAAGGCATTTTTAAAACTTTTGATGTGGTTCCCTCGTTGAAGAAAATCAATCCGAAATTGTTCATGGAACAGGTGAAGAAAAAAGTATTGGATTTGTTTTGCAAATACATGAACGTGGGACTAAAAATTAAGATGATACTCCATTGCGTGATGAATAAAACCGACTTGAAGTTCGGCGAGAGCATCGTGAAAAATGCATATTTCAGACCTAACGTCGAACCTGTATTTCGGGGTTCAGATTTATCAGGCGTTTTCGAAAAGATGAAAGACAAGATGGTGATGTCTCTCGCGAATTATCAACATGAAGGTAGTAATTGGACGTTCGGTGAGATGTTGAAACTCGAAATTCACATAACTGAAAATGATTTGTTGAAAGGGTCTTCCTACGTGAAATTACCATATTTCTTAGCTAAAAAACAATCTGTGGTCAATGTGAGAAATAAAGATGATCAGTGTTTTAAATGGGCAGTCACCTCCGCTTTATACCCTGTCAAAATGAATTCCGATAGAGTTTCTTGTTACGAGGAGACTTCTAAAAATCCCGATTGGACCGGAGTGACTTTTCCAACGCAGTTAAAACACATCGAACGTTTCGAGGTTCAAAATCCCACCATAGCGGTGAACGTCTTGGGATACGATGACGAAAAACGAAAGATCTATCCTCTCAGACTGACTTCATATCTCGGAAGAGAAAAGACGATTATTTTATTATTGGTTTCAAATGGTGACAATCATCATTATTGTTGGGTTCAAAATCCGAGCGGATTACTGTCGAAACAAATTAATAAACATAAAGGAAAGATATCTTTATGTTTCAATTGCATGAACGCATTTCGCAGCGAAAAATTGTTAGCGAAACAAAAGGAATATAGCAACAAAAATCAAGGTGTCACCGTCGAAATGCCCAAACCCAACACCATCGTGAAGTTTGAAAATCACAATAGAAGGTTAAAAGTACCATTCGTCGTGTACGCCAATTTCGAATGTTTCACCACGAAAATGAGTTCCTGTCAACCCAACGCTCTTCAAAGTTACGTTGAAAGATATCAAAAACACATGCCTTCAGGCTATTGCATTTATGTGAAATGTGCTTTTGACTCGCAACACGACATGGGTCCCTTCACCTACACAAAACAGTATGAAGCCGATGACGTGGCTCAAAGGTTCGTGGAAGAGTTAGAATGGAAACTTCAAATGTTATACAACAAATTCAAAACTCCAGCAAAAATGTCACATATGCAAACAATCATTCGATGAGAATTCGAAGGAAGGTCAGAGACCACGATCATTACACAGGTCTGTATCGTGGTCCGGCTCACAGCAAGTGTAATTTAAAATATCGAGACGCTGCTTTCTATCCGGTGATGTTTCACAATCTCTCGGGTTATGACAGTCATCTGTTCATGAAAAATCTCGGCACCTCACACGAAAAATTAAATTGCATCGCGAACAGCGAAGAAAGATACATTTCCTTCATGAAATGGAAGATCATGGAGGAGAAAAAAGTAATCGACAGAGAGACGTTGGAAGAAAAAACGAAACCCATTCATAGAGCCATACGTTTCATCGACAGTTTTAAATTCATGTCGACCGCGCTGGAAAAATTAGTCGATAATATGAGCAAGGATAAATTTAAAATCATGAGCGAACATTTCAGAGAACGAGTAGATGTCATGTTGAGGAAAGGAGTCTATCCTTATGATTACATGAATGATCTAAAGGGATTCGAAGACACCGCACTACCTTCAAATGAAGATTTTTATTCGAAATTATACGAATCCGACATTTCTGATGAGAAATGAAATCGGATCTGAATGCGGGATTCAACAAGATATTGAATCTGTCAGAGATCAACGACACGGATGCAGACTCAACCGCGGTCAACAAGGGCTACGTAGATTCTGCCGTGATACAATCACAAGAATACCTAGAATCGCAAGTGGACAATCTCTACCTGAACAAACAATCTGGCGGAACCATGGAGAGTGGCATCAACATGAACGGTCACAATTTATTCGGTCTCGATCACGATCCCGAATTCGTTTCCAGCGCGGTCAGCAGAAAGTACGTGGACGACAACTCGGTCTGGAGAAAGGGTGACATCATGGAAGGTAAACTAGACATGGGTGGACACGCGCTCACGAATCTACCGGATCCCGTGAACATGACGGATGCCTGCACCCTGATTTCGGTGGTGGAGAAAGTCAAATATGCTAGACAATTGATCACTGTGTGGGCCGAGGAGGCCGGCACCTTAGATGAAGGAAAAGCTGAGTGGTCTTTTGGAAATGGAGGTAGCGGATCGAAACATGGTCAGGTGGGATATCCCATGCCGCTGGGAGGTGAAATCCTTTGAATGAGTCTGGCTTCCTCGGATTTGAATAACAGAGCGGTCGTCAATCTCATGGTGAATGGAGTAGAGAGCAATAAGAGATACAGCGTCAAAAAGACTGAGAATCAACACGCGAATGTTAGCACATTTGGCACGCCTCTCAACGTGAACGCCGGAGACAGGATTAATTTCGTTACAAAAACCAATAATCCTGAAGTCTACTGATCGAACTAGTTCCTTTGAACAAACAGTGAATGTGCGAAAATAATGAATTAAAAAAAATAATGTGTGATTATTAAAAACAAAAAAAACAAAAAAAAAGTAATGAGATTTAGAAAGATGCTCAATCTCTCTCTAGATCTCATTACTTTATTTTTTTTTTTGTTTTTTTGTTTTTAATAATTAATCATTACATTTTATTTTTTTTTTGTTTTTTATTTTTTTTCACACTCGTCTCTCATCGAATGATCGACATCTTATTTCCGTCCGATTCGAATTGTAATTCTCTGTCCGACCTTACCAGGGTGAAGGCTTCGGTTTTTCTCGGCACGTTCCGATCGAATTGCATCTTGATCTGAATGTCTAAGACACTACTCTTGAGTCGTTCACTCTGTTTACTGACGTCGAATACGGACATGGGATACATCGACTTGTATTCGCCAGGAGACATGTTAGAGTTGCTCATCAATTCGTCTAGACCGTGATACTTCTTTCTAAAATCAGCGGCGTCACCGTACAGTCTGCAGAAATCGTTCTCGTCGAACGATGCGTTGTAATCGATTGCTGGATATCTCGTGGCGTTCAGAAACACTTGCATGTTTCTCAAATGACAATGATCGAACAGCGACGCATTCTTTTCCTGAGACCCATCCCTATCGGTCTGAAACGCAACCACGATGAAATGCGGTCTCTCGGAAGCGGATTTCACCGTCAATCTCCAATCGAAGTGATTTGTGGAGGGAGGAATGCTAGCCGTGTCGCACTGTCTCATTCTAAATCCCACGGGTAATTTACTCTTGGATTCTATGATCTTGTAGAGACGTGCTTTCTCCACAATCGAAGGCTCCACGTGCGGAACGAACCACGATATCTTGTGTAGAGTTATCTTACCCGCATCGGTCGCAGTGAGTCTCACTATTGCATCGTCGTTTCCTTTTCGAATCAATGTCAGATTGTGTTTGAATCCGTACATGATCTTGTTGTAATGGTCCGCAAATCCGAAGATGTGTTTCAAAGGTATCCTGAACGAAAACGTTCCTTTAGGTCTGGACGTCTTGACGACATAGTCGAATATCAAGGCGGCGCTGGCGCTAGCAGGGCCGACAGTGTCTTTCACCCACAACTGATTAAGTCCTCTGGATTTCGAAAAATCATCAGGATACGTCAAGAGTCCGAACATCGTGGTGGCCTGACCGGGATGAAACACAGATTCTATCTCTTGTCTGGATAGCATGTATTTTATATTACTGAATAGATGCATGATGCCATTACTGGTTAGAGTAACCGTGTCGTCGGTGGCGTAGTCGCTCCCATCTTCCTTGGTGAGACGTCCCTGCACCACTATGTAACTCTCGCTAGGATGTACGAATAGATCTTGAGTTTTGATGTTGATTCTTATCTCTCCCGCATTGTTTAAACTCGTTCCGGTTACCGGTTCGTATTCGTGAACCTCATATTCTTGAATACTTTCATCTTTCACTATGCTTTGTGCTATATCTAGTATATTTGTCATTTTAAAGGATTTTTAGTTTTTTGTTTATTAATTAACTTGCTTTCTTTATCTAAAAATAGTTTTAATTATTTTTTATTATTTTTTTCTCTCTTATATATATGTGTGTAAACAAGAAAATGTTAAAGGGAGTAAATAAAAAAAAAATTGTTTTCTTTATCAAAACTTCCTCTTCTGTAATTGTTGTTCGTAAAACTTTCCGATGATCTCTTCTCCATCCAAAGCTTCGATTTCGTAAGTCACTGGATCAGTGTGAAATATTTTGATTATCATGAAGATTTCCGAGGTCCATAGAGGAGTATAACCCTTTTTGAAGTGCTTCTTATAAGCGTAGATTCTCACTCGATCACCGATCGCACATTTCGGCGTTCTAGACTTCTTCCTGATCTTAGATCTCTCAGGATATAGATTCGTGTAGACCCGTTTTTCGTTTCGAGGATCGCTAGCTTCCGCGGGAGTCATCTTGATCGAACTGTGTCGCGTGTTGTTGTAATCTTTGACCAGACCGTTCAGAGCGTATATGTATTTCTTGGTCGAATTCGCCGTGAAGTATCTGTGCATCTTTTCCTTCATCATTCGATTCCAACGTTCCACCACGCTGGCTTTCTCTTCGTTTTCGATCGAGTAAAGGTCTACCAATCGATGAACGTGCTTGTTGTAGAATTCCTTTCCCTTAACCACCCACAATTTACTCGGTTTTCGAGAAGACGAGTTGAACACGCTCTTCAGAGCCTCGGCGATGCAAGGTCCTGATTTATTCTTCAAAGCTCTGATCCAACCGTATTTGGAAAACACGTCGATGACTGTCAATAGATATTTGACGCCCTCGTTCCACCTCAAAAACGATCTCATGTCGACCAAGTCGGCAGACCAAATATCATCCAAACCCTTCATGAACACCCTTCTCTTTCGAAATTTATGCACTATGGGTTTGTGTAACTTCTTGGCCAATTCGCTCGTCCATAATCGTTTCTTCTTCTTTTCAGATTTTTTTTTGAACGCCCCATCCGAATCAACGTTTCGCACCGATCAGATTGCCGACCAGCGAACGTTCCATCTTCTCTCTCCTGGTCGGATTCGATATGCCTCTCAATTTCCCCAACATGTTTTTTATCGCAGACGTCGTTGCGAGTCTTGGTGTCGGGATGTCCGACGTAGCACAGTTCGTGATCATATGCGTCCGCCCTATTCACAAGTTTGCTCCAAGATTTGGGAGTCAGATCGGCGTTAAGTCTCTTGTTAAATTTCGTTCCAGGTCCCGTGAAACTGTTACCAGGCAGATGCATTTCGAAATGTAGATTATTGATCATTTTATTCACGATGTCTTTACCTTTGCTCGCGTTCTTTTTTTTGACGTATCTAGTCTTGACAGAACCACACACGTCGCAAATTCAGCGGAGCATCTGTCTGTCATTTTTAGTTCGCACTTCTCTAGAATTACTCGTCTCAGTAACTCTCTTACACTTTACGCAATACATTTTTAAGAGTTATTTAAATTAATTTCGGTTTTTATTTCATATATAAATTTAATAATTAATTCTGTTCTTATTATATATATATATATTTTTTTTTCAATCGCTGCTCTTGAGTTCTGTCATCTGACTGAATTCCTCCCTGGCCTCTTTCCTCCCCTTTTCCACGAGAGAATCCGTCATCTCTTCCTTGACGATCTGACGAGTCTTGATTCTCACGGCTTCTTTCATGGCATCGTATTTCGTTTTCTCACTCAATATCGCGAAGTATTCACCGTCCGATATCCTACCGTCTTTCAATGTCATAGAGATCATTTCGGATATCGTGTCGATCTTGGAGTCGGCCAAGACGCGAATCTTGTCGTTTTTCCTCGCCTTCAGATATAATTTCCTACTCAAAACGTTTCCGAGCGTGCTAAACAATCCGGCGGCGAGAGCCACTCCTTCTACGGTCAACACGATCGGAATGCCGACCGCAGTCGACA
Organism: Pictodentalium vernedei; assembly: GCA_031216915.1. Classification (NCBI taxonomy): domain Eukaryota; kingdom Metazoa; phylum Mollusca; class Scaphopoda; order Dentaliida; family Dentaliidae; genus Pictodentalium; species Pictodentalium vernedei. The sequence continues at coordinate 507,370,755 of CM062293.1, forward strand.
ACAATCTGATGCCGGCCGCGTGTAAACCCATGGAAATCGTGATGAGTGTCGTGTCGATCGCGTTGACGAATGTCACGAAATGCGAATACTTCTTCTTGAGGGAAGGACGAGAATCTCTCTCTCGAATTAGATACTCTTGGATTCTATTGATTTGATCGATGCGATACCTCTCTCCTCTTTCTCTTTCTTCTAGCGACGGTGCCGTCGGCAAAACGTCGATCGGCTTCTCATCCTCGTCGTCCACTACCGTCGGATACAATTTATTTCTGGTTCTCATTTTTGTTTTTTTCTTCTAATATTAGATAAAAATTTTATGTGTGTATTTATTTTTATTTTCTATTCTCCCTTATTTTATATCAATGAAAAAAAACCTAGACATATGCTTCATTCAGCGATAATTTCTTGATGCATCCCTTGTCTTCTGTCAGACTTTTACGCGCCAATTTCAGTTCTTCCGAAACTGTAGGCTTGTCTTGATTCTTACAGAAGACTAATCTCTTCCAAAACGTGATCACATCGTCGAATCTAACACGTTCGAACGCCGGTTCGAAATACATGAGGATCATATCTTCCCTTTCCATCGTCAAACACGAATGATTCTCGTGATCAAAGTCTAGATGATCCCGACATCCGACGCATCGTTCTAACAAGATGGGACGAAGTTCTTCGTTCACGCAGATTGCGTATGCTCTCATCAGCATGTTTAAAAGAATCCTAATAGTCTGGGAAGCGCACATGATTTACGTATTTTTTTATTATCTATTCGATTTGATATATTTATTTTTCTAAATAACTATTATTTATATATATATTTTTTTTCTCTCCTATATATATATCAATCAAAAACGTGACAGCGGGTTTGCGAATTTCTAACACACAGACAACACTCTTCGTTCAAAACATTTCCATAGATCAACTCGCAATAACGTGCGCCAGTCTTACTTCGAGAAACGTTTGCCGATGCACACATCACCTCTTCACGCGAGTCGATTTCAGACCTAAAATCCGCAAGCAGATCTCCGTGTACGCCTCCATAGGGTTTCAGTGTTAAAATCGTGTACGGACGCGGATTATTTAGAATCGGTAAGACAATGATTAAAAAAACTACAAAACGTTTTTTGCTCGCAATTTAACACTGAACCCTATGGGGAAATGTACACGATTGTACATGTACGGTACACGTACATGTACCGTACATGTACACGACAAATCGTGTACCTGTACACGATTTTAACACTAAATCCTATGGAGGTGTACATGTACGGTACATGTACACGTACATATACCGTACATGTCGTTTGCTCCCGCCAGTACTACCTACTCCAATGCAGTCACTTGTGGTCTTGCTTCTGCAAGTGACTCAAGCTGTGCGAGGTGATCTGCTTTGTTGCCTGATCTCATGTCACCAGCTTTGGAAAGTGATGGGGGCCCATGGCTGATTCTCATACTTGAAAAAGTCTTCGAGATTGCCTTTCCTGGACTGGTATGCAATGTATAGTCTGGAGAACAGGGTACAGTCTTCCTTCATTGTTGCCACTTGGGACTTCTGCTTCTGAGGACTATTCTTGCTAGGGAACAACTGGAGCTTATTATTTTTGATTGGCTCCGTGATTGGTTTTGTTTGATCCACAAACCTTTCTTTCACGAAAAGCTTGTACTGCTCCTGGCCCAATTTATAGACATTCCCGACAGTCCTCGGTACATTGGAGTCCATTATGAGCTTTGTGTCGATTGTAAGGAGATCACCACTGTCCTCTTTGAATGGATTCCCCATGTCCTCAAAGACCTCAATAAGAGCTGTCACTTCCTTGGCAAACGCTGTTTGAATTGCAGAGGTTAGTTCATGGTGTTTTCTTGAATCACTTTTGCTGGTTGTGCTGTCTTCAAACTCTGCTATCATTCTTGATATTTCAAGACCTGCCACCATCCAACGCTGTAGAGCATTTGCGTTGTCTGTCAAACCAACAGCCCCACCATCACATTTCACGAGGGAATTTACTTGCTCATGGGCCTGATCTAGTGCCATGGCAGAGAATGGGCGCTTTGTCTTGCGTGCAACAAACCCTCCTGAGATGAATTCTTGGTAGACACTTGGATGCATTGTTGACAAAGAGCACATGTCTCTAATATGTACGGAGAGCCATCTGGCATAGTTGATATGATCAAGGCTGAAAACCCACGGAATGAACTGTACAAGTGATTTCACGTACTTCTTGAAGTGTCCCTCCCTGAATGATTCAATGACTTGAAGAACCAAAAGCTCCAGTTCAAGAACAAATACCCAATATTGAAACTGAGGCTGTCCAGTCGACATTCTGTCACTCCAAGCTCTGAAATCCAAAGGTTCCTCTACAGCTGGTAGTGCCTTTGTGTATCTATCATAGGCATGATGCTGCAGGATAAAGAGAGGAGCTGCAGTGACTTGGTGTGCATGTCTGGTCCCGGTTACATATGTACAGTTAAAACAAGAAATCCTGTCTCGAATAGTGAGCTTATCTAGGCTTAATTGTGCGTTGGAATTGCGCGCAATTGACCTATCGAATGCCATCCAAAGCACGGCAGGTTTTCCTGGTTACTCATAGCAAACACATGCAATGTTTCTGCCAATGGACCTCCGGGTTACCCGGAGGTCCATTGGCTAAAACATTGCTTGTGCACAGGCCATAGGTACAGAATTTGATAGCTTTACATTAACGCGCATATCAGCGTGCTATTTGTGCGCATTTCACGACAGGACTTCTAGTTTTAACTGTAGCCTTCAACAGGGAGTCAGCTACCCCACTTGTAGCGATTCCTGAATTGCAGATGGCAGTGGTCCAACCACTACCATCAAGCCAGTCGCCAATGATTTTGAATGCCGCAATCTCAATATGTAGTTCGCCAAACATGATCAGATATTTATCTTCTCCATGTGTGGCAGGGAAGTTTCATTGAATAGTTGTTGCAATAGCAAACAGTGGCTGATCCATGGCTAACACTGGAATCTGGCAGGGATTGAAGTATTCAACAACTGCCTTGACAACATTCATTGAGTGCTGTATCATGGTGACTAAATATGCACATTCCAGAAACAGAGGCATGAGGGCCACTATTGTGGTAGGAGCTGTTAAGGCCTGCTGCAATGAAGCATGGTAAGCAACCCACGAGAGAAAGTCATCTTTGCCAAACTGTTGTTTCTTCAAAAGTACCCTCACATGCTCCAGCCAATCATTTTCCTTTGTCAGGCTTTGAGTTGGAGCAGGAATCATTGGTGTGACTGGTCCAGTTAGGCGATGAACAACAGGATGAGGTTTGGTCAAGGCCACTGGTGGCACATTTGTGTAAGCTGCCGGAAGTGCCTGAATCCTCTGTCGCTTCTGTGAATTTTCATTCATCACAGGAATAGCACGTGCTATTCCTTCGTTTTCCACTGAAGGCTGCTGCATCAAATATATGCCTGTCCCATGAAAGGAATCCTTTGCTGTTGTGGAACTTGGATTGTGGTCAATATTATCAACTGCTGCCACTGTGAAGAGATTCCTTGCAAGCTTGAGGGGGGGGGGGGGGGGGGCAAACCACTTCTTCCTCATCATACATTGCACAAACTTTGTTGGCTATGTCCGAAGAAATTCCAAGGACACGGTCATAGGAGATGCACAACCCCATGTTGTGGAGAGTATCAACCAGGCCTCTCTTTTTTGTCTCTCCATGGATCTTCAGGGCAAGATAAATGGATGCAGGTGTCTCTGTCTTCGTTGTGCCGATGAGTTGTGCTTGATGAAGCCTGATGTTTGGAACATTTCAAAATGCTAAACACAAAAAGTTGTTAGATAGTTTGGTTTGCAGAGGACGTGGGCTTATCTTGAACAGATTGCTCTTTAATAGTGGGCCCAGCAAGTATCATATTCACTAATGCAGTAAGAGTTGAAGGCACCGCTCTCTCCTGACAGTCGGCTGGAAAGCGTCCATTGAAGGCCTGCTTCATTCAGTTTAAAGACATCACGACGTATGATCTTAGATGCATTTGCTAGAGTCTGTGCCTCAGAATCAAAATCTTCATTGCATGCTTGTTTTAGAGCTGCTCCAATGTCTTGGTCATATGCAAGTAGAGCCTCCCTGTCCTTAGTATGAGCTCTCAGGTCTGTGATGGCAGCCAAGATCCGATTGTTAAGTCTTGAGGTATGAACCTGGACATCATTCACACCACGTTTCTGTAGCCTAGATATGCAAAGGTTATTGAGGTCTCCCATACTGAACACAGGCCTAGCTGCCATTGACTCCCTGTATGTTTCTATATATGAGACCAGTTCAGCAAAAGCTATGCCATGTAACAGACTTTCTGGTGAACTTTCCGCCAAGTCCTTCCTTGAGAGTTGTGCCTTTTGTACAGTTTTGCTAAGCATTTGGCATGATACAGGGCATCAATAGCCACCATGCAGCTAACTTTGCCACCAGGTATGTGTCACAAAGTTCTGTAGCACACTTTCTTACTTTGAAATCAACATCAAATATACAAGCCTTGTGAAGGCCTGCAGGTCCGACAACTTTGTCCCAGAATATTCATGTGTCCTTTGTTTGTTCTTGTTACTGGTGCTTAGAACTGGGTCTTCTTGTTTTTTATAGGACTTGGTTCCTGTGATTCCTCACTCGTTCTCTTGTATGCTCTCAGGAGTTTGGCATTATTTACTTTATATCCACAAGATTTGTGCCAAGACGCACATTTTCATGTAATGTATCCTCCAGCCCTGAGCTTATATTTAGGTGCTGTATATTTATATCTGGAGGCATGGCATGAAGTTCATGAAATTTCAGAAGATTTTCAGCAACATATTTGTACCCGGCGCCAACATCCTTTCTTGTTGAATTGGTAGCACATTGAAGTGTCTCTGAAGTTTTTCTCTGGCAAACTATGCATAATCTCCAGTCAGTGGGACTGCTAGTCTGATAAGAACAGCCCGGTTCCACAGTAACAACAAGCTTATATTGCTTTGACATCGTTAGTTGTGTCTAGTCTACACCACCACCACTACATTGCGGTTTTTCCCTGATTTCTGTTTTCTTGGAGAAAACTATAACTTGAAAAATCGTGTTTTTTACGTACAACGCTCTTTATACAGCCAATTCACGAAAAAATAGCAGCGCTCTTTTTAATGAACTCAAACCAAACGGATCCCCAGCTCTCATATTGAAATTCAAAACTATTAACGATCGGATAGTGATTTGCCACCATCGGGGTGGACGAAACCTGGGATTTAGTGTTTTGCATGACCTTGACCTTCTATATAGCCCAGACGAAGTCGGGCACCCACATCTAGTCGTGTGTGTGATATTTTAAACAGGTAAGTATCCTTACATACTAATGAGTGCATATATCTATTTGTTGTCTCCAGTGGCTTTGCAGACCTCAGAACTATACATTTTGACCTAAAGTTCATGAATCTACAATATATAGTTCCAAAGTTATATGCTTTTGAATAAATTGGCGGCCATTTTGAAAAAAATGTGGACCCACATCCCAAAATAATCAGTAGAGTCCATTTAATCTGTGTGCCAAGTTTCATGTTTTTAACCCAAAGTGCACGGTTTTTTGCTTATCTGCATCACTACATGTATGGCAGGTGCCATCGAAAGGTGAAATCAACGCCTCCAGCACGATCTGAAGCTTGCTGGAGGCGTTGATTTACCTTATGATATTCAAAACTAATTTTCGTTAAAGGAACCATAAACTTTATTAGTAATGTACACATTATGTGCATGTCTGTGTAGTTTATGGGATCTTCTTTTGTAGTGGGAGGGGTTTCCTACTGATGTGATCGAAGGGCCCTGCGATTACTCGAATGTCGAGTCGAACCTCGAATCGAAACGCAAAATCGACTTGACTCGTCTCTGATTCGCAGATTTCCTTTTTCTCGAGACGATTCGGTCCCTTATAAACGAGTTTTCGTTGTGAGTTCTTTGTTTTGACTGCATGAACAACCCAATATGCCGTGCCTAATTTGGAAAACGTGTTAAAACTTGTCAAAATTGTTACTTGGAAGTTCTGACGGGCAAGAAAGGTCGGTAGCTTGTACCAAAATATGTATACATGGAATGATTAGCCGATTGAAAGTCGCATTTATGCGATGAAAGAACGTTAAATCCCTCTCTGTTGAGAAGAAATCGGGCCGTCGGTTTTATAAGAATCGACTCGAAAAATGACTCAACACTCGAGTTCTAAACTAGAATGGAGTCGAGAATGGAATCGTACTAAAATATCCCGCTCGCATGGCCCTATGTGATCGACTTCGAAAATTAGCCCGTTTATAAAGACAGGTTCTCTTATGATTAAATCAACTTATAATTTATTTGATTTTTCTTGTTGAAACTTCAAAATGTTATTAACCCTTTAAACCCTGGTGGTATCTCCCATGTCAGTTTAATGGCAGCAGTTGGAAGAGTCCATATTCATTATTTGGAGTTAGACCAGTTAATATTTTCAACGTGCAGCCTTAGGGCTGCACGTTGCAAATATTGATTGGTCTACACCCCATATTCACCTTGTAGTCATCCCACTTAATGATATTATGACGTAGCTTGTGACCCAGCCGGAAAAAAGGCCTCTGGGGTTGAAAGGGTTAGTAATGATTAATCGGTGTGCATTGTGCTTGAAGAACCACCGTGTTGCTGGAATGTCGGCGAAATACGCCGACACTAAATTTGCAACTCCCAAAGATGGCGTCAACTGCGAAACGACAGTTTGATGACGTGAGGCCTTTTTACACTGTGACTGTAGTCACAGCGTAACAGTTTCACTTCTTCAAATGTAACGTTGCTTACCTAGCACTAAAACCCCTAACGCGCTAGCAACTTTTCAATCTCAGCAATTGAATTTTATCTTTAATATTTAAAGTTTGTTGTAAAAATAATTAATTTGCATTGCCGCAAAAGACATCAGCTCATTATCAGCATAATAATAATAATAAGAATGTCTATAGAGTACCTAATCCCGAAACCATTTCAAACTTGACAAATTTAGTATAAATATGGTATGTAGAAAGTAATGAAAAAATATGTACTCATCAACAGTTGTGGTATTACTGATATCAATTTGGAGATATTTTTGAGTCCAGAAACTTCAAATTTTGGGTCCTATAATTTGAAACGCACAGCGGCCGTACGTTTCAAGGTTATAACTTTTCTCAGTTAGTAATAACTTGTTATGAGATCTTAAACCCGGGACGGGATATAATCGTGGATAAGAGATGCCAAATAATGGGGGAGGGTTGAGTCTGAGTTACGAAAACAAAGAGCGGCTATCTTGAAATTTATACGTGCCTTTACAGGAAGCCAATGTAAGGTCTTCAGCATGGGGGTGGCATGTGAACTCTTTTTAAGACCAACTACCCGTGCAGCATTGTTTTGAATGCGCTGCAGGGTGCCAAGGTTTTCGCCGGTAATGTTAGTGAAGAGTGAGTTGCAGAAGTCAAGACGCTGCAAGATAAAGGAACACGCTAGTTTTGCTTTTGCATCTTGAGACAGGTATAATCTCATATGACTTATACGTCTAAGTTTCAAGAATGAAATTCGGGATAGAAGAGTGATGTGATTTTTCATAGTCAGATTGGCGTCAATGATAACACCAAGGTTCCTGACAATGAGCGTTCCACCTTTCATTTTGTCTTGAAATGAGTGGTCTACAGTCTACAATTATTAATATGTGCGGCCCATGATTCACTTTGTAATTATCTTTTTGTGAAGAGGGTACGCATGTGTCAGAGTCTGATTGTCCCACACCTTCCAGTTTAGAGCAGTACAAATTCACATAAGAATTGCAACAGTTTAGTACTAAGAAACTTATATATAGATGGACTGTCCTTTTTGCATGCTTGCCCGAGCCTGTGCTTTTGAGCTACTTACAAACGTTTAGCTATTCATGAAGAGGACACGCTTATGAAAATTTAACATATCTTAGTATTTTGCGCTTTGGTTGACTTCAAACATTTTGGGGGATGCTCTATCGATATGCAACGTGTATAAAAAGCACCACAAGTTATTAATTTATTTGGAGACCCAGACAGAAAAAAAGTGAATCTGTTCTTTCTATAAAGAGCGTATGTATCACCCCTCTACCATCTCGTCCCCTGAGTTCCAATGTGTTCTATGTGCCTACTGACACATAGAACACATTGGAACTCAGGGGACGACCAGTTAGGGAAATGCTTGTATCACTCACTGAACAATTTCGCACCTCATATTGTAATACTGATAAGTCATTTTCCATGTTCCATATACATTGTCAAAGTCTAAATTCTCATTGGGACTCGTTATCTGATCTTCTGTCATCAATGCAGACCACAAATAACAGTTTCGATGTCGTAGGACTAAGTGAAATATTCAGTATCCCTACGAACATTTCATATAAACTTGACGGATACAACAGTATTAGTAAAAATACAAGACCGGACGGTGACGATGGGCGTGGTGGTGCTGCGTTGTTTATTAAGGATGATCTTGACTCTAAAATTAGAGACGATATCTCTGTGTTCATACCACACGTTATGGAAATTCTTTTTGTAGAAGTTCAAATCAGTAATATTTCCAGAATATTTGGCGTTGTGTATAGACCAAACACGCAACCTAAAGCTAACATCGATATTATTTATTTGTCTAAATTAGCCGAAAAAACAGACAAATTAGAATTTGAAAACAAAAAGTCTTACTTAATTGGCGATATGAATATTGATCTGCTAAAATCAGACGCACATAAAAAAAACTCAAGACTATATAACTCATATGTTCTCTGAAGGTTTTATCCCATTTATCACTAAACCAACTAGAGTAACCCACTTCACCGCCACATTGATTGGTCACATCTTTTCCAATAATGATTCTGCCCCGACAGATGCAGGAATAATCAACACATATGTTTCAGACCACTTTGGGACTTTTTACATTGAGTCTACAAACCGCAATAAACGAGATCAACATCTTTTACTAAAAAGGAAAATAAACGAGAATAGAGTAAATCATTTTAAAACTATCTTACAACAAAGCGATTTTGCCTCTGCTCTGGAAGCAACCTCTGCCGATGACGCCCACAGTAATTTCATAAAAATCTATACAAATGCATTTGAGATAGCCTTTCCACTAGTACTCGTAACCAAAAAATACATAAAGCGTCAACCCTGGATGACAAATGGTCTCTTAACGTCTTCAAATAAAAAAAAAAAAATTCTGTAATAAAAAATTGCAATATCCAACTGAATTGAATATACAAAATTACAAAAAAATATTGTCGTATTTTTAATAGAATCAAAAAACAAAGCAAGGCAATGTATTACAGAAATATCCTAATGGAAAACAAAAACAATTTACGTAAAACATGGAAAATTTTAAATGACGCAATTAAAAAACAAACATCAGTAACTAGACTTCCCTCTACCCTTAAATATGACAACAGTGATATTAAAGACCCCCAAGAAATTGCCAACAGCTTCAATATTTTTGGGGTGAACATCGGAACGAATACACGAGCCCAAATTAAAAAGCCTAACATTGAATTTACCCATTTCTTGAAAAACAGTTACTCAGACAACTTCTTCATGGCCCCAACTACTCCATTAGAGGTATTAAATACTATAAAGTCAATGTAATCTAAATCTAGTGAGGATTTCAACAACATAACGTCAAAGATAGTCAAACTGACAGGCGATATAATTCCTTTGCCAAAAGCACACATTATTAACAATTCCTTTAAACAAGGGGCGGTGTCGGACGGTATGAAAACAGTTACAGTTATACCTGTATTTAAATCCGGATCTGATAAAGAATTCACCAATTACCGACCGATAGGTATATTGCCAGTATTTTCTAAAATTGTGGAAAAGATTGTGTGCAACAGACTGACAAACCTTTTAACCAATTTGGACATACTCGCACCAAACCAATATGGTTTTCGGAAAAAAAACATTTCACATTACACCCAGTTATGCAATTACTAAAACACATAGCAACCTCAAATAATAAAGCGACTAAAGTCCACACACTGGCGATATTCTTAGACCTTGCTAAAGCATTCGATTCTATAAACCACGAAATGTTATTAAGCAAACTTGCTTATTACGGTATCAGGGGCATATGTAATGACTGGTTCAAAAGCTACTTGACAAATAGAAAACCAATACGTTCAGTACGCCAACACAAAATCCTCTTTGATGCCCATAACGTGTGGTGTGCCTCAGGGCTCCACTTTTGGTCCCATTCTGTTCCTACTCTATATCAATGATATCCACCACGCCACCTCTATTGATCTTCTTTCTTTTGCCGACGACACAACCGCGTATTCGTCTGACTCTGACGTACAACGACTGACACACTTTGTAAATAAAGAACTTCAGCATATATTTACCTGCTGTTCCGCCAATCAAGTTATTTTGAACTGCAAGAAGACCAAGTATATTTTCATCAATCCCAGTTCAAAAAGGGCAACCCCTTTTAACGAATCCATAAAAATCAATGAAACTGTATTAAAACGGGTGGCTGTCAATGAGGATGATGAGGATGAAAGCTTTATTAAGTTCCTTGGTATTAATATTGACGAACACCTGTGCTTTAAATCACATATAACCCATCTGTGTTCTAATAGATAGCATGCGCAAATTATGCACTCAACAGGGTCAAATCTATACTTCCCCACGATGTCATGCAAACTTTATACTTTGCATTGGTACACAGTCGTCTAGTATATGTTATACAGATATTGGGGAACTCTAAATCAATCAACCAACTTTTCCTACTACAAAAACGCTCAGTTCGCATAATTAATAACGCACGTTTCAATGCCCATACTGACCCTCTATTTGCTCAAGATAAAATAAAAGTTACAGGCATTTTCAAATTCCATGCCATGTTATTTTTATTCGATTGGAAAATGGATCTCTTCCCCAGTCATTAAATGCAATGTTTTCACTCTTTAATAATAGTGCTACTGGTCCCACCACCAGTTACTCGGTATCGATTCACGTATGCAGAACAAGAACAATATCCTTAGATTACCTCCCTTGTTTCAACTGCCCTAGGCTTTGGAACGACCTGGAACCGAGTATAAGAAATGCTACTAATCGTACTGAATTTAAAAAAATGTTAACGAAAAAAATTCTCTCAAATTATCAAACACAAATTACATATAACAACCCGTATTGCCCAGACTGTACTAGATAGTTTACTATACTAATCTGTAATACACTTCTACTTTTACCGGCTAGCTCGTCAGTCTGTCACTCATCTTATTCCCAAACTATTATCAGTATTATTTTCAATGTATTATAAAAATATCATTCCTTATTTAAGTGTTTTGTTTCCCATGCAATAACGCAATAATGCAAAAATACAACATTACTCCAAAAGGATCTGTATTTCTCTCTTTCCGGCTGTATACTCTGTCTGATATGATGTTGCTCTAACTATATTTTTACCTCGGGGGATAGCAGGAAGGCAGCCTGTCTGGGATTGCTGTCCTTCAACGGTATATATATGTATCACAATATTATTCTGTAACTGAATTGATTATTATATTTTACACACCGTTAAATAAAATGAATTGAATTGAATTGAATTGAATTGAGCGTACACGTGTGTTGAAATCACACCACCCCATCAACGCACCCTTCGGCTTTGAGCAGTGACTCCTAGCAGAGATATTGTGAACAGACTGTGTAGCGTGTTGTCAGGTGGTTTCTTTTTCAAATTACTGCCTTGATCATCTAGAATAATTTTTATCTATGAAGATTTTTTATGATGAAATAATCCCTTGTTACACCTGCAAAATTTGGGTTGTAAAAATTAAAAGTAGATGGTTCACTAACATGTTTCGTGTTTAAGAATTCTGAAATTTATAAATATGGTAGGTATTACAGTTGAAACTGGAAGACCTGTCATGAAATGCGCGCTTATCTAGGCTTAATTGCACGTAGGAATTGTGCGCAATTACCGTATCAAATGGCATCCAAAACATGGCAGGTTCTCCTGGTTACTCATAGCAAACACAGGCAATGTTTCAGCCAATGGACCTCCGGGATACCCGGAGGTCCATTGTCTGAAACATTGCTTGAGCACAGACGATATGTACATTAATTTGATAGCCTTACTATGGTCATAACGCGTAGATTAACGCGCAGATCGATGTGCTATTTGTGCGCATTTCATGACAAGACTTCTAGTTTTAACTGTACCTCCCTTTGATCAATTTGAAGGACTTTTGTTTTTCTGAAGAAATGATTAGCTTGAGGAAAAATCGGCTCGTCTCGCTTGTTTCAATTTAGTTTGCCAATATCTTACTGAATTATACTCAATAAGTTTCTGATCTGACATATGTATATAGATGGCACTATCTTGTATTTGTTTTAACGTCACTTCCTTGAAAAATGCGTAACCCTCCTTCCAGATTCGTTTTAAAATATGGTTGTGTTTTTCTGAAATCAGTTTTGGTAAATTTACTGCTTATCGAAATTGAAGACTTGAATAATTTAATTTAGTTAGATACAATTTTTGATAATTCTTATATTGACAAAGATGAGTTCGAAAACTATCTGAATGCCCGAGCCAACCTAACTACTCTAATATATAATGTATTTTAGTGTAATTAGGTTGGCTCTTGCTTTTCTCATCATGGGATCTCTGACTGTGATGCAACACTTTGTACATGGACATTATGGTGATCATAGATTTATCTCATAATTTTCGAGAGTAACAAATGGATTAACGCTTTACCAAGCACATCGGATGCCCGCGCCCCAACCCCCACCCCCACCCCTCACACATACACACACGTAACCTCCATTGAGCTGTTGGAGGGAATTTGTTTTTCAAATTTCAACAAAACCATATCATGTAGCCCATCATTTGAACGAGCCCACCAGTGACGAGCCACGTTATATGCATATTGAACTTTTTCCACTCCCACGAATGCGCATGCGTGTAAGCGGTAGTGCAGATGACAAGCTAAATTACTATGGAAGTAGAACGGAAAACTTACATGCCCCCCCCCCCCCAATTAAGTAAGATCGTCTATTAGGGTGGAGGTATTAATATTATTTACATGCACACGATGTACATGTGCACGACCATGTACCCATCGAGTTCAGTGTTAAAATATACAAAATTTCGAGAATTTCTTTCAACCCGAATACAGATTGCTTCCAGAGTGTATGGATCGTAGATTACCCAAGGACGTTATAACTAGAATCTTCGACAGTAGAGAGGAATTCGACGGGTGTGGAGCTTCCCTCTCGACCATTTTGGACGGTGCAGCGATGGAATTGATGAGGAGAAATGCGTCTTCGAACGTCGAGTATCAATTTTACGAGAACGCGAGCGACGTTCCTGACCCCAGGGAATTGAAATCGGAAAATAAGAATCTCATGATTTTCGACGATCTGCTTTTGGAGAGACAGAACCAATGCGAATCGTATTACGTCAGGGGTCGTCATAGCAACGTGGATTGTTTCTACCTGTCTCAGAATTATTTCGACTGCCCAGACAGACGATAAGGGAGAATGCTAATTTCCTGTGACTCTTTTGCCAGGATCTCAAGAATCTCAATCACATCTACGGAGATCACATTGCCAACGACATGAGCAGATAAGAATTCAGGAGATTCTGCAAGAGGGTTTGGGACGGAGGACTTCACGATTTCGTCATGATCGATTTGACTAGCGAATTTAATCGCGGAAAATATCGGAGCGGATTCGACAAGGTTTAGATTTCCGATGATAATAAATAGAGAGCGAAAACAAAATTAAAAATAATAATATATATCGTCGATAATTTACTTTTAAAAAAATAATAAAAAACGATAAAAAATAATGTTCGAACAACGAGAATTGTTAGAACAGATAGCCGAGAATACGGTAGCAAAACAGTCCATTCAAATCGTGGTGAGTGGCGATTCGACTCGATTTGCGACGAAATTCGAACCTTCCATCGAATTATATAGGGAGAGAAGATACGAGATGGCGTTGGTGAATCTGGAGACTTATTATTCTTTTCCCAACGTCACCGAAAAGAATAACTCATTCAAGTATTCTGACGGAGTGGATTGGTTCGAGATTCGAATTCCCAAAGGAAATTACAGCATAGACGATTTGAACAATTACATTCAGACGCGAATGAAGATGGATGGACAGGAAAGCAACAAGATCAGACTCGCTCCCAACCCTAATACCCTACAGACGGTATTGGATTTGGAAGATAATTTCCGAGTGGGTTTCAACACGGACGATTCGATCAGCAAGCTGTTGGGATCTGATCGAAAGATGTATCGAGGCCACGCGGCGTCCGAAAATAGTATTCTGGTGAACATGGATGTGATTGCCAGAAGCTATGTGAATGGTAGCACGCAACCATTGATCTTTGCTTTCTTTTCGAACGTGTCACCAGGTTATAAAATCGTGGAACGACCTCGAAATTTAGTTTATCTACCCGTGATTTTAGACACGTTATATAGCCTCAAAACTACGTTGATGGATCAAAATGGTCAGCTGTTAGATCTTCGCGGAGAGAGGATGACGATACAATTTCACATAAGAGAAATATAGAAGCAAAAAAGCTATTGTGTATATATATATAAATAAGAAAAACAAAAGAAACGTAATATTAATTACAAAAATTATTTAATATATAATTATCATTAAAACAAAAAAAAAAGACAATTGAATTCTCAACAGCCATGTTTGAAAAATATATTTAAAAAAGAAAAGAAAAAAAATGTGACTCGATACGTGGTTAAAAACGTGAACATATCTGAGGAACAGAGGGACAAACTTCAGAGAGTGCTAAAAACTCGAGGCGAGGCGGTGCGATTCAAATTCACTCACGAAGATCTGGCGAGTGGCAGTCGCGATCCGATCGCCTGAACCAGAACTCAAATCAAAAGGATGGCGAAAGCGATTCGTGATCGAAGAGGGTTGTCGGTGAGATTGAGTCGCGCTCAACTGAAATATAATCTGAGAATGAAAGGCGGTTTCTTACCGCTATTGGCGGGACTTGCCGCTAAAGCATTACCCATTTTCACGAAGACGGTGTTGCCAGCTCTGGACGTGGGAGCTCTCTCGGGACTCGCGAGTTCGGGAGCTCAGAAATTAATGGGTGGTGGGCTGTTTTTGAAGAAGGGAGGAGCCGTGTGTCGCATCGACACAGACGGCGGTAAAGGATTGTATCTAAATCCCGTGAGAGGTGGCAACGTTTTCGTTGGAGATGGTCTCTATCTGAAGAGAGGAAAGAACATGGAGCGACTCGGTAGGGGTTTGCTGTTGGGTCCGAATTCGCCGTTTAAGAATATACCACTTTTGAGTGTGTTTTGATAAAGTAAAAAAATTATATAAATTATATAAAGTATAAAAAAATAATATAATATAATTATAATTATATAAATAATATAAAGCATAAAAAAATAATATAATATAAAATAAACAAAACGGATTACGAGGCTTTTTTGGATGATAATGATGGATATTTCTGGAAAGAACTGGAAGAAGAAGCGAAAAAAAATAGGAATAGATTGTGTGGAAATTTAAAAGAAGAAGAAGAAGAAGTTGTTTTCCACCACCACCTTTTGAAGAGAATAATGATATGAGTGTTGCTTTTGAAGAGAATAACGATATGAGTGTTGCCAAGAGATGCACCGTATTCGTTCAGAAATATGATGAAGGGAATGGAAGGTGTTATTATAAACGTAATATATACAAAAAAAGAAGAATCAATAATGAAAGTGAAGAGAATGGGAAACGTTATTACAATATATATGAGTGATAGTGAAGAAAAAGGGGAAAAAAATAAAATAAAAATAAATAATTTAGCAGTCCTCCCTCATCTAGTGTCATGGAAAAATGTAAAACTGAAGAAAACCAAAACTGGAGAAATGATCGACGTATGTCACAGTAAAAACCCAAAACTGGAGAAACCCAAAACTGGTGAAATGATCTATGAAATTGGTGTGGAAAACCTTCTCGAAGGTTGCGTATAAAAGGCGAATTGTGATGTGTTTTCGTCATCGATTGCTAAAAATTTTTTTTTTGTTTGCACACGAGGTAACTTGTAATAAAATAAGAATTTTCAACTTTTTTCATTCAGACGCGGTCATTAACACGGATGTATTATGATTGGGGATGAATGAGGAAAAATGTGTGAATAGGTTTGCATTTCAAATTTTATTCATATAAGACAAACTAGAAAGAAACCTACGAAAAGAAGAATCATGCTCTAACGAAATCTGAATAAACATCACAGAGAAACTGTATAGTAAAGTGATTATCGTGTAATATTCCAAGTACTCTCTCTCTCTATTCTCTTTTTATATTTCCAACTCCGTTATTAACATGTTAATGGTCGTATCTTCTCCTTTTTCGCGTATATATTGAATGTTTATGTTTACTTTTGAGAGTTTTTTTTTACTTCGGTCAATGCGTTCTCACCACCCAATCTGTCTACGAGTTTGAGAGAGATTTTTGGATATACGTAACTTCCGTAGGGCAACAACAAATCGTTCTTATCGAATTCTTTGTCTTCGGCAATAACGATATTCTTTAGATCGCTTTGGTACTTGTAAAACAAATCGAGCATGGCTTCATCAGATTTAAAGGCATACTATATTTGTCGTATTTATGCTCTAAGCCCTTCGTCTCGACCTCATTCAATTTGATACCATCGTGTCATTGTAATCTATAAATTTTAAAAACTAGTTTCTTGTACGTTTCGACTCGTTTCAATTTCAATTCACATCTGTTAGGTGTTGTTCTCATGGTTGGTTATTTTTTTTATGTTTTTTTAATTTTATGAATTATTACAAATAATAATATATTTGAATTTGATTTTTTTTGGTAAATAATAATTTTTGTAAAAGGTTTTTTTAAATTTAATTTCCTTTATTGTGAAATTTTGTGAAAGTTTTTTCTATCTCTATATATACAAAAGTTTTTAAAATAGTCTCTTATATATTTTTGTTTTGGGGGTGGGGGGAATTAAAAAACAAATATATATATAAGAGACTATTTTAAAACCTTTTTACACAATTATTATTTTAACCAAAAAAAATTCAAAATATATTCTTACAAACAAAGCAAACAAATAAATAAAATGGAAAATTTAGATAAGTATACCGTACCCCGGTTAAACGAGATTTGTAAAGAATTAAAAATTTCAAATTTCAGAAATCATAGAACCAAATAAAAAAAAAAATAAAGCCATATGTGAGTATCATTCTCGAGGTAATGGAAAGGAAATCGAAAGACCGAAAGTAAACAAACCTAAACAAACTCAAATTGTGAAAAATAAGCCAATGGCAGTAACACCTGACAATAGAAAATGAAACACGGTAGTAGTACAGAATGATTCAAAACTTAGAGAGCTCATACGTGAGGAGTTACATAGTTTGCTCAATGAAAAGGAAAACGAAATACCGATAGCAACGACGTCAAAAAACATTCCGGTTGTGAAAAATAAGAAGAAAAAGGTGTTAAAGGGAATCGAAATACCGACATCAAAAAACGTTCTGGTTGTGGAAAATAAGAAGACAACCAAACGAAAAGCCATCGAAGAACTGCGGGTTTCAAAAAAAAAATTAAAAAAACGAAAACGAGTGATGCAGTCCAGAATAATAATAATGGAGATGAACAACACATATTGAACGAAATTCGACGAGCAATCGACGAAGGGAAAGGAGAAGAATATGTAGGACGAATTGCTACGAAAGCATTCGAATCGATTCCCATAGAATGGGAGAGTGCGATCACAGGCATTTTTAAAACTTTTGATGTGGTTCCCTCATTCAAAAAAGTCGATCTGAAATCGTTCATGGAACGAGTAAAAAATAAAGTATTGGATTTGGTTCATGAACATATGGACGCGGGGCTAAAAAAAAGATACTCCATTGCACGATGAATAAAAGCGACGTGAACGCCACGAGAACCTCGTAAGAGATGCATATTTCAGCTCCAGTGTCCAGACCGTATTTTGAGGTTCCGAATTATCGGATGTTTTCAAAATAATGAAAGATAAGATGTTGACGTCTCTTGCGAATTATCAACAGGAAGGTAGTAATTGGACATTCGAAGAGGCGTTGAATCGCGAAATTCATGTGAATAAAAACGATCCATTGAAAGCGTCTTCCTACGTGGAATTACCGTATGTCATAGCTAAAAAAAAAAGCTGTGGTCAACCTGAGAAATAAAGATGATCAGTGTTTTAAATGGGCAGTCACCTCCGCTTTATAACCTGTCAAAATCCACTCCGAGAGAGTTTCTCTTTACGAGGAGACTTGTAAAAATCTCGATTGGACCAGAGTGACTTTTCCAAAGCCGTTAAAAGACATCAAATGTTTTGAAGCTCAAAAACTTACTGCAGTGGTGAACATCTTGGGATATGACAAAGAAAAACGAATGATCTGTCCTCTCAGACAGACATCGTATCTCGGAAGAGAAAAGACGATTATTTTATTATTAATTTCGAATGGTGACAACCGTCGTTATTATGACCGATGTTCTACTCCTGGCAGACGTGTTCGAAAATTTATGAGACGTCTGTGGTCGAAATTACGATCTGGATCTGGCTTGGAATTACACTGCACCCGGCTGGCATGGGACACTCTGTTGAAAACCACTGAAGTCCAGTTGGAATTATTATCTGACGTGGACATGTTGCTCATGTTCGAAAAGACTGCGAGAGGTGGCATCTCGATGATCTCCCACAGGTATTCTAAATCCAACAATCCCTACATGAGAGAAGGTTTCGATTCGGAATGATCAAATAAATACATACAGTATTGGGACGCTAATAATCTGTACGGTTGGGCCATGAGTCGTCCTTTACCAACTGGAAATTTCGAATGGGTGACGGACTAGAAGAGAAGCAAAAATGGAGTGACTGTCCTTGTATTTTAGAAGTCGATTTTAACTATCCGGAAGAGTTACACGACCTACACAACAATTATCCACTGGCTCCTGAACGAATGGAACCGGTCGATGGCAACAATGAAAAACTTGCTCCCAATTTAAATCACAAACGTAAGTACGTCGTCTATAGCGAGAATTTGAAACAATACATCACTCACGGGATGAAATTACTCGACATACATCGCGTCATTCGATTCGACAAAGACCTTGGATGAAAACATGCATCGATCTCAACACGAATCTCAGAATTCGAGCTGAGAACGATTTCGAAAAAGATTTCTTTAAACTCATGAACAAATGCGTGTATGGTAAATCGATGGAAAACATTAGGAAGAGAACCAACATTCGACTCGTCACGTCCGAGAAAAATGCTAAAAAATTAGTGGTGAAACCCAATTACAGACATCGAAACATATTCGACGAAAATCTAGTGGCCGTTCACATGCAAAAGACACACCTGAAGTTCGACAAACCCTATTATCTCGGACCGATCATCTTAGATATCAGCAAGCAATTGATGTACGAGTTTCACTACGATTACGTCAAACGGAAATTCTGTGAGAAAGCTAAACTACTGTTCACTGACATGGATAGTTTGGTTTAAAAGATAGAGACGAAAGACGTCTACCAGGATATATCTCCATACGTGACCGCGTGGTTCGACACGAGCAATTATCCCATCGATCACCCGTCTAACATTCAATCAAATGACAACAAGAAGGTGTTGGGTAAATTTAAGGACGAGAGCGGTGGTATGTTAATCACAAAATTCGTGGGTTTGAGACCCAAACTGTATGCTTATCTCCTAGAAGGTGAAGAGAATAAGAAATGCAAAGGGGTTCAAGCGTGCGTGGTGAAGAAAAAACATCTCTTTCCAACAGTATAAAGATTGTCTGTTCGGAAGTGAGCGGGTGTACAAGACTATGAAATTGATTCGATGCGACAATCACGACTTGTATACCAAATTAATCAACAAGATTTTGCTGACGGCTGATGATGATAAAGAGAATCATGTTAAACGATAAAATAAGAACTTTGGAACTCAGTCATTGCATTTTGGATATGATTAATGGCGAGAGGATTCCAGAAAATCAAGAGGAATTAGGCGAATGCAAGACTATGGAAATCGATAGAGACATCGACAAATTTTGTTTAAAAAGAAAAATAAAAAAATAAAAAATAAAATTACACCATTTAATGAATTATAATAAAATAAAATAAATCGTCTTACCTAACAAACCCCTATCCAACATTGATCTGTCGAATGCGGCGAAAGCCTTGAAAATCAAAGATTTTCAAGGTGTGTTTTTCAGAGATGCCTTGCTAAAGAGAAGACCTCGACGACAATTGGAATGCGGAATTTTAAATCTGGACGATTTATTGGGCGAGGGTACTCACTGGGTGGCGTGGTTCAAGAACGGGAAGAAGAATTATTATTTTGACAGCTATGGAATCTCACCACCGAAAGAAATAAAGAACTATTTTGACGAATTGGTAGTTTGTTACAATATGGAACGAGTGCAATGGCTGGATCAAGTGTTTTGCGGTCACCTGTGTCTCTACGTTCTCAAGAGATGATCGGAAGGAGATCGGTTTCAAGACATTTTCAACAATTTACATTAGAGAGATTTTTTTTTATATATAAAGGTAAAAAAATTATTTAAAAAAAACTTAATCGAATAGAACAAAAACATAAAATAAGTGAGAAATAATTCATTCTTAAAAACTGTGTTGAAATATATTTTTAGAAAACCAAAACATGCCAGTCGATAAATTTGGTAGGAGTGATGATGAAAGTCACCTCAAAGAGAAGAGGAAGACGCTCGAAGTTGACGTCACCAACTTAGATGAACTTTACATTTGGAGATATAAACCTCGAGAGGAACCTTTGAACATGAATGATAACAAGCTCTACAATCTTCCCGAGCCGGTAGATCTCTCAGCTGCGATGACTAAAAAATACGTCGACAGGGGGAACGTGGACAAGTCATGAGAGATAATTACGTGAATAGAGCTATGACCGACGATCTCGATCTGAAATTCAAACGTTTGGTGAACGTCACAAATCCTATAGATTCCACCGATGCCGCAACATTGAAATACACGGACGATGCTCACACGCGGTATGGTGGACACGTGAGAGGTAGATACGTTCAGAAAATGATGCAATCGGAATTGATTGCCAATTCTAATAAGATAACGAATGTGGCCACTCCCACGAATCCCAAGGATGCGGCGAACAAACACTATGTAGACCTGGAACAAAGACAGTCTGCCAAGCGAGAAATGAAATCGGATCTGAATGCGGGATTCAACAAGATATTAAATCTGTTGAAGATCGACAACATGGACGAGAACTCCACCGTGGTCAACAAAGGCTACGTGGATTACTCCATGACGCAATCTCAAGAATACATAGAATCGCAAGTGGATGATCTCTAGCTGAGCAAACAATCCGGTAGAACCATGAAGGGTGGCATCAACATGAATTCGGTCTCGGTCACGATCCCGAATTCGATTCCAGTGCGGTCAGTAGGCAGTACGTAGATGACAACTCAGTCTGGAGAGAGGGCGACATCATGGAAGGTAAACTAGACATGGGTGGAAACGCACTCACGAATCTGCTGGATCCCGTGCACATGTCGGACGACTGCACCCTGATTTCGGTGGTGGAAAAAGTCAAATTCGCAAGGCAATTGATCACCATGTGGGCAGAGGAGACTGGTTCGTTAGACGAGGGAAAAGCTGAATGGTGTTTCGGAAACGGAGGTAGCGGATCGCTACACAGTCAGTTAGGATATCCCATGCCATTAGGAGATGAAATCATTCGAATGTCTCTGGCTTCCACGGATTTGAATAACAGAGCGGTCATCAATCTCATGGTGAACAGAGTAGAGAGCGATAAGAGATACAGTGTCGAAAAGACTGAGAATCAACACTCGAATGCCAGCACATTCGGCACCCTCTCAAAGTGAACGCCGGAGACAGGATTAATTTCAGGATGAAAACCAATAATCCCGAAGCCACGACTTTCGTGGTGGCCCTGTTGATCGAACTAGATCCTCTGAACAAACAATGAACGTGTGGAAATAATTAATTAAAAAATAATAAGTAATTATTAGAAAAATAAAAAACTATAAAAACAAAAACCAAAAAAAAAACCCCAAAAATAAAAGAAACGATGAAGTGTTTTTTGTCATGAGAGCACGTTTTTCTTAGGGATTTAGAAAGATGTTCAATCTCAAAGAAAAACGCTCTCTCACGACAAAAAAAACACTTCATCGTTTCTTTTATTTGTTTTTGGCAACTCGAACATGTCTTCTTTTCGCTTGAATAACAGTCTTTACAATACAACAAATGTCTACAAGGTAGAAATAGAATGATCGCGTCTCTCACTTCGCACGACATGCACAATCTATTCATCTTGCATCTGTCTTCTCGATCTTCTTCCTCTCGATTTAAAGTCATCGTGTTGATAATCGAATCAAATCTTCGGCGTTAGAAAACTTGCTTAATTGTTTATTCACCCTGTTCAAAGTTTCATTCATGCGATCTTCGGCGTATTCCATTTCCAAAACGGTTTTTAACAACCACATGTTCTTTAGTAATTTTTGTTTGTTATCTCCTCTTGTGCTCCTTACATTTAGTTTTTTGATCAATCGCACGTATCCACAGTCCTCGAACCACTTACCATGTTCCGTGTATGGATCATCTCTGAAGTCCCAATTCATGAGATTTCTGTTGCAATAGAAGCACTTGACTTTATCACTCTTACCGAGATAAAAGAATCTGGCCGTGGCCAGGTCGTCTGGTTTTTGAAATATGTGTGAGGGCCAATGTTTGAAGGTTTGCAATCTCTTATTTTCCAAAAGAATATTCTGGATGTTTTGGAAAGATGATTTTCTTTCTTTTTTTTTCTTTTTTTTTGTTTTTTTGTTTTTAGTTTTTTTGTTTTAATAATTACTTATTTTATTTTCATTGAACGTTCAACATCTTAGTTCCATCCGATTCGAATTGTAATTCTCTATCCGACAGGACCCGGGCAAAGGCCTCGTTTTTTCTCGGCACGTTCCTATCGAATTGCATCTTGATCTGAATATCTAAGATGCTACTCTTTAGTCGTTCGCTCTGGTTACTGACATCAAATACGAACAAGTGATACATCAACTTGTATTCGGCAGGAGATATATTAGGGTTGCTCATCAATTCATCCAGACCGTGATACTTCTTTCTAAAATCCACGGCATTGCCGTACAGACTGCAGAAATCGTTCTTGTCAAATGACGCATTGTAATCAATTGCGGGATATCTCGTGGCATTCTGAAACACTTGCATGTTTCTCAAATTGCAGTGATCGAACAGCGATGGATTTTTCTCTTGAAACCCATCCCTGTCAGTCTGAAATGCGACCAAGGTGAAACACGGTCTCTCGGAAGTGGATTTGATGGTAAATCGCCAATGGAAATGATTCGTGGAAAACGGAATACTAGCCATGTCACACTGTCTCATTCTAAATCCCACGGGTAATTTACTCTTGGATTCTATGATCTTGTAGAGACGCACTTTTTCCACGACTGAAGGCTGCATGTGCGGAATGAACCACGATATCTTGTGTATAGTAAACTTAGCCGCATCGGTCGTGGAGAGTCTCATTATTGCGTCATCATTTCCCTTTCGAATCAACGTCAGATTGTGTTTGAATCCGTACATAATCCTGTTGTAATCATCCACGAATCCGAAGATGTGTTTCAAAGGTATCCTAAACAAAAACGTTCCTTTGGGTCTGGACGTCTTGACGACGTAGTCAAATATCGTGGCGGCGCCGGCGTTAACAGGGCTGATATCCGCGATGGTGTCTTTCACCCACAACTGATTAAGTCACTTGGATTTCAAAAAATCATCCGGATACGTCAAGAGTCCGAACATTGTGATGGCCTGACTGGGATGAAACACGGATTCTATCTCTTGTCCGGATACCAAGTAATTTATATTACTGAATAGATGCATGATACCATTATGGACTAGAGTGGCCGTGTCATCATCAGCGTATGCGCTCCCATCATCTTCCTTGGTGAGACGTCCCTGCACCATGTAACTCTCACTAGGATGAACGAATAGATTTTGGGTTTCGACGTTGATTCTTATCTCTCCTGCATTGTTCAAACTCATTCTGGTTATTGGCTCGTATTCATGAACCTCATTTTCCTGAATACTTTCGTCTCTCGGTATACCTTGTGTGATATCTAGTATATTTGTCTTTTTTTTGTTTTTTGTTTTTATGTTTATTAAGTCGTTTGCTTTTTTCAAAAAATAGTTTTAATTATTTTATTATTATTATTTTGTTCTCCTTTATATATATATATGTGTGTGTGTGAACTAGAAAATGTTAAAAAGAGTAAAAATATGTTATTTTTTTATTAAAACTTTGTCTTCTGTAAATGTTGTTCATAAACCTTTCCGATGATCTCGTTGCCATCCAAAGCTTCGATTTCGTAATCACCAGATCGGTGTGAAATATTCTGATTATCACGAATTTTTCCATGCTCCATCGAAGAGTGTAACCCTTTTTGAATTGCTTCTTATTAGCATAGATTCTCACTTGATCGCCAACCGCAAATTTCGGTGGTCTAGACTCCTTCTTGATCTTAGATCTTTCGGGATATAGATTTGCGTAGACCCGTTTTTCGTTTCAATGATAGCTAGCTTCCGCGGGGGTCATCTTGATCGATCTGTGTCACGTGTTGTTGTAATCTTCGACCAGACCATTCAGAGCATATATATATTTCTTGGTTGAATTCGGCGTGAAGTACCTGTGCATCTTTTCCTTCATCGGTCGATTCCAACGTTCCACAAACCTGGCCTTCTCTTCATTTTCGATCGAATAGAGGTCGACCAATGGACGAACGTCCTTGTTGTAGAATTCCTTCCCCTTGTCCACCCACGATTTATTCGGTTTTCGAGAAGACGAGACGAACACGCTCGTCAGAGCCTCGGTGACGCAAGGTCCCAATTTATTCTTCATGGCTCTGATCCAACCGTATTTGGAAAACACATCGATGACCATCAATAGATATTTGATGCCCTTGTTCCACCTCAAAAGAGATCTCAAGTCGACCAAGTCGGCAGACCAAATATCATCCAAACCCTTCACGAACACCCTTCTCTTTCGAAATCTATGCACGATGGGCTTGTGTAGTTCCTCGGCTAATTCGCTCATCTATAATCGCTTCTTCATTTCCGAGCTACTTTTTTTTGAACCCCCCATCTGAATTGACGTTTCGTGCCGATCACTTTGCCGACCAGCGAACGTTCGAGCTTCTCTCTCCTAGACGGATTCGATATGTCTCTCAATTTCGCCAACATGTTTTTATTGCAGACGTCGTTACGAGTCTTGATGTCGGGATATCTAGCGTAGCACAAATCGTGATCGTACGCGGCTGCGTCCACCCTATTCACGGGTTTGCTCCAAGATTTAGGAGTCAGCTCGACATTAAGTCTCTTGTTCAATTTCGTCCCGGGTCCCGTGAAACTGTGACCTAGTAGATGCATTTCGAAAGGTAGATTATTGATCATTTTATTCGCAACGCCTTCGCCTCTCGTTTTTTTTTTGATATATCGAGTCTTGATCGAACCACACACCTCGCAAATTCTGCGAAGCATCTGTCTGTCGTTTTTAGTTCGCACTTCCAGGGAATTACCCGTCTCGGTAACTCTCTTACACTTTACGCAATACATTTTTTTAGGGATATTTAAAATAATTTCGTATTTATTTTTTTTTAAATTTTAATTTTATGTATATAAATTTTAATATTTTTTTCTTTTAAAAAAAAAATTATCTTCTTATTATATATTATTTCCATCGTTGCTCTATCAACTTACCGAATTGCTCCCTAGTCTCACTCCTTCCCCTTTCCACGAGAGAATCCTTCATCTCTTCCTTGATTATCTAACGAGTCTTGATTCTCACACCTTCTTTCATGTCGTCGTATTTTTGTTTCTCGCCCAATATTGTGAACTATTCTCCGTCCGATATTCTACTGTTTTTCAATGCCATCGAGGTCATTCCGGATATTATTTCGATCTTGGAGTCGGCCAAGACGCGAATCTTTTCATGTTTCCTAGCCTTCAGATATAATTTCTTACCCAAAAAGTTTCCGATCGTGCTAAACAATCCGGCGGCAAGAGCCACTCCTTCTATGGTCAACACGATCGGAACGCTGACCGCGGTCGACAACAATCCAATGTTGGCTGCGTGTAAACCCATGGAAATCGTGACAAGTGTCATGTCGACCGTGTTGACGAATTTCGTGAGGCGCGAATACTTCTTGCCGAGAGAATGACAAGAGTCTCTCTCTCTAGTCAAATACAATTTGATTCTACCGATTTCATTGATGCAATACCTCTCTCCTCTTTATTTTTCTTCTAGTGACCACGCCTTTGGCAAAACACCGTTCGACCGTTCGACTTCTCATCCTCGTCGTCATTTAACGACGGATACAACTTATTTCTGGTTTTCATTTTTTTGTGTATTTTTCTTTCTAATTTTTATCTACATTAATTACTTATGTATTTATTTTTATTTTTTATTCTCTCCCTTATTTATATCAACAAGAAAACTTAGTCACGTCGTATTCCCCCTCCAGCAATAATTTCAAGACGCATCCCTTGTCTTCTAAAGTCAGACTTCTACGCACCAATTTCATTTTTTCCGAACCGATGGGCTTGTCTCGCCCGCTCCAAAACTTGATCACGTCGTCGTTTCGAACATATTCGAATGCCGGTTCGTAAATACTTGACAACGACATCTTCTCTTTCCATCGTCAGACACGAATGATCCTCGTGATCGAAGTCTAGATGATCCTGACACCTGATGCATCGTTCGAACAAGACGCGAACTAGTTGTTCGTTCACGCAGAATGCATAGGCTTTCATCAAGGCCTTTTGAAGAAACGACGCTCTCACAATCGCTCATGAGTACGTATATTTTAATTATTATTATCTATTCGATTCGATATTTTATTTATTTTAAAATAACTATTTATTTATTTATTTTTTCTCATATATTATATCACTTTTTTATTTCCTCTCGCGGATCTCGTGATTTTGTTACAATTCATCTCGGCTCCTTCCGCATACGAGCCAATTTCTCGCGACGAATGTAACGAGCTCGACTAGACAAAAAAATGAAAAAAATAATGAAAATTAATTGGTGAGTTTTGAGAATAGCGCTGGCCGTTTTTGACCGTTACGTTATGTAAAGGGTTAAATAATATAATTATCGTTAATAATGAAAAGTAATAAACAGAGTAATCGCTTGACTGGACTTGTTACGTGAAATAAATCATTCGAGGCGAGGGACTATATTGTAAAACACTCCTAACCTCTCATGAGATAGGGGACGTAATCAGTCCAGTCAAGCGATTACCCTCTTTTTCTTATCCATTGTCGGTGACACAGTGTGCTGTTATGCCACCCATCTCTAGTGATCACCACGCTACATACTTACATATAAAGTCCACGATGTCGATCCTTAAGTCATATGAGCGACAGATTTATAGTTATTAGGAAACCAAATTTAATGCTATGAATGGCGATACTAACTGGGGCAGTTTCCTTGGATACTGTAGTGTCAAAAGTCTCTACCTATATCACAGAAACAACTCAGTGGTTTACACGTTCAAAACTTGTGAGAATACGGCCTAACGATAAACCCTGGATGAACAGTGAGATACGTAAACTAATGAGAAAACGCAATAGAATTCATAGAGTAGCTAAAATCAATAACCGCCCCTATGACTGAGAAGTTCCGGAAAATTAGAAATGAAACAATCAACTCCATTAGAGCTGTCAAGAAGGAATATGATACCAAACTTGAATGCTGAGGGTTCTGCTTCCAAACGGTGGTGGAAAAGTCTTAAAAATTTAACTAAGCAACAGTGCAAATCGGATGTATTATTTCCACCACTATTTAAAGATGAAGCCGTGATTGGTGACCCACAGGAAATAGGAAATCTTCTAAATGACCATTGTATAAGTCAATGTAATACAATCAAAAATGAAATATTGGCCCCCATACCATGTACTGACTTATCGGAGAAATTACCGTTGAGAATTTCAAAACCACATTATCCCATAAATAGTCGTATATGTGAACAATAAAGGCCTTGGATAAATTTTTGCTTTATTCACCTTGTAGGATGATAAATTTTCCCCGTAGGTTTAACACTGAAAAGTTATTCCCCTAATAGACACGGACTTGTTGACCTCTGGCCTCTACCACATTTGTCTAGCATAATTAATAGTTCGATTGTTGATTTCTTTAAATCTTTTTGAAAGTATTACACAATACCAGTAGAAAACATCACCCACTGCTCATATAATAAAGTATTTTGCAAGTTTATCTCACGTTTGTAGGGGAATTATTTTTAGACAGAATGTATTACTGCGCCTTGTTTATTTTTGCCAATTTTGCTAGTCAATCGAATTGGACCAAAGTGGGGGGGGGGGGGGGCAACTAGGGGGGCAGACTCCCATGAAGGGGGGCAAATACGTAAAGGGTCATATCATTACTTTGTTATGAGGTAGTCGAAACTTGGACCCAAAGTCCGTAATATACTTTTTTGGTTTGGTACGTCCTGTGGACGAACCAAACCAAAAAATTACATTACGGACTTTGGGTCCAAGTTTCGACTAAATGTAATGGTAATTAGCGGTCCTCCTTTCAAAAAATCCTGGATCCGCGTCTGGTGGGTCTGTGCGAGAGAGAGAGAGAGAGAGAGAGAGAGAGAGACTCATAATGCCCGTCTGTCATAATGCGAAATCCATGAATTTTTTTAGACAAGGGATATGGATAGACATGCCTCTGTTGGCTCATAACTTAATTATAACTTATAAGTATCTGCATCCGAGTCTTTAAATCTCGACTGCCTGGATGTGTTCATCAGCTCGCCCGAGGCTTTGGGCTAAGTATGTATGGGAAATTATTGGGAATAAAAAAAGAGAGGGGTGTGTGTGTGTGTGTGAGAGAGAGTGACTGAATGTGTTTGTGTGTGAGGGTGGATGGAAATGCATGCGAGATGGTTGGGGGGGGGGGGGGCAACTGGGGGGCAAAGCCTTCGTTTGGGGGGGGGGGGGGGGGGGGCTTCTCACATCTCGCTGTGCGTTGTAGCGAATTATAGCACGATTTATGGGATAAACAAAATAAAGGTATAGTGTTTTCAAGTAAAAATATTATTCTACTCGTAGAACTGAGAATAAAACCGACTCGCCAGAGACTCGTCGGTTTCATTCTTAATCCTACTCGTAGAATAAATTTTTTACTTGAAATACGTTTATTCTCTATTTACGTAACTTAAACACGAATAAGTCTAGTGGTCTTGACTTAATAAATAATATCGTACTGACAAAAATGTTCCTCACAATTAACCAACACATTAACTTTTATTTGTAACATATTTTTGACTATGAAGTACTTCCCTTCTGCATGAAAACATGCTCATGTGCAGCCAGTTCATGCAAACGAATCCATAAATAATAAAAGAATTACAGACCTGTCTCATTGACAAGTAGTGTTAGCAAAGTGTTTGAACAAGCAGTTTTTAACCACGTGTTTACTTACCTGAAAAGCAACAATCTTTTGACAGACTTACAGTCAGGGTTTATTCCTGGTGATTCGACAATATATCACTTAATTCATTTTGACAATTTTTATATGCAGAGTCTTGGATCACAGTAAGGATGTTAGGTTGGTTTTCTGTGATATAAGTAAGGACTTTGACAGGGTTTGGCACAAACGTTTGGTACATAAATTATATGGTATTGGAATAAGAGGTAACTTATTGTCGTGGCTTAAAATTACCCTGAGAATAGGACCCAACAAGTAGTAGTTAATGGGCAAAGGATATGTTTTAAGACCGCTTTCTTTTAATATATATATTAATGATATTGCAAATGATATTACTTCAAATATCCGTCTGTATGCTGATGACACATCACTGTACCTTATTGTTGAGGATGTTGGCATCTGATATATTGGATCATGGCTTGAATAAGATAGGTTTATGGTAAAAACATGGCAAATTTTATTTAATCCTGAGAGCATGGGCGTTAGCCGTAGACATACCTCTCAACACTTTCTTTGTTAGGTAGGCCAATATCTGAAACAAGTACCCATAAACACTTGGGACTTTATATCCATACTTCTGGTACGTGGGATGCCCATGTAGACAGCATAGTGGGGAGCGCGGTGGCTCAGCAGATAGAGGTGCAGGCTGCAAGCCGAGAGGTCCTCGGTTCTAATTCCACCTGCGGTAACCGCGTTGTGTCCTTGGGCAAGACACTTCATCTCCATTGCCCACATGGGGGCACGGTGGCGTTCTGTACTAATGCGTACTGCACGTCGATGGTGCACTTGTCTTCAACCAATGCTAACCCTGCTTGTGTTGAGTTAGTATGTTGGGGAGCTGACAGTTGCTCGCCGTTGCTCGGTGGTTCTCTCCGGGTACTCCGGCTTCCTCCACCCGTAAAATTGTCACGGTCATGATTAGCCATTGTGCATAAATATGTGACCTTAAACACCAATAAATAAATAAATAAATAAATAATAAATAGTAGGCAGCATAGTACTTAAGGTAAGCCCAATTATAAATTGCCTTCGCAGTCTGAAGTATCGCATATCTAGAATAGCGTTAGTGACACTATATAAGTCTTTAATTTTACCACTTTTGATTATGCGGATGTTATTTGGGATAACTGCTCAGCAAGAAAACTAGATCAGCTTGAAAGCCTACAACTAGATGCGTTACGTAATATTTCTGAGGTAACAAGAGGGACTAGTCACCGACTTTAGTACGTGTTTCATCACATTCAGAGAGCGCAGAGCACGTCACATACATTCAATGTTTTCCAAAATGAAAAATGGACACACAGAGGTATGTATCTCTATTGGTGCCAAACCAAGTCGCAAATGTTACGTCATACTTATTCAGATCAACTGACTCTCTTCTTGAGATACTCTGTCACACAGCGAGTTACTACCGCTCTTTCTTGCCATCGACGGTACGATTATGGAACGCTCTTGACCCCTCTACTCGCAACTGTTTGACGTTATTTTCTTTCAAAAAAGGTTTGACAAGTATGGATATTTGTGTTCCATGGTACTATGGAGTTGGCAACAGAGCAATCCAAATTATATGATGTAGACTCCGACTGGGGTATAGTAATTTAAAGATACATAAATTCGAAAGTGTCCTCATGGATAACCCCAGATGTGATTGTGGTTGCAAATATGAAACCCCAGAACACAACCTCCTGCAGTGTCCGCTTTACGCAGATAAGAAGAATATTCTGGTGTAGAACCTGCATGATTTAAACATGTCATTTTCAGACCTACTCTATCGGGAACGCACGATTTAGTCGAGATGAAAATGAAATTATTTTGACTAGTGTGCATACATTCCTCGCGGATATGAAGCGTGTTGACAAGACATGAGAATGTATGAATATGTCGGTGTTTATAAGTACATATATGCGACCGCTCGTTTTTTGAATATGTGTATATGTGTGTGTATATATATATATATACGTATGTACATATTTGTGCTGGTTAACTCCGTGTGTCTGCTTGAAGTGTTCACTAGCCTTGTTCACAAAACATCAACACAACGTCAAGCTTGTTATTGTTCAACCAAATGAGATAGAGAAATGTATTCTGCGCAACATTTAGTTTTCTCCGCGTCTAGATTATATTAAATAACTCATACTTTTTAAGGATAGAGGTCCTTATCTCCGTTTGCACCTGCACCATCTGTGAATGTGTCGTTTACTGATGTATGGTGAGGCTATTTCAAGAAATAAAATATTGTTAAAAAAACAACGAATTTCCATTTGCCACAAATTTCATTTTGTACAGAACAGACGTCCATATGATAAAATATTTTATAACATGCTCTTCTAAAAGGTATTAAATGTTTTTTGTTAATTTTCTTTTTAACTCTTAGAAGCCGGGAGTCGAGTTTTCTTGCCTGTGATGTAATACAACAGATAATCTGGCTGTGACGATTCGGCTATCTTCGGGCGCGGGGAGAATTAAACACTGAGCAGGTGCTTCTAGTCAAGTGTAGTCTGCCTGAATAGGCAGACGACACTTGACTAGAAACACCTGCTTTACCGTAACTTTTTCGCGGTTGTCATGTTCAATAAATTCATTCTGATTTCCGGACTTCTAAGAGTTAATGTTTCCATTTTTGCTTGAAATCTTCGCTTCTTTTTCCTGTACATCATCTTATAAGTTTGTTAGAAAAGCCTGAGGAGGGCAACTTCAAAGTCCTAAAAATCTACTAAATCTTAATGAGAAAATTTGGACGGACATAGATTTGATTAAAGCAAAAAATAATATTCTTTGTTCTATAAACATATTTTGCATATGTTATTGCTTTAGTATTTCCATTTAACTTTGAAAAGTTGGAGTTTTGTCTATTTTTGTGACCTTCTGACAGATAATACCCCCCCCCCCCCCCCCCCCCTTGTGTCAGAAGTCGTAATTTCTTATGTCTGGACAATGGAGGTGTTTATTTCTACGTGGGCGACAAAGCGTGTGATGCTTGCAGTTAGGAAAATATTGAATGATGTGTGTTCAGAGCAATAAGATAAAAATAGAATGAAAAAAACACTTCTGATGGTAAATCCTCTGGTATTTTTCTAACAATTACTCAATGTCACGTTTTGTTATTGAAATCAAACATCTAGCCCCCCTTCAGACGTTAAATGTATTATTCGTTTAAACGGGATTCATTTAAAATCAATGGGACGCGGTGGCTCAGTAGGTAGAGGTAAAAGCTGCAGGGCGAGAGGTGCTCAGTTCGAATCCCACCTGCGGCAACCGCGTTGTGCCCTTGGGCAAGGTATTTCATCCCCAGAGTTCCAATGTGTAATATGTGTCAGTAGGCACAGAGAACACAGTGCAACTCAGCTGACGACTTCACTCCCATTGCCCACGTTGGGCACGGTAGCGTTGTGTACAAAGGCGTACCGCACATAGATGGTGCACTTGTCTTCAGCCAATGCATATCCTGTATCGTAAACAAGCATGCGGTTACGCATTCACAAGATCATAGATTGTTTTATCAGTGACCCCTGATACATACCGTATTCGAGTAATTACGGGCCCAATACATACTTATTGTAAGATAAATATGTTATCACCACTGTGTGTTGATCGAGAACGTGTTTAATGTCGAAATTGATGTTCATATTAGGTATCGTGGTGAACTCTTTACTGCGAATCGCGATACGTAATAGGAACACCATCGAAACTTGATACAAGTTCCTCGATCAACACATACGGTAGAACTGATAAGAAATTGTATTACTTTCCAGGGTGTGGTTTACTGATATTTCTGGGTTTGATTATAAACGATAACTTCACAAGTGAATTATGCAATTAACTATTGTGTCATGTATGCGTATGCGCAAACGAAGACGCTTTGCCGTGGATATAATGGGGACTTCATTGTTTTTTGGTTTTTTTTAACCCTTTACCTAATATGAAAAGAAAGACGACGAGCTCGTTCCAATGAGGGGTCAAAACTTATGTTTTAGAGACAAAAAATGAAAAAATATTGAACATTAATTGGCGATTTTTGAGAATAGCGCTGGCCGTTACGTTAGGTAAAAGGTTAAATAATATAATTTATCGTTAATAATGAAAAGTAATAAACAGAGTAATCGCTTGACTGGACTGGTTACCTGAAATGATTCATTCGAGGCGGGGGACTATATTGTAAAACACACATGCGCATTCACGCACTCGTGTTTCTACAGCGTCACTCACCTCTCACGAATTATTCAACAAATAAATTGATTAATAATCTATCCGTCGAAATGCATCCGTCAGGACGTCATTATAATAATTATGTCGCCCAGACGAAAAACTATCTGCGCGTCAGAATGCAAAATCATTTATCAAATATCCGTTTAGATTCAGGAAAGGCAGTCTCAGACCACTTTAACCTCCAGGGCATTAAATGCATACTGATGGTCATCGACGTGTTTTCGAAATACGGATGAATGAGACCACTGAAGAATAAATCGGGAAATTGCGTGGCCGAGGCTCTGAAGAGCATATTCGCATCGTCTTCTTGAAAACCGGATAAATTGTGGGTGGACAAGTGGAAGGATTTTTACAACAATCACGTTCGTCCGTTGGTCGACCTCTATTCCGTCGAAAACGAAGGGAAAGCTCGTGTGATCGAACATTTGAATACAACCATAAATGAAAACATGTCCAAGTATTTCACGGCCAGTAAGACCAAGAAATATATTGACTGGTTGAAATATACAACAACACGCGACACAGGTCGATCAAGATGACGCCTGTAGAAGCTAGCGATCCTCGAAACGAAAAATGCGTCTTTGCGAATCTCAATCCCGAAAGGATCAAGACCAAGAAGAAGTCCAAAACCACCGAAATTTGCAGTCGGCGATCGAGTGAGAATCACTTCTTATAAGTTACTCTTTGCGAAAGGTTACACTCCTCGTTGGACCAAGGAAATCTTTGAAATCGTTAGAATATTTTACACGGATCTGGTGACTTACAAAATAGAAGTGTTAGAAGATGATGAAGATGACAGAAGAGAAATCATTGGAACAGTTTACGAACAAGAATTGCAGAAGACGGCGTTTTGAAAACCAACCCTTCACTTTTATTTATTTATTTTTTATACATATATAGTAAGGAAAAAAAATAAAATAATAATTAAAAAAAACAATTTATAATAAAAAAAGCAAACGAATTAACACAGAAAAACAGACAAAAAATGATGAATATATTAAATATAACCGAAGGTATATTGGGAGATGAAAGCATTCAAGAATACTAAGTTCACGAGCACGAACCAGTGACTGGAACCAGTCTGAACAATGCCAGTGAAATAACAGTCAAAGTTGAGACTCAAGATCTGTTCGTTCATCCCAGTGAAAGTTACATAGTGATACAGGGACGTCTCACCAAGACGGAAGCGATTACGCCGACGATGACGTAGTCACTCTAGCCAATAATGGCATGATGCATCTGTTCAGTAATATAAAATACATGCTCTCGGGACAAGAGGTAGAATCTGTGTTTCATTTCAGACAGGCCGAATCCGGACGATTTTTCGAAATCTAAAGGACTCAGTCAATTGTGGGTGAAATACACCATCGCCGACATGAGTGCAGCTAATACCGGCGCCGCCCTGAGATTCAACTATATCGTCAATACGTCGAGACCCAAAGGAACGTTTTCGTTCAGGATACCTCGTGACCGATGCGGGTAAGATACATCTGAACAAGATATCTTGGTTCGATCCGCACGTCTTGCTTTCAATCGCGGAGAAAAAAGATCTCTACAAGATCATAGAATCGAAGCGTAAATTACCGGTGGTATTTAGAATGAGACATCATCGTCGGCCGTCAACGAAATCTTATTGATATTTTTGGTGTACATCTCGTGCATTTCGCATTGAATCGCAGTCATCTTTTTATACACCGTCGAACCTTCTAAAAGACATTCTTTATACTCTTCGAAAGTGATGCTTGTATTCATCACACACGCTTGAACATCTTTAGCTCTCTTGATCGCTTCATCGTCGATGAGATAAGTGTACAATTTAGGTCTCAAACCCATTAATTCGGTGATGTCTTCCACCGCTCTCGTTTTTGAATTTACCCAGCAACTTTTTATTGACACCTTTTAGAATCTTAGCAGGGTGCTCGTCGGGATAGTTACTTGTGGCGAACCATTCATTCACATCTGGTGCTATGTCCTCGTAGACGTCTCTGCCTCGTAAGCAAGACAGTCCATGTCGGTGAACATTAGTTTGGCTTTCAAACCGAATTTGGATTTGACGAAATCATGGTGAAACTCATACATCAACTGCTTGCTGACGTCTAAGATGATCGCTCCGAGATAACAGGGTTTGTCAAACTTCAGATGCGTCTTTTGCATGTGCCCAGCCACTAGACTTTCGTCGAATATGGTTCTATGTTGATAATTAGGTTTCCAGAATAATTTTCTAGACTTTTCTTCAGATGTGACGAGTTGAACGTCGGTTCTATTCCTAATGTTTTCCATAGATTTCCCATACACGCAATTGTTCAAGAGTTTGAAGAAATCTTTTTCGATGTCGCTCTCAGCTTGCATTCTTAAATTCGTGTTGAGATCGATGTATTTTTTCATCCAAGGCTCCTCTTCGAATCGAATGATTCGATGCACGTCGATCAATCTCATCCCACAATCGATGTAATGTTTCAGATTTTCACAATAGACCACACACTTGCATTTGCGATCTAAATTGGAAACGAGTATTTCGATGCCATTCACTTCTCTGTGCTCGGGAGCCAACGGATAATCGCTGTGTGGATCGTGTAATGTTTCTGAATAATCCAAATCGACCTCTAGAATACAAGGATAGTCTCTCCATTTTGTTTCCAACGTTTCGACCCATTTCAAATTTCTGATCGATAAAGGATGACTATTGGCCCAACCGTACAAATTATTAGCATCTCAATACTGTATGTATTTATTCGTTTTTTCCGAATCGAAATCTTTTCCCATGTGATAAAAAATTATTAGCTTTGGCATATCTGGTGGAAATCATATAGACGCCACCTCTCACAGCCTTTTCGAACATGAGTAACATGTTGACGTCTGATAATAATTGCAATAAACTTCGGCCGTCTTCAAGAGAGCCTACCAAGCGAGTCCAGGTGCTGTGAAATACCAAGACGGATCTAGTTCGTAATGTCGACAACACACTGATCGAAAATATTCGAACACGTCGGCCAAGAGAAGCACATCGGTTTTTAAACTGAGGTTGTGATATTCTCTCATGGATTTCATGTCGAATAATCTCCACACTTTTCACGCGTGATGGTAATCGTCGCCGGAAATGTGAAACTGGTATAATTTCGAATAAAAATCTTCTTTAGAAGGTAGAGCGACTTTCTCGGATTTCTGGAGATCACTCATGTAATCGTAAGGATAGACGCCTTTCCTCAACATGACGTCCACCAATTCTCGTCAATCGTTAAAATGTTTATTCACGACTTTAATTTTCTCCCAATCCAAACTTCCAGACTGGCCGACATAAATTAATAACTGTTGATGAAACGTATCTCTTTACGGATGGGACTCTCCATTTCCTCGCTCGATCCATCCTTCTTCTTTTTATTCTCCTTCATCTTTTTATTCTCCTTCTTCTTTCCACCGACAACCTTCCATTTAGTGAATGAAATTATTTTTCGTCGTTTTGCGCGATGCAGCTCAACTCCCCCTCGCTGACACCCATATTTTTCACGAACAGGTGACTGCCGTAACCCGAGAGACTGTGAAGTATCACCGGATAGAATTCAGCATCTCGAAATCTTAAATTACATTTGTTGTGAGCAGTGCCACGAAACAGACCCGTGTAATGATCGTGATTTCTAACTTTATTATTTTCAGACTGATCATTGAATAATTGTCTACAAATGTGACATTCGGTGATTCCGTTGTATTTTCGTTGTTGCTCTAGCGTGATGATCATGTCTTTAGGTTCTTTAACCCTTTACCTAACGTAACGGCCAAAACCGGCCAGCGCTATTCTCAAAAATCGCCAATTAATTTTCATTATTTTTTTTCATTTTTTGTCTCAAAAACATAGGTTATGACCCCTCGTTGGAACGAGCTCGTCGAGCTCGTTCCAAAGAGGGGTCATAACCTATGTTTTTGAGACAAAAAATGAAAAACATTAGTTATTCAAGAATTATTTTTGCAAGTGTCGCCTGCTTTTCAGGTTAAATTTGATTCTAACTCTTCCACGAATCTTTCAGCCACGTCGTCGTCATCTGAACATTTACTGTAGATGAAAGGACCTGACGATTGAGAATCGTCGAAAGAACATTTCACATAATAACAATAGCCCGAAGGCACGTGCTTCTGATATTTTTCAGCGTAACTCCTGTGCTCGTCGAGCTGGCAAGAATTTATTTTCGTGGTGAAGCATTCGAAATCAGCATAGACGATGAATGGTGGTTCTAATCTTCTATTGTAATGACGGAAGTCCACATAAGTGTTAGGTTTAGGCCTTTTGGTGGTAACGCCTTGCTTTTCACTGCAATATTCCCGATGATGCATCAACGATTATTGACGACGGAACGAATTCATGCAGTTGAGACAGAAAAATTTCTTGCTATTATGTCCACAAATCTGCTTCAACAACAATCTACTCGTTTCTTTAATCCAGCAATAATGTTGATTGTCACATTCCGAAATTAAAAACAAATTAACAATTTTTTCTCTCTCTTTGTGCGAAGTCAGGCTGAGGGGATAGACTATTCCTTTTTAATCGTCTCCCTCGTATCCCAAGACGTTCGTGGCCATGGTGGGATTTAGCTTTTCAAAACCTTCGATGTCTTTCAACCGCATCGAGAAAGACACTCCCACCCAATCGAGATTTTTACAAGTGTCCACGTACTTGGAAACTCTCTGAGAATTCTTTTTTACTGGATACAAGTCCTTTGTGATCGCCCATTTGAGACACTCGTTATGATGTCCAAATTTCAAGTTGATCACAGCTTCTTTTTTTAAATACGAAATAAGGTAATTGTATATATGAAGATGCTTTCAAAGGATCGTGTCTATCCACGTGAATATGGAAATTCAATATCTTCTCGAATGTCCAATCACTTCCCTAGTTTTGATACGTAGCCATGGATTTCAACATCTTGTATTTCATCACTTCGTAAACGTCGGCTAATTCGTCGTCTCTAAACACAATCTCGTTTTTAGATCGGAAATAGGTATCTTCCACCACGCTCTCACCCGTCTTCGCATTGACCTTTTTCATCAGACAATTTAAGATCATGTTTATTTTTAAACCCTTATCTAGAAGTTTTCAAAATACGTTCAACACTCTACCCTTCACCTGTTCCACGAACGATTTGGGACCGAGTTCTGCGAGACCGGGCTTCATGTTGAAAGTTTTAAACCATCCTTTGGTGGCTTCGTCTCGTTCTATCAAAATTAGTGGTGACTTCAATGCTTTGATTATGATTTCCGTTATCGCATTGAATCCATTTTTTTTCATTCACAGCTCTTGCGATTGCACCCATAGTTTTTTTCT
Source organism: Pictodentalium vernedei (assembly GCA_031216915.1). Lineage (NCBI taxonomy): Eukaryota > Metazoa > Mollusca > Scaphopoda > Dentaliida > Dentaliidae > Pictodentalium > Pictodentalium vernedei. The sequence goes on from CM062293.1 coordinate 507,409,798, forward strand.
AATGAATCGTCATATCGAACCGTGTCGCTTTTCATTTTATTATTATTCTCTTTTGAAACCTTCTGCCATTCCACCACTTTTCGTTTAATGGTCATCTTCTTCTTAGTTTCATCTGCGGTCGTTTGTTGATGCTGTTTTGTCATCGCTGTCTTCTCATCTTTTTTTTGCATTTCGAGTTGTTTTTGTCACTACCACAGATCTTTCGTCCATTCCTTTTCCATCGAGCAAATGACCGATGCATTCGTCTTTTTTCATGTATTTGACACCTTTCAATTTCAACGACTGACGCACTTTGGTTTGTAATTTCACCAGTGTTAGATCACAAGTCTCCTCGTACATGGCTTCAATCAATCATTCTTTGGTTTTGTAACGCTTATAATTTTTAATTCCTAGATTTCTACAGTACTTTTTCAACAGGGGTATGGTATATAATTTTATTTTTTTTCTTCACAATATACTTTTTATGTTTGGCATTATTTTTGTGTGTATGTTAAACTTCTTATTTAATATATATATATAATATTTTTTAATTTTTTTAACAAAATTTTTTTTTGTGAATTATTAAACTTATATATATTTTTTGTTGTTGTTTTTTGGGGGTTTTCTTTAATGACAAAAAAAACCAGGGGGGGGGGGGGTCTTCAAAAAAATTCCGGACACAAGGCCTAAAATATTTTTTTTCCACCTTTTGACCACCACCCACCCACCCACGTGCAAAAAAAAATTTTTTTTTCCTCTGACCACATGGACACCAACCCACGACCTATATTTTTTCAGTGTATCACCACAGTGGGTAATGAAAAATTATTGCACTGAGCTTCCAGCTGTCAATCCTTGCCTTAATTTGAATCCTAATCTGATAACTGTTTTTTTCACATCTTTATGTTCTGGTGGTTTTAATACCTGATGACAGAACTTTCAGTTGAGCATTTGTAATTCATGCATTTCAATAATATGTCTATATACACTATGGCGTAGTGTATACTGGCATATTATTGAAGTGCATGAATTACAAATGCTGAACTGAAAGTTCTGGCCTCAATGCTCTCATAATAATTATCATTCATGTGTTAAGTTCCGAGACTGAAGAAACAGTTTAAATTTAGTGAAGAAGTTTTAATTTTAATGACCTGACTACAGGCTAAGTGTCTAGGCTTGAGGTTTCAGCCAATTGTCATTACTCAAAAGATAGTAGATAGCGTAGGAAAGCTGAAAATCTGTCGCCTAACACTATTGTAAATCTCACTGTCCGTCCTGGTCCGTCTCCGAAAAAATGTCAGCATTGATTTCTGCATATAACAGCATATAATGTAAGAATTAGACTATTTTTGTGAACATCAAATAGAGAATTAAAATAATCTTCTTTTGCTGCATAGTATTCTGCTCAGCTACTCATCTATATACTCTGGCTCAGTCAGGATCAGTTTTCAATTCAAATATTAACTGTAACTTTTGTTTCATGTTTTCACGAGATAGCCAGACAAACCCTCTGTGAAAACCCTGGTACTATCACTATGAGCTTGAATTAAGTAAGTGGGGTTTTATATCAAAGATGCACAGTGAGAATTTTCATTAGTTTCAGGTTACAAGAGCTCTACTCAGAGAAACTGGGCATTTAGATATTTTCCGTAAATGTTTTACATTATTTTAGATGTTCTGCTAAACACATTGCTACTCATTGTAAAATCAAAATTGTGCCATGATGATTCAGCTATGAAAATTATGTTAACCATTCCCAAATTAAAATTCATAAATTTCCACTGATTGTTTTTAGTCAAACTGGAGTACACAATTCTTTAATGCATCTAATTTAATTTACAAAAAAGATAACAAATCCCCTAATCAGCCTAGTGGGGCCTTATTCACTAACCCTACCTGACAAACAGGTGCCTATTAGACTACTAGACAACAATATAGCCTTGTTATGTGAAAATAATTTGAAAAAAAACACCAGGAAAAAAATTGCAACTCCCGGAAAAAAGGTGTTTTGACCCCCATCCGACCACCCACCCACCCCGGCCTTGTGTCAGGAATTTTTTGGAAGACCCTCCCCCCCCCCCCCGCTGAAAACCCCAGAAAAAACGCATACTAACTCATGATAAGTGTTTTAATGAGCTTTTCTAGTCGAGATTTAAAATCTATCTACAATGAACTAACTCTCTCTCTCTCTGTTCATAATTTCGCGTCCGTGACGTGCATGTTAATTTAAAGCTATCGTCTCCCCGCTGATAAATCCATCGGAAAATCAGATTCACCCTCTCGAACGTCCGTTCTTCCCCGATGATCAGATTCAATTTGTCGACCACTTCCTTAGAGACGTTCGGATATATATTACTCCCGTAGATCAGCGACAGATCGTCTGAATCAAAATTGTTTATCTTCTTCGAGAGGATGGCTAATAGATCGTCTTGACATTCATACATTAATTCCAGGGTGGTCTCGTTCAATTTCAAAGGCAATGTATATTTGTCGTATTCCTCTCTTAGTCCAGTCGTTTCCATGTCCTTCAATTCGATGGCGTTGTGCGATTGTAGTCTATAAATTTTACTATCGAACTTCGAATATCTGTCGACTCTCTTCAATTTTAATGCGAATTGTTTAGGTACTGACGATTTCATGACTGATTGTTTTTGTTAAATGATAATAAATATTAATTGTAAAAATTATATTTTTTTTACTTCTTATTATATATGTAAAAAATAAGAACCTTTTTTACAGTTTTTTTTTCTTTAATGACAAAAAACAGTTATTCAATTTTATGTGTTTTTAGCTCACCGAAGGGAGCTAAACTTATCACTTGCCGTCCGTCGTCCGTCGTCCGTCGTCGTAGTCGTCGTCGTCCGTCGTCGTCGTCGTCCGTCCGGCGTCGTGAACATTTTTCAAACAACTTCTCCTCTGAAACCGTTAGGTCGATTTGCTCGAAACTTGGTATGGATGTTCATTACCATATGTCAATTCAAGTTTGTTCAAATGAAATGGACCTGCACCCTTGGGACCCCATAAGGGGGCATAACTCCGATAGCACCCTATGTATATTAGAGAAATTACTAAAACATCTTCTTCTCCAGCACAAGTGGGAAGAATCATTTGATATTTGGTGTATAGCATTATGGGGTGGATCTGATTCCAGTTTATCCAAATCCGCCCCCTGGATTCATATTTGGGCTCACTATAGAAGCCCAAATTCGAACTTAGTGCATTTCAGGCAAATTTCTTTAAAAATCTTCTTCTCCAGATCCAGCAGGCAGAATCTTTGGATATTTGGTATGCAACATTGTGGGGTGAATCTGATTCAAGTTTGTTCAAATCGGCTCCCAGGATTCACATTTGGGCTCAGTATAGAAGCCCGAATTCTAACTTAGTGCATTTCATGCAAATTTCTTAAAAAATCTTCTTCTCCAGACCCAGCAGGCAGAATCTTTTGATATCTGGTATGCAACATTGTGGGGTAGATCTGATTCAAATTTGTTCAAATCGGCCCCCTGGGTTCATATTTGGGCTCAGTATAGGAGCTTGAATTCGAACTTAGTGCATTTCAGGCAAATTTCTTTAAAAATCTTCTTCTCAAGATCCAGCAGGCAGAATCTTTTGATATTAGGTATGCAGCATGCTTAGGGGTTGAGATTCAAGTTTGTTCAAGCCAAGTCCCTGGGTTCATATTTGGGCTCACTGTAAGAGCCCGAATTATAACTTGGTTCAAAATGAGGAATTTTCTTTAAAAATCTTCTTCTTCAGATCCAGCTGTCGGAATGTTTTGATATTTGGTATGCAGCATCCTTGGGAGGGGGGGGGGGGGGGGGAGATTCACGTCTGTTCAAGCCATGTCCCAAGGTCCATATTTGGGCTCTCTGTGAGAGCCTGAATGATAACTTAGTTCAAAATGAGGAATTTTCTTTAAAAATCTTCTTCTTCAGATCCAGCAGTCGGAATGTTTTGATATTTAGTATGCCGCATCCTTATGGGATGGGGGGGGGGGGGAGATTCAAGTTTGTTCAAGGCATGTCCCTAGGTCCATATTTGGGCTCACTGTGGGAGCTTGAATTGTAACTTCGAAATGAGGAATTTTCTTAAAAAATCTTCTTCTTCAGATCCAGCAGTCAGAATGTTTTGATATGTGGTGTGTAGCATCCTTGGGGGGGGGGGGGGGGGGGAGGGGGTGAGATACAAGTTTGTTAAAGCCAAGTCCCTGTGTCCATATTTGGGCTCCCTGTGTGAGCCCGAATTATAACTTAGTATATATTAGGACTTTTTCTTTAAAAATCTTCTTCAGATTCAGCAGTCGAAATTTTTGATATTTGGCATGCAGCATCCTTAGGGGTGAGATTTAAGTTTGTTCAAGCCAAGTCTCTGGGTTCATTTTTGGACTCACTGTGGGAGCCCGAATGGTAACTAAGTTCAAAATAAGGAATTTTCATTAAACATCTTCGTCTTCAGATCCAGCAGATGAATGCTTTTGATATTTGGTATGCGACATCCTTAGGGGGGTAAGATTCATGTTTATTCAAGCCATGTCCCCAGTTCCAAAAATAAAATTTTGTCTCTCATGACTTCATTCCTTTGCATTGTTGATGAACCATGTCTTACTGAATGTGACCCCAAACACTTCTTTGAACCACTTTGGCCGGTGAGCGATTAAGGATCCTTGGGGTCTCTTGTTTTTTTAAATGATAATAATTATTAATTGTAAAATTTTTTTTTTTTTTTTTTTACTTCTTATTATATATGTAAAAATCACAACCTTTTTTTTACAGTTCTTTTTCTTTAATGACAAAAAAACAGTTATTAAATTTTGTGTGTGTTTTTTTAAAATGATAATAATTATTAATAGAAAAAAAAAAAAATTTTGTTTTCTTCTTATTATGTATGTATAAAACTGTAAAATAACAACTTTTTTTACAGTTTTTTTTTCTTTAATGACAAAAACGTTTATAATTATGACTGATTATTTTCGTAATCTACTCGTCGATACCTTTAATTTGATAGATCGCATGACTAGCTGACTTATATTTTTTTTCACAGGGGAGGGAGTTCGGGCCGATCTCACACGTTTTAGACTCGGACGAGCAATCTCTCTCCTTGTCCAAAAAGACCTCATACATCATCGCAGGAGTGTTCGAGCGCACCAAAAAAAATTCACCGCTCTATTCGGACTCTGTTTTTCCCGCGAGAATCGACGTTAGATCGCGCGTCTTCCATCCGCGACGGCAATATCTATTTTGGAATTTTTGACAATGGGAATTTCAGTGTTAATCTTGTCTCTGTCGCAATCTTGCAAAATACGTAATATCCAAGTCGAAAAAATTCATCTAAAATGCGAGTCCGTGTTACCTCTGCGAAAAGATGAGTGTTTTCCCGAGAACAGCCGTTGTCAAATTTGTTGAGCATACCAAAAAGTGAATTTATAAGACGGTGAATTTTTTCGAGCTTTTAATAAATTCCGTAGAAATTTCAGTCAGACCCACGTTAACCGTAAGAGAAATTGAACGTCGAACCAACGACACCTCGTCTACCGCCACCACTGTAAAAACGAGGTGAAAGTGACGATGTGAACGCGGACGTGCCGCATCGTACAAGTCCATTGAATTCGATCGTGACGAACGCAATTTGCCGAAAAAACTAAGTTTCGGGTTAGGTAAGATTCTCGCGCATGATTTGGTGTGCTCGTACTCTCCATTAAACACTACTTGCAACTTGTAATGTCACACCAAAACCTGCGAATGGTCAATTTTTCTTGAAAACTTACCACATTTTTAGAAAAATCCACAGAAAACTGGAATTTTCAGCTTTTAAGGGGTATATCTCCTTAATCAGTCAAAAATGGGTTAAAATCTCGATTTTTGAATACCCATACTACTTACGAAAATTTTTCTCTTTCAGTTTTGCGTCCGGAAAAGGAAGTTACGTTTCTCTGTGGCATTCCCATTTGCTGTTGTTGGTGTCCAAAAACAGACTATTTTTTTCAAAATTTTGACATTTAGCAGCCCATGAAGGGTTAACAAATTCTTACCGGAATATTTTATCCATGCAACTGGTAATGTGACACCAAAACTATCAATGGCCATTTTCTCTTGAAAACCTTCAAGATTTTTGTGAAGAAATCCAGGGAAAACCTGAATCTGTTAAGCTTTTGATGGGTACCACTGTTAACCACCCAAAGGGGGTTAACGCTTGGCGTTTAGAATTCCTTATTACTTACAGAAATGGTTCTCAGTAAATTCCTCTTCCAACGAAGGAGATTATGTTTATCTCTCGGGCATGCATTGGGTGCTGTGCCTGTCCAAAAACAGCCCATTTCAACAAAATTACGATGCTTGGCATCTGTAGAGGGTTAATAAATGCTCACCGGAATAGTTTGTCCATGCAACTTGCAATATCACACAAAGACCTGCGAATAGTCAACTTTTCTTGAAAACCTACATGTTGCTTTTAGAGAAATCCACAGAAAATGGGAATTTTAAGCTTTTAAGGGGTCTCTCTCTTTAGCTCGTCCAAAATGGGTTAAGACGACGACTTTTGAATACCCTTACTAATTACGAAAATGTTTCCGTATACATTTTTGCGCTCAATAAAAGATGGCACTTTCCTTTGTGGCGTACCCAGTGGGGGTTGTTGGTGTCCAAAAACAGCCCATTTTATCACAATTTTTACATTTAACAGCCCGTGCTGGGTTAACAAATGCTCACCAGAGTATTTTGACCATGCAGCTTGTATTGTCAAACCAAGACCTGCGCTTGGCCAATTTTGCTTGAAAATCTACAAGACTCGTTTAGAGAAATCCACAGAAAACATGATTATTTTAACTTTTGATGGGTATTGCAGTTTAACCAGCCCAAAGCGGGTTAACGCTTGGTTTTGTGAATACCCTTATTACTTGCAAAAATGATCCACGATCAATCTTACTTCCAATAAATGAAGTTATGTTTATCTCTCGTATATCGTTTGGGTGCTGTGGGGGCCCGAAAATAGCCCATTTCATCAAAATTTCGATGTTTGGCAGTCTGTGAAGGGTTACCATATGCATTGGCGAAAATCTCTTGTATATGAATGGTCCTGTCACAGACAGGTCTAACAATGATGAATGTTTAACAAAAATCTACAAGACGCGTTTCGAGAAAGTGCCTATAAACTCTAATTTTGACAGTTTTTTGCCAATTCTAGCGAAATAAGGGTTGAATCGAAAATTCCGCTTTTCCGACATTTTTAGATTTTGTGCCCCTCTATGCGTGTGCAAAATCTTGGGAAAATCGGTTCGAAAATGGTTTCTGAAACGTACGGGCAAAATGTGTGGAAAAAAAAACCCAAGAAAAAAATATTAATAAAATAAATCCTAGAAAAACCATAGTCTTTTACAGAGAGAAAAGCCTAAAAATAATAATCCGTAGAAAAACAACCACGGTATAAAAAAGCTACTGTGGATTGCAAGTTATACCGTACCTCTCAGCCAATCAAAAGGCAGTATTTTGTTTCGTTTGGAAATAATGGTGAAAACAATAGAAGCCAATCATAAGATAGTTAGCTGAAGCCGTGGGTGAAGTCGATGATAAGATTACCACGAGGTGTTTCGGAGCTTGGGAATCACACATATGGAATCCCTTTTAGGGAATCCCTATAGAATCCCTTTTGGGGTAAACGGCCGTGGTCTAAGAATCCTTTTTTCCAACATGAGGACAAGAGTCGAAAGAGGAGTCACTCGTTCGTTCGATTAATTACTCACTAGTTTATTTGCTCGATAAATTTCCAATCCTTCAAGAAAAGCCTCTTCCAGTCACTACTCGATAGCTTATTTGCTTTATAACATTCGAGCCATTCGAACAATGACTGCTCCCGCTTGGTTGTCTTTCGGGTTTAAGAATCACATAAGACTTTGTTATACACAAAGGAGATAATTCTGCATAGGTAGATACAGATTATGGGAAATGAGGCAGTCTAATCGTTTGAAGGAAAATGGTAGGACGAGAGGACAGGATACACTACTACGGTAGTCAGAATAGCGTTTGTAATAGTAGTGAAAGACTAGGTTTGGAATGTAAAACTGTTCCACGTTAGAGGTTCTTTCGCTATAAGAGAGTACCCTAGAACTACAAAATGGAGTACACCATTGTTTAGAACTGGTCAAAACGGACCAAGATGCCTAAAAATAATAACCAATAAGCTACAACTCTCCCAACTGAAAGGGTTAAATAGTTGATAGCATGTTTGTGGTAATTAGATTACTCTTATACAATGACACGCGTCATATATAGCACTACGTGCTATTATTATAAGCCCTAGATGATGGCTTTGCCAGGTTCGTCCGGTAGTTTTGGGTGGATTTTGGGGATTTGGGGTCGTTTTCGGGACTATTTGGGTAAATCTAACCGAGGATTTGGGGGTAATTGGGTTGACTCTTATACAAAGAACGCGCTTTATAGCACGATGTGCAACTATTATAGGCCCTAGAAGGTGGCTTCGCCAAGTCCGTTTGGATATTTTGAGTGTTTTTGGGGTGATTTGAAGGGATTGTCGGGTGTATTTGAGTATTAGGATTTACTTTTGTTCAGTCGAACGCATCCTCCGAATATATCCTTGTCCCATTTCAGGCCTTGATGCACATAGTAACCCCATGCTACCATAGAAACCAAGATGGCGGCCTCTAGTATATAAAATGGACGGCAGAAACACGTGTCACCCTAACAACTTGTGCTGTGTATGCACAATAAGACTACTATGGGGATGACGTCACAAAGTGGCAACTTACGCGGTCTACCATGACAAATAAACATGACGTAAATGAAGTACCTACGTCACGTGACTATGACGTCACAAATGAGATCCGGTATGAGATCCGTCCAATCTGGGATGATCCATCCCTCTCCTTCTACTGACATGGCTGCAAGTGTTTTAACAGATGGGCGAGGAACAGCAAAAACATTCATACGATAGAAAATATTATTTATTACACGTCTGTTCTATGCAATCCCCATCTACAACAACACTAAACCATGCGGAAAATGAAAATCGTTGACGGACTATTTTTAATTAGAAGCGTAATTTCACTGCAATTTTCTACAAATCGTGCAACACATTTACAATTTGAATTGGCAGCGATAGCTGAAAATCGTCCCCTGAGTTCCAATGTGTTCTATGTGCCAGAAGGCACATATAACACATTGGAACCCAGGGGACGAAATAGTAACACGGGTTCCCCGCGCAAATTTGGATGACGATAACGCGCGTGTGGATGGGTTAATCGATATGGCACTTGTGCCATCGCGGAAGGATAAAACTCGAGGACAATATCGATTAACCCTTTCACACGCGCGTTTCGTTCTGTGTATTCAGCGAATTATGAAAAACTCAACTAATCATATGCAGGCAAATTCGTTATCACTGAAGAAAATTAAATTATATTTGTTTGAAGAAAATAACTCACACTTTCCAAAATCATTTGCTATGAACATCTGCAGTGACATTTTACTTTCCCTCACAGCGCATCTTAAGAATGTTAGGTGCTCTATTTTTTTACTGGCCTCGTTTTGACAGAAATGAAGTACTGGTTTTAAATTGAACAGCTGTTTAATAAATGCATTTCCAGAAACGAAATTCTTTTACAGATTATATAGTCTTTTGAGTGCATCAAGGTGCTTTAGCATTGCAGTTATCACAATGGTGCATCCAAGAGACGATATATAAATTGTATCGTATATTTTATATGCAATATATATATATATATAAATACTGTCCAAAAAAAAGTTAAGCCTCCTTCCCCTATAATATCAGTGGGCATACAGTAAATAGATAAATTCTCATGAGAGAAAACCTGATATTTTTAATAACGGGAATATGACTTATTAGTGAAACAAGGGTTTCTAGAGCATTTGCTTTCTTGAATGAACATTAGGCACCGCGGACGTCATCACAACGTCAAAAAACGTCAAGTTGTTCAGTATCTGGTGGAACCGCCTCGAGCATCTGTAACAAATCTTAATCGGAGTGGCATGCTGTCGATGACCTTCCGAATTTATCGCAATGTGATGTTCTCCCACCCCCTACAAGCACACGACGCAGACTGTCGATGTCATCAGGTGGCGGCTGTCTTTTAACAACTCCCCTGCCGAGTGTGTCCCACACACGTACGATCGGGTTGCAGTCCGGGCTCTTTGCACGGTGGTGAAGTGGTCAACAGCCTGCAAATGTTCAACAGTTTTGAGTATCTATGCCCGCTCCGATAGAGGAATGGGGAACATCACAATAAGAGATATTCGTATACCCACAGGTATTATGGGGTGGGGGGGGGAGGGGCTTAACTTTTTTTCGAAAAGAATACTTATATCTATATATTGAATTTCCACCCACCCTGAAGTGTGTCTGTGTTTGTCTTAAGGATGTCAGGAAATTATCCATCCCTGTCTCTCTGTCTGGTCCTATCGTAATTGTGGCTATTTTATTATCCTTAACCCTTTAACCAACGTAACGGCCAAAACCGGACAGCGCTATTCACAAAAATCGCCAATTAATTTTCATTATTTTTTCATTTTTTTTGTCTTAAAAACATAGGTTATGACCCCTCTTTGGAACGAGCTCGTCGATAGTTCTTCAAGACTTTTGTTTGTAAGTGTCATCTGCTTTCCATGTTGGGTAAAGGGTTAAGCATTCGGCGTGGTATCAATCAGTGATTCCACCCAGATGTGGTGCATATGAAATAAATATTTATCATTTATCGTTCTGTATCATTTTTACGGTGGCACCTGCCCTCCCTCATCCTGTCTTCCACTCATCTCTCTCTCTCTCTCCCTCTCTCTCTCTCTCTCTCCATTGCGATCGTACCACTGTGGTCAGGGCAGATCACATTCATCAACATCCATACTATATATATTTGACAAATCAAACACACACACGATTTCCCGTCTCGAATGATTTTCAAACCTGAATTACAAAATTGGGTCAAGGAGTAAAAATGTCCATATTTACGTTCTACATTCTTTTTGTGGTTAAAATATGACCGGATTATGAACTGATATCAAGAGATTTCTGATTTATACACAAAGGAGATTTTCTCCTGACCCTTTGCACAAAAGCTTTCTCATGGTCAGTTTATAAATCTGGTATTATTTGAGTACAGTATTTAATACTGATTGACAGACGAAGGATAAAAAACATTCAAGCATGTTAACATTAAAACGCAATAGAATAGCGGGGGAGGAATTCGCTAGAATTGTGCACTTGGTGATACCTTCCTGAAATTTGGCATGATGTAAGGGTAGGCATCAGAGATTTCAAAATCGATCGGCTACAAGTTGGCACCATCCTCTAGCCACCACTAGCAGCGAAATCCAAAATGGCCGCCAAGCGGATCGAAAAAAAGCTATTTTCGCCGATCGCACAACTGAAGCTCCAAACCTAACACCATACATGTGCTGTAATTGATGTGAATGATGGAGTGAAGCCCTTGGAACAAGTTGGGGGGAAGATTAATGGATAATGGGATCAGAATTTCCGTCGATGTGTGCGTCTGTGTGTCTGACTGTCAGTATGATCGTCCGTCCGTAGATAAATTAGTGTTGAATGTTTCTCGGGAATGCAATGGTCAAATGAACATGGTATGAGAGATTCCTGTCAACACATGAACAAGGGTACTCGATAGTATGCAGCAGTGGGGATACTTGGACATTTGATAATCCAATTAAAGTGACAGTCTATTCTCAACTTCCGGCATTTTCGATAGATTTATTTTCTAAGAAAATAAAACTATCAAATTTCTAGAGGAGTTCTGGTTCAATCTCAACACCATAGCGACACGTCTGCCAGCAAGGGCAGTGCTGGAATGAACTCGGGATGCATTAGTTCCCGTTGTTAATTATACAATGTTATCTTGCCAGTATAGAACATTGGCAAAATGGGACTAGAAGGGGTGAGTGTATGTTTGCAGTCATTCGAGGTACAGGAATATTTTTTGACTACAAGTAGTATTCTTCATTTTCGGCCAGTTAAGATGTGGTGTGTTCCAAGTCAGGATTAATGTTGCCGACACTTAATGCCCATCCCTCATGGTATGCTACTTTACCAGGGATATAGAGATATAGCCACCACTGGGAGCCAAAACATGACCTTTGATGTCGATGAGTGGTCGAAATGTTTTAGCGAATAACTTATCGAAATATGATCCGGTATGGCAATTTGATACCTTACGTTAGATTTATTAGATCAACTCAGGTATGGATTCATTGAGACATGAGTGCGCTACAAGATGAAGGATTTCCAAGTTGATTTGCTATGGAGTAGGAACTGACTAGTCACATGTGGCCTATGGCCAGAGAAAGACAAGGATACCATAGATGAACACACGGGTGAACGAAGGTATCAACTGTTGTACAGAGGCAAAATAGTTGGGGATATTGTATCATGCTATGCATGAATTAACACCGTCTTGTGCAGTAAATAACAGACTATTTTCCGAAATCTAAAACTGTATTCCTATACCCCGGACAATGTAGCAAGCCACATGGGATGAACATTTGTTAGCAAAATCAACTCAACTAGAAACATGACATGTGTTAACTGGCCGAAAATGGAAAAAAAAATACCAGAATAGGAGATGACTGGTCCTAACATGACAGTATACTACTCAATATTGTTACAACAGCCACCTTCACACTTACACAAAGGTGTGCACCTTAATCCAGCTTTCAAGCATTTGCAATTGCCCTTGCAGGCCTTGGCACAACTACAGTGGAGCATCAGTGCACATGCAGCACTTGCGTCTCCTAGGTGAGTCCAAAATGGGACCAGAATATTGAGACGTGGATTCCACTCCCATCCGTACTGTGATGGGTCTGGCACACATAAGTGTTTCTGCAGAGCACGATGCCAAATGAAAGATGACACAAGAATTACCCTTTTTACATGTTGATACAGAGCTGCTTTGGTGGGCGGGATGTTTTCCATAGACTTAAGGCCATGTGTGAACATATGCCGTCTCGCATCATTGACACGTGTACTGACACAACTGTTACTGTACATCTGTATGGTGAGTTTTTCGATATGCTGCATATGAGGGGAATCCTCTGAAAAGACTTGCGGATTCTCAGTCAATTCTATCATCATTTCAGTTGATGCGGGAAAATTCATCCATGCATTCCATCCTGTCTTCTTCCCAATGCCGAGCATGCTGGATGTTACATCACAACCTGTGAAGGCGTGGAAGAAAGTCAGGGCCTTACAGTAATCAGGTCCAAGTTGTGAAGCTATCTCATGAATTGGCATATCTTTATATGCCTTTCCAATTCCAAACCCAATCCACAGCTCACTGAGTCCAAGGTCACGGAATGTTGCGAAATGGTGCAAAGACAGAATGACGACATCAGAATCAACCGTGCGAAGAAAAGCTATTTTGTGACCTTGTGAGACTGCATGGTTGAGATGAAGCATCATGCGCGTGTCTGCTTCCTCGTGGTTCGATGGAGATATGTCACATAAGCTAACATCCTTATTGCATAGTACATATTCTCCTGATGTCGTTAACAACTGGTACTCGGATGTTGATGTTAATTTCAGCAGTTCAGCAGACAGGAACTTGAAAAATTCGTCTTTATTCTCACTAACTTTCAAGAATGCCTGCCAATTCTTCCCTTTAGGTAAAGGGACGTTCTCGGACACCCGTATCAACCTAACTGCTGTCTCACCGAGGCGTTTTGCTCGCGTCTGATTCTTCAAACTGCCTTCGGGGTAACAGTCATAGATCGCATCAACCCTTGTGGTGTTCGTGTTAATCAGAGATTCGATGTATGGCAATAATTGCAATCGAGCATATTCTCCAAACAGATCCGCTTTCTGTGGTTTGATTACATGGACTACAGCAGGCATATCCAAGATGACAACTGAAGCTTGTCTAGCTGCTGAATTCTTCCCTTGTGCAGGAATAGCTGGTAAACAATTGAGAATTTGAGATTTTGTCCCACTCCGTAGCTTACCTCTATCGGATAATGCTGGCGGATCACGTGCATTCTCGTGCATGAAAAACTCATCCATGTTTGAATCAGGCCGGGCTTGCAGTGAAACGAACATCTGGGTAACTATTGCGGCAGTTGCTTTACTTGACATGAGTTTGTCTCGGCCTTTGTCCAGGTTGGCTGGGGGTGGGTTAAGGAAGGTATATATATTTGCCTTGGGAATAACATCATTCAGGGGTACGGTGCATTCCACAAGCCTTTCCTTCAAGAAAGTGGAATATAAATGCTTGCCCCTTTCGGGTAATGACCGTAAACTCTTACTAACTTCGGGGTCCATATATTCACCAGTATCTAATGTCACCAGCTGACCACTAGTTTCATCATAAGGGTTGATAATGAGTCCCTGATTCACCAGATCGAGGAGAGATTTCAATTGATTCAGAAATTTTTTCTGCTCTGATACCGAACTTTCCGGGTGTTCCGTGTTATCTGATGATGTTGTGTGGAAACTTGCATATTCATACTCATCTATAACACGCAGAACTTCTGACCTTGAAAGCTCAATAACGACTTTCTCTTCAGCCTGGCCATAGAGACCTTTTGGACCACTGTCTTCTTTGAGTAGTTGGATACTATGTTCTTGGCTCTGATCTAAACCCATCATACTGAACTTCCTCTCACTACGCTGGACCACAAAATGGCCTTCCATGAATTTGTTGTGGATTGAAGGATGCCTCTGGGTAGCTGAGACATGTCTCTCAGAAATACGGGGACCCACCGACAATAATTTGTATGTCCTAGGGCAAAAAAGTAACTGCACAACTCATCGATAGAACACAGTGTACCAGGCCAGTTACCGATTCGTTGGTTCCGAACGAATTGACAGCTTGTCAAGAGAAAGTTCCGAACGATTTCACCCCAATAGCGCGCAGTTGGAGATTGTGAAAGAATCCTCTGTTCCCACATTTCAAATGACTCATGGGGCCCAGTCTGCTGACAGTAAATCTCATAAGCATTCTTTCTGAGGATCTCAAGCCAAGCTAGAGTGAGAAGATATGCCTGTCGCGTCCTCTTGACATGTTTCCCACCAAGTAGGGATGATGCTACACCGGGTGTGAATATCTTTGCGAGGTGAAACATTCGCTCCCAACCAGAACCACCCATAAGCTTACCACCAGCTTCTTGGGTGCACATTTCAAGATGCAGGAATCCAATCATACACACCATTCGATCCTCACCTATCTCCTCTGGGAACAGCCATTGACATTTTTTCTGCCTGGCATACAACGGACAGTCACCTTCAATGACAGGTATCTGGCCGGGGTTTACGAAAGCAGTAGCTTCCCTGACCACATACATAGCATGCTTCTGCATACTGAGTGAGTCCGCTTTCTGCTCACTGAAAACAGGGAATACCCCAATAACTGCACGAGGTTTGACATTGTCTTGATCTTCATGTTTTGAAAAGAAGCCTGAAAAGGTCACAGGGACTTCATCAAGCTGCCAGCTGCCATCAACCTTCCCTTTATTGCTGATCTGTGACACATGAGACAACCAGTCATTCTCTCCCACGTTCAAATCTGCATATTCATTGGGCCGTACATTACATTCATCTGGAGATTCAAGCCTGATGTCCCCACCAAAGTCTTCAACGAAAGGAACAAATGCATAGTCGTCTGGGAGTTCAATTTGTGTGTCTTCTGGAACATCTAAACTCAGTGGTGGGGGATCAGTACCCACATTGTCCCTGCTCAGTTGACCAATGAGTGTGATGGACGTACCATGCATATCAGATCTACCAGATACATCAATGTTATCAGTGGTTCCTATCGAGAAAACATTACGTTTGCAGTTAGCTGGGACTACAACACCTTCGTTCTTGAACCGCAGTGAAACAGCTCTCGCGAAACTCCTGCGAACATCCATTACGCGATCATAAGAGACAGAGAGTCCCATTTGATGAAAATCTCTGATAAGATTTTTCATACGATCATGGGCATGCAACTTCAAACCCACATAAAGAGGCATTGGAGTTTCTCTGTCACGTCTCTGGTGAACATTTTGTGCATGTTCGGAGCGTTTCGCTGAATTGCTGATCAACATCTGTGAAATAGTACAAGCCACTCGAGTCTTGGCATTAACAGTCTCATCATCGCCTAAGTTCTGTATACTACATGTGCCCTCAAGTAGAACTCTAAGAAGAGTCAGGAGTGAGTTGGGTACAGGCTCGCTCAAGCAATAAGATGAAAATGATCCCGTGAAAGGAGCTTGAGATATGAGTATGTGTTTACGCAGAAGAAGACCCACATCAACTATCTTTTTTGCCTCTTCCTCAGACACTATACGAGTTAAAGATTCGGACAACAAGGAGCCAACTCGAAACCTACTTGAAATAAACACATCTCTACCCTGTGTGAAGGCGTCCCAGCCATCGCCCAATTTCTGCAACAAATGTTCTTTGAATCGAGTGGAATGTATTTCTTCACTAAGCCAATCAGAACCGACTTGCTTCAACCTCCGACTGTACAGATTCTTGAGATCGACAAGCTTCATCGCGGAATCGTTGTGTTCAACAAATGTTATGAGCTCTGCCATAACGAGAGGGTCATAGGGCAGGCCTGACGCGGAATGTTCGGCGTTCTTCGACTTTTTAGATTTAGCCGCTCGTGCTTCATTGGCAAGCTTACAATAACAGGTTTTGTGATAGTAAAGATCACTAGCAGCGGAATCAAATGCTGCATTGACCCGAGAAAAAACAACCCAGTTCTCGGCTTCCTTTGCCATAATTTTGAGTTTATTGTTATCAGACATTGATCTGCAAATAGGCTCACTGCTGTCACCTTCGCGTTTGTGACAATAAACACACTGGGGCAGTTTCCTGTCACAGCCAGATTCAAAACTTGTCCGTGTTCTTTTAGGACTCAGCGTGGAGCAGGATGCCACTGCCTCATTTCGCTCTCGCTTGTGTAGCACGCGCTGTACGATGTGAGTCCGAATACTGTCACGGCATGTCTTATGATATATTGCCTTATTCGTCAACAGTGACATCGACATACACTCATCACTCTCTCTCATCAAACAATCAATGGTCAAATTATATGGAAGCTCAACGCCATTATCTAGGAAGCGCGTTATGTCTTCCTCAATAGCTTTATAGGCGTCATGAAAACGAGATTCTCTATACGGACGCATCAATTTCTTGGAACTGTCTTGCTGGCAAAAGCAACAACGTTCCCAGTCAGTACTAGTCCGTACACGAAGAGGATTCTCACTCATTCTGTGAATGATTTTTGTGAACAATCGCGTTCTCGAATTAATTTCGACAGACAAATCAGAATTGCTTGCGGAATTACGCCAAACAAGAGATTGTATGGCAAAGAGACTGCTTCATAAAGAGCGTTGTTTCTCCGGGATCAGCGTCATTCAGGTTTGCCTGAATGACGCTGATCCCGGAGAAACAACGCTCTTTTCAAGTTCCAAGAAATTGATGCGTCCGTATAGAGAATCTCGTTTTATTCTACATCATCTCCCACGTCTGTTTCCAACACGTGCGTGGATCAGAGTTCACTTTCGCGCCCTTACAATCGGATGTATAGTCGGTAGACCGTCGAAAAGGAGGTTCCCTTCAGCCGCTGGCGGCCATTTTGGATTGTGCCGCTACTGGTCGCCACCGGTCGGTGTCAACTTGTAGCCGATCGTTTTTGAGAACCTCATAGCCTACACTAACAGTGTGCCAAATTTCAAGAAGGTATCACCAAGTGCACAATTCACCTGTATGTGACGAATTCCTCCCCCGCTAAGAAAGAGAAATATCTAAACGACACTCCTTAAAATTCAAATATAACTTATTTATATTGTTCTTTGGTCTCCAATGGTTACTCTGCATCAAGGTATATTAAGTCTTTGATCACAGCCTTTTCACAATAACCTTGAAGGGCCAGGTGGACGGATTTTTTTACTCTCTCTCTCTGATTGGACGTTCACGCAAAATGGGCGAGTGGCAAAACGGTCTCTGCAGCTGTTTCAGCAATTGTGGCGTTTGCGTCATAACTTATTTTGCTCCTTGTTTCACCGCTGGTAAAAATGCTGAGACAGTTGGGGAAGGCTGTTTTTGTTATGGATGTCTGAGTATACTGGGCCCAGTAGGTATCTGGTCTCGAGCAAAAATCCGAGGCAAAATAAGAGAGAGCAAGGGAATTGAGGTAAGTGTATTTAGGTTCTCAATACCTATACTCCAATATCTCGATTTTATCATTTAAAGTTATCAATGTTTATGTTGTACATTTATCAACAGGAGCCTGCAGAGCTTACAATTCATTCGAGAATTAAAATGGATTCTCGCATATGATTTTCGCAAGGAAAACAACCAGCTTTGATGCTCGCAAAATGTGCATTGATTCTTGTTTTAAATTCTGAGAGAGCCCTTAAAGGTCTCTATAATTTTATTTATTTTTTTTTGCTTTCCCTTTAGTAAGGAACATTTGCCTAGGCAGTGATGTCTAATGAGGTATAGGCTGCATATACAGGCACCCGAGACTTCACAAGAAACCACAGCCAATGTAATGTACTCTAACCTCCATCGGCAAGACCATCACACGCGTGCACTTTGTATAACATGTGTTCTTCATGCACGACAAGAAAGTCACGAAACTTGGAACTAAGCCCTAAAAGGTTAAATTCTGGTAATTATATAAATAACATCTTTTATTATACGCTAAACGATAGATTATCGAAGAAATTGCGGAAAGATAGAAATCGTATCCCACACTGTGAAGATATAGAAATTTTCACTTTCACAGTATCAATCAAAATGGCGGCTTTCAATGCACCACTTCAAAGTGAATACGAGACAAATGATCACTGGAAATGATCAATTTGTTCTAAAAAGGTATAATGAGATGAAAGTCTAGTGTTTTTGAGTGGATACCGATAATTTCCAGCAATAACTCAACACATATTCACCTTGAATTGATGCATGAAATCCGCTAGTCCAAACATAGACTGAAAGTCCGTAATATAAGTTTTTGGTTTGGTACGTCCTTTTAAAGGACGTACCAAACCAAAAACTTATATTGCGAACTTTCAGGTCATGTTTGGACTAGAAATCCTCCAGCTTAATCAGATCGCAAAAGGCTGTCTGTTCCGAGTATCGATCAAATCACTTCCGCGAAGCAATGATTCAATGCGCTGTTTACTTTCATGCATCAGTTCAAGGTTTATAATAGTGGAATTATCAGATTCTTCTAAAACGCGTATAATAAAGAGAAAATCTAGTGTTTTTGGGTGGATACTGAAAATTATCTCACTTGTGGCCGAGATAAAGGGTTAGTCTCGCTCGTGCAAGCGCTGCGAAAAATAAACATTTGTCTCGCTCACTTATGAGATAATTTTCGGTATCCACTCAAAATCACAAGATATCCCCTATTTTTTTTAATATGCACTGGTTGTACTCACAGGGGTATAACAATAATTAGAAAAGTTAAACAGTCCTCTCAAATTCTAAAATATTTAAGAACTAAAGATTGGCTATCACAGCAGGAGTTCGCAAGAATCAAAACCGATTCTTGCGAAGCGGGACAAGTTTTAAAGCCTGGCATATGCCAAAAATACATAGAACGACACACGCGTGTGAATGGGATAATCTATAAGGCACTTGTGCCATCGCAGAAGGATAAAACTCGAGTTTTTGACTGAATGCTGGAAGATAAGGAGGGAAAATGGAAGAGGAATACACCTGCGGGGATAGTGGGTTAATGTAGGCCTCCTCGTTAGAGGACCGCGACAAATCAACGAAAGGCCAGGGAAGGCCGAAGATTTATTACATCTGAATCGGTTGAGGCGTAAATTTCAGTAGAACTCTATAGAACTTGAAATGATTTGCATTATATCCTTTCTGTGTTGATAAAAACAGATCCTGGTATTATTGCTTGGAACGCTCCCTCAAGGAGCGTTTCAAGAAATGGTACCATGACCTGATTTTATCAACTTAAAACGATGCGCATTACATTTTTCTGGGTTGATAAAACCAGGTCCTGGTCTCATTTATTGGAACGCTCCTTTCGAGAAATGATATCAGGACCTGGTTTATCAATACAAAAATAAAATGCAAATCGCTTCAAGATCATGAAATGGTATCAGGACCTTGTTTCAAAAATGTATTTTTTTTTTTTTTTCATTTATTTATTTATTAGGGTTTAAAGACACTTTAACAGCCAAGGTCATATCGTGTCGGTGACAGTTTAAATAGTGGAGGAAACCGGAGTATCCGTAGAGACCCACCGAGCAACGACAAGCAGCTGCCTACTCCCAAACATCGTGACTCCGTACTGCCCCACAGGCAGGGGTAGAGTTGTTGAAGACATGCGCACCATCGGCGTGCGGTACGCCTATGTACACGGCGTCATCGTGCCCCCATGTGGACAATCGGGGTTAAGTGCCTTGCCAAATTACACAACGCGGGAGTCCGAATCGATCGCTCAGACGGTCACCCATCCAATGACTCACCGGGATCGACGTTGCTTAACTTCGGTGATCTGACGAGAACCAATTACCGCAACGCCACAGTGCCACCCCCCCCCCCCCCCGACTTCATAAACAGTATGTACTGTTTCTTTTCACAGCCACTCGGATAATGTTTACTTTGAATGTGTTGGTACTCTCTCAGAAAATCCGCTCATTTATGGCTGGGGAAATGTTCGCTCACACTGGAGGAATATTCGCCTGGGGTAATGTCCGCCGGGGAAATGTACGGGCTTCGAAATTCCATATTATATTGTATTCAACACGCTTTTAACCTTTTGTACATTAATCAGTTATCAATAAGCTTGACATTCCTATCGGCCGCGGACCTTTGGGATTCATGGGGGCGGGGGGGGGGTCATACGACCCCCATGACCCTCCCTTGCTACATCCTTGCAGAGTTATTTTTTTAATTCTGGCCTCCGGTAGGAGTGGGCTTTCGAGAAGCCTGTTTCTTTTTAAGCGATTATGGAATACTATAACCAGATAACTGTTTGATTATAGCCGCCCAATTACGAATTAATTGCCAGCCATTTTGGGGCAGAGAATATGCATATACTAGGAGGGTGAACCGAGATAATAGAGTCAGCGCTTATATGAAAATATTTCGTATTAGTGGATTCAAACAATGAGAAAAACTCTGAAAGTAACTGTCGCAAATCTTGCATAAAATATTTGATTGTAATTTATGTAAATCTTGCAAAAATACTCGGGCCAGGTGACCAGGCTTGAGTATTTTCTGTAAGAATTGCTGATAAAATATTCCAACTGCATCGTCAAGGCACGCCTCCGTCGAAAGCATGCCTTGATGATGTAGTTGGAATATTACCCAGTAAGGATTTTTTGTTCAAAAACAGAAACGGGTGCCAGAATTCTGTACTGTGCGCTGCACGGGGCAAGTCGCTAGCAACTGCGAGGTCATCGTCGATATTGCTTGAAAACTTTAAATTCGCTTTCAGCAGCGGTAGTGACTAGTGAAACTGGAATTGGCGGCATGGCAGCAGGTGCTTTTTATATTAATGATGTGGAAATACAAGTAGTTTTTATTTTCGACATCATTTATGTACAATTTTTATCTCAGCTATACGTTTTGTCAGCTTTTGTGAGACGACTAAGATGACTTCTACCAGGTGAAATGATCCGAAGGAAAACGAATGGGACAGTCTATTTCGAAACGAAATCCTCAACTTAACCGTTTATCCAACGTAACGGCCGAAATCGATCAGCGCTATTCACAAAAAAAAAAAAATCACCATTCAATTTTCATTATTTTTTTCATTTTTTTTTTGTCAAAACATAGCTCGTTCCAATGAGGAGTCAGAAACTATATTTTGACGCCAAAAATGGGAAAAAAAATATTTATTCAAGAATTTTGTTTGCAAGTGTCGTCTGCTTTTCGTGTAAGGTAAAGGGTTATGATTCGAAATCGAATCGAGTCTCGAGGTTTCGCAAGGCCCTAGCATTATCCACAAAATTCTCTCACGCATCAAACAGACAAACTTTTTTAACATTCATGAAGCCTGCAGTGGCGTCGCGAAGATGACCAATTGAGGGTTGGGGATGTTGTACCGACAGTAATAGCTGAAGTCCGGACCGACAAAATATTTTAGTTGCACCGTCAAGGCACGCCTTCATAAAGGCATGCCTTGTTGGTGTAACTGGAATTATTATCAGTCGGGATTATAGTTTGAACCCCCTTGAACCCTAGTAGTATCTTCCATATCAGTTCAATGGTAGCAACGGGAAGAGTCCATATTCTTTCTTTGGGCGAAGACCAATCAATATTTTCAACGTGCAGCCTTGTGG
The DNA here is from genome assembly GCA_031216915.1 of Pictodentalium vernedei. Classification (NCBI taxonomy): domain Eukaryota; kingdom Metazoa; phylum Mollusca; class Scaphopoda; order Dentaliida; family Dentaliidae; genus Pictodentalium; species Pictodentalium vernedei. The sequence continues at coordinate 507,432,051 of CM062293.1, forward strand.
CTGCACGTTGAAAATATTGATTGTTCTAGACTACACCTTCACTTAAAAGTCAACCTACTTAATGAAATTATAAAGTATCATGTTACTGGGCCTGAAAAATGGCCTCTGGAGCTCAAAGGGTTAAAAAAACGAACTCGAGTTCTTGAAAATTTACTTGTGGGTGAATAATTATATTTAGTAGCCATGACCGAATTGGGCACGCCTGGCACCCAACAACCCAAGTTCGGCACCAGAGGCATCCATCTGTTTGACCGACCGGTCTGTTACATAATTATACCCAAGTCTCGTTTGAAAGTATACATGATTCTTAGCAAGAGCGAAACGTTATCTAAGCTCTCGGAACAGGCGAGAATGACGCCACTGGAAGAAAGACTGAAGGCGTGAGGGGGACACCCTTCTAACCCACCACCCCACAACGTCTCTGAATTAAGAATTAAGCGTCTGGTCATAATTTGTGATTCATAAGGGCGTGATGTTAGTTTCTACGTTCTTCTTAACCCGTTATCTTATATTTTTCAGGGATCCTTCTTAATGGATTGCTTAATGCATTGGCTGTGTGCCATTTGTGCCTTAGTTCAAGAAGCAAATGTAAGTTTATTATAATAAATTATTTGTTCCGGTGTACATAATATCGTGTTATAATTATAAGCACGCAGATTGGTTAGGATTTGGGGTTTTCCAGAAGGGCAGGGGCGTGAAAACTTGGGCTCGTAGAGTATTAGGAAACGATATAAACAAAGACGGTTGACACGAAAAACACGTCAATAGAAGGTGAAAGTGAATCAGTATGCTCCGAAGCCTGGACTGAGAGTTGTTTTACGGCACATGAAGCAAATTTTGGCGGGGAGAAATCAGCGTGTCGAATGTCGAGCTTTGAGGCGCCCGAAGCATTACTCACTCCTATCACAATTTAAAACAAAGACTCGAAATTTGACGATAGCTGGCGTCTTTTATTCATTCGTATTGATTCGTTTGCAACTGTTTTTCATCATGTGGCATTGTCAGAAATCTCGAATTCTGCGATCTGCAAGGGACGCCAAGTTATGACATACAAGTTAGTGCCAAAAAGTCTGCAGCGTGGTCCGGGATATTTTCGCCAGACGATTATGATATGTTTGGTGAGATGTACTGTGATAACTTGGAGGCAGGAAACCGAAGGTAGATGAAATCAGATTTAGCATTAAACATTGAGCGGGATTTAACATTTCGCAGACTTATTTATACACATGGGTACTTCCCCTTGATAACGAGAACAAAGTCGTGAGTCAAATGCTCAGCTGTTTTCAGCTATTCCACACAATGAAAATACTACATTTCCACCACCCTTGGTTAAAAAAAAAATAATCGTTGACTATCTGACTTTGAGCATTTTTGAAGTTTGTTGGAGGGGGGGGGGGGGGGGGGGGTGGTCACATAAAAATCAGCTCAACAATTAGGAAAACTGTCTAATGAACTGATAAACTTATCAAATCTTGATTGATGATTAACATAGAGCAGTACCTTGCAGTATACCTGCACTGATCTGAACAAGTTAATAAGGGACATAATCTTTGAAATGATTTGGTTTTGAGGTAATACGAGATGAACGTCGTAACACTTGGCTTCGATTGCTATTACATGTCTATGGGTTGCTTGCATTTTCACCACAATAACTATTGTTACTTAACCCGTTACCCAACGTAACGGCTAAAACCGACCAGCGCTATTCACAAAAATCACCATTTTATTTTCATTATTTTTCCATTTTTTGTCTAAAAAAAATAGCTTATGACCCCTCATTGGAATGAGCACGTTCCAATGAGGGGTCTAAGCCATGTTTTTGACGCAAAAAATGAAAAAGGTTGTTATTCAAGAATTTTATGAGCAAGTGTCGAATGCCTTTCGTGTTAGGTAAAGGGTTCAGTTAACATTGAAGATTCTTCTTCCTTAGACACTAGGTCTCAATCTTCTGATGCAGCATTTGGAACAAAACTTCCAAAATCTGAATCAACGGGTACAGTACTAGGGTCAGAAGCTTTGTCTATCATCTTGGGAACCCAATGAACCATCAATATCACTTGGGGTGACACTACTGAAACGAGATCGAGTATGGTCAACATGTCTACGAATCACTTTGTCATCGACCAGTTCTAAAATGTATGTTCACGAATCACAAATATCATTTACAATTGCCGATGACCATAATGGAGAACCTGAGAAGTTTTTGGCAAAAACCAAATCTCCTACTTCAAATTTGCGGTCATTGGCATGTCCGCCATGTTGTAGTTTTTGATCAGTCTGTTTACTCGTTACTCAATCATTAACAATACAATCCGATTTTATGAAGTCGAATCTGGTGCGATTGTGTCTTTTAAACATGAGGTCTTCGGGTGTAAGTTCTGTCGTAGTTTGTGGAGTGGTGCGATAGGAGAACAAAAATCTGGACAATTTAGCCTGGATAGTACCCGACTGCATCTTATTCTTGCCCTTCTTGAATACTATACTGCCCGTTCAGCCAAACCGTTGTATGAAGGCTGGTACGGTGCCGATGTCATATGTTTTACACCCTTTTTATTTAAAAATTCTTTGAAAGTGTCACTACAAAAACATGTGTCATTGTCAGAAACTAAAGTGTGATTGCAAATAACTGCTTTAACTTTTCTATTGTTGATTCAGAAGTAACAGAGTTAATAATTTGAACATAAATCGATTATTACAAGAAACATCTCGTTCGTGAAAGGTCCTGCATAATCTACATGAACATGATTCTATGGCTGACTTGGTCAACTCCAATGATAAATCTGGGGTCAATGGTGGAGATTTCTTGTTGATTTGGCAGAGTTCGCATGACCTAAGAGTGTTTTGAATTTTCATGTCCATTTTAGGCCACCAAAAAGTAGCTAAGGTCTAAATTTTTCATTCTTGAAATTCAAGGGTGAGGTGTTTGAAGTTCGGCTAACAATTGTTTTCTACCTGGAGGTGGTATTACTGTGCGATTTCACAACCCAAAAATCGTTATGACATGAAAATTCACTTCGCCCGGAGAAGTAAGGCTTCAATGATTGATCATTTGACTTTTCCATAAGTTTTCATCTTCGAGACGATTTTTGCAGGCGTACTTCTAAAATGTATAGTTATCTTGTCGCCATCTGTGATAAGTTAGAGGCAGTAAAAAGAAGGTAGATGAAGCCAGATTTAGCATTAAGAATTGAAATGGATTTATTTCGCCACATTTGTTCACACACACGGGACTCGATTGATTTACTTCCCCTCGATAAAGAGAACAAAAACGTGAGTCAAATGCTCAGCTATTTCACACAATGAAAATACTACAGTACATATGATACAATCTGGTTCATATCACCATGGTCTTAAGCGTAACAAATTAATAAAATATAGTACTTTGATCAAGGGAAAAAATAGTGGATAAAATTGAAATGTTTTGAGTAATACTATTGTTTATGTTACGCCAGTATTGAATGCTTTTTGGTGGAACTCATATGAGTGGGTAAAACGTCCGACTACTTTTTCCAGGGCTTATATTTCGACGAGAATCCGAGAATCGATTCGCATAAAGATTCGCGCAATAAAACCGGCGAGAATCTGTGTAGATTCTTGCTGCACCTCTGCTAGGATGCGCGTGAAAAAAATTGAGTCAATATAACCTTTTAACTGACACAGCGAAAACAAATTAACCAACAAAAGGCTAACATGACCTGAAATATCCTGACACTTTGCCAATAAAATCTTACAAATATGGCTGTCATTGGAACCGGCTCACTGAGCCGGTTCCAACGACAGCCATATTTGTAAGGATTTTATTGGTAAATATTGTTCATTTAATTATTTTATCATTTATTTATTATTTATTGTTCAAAAATTATTTACAAATTAAAAAGGTGTGTTGGGTAAAAGGTTAACATGTGTTATCAGTATACAACAGTGGTCCAACCATGGTGGCGTCATGGGATCCTGGGACACTCATAGTAGGTATGGATTCTCACAACCATTTTCACGAGAATCCAAATGGTTTCTCACAAATTTAGACGAAATATAAGCCCTGTTTTCTCGCACTCAGCTATTGTTTTGGTGGAGATGGTAATTTCATTTGTGTGCTGTTTCGTTGAATACATCACGAGTTCAGCAACCTATTGTGCTTGTGTTCTTCAGCCCATTATTAGCCAATAATACCCTTAATCTGGCGAACAAGCCCCTTTCGCAACGGTTGTTAGACGACTTTTCGTATCTCGAACTCAATAAACAGTTTAGTAAGGAAACTACACGCTACCCTCTCGTTTTTGTTTAACGATGTCTACTCGTTTACCCAAGCAGTGGTCTCTCACCAAACACGAGACAATAAATTCCTTTGAAAATTGGAAGCAAAATCTTCAATGTACGCTCTCATTGGATCATAACTTCGCCCAGTTTTTAAATGACGGTGTTCAGTGGAACAAGAAATCCAAGAGATCTCCTCTGCGTGGATTCATTGATGATTCGGCCGATATTCCGCCGAACACAAAACCATGCATTTAGAAGTAATGTTTGGACAAGTAGTCAATGTTTGTCCTTTAATCTCCAGAGACTCTATCGTTAAAAAACTCTACATCTATGCATCACATATGGCAACTTATCAAAATGCATTATGGTTTCAGTCGACGGGGGCGAACTTCATAGAGTTTGACAACTTTAAGCTTGAGCCCAATGAATAGCCGGAAGACAATCAACTAAAGACAAACGGTGTAATCAGTCACCACGGTGAAACTCCTGTTAATGGTGAAGAGCTTCCCCTCCCTAGAAAATCTTTTTGGTGTTGACGTGACTTCATCTACTCCATACGGGTCTACCTCGTCTGGTGCAACAACGTTATGGTCCAGAAAGAATTATGATCCAAGACCCTTGCATCTCTAAAACCAGAAATATCTCAGGCCCTCAACTCCTTACTGAACGAAATGCAGACATTTGAAGAAGCAAGAGTCATGCGCAGTTCTTTTTCTGTAGATTGCAATTCATATAAGCAGAAATTAACGTCACTCACTAAAGTAAAACAAAAAGCTACACAGTCTAAAATTTCCCCACTCTGTGAGCAGGCTGGGCGCAACAATATTCGGCATTTTTAAAGAAAGTGTCCATTTTTACCCTACGAAGACTGTCAATACATGGCCAACATACGATTCGTTGCAACTGCAGGTGTTGATTCAAACACGGACGACGAAACCGGCAGGGAGGATGGGCCAGACACAGCATACTCTGCAACCCAGGCGACAGGGGATTGCAAATCATCTAGAAATAAACCTCTTCCATCATTAAGCAGGGTCCAAATTAAGCAGTCTCCATACTTTCAAGTTTACTATCAGCAATAAAGATTACGGTTGACTGAAGTGCGGAAACAAATATGACCCAGGAGTCTACTGCTGCCTTTATAGGCGCTAAAATTTCTAACTCCTCACAATTTGCATTGCAGGCCGATGGCCAGTCACCGATGTTTGTCTTGGTAGAAACATGCCTCACTGTAACACGGAAGAGTAAACAATTCTTATTAGAAGCATTAGTAGTCAAAAAATTGGATTAGATGTTCTCGCAGGTGTCCCTTTTATGAACGTCAATGACAATGCTGGACGTCCAGCTAAGCAACAAATATAAACTGAGGATGGCACATCATACTTTTATGGCCACCAGATTAGTCCAACTTCTGTTACTAACACACATTCTGCCCGTTGGGCTCAAGCTTACCTTCTTCGTGCATCCTCAATAATCACCACAGTTTGGCCCGGGGATTGTCTTGAACTTGAGGTACCTTCAGACATGCCACCAGATAGCCATTTCGCCTTTGGACCTCCACGAGAATTTCAGAGCTCCAAGCCTCATACAGATTGCGACCCGTGGTCCTCACCTACCATTATGACTTCCGTTGGGAGCCACATTAGAATGCCTGATACGTCTAACAGTCCCAAGACTCTAAAACGAAATGAGCATGTTTGCCAGGCTTTACCCACCACCGAAGCAGCTGTCCATGTTGGGACATTGTCTGAGACCTCACCTGTGGATGGAGTGAAGCCATCCCGCGTACTCAATACTGAGTCTCAGCCTGCATCTACCTCCCACTTTCCCCCCAAGGTCAGGGTTGACCCTGACAACTCCCTACCTGCAGACACAACGCACAAGTTTGTATCATTACATAATGAGTGCGATGAGGTTTCCAACCCAAGTTTCACAGGATACCCTGTACTACAGACATGTTTGAAGCCAAGGTCAATATGGGACCCACTCTCCCACGCCGAAGAAAGGGCCGTCTTCCCCAGTACTCTAGAGAGAAACTTAATCTACTACAACAAAAGTTTGATGATCTCAGGAGAGCCGGTGTGTTTAAGCGACCTGACGACGTTGGCGTTGCAGAATATCTCAACCGTCCATTCCTTGTCAAAACACCTTCCGGTGACTATCGCCTTGTCACTGTATTTGCTGATGTGGGCAGATACACTAAACCTCAACCCTCCCTCCTTCCTTATGTTGACTCCATGTTACGCAAAATTGCCGAGTGGAAGTATCGAAGCACCTCCGATCTAACAAGTGCATTCTACCAGATTCATCTGGCCAAGGAGTCCATGAAGTACTGTGGTGTCGCCTCTGCACATCGTGGCGCGTGTTTGTATATACACGCTGTGAACTGGGCATACCAGGAACTCCCCAATAATCGGAGATGCGTCCTAACTACCTTACATGCCCACAAGTATGTTATTGCTCCCAAAACTGCCACCATTTTAGGAGGATGGGTGTGGTCACTGGGAACCCTCAGAGCGTATCCTCATCGCATAGCAATCCTCTCTGTCCGTTCTCTCGCAGCCATCGTCCATGGCCTCCGGTCATTTATGGGTGCCTACAAGGTCCTTGCCAGAGTTTTGCCTCAAGGTGCTACATTATTAGATCCATTTGGACATGGCAGTAGCCGGAGGCCCTTCACAGGAAAACGTCACATGGGCTAGTCGTCTTGAACAATCCTTTCGGGAAGCACAAACTTCTTTGTCTACAAACAAAATGTCAACACTACCCCGTCCTGATGATCAACTCTGGATCGCCACTGACGACGCACTGAAATCCCCTGGGTTAGGAGATACTCTTTATTTTACCAGAGAAAACAAACTCCGTCCAGCTGGTTTCTTTAGCGCCAAGATGCGTAATATACAGATCGATTGGCAGGGATATGGCTAGAGGTTTCCCATTGGGGGGGGGGGGGTGTAGGATATTGAATTTCCAACTAGGGGGAGGTACCGGGCGGCGGAAACCCCTCTCACGGTCCCTCCCCCAGTTGGAAATTCACTACCGAGAAAACTTTTGAAAATGAAGCCACGAAAGGGGGCATGAAATTGATTCTTGTAACTGAAATGCCAACACATTTATGATAGAATTATCAGGTTATTATTATTTGATATTATTCTGGGAACTGAATATGTGCAAAGCAAATGCTCAAACTCAATCATGATGTGATTTTCTTGAAGTGCTTTTTGAGGACTTTTTTATTACGATAAGTAAACGTACTATAAAAATCTAATACCGATTGACATCATGCATACTTATGAAGCTCGATATTGCGTAAACTGTAGTTGTAAACAGTAACAGTTGGAATTTTTGCCGATTTGAAACCGAGTTCAAATTTTGGGAAGTAAAGAAGACGTCAACATCGCTAAAAAAGCTCTAAAATCCAGATAGATGAAATTTCCAACTACTCATGAGTTGCCCTCCGAATTTCCAAATATAGGAAACTTTGGCAAGGATTGGGGGGTCAGCCACTCCCCCACCCCCATTCGCCACGTCCCTGCCTCTGTGGAGCGAGTTGTGATATAAAAGTTAAAAACAGATCAAATTTGAAAGACGATTCGTGTAAACAGCGCTTATCGGTTTAATTAAAGGGCTATTAACAGTCAATACAGCGACTGTATTGAGTGGAAGAAAGTATGTGTGTGAGTGGGAAACAAGGCATTGTTGTTAGGCTCACTGTTACTTGAGCGGTCCCCGAGTTCTTTCCGGGTACCCCGATTTCCTCCCATCGTAAAATCCTCCGTCTCACTGTCATTAATTATTTCAAATATTGAAGTTTTTACACAAGGGCGTTGGCACAGCACCTGTGGTGATTGGGAAATATGAATTCATTTTATCTTCTTTTCTCCATTACGGAGGAAGATAACAAGTCATCCGCTGAGTTCCAGTGTGTTCTATGTGCCTACTGGCAGCCTACTGGCACATAGAACACATTGGAACACAGGGGACGAAGTGGTAGTAAATATCGACGTAAAAAGTGAAAGGAAATCATTATGTAATTTCGGTCAAATTTTAACGCCAACGTATTTTCTCGCCAAATATGTCAGTTATATTACCAACTGTATAAATCTCAACAAATATATTAGGACCTACCTCATCAAGTTTCCAGTTTGTGTATTTTCAACAGTTTGGGTCTTTTTCGGCAGCACTGCGAGAATGGAGTCCGAAGAGTCGACACCTGCTAAACAAATTGTTGTTAAAAACTCAGCTGGAGCGGTGTATAAAATTCTTACATAAAAATTGTGTCATTCGCATTTCATTGACAAACTCAATTTGCCGAGTAGCTGTTTGAGGACCACAACTCAGGTATTTATCATCTCCTCGTGATTAAATTGTCCATTACAAAGTACACTTTATGATGAAAAAGAAAACAAGGATGTGAACACGCTCGGTTGGAGATTGAAGTTTTGCAATATACAGGACAATGCGGGAAAAGTCGTTTATTGTGATTTAATGTCATTTCCAACAGTCAGAGTTACATCGTATCGGTCAGTAATACGGTTGGAGAAGGTACAATGCAGGGGTGTGTTCCCACTTACCCGGAACCTATTCTTTCCGAAGTTGGTGTGATAATCCAGAGGATTTTTTTTCTAAGCTGAAGCCTATGGGCCTGCAGGGACAGGGGTCCCGCCAATTTTTAGCTCAACTTTGGCGAAGCCAAATTTGAGCTTATGCCATGGCCAGTCGTCCGTCTGTCCGTCAACAATTCAATACGGCTCGGGCTAGAGGCCGTCATTTGTATCTGCATTATAACAGAGTGTAGTTCGAAGTCTTTCAGTTCAAGGTGTGTTTACCGGTTCTACCAAGCTTCCATTCACAAGTCGACCTGCCTCCCAAAGTCTGAGTGCCCAGATCTCCGCAGAACACCTACCCGAGAGTGTGTTGTGGTGCCGCGTTTGCTACTTGAAGGTCTACTCACAGCAATCCATATCAAGTTAGATCATCCTTCAAACAATCAACTTAAGTTACTTGCCCATCGGTATTTCTTTGCCCTGGACATGGACAAAGCAATTGACCTGGTCTCCAAATCTTGTCATTATTGTGCCTCCTTACTCATTGTTCCACACACACTGGTGACCCAGTCAACAGCCAACCCCCCCCCCCCCCTTCGAAGGCACCGGTTACAACTTTGCTGCTGATGTTCTCCGACGAGACCGTCAGTACATTCTTATCATTAGAGAGTGTGCATCCTCCAATACCACAGCTTGCCTCATCGGGGGGTGAACGTTTGGAAACCTTACGTGGTGGTCTACGTCGTCTCACAGTTCAGCTTTATCCACTTGACGGACCGCCGGCTGTTGTCCGCACTGACGCTGCTCCAGGATTCGTCAGCAAAGTCGGGGAGAAAGTTGTTACTTTCCAGCCGAATTTCTACTGAGTTAGGTAGGGTTAAAAATATCAATGAGAACCCAGTCGTTGAATGTGCTATTCAGGAAGTAGACTTAGAATAACGCTAAGTAGTGCCTGACGGGGACCCTTTTCCTCCTTTCAATTAGCCCTCGCTATCATCCAGCTGAACTCCAGAGTGCGCTTTGGTGGCATGTCTGCTCGCGAAGTACTCATGCAACATGATCAGTTCACCAGCTCACCTATCCCTGTTGCTGACCGTACCATTAGCACAAAACAACATAACACTCGCATTTTCAACCACAAATACAGTGCAAAAAGAAAGACTCACTCTTCGCGGGAACCTGCATCCCCTCCTATAAGCATAGGGGACCTTGGTTACCTTTACTCCGATAGCAATAAGTCCAAGGCTCGCGACCGATATCGTGTCGTAGCAGCTGACGACACTGAGTGGTGCAGCATACGTAAATTCACTTCGTACCGCGTCAAAGTATCTAAATGTTATCGTGTTCCCTCCACCAGCATGGACCTGTCAATTGCGAACATTTCTGATCACTTAACTGCATCTTCCGATAGCGAAGTGGAAGATGATTCAACACCAACACCATCCAATTCTCTCCCTCACATCCCAGATGAATTGTCTTCACCCTCACCACAACACTAAACATCTCAGACTACTCCCTCACAAACCATTCAACATCTACAAAGACGGTTCACGCGTTCGTGACAAGTACTCCAACGCTTTAACCCTTTACCCATTGCAGACGATATCAACATTTCTTATTTTAAATACCATTTTTTAATTTTTTTTAAAACGTTCAACAAAACCATATCATGTGGCCGCTCACTGGAACGAGCTCGACGAGCTCGTTCCAAAGAGGGGTCACATGATATGTTTTTGTTGAAATTGTTCGAAAAATAATATTTTTCAGCTGCTGAATTTGCATATTACGCCTACGGATGAGGGCGATTCGTTGGGTAAAGGGTTAAAGAATTTGTTTTGTAAAAGTATTTCACCAGCCAAGGAAAGAGAGAAAAAGAGACAGCGGTGACGCCAGTATTGGACTGATTTTGGGGGGAGGAGGTGGCTCAGTAGGTGGAGACGCAGGCTGTAAGCCGAGAGGCCTTCGGTTCGAATCCCACCTCCGGCAACCGCGTTGTGTCCATGGGTAAGACACTGCAAGCCCATTTCCCACTTTGGGGTACGGTGGCGGTGTGTACTAAGGCGTACTGCTCGCCGATGGTGCACTTATCTTCAACCAATGCTAACCCTGCTTGTGTGGAGTTAGTATGTTAGGGAGCCTGAGAATTGCTCACCGTTGCTCCGTGGTTCTCTCCGGGTATTCGGCTTCCATCACCTGTAAAACTGTCTAACATGAGGTGGCCATGGACGTCGAAAGTGTAATTAAACCCCCATAAATAAATAAATTGGACACTTTTTAGTAGGCCCCACATGAGTGGGTGAAACGTCGGACTGCTTTTTCTCGCACTCCGCCATTGTTTTGGTAAAGACGCTAATTTCATTTGTATGCATTTTTGCTGATTATATCACGAGTTCAGAAACCTATTGTGTCTATGTTCTTCCATCCGTAATAAGCCAATAACTATTATCTAATGGCGTTACTTCTGTATTCTCGAACACTGTCCTAGAGGATGTTTTATGCAAATAAATGTTATGTTATGTTCAGACGCTTGGTAAAAATTGAAGTTCTTTCGAGACCCAAAATGCCTCCCAGAAAGGCCACTTTGAGCTTATTTTTAAAAGAAAATTCTCGAGGGTGGGGGGGGGGGGGATATGAAGAATATCCGCCCCCACCCCCGTCGACCCGCACGCAAAAGGGACTTCACCTCCGTACCCCAATTATTTTTTTCGATCTTCGGAATATGCCTAACCCTTTAAAGTCTCGTTTCCTGGAATGGTATCGCCTTTGTGTACACTTACAGTGAGATTAATTCAGTCCAATATCAGCGTACATGGAGAATAAATCTGCCTGGCTACAGACTGCAGTTATTATTTTATCATCAATGCCCCGTGTATTGACCTCTTATAATAAGACGAAGATGGGACGAAATTATGCCTTGGGGCGAATAATCGGTCTGACGAGTTCAAAGGGTAAAATTACTAAATGATGCTCTGATGACAGTCTTATATATCGTGCCTTGAATGGAAGCATTGCAGATGGCGCCTTGTACCACTTAAGGTACGATATATCACTTGAATAAGATGGTTATTACATTTATAAACAAATAAAAGTAATAACGAATTTCTATCTTGTTTGGCAGCTATAACAAGGTAACAAATCACAAAAAATCACTAAAACCACAAACCCCAAGCTCATTAGTTACTCAGACGTTCGTGACAACCGTTACTTATTCCCAGTTCCTTATTCGACTTTAGTTATCAACCGATAAAATCGGTTGATGACGAATGTCGTATAAGGAACTGGGAATAAGTAACGGTTGGTACGCCCCGTTACACAGCTACATTTGATGGCTGAAATATCTTCATATCAGAAGTGAGTGGATTTTTTACTAAGGGGATTTTGTCCACTCATACATTTTCACTAAGGGCAATTTATACAAAGGGCATTTTGTCCTGATGGAATTTTATCCAAAGTGTATTTTGTCCTAAGGGCATTTTGTCCAAGGACATTTCTTCCTAAGGACGTTTATCCAATGGCATATTGTCCTACAATATATGCGGACAGGGGGTATTTTTCCAGTTTGGTAACTACATGGGTTAGAAGGATGTGAGTGTCTCCAACCAGGCCTAATGAATATTATCATCACCGACAAATAACTGAAGAAGTGTGTGTGGGGGGGGGGGGGGGGGGTGGGGGGGGGGAGGGAGAGGGGGGATTTTGATGGACACCGTTAAATATACCTTACCAAAGAAAATTAGATGACGAAATTTTTCCATGTCACGCCTTGTATAACAACCGAATGTTTGAAAACGTACGAACACCCCCCTCCCCCCCCTCTCTCTCTCACTCTGTCTGTTTGTCTGTCAGCTGTCAGTCTCTCTCTCTCTCTCTCTCTCTCTCTCTCTCTCTCTCTCTCTCTCTCTCTCTCTTTGGTGTGCATGGTATGATTTTGCCACTAATCAGTTTATTTCTGGCACGTGGACTATTCTTCATCGACGGACTACTATTTTGACTTTGTCAACCTCATGCCACCAAGCAATTATTATATTGTATCTAGGGCCGGAGAGAGGAAATTCGGACCCCGGGGTTACTTCTGTTACGGGCCCCCTTTTCGAAAGTGTCGGGAGACTTATACAGTTGCCGAAGGCATCTGCCACGAGTGCCGAAGGCCAAAACCGGCCTGCGCTATTCACAAAAATCGCCAATTAATTTTCATTATTTTTTTCATTTTTTGTCTCAAAAACACAGGTTATGACCCCTCTTTGGAACGAGCTCGTCGAGCTCGTTCCAATGTGGGGTCATAACCTATGTTCTTGAGACAAAAAATGAAAAAAAAAATAGTTTTTCAAGAATTTTTTTTTTTTTTGCAAGTGTCGTCTGCATTTCATTTTAGGTAAAGGGTTAAATGGAGACTTCTGGCGGATTATGCGATTGAAAATCACGTTATTTTTTGCCCGTTAAAATGACGTTTTTAGCAGCATGTTTCAAATTGCAAATTTATCAGTGAATGTCCAGTGACCTGGAGTTATAGTTTTTGACGACACAATTCTTGAAGTGATAATTATAACGTCAAGTTGATTTCATAAAATCACTTAAAGAATCACGCAGTCCAAAATTACAACCATTGCTCAAGTGCAGATCTCCATTCGCGATATCAAGATCCAGGTATCCTGAACTCCTGGACCAAGCCCGGTTTCTCAGTGTTCCGAGCCCCGGGGTTACTATCCCGCACCAACTCTCTCCTCAGCCCCGATTGTATCGAACAAACCGCGAAAGAATCTTGCAACCCATCAGGATTCCAATTCAAAGTGTGCCTACATTGAATCAAGGACCTTACTCAAGGCAATTATGTTCATTCATTGGGTTTAGAAATAACGAAACAGTATTCCGGAAAATAGTATATTCCACAGTAGGGCTGAGACGATATGTTTCCCTGCACGATGTGTATCGCCAATTCAGTGCGCACGATACGATATGTATCATAATACACATGATCTCTCTTGACATACAACTACAGATGTCAGCTACTTTGGGGACTGTATGTATTCATTTCCAGTGGATTACTTGCATTACAAATTAGAATCTATTCTTTAAACAATAGGTAACTTCTCAATGTGATAAACCATGACATTAAGTAATTTAAGTTTTTGATTTCATGACCCATTTTCCAGTGCTTTTTTCCTCTCAGAAAATATGTTCAAAACATTTATTCCCTTATATCTTGTTTGGCAGAGCTCATTGAGCTCTGTCAAACAAGATATAATGAATCAACCAAATAAATCATTACTACAATAAAGGGAATTCATCAAATTTTGGTTAACTGAATAATCCCTTTAATGGCATATCTATTACTATCAGTGTTAGTATGTAAAAACAGGGTTTCCCTGAACTTGTTTTCAAAATCCAAGAAGTTGTTTTGCATGATATTATTTCTGTTTATTGCATCGCGATACACGGTGAACAACGATAGGTATTGAATCATGAGCAATGTATCGCGATTCAAGAGTATCACGATTAATCGTTACAGTCCTATTCCACAGCTATTTTAAGCCAGTTTATTATTTACTTTATAAATAACCACATTTCTATTGGCTGGATCTTATACACGTGACTGGTACTCAAAAATCCATGTACACCAGTTTTCCAGTGTATATCAACTTTCCACATATAGCTTTCAGAAACCCCCTCTCTAGTTCTATTTCATTCAAGGTAATCTCTATAACATTGTTTATTTTTTTATGTTATTCTGCAGATGATGACTATTTTATTGTTAAATAAAAGTATTTCTGTTTGATATAATTGAACTTTTAATTGACAAATAGAAGATTGTTTTTTGAGGATGGTGGATATAATAAAACAGTTATGGACTTCTGTGGTGGTAAATATGATGTGATATGAACCTAAACAAATTTATATTGACTTACGCTAACGCCTCGGTCATTATAAGTTTTTTAGGTTCATATCACATCGTGTTCACCACCACAAACGTTCATAGCTGTATACCAGTGCACGGGAATAATGCACGATTATATTTTTAACATTCAATAAGTAAAACTATTGGAAGAAGTCAAGGGCCCCTCAACCAATCAGAGGAAGGGGGCGTCACTTGAGATACACTATACACTAATATATCATTCCCATTCAAGAGTTAACCCTTTCAAACCGGTGTGCATAAATTTTGCTTGAAGAAAGAATTGGTAGTAGGAGAGCAGATGATATAGAGAGTAAAAAATCTGGAGCGAGGCTCGATTATAACTTAATCCAACAGCTCGGCAGCGCTATTGGATTACATTTTTGCCGGTACTGAAACTCTCAGGATGGTTTCGCCCATTTCGCATTTGACAGTATGGACTGACATGATACCTTCCAGGGCGCCAGTGTTAAAAGGGTTAATCACGGCAAGAAAACTATTTCGAAAAATCTCCACTTTTTTTTTCAATAACAAATGTTCTGCATTCTTCCACAGGCCACAAATGTTGTTCGTTCTCTTTTACCAGAGACATTGCAACGATATTGTGGGGGAGGAGTCCCCCCCCCCCCCCCCCATCATTCGTGAAATTTACAATAGTTGGTAATTCGACGCCCTAAACTGGAAAGAAAACGTTGGACATTTCAGAAAGCTCGCTGGTGGAAATTTTCCAAACATATACAGATGTGGCCAAAATATGGAGTTTTTAGATTGAAGGGCAGTGAAAGTCCTCCAAATGTTGATTGAAAAGAAATAAAAATCCCCCCCCCCCCCCTCCAAATCTTGATTTGTGGTTGGAATTGTTCACTACCATGAGCCTCAGTTGGATAAATTACAGTCAAGTGGGTGGAGGTGTACAAATGTAATACTTCTTCTTAACCATTTATATAACGAAACTCACGCATCCAACCTGCGGAATTTACAAACTCAGCAGTTAAAGAAAAAAAACAAAACAGAAACTTTCAACAAAACCATATCATGTGCCCCCTCGTTTTAGTAGGGTGCGTAGGGGTAGGGGTATATAATATGGTTTTGTTTAATATGTTTTAAAAATAAAAATAAAAAATAATAAAATGACAAAGTTTTATATCGTGTGAGTTGAGAAAACCATTAATTGGCAAATTTTGCCTGGGGTGGGGCGTTAATGGAATTCCCAACTTGTTGGTAATTATGTAGAAGTAGTCAGTGGTCGTCGGAATTTTTCCTATCGGGTGCCTGGGGCGTCATGCTAGGGAAAACTCGGGGGGGGGGCGGATCGGTAACACCATATAAGCGGAGCGCCACCAACGGTTTGCGCGTTGCGTGCCCTAAAATTTTGGCAAAAAATGCCTGCCAGATCGCCGGAAATGGCACTTCCCAGGCCTTCGCCGAAAATATTTGGGGGGGGGGGGGACCCGCCTCACCCCCACCCCGTGCACCGGTGGCATGACGCCACTACAACCCAGAAAATAAGCAGACAGTCATCTGAAAAATGAGGTCCCCAGGGGGTGAATTTAGTGATGATAGCAGGGTAGAAACACTAAATTTACCCTCTCTGAATCTCAGTCTGAATCAGAGTTTCAAATCTAAACAGAAAGAGGTATCCAGAGAATAAATTGGCCCACTACATGGCATAGCACCATCAAATTCACCCTCTTGGGACCTCATTCTGCAAATGTCGGACTGCTTATTTACAGGCCTCATCGGGTGAGGGTGCACTTGAAAATCTAGAGTTGAACAACCCCAACACCACCACCATCCGAGACCCTTTACACTCTAAAATCTGTTGGGTTTAAAATCAACCCAAATCAACTGGGTTGAGTGAATATGAATCCAGTTGGGTTCAAGTTCATTCAACGCAGTTGATTTGGGAGTGTCCCTGTCCTTTACACACTCTCGTCTTTGCACCGTGATATACCTGTTTGAACGCTCTCTGTTGTTGTAATGGCTTAAAATTTTATAAGTCATTGTGATGAATTGACGGTAACATGGTCTGAGGTCTGCGGCTAGGAGTTTATGTTCAAACGAGACGCGAAAACGTTCCAATATACACTACCCATAGCCAAAAACCTACATTGTGAAA
This sequence comes from Pictodentalium vernedei, assembly GCA_031216915.1. Lineage (NCBI taxonomy): Eukaryota > Metazoa > Mollusca > Scaphopoda > Dentaliida > Dentaliidae > Pictodentalium > Pictodentalium vernedei. The sequence goes on from CM062293.1 coordinate 507,448,864, forward strand.
CACGAGAGGATTATTTACTAAACTTGTGATTGTTAAAAGTTGTCTTGTTCAAGGCAACTTTTAACGATCACAGGTTCAGTAAATAAACCTCTCGTGTATTCACGACGGCACTGGATAAATAATCAATAAACCAGATAAACTCATCCCATCTTAGTTCAAATTGTAAATCGGTTTGTAATTTAAATAACACTTCATTCGGAACACCGTCTGCTGCACACGTGAAACATCCAGAAAAATGAAGCGGCTTGCTAGTCACTCCGTTGGTGAATCAGTTACGAAATGGACGGCGTCATTGCAAATATTTCGCGTTGTGACGTCAGACGGCAACATTTGCCACTTGAGCCGTAAACATAGAATATACTAAGCGAGCTCTCGTCCAATCAGAGGAGGAGGATTTTAGTCACATTGGAACATAATTAATTTAATTTTATTTCTTTTCACAGGAACAAGGTAGCTTGGGTATGGCGATTGAACGAGAGTAATATTGGACAACAACCTCGAGATAAAGTTAACCCTAGAAGCTCAAATGTGATGAAAACATTTCTTGAATATTTTTTTACTGTTTCCATCTGAAACACATCACACAAAAATTGTAACGACTGTATTTCAGGAGCCCCTTTTGGGGTTTATGTAAATATACGTACATAATATTTATACATGTTAGAAACTTTGTTGTTGTATATCCGTCCATTTATATACTCCTTTCTTAAACTCCTCGCAGGCCTAAACAATATAGGGTCAACGTGAAGGGCATTTTCGCTATGTCCCAAAACATACGTGAAACCTGATTTCTTGAAAACATGATTGATTTTTTAGGGAAATGTCGTGTCCAACAGGATAACACTGTTTTACTTGATGAGCCAGTAAACCTTTACTAATTACGAAATTGTGGTAGCTGGAGCCCTAGAAAAGGGAATGACCGGATCTCAATTAATTCTTTATTTTTAACACATTAATCACCAGTATTAACCCTTTTAACTCGTAAGACCGATTTTTCAGTCCAAGGCATAATTTCGTCCCATATTTGTCTTATTATACGAGGTCTATACACGAGTCACTGATGATAAAATAACAATTGCAATCTTCAGTCAAGAACGGCTGCAGAGTGCAGTTATTATTTTATCTTCCCTATATATTGATATTGGACTAACCCATCTCATTGTAAGTGTACACAAAGGCAATATACACAGGGCATTGGTGATAAAATAATAACTGCAGTCTGCAGCCAGATGGCTGCAGACTGCAGTCATTATTTAGTTCCCCCTGTATGTTGATATTGGACTAACCCATTTCACTGTAAGCGATACCATTTCAGGAAACGAAGGTTCAAAGGAGTAAAATCGCTTGAAACAATCCTCAATAGATTTTCTGTTTAAATTTACAATGATTTTTTAGGGAAATAATAAATAACAGTAATAATAATCATTTATAAGCCTGAACTCCACTAGCGTGCTCTTTGGCTTTACATGAACTAATCCTAGCATTTATCAAAAGCTATTTTATAGAGATAAGTTTTTAGACCTATCTTAAATGAAGTGATTGACTGGGGTTTCCTTAGGTGATCAGGTAATGCATTCCAGTGCCTTGGGACTGCTACAGAAAAAGCCATGTTACCTGCAATGTTTAACTTGGACCATGGCTGCACTAGGGCTACGCGATTTGTCGAGCGCGGTGTCCGTGGTGGTGGTGGTTTGTAGACTGGTATAAGATCACTCAAGTATTGTGGCATCATGCCATTCAAACATTTGAAGGCGAGTAAAAGGAGTTTGTACTCTATTCGCTGTTTTACAGGAAGCCAATGGAGCTTTTCCAGCACTGGTGCAATATGACAGAATTTACGTGATTTGGTGACAACACGTGACGCACAGTTCTGGATATGCTGTAGACTTTCTAGCTGAGATTTTTTACAGCCATGCAGCAGGGAATTGCAATAATCGAGCCGGCTCGAAATGAAGGCATGAACAAGTTGTTCAGTTGTTTTATCGTCTAGGAACTCCCTTATTTTACCGATTTTTCGGAGATGAAAGAATGCTGACTGACAGATGTGACTAACATGTCTGTCAGCCCGCAAGTTTTCATCCATGAAGAATCCAAGGTTGCGCACACACGAACATGGCGCAGTAGCTGAAATGTCAACCTACAGAGGCAGTTTTGAAATATGTGACATTTGATTAGGAAGACCGAAAAAATAACCTCTGTTTTATCTCCATTAAGTTTCAGACAGTTGATGAGCATCCACCCGCTCAATAACCTTTGATAGGAAAGAAAGGTTAGAGACCGGGCGGTAGTTCTTCAGTATTTCAGCATCTAGACTGGGTTTCGTCAACAGTGGCGTAACCAGGGCGCGCATCATCTCAGTTGGAAATGTGCCAGATGTCAATGATGTATTGATTATTCTCACGATGAATAGGATTAGATTTGGAAGGCATGCGACAAACAACCACATTGAAATTATATCTAAGGTGTATTGCTTTGATTGTGCTTTTTTGATTATGTCATTGATTACTTCAGGTTGTACGGGCTTGAATGAGTCAAACATAACCCTCTGACCAGAACCATCGTCGCCTGCCACTGTCAGCACTTGTACCTGTGTTCATATTATTCCTGGTGGTTTCAATTTTGTTTTTGAAAAGTCGTTTGGTGATATGTGGTCCGGAAGAGATGAAACGTTCTTACGGTATAATAAGCCATCAATAGCATTCCATAGCTGGTTAGGCTGACCTGAGCGACTGTTCACTCTATCGGATATGAAATTCCGTTTCGCTGTTACAATTAGATTATAGACATGTTTGTGTTGTGCAACGAACTTCTCCCTGTGAGCTGAAATCTTAGACTTCCACCACTGTGATTCGAGATTCCGTCTAACCTTTTTTGCTACCCGGATCTCGTCGGTAAACCACAGGGTGTTGGGACGAACAGTTAGTGTACGACTTTGGAGAGGAGCAAAAGAGTCAATGAGTTTTTGCAGAGCACTATTCAACTCACCGACCAATTCGTCGGCAGAATGATTGCCGTTCCCTTTTTCAAAGGATGCGGCTATATCATTTGAGAAATCGTTGATGTTCACATCACGATATTTCCTGTAGTATATTTCCTCTCTAATTACTGTGGGGATAGGAAGATTGAGAGTAAATAATGTTACTAAGTAGTGGTCAGACAGTTCAAGGTCACAAATATTTAAAAGTTTTTTTGTCTTATTATACGAGGTCTATACACGAGGAACCGATGATAAAATAATAATTGCAATCTTCAGTCAAGAACGGCTGCAGAGTGCAGTTATTATATTATATTCCCTATATATTGATATTGGACTAACCCATCTCATTGTAAGTGTACACAAAGGCAATATACACAGGGCATTGGTGATAAAATAATAACTGCAGTCTGCAGCCAGATGGCTGCAGACTGCAGTCATTATTTAGTTCCCTCTGTATGTTGATATTGGACTAACCCATTTCACTGTAAGTGTACACAAAGGCGATACCATTTCAGGAAACGAAGGTTCAAAGGAGTAAAATCGCTTGAAACAATCCTCAATACATTTTCTGTTTAAATTTACAAAATTAAAAATTACATGATTGATTTTTTAGGGAAATAACAAATAACAGTAATAATAATAATTTATAAGCCTAAACTCCACTAGCGTGCTCTTTGGCTTTACATGAACTAATCCTAGCATTTATCAAAAGCTATTTTATAGAGATAAGTTTTTAGACCTATCTTAAATAAAGTGATTGACTGGGGTTTCCTTAGGTGATCAGGTAATGCATTCCAGTGCCTTGGGACTGCTACAGAAAAAGCCATGTTACCTGCAATGTTTAACTTGGACCATGGCTGCACTAGGGCTACGCGATTTGTCGAGCGCGGTGTCCGTGGTGGTGGTGGTTTGTAGACTGGTATAAGATCACTCAAGTATTGTGGCATCATGCCATTCAAACATTTGAAGGCGAGTAAAAGGAGTTTGTACTCTATTCGCTGTTTTACAGGAAGCCAATGGAGCTTTTCCAGCACTGGTGCAATATGACAGAATTTACGTGATTTGGTGACAACACGTGACGCACAGTTCTGGATATGTTGTAGCCTTTCTAGCTGAGATTTTTTACAGCCATGCAGCAGGGAATTGCAATAATCGAGCCGGCTCGTAATGAAGGCATGAACAAGTTGTTCAGTTGTTTTATTGTCTAGGAACTCCCTTATTTTACCGATTTTTCGGAGATGAAAGAATGCTGACTGACAGATGTGACTAACATGTCTGTCAGCCCGCAAGTTTTCATCCATGAAGAATCCAAGGTTGCGCACACACGAACATGGCGCAGTAGCTGAACTGTCAATCTGCAGAGGCAGTTTTGACATATGTGACATTTGATTAGGAAGACCGAAATAAATAACCTCGGTTTTATCTCCATTAAGTTTCAGACAGTTGATGAGCATCCACCCGCTCAATAACCTTTGATAGGAAAGAAAGGTTAGAGACCGGGCGGTAGTTCTTCAGTATTTCAGCATCTAGACTGGGTTTCTTCAACAGTGGCGTAACCAGGGCGCGCATCATCTCAGTTGGAAATGTGCCAGATGTCAATGAGGTATTGATTATTCTCACGATGAATAGGATTAGATTTGGAAGGCATGCTTCAAACAACGACATTGAAATTATATCTAAGGTGTATTGCTTTGATTGTGCTTTTTTGATTATGTCATTGATTACTTCAGGTTGTACGGGCTTGAACGAGTCAAACATAACCCTCTGACCAGAACCATGCGTCTGTGTGGTAATACAAAGTCGCCTGCCACTTTCAGCACTTGTACCTGTGTTCATATTATTCCTGGTGGTTTCAATTTTGTTTTTGAAAAGGCGTTTGGTGATATGTGGACCGGAAGAGATGAAACGTTCTTACAGTATAATAAGCCATCAATAGCATTCCATAGCTGGTTAGGCTGACCTGAGCGACTGTTCACTCTATCGGATATGAAATTCCGTTTCGCTGTTACAATTAGATCATAGACATGTTTGTGTTGTGCAACGAACTTCTCCCCGTGAGCTGAAATCTTAGACTTCCGCCACTGTGATTCGAGTTTCCGTCTAACCTTTTTTGCTAACCGGATCTCGTCGCTAAACCACGGGGTGTTGGGACGAACAGTTAGTGTACGACTTTGGAGAGGAGCAAAGGAGTCAATGAGTTTTTGCAGAGCACTATTCAACTCACCGACTAATTCGTCGGCAGAATGATTGCCGTTCCCTTTTTCAAAGGATGTGGCTATATCATTTGAGAAATCGTTCATGTTCACATCACGATATTTCCTGTAGTATATTTCCTCTCTACTTGCTGTGGGGATAGGAAGGTTGAGAGTAAATGTTACTAAGTAGTGGTCAGACAGTTCAAGGTCACAAATATTTACATTGTTGACTAACCCTACATCGTCATTTCTGATGATTACCAAGTCAAGTGTGTGACCGACTTTGTGTGTCGGCCCCATAATATGCTGGTGGAGGTTCATGGAGGCAATCAGTTCCCTGAATTTGCAGACATCAGGGTCACATTTTATATCGATGTGGAAATTCAAGTCGCCTGCTATGAAGAACTTACCAGGACACGCAACGATCCATCCAAGGAAATCCCTAAACTCACGGAAGAAAAGGTTTGAGGTAGGTTTCTTCTTGCTGTTGCTTTGTGGTCTATATACGATGATAAATCGGATGGACTGAGAACCAGTCGTATATGTGGCAATAAGCGTTTCAAATGAGTCAAAGTTTTAGGCGGGTTGACTCTTCCTTTTCATATTGCAATTATGCAGAAGGCCTACACCACCACCTCTCCTAAACTTCCTAGGGTTATGAATAAAACATTTGCCTTTTGGTTGTAACTCACCTAATATTATGGTGTTGTCATCACTAAGCCAGGTTTCTGTTAATAAGGCCACCGAAATCTTGTTGTCATCGAGAATATCCAGGACGTCATTAGTTTTCTTGACAATCAAGTGTGTATTCAGCAAGCCGATAACTAACCCATCGCCATGCACTGAAGATATGGTAGTCTTAATGCTTAATTGATTGGAAGGGTTAACAACACGTTTTTCTCTATCAGGGTATCGACGTTTTCCTCCTTTCCTGTTTCTGTGCCTCCTTATCAGATGGAGAGCCATAAGCGTATTGACAACAGAATGTTCGAGAGTCAATGGTGACGTTAAGCAGCTGTTATGAAGAAACGATTACCGCAATGACAAAAGTTTGTCACGACTGTAAACATATTGCTTTCCATCACTAATTGTGCTTGTAGCATGGTGATTGTATTGTTAAAATGACCCGTTGTTAGTTGTCTGAACTTGTGAGTGAGTGGTATTTACGGTCCAGGCAAATACATTCAGCGTAAACAGGAAAGTTAAAATAGCACTCCTACCAGTGCAAAAGTCTTCAAAAATCATCTGTAAAGATGTTCCAGATGATATTATATACATCCTGCGAAAAAACTAATTTCCTAGTTGTTTTAGAAAGATCACAAATATTGAATAATTTACAGAGCAAAAAACTGTGGAGCCAACATAAAGGCGCACATTCCTAATTAAGTGCCGCGTCCAATAGGATAACACTGTTTTACTTAATGAGGGTGAAAACCTTTACTAATTATGATATTGTGGAAGCTCGAATCCAAGAAAAGGGAATGACCGGATCTCAATTAATTCTTTATTTTTAACATATTAATCACCAGTATTAACCCTTTGAACACGTAAGACCGATTTTTCGGTCCAAGGCATAATTTCGTTCCATATTTGTCTTATTATACGAGGTCTATACACGAGTCACTGATGATAAAATAATAATTGCAATCTTCAGTCAAACCGAGAATCCAAAAGCTTTATTTTGGAGGCAATAGTTAAAAACAATTAATATGTGAATGGTGATTTTTGTGAGTAGCGCTCCCATGATATGGCAGTTAACCCTTTGAACAAGTAAGATCAATTCTTAGGTCCAATGCATAATTTCGTCCTAATTTTTATCTTATTATAAGTGATCTATACACAGGGAATTGATGATAAAATTAATAACTTCAATCTGCAGCCAGATGGCTGCAGACTGCAGTTATTATTTTATCCTCCCTATATATTCATATTGGACTAACCCATCTCACTGTAAGTGTACACAAAGGCGATACCATTTCTGGAAACGAGGGTTCAAAGGAGTAAAATCGCTTGAAAAATCCTCAAGACATGTTCTGTTTAAATTTACAAAAATAAAGCGTCTCTCAATCATTCAATAATAATTTTTTTAGCATCCTCAGATTTCCTAAGAAAGTATTTTCTATTACCTAAGGTATATTCTATCTGCTTCAGTTTCATAGTTTCACACCCACAGGTATGAAACTTACCTCCTTCTAAAACCAAATTTGGTTAAATCTCACATTCCATGACCTGGCGTCAGACATCATATTAGACTGTGGCATGTTTTCAGTAATTATCGGTGACGTCATGCCGTGAATACAAAACGCTGAATACATTAAGAAATTGTACGCTGGTTCCAAGTCTAACGATCCGGAACAGCGGGTTTATCATTTCTGCACAACTAGCGGAAGTCCCACTCATGCGATGAAAAACTGCATCGCATAGCATATCAAGGGATATAATCAAACCTTGTATTTCCAGCTGGACGGAATCAGGAAATCTCAGACTTCCAATTTATATAATAGATAATTATACTCGTGTATCCCAGGATATAACCTGCAAGTTGCCGAATTCATCAAGCTATAATCAATGGGTCACGTGATAATGTACTTGGCTGATCACACGTCGAATATATATTTATACAAAAATAATTTCGAAGTTTGAAATGAGTTCGAATACATGGACAAAGGTATTCGTTTCTTCAAATTCGAGCTTGTAAGCGGTAATTGGCCATTCAGTGAGCCATTAATTTGATTCATCTCAGAGTCAACGCCTCATCAACAACAACAACAACAACCCTCTTAGTGTACAAGTTGTTCAGTGCAGTTTATAGGGAACTTTGCGGAACGACGTCTGCAAATTAGGCCAGGACCGAGTCTTCGGCGAGGTACAGACCTAATTCACTGGGCGAGATTGGTAATTAATCTACACCAGCGAAACTGCAGAAACTGAAAAGGTAGAGTTTCGAACAAGGAACAAAATCGGAGTATTCTTTCATAATAGAACTCAGTGTACATTCCCAAGTTATTGTCTTGAAATAAAATTATTACAAACTAGGGATTAATTTGTTTTAAAATAAAATAATTTCCTGTTGATTCAGTTTCACTTATTTTTCTGCTCTATGGTGGATTATACAGAACTAGCGGGCCCACTCGTCCAAGGACGGAAAAGACGCTTCCCAGTGGGCGGGGCGGGGCGGGGCGGGGCGGGGCGGGCCCACCCCCACCCATACGAGAACGGCAAATTGCATAGCAAAGTAGATACTGAAAGCTGAAATTTCTAGCCGGACGGATGGACGAAATCTTGGACAAATTCCCATTTATTTAACTAGAAGACCCACCCATCTCAGGACGGGAAGCATCGCCCGTACAAGTACAGAAAATACACAGAACGACACACATGTGTGAATGGGTTAATCGATATGGCACGAGTGCCAGCGCGAAAGGATAAAACGAGAGGCCGCACGCGTATGTCGTTCTGTATTTTTTACACGCCTTCACATCTCTAAAAAAATACATTATTAGAAGGACACGCAGCAATTCATTTGACAACTATCAACAAAAAGAGCAAATTTTATCGCCAACCAAATTTGTGAGGGGAACCAGTGTTTCTGTTTCGTACCCCGAGTTCCAATGTGTTCTATGTACCAGTAGGCACATAGAACACATTGGAACTTAGGGGACGATTTTCAGCTATCGCTAGCCATTGAAATTGTAACTGCGTTGCACGATTTGTAGAAAATTTCAGTGAATTTTTGCCTCTATTTGAAAGTAGTTCGTCAACGTTTTTCCGTTCTCCACATATGTGCGAAACAGATTTTCAGATTCTGCACGGTTTAGTGTTGCTGTAGATGGGGCTTAATAGAACAGGCGTGTAATAAAATAGCCCATTGCATATCAAAGGAGATAATGAAAACTGGAATTTCTAGCTAGAGGGAATGACGGAATCACAAACTTCCCATTTATATAATAGACAGATTAACCATTTGAACACTGGTGATATCTTACCGCGTCCATTCGATGGCAGCAATTGGAAGAGTCCATATTCATTATTTGGGGGTAGATCAATCAGTATTTTCAACGTGCAGCCATGGGGCTCCAAGGCTGCACGTTGACAATATTGATTGATCTAGCCAAAACATTCACACAGTAGCCATGCTACTTAATGAAATTATGACGTATCGTGTCCCTCGGCCGGAAAAGCGACCTCTCTGGTTCAAAGAGTTAAAACCCACCGCCAACAACTCTCTTTGTTTCATCTTTTCTGTTATCCGAAAATACCCCCGTGGGAATCCAGGGAAGTAAAGCAGTGGTTGTTTATGGTGGTATACAAACTCTGTTTTACTGGTAAATGGTAAAATTGGCCCCAGTCACCAATGCTTGGGGTGGAAGTCCTCTAAAATTGGCAACACGGTTCGATTGATTGAGCTTGACATTATCGGCATGTTAGGTCATAATTATCCATTGTGCAGAAATATGTGACCTTAAACACTATTATTACCACTTTTGCCGGCGTTCCTGGCATATTAACGATGTTTTACCGGGCGTTGAAACCTCGTAATCCTCAACTAGTACCAGTCACGTGACGTGTTGGGCTGTTATTGACTATAACAGCCCAACACGCCAATAACAGCCCGACACGTCTAAATATAGACAATGACGTTACATCTCTCAGCCGATCAACAATATTTTTTCCCAGAATTCTATTTGGATCGAAATTCAATTCGGATTTTTAATTTGTAAATACAATTAACACATTTGTTTCAAGTGTTTCCCTTTGTGTCACGGATAGATAATGTACCAAATATAGGAAGTGATACACACAAAGTAAGTGATCACATCTTTGATGAATAAACTCTTTGCCTAATGTTCTCATGTCAAAGATATATTTCATCACCTAACTTTCCAAATTTCGCCGTAGACTGATCAGACGATAGTCATGTTACCCGATTTGTTTGTCAACAAATCAGACGACAGTTTCGCTGTTTTTTTTTAATTCTAAAACGTCAAACTTCATTTATTTATCTTATTTCCCATATAATTTAATCGTAATGTACCCGATGTACGAAAGTGGCAATAATAGAAATAACATGACTTTGTTAGGCATTACAGTGTATCAACGTCTCAACAGAAATGCTTAACAGCCCTTGGGTTTATTAGCGACCTTGACTTCGTCTCGGCCCGCTAATAAACTCTTGGGTTGTTAACCATTTCTGCTGAGCCGTTTATATAACAATAACATGACTTCGGAGGGCACCGTGGTTTATTAACGGCCCAACAGGAGGGAATAACAGCCAAACAGCTTATGAAAGGCCCGATACGAAGTCGAGGGTCGTTAATAAGCAGAAGGGCTGTTCTTCACACCTGTTGTGTCGTTGATAAACCACAAGGCCCGACAAAGTCCTGTTGTTACTATTATTACCACTGCGATTCTGAGAAAGTTTTGACCTTGTGCCTTATATGGCAGTTACAGACAGCCAATTGGTCTTCATTCAATTCGCTTGATTGAGACATTTTTAACGTTTTCAATTTTGTCAGATGATACTATCGTCTGTTCTCAAACAAACTGGTGTCACGTGATTATCACGTGATCGGCACCGGTACTCTTTCAATTGCAACGAAGTTAGAAAACTTAAAAACAGACCGCTTTTAAGTCAGAAATAAAGGCTTAAAATGTATACAGACTAACTACATACAGCTGATTGTTCTTATGGGAAAAGCTTTGCTGGACATTTTACATATTTAATAATTTAAATAAAAATCATATTGCTTACTAGTTGAAACCATTTCTGGAAACTCTTTTCATTTTCGAGTGTACGACAGTGAGGAACAAAAGTCACTTGACTTGTCGGGCTGTTAATGAGATGTTTAACTCATTAACAGCTTAACAGCCCGACACATCACGTGAATTTTTAAGTTGAGAGTTAGGGTCTTGTAATGCGCTGTTAAACTTTGTTAATGTACTAGGGAACGCCCTATAGAGTGGTATTAATACACTGTAATGCCCTTCAAAATCATGCTATTGTTATATTAAATAAATGTTTCACATGTCCAAAAACAAGAAGTGTGGATTACTTTTAAGAATGACCGAGCATTATTAACCCTTTACCCAACGAATCGGCCGCATCCGCCCGCGTAATCTGCAAATTCAGCAGTTGAAAAAATATTATTTTTCAAAAAATTTCAACAAAACCATATCAAGTGACCCCTCGTTGGAACGAGCTCGTCGAGCTCGTTCCAACAAGGGGTCACATGATATGGTTTTGTTGAATTTTTTTGAAAAATTAAAAAAATGATATTTAAAATAATAAATTTTGATATCGTTTGCGTTGGGTAAAGGGTTAAATAAATATCAGGGTATTCTTTTCAATAGTACACAATTATTGTTCTAATACAAACATGCAACCTAATGTGACCAAGTGTGTATATGCCTGTTTGAAAAAACGGCTGTATTATGTAATCAATCTGTCCGTCCATCTGGCCATGTCCGTTCGTCCGTCTGTCTATCTGTCCGACTGTCTGTCCGTCATTTAATATTTTTTGTTTCCGAACGATAACTCCAGTTTGTATTATTTGATCTCAACCAAAGATGGTATGTGTATTGCCCAGCTAGTAATACAGATCACGTTTTAATATCGGTTCCGTCCAATGATTTGTACATGAGTTACGGCCCTTTTTCGACTTAGAATTCGACCGTCTATTAACAGTGATGTGTTTTTGTATTTTGCAGTAGTACAATTTAAAATGGCTAACGGGCATATTTAGCCGTATCTGGCGGTACTCCTGATACCATACAGAATCATCGATGCACAGGTCGCTGTTGCCTTCGATGAGTTATATCGAACTATAGATAACTGGCCGATCGAAAACTGTTCACATTTTCAATTATTATTCTTCCCAAACTGATGAAATTATTTTAATTTTTCGCATCAAGACAGGAATTTAATGTAAAGCGGATTTCAAGTCGGATAATATAAGTAACAGGACGTTTACTTGCCAGATATGGCGTCATGTGAGGCGATGTGAGAGTACTATTGGGCGAGACCGTAAACCGAGACTAATATTGATCGCGCTGAACCTCACATGACGCCATGCCCGGCAAGTAAACGTCCTGTAACGTATTTATCATGCCACCAAACGAATTAAATAATAAATTAAAAGATCCGAATCGCTTCCTTTTGAATATTTATCAGGCAACTGTCTTTTATTTGCATGAAAATAAGTGAAAACTTGAGCTGGGAAAATTAATTCGGAAATAAAATGGTGCCCAGCGGAGGGGATGTATGGGCTCATACACGGTCACTGGCAGTGTATGGACTCAATCCGATAGACTGTTCCCCATTGAATAACCTAATATCGCATAGTCCACCGATGCTATTAGAGCACGTTGATTGGTCAAATTAAACAGGTGGCATGATAATTAACGAGACCCTGGATATTCGTCCGGATTATGGGAGAGGGATTCGCCCTCGTCAATTATCTTGCCGAACACCCCAGATCTCGTTTGTTACCCCTTACTGAATTGTTGCAATGAATTTCAGTCCAAGCTGGGCGTAGGGTCGTTTTGCTCGCCTATTTCTCACCCTAAAAAGAAGAGGGCGAACAATTTGTTTATTGTTCAACATTACTACATCTTAAACCAACAGCGCGAAATTTTGCTAAAATTCCTATACAGTACGTGGAGAGTGTATTATCATTAAATCACCCACATAGTGGGATTCCATTTGAGCAATAATTGCATCTTTGTTGCAAAGCATAACCATCACAAGCAAAGTTCCATTGGCTGAAACATTGATGTGTTTTTTGTCCATATGTGCAGAGTTTGAAAGTGATACTTTGGGTGATAACTCCACTCCACGGGTGATTTAGTTACAATTCACTCTCCACGTACTGTAGGTATTTATTCGTTCAGCCATTCAGAGCCATGATCTCATTTCATAATACGATAAAACATGGTGTTCTTTGACCTTAATAGTAGGAGAGGGATGAAACGTGCCACATTGGGGGATCTCATGAGGGATCTCATATGTGACGTCATAGTCACGTGACCTGGTGACGTCATGTTGTATTGTCATGGTAACCCGCGTGAGCGGACGTCTTGTGACGTCATCTCCATAGTGATACGTGGTCCTGGTGCGCATGCGCAGCGCGTGTTGTTAGGGTGGCACGTGTTTCCGTCGGCCATTTTGTATACTGGCGGCCGCCATCTTGGTTTCTATGGTAGCACGTGGTTGCTATGTGACCCAAAACCTTCTAACAAGACAGGGGTATGTTCGGAGGGTGTGTTCGATTGAATCGGAGTATTATGAATTACCACAAACAACCCGACAACTTTTACTATTTCGAATTCTTTCAGAATTCTCTGCTTCTATCTATATATACAATAGTTTTTCGTCTACCTGGCCATGTTCCTTTGCCCTGGAGTATACTCCAGTAGTGTAGAAGAGCCTATTAGTTGGAACCGCTTTGCTTGCTATTACTATATTTAGCAATTTCTGGTCTATTCTTGTTAGTTTTGACCCTATTCTGAGTACTCTTGTAGTTTCCTGTATCTAGATCATTTACATTTCCTGTATCTAGATCATTTACATATCAGATTGCTTGATTTCCCATAATCTGTATGCAGAGTTATCTCCCTTTATTACAAGGAAGTTGTATCCGATTCTCATCGCCTCTGTATCCAATGGCCACGTCCCATGGAATCCCATTTTTGGGAAACACCCATGGCTATGGAATCCCTTTTTGTCGTATGAGGCCATGAGGGCTATGTAAAAGCCCTCAATAAGTCCTCATTTATTATCCCTCATACCCTCATTGAATTTTGAGGTCATGAGGACCATGAAAAATCCCTCAATGAGGTATAAGTTACTACGACTCTTAGACTCATTTCGGTATTTAACAGGTATATCCTATAGAATCCCATTTTGGGAAACACCCATGGCTATGGAATCCCTTTTTTGTCGTATGAGGCCATGACGGCTAGGTAAAAACCCTCAATGAGGCCTCATTTATTATCCCTCCTACCCTCATTGAATTTTGAGGTCATGAGGGCCATGAAAAATCCCTCAATGAGGTATAATTTGCTACGACTCTTAGCCTCATTTCAGTATTTGAGGATACCTGTTGTATTGCATTATTGGAGGATACCTGACATTGGACTTTACATCCGGGTACTTCATGCTACATCCGGGTACATCTGTTGGGAAAGGTATAAAAAGGGTGTTGTTGTGAAAATAAATTCATTTGTGTCCTGACCGTCGTCGAGTGAAGACATGTTACCAGTTCGATGCAGATACTGTTCCAAATTATTTTCAAGATCGGATCATGCTAGAAGACACGAGAGGACCCATCATCGGCTCCCCTGCAGATATTGTACGAAGTTGTTTACCCGATCATTCAGTGCTCGTAGGCATGAAGAACATTACTGTCCAAGAAGAACCGAAGGGGAGAGAGATACTGGAGATTTAATGACTGACCAGAATAAAAAAAAACTTTTAGAATTTTTACGGTATGCTGACAACGAGGAAATCGATTCCGTTCTACGTGCTGCTGATGATAATTTGATTACCTGTTTATGTAAATGTGTTACCAACATTCTCGAAGATAAGATTCCACTGAATTTAGCTGAATTTGATGACCTGCGAAAATACGAACATGTATTGAAGTTGCTAACAGATGATGGAATTTCTACCAATATAAAGAGATGTATACTACGAAAGAGTTGCTTTCTCTCGGCGCTTATCAACCCAGTCCTAGCTCTGAAAAAGGTATAAAAGGAGTGTTGATGTGAAAATGAACTCATTTGTTCTACGACCACCAAAGGGGGAAGTCATGAAAGTCCATTGCTGCAGATATTGTGAAAAGGCCTTTTCCAGATCGGACAACATGCACAGACATGAGAATGCTTAATGTCCCATGAGGAAATTGGAAAAATCGAGCCACCCTACAAGATTAGAAAGAAATTTAGATACACTGCGAATCCTATCTGATGCGGATCGACATGAAACCAAGACTATACTCAAGACGGCCAATGATGATTTGATAGAATGTATATGTGATTGGGCCTCGACTATCCTGAAGGGGGCAGTACCTATAACAAAATCTGAGAGAGCTAAGTTGATTCTATACAAGTACGAAATAAGGAGAATTGCCTCACCAAAGACAGAACTATCTTATCGGAAAAGAAGACTGCTCATACAGAAGGGAGGATTTTTAGGAAAGTTAATCAAACCCGTCATCAATGCTCTGTCCGATATCCTATAAAAGGGTCGTGCTCATAAGAAATTTGTTATTTGTAATCTGACCTTCGAAGAGAGCGGACACAATGCAATCCAGTTGTGCACCAAAAAAATTGGTCAATAGATTCGGAAACCGATGAGTCGTCGGAACTATCAGAAGATATGGAATATGAAGAAGAAGAAGACGAAGAAGAGGAAGAAGACGTTTCTATGATGGGAGGTATCGTTCAAAGTGCCTATGGCAAATACCAGGATGATTTTGACAACCTCATGAACAAATATATCGAGGATGGAATGGATAGAGATGATGCAGTTGAAACAGCATATAGAGCACTTCAAAAGAATGCCAGAGAAGCCATTAGTGAGAAATACATTAATACCCTTGTGTACATTAGAAATTTTTACAACGACTCAATTCACAAGAAAATTCAAGAAAACAGCCAAGCGTCTTCGTGAAGAAGAGGATTATGACTTTGAAGAATCCCAGAAATATGCTTTGGAAAAGCGAAGATTCTTGTTCGACAACCTTATGACAAACTACTCATTCAGAGTAGATGATGGTGATGAAGAAGAAGAAACAGACGATTAGAAGAAAAAAGTATAAAAGGAATGTTGGTATGAAAATAAATTCATTTCCGTTTTGAACGTCGAAGAGTGAAGATGTCTGTGTCAACAACAGTGCTCGGATTCAAAGATGACTTACATATACACTTACATCTTCAAGAATGATGCTGGATTAAAGCTGACTTCCCTAGAACTGGCTCAAGTGAATCGTGTGGTAAATGCCGCCAAGAGAAAAAATCTAGACATGGATGCTGGTGGAAAGAAACAAAGATGTGTGGATACTAAACGATCATCAACCAAAAGAATAAAAACAGAACTGACTTCCAATACAAACAAGAATGAAGTTACTACTATGAACAAAGTTTCTACTGTGAAATATGTTTCCACTAAGAAAGAAGTTTCTACTGAAGTCAAGAAAAAGATGCCAGCTCCCATAAAGAATGAAGTTACCACTAAGAACGAAGTTTCTACTGTGAAAGATGTTTCCACCAAGAAAGAAGTTTCTACTGAAGACAAGAAAAAGATGCCAGCTCCCATAAAGAATGAAGTTACCATTAAGAACGAAGTTTCTACTGCGAATGAAGTTTCCACTACGAATGAAGATTCAAAGAGGACCCAAACCAAGAAAGATGTTTCCACTCAAACCTCAAATGAGGTTTCTACTAAGACGACTCTGAAATTACTACTATGAATCAGCTAGAAAAAAGAGGAACCAAAAGATGCCAGACAGGAAATTAAAGCAACCAACAAAACCAAGTTATCAAATGAGAGATTTATCACGAATCTAGCCATGCAATGGGAAGAAGCTCCAATCCACAAGAAGATGAAATGGTTAGCCCATGCGAGAAGAATTACAAAGACAAATACCTTGAGAAATTGAATTGTATGCTTGAATAAAAAATGAAATGTTATATATATTGTTGTTTGTTTTTTTTTCATCTCCTACCCCAACAGAAGTACCTGGATGTAGCATGAAGTACCCGGATGTAAAGTCCAATGTCAGGTATCCTCCAATAATGCAATACAACAGGTATCCTCAAATACTGAAATGAGGCTAAGAGTCGAAGTAAATTATACCTCATTGAGGGATTTTTCATGGCCCTCATGACCTCAAAATTCAATGAAGGTAGGAGGGATAATAAATGGGGCCTCATTGAGGGTTTTTACATAGCCCTCATGGCCTCATACGACAAAAAGGGATTCCATAGCCATGGATGTTTCCCAAAATGGGAATCGGATTCAACTTCGCTGTAATAAAGGGAGATGATTCTGCATACAGATTATGGGAAATCAAGCAATCTAATTGGTTAGTTATATAAATGATTTAGATACAGGAAACTACAAGAGTACTCAGAATAGGGTCAGAACTAACAAGAATAGACCAGAAATTGCTAAATATAGTAATAACAAGCAAAGCGGTTCCAACTAATAGGCTCTTCTACGCAACTGGAGTATAATCCAGGGTAAAGGAACATGGCCAGATAGACGAAAAACTTTTGTATATATAGATAGAAGCAGAGAATTCTGAAAGAATTCGAAATAGTAAAAGTTGTCGGGTTGTTTGTGGTAATTCGTAATACTCTGATTCAATCGAGCACACCCTCCGAACATACCCCAGTCTTGTTAGAAGGTTTTGGGTCACATAGCAATCATGTGCTACCATAGAAACCAATATGGCGGCCTCCAGTATACAAAATTGCCGACGGAAACACGTGTCACCCTAACAACACGCGCTGCGCATGCGCACTAGGACCACGTATCACTACGGAGATGACGTCACAAGATGGTCGATCACGCGGGTTACCATGTCAAAACAACATGACGTCACCAGGTCTCGTGACTATGACGTCACATATGAGATCTCCCATGAGATCCCCCAATGTGGCACGTTTCATCCCTCTCCTACTACTGACCTTGTTGCTGAAATTTCCTGATGCAACTCACTGTTGGAAAGTTCTCTCGAAGCCCCTCCCAACTGTGTATTGCATCACTGCATTATGTGATTGAATGAAAAAACTTATGAAATAAGATGAAGTGTCCTTGAATGTTCAGAAAACAGGCTACATGGCACAAAAGATTGCTTGAGAAATATAAGTTAACAGCACTTTTTCAGGTCTTCTTTAATTTCTAATTCTCACAGACCTCCAGCGTTGAAAAGGTTACAATAGCCTATATGTGAGCTAAAACGCCATCTGGTGGTTTTTACATCTCAACATTTAATAGAGCATAAAATGAAGGAGATCAGCTGATTGGGCCAATATTTTTTGATTTTGGAATCCTCAATAAAAATGTCAGTGTCTGTTTAGGTAAAAATATTTACCCTGGCTGTCCTTTCAAAATTGTGGGAGTTGAAAAAAAAGGTGAGGGGAACAAGTAAAATATGAGTTTTAAAAAATTAAGTGCGAAACTAGGCGGTAGTTGAGAATAGCCAAATTTGAACCCAAAAATCACACGTCAACATATATTTTTTTCCTGTCCCCTTTTTTAATGAGATAGCAAACTTACTGGATACAGGACTGTTTCCTCCCAAATGAGCTTGATGAGCATAGAAGACAGAAAATGTTGACACTGTCGCCAATGCAAATCATTTAGTGTATTGTAAACCGAAGTATATAACTTGAATACTTTCTGTGGGTACTTTTCATTGGATATTCGAGTCGAAATAATGACAACAAACCTTCACCTTAAATTAGCCTATCGTCAATTTCAATAACTACTAGACTTTATGATTCTGGAGAATCGTGGCTTTTCCAAATGAGATTCCATGATTTTTCATGACCCCAGAGTGTCCGATGAATTGTTTTTAACTGTATCACAGAAGATCCTTTATTTATGTTATAAGAAAGGTGGGAATAGCAGTCTCAAATGACTCAGTTTGATAAACATGTTTAGGTAAAAACCATCATTAATGGTGGAGAGGGTTAATATCAATATCGTCGTCCGACAAGTTAATGACCGACAAAATGAGTTATGTTTGTTTGACACATACCCACAAAGTGCTGTTCATATTTGAAAATGGTCCATTTTATCTAAAATGTATCCAAAATATTGATGTCTGGCAGCTTGTAGAGGGTTAACAAGAGCTAACAGGAACATTTTTCCATGCAACTTGTAATATCACACCAAGAACTGCGAATGTCCATTTTTTCTTTAAAATCTACAGGATGTTTTTAGAGAAATCCAGAGAGAACATGCATTTTAAGCTTTTGATGGGTATGATTGTTTATCCAGCCCAAAACGGGTTAAGTGTTGTTTTATGAATACCCTTATTACGTCCAAAAATAATTCTCAGTGAATTCTACTTCCACTTATGTTAATCTCTCCTTTTTAACTTTGGAGTCTGTGGGTATGCAAACACAGCCCATTTTATCAAAATGTTGATGTTTGAAAACCTGCAGAGGGTCAACAAATGCTTGCTGGAATATTTTGTACATGCAACTTGTAATGTCGCACTAAGATCTAAGGATGGCCATTTTTTCTTGAAAATCTACGAGATGTTTTTAGAGAAATCCTCGGATAAGATGAATTTTTAACCTTTTCAGGGGTATTGCTCTGTAACCAGTCCTAACGGTTAATGCTTGGTTTTGTGAATACCTTCATTACTAACAAAAAATATCCTCGTTGAATTCCACTTCCAATGAAGGAGGTTATGTTTATCTCGCAGGTACACATTGGGTGTTACGGTTGCCCACGAAAACACCCATTTTCTCAAAATGTCTATGACTAACAGCCTCTGGAGGGTTAACAAATGCTTACCGAAATAGTTTGTCCATGCAACTTGTAATGTCACCCCAAGACCTGCGAATGGTCAATTGTTCTTGACAATTTTTTGGAGGAAACCACAGAAACTGAAATTTTAAGCCTTTAATGGGTAAATCTTCTCTTGAAGTCAAAAATGGGTTAAGACCTCGATGTTTGAATACCATTGCTACTTACAAAAATGTTTCCCTATCTGTTTTGTGTCCGGTAAAACAAGTTACGTTTCACTGCGGCATTCCCATTTGATGTTGTTAGAGTCCAAAAACAGACTATTTTGTCGAAATTTTGCCATTTTGCAGCCCACGGAGGGTTAACAAATGCTTACCTGAATATTTTATCCATGCAACTGGTAATGTGACTCCAAGACCCATCAATGGCCATTTTCTCTTGAAAACCTACGAGACGTTTGTAAAGAAATTCAGGGAAAACATGATTTTTTAAAGCTTTTGATGGGTATTGCTATTAACCATCCCAAAAGGGGTTAATTTTTGTTGTTTTTTAATACCCTTATTACTAACAAATTTGGTCCTCGGTGAATTCCACTTCCAACAAAGTAGATTATGTTTAGCTCTCGGGTATGCATTGGGTGCTGTGCGCGTAGGAAAACTGCCTATTTCAACAAAATTACGATGCTTAGTAGCCTGTAGAGGGTTAATAAATGTTCACCGGAATATTTTGTCCATGCAACTTATAATGTCACACAAAGACCTGCGAATAGTCATTATTTCTTGAAAACCTACAAGTTGCTTTTAGAGAAATCTACAGAAAATGGAAATTTTAAGCTTTTCAGGAATACCTCTCTTTAACCAGCACGAAATGGGTTA
This sequence comes from Pictodentalium vernedei, assembly GCA_031216915.1. Taxonomy (NCBI): domain Eukaryota; kingdom Metazoa; phylum Mollusca; class Scaphopoda; order Dentaliida; family Dentaliidae; genus Pictodentalium; species Pictodentalium vernedei. The sequence goes on from CM062293.1 coordinate 507,469,399, forward strand.
AGACTTCGACTTTTGAATACCTTTACCAGTTACAAAAATGTTTCCCCATCAATTGTGCGTCCGATAAAAGAAGGTACCTTTCTCAGTGGTACACCCAGTGGGTAGTTTTGGTGTCCAAATGTAGCCCATTTTATCACAATTTTTACGTTTAGCAACCCGGGGAGGGTTAACTAATGCTGACCGGAATATTTTATCTATGCAGCTTGTACTGTCACACCAAGACCTGGGAGTGACCAATTTTTCTTACAAATCTACAGGACTCGTTTAGAGAAATCCACGGAAAACATGATTTTTTTAGCTTTGGGGGGGGGGGCGGGTATTGTTGTTTAACCAGCCTAAAACGGGTGAACGCTTGGTTTTCTGTTCTGAACACCCTTATTACTTACAAAAATGATCCTTTGTGAATCCCACTTCCAATAAAGGAAGTTATGTTTATCTCTCGTGTATCGTTTGGGTGCTGTGGGGGTCTGAAAGCGGCCCATTTCATAAAAAATTTCGATGTTTGACAGCCTGTGGAGGGTTACCATATGCATCGCCTGATATATCATGTGCCTCAAAGGTCGTATCACATGCAGGTCTAGTAATGATGAATGTTTAAAAAAAATCTACAAGAGGCGTTGCGAGAAAGTGCCTATACACCCCAATTTTGACAGTTCTGTTGCCAATTCTGGCGAAATAAGAGTTAAATCGAAAATTTTGCTTTGGTACATTTTTAGATTTTTCATACATCTATGAGTGTGCAAAATTGTGTGAAAATCAGTTCGAAAATGGCTTCTGAATCGTGCTGACAAAATGTGTGAAAAAAAAAACAAAAAAACTAGACTTTATGATTCTGGAGAATCATGGCTTTTCCCGGTGAGATTCCATGATTTTTCATGACCCCACACTGTCTGATGAATTGTTTGTAAGTGTCTCAATGAAGTTCCTTCACTGATGTTATGAGAAAGGTGAGTGTAGTAGTCTCAAATGACTCAGTTTGATAAAAAAAAAATGTTTAGGTAAAAACCATCATTAACGGCGGAGTGGGTTAATATCAATACCGTCGTCCGACAAGTTAATGACCGACAAAAGGAGTTAAGTTTGTTTGACACATACCCACTGAGTGCTTTGTCTATTTGAAAATGGTCCATTTTTTCTCAAATGTATCCAAAATATTGACGTCTGGCAGCTTGTAGAGGGTTAACAAATGCTAACAGGAATATTTATTTATGCAACTTGTAATTTCACACCAAAAACTGCGAATGGCCATTTTTACGTTATGCTTATCGTTTGGATGCTTTAGGGGCTCGAAAACAGCCCATTTCATCAAAATGTCGATCTTTGACAGACTGTGGAGGGTTAACATATGCACTGCCTAATATCTCCTGTATATGAGTGGTCGTGTCCCAGACAGGTCTAACAATGATGAATGTTTAAAAAAATCTGCAAGACGCGTTTCTATAAAGTGACTATCAACCCTAATGTTGACAGTTTTTTTGCCAATTCTGTCAAAATATGTGTTAAATCGAAAATTTCGCTTGGGTACATTCTTAGATTTTTTGCCCCTCTATGCGTGTACAAAATTGTGTGAAAATCGGTTCGAAAATGGCTTCTGAATCGTACTGACAAAATGTGTGGAAAAAAAACCCCAAAAATAATAATCCGTAGAAAAACTAGACTTTATGATTCTGGAGAATCAGGGCTTTTCCCGATGAGATTCCATAATTTTTCATGACCCTACAGTGTCTGATGAATTGTTTTTAACTGTCTCACTGACGTTCCTACATTGATGTTATGAGAAAGGTGAGTATAGTAGTCTTAAATGACTCGGTTTGATAAACAAATTGTCTAGGTAAAAACCATCATTTACGGTGAAGTGGGTTAATGTCAATATCGTCGCCCAACAAGTCAGAGGCCGACAAAGGGAGTTATGTTTGTTTGACACATACCCACTGGGTGTTGTGGCTATTTGAAAATGGTCCATTTTATCTCAAATGTATCCAAAATATTGATGTCTGGCAGCTTGTAGAGGGTTAACAAGTGCTAAAGGGAATATTTATTCAAGCAACTTGTAATGTCACACCAAGAACTGCGAATGGCCAATTTTTCTTTAAAATCTACAAGATGTTTTCAGAGAAATCCAGGGAGAACATGAATTTTAAGTTTTTGATGGGTATGATTGTTTATCCAGCCCAAAACTGGTTAAGTGTTGTTTTTTGAATACTCTTATTACTTCCAAAATGAATTCTCAGTGAATTCTACTTCCACTTATTTTGATCTCTCCTCTCAACATCGGGTGCTCTGGGTACGCAAACACAGCCCTTTTTATCACAATTTTGATGTTTTAGAACCTGCATAGGGTTAACAAATGCTTACAAGGATGTTTTGTACATGCAACTTGTAATGTCACACTAAGATCTGAGAATGGCCATTTTTTCTTGAAAATCTATGTGATGTTTTTAGAGAAATCCTCGGATAACATGAATTTTTAACCTTTTGAGGGGCATCGCTCTGTAACCAGCCCTAAGTGGGTTAATGCTTGGTTTTGTGAATACCTTCACTACTTACAAAAAATGATCTTCGGTGAATTCAACTTCCAATGAAGGAGGTTATGTGTATCTCGCAGGTACACATTTGGTGATATGGTTGCCCAAGTACAGCCCATTTTCTCAAAATGTCTGTGCTTGGCAGCCTCTTGAGGGTTAACAAATGCTTTCCGAAATATTTTGACCATGCAAGTTGTAATGTCACTCCAAGACCTGCGAATGGTCAGTTTTTCTTGAATTTGTTTTGTTGAGAAATCAACAGAAAACTGGAATTTTAAGCTTTTAAGGGGTATACCTCCTTATCTAGTCAAAAATGGGTTAAGACCTCGATTTTTGAATACACTTACTACTTTCAAAAATGTTTCCCTGTCAGTTTTGAGTCCGGTAAAAAAGTTATGTTTCTCTGTTGCTTTCCCGTTTGATGTTGTTGGTGTCCAAAAAGAGACTATTTTTTCAAAATTTTGACATTTAGCAGCCATGGAGGGTTAACAAATGCTTACCGGAATAATTTATCCAATCAACTGGTAATGTGACACCAAGACCTATCAATGGCCATTTTCTCTTTGGAAACCCTACCAGATGTTTGTAAAGAAACCCAAGGAAAACATAAATTGTTAAACTTTTGAAGGGTATCGCTATTAAGAACCACAAAAGATGTTAACGCTTGTTTTTTTTTGAATACCCTTATTACTAACAAAAATGGTTCTCGGTGAATTCCACTTCCAACAAAGGAGATTATGTTTATTTCTCAGGTACACGTTGGGTGCTGTGCGTGTCCGAAAACACCCCACTTCAACAAAATAACGAAGCTTGGCAGCCTCTAGAGGGTTAATAAACGCTCACTGGAATATTTTGTCCATGCAACTTGTAATATCACACAAAGACCTGCGAGTAGTCAATTTTTCTTGAATACCTACAGGATGCTTTTAGAGAAATCCACAGAAAATGGGAATTTTAAGATTTTAAGGGGTCTCTCTCTTTAGCCTGTCCAAAATGGGTTAAGACTTCGACTTTTGAATACCCTTACTACTTACAACAATGTTTGCGTATAGATTGTGCGCTCGATAAAAGAAGGCATGTTTGTTTTGTGGCGTACCCATTGGGTGCTGTTGGCGTCCAAAAACAGCCCATTTTATCACAATTTTGACTTTTAGTAGTCCGTGGAGGGTTAACAAATGCTCACGGCAGTATTTTGTCCATGCAACTTCTATTGTCACATCAAGGCCTGGGAGTGACAATTTTTTCTTGAAAATCTACAAGACTCATTTAGAGAAATCCACGGAAAACATGAATTTTTTAGCTTTATGGAGGTATTGCTGTTTAACCAGCCCAAAACGGGTTAACGCTTGGGTGAGGGTTAATATACGCCTCGTACTGATTATTGAATAATTGTCTACAAATGTGACATTCGCTGGTTTCGTTGTTGCTCTAGCGTGATGATCATGTCTTTAGGTTCTTTAAATTTGATTCTAACTCTTCCACGAATCTTTCAGCCACGTCGTCGTCATCTGAACATTTACTGTAGATGAAAGGACCGGACGATTGAGAATCGTCGAAAGAACATTTCACATAATAACAAAAGCCCGAAGGTACGTGCTTCTGATATTTTTCAGCGTAACTCCTATGCTCGTCGGACTGGCAAGAATTTATTGTCGTGGTGAAGCATTCGAAATCGCTAATCCTCTATTGTAATGACGAAAGTGCACATAAGTGTTAGGTTTAGGTCTTTTGATGGCGACGCCTTGCTTTTTGCTGCAATATTCCCGATGATGCATCAACGGTTCTTGACGACGGAACGAATTCATGCGGTTGAGACAGAAAAACCTCTTGCTGTTATGTTTACAAATCTGTTTCGACAACAATCTACAGTTAAAACTAGAAGTCCTGTCCCGAAATGCGCACAAATAGCACGTCGGTCTGCGCGTTAATCTACGCGTTGTGACCATAATACGGCTATCAAATTCTGCTTATTTGGCCTGTGCACAAGCAATGTTTCAGGCAATGGACCTCCGGGCAACCCGGAGGTCCATTGGCAGAAACATTGCCTGTGTTTTCTATGAGTAACCAGGAGAACCAGCCGTGCTTTGGATGCCATTCGATATGGCATTTGCGCGCAATTCCTACGCGCAATTAAGCCTAGATAAGCGCTCAGTTCGTGACAGGACTTCTAGTTTTAACTGTACCCATTTCTTTAATCCAGCAATAATGTCGATTGTCACATTTCGAAATTAATAACAACTTAACAATCTTTTCTCTCTCTTTGTGCAAAGGCTGTCTATTCTTTTTTTTATCATTTCCCTCGTATCCCAAGACGTTCATGGCCACGGTGGGATTTAGCTTTTCCAAACCTTTGATGTCTTTCAGCAGTGTCTGGAAAGACACTCCCATCCAATCGAGATTTTTATAAGTCTCCACATACTTGGAAACTCTCTGAGCATTCTTTTTTACCGGATACATGTCCGATGTGATCGCCCATTTGAAACACTTATCATCTTCATTTTTCACGTTGTTCACAGCTTATTTTTTAAATACGAAATAAGGTAATTGTATATATGAAGATGCTTTCAAAGGATCGTGTCTATCCACGTGAATCTGGAAATTCAATATCTTCTCAAATGTCCAACCACTTCCCTATTTTTGATAAGTAGCCATAGATTCCAACATCTTGTATTTCATCACTTCGTAAACGTCGGCTAATTCGACGTCTCTAAACACAATCTGGTTTTTAAATCGGAAATAGGTATCTTCCACCACGCTCTCACCCGTCTTCGCATTGACCTTTTTCATCAGACAATGTAAGATCATGTTTATTTTTAAATCCTTATCTAGACGTTTTCAAAATACGTCCAACACTCTACCCTTCACCTGTTCCACGAACGATTTGGGACCGAGTTCTGCGAGACCGGGCTTCATGTTGAAAGTTTTAAACCATCCTTTGGTGGCTTCGTCTCGTTCTATCAAAATTAGTAGTGACTTCAATGCTTTGATTATGATTTCCGTTATCGCATTGAATCCATTTTTTTCATTCACCACTCTTGTGATTGCATCCATAGTGTTTTTCTAATGAATCGTCATCTCGAACCGTGTCGCTTTTCATTTTATTATCATTCTCTTTTGAAACCTTTTGCCGTTCCATCACTTTTCGTTTAATTGCCGTCTTCTTCTTAGTTTCCTCTGTGGTCGTTTGTTGATGCTGTTTTGTCATCGCTGTCTTCTCATCTGTTGTTTTGCAATTCAAGTTGCTTTTGTCACTACCACAGATCTTTCGTCCATTCCTTTTCCATCGAGCAAATGGCCGATGCATTCGTCTTTTTTTATGTATTTGACACCTTTCAATTTCAACGACTGACGCACTTTGGTTTGTAATTTCACCAGTGTTGGATCACAAGTTCCCTTGTGCATGTCTTCAATCAATCATTCTTTGGTTTTGTAACGTTTATAATGTTTTATTCCTAGATTTCTAAAGTACTTTTTCAACTAAGGTATGGTAGACAAATATATTTTTTTTCTTCACAATATATTATGTGTTTATTTTATGTTTGGCATTAATTTTGTGTGTATGCTAAACTTCTTATTTAATATGTATATATAATATTTTTTTAACTTTTTTAAAAATAAAATTTTTGTGAATTACTAAACTTATTTATTTTGTGTTGTTGTTTTTTTGTTTGTTTTAATGACAAAAAAACAGAAAAAAACGCATACTAACTCATGATAAGTACTTTAATGAACTTTTCTAGTCGAGATCAAAATCTATCTATAATGTACTGACTCTCTCTCTTTTCATAATTGTGACGTGCATGTTATTTAAAGCTATCGTCTCCCCGCTGATAAATCCATCGGGAAATCAGATTCACCCTCTCGAACGTCCGTTCTTCCCCGATGATCAGATTCAATTTGTCGACCACTTCTTTAGAGACGTTCGGATATATATTACTCCCATAGATCAGCGACAGATCGTCTGAATAATTTTTTTTTATCTTCTTCGAGAGGATGGCTAATAGATTGTCTTGACATTCATACATTAATTCGAGGGTGGTCTCGTTCAATTTCAAAGGCAATGTATATTTGTCGTATTCCTCTCTCAGTCCAGTCGTTTCCATGTCCTTCAATTCGATGGCGTCATGTGATTGCAGTCTATCGAACTTCGAACTTCGAATATCTCTCGACTCTCTTCAATTTTAATGCGAATTGTTTAGGTACTGACGATTTCAAAACTGATTATTTTTTTTAAATGATAAATATTAATTGTAAAAAATATTTTTTTTTTTTACTTCTTATTATATATGTAAAAAATAAGAACCTTTACAGTTTTTTTCTTTAATGACAAAAAACAGTTATTAAATTTTATGTGTTTTTTAGCTCACCGAAGGGAGCTAGACTTATCACTTGCCGTCCGTCGTCCGTCGTCCGTCGTCGTCTGTTCGGCGTCGTGAACATTTTTCAAACGACTTCTCCTCTGAAACCGTTAGGTCGATTTGCTCGAAACTTGGTATGGATGTTCATTACCATATGTCAATTCAGGTTTGTTTAAATGAAGTGGATCAGCACACTTGGGGCTCCATAGGGGGCATAACTCCGATAGAACTCTATGTATATTAGAGAAATTACTAAAACATCTTCCTCTCCAGCACAAGTGGGCAGAATCATTTGATATTTGGTATACAGCATTATGGGGTCGATCTGATTCAAGTTTGTTAAAATCGGCCCCCTGGATTCATATTTGGGCTCACTATAGAAGCCCAAATTCGAACTTATTGCATTTCAGGCAAATTTCTTAAAAACTCTTCTTCTCCAGATCCAGTATTTATTTTTTATTGGTGTTTAAGGTCACATATTTCTGTACAATGTCTAACCATGACTGTGACAGCTTTACGGGTGGAGGAAGCCGGAGTACCCGGAGAGAACCACCGAGCAACGGCGAGCAATTGTCAGCTCCCCAACATACCAACTCCATACAAGCAGGGTTAGCATTGATTGAAGACAGGTGCACCATCGACGTGCAGTACGCCTTAGTACACGACGTCACCGTGCCACACATGGGCAATGGGGTGAAGTGTATTGCCCAAGGACACAACGCGGTTGCCGCAGGTGGGATTCGAACCGAGGACCTCTCAGCTTGCAGCCTGCACCTCTACCAACTGAGCCACCGCGTCCCCTTCTCCAGATCCAGCAGGCAGAATCTTTTGGTATTTGGTATGCAACATTGGGGGTGGATCTGATTCAAGTTTGTTCAAATCGGCTCCCTGGATTCACATTTGGTCTCAGTATAGAAGCCCGAATTCTAACTTAGTGCATTTCAGGCAAATTTCTTTAAAAATCTTCTTCTCAAGATCCAGCAGGCAGAATCTTTTGATATTTGGTATGAAACATTGTGGGGGCGGATCTGATTCAAGTTTGTTCAAATCGGCCCCCTGGATTCATATTTGGGCTCACTATAGAAGCCCAAATTCGAACGTAGTGCATTTCAGGCAAAATTCTTAAAAAATCCTCTTCTCCAGATCCAGCAGGCAGAATCTTTTGATATTTGGTATGCAACATTGTAGGGTGGATCTGATTCAAGTCTGTTCAAATCGGCCCCCTGGGTTCATATTTGGGCTCAGTATAGGAGCCCAAATTTGAACTTGGTGCATTTCAGGCAAATTTCTTTAAAAATCTTCTTCTCAAGAAGAATCTTTTGATATTAGGTATGCAGCATGCTTGGGGTGGGGGGGGGGGGGGGGGGTGAGATTCAAGTGTGTTCACACCAAGTCCCTGGGTTCATATTTGGGCTCACTGTGATAGCCCGAATTATAACTTGGTTCAAAATGAGAAATTTTCTTTAAAAATCTTCTTCAGATCCAGCAGTCGGAATGTTTTGATATTTGGTTGCAGCATCCTTTGGGGGGTGAGATTCACGTTTGTTCAAGCCATGTCCCTAGGTCCATATTTGGGCTCACCGTGGGAGCCTGAATTATAACTTAGTTCAAAATGAGGAATTTTCTTTAAAAATCTTCTTCTTCAGATCCAGCAGTCGGAATGTTTTGATATTTGGTATGCCGCATGCTTGGGGGGGGGGGGGGGGGGGAGATTCAAGTTTGTTCAAACCAAGTCCCTGGGTTCATATTTGGGCTCACTGTGATAGCCCGAATTATGACTTAGTCAATATAAGGACTTTTTAAAAATCTTCTTCAGATTCAGCAGTCGGAATGTTTTGATATTTAGCATGCAGCATCCTTAGGGGTGAGATCCAAGCTTGTTTAAACCAAGTCCATGGGTTCATATTTAGGCTCACTGTGGGAGCCCGAATGGTAACTTAGTTCAAAATAAGGAATTTTCATTAAAAATCTTCGTCTTCAGATCCAGCAGATGAATGCTTTTGATATTTGGTATGCGGCATCCTTGGGGGGTAAGATTCATGTTTGTTCAAGCCAAGTCCCTAGTTCCATAAAATTTGTCTCTCATGACTTCATTCCTTTGTAGTGTTGATGAACCATGTCTAACTGAATGTGACCCCGAATATTTCTTTGAACCACTTTGGCCGGTGAGCGATTAAGGCTCCTTGGGGCCTCTTGTTTTTTTAAATGATAATAATTATTAATTGTAAAAAAAATTTTTTGTATTTTTTTTTTTACTTCTTATTAAATATGTAAAAATCACAACCTTTTTTTACAGTTTTTTTCTTTAATGACAAAAAAAAACAGTTATTAAATTTTGTGTCTTTTTTTTAAAATGATAATAATTATTAATTGTAAAAAAATATTTTTGTTTTCCTCTTATTATATATGTAAAAAACTATAAAATAACAACTTTGTTTTACAGTTTTTTTTCTTTAATGACAAAAACGTCTATTAGTATGACTGATTATTTTCGTAATCTACTCGTCGATACCTTTGATTTGATAGATCGCATGACTAGCTGACTTATATTTTTTCACAGGGCAGGGAGTTCGGGCCGATCTCACACGTTTTAGACTCGGACGAGCAATCTCTCTCCTTGTCCAAAAAACCTCATACATCATCGCAGGAGAGTTCGAGGGACCAAAAAAAAAAAATTCACCGCTCGATTCGGACTCTGTTTTTCCCGCGAGAATCGACGTTAGATCGAGCGTCTTCCAACGAAGGAGATTATGTTTATCTCTCGGGCGTGCATTGGGTGCTGTGCCTGTCCGAAAACAGCCCATTTCAACAAAATTACGATGCTTGGCAGCCTGTAGAGGGTTAATAAATGTTCACCGGAATATTTTGTCCATGCAACTTATAATTTCACACAAAGACCTGCGAATAGTCAACTTTTCTTGAAAACCTACATGTTGCTTTTTGAGAAATCCACAGAAAATGGGAATTTTAATCTTTTAAGGTGTCTCTCTCGTTAGCCCGCCCAAAATGGGTTAAGACGACGACTTTTGAATACCCTTACTACTTACGAAAATGTTCCCGTATAAATTGTTGCGCTCAATAAAAGATGGCACTTTTCTTTGTGGCGTACCCAGTGGGTGCTGTTGGTGTCCAAAAACAGCCCACTTTATCACTACCACTTACCAATTTTTAAATTTAACAGCCCGTGCAGGGTTAACAAATGCTCACCAGAGTATTTTGACCATGCAGCTTGTATTGTTAAACCAAGACCTGCGCGTGGCCAATTTTGCTTGAAAATCTACAATACTCGTTTAGAGAAATCTACAGAAAACATGATTATTTTAGTTTTTGATGGGTATTGTAGTTTAACCAGTCCAAAACGGGTTAACGCTTGGTTTTGTGAATACCCTTATTACTTGCAAAAATGATCCACGATCAATCTTACTTCCAATAAATGAAGTTATGTTTATCTCTCGTATGTCGTTTGGGTGCTGTGGGGGCCCGAAAACAGCCCATTTCATCAAAATTTCGATGTATGGCAGCCTGTAAAGGGTTACCATATGCATTGCCGAAAATCTCTTGTATATGAATGGTCCTGTCACAGACAGGTCTAACAATGATGAATGTTTAACAAAAATGTACAAGACGCGTTGCGAGAAAGTGCTTATAAATCCTAATTTTGACAGTTTTTTTGCCAATTCTAGCGAAATAAGGGTTAAATCGAAAATTCCGCTTTCGGACATTTTTAGATTTTTTTTGCCCCTTTATGCGTGCGCAAAATCTTGTGAAAATCGGTTCGAAAATGGTTTCTGAAACGTACGGACAAAATGTGTGGAAAAAAAAACCCAAGAAAAAAAAAAATAATAATAATCCCAAGAAAAACAATAGTCTTTTACAGAGGGAAAAGCCTAAAAATAATAATCCGTAGAAAACCAACCACGGTATAAAAAAAAGCTACTGTGGATTGCAAGTTATACCGTACCTCTCAGCCAATCAAAAGGCAGTATTTTGTTTCGTTTGGAAATAATGGTGAAAACAACAGAAGCCAATCATAAGATAGTTAGCTAAAGTCGTGGGTGAAGTCGATGATAAGACTACCGCGAGGTGTTTCGGAGCTTGGGAATCACACATATGGAATCCCAATTATGGAATCCATTTTAGGGAATCCCTGTAGAATACCTAGTAAACGCCTGTGGTCTAAGAATCCTTTTTTTCCAAAATGAGAACAAGAGTCGAAAGAGGAGACACTCGTTCGATTAATTACTCACTAGTTTATTTGCTCGATAAATTTCCAATCCTTCAAGTACGCCTCTTCCAGTCACTACTCGATAGCTTATTTGCTTGATAACATTCGAGCCATTCGAATAATGACTGCTCCTGCTTGGTTGTCTTTCGGGTTTAAGAATCACATAAGACTTTGTTATACACAAGGGAGATAATTTTGCATAGGTAGATACAGATTATGGAAAATGAGGCAGTCTAATCGTTTGAAGGAAAAAAAGCACGAGAGGACAAGATACACTACTGGGGTAGTCAGAATAGCGTCTGTAATAGTAGTGAAAGACTAGGTTTGGAATGTAAAACTGTTCCACGTTAGAGGTTATTTCGCTATAAGAGAGTACCCTAGAACTACAAAATGGAGTACACCATTGTTTAGAACTGGTCAAAACGGACCAAGATACCTAAAAATAATAACCAATAAGCTAAAATTCTTCCAACTGAAAGGGTTAAATAGTTGATAGCATGTTTGTGGTAATTAGATTACTCTTATACAATGACACGCGTCATATATAGCACTACGTGCTATTATTATAAGCCCTAGATGATGGCTTTGCCAGGTTCGTCCGGTAGTTTTGGGTGGATTTTGGTGATTTGGGGTCGTTCTCGGGACTATTTGGGTAAATCTAACCGAGGATTTGAGGGTAATTGGGTTGACTCTTATGCAAAGGAACGCGCTTTATAGCACGATGTGCTTACAATACAATACAATATTTTATTCACAATATACATGTACATATAGTGTAGTTAGAAATAAAAATGTATTTAGATGTTTTCCAAAAAGAAACAAAAAAAAAACATTGTGTAACTAGAACAGTGACAAGTTGTAAAAAAACATACATATTGTAAGGAGACGGCATAGCCCAATGGCTGTCTTCCTGCTATCTCCTATTTGGAAGTGCGAGGATGGGGCAGTACAGGTGGTAAATAAGTTTCAATTTCCTTTCAAAAGATGCAATACATAACAAAGATCTGTATTCTTTATTAAATGTTTGGGGGAGATTCAGACAAGAAAAGCATTACAGATCTGGTCACGCCTTAAAGGCGGTCTACACCGTTTTCTTATCTTACTATGTTTATCTGAGCTGCTGTTAGTAATGGCCTAGTCACGCAAGAGATCACCGACTCTAGTGTTACAATCTGGACACTGTGGATTGAAACATGTCGGGGTGTATTATAAGTTCCCAAGGCGTGTAACATTATGGAGAGTTTGAATATAGAGCGACTCGGTTCATATTGAATGTCATTGCATAGGTCATTCCATAGTTTAGGGAATGAGTGTTTTGGTAAATTTGCAGAGAAGCATGTTCGAGGTGTATTTCTCTTTAATTGTCCACTATGTCTGGTTAGCATTCCGGTTGGGTGATTATAGATTTGGAGGAAATTTTCAAAACTTTTTGGCAAGTTTCCAGAGTGCCAATCACGAATGAACAGCAAAGTATGTAGCCTGTAAAGATCATCAAACTTGAGAATTTCATCTTTGAAGAATAAAGGGTTCGTGTGGGAATTGTATTTTTTTATATTTATTACACGCAAGGCTCTCTTTTGTAATGTAAAGGGCTTTTTTTATGGCTGTTGCATGACCCCAGACTTGAATTGCATACAGCAAGTGACTCTGAACCAAAGTGAAGTAGAGTGTTTTAAGGGCTTGATGAGGGGGAATTCTTTTTGCACTATTTATTGTGTATATCGCTCTGGAAATCTTCGATGCTATATATGAAACATGGCTATCGAATTTGATATTTTCATCAAAACATACTCCTAAGAATTTTATTGTCTTCGTGTCCGATCTATTTGATATCTGCGTTAATTCTGAGTTATTAAGGAGAAGGCGAAGCTGGGTTTGGACATACTTTGTATGAGGTGGGTGAATGATTATGTACTTGGTTTTTGGGGCATTTAGGGATAATTTATTTGCCTTGCACCACTCACTTACTTTTGAGATTTCGACATTTAGAGTGTTAAATAACGTGTCAATGTTTCCGTCGGATTTGTACATAGTCGTGTCGTCTGCAAATGACAGAACATTCGAGGAGGTTGAATTTCTAATATCATTAATATAGATCAAAAAAAGTATGGGCCCTAAAACCGATCCCTGAGGCACTCCACAAGTAAGTACTTCATTATCTGAAGATGAATCTTTATATTGATCGAACTGCCCACGATCACGAAGATAACTTCGAAACCAATCATTAGTTATACCTCTGATACCATATGCTTCGAGTTTTTTCAAAAGAATACTGTGGTTACTGGTATCAAAGGCCTTTGAGAAATCGAGAAAAAGTGCGATAGCGTTATGATTTGGAGATAGGTCATTAATGTCGGCTACTTCGTGTAGGAAATGCAACATTGGGTGGAAGGTTGAGTGTTTGGGTCTGAAGCCATATTGGTGTTCATATAAGATTTCGGATGTGGATAGATAAGAATAAAGTCATCTATACATTAATTGTTCTAATATTTTAGAAAACGCTGGCAATATACTTATTGGTCTATAGTTATTTAACGAACATGGGTGTCCAGATTTAAAGATAGGTATAACTTTTGCCATTTTCATTTTATTTGGGAAGAGACCTCGCGTGAATGATAAGTTGAAGACGTAGGTCAAGGGTTCCGCGATTTCATTAATAGTTTCTTTTAGTATTTTTGTAGAAATGCTGTAGCAGTCTGTGCTTTGTTTTCCTTTTAGATTATTTGTAATGGCGATAATTTCTTCTTTAGTGGTCGGTGTGATAAAGAAGTTATCGCTTGAGTTATGCCGAATATAAGTGTCGAATTCTATGTTAGTGGGAGGGATGTTATCGTTTATGTTTTGTCCAATTGTTGCGAAAAAAATTATTAAAATGATTGGCAATTGAGTCAGGTTCAGAGATTTTTCTACCATCAATAAGGAATTCAGTTGGCAATTGTTCTTTGCAGACAGATTTGTTGAGGGCACAACGAAGGATTTGCCAACTTTTTTTTAAATTGTACTTATTTTCGTTCAAGATATCTGTATAGTATTGGGCTTTTGCGCGTTTTTTAACTGCGTTGTATACTCTGCAGTATTGCTTGTAGTTATCGATGTTAGTGTTTGTTGGGCGCTTTAGTTTATTTACATGTAGTTTGGCTTTGTTTATAGAAGATTTTAGGATACCGCTAGTCATCCATGGCTGCTTTTTAACATACTTTTTGGGTACATTGTTATTTTCTATAGGAAACGAAGTTTCAAAATTTTCCATGAACATATTTAAGAATATGTTGAAAGATTCATTAGGACATGTAGATTCAATTACTGAGCTAAAGTTCGTATCACGTAATTTATTTTTGAAAGAAGGAACTTTTTTTTTCGTAAATGAGCGTTTGGGTTTTGGGGATACCTTTTTATTCAAAGTTGTTGCTTCCTCAGTATAAAAAGTTCCGAAATGTTCTGAAACGTCAGTAATTATGATACCATATTTACCACCACTGGAGTAACTATTGGAGTAAATGTGGTCTATAAGGGTTGCCGAATATTCAGTAACGCATGTTGGTTTTGTGATTAAAGGAATATATCCGTGACTGAAAACCATATCAATATAATCGGTTGTTTTGATATGTTCAGAGAATTTTAAGAGATCGATGTTAAACTCAGCCATTATATGAGCTATTCTGCTATTTATGCCTACGAAAATGTCATTTAAGGTAGAAATAAAACTGTCAAGATTACACTTGTGTGCAGTGTTGGGTCTGTATATAATGCCAATAATTGTTGACTTTTTATCATTGGGGTAAATTTCTACAAACAACGATTCGAATACATGTGGAATAAAAACCGTAAGTTCAGAGTGTATTCGAAATGGAATGTTTTCTGTGATAAAAAGACCCACACCTCCCCTCCCATCATCGTTACTGGGTCGTGTTCTTAATTGGAGTGGGTGATACCCATTGAGACTGTACTGTAAATCTTCGTGGACTGTGAAAACCTCTGATAGTCCAATCATATCAAAGTCATTTTCTCCATTATGTAACTCATGAAGTAGATTTACTAGAGAATCCCAATTCGCATTCAGACTCCTACAGTTAACACTAAATAACGAGAGAGATGTATTTTTTGATGAAACAAGTTTGAATTGGTCAGGGCTATAATATGCGCAAGGGTGGCCATATGGGTTATATGGTGTATCAGTGACACTGTTATCGTTTATGTCGATAATATTTTTGCATTTAGCTGTGAGATTGTAGTCGTCGCTTTCCTGAATCTCGTCGAGGGTGATTTTACCCGCCATGGTAAGATGATTGATAGAGGCATATTATGGTTGGGGTTAACATAATTTCTTTTAACTTGCATTGCGTTATGTCAAGCTTGCTTGCGATTCCTGTGTATATGGAGACATACTTGAGAAATGGTGAGTGAATACCACCTATACTGCCGTTATATAGAATGAGTACGGTTATCATCAATGATTGTGTACTGGTAGAGCTGATCGGATTAAATTTATTAGTTTGAGGTATGTTATGTTATAAGCAATGTAGCCATTAGAGCACTTAAGATAACCAGAGGAAATGAAAAAACGCATGTGGACTTGTCTAACAAAACAAGTATAAAAAGATTATATAAAAAATACAAAATGATATTATATAAACCAAGGCGTTGCCCCGTAGGGGCTAACATACTTCCCCCAAGTCCAATTCCAAATCTGGTTCTCTGTAGCGAAACAGGATTAGGACGCTAATGAGTAATAGAAATTCCAGCTCCAACACAGGCGCACATCTTTCCCGCTGCCGACGTGTTTGAAAAAAATCGAATTTTGAATTTTGTTTAAAAAAAAAAAAATAAAATAAAATAAAATAAAAAAATGTTCATGATCATGGAAGGACAGCTCACATGCCATAGATAATATGGTTTAGATCATTGACAACATAGTGAACAACACGCCACCTAACTGCTAAGCAAATATTCATCTCCCATACAGCACCTTAAGGGCTCATATAAGCAATGAAACCCTACCTATCCCGAAAACTCTCACCCCGGATACTCCCCCAACTCAAACCAAACACACACAAACTGCACATCAAAATGAAGGCCGGTCTGCACAGAACACGAAACACACGTGCAATCAACTCATTGAGCCGACTGCAAGCACCGCCGGCCCCCGCGTAAGTCCGCCGCAGCACTCGCACCAGAACTGACAACTCAACAACACTTCACGAAAACAACCTGCTGCCAAATGCGCCTCACATATCCAAGAACAAAGCCAGGGGGTAAAAATTCTTCAAAACAAGGCGACTGAGCTGCATTGGGGAAAATTCCAAAGCCTTTGCTTTTGTTTACGTATGAGTATACTTTCGATTTCCGGTCGACGTCATCGGACAGAAAAAGCATGTAAAAACAACGCCGTCTAAATCAAATGATGAAAAAGATCTCCTTCATACAGTATACTGTTACTATATAGAGATTGCACAGTTGCCATATTCAATGCAAGGTGTCATGATACCTGTTGAAATTTCTTAGAATTACGATTTTGTTTTTCGATGGAAATTCATGGTAACGAGTGATTTGCGCATGTCTGTCGAGCATGGAAACCATCTTCAATAAAAAATGCAGACAGTGTTGTCCTTTTCCAAAATGCAGTCCTATCGCTGTATTCGAAAGTGTTTTGAATGCCTAGCTCTGTTCTTGGACATATGAAGCACATCCGGCCACAAGCTGTTCCGATGAAACACTACTTTATTATCAGCCCCGGCGCGAATACGGCAGCAGACCTCCAGGAACCAGCGGCGCCCACAGTCGACTCCACGAGCCGACTCCACGAGCCGACCACACATGTGCCCCGCGCCCCATACACCCCAACCCCCATTCCGATGCACAACCTGTGCACATTTAATCTAAATGTAAGGAATATGAGAGGCGAGAACCTCAAAACAAACAAAATTCCACCACTTATATAGGCCCTTAACTCCGAAAGGGCATATCATTCAGATCATAAGCATGAGATGACTCAGCCGGGCTCATTCCTGTATTCTTTCTTACGTGCGCATGGGGGATTTGAAGCTTTGGTATCAAGGTTTGAGAGGGACAAACCTTGACATGAAAGTTTCGGTATTCGGTATTCAACCAATATTATATCGGTGTTTGAAGATCCATACTTCGTCACAAAAGGAAAGGTACTGCAGTTGGATATTAGCGAATTTTCTGTGTTATGGATGTGTCAACAGTACAGGCTACTCATGCTCGGATAACACGCTCCACCGCCGTTCAACTGACAGTGACTTGGACATTATCGACAGTTAGCCTAATTAGTATGACACTAGAGTGCGGTATTATCACAATAAAGGGTGTCACAGTGTCAAGTTACATATTGGTCGGCAAATTATAAACAGGTCAGTACTCGTAGACTGTACAGCTGTGGACGACACAGAACGTTTTGTGTATTGGATAATCCAACCAAGGTTGTAGTTTGTGTGTAAGGGGGTATATATAAAATATTGCCCACACCAAACGCATAACAATTATGTCGGCATCCACGTAATACCATAATACAGCACAAAAGTGGTTGAAATGAAGTGTAAATCCAATACTTAAGACGTTCGTAAATTACAGCAGTGGATGAGATAAGGTGATGATGAGATCCGGTGATGGCGGTGTGCGTTGGATAAGAACTAAAAGGGAGAGGTTTTTTGTTAGGAGTTAGATATAATAGCCATCAATCAACACAACCCCTACCGTCACAATATACATAACTGAACACATCTACACAAAAGGGAATATACATTTCCATTAAGAGGCCACTGAGGTGGTACAGTACCTCTTGGTTGTAGCTGTTGTATTGGAACATTGACATGATATAATTGCCCCACAGTACAACAACCATCAACATATTAGTGGATGTGGACAATATTTGAAACAGGGACATGTAACGAGAATAGTTGTGATTGGAGTGACACGGTAACCTTATGTACATACATTGGCTTTAAGAGAGTGAGTATGATACATGTAGGTTAGGACTATGCTGTGGGCATGTAGTCAGCTGTATGTGTTCGGTGTGTTGTGGTAGGGTTATGTGAGCCGTTGGCATAGTTTAAGTCGATACCACTTGGTTGTAATGTATTAAAGTTGACCGTAGTTGCTGTGCTACTATTATAGGACCTAGAAGGTGGCTTCGCCAAGTCCGTTTGGATATTTTGAGTGTTTTTTGGGTGATTTGAAGGGATTGTCGGGTGTATTTGAGTATTTGGATTTACTTTTATTCAGTCGAACGCATCCTCCGAATATATCCTTGTCCCATTTCAGGCCTTGATGCACATAGTAACCCCATTCTACCATAGAAACCAAGATGGCGGCCTCTAGTATACAAAATGGACGACTGAAACACGTGTCACCCTAACAACTTGCGCTGTGCATGCACAATAAGACTACTATGGGGATGACGTCACAAAGTGGCCACTTACGCGATCTACCATGACAAAAAAACATGACGTAAATATGAAGTATCTACGTCACATGACTATGACGTCACAAAGAGATCCGATATGAGATCCGTCCAATCTGGGATGATCCATCCCTCTCCTTCCACTGACATGGCTGCAATTGTTTTTAACAGATGGGCAAGGAACAGCAAAAACATTCATACGATAGAAAATATCATTTATTACACGTCTGTTCTATGCAATTCCCATCTACAACAACACTAAACCATGCGGAAAATGAAAATCGTTGATGGACTATTTTTAAATAGAAGCGTAATTTCACTGCAATTTTAATTTGAATTGCTAGCGATAGCTATAAATCGTCCTCTGAGTTCCAATGTGTTCTATGTGCCAGCAGGCACATATAACACATTGGAACCCAGGGGACGAAATAGTAACACGGGTTCCCCGCGCAAATTTGGATGGCCATAACGCGCGTGTGAATGGGTTAATCGATATGGCACTTGTGCCATCGCGGAAGGATAAAACTCGAGGACAATATCGATTAATCCTTTCACGCGCGCGTGTCGTTCTGTGTATTCGGCGAATTATGAAAAACTCAACTAATCATATGCAGGCAAATTCGTTATCACTGAAGAAAATTAAATTATATTTATTTGAAGAAAATAACTCACATTTTCCAAAATCATTTGCTATGAACGTCTGCAGTGACATTTCACTTCCCCTCACAGCGCTTCTTAAGAACGTTAGGTGCTCTATTTTTTTACTTGTGGTTTCAAATTGAACAGCTATTTAGTAAATGCATTTCTAGAAACGAAATTCCTTTTCAGATTATACAGTCTTTTGAATGCATGAAGGTGCTTTAGCATTGCAGGTATCACATTGGTGCATCCAAGAGACGATATATAAATTATATCGTATATTTTATATACAACATATATATATATACTGTCCACAAAAGTTAAGACCCCTTCCCCTATAATACCAGTGGGCATACAGTAAGTAGATAAATTCTCATGGGAGAAAACCTGATATTTTTAATACCGGGAATATGCCTTATTAGTGAAACAAGGGTTTCTAGAGCATTTGCTTTCTTGAATGAACATTAGGCAACGCGGACGTCATCACAGCGTCAAAAACGTCAAGTTGTTCAGTATCTGGTGGAACCGCCTCGAGCATCTGTAACAAATCTTAATCGGCGTGGCATGCTGTCGATGACCTTCCGAATTTCTCTCAATGTGATGTTGTCTCATTCCCCTACAAGCACACGACGCAGACTGTCGATGTCATCAGGTGGCGGCTGTCTTTTAACAACTCACCTGCCGAGTATATCCCACACATGTACTATCGGGTTGCAGTCCGGGCTCTTTGCACGGTGGTGAAGTGGTCAACAGCCAGCAAATGTTCACCAGTTTTGAGTATCTTTGCCCGCTCCGATAGAGGAATGGGGAACATCACAATAAGAGATATTCGTATACCCACAGGTATTATGGGGGGGGGGGGGGGCGGGAGGTGGGGGGGGGACTTAACTTTTTTTCGAAAAGAATATATATATATATTTTGAATTTCCACCCACCCTGAAGTGTATCTGTGTTTGTCTTAAGGATGTCAGGAAATTATCCATCCCTGTCTCTCTGTCTGGTCCTATCGTAATTGTGGGGATTTTGTTATTCTTAACCCTTTAACCAACGTAACGGCCAATACCGGACAGCGCTATTCACAAAAATCGCCAATTAATTTTCATTATTTTTTTTATTTTTTGTCTTAAAAACATAGGTTATGAGCCCTCTTTTGGAACGAGCTCGTCGATAGTTCTTCAAGACTTTTGCTTGCTAGTGTCGTCTGCTGTCCATGTTGCGTAAAGGGTTAAGCATTAGGTGTGGTATCAATCAGTGATTCCACCCAGATGTGGCGCATATGAAATAAATTGTTATCATTTATCGTTCTGTATCATTTACTCCCCACAACTCATTGGTGTCAACATAGTGTTGCCAGCTGAAGTTCAAATGCTCTCACAATTACGGTGGCACCTGCCCCCTCTCATCCTGTCTTTCCCTCACCTCTCTCTCTCTCTCTATCTCTCTCTCTCTCTCTCTCTCTCTCTCTCTCTCTCTCTCCCCATTGCGATCGTACCACTGTGGTCTAGGCAGGTCACATTCAACAACATCCATACTATGAATATTTGAAAAATCAAACACACACACAATTTCCTGTATCGAATGATTGTCAAACCTGAATTACAAAATTGGGTCAAGGAGTAAAAATGTCCATATTTACGTGCTACATTATTTTTGTGGTTAACCAATGAGCGGATTATGAACTGATATCAAGAGATTTCTGATTTATACACAAAGAAGATTTTCTCCTGACCCTTTGCACAAAAGCTTTCTCATGGTCAGTTTATAAATCTGGTATTATTTGAATACAGTATTTAATACTGATTGACAGACGAGGGATAAAAAAAACATTCAAGCATGTTAAAATTTAAAACGCAATAGAAAGAGAAATATCTAAACGACACTCCTTAAAATTCACACATAACTTATTTATATTGTTCTTTGGTCTCCAATGGTTACCCTGCATCAAGGTATATTAAGTCTTTTAAGTGATCACAGCCTTTTCACAACAACCTTGAAGGACCAGGTGGACCAGGTGGACGGAATTGTTTACTCTCTCTGATTGGACGTTCACGCAAAATGGGCGAGTGGCAAAACGGTCTCTGCAGCTGTTTCAGCAATTGTGGCGTTTGCGTCATAACTTATTTTGCTCCTTGTTTCACCGCTGGTAAAAATGCTGAGACAGTTGGGGAAGGCTGTTTTTGTTATGGCTGTCTGAGTATACTGGGCCCAGTAGGTATCTGGTCTCGAGCAAAGATCCGAGGCAAAATAAGAGAGAGCAAGGGAATTGAGGTAAGTGTATTTAGGTTCTCAATACCTATACTCCAGTATCTCTATTTTATCATTTAAAGTTATCAATGTTTATGTTGTACATTTATCAACAGGAGCCTACAGAGCTTACAATTCATTCGAGAATTAAAATGGATTCTCGCATATGATTTTCGCAAGGAAAACAACCAGCTTTGATGCTCGCAAAATGTGCATTGATTCTTGTATTAAATTCTGAGAGAGCACTTAAAGGTCTCTATAATTTTATTTATTTTGTTTTGCTTTCCCTTTAGTAAGGAACATTTGCCTAGGCAGTGATGTCAAATGAGGCTTTGACTGCATATACAGGCACCCGAGACTTCACAAGAAACCACAGCCAATGTAATGTACTCTAACCTCCATCGGCAAGACCATCACACGCGTGCACTTTGTATAACATGTGTTCTTCATGCACGACAAGAAAGTCACGAAACTTGCAACTAAGCCCTAAAAGGTTAAATTCTGGTAATTATATAAATAAGATCTTTTATTATACGCTAAACGATAGATTATCGAAGAAATTGCGGAAAGATAGAAATCGTATCCCACACTGTGAAGATATAGAAATTTTCACTTTCACGGTATCAATCAAAATGGCGGCTTTCAAAGCACCACTTCAAAGAGAATACGAGACAAATTATCACTGGAAATGATCAATTTGTTCTGAAAAGGTATAATGAGATGAAAGTCTAGTGTTTTTGAGTGGATACCGATAATTTCCAGCAATAATTCAACACATATTCACCTTGAATTGATGCATGAAACCCGCTAGTCCAAACATAGACTGAAAGTCCATAATATAAGTTTTTGGTTTGGTACGTCCTTTCAAAGGAGGTACCAAACCAAAAACTTATATTGCGGACTTTCAGGACATGTTTGGACTAGAAATCCGCCAGCTGAATCAGATTTCAAAAGGCTGTCTGTTCCGAGTATCGATCAAATCACTTCCACGTATCAATGATTCAATGCGCTGTTTACTTTCATGCATCAGTTCAAGGTTTATAATAGTGGAATTATCAGATTCTTCTGAAACGCGTATAATAAAGAGAAAATCTAGTGTTTTTGAGTGGATACTGAAAATTATCTCACTTGTGGCCGAGATAAAGGGTTAGTTTCGCTCGTGCAAGCGCTGCGAAAAATAAACATTTGTCTCGCTCACTCATGAGATAATTTTCGGTATCTCTCAAAAACACTAGATATCCTCCAGATTTTTTTAATATGCACTGTTTGTACTCACAGGGGTATAACAATGATTAGAAAAGTTAAACAGTCCTCTCAAATTCTAAAATTTTTAAAAACTAAAGATTGACTACCACAGCAGGAGTTCGCGAGAATCAAAGCCGATTCTTGCGAAGCGGGACAAATTGTAAAGCCTGGCATATGCAAAAAAAATACACAGAACGACACACGCGTGTGCATGGGATAATCTATAAGGCACTTGTGCCATCGCAGAAAGATAAAACTCGAGTTTTTGACTGAATGCTGGAAGATTAGGAGGGAGAATGGGAGATAAATACACCTACGGGATACTGGGTTAATGTACGCCTCCTCGTTAGAGGATCGCGACAATTCAGCGGAAGGCCGAAGATGAATTACATCTGAATCGGTTGAGGCGTACATTTCAGTAGAACTCGAAAGAACTTGAAATGATTTGCCTTATATTCTTTCTGTGTTGATAAAAACAGATCCTGGTATTTTTGCTTGGAACGCTCCCTCAAAGAGCGTTTCAAGAAATGATACCATGACCTGGTTTTATCAACTTAAAACGATGTGCATTACATTTCTCTGGGTTGATAAAACCAAGTCCTGGTCTCATTTATTGGAACGCTCTTTTCGAGAGATGATATCAGGACCTGGTTTATCAATACAAAAATATAATGCAAATCGCTTCAAGATCTTGATACCAGGACTTTGTTTCAAAAACGTATTGATTTATTCATTAGGGTTTAAAGACACTTTAACTGCCAAGGTCATATCGCGTCGGTGACAGTTTAACTAGTGAAAGAAGCCGGAGTACCCGTAGAGAACCACCGAGCAACGACAAGCAGCTTCCTACTCCCCAACATTGTGACTCCGTACTGCCCCACAGGCAGGGGTAGAGTGGCTGAAGACATGCGCACCATCGACGTGCAGTACGCCTTAGTACACGGCGTCACCGTGCCCCCCATGTGGACAATCGGGATTAAGTGCCTCGCCAAAGGACACAACGCGGGAGTCCGAATCGATCGCTCACACGGCCACCCATCCAATGACTAACAGGGATCGACGTTGCTTAACTTCGGTGATCTGACGAGAAGCAGTTACCGCAACGCCACAGCGCCACCACACCCCCCTTCATAAACATAGGAAAACGTATGTACTGTTTCTTTCCACAGTCACTCGAATAATGTTTACTTTGAATGTGTTGGTACTCTCTCAGAAAATCCGCCCATCTATGGCTGGGGAAATGTCCGCTCACACTGGAGGAATATTCGCAGTAATATTTCCCCTGGGGTAAATGTCCGCGGGGGAAATGTACGGGCTTCGAAATTCCATATTATATTGTATTCAACACGCTTTTAACCTTTTGTACATTAATCAGTTATCAATTAGCTTGACATTCCTATCCGCCGCTGAACTTTGGGATTCAGGGGGGCAGGCGGTCATACGACCTCCATAACCCTCCTTTGCTACACCCTTGCAGAGTTATTTTTTGATTGATGGCCTCCGGCAGGAGTGGCGTTTCGAGAAGTCTATTTTTTCATAAGCGGTTATGGAATACTATAACCAGATAACTGTTTGATTATAGCCGGCCAATTACGAATTAATTGCCAGCCATTTTGGGGCAGAGAATATGCATATGCTAGGAGGGTGAACCGAGATAATATAGTCAGAGCTCAGATGAAAATATTTCATATTAGTGGATTCAAACAATGAGAAAAACCCTGAAAGTAACTGTCGCAAATCTTGCATAAAATATTTGATTGTAATTTATGCAAATCTTGCAAAAAAAAACAGTATTTTATCAAATCTTAAAGAAAATACTCAATCCTGGTCACCAGGCCTGAGTAACTCGGGCCTGGTGACCAGGCTTTAGTATTTTCTTTAAGATTTGCATTGGCTCCATTCTGTGGCTTTTCTATTGTCCGGGTTCACTGTTACGATAGAGATTATCAAACTTCTGTTACGAGTGAGCCCTTGACTGGAAGCGAATATTATAGCCGGAAAAAGTTTGTAACCGTTCCGGTACTGGTTAATCAGTTAATCGTTTCAACACTGGTGGGGGTGGGTAGTGTAATCAGGTATAATGATGAAGGCCGATAGATAACCACCAGGCAAAGCTATACAATAGGCGCAGTGATATATTCACTCTACCCTGATGATTTGGGTTAATTTTTAACCCAACTGATTTTAGAGTTCATATTTATCGATACGTAATATGTGAAATAATAATAAAAAAGCAGTATTGTGTAGAGGTGATTAGTATGGCAGGTGCTCTATCTAAGGCTCTGGGAATTGCATATTTTCGATTCGAATCGAATCGAGTCTATTATTGAAAATCGATTCGAACCTCGAATCGAAAACAGGCGACTTGAAGTCCCGACTGATAAAATATTCCAACTACATCGTCAAGGCACGCCTCCGTCGAAAGCATGCCTTGATGATGTAGTTGGAATATTACCCACTAAGGATTTTTGTTCAAAAACAGAAACGGGTGCCAGAATTCTGTACTGTGCACTGCATGGGGCAAGTCGCCAGCAACTGCGAGGTCATCGTCGATATTGCTTGGAAACTTTAAATTCGCTTTCAGCAGTGGTAGTGACTAGTGAAACTGGAATTGGCATGAGTGGTGGCATGGCAGCAGGTGCTTTTTATTTTAATGATGTGGAAATACAAGTAGTTTTTATTTTCAACATCATTTATGTACATTTTCTATCTCAACTATACGTTTTGTCAACTTTTGTGAGACGACTAAGATGACTTCTACCAGGTGAAATGATCCGAAGGAAAACGAATGGGGCAGTCGATTTCGAAACGAAATACTCAACTAAACCGTTTACCCAACGTAACGGCCAAAATCGATCAGCGCTATTCACAAAAAAAATCACCATTCAATTTTCATCATTTTTTCATTTTTTTTGTCACAAAAACATAGCTTATGACCCCTCATTGGAACGAGCTCGTTCCAATGAGGAGTCATAAAATGTGTTTTGGCGGAAAAAATGAAAAAAAAAATATTCAAGAATTTTGTTTGCAAGTGTCGTCTGCTTTTCGTGTAAGGTAAAGGGTTAAGATTCGAAATCGAATCGAGTCTCGAGGTTTCGCAGGGCCCTAGCCTTATCCGCAAAATTTCCCCACGCATCAAACAGACAAACCTTTTTAACATTCATGAAGCCTGCAGTGGCGTCGCGA
This sequence comes from Pictodentalium vernedei, assembly GCA_031216915.1. NCBI lineage: Eukaryota > Metazoa > Mollusca > Scaphopoda > Dentaliida > Dentaliidae > Pictodentalium > Pictodentalium vernedei. The sequence continues at coordinate 507,495,241 of CM062293.1, forward strand.
AGATGACCAATTGAGGGTTGGGGATGTTGTCCCGACAGTGATAGCTGAAGTCCCGACCGATAAAATATTTTAGTTACATCGTCAAGGCACTCCTTCGTAAAGGCATGCCTTGTTGGTGCAACTGGAATTATTATCAGTCGGGATTATAGTTTGAACACCCTTGAACCCTTGTGGTGTCTTCCATATCAGTTCAATGGCAGCAACGGGAAGAGTCCATATTCTTTCTTTGGAGGTAGACCAATCAATATTTTCAGCGTGCAGCCTTGTGGCTGCACGTTGAAAATATTCATTGGTCTAGACTACACCTTCACGCAAAAGTCAACCTTCTTAATGAAATTATGAAGTATCATGTTACTGGGCCTGAAAAATGGCTTCTGACGCTCAAAGGGTTAAAAAAAAACGAACTCGAGTTCTTGAAAATTTACTTGTGGATGAAATTATATTCAATAGCCTTGATCGAATTGGCCACGCCTGGCACCCAACAACCCATGTTGTCACCAGAGACATCCGTTTGTTTGACCGACCGGTCTGTTACATAAATATACCCAAGTCTCGTTTAAAAGTATGCGTGATACATGATTCTTAGCAAGAGTAAAGCGTTATCTAAGCTCTCGGAACAGGCGAGAATGACGCCACTGGAAGAAATACTGAATGCGTGAGGGGGGCACTCTTCTAACCCACCACCCCACAACGTCTCTGAATTAAGAATTAAGGGTCTGGTCATAATTTATGATTCATAAGGTCGTGATGTTAGTTTCTACGTTCTTCTTAACCCATTATCTTATTTTTTACAGGGATCATTCTTAATGGATTGTTTAATGCATTGGTTGTGTGGCATTTGTGCCTTAGTTCAAGAAGCAAATGTAAGTTTATTATAATAATTTATTTGTTCCGGTGTACATAATATCGTGTTATAATTATAAGCACGCAGATTGGTTAGGATTTGGGGTTTTCCAGAAGGGCAGGGGCGTGGAAACTTGGGCTGTAGAGTATTAGGAAACGATATAAACAAAGACGGTTGAGACGAAACACACGTCAATAGAAGGTGAAAGTGAATCAGTAAGCTCCGAAACCTGCACTGGGAGTTGATTTACGGCACATGAAGCAAATTTAGACGGGGAGAAATCAGCGGGACGAGTGTCGAGCTTTGAGGCGCCCGAAGCATTACTCACTCCAATCACAATTTAAAACAAAGGCTCGAACTTAGGCGATAGATGGCGTATTTTCTTCATTCGTATTGATTCGTTTGCAACTGTTTTTCATCCAGTGGCATTGTCAGAAATCTCGAATTCTGCGATCAGCAAGGGACACCAAGTTATGACATACAAGTTAGTGCCAAAAATTCTGCAGCGTGGTCCGGGATATTTTCGCCAGACGATTATGATATGTTTGGTGAGATGTACTGTGATAACTTGGAGGCAGGAAACTGAAGGTAGATGAAACCAGATTTAGCATTAAAAATTGAGCTTGATTTAACATTTCGCAGACTTATGTATACACACGGGTACTTCCCCTTGATAAAGAGAACAAAAACGTGAGTCAAATGCTCAGCTGTTTTCAGCTATTCCACACAATGAAAATACTACATTTCCACCACTCTTGGTTAAAATAATCGTTGACTATCTGACTTTGAGAATTTTTGAAGTTTGTTGGAGGAGGAGGAGGGGGGGGGGGGGGTCACATAAAAATCAGCTCAACAATTAGGAAAACTGTCTAATGAACTGAAAAACTTATCAAATCTTGATTGATGATGAACATAAAACAGTACCTTGCGGTATACCTGCACTGATCTGAACAAGTTAATAAGGGACATAATCTTTGAAATGATTTGGTTTTGAGGTAATACGAGATGAACGTCGTAACACTTGGCTTCGATTGCCATTACATGTCTGTGGGTTACTTGCATTTTCACCACAATAACTATTGTTATTTAACCCGTTACTCAACGTAACGGCCAAAACCGACCAGCGCTATTCACAAAAATCACCATTTTATTTTCATTATTTTTCCATTTTTTGTCTCAAAAACATAGCTTATGACCCCTCATTGGAATAAGCACGTTCCAATGAGGGGTCTAAGCCATGTTTTTGACGCAAAAAATGAAAAAAAACTGTTATTTAGGAATTTTATGAGCAAGTGTCGAATGCCTTTCGTGTTAGGTAAAGGGTTAAGGGTTCAGTTAACATTGAAGATTCTTATTCCTCAGACACTAGGTCTCAATCTTCTGATGCAGCATTTGGAACAAAACTTCCAAAATCTGAATCAACAGGTACAGTACTTGGGTCAGAAGCTTTGTCTAACATCTTGGGATGGGACACTACCCAACGAACCATCAATATCACTTGGGGTGACACTACTGAAACGAGTAGTGTCACCCCAAGTGTATGTTCACGAATCACAAATATCAGTTACAATTGTCCATGACCATTATGGAGAACCTGAGAAGTTTTTGGCAAAAACCAAATCCCATACTTCAAATTTGCGGTAATTGGCATGTCCGCCATGTTGTATTTTTGATCAGTCTTTTTACTCGTTACTCAATCATTAACAATACAATCTGATTTTATGAAGTCGAATCTGGTGCGAATGTGTCTTTTAAACAAGAGGTCTTTAGGTGTAAGTTCTGTCGTAGTTGGTGGAGTGGCGCGATAGGAGACCAAACATCTGGACAATTTAGTCTGGATAGTACCCGACTGCATCTTATTCTTGCCCTTCTTGAATACTATACTGCCCGTTCGGCCAAACTGTTGCATGAAGGCTGGTACGGTGCCGATGTCAAATATTTTACACCAGTTTTATTTAAAAATTCTTTGAACGTGTCACTACAAAAATATGTGTCATTGTCAGAAACTAAAGTGTCGGGTAACCCCGTGATTGCAAATAACTGCTTTAATTTTTCTATTGTTGATTCAGAAGTAACTGAGTTAATAATTTGAACATCCATCGATTATCACGAGAAACATCTTGTTCATGGAAGGTCCTCCTCCATAATCTACATAGAATGATTCTATGGCTGATTTGGTCAACTCCAAGGATAAAGCTGTGGTCAATGCTGGAGATTTCTTGTTGATTTGGCAGAGTTCACATGACCTAAGAGTGTTTTGAATTTTCATGTCCATTTTAGGCCACCAAAAGTAGCTAAGGACTAAATTGTTCATTCTTGAAATTGTAGGGTGAGATGTAAGAAGTTCGGCTAACAGTTGTTTTCTACCTGGAGGTGGTATTACTGTGCGATTTCCCAACCAAAAAATCGTTATGACATAAAAATTCACTTCGCCCGGAGAAGTAAGGCTTCAATGATTGATCATTTGACTTTTCCATAAGTTTTCATCTTCGAGACGATTTTTGCAGGCGTACTTATAAAATGAAGTATTTTTTTTATCTCGTCGCCGTCTGTGATAACTTAGAGGCAGTAACAAGAAGGTAGATGAAGCCAAATTTAGCATTAAGAATTGAACTGGATTTATTTCGCCAGATTTGTTCACACACACGGGACTACATTGATTTACTTCCCCTCGATAAAAAGAACAAAAACGTTAGGCAAATGCTCAGCTGTTTCACACAATGAAAATACTACAGTACATATGATAAAATCTGGTTCATATCACCATGCTCTTAAGCGTAACAAATTAATAAAATATAGTACTTTGATCACGGGAAAAAATATGTGGATAAAATTGAAATGTTTTGAGTAATACTATTGTTTATGTTACGCCACTATCGAACGTTTTTTAGTAGAACTCACATGAGTGGGTAAAACGTCCGACTACTTTTTCTCGCACTCAGCCATTATTTTGGTAGAGACGGTGATTTCATTTGTGTGCTGTTTCGTTGAATACATCACGAGTTCAGCAACCTTTTGTGTCTGTGTTCTTCAACCCGTTATTAGTCAATAATACCCTTAATCTGGCGTGGTGGCTTCTGCTAAAAAGACCCACTAGCCCCTTTCGCAACGGTTGTTAAACGAGTTTTCGTATCTCGAACTCAATAAACAGTTTAGTAAGGAAACTACACGTTACCCTCACGTTTTTGTGTAACAATGTCTACTCGTTCACCCAAGCAGTGGTCTCTCATCAAACACGAGACAATACATTCCTTAAAAAATTGCAAGCAAAATCTTCAATGTACGCTCTTATTGGATCATAACTTCGTCCAGTTTTAAATGACGGTGCCCCGTCGGACAAGAATTCCAAGAGATCTCCTCTACGTTGATTCATTGATGATTCGGCCGATATTCCACCGAACAGAAAACAATGCATTTAGAAGTAATGCTTGGACAAGTGAGCAATTTTTGTGCTTTAATCTCCAGAAATTTTATCGTTAAAAACTCTACATCTATGCATCACATATGGCAATTTATCAGAATGCATTATGGTTTGTAGTCGACGGGGGCAAACTTCATAGAGTTTGACAACTTTAAGCTTGAGCCTAACGAATAACCGGAATACAATCTACTAAAGACAAACGGTGCAATCAGTCACCACGGTGAAACTCTTGTTAATGATGAAGAGCTTTCCCCTCGCTAGAAAACTTGTTTGATGTTGACGTGACTTCGTCTACTCCATACGGACCTACCTCGTCTGGTGAAACAACGTTATGGCTCAGAACGAATTACGATTCAATACCCTTTCATCTCTAAAACCAGAAATATCTCAGGCCCTCAACTCCTTACTGACCGAAATCCAGACATCTGAAGATGCAAGAGTCATGCGCAGTTCTTTTTTCTGTAGGTCGCAATTCATATAAGCAAACATTAACGTCACGCACTAAAGTAAAACAAAAACCCACACAGTCTAAAAATTCCCCACTTTGTGAGCAGGCTGGGCGCAACAATATTCGGCATTTTTAAAGTAAGTGTCAATTTTTACTCTACGAAGACTGTCGATACATGGCCAACACACGATTCGTTGCAACTGCCGGTGTTGATTCAAATACGGACGACGAAACCGACAGGGAGGATGGTCCAGACACAGCATACTCTGCAACCCAGGTGACATGGGATTGCAAATCATCTAGAAATAAACCTTTTCCATCATTACGCAGGGTCCAAATTAAGCAGTCTCCACACTTCCGTGTTTACTATCAGCATCACGCAATAAAGGTTACGGTTGACTCAAGTGCGGAAACAAATATGACCCAGGAGTCCACTGCTGCCTATATAGGTGCCAAAATTTCTAAGGCCTCACAAATTGCATGGCAGGCCGATGGCCAGTCACCGATGTTTGTCTTGGTAGAAACATGCCTCACTGTAACACGGAAGAGTAAACAATTCTTATTAGAAGCATTAAGAGTCAAAAAATTGGATTAGATGTTCTCGCAGGTGTCCTCTTATAGAACGTCAATGACAATGCTGGACGTCCAGCTAAGCAACAAATATAAACTGAGAATGGCACATCATACTTTTATAGCCAGCAGATTAGTTCAACTTCTGCTACTAACACACATTCGGTCCGCTGAGCTCAAGCTTACCTTCTTCGTGAACCCTCGATCATCACCAGTTTGGCCCGGGGATTGTCTTGAACTTGAAGTACCTTCAGACAGACATGCCACCAGATAGCCATGGACCTCGACGAGAATTTCAGTGCTCCAAGCCTTATACAGACTGCGACTTGTGGTCCTCACCTACTATTATGACTTCCACATTAGAATTCCTGATACGTCTAACAGTCCCAAGACTCTAAAACGAAATGGACATTTTTGCCAGGTTTTACCCACCACCGAGACAGCCGTTCATAGTGGGACATTGTCTGAGACCTCACCTGTGGGTGGAATGAAGCCACCCCGCGTACTCAATACTGTGTCTCAGCCTGCATCTTCCTCCCACTTTTCCTCCAAGATCAGGGTTGTCCCTGACAACCTGCAGACATAACGCAAAAGTCTGTATCATCACATAATGAGTTCGATGAGGTTTTCAAGCAAAGTTTCACAGGATACCCTGTACTACAGACATGTTTGAAGCCAATGTCAATATGGGACCCACTCTCCCACCCCAAAGGAAGGGTCGTCTTCCCCAGTACTCTAGAGAGAAACTTGATCTACTACAACAAACGTTTGATGATCTCAGGAGAGCCGGTGTGGTTAAGCGACCTGACGACGTTGGCGTTGCAGAATATCTCAACCGTTCATTCCTTGTCAAAACACCTTCCGGTGACTATCGCCTTGTCACTGTATTTGCTGATGTGGGCAGATACACTAAACCCCAACCCTCCCTTGTTGACTCCATGTTACGCAAAATTGCCGAATGGAAGTATCGAATCATCTCCGATCTATCAAGTGCATTCTACCAGATTCCTCTTGCCAAGGAGTCCATGAAGTACTGTGGTGTCGCCCCTGCAAATCGTGGCGTGTTTGTATATACACGCTTTGCAATGGGCATATCAGGGACTCCTCAATAATTGGAGACACGTCCTATCTACTTTACATGCTCACGGCTTACACATTTCATCCCACAAGTCTGTTATTGCTCCCAAAACTGCCACCATTTTAGGAGGATGGAACCCGCGGAGCTTATCCTCATCGCATAGCAAACCTCTCTGTCCGTTCTCTCACAACCATCGTTCGTGGCTTCCGGTCATTTAAGGTCCTTGCCAGAGTTTTGTCTCAATGTGCTACATTATTAGACCCTTTGAAAATGGCAGTAGCCGGAGGCCATTCACAAGAAAAAGTCATATGAGCTAGTCGCCTTGAACAATCCTTTCGGGAAGCACAAACTTCATTGTCTACAAACAAAGTGCCAACACTACCCCGTCCTGATGTTCAATTCCGGATCGTCACCGACGGCGCACTGAAAACTCCTGGATTAGGTGCTACTCTTTATTTTACCAGAGAAAACAAACTCCGTCCAGCTGGTATCTTTAGCGCCAAGATGCGTAATATACAGATCGATTGGCAGGGATGTGGCGACAGGTCCAGTTGGAAATTCACTACCGATAAAACTTTTGAAAATGAAGCCACGAAAGGGGGCATGAAATTGATTCTAGTAACTGAAATGCCAGCACATTTATGATAGAATTATCAGGTTATTATTATTTGGTATTATTCTGGGAATTGAATATGTGCAAAGCAAATGCTCAAGCTCAATCATGATGTGATTTTCTTGAAGTGCTTTTTGAGGATTTTTTTTTTATTACGATAAGTAAACGTACTATAAAAATCTAATCCCGATTGACATCATGCATACTTATGAAGCTCGATATTGCGAACACTGTAGTTGTAAATAGCAACAGATGAAATTTTTGCCGCGTTGAAACCGACTTGGAATTTTGGGAAGCAAAGGAGACATCAGCATCACCAAAGAAGCTCTAAGTCCAGATAGACGGAATTTCCAACTACTCATGACTTGCCTCCGAATTTATTTCTAACTATAGGATATAGGAAATTTTGGACAGGATTGTCGCCACGTCCCTGTCGATTGGATTCCTTGTGAGATAGAGGTTTTGTGTATTACATCTCCCATCAAGCATTTCAGTCCTTACATCATACAGTCATCATACAGTCCTTACATCATAAGTCGAAACCGTACACTTGAGTGTTAACCGACGACAAGCCCTGCCTTCAGGCCTTTGAAAAACCGTGTCGTGCTGAGTTCTCTAATTCTGGATTTTCCATTTTCTTGTCCACTGCCAGTCGCTTCCAGGTATCTATACGCCATCTCACAGGAACGACGAACATTCTTTCTGATTTTGCCTGTCGCAGTGCTCCACCTTGCGACATTCCTGAATGCCAAATATGTTCATTTGTATCTGCATTAGACCGAAGTCTTTCAGTTCAAGGTGTATTTTCCGGTTCTACCAAGCTTCAATTCACAAGTCGACCTGCCTCTCAAAGTCCCACACAGTCTGGGTGCCCAGATCTCCACAGGACACTTACCCGTGAGTGTATTGTGGTGCCACGTTTGGCACTTGAAGGTCTACTCACAGCAATCCATATCAAGTTAGGTCATCCTTCAAACAATCAACTTAAGTTACTTGCCCATCGGTATTTCTTTGCCCTGGACATGGACAAAGCAATTGACCTGGTCTCCAAATCTTGCCATTATTGTGCCTTCTTACGCAATGTTCCACACACATTGGTGATCCAGTCAACAGCCGACCCCCTGAAGGCACTGGTTACAACTTTGCCGTTAATGTTCTCCGACGAGACCGTCAGTACATTATTACCATTAGAGAGTGAGCAACCTCCAATACCACAGCTTGCCTCATCGGGGGTGAACGTTTGGAAACCTTACGTGGTGGTCTACTTCGTCTCACAGTTGAGCTTTATCCACTTGACGGACCACCGGCTGTTGTCCGCACTGACGCTGCTCCAGGATTCGTCAGCAAAGTCGGGGATAAAGTTGTTACTTTCCAACCGAATTTCTATTGAGGTAGGTAGGGTTAAAAATATCAATAAGAACCCAGTCGTTGAACGTGCTATTCAGGAAGTAGACTTAGAATTACGCTAAGTAGTGCCTGACGGGGACCAATTCCTTCCACTCAATTAGCCCTCGCTATCATCCAGCTGAACTCCAGGGTGCGCTTTGGTGGTATGTCTGCTCGCGCAGTACTCATGCAACATGATCAGTTCACCAGCTCACCTATCCCTGTTGCTGACCGTACCATTAGCACAAAACAACATAACACTCGCATTTTCAACCACACATACAGTGCAAAAAGAAAGACTCACTCTTAGCGTGAACCTGCATCCCCTCCTATAAGCATAGGGGACCTTGTTTACGTTTACTCCGATAACAATATTAAGTCCAATGCTCGCGACCGATATCATGTCGAAGCAGCTGACGACAATGAGTGGTGCAGCATACGTAAATTCACTGGGGCACAACTTTGAGAGACTTCGTACCGCGTCAAAGTATCTAAATGTTATCGTGTTCCCTCCACCCGCATGGACCTGTCAATTGTGAACATTTCTGATCACTTAACTGCATCTTCCGATAGCGAAGTGGAAGATGATTCAACACCATCCAATTCTCTCCCTCACATCCCAGATGAATTGTCTTCACCCTCACCACAACACTAAACCTCTCGGACTAATCCCTCACAAACCATTCAACATCTACCAAGACGGTCCACGCGTTCGTTACAAGTACCCCAACGCTTTAATCTTTTACCCAACGCAGACGATATCAAAATTCTTATTTTAAATATCATTTTTTATTTTTGTTTTTAAATTTCAACAAAACCATATCATGTGGCCCCTCGCTGGAACGAGCTCGACGAGCTCGTTCCAAAGAGGGGTCACATGATATGTTTTTGTTGACATTATTCGAAAAATAATATTTTTCAGCTGCTGAATTTGCATTTTACGCTGGCGGGTGAGGGCGATTCGTTGGGTAAAGGGTTACAGATTTTGTTTTGAAAAGTATTTCACCAACCAAGGAAAGAGAGAAAAAGAGACAGCGGTGGCGACAGTATTGGACTCTTTTGGGGGGAAGGGGTGGCTCAGTAGGTGGAGACGCAGGCTGTAAGCCGAGAGGCCTTCGGTTCGAATTCCACCTCCGGCAACCGCGTTGTGTCCATGGGTAAGACCCTTCAAGCCCGTTGGCGTGTACTAAGACGTACCGATGGTGCACTTGTCTTCAACCAATGCTAACCCTGCTTGTGTGGAGTTAGTATGTTGGGGAGCCTGACAATTGCTCGCCGTTGCTCCGTGGATCTCTCTGGGTATTCTGCTTCCGTCACCTGTAAAACTGTCTAACACGAGGTGGCCATGGCCGTCGAAAGTGTCATTAAACCCCAATAAATAAATAAATTGGACACTTTTTAGTAGGACCCACATGAGTGGATGAAACGTAGGACTGCTTTTTCTCGCACTCCGCCATTGTTTTGGTAAAGACGCTAATTTCATTTGTTTGCATTTTCATTGATTATATCACGCGTTCAGCAACCTATTGAATCTATGTTCTTCCATCCGTTATCAGCCAATAATTATTAGCCAATGGCGTTACTTCTGCATTCTCGAACACTGTACTAGAAGACGTTTTATGCAAATAAATGTTATGTTTCGACGCTTGGTAAAAATTGAACTTCTTTCGAGACCCAAAATGCCTCCAAGAAAGGCCACTTTGAGCTTATTTTTAAAAGAAAATTCTCGAGGGGGGAGGGGGGTATGAAGAATATCCGCCCCCACCCCCGTCGACCCGGACGCAAAAGGACTCCACCTCCATACCCCAATTATTTTTTTCGATCTTCGGAATATGCCTAACCCTTTAAAGTCTCGTTTCCTGGAATGGTATCGCCTTTGTGTACACTTACAGTGAGACGAGTCAGTCGAATATCAATATACATGGAGAATAAATCTGCCTGGCTACAGACTGCAGTTATTATTTTATCATCAATGCCCCGTATATGGACCTCTTATAATCAGACGACGATGGGACGAAGTTATGCCTTGGGGCGAATAATCGGTCTGACGAGTTCAAAGGGTAAAATTACTAAATGATGCTCTGATGACAGTCTTATATATCGTGCCTTGAATGGAAGCATTGCAGATGGCGCCTTGTACCACTTAAGGTACGATATATCCCTTTGTTAAAAAGATGGTTATTAAATTTATAAACAAATAAAAATAAAAACGAATTTCTGTCTTGCTATGCACCTATAAGACAGTAACAAATCACAAAAAAACACTAAAACCACAAACCGCAAGCTCTTTAGTTACTCACTCATTAGACAACCGTTACTTATTCCCAGTTCCTTATACGACATTCGTTATCAACCGATTTTATCGGTTGATAACGAATGTCGTATAAGGAACTGGGAATAAGTAACGGTTGGCACACCCCGTTACACAGCTACATTTGATGGCTGAAATATCCTTTTATCAGAAGTGAGTGGATTTTGTACTAAGTGGATTTTGTCCACTCATACATTTTCACTAAGGGCAATTTATACAAAGGGCATTTTGTCCTGATGGAATTTTATCCAAAGTGTATTTTGTCCTAAGGACATTTTGTCCAAGGACATTTCATCCTAAGGACATTTGTCCAATGGCATATTGTTCTACAATATATGCGGACAGGGGTATTTTTTCCAGTTTGGTAACTACATGGAGTAGAAGGATGTGAGTTTCTCCAACCTGGCCTAATGAATATTATCACCACCTACAAATAACTGAAGAAGTGTGTGAGGGAGGGGGAGGGGGGATTTTGATGTACACCGTTAAATATACCGTACCTATGAAATATAGATGACGAATTTTTTCCATGTCACGCCATCTATAACAACCGAATGCTTAAAAACGTACGAATCCACCCCCCCCTCTCTGTCTGTCCGTCCGTCCGTCCGTCCGTCCGTCCGTCCGTCCGTCCGTCCGTCCGTCCGTCCGTCCGTCCGTCCGTCTGTCTGCCTGTCTGTCTGTCTCTCTGTCTCTCTGTCTGTCTGTCTATCTCTCTCTCTCTCTCTCTCTCTCTCTCTCTCTCTCTCTCTCTCTCTCTCTCTCTCTCTCTCTCTCTCTCTCTCTCTCTCTCTCTTTCTCTCTCGTGTGCGTGGTATGATTTAGCCACGGTTCAGTTTATTTCTGGCACGTGGACTATTCTTCATCGACGGACTACTATTTTGACTTTGTCAACCACATGCCACCAAGCAATTATTATATTATATCCAGAGCCGGAGAGAGGAAATTCGGGTCCCGGGGTTACTTCTGTTACGGTCCCCTTTTCGAAAGTGTCGGGATACTTATACAGTGGCCGAAGGCATCTGCCACGAATGCCGAAGGCCAAATCCGGCCAGCGCTATACACAAAAATCGCCAATTAATTTTCATTATTTTTTTTTCATTTTTTGTATCAAAAACATAGATTATGACCCCTCTTTGGAACGAGCTCGTCGAGCTCGTTCCAATGAGGGGTCATAACCTATGTTTTCGAGACAATAAATTAAAAAAAATTAGTTATTCAAGAATTTTTTTTTTGCAAGTGTCGTCTGCATTTCGTTTTAGGTAAAGGGTTAAATGGAGACTTCTGGCGGTTTTTGCGATGGAAAATCACGTTATGTTTTGGCCGTTAAAATGACGTTTTTAGCAGCATATTTCAAATTGTAAATTTATCAGTGAATGTCCATTGACCTGGAGTTATAGTTTTTGACGAACAATTCTTGAAGTGATAATTATAACGTCAAGCTGATTTCATAAAGTTATCACTTCAAGAATCACGCAGTCCAAAATTACAACCGTTGTTCAAGTACAGAGCTCCATTCGCGATATCAAGATCCAGGTATCCTGAACTCCTGGACCAAGCCCGGTTTCTCAGTGTTCCGAGTTCCGGGGTTACTATCCCGCACCCACCCTCTCCTCGGCCCTGATTGTATCGAACAAGCCGCGAAAAAATCTTGCAACCCATCAGGATTCCAATTCAAAGTGCGCCTACATTGAAAAATGTCAAGGACCTTCCCAAGGCAATCATGTTCATTCATTGGGTTTAGAAATAACGAAACAGTATTCCGGAAAATAGTTTATCATATGACTCGTCCGTTTTGTTCACTTTAAAACAGTTGATATTTTGTTTTCATATTAATTAGTGATAAATAAAGCCTTCCGTCAATTTCATTTGTCAATTTCAAAACTAGACAATTTGATTGGCTGAACAAAATACAACTGGGCCACATTTTCATAATTTGCATAATTAGAGTTGGGAGCTTCCATTGGTCAATTTCAAAACTGGACAATTTGATTGGCTAAACAAAATACAACTGGGTCACATTTGCATAAGTTCAGTAGGGAGAATTTACGTTATCTGTCCTATTTAGGGTGGGTTATATTGTATTAATCTTTTACCTACAAGATGAGCTTGTTCCAATAAGGGGTCATAACCTATGTTTTGGAAGCAAAAAAATGAAAATTTTTAGTTATACGAGGATGTTTTTCCAAGTGCCGTCTGCAACTCAAGTTAGGTGATGGGTTAAAAAGTCATACTAAGTGGCTAATTTGTGAGTGTGTGTGTCATGATAAATAGAATATGAAATGAGTGTTTTTCTCATATAATATTTATGAAACTCGTCCGAATTTTCCGTTTGGGCTCGCCAGAGGCTCGCCAAAATGGAAAATTCTTAGACTCGTTTCATAAATATTATATGAGAAAAACTCTCATTTCATATCCTCCATATATTCCACAGTAGGGCTGAGACGATATGCTTCCCTGCACGATGAGTATCACAATTCAGTGCTCACGATACGATATGTATTATAATACACATGATCTCTCTTGACATACAACTACAGATGTCAGCTACTTTGGGGACTGTTGATATTCATTTCCAGTGGATTACTTGCATTACAAATTAGAATCTATTCTTTAAACAATAGGTAACTTCTCAATGTTATAACCCATGACATTAAGTAATTTAAGTTTTTGATTTTATGACCCATTTTCCAGTGCTTTTGTCCTCTCAGAATATATGTTCAAATCATTTATTCCCTTATATCTTGTTTGACAGAGGTCACTGAGCTCTGTCAAACAAGATATAATGGATCAATCAAATAAATATTTAGTACAATAGAGGGAATTCATCAAATTTTGGTTAACTGAATAATCCTTTTAATGGCATATCTATTACTATCAGTGTTAGTATGTAAAAACAGGGTTTCCCTGAACTTGTTTTCAAAATCCAAGAAGTTGTTTTGCATGATATTATTTCTGTTTATTGCATCGCGATACACGGTGAACAACGATATGTATTGAATCATGAGCAATGTATCGCGATTCAAGAGTATCACGATTAATCGTTACAGTCCTATTCCACAGCTATTTTAGGCCAGTTTATTACTGACTTTATAAATAACCACATTTCCACTCGCTGGATCTTATACACGTGACTGGTACTCAAAAATCCATGTACACCGGTTTTCCAGTGTATATCAACTTTCTACATATAGCTTTTAGAAATACCCTCTCTAGTTCTATTTCATTCAGTTAATCTCTATAACATTGTTTATTGTTTATGTTATTCTGCAGATGATAACTATTTTATTGTTAAATAAAAGTATTTCTGGTTGATATAATTGAACTTTTAATTGAAAAATAGAAGATTGTTTTTTGAGGATGGTGGATATAATAAAACAGTTATGGACTTTTGTGGTGGTAAATGTGATGTGATATGAACCTAAACAAACCTATATTGACTTACGCTAACGCCTCGGTCAATATAAGTTCTTTAGGTTCATATCACATCATGTTCACTACCACAAAAGTTTATAGCTGTATAATAGTGCACGGGAATAGTGCACGATTATATTTTTAACATTCAGTATGTAAAACTATTGGAAGTAGTCAAGTACCCCTCAACCAATCAGCGGAAGGGGGCGTCACTTGAGATATACAATACACTAATATCTCATTCCCATTCTAGAGTTAACCCTTTCAAAACGGTGTGAATACATTTTTGCTTGAAGAAAAAATTGGAAGTGGGAGAGCAGACGATATAGAGGGCAAAAAATCTGAAGCGAGGTTCGATTATAACTTAATCCAACAGCTCGGCAGCGCTATTGGATTAAATTATTGCCGTTACTGAAACTCTCAACAAACCAGGATGGTTTCGCCCATTTCGCCTTTGACATGATGCCTTCCAGGGCGCCAGTGTTGAAAGGGTTAATCACGGCAAGAAAACTATTTTGAAAATTCTCCAGGGTTTTTTTTTCAATAACATATGTTCTGCATTCTTCCACAGGCCACAAATGTTGTTCGTTCACTTTTACCATAGACATTGCCACGATATTGTGTAGGTGGGGGTGGAGTCCCCCCCCCCCCCCCCCACACCATCATTCGTTAAATTTACAATAGTTGGTAATTCGACGCCCTAAACTGGAAAGAAAAAGTCGGACATATCAGAAAGCTCAATGGTGGACATTTTCCAAACATTTTCAGAATGTGGCCAAAATATGGAGTTTTTAGATTGAAGGGCAATGAAAGTCCTCCAAATGTTGATTGAAAAGAAGTAAAAATCCCCCCAAATATTGATTTGTGGTTGGAATTTTTCACTACCATGAGCCTCAGTTGGATAATTTACAGTGAAGTGGGTGGAGGTGTACAAATGTAATACTACTTCTTAACCATTTATATAACGAAACTCCCGCATCCACCCTGCGGAATTTACAAACTCAGCAGTTAAAGAAAAAAACAAAACAGAAACTTCCCACAAAACCATATCATGTGCCCCTTCATTGAAACGCGCTAATCGAACCCATTCCAGTAGGGTGTGTGGAGGTAGGGGTGTATGATATGGTTCTGTTGAATATGTTTTAAAAATAAAAAATAATAAAATGACAAAGTATTGTATCGTGTGAGTTGAGAAAACCGTTAATTGGCAAATTTGACTGAGGTGGGGCGCTAATGTAATTCCCAACTTGTTGGTAATTATGTAGAAGTAGTCAGTGGTAGTCGGACTTTTTCCTATCGGGTGTCCGGGGAGTCATGCTAGGGAAAACACGGGGGGGGGGGGGGGCGGATCGGTAACACCATATAAGCGGAGGGCCACCACCGGTTGGCGTGTTGCGTGCCCCAACATTTTGGCAAAAAATGCCTGCCAGATTGCCGGAAATGGCACTTCCCAGGCCTTCCCCGAAAATGTTTGGGGGGACCCGCCCACCCCCACTCAGTGCACAGTTGGCATGACGCCACTGTCGGGTGCAAGCCAGAAAATGAGCAGACAGTCATCTTAAAAATGAGGTCTCCAGTCGGTGAATTTAGTGATGATAGCAGGGTAGCATCACTAAATTTACCCTCTGTGAACCTCAGTCTGAATCAGGGTCTCAAAACTAAACAGAAAGTGGTATCCAGAGAATAAATTGGCCCACTATATGGGATAGCACCATCAAATTCACCCTCTGTGGACCTCATTCTGCAAATGTGAGACTGCTTATTTTCAGGCCTCATCGGGTGAGGGTGCACTTGAAAATCTAGAGTTGAACAACCCCACCACAATCCGAGACACTTTACACTCTAAAATCTGTTGGGTTACAAATCAACCCAAATCAACTGGGTTGAGTGAATATGAATCCAGTTGGGTTCATGTTCACTTAACGCAGTTGATTTGGGAGTGTCCCTGTCCTTTACACACTCTCGTCTTTGCCCCGTGATATACCTGTTTGAACGCTCTCTGTTGTATTATAGCTTAAAATTGTATAAGTCATTGTGATGAATTGACGGTAACATGGTCTGAGGTCTGCGACTCAGAGTTTATGTTCAAACGAGACGCGAAAACGTTCCAGTATACACTACCCACAGCCCAAAACCTACATTGTGAAACACGATAGGATCATTTACTAAGCTTGTGATTGTTAAAAGTTGCCTTGTTCAAGGCAACTTTTAACGATCACAGGTTCAGTAAATAAACCTCTCGTGTATCCACGACGGCACTGGATAAATAATCAATAAACCAGATAAACTCATTCCATCTTAGTTCAAATCGTAAATCGGTTTGTAATTTAAACAACACTTCATTCGCAACACCGTCTGCTGCACACGTGAAGCATCCAGAAAAATGAAGCGGCTTGCTAGTCACTCCGTTGATGAATCAGTAACGAAATGGACGGCGTCATTGCAAATATTTCGCTTTGTGACGTCAGACGGCAACATTTGTCGCTTGAGCCGTAAACATAGAATATACTAAGCGAGCTCTTGTCCAATCAGAGGAGGAGGATTTTAGTCACATTGGAACATAATTAATTTAATTTTATTTCTTTTCACAGGAACAAGGTAGCTTGGGAATGGCGATTGAACGAGAATAATATTGGACAACAACCTCGAGATAAAGTTAACAACAGAAGCTCAAATGTGATAAAAAACATTTCTTGAATATTTTATAACTGTTTCCATCTGAAAGACATAAAAAAAAAAAAAATGTAACGACTGTATTTCAGGAGCCCCTTTTGGGGTTTATGTAAATATATGTACATAATATTTACACGTTAGAAAATTTGCTGTTGTATATCCGTCCATTTATATACTCCTTTCTTAAACACCACGCAGGCCTAAACAATATAGGGTCACCGTGAAGGGTATTTTCACTATGTCCCAAAACATACGTGAAACCTGATTTCTGGTAAACATGATTGATTTTTGGGGGAAATGCCGTGTCCAGTAGGATAACACTGTTTTACTTGATGAGCCTGAAAACCTTTACTAATTATGATATTGTGGTAGCTTGAGCTCACGACAACGGAATGACCGGATCTCAATTAATTCTTTATTTTTAACACATTAATCACCAGTATTAACCCTTTGAACTCGTAAGACCGATTTTTCAGTCCAAGGCATAATTTCGTCCCATTTTTTGTCTTATTATACGAGGTCTATACACGAGTCACTGAAGATAAAATAATAACTGCAATCTTCAGTCAAAAACGGCTGCAGACTGCAGTTATTATTTTATCTTCCCTATATATTGATATTGGACTAAACCATCTCATTGTAAGTGTACACAAAGGCCATATACACAGAGCATTGGTGATAAAATAATAACTGCAGTCTGCAGCCAGGTGGCTGCAGACTGCAGTTAATATTTAGTCCCCCTTGTATATTGATATTGAACTAACCCATTTCACTGTAAGTGTACACAAAGGCGAAACCATTTCTGGAAACGAGGGTTCAAAGGAGTAAAATCGCTTGAAAAATTCTCAAGACATGTTCTGTTTAAATTTACAGAAATAAAGCGTCTCTCAATCATTCAATAATAATTTTTTTAGCCTCCTCAGATTTCCCAAGAAAGTATTTTCTATTACCTAAGGTATATTCTATCTGCTTCAGTTTCATAGTTTCACACCCACAGGTATGAAACTTACCTCCTTCTAAAACCAAATTGGGTTAAATCTCACATTCCATGACCTGGCGTCAGACATCATATTAGACTGTGGCATGTTTTCAGTAATTATCGGTGACGTCATGCCGTGAATACAAAACGCTGAATACATGAAGAAATTGTACGCTGGTTCCAAGTCTAACGATACGGAACAGCGAGTTTATCATTTCTGCACAACTAGCGGAAGACCCACTCGTGCGATGAAAAACTGCATCGCATAGCATATCAAGGGATATAATCAAACCTTGTATTTCCAGCTGGACGGAATCACGAAATCTCAGACTTCCAATTTATATAATAGATAATTATACTCGTGTATCCCAGGATATGACCTGCAAGTTGCCAAATTTATCAAGCTATAATCAATGGATCACGTGATAATGTACTTGGCTGATCACACGTCGAATATATATTTATACAAAAATAATTTCGAAGTTTGAAATGAGTTCGAATACATGGACAAAGGTATTCGTTTCTTCAAATTCGAGCTTGTAAGCGGTAAATGGCCATTCAGTGAGCCATTAATTTGATTCATCTCAGAGTCAACGCCTCAACAACAACAACAACAACAACAACCCTCTTAGTGTACAAGTTGTTCAGTGCAGTTTATAGGGAAATTTGCGGAACGACGTCTGCAAATTAGGCCAGGACCGAGTCTTCGGCGAGGTACAGACCTAATTTACTGGGCGAGATTGGTAATTAATCTACACCAGCGAAACTGCAGAAACTGAAAAGGTAGAGTTTCGAACAAGGAACAAAATCGGAGTATTCTTTCATAATAGAACTCAATGTACATTCCCAAGTTATTGTCTTGAAATAATATTTTTACAAACTAGGGATTAATTTGTTTTAAAATAAAATAATTTCCTGTTGATTCAGTTTCACTTATTTTTCTGCTCTACGGTGGATTATACAGAACTAGCGGGCCCACTCGTCCAAGGACGGAAAAGACGCTTCCCAGTGGGCGGGGCGGGGCGGGGCGGGGCGGGGCGGGGCGGGGCGGGCCCACCCCCACCCATACCAGAACGGCAAATTGCATAGCAAAGTAGATACTGAAAGCTGAAATTTCTAGCCGGACGGATGGACGAAATCTTGGACAAATTCCCATTTATTTACTAGAAGACACACCCCTCTCAGGACGGGAAGCATCGCCCGTACAAGTACAGAAAATACACTGAACGACACAAGCGTGTGAATGGGTAAGTCGATATGGCACGAGTGCCAGCGCGAAAGGATAAAACGAGAGGCCGCACGCGTATGTCGTTCTGTATTTATTACACGCCTTCACATTTATAAAAAAAATACATTATTAGAAGGACACGCAGCAATTCATTTGACAACTATCAACAAAAAGAGCACATTTTATCGCCAACCAAATTTGCGAGGGGAACCTGTGTTTCTGTTTCGTCCCCCTTGTTCCAATGTGTTCTATGTGCCAGTAGGCACATAGAATACACTGGAACTTAGGGGACGATTTTCAGCTATCGCTAGCCATTGAAATTGTAACTGCGTTGCACGATTTGTAGAAAATTCCAGTGATTTTTTGCCTCTATTTAAAAGTAGTTCGTCAATGTTTTGCGTCCCCCACATATGTGCGGAACAGAGTTTCAGATTCCGCACGGTTTAGTGTTGCTGTAGATGGGGATTACATATAACAGGCGTGTAACAAAATATCCCATTGCATGTCAAGGGAGATAATGAAAACTGGAATTTCTAGCTAGAGGGAATGACGGAATCACAAACTTCCCATTTATATAATAGACAGATTAACCATTTGAACACTGGTGATATCTTACCGCGTTCATTTGATGGCAGCAATTGGAAGAGTCCATATTCATTATCTGGGGGTAGATCAATCAATATTTTCAACGTGCAGCCTCGGGGCTCCAAGGCTGCACGTTGACAATATTGATTGATCTAGCCCAAACATTCACAAAGTAGCCATCCTACTTAATGAAATTATGACGTATCGTGTCCCTCGGCCGGAAAAGCGACCTCTCTGGTTCAAAGAGTTAAAACCCACCGCCAACAACTCTCTTTGTTTCATCTTCACTGTTATCCGAAAATACCTCTGTGGGAATCCAGGGAAGTAAAGCAGTGCTTGTTTATGGTGGTATACAAACTCTGTTTGACTGGTAAAATAGACTCCAGTCACCAGTGCTTGGGGGTGGAAGTCCTCTAAACTTGGCAACATGGATATGAACGACTGATTGAGCTTGACTTTATCGGCATGTTGGATCATAATTAGCCATT
Source organism: Pictodentalium vernedei (assembly GCA_031216915.1). Classification (NCBI taxonomy): domain Eukaryota; kingdom Metazoa; phylum Mollusca; class Scaphopoda; order Dentaliida; family Dentaliidae; genus Pictodentalium; species Pictodentalium vernedei. The sequence continues at coordinate 507,515,279 of CM062293.1, forward strand.
CTGCAGACATATGTAACCTTAAACACTATTATTACCACTTTTGTCGGCGTTCCTGGCATATTAACGATGTTTTACCGGGCGTTGAAACCTCGTAATGCTCAACAAGTACCAGTCATGTGACGTGTTGGGCCGTTAGTTACTATAACAGCCCAATACGTCAATAACAGCCCGACACGTCTAAATATAGACAATGACGTCACATCTCTCAGCCGATCAACAATATTTTTCCCAGAATTCCATTTGGATCGAAATTCTATTCGGATTTTTAATTTGTAAATACAATTAACACATTTGTTTCAAGTGTTTCTCTTTGTGTCACGGATAGATAATATATCAAATATAGGAAGCGATACACACAAAGTAAGTGATGACATCTTTGATGAATAAACTTTTTGCCTAAAGTTCTCATTTCGAAAATATATTTCATCATCGAACTTTCCAAATTTCGCCGTAGCCTGATCAGACGATAGTAATGTTACCCGGTTTGTTTGTCAACAAATCAGACGATACTATCGCTGTTTTTTAATTCTAAAACGTCAAACTTCATTTATTTATCTTATTTCCTATATAATTTAATCGTAATGTACCCGATGTACGGAAGTGGCAATAATAGAAATAACATGACTTTGTTAGGCATTACAGTGTATCAACGGCTCAACAGAAATGCTTAACAGCCCTTGAGTTTATTAGCGACCTTGACTTCGTCTCGGGCCGCTAATAAACTCTTGGGTTGTTAACAATTTCTGTTGACCAGTTTATATAACAATAACATGACTTTGGTGTGCATTGTGGTTTATTAAAGGCCCAACAGGTGCGAATAACAGCCCAGTAGCTTATGAAAAGCCCAAGACGAAGTCGAGGGCCGTTAATAAGCTGAAGGGCTGTTATTCACACTTGTTGGGCCGTTGATAAACCACAAAGCTCGACAAAGTCATGTTATTACTATTCTTACCACTGCGATTCTGAGAAAGTTTTGACCATGTACCTTATATGGCAGTTACAAACAGCCAATTGGTCTTCATTTATTTCGCTTGATTGAGACATTTTTAACGTTTTCAATTTTGCCAGATGATACTATCGTCTGTTCTCAAACAAACTGGTGTCACGTGATTATCACGTGATCGGCACCGGTACTCTTTCAATTGCAACGAAGTTAGAAAACTTAAAAACAGACCGCTTTTAAGTCAGAAATAAAGGCTTAAAATGTATACAGACTAACTACATACAGCTGTTTGTTCTTATGGGACAAACTTTGCTGGACATTTTACATATTTTATAATTTAAATAAAAATCATATTGCTTACTAGTTGAAAACATTTTTGGAAACTCTTTTCATTTTCGAGTGTACGACAGTGAGGAACAAAAGTCACTTGACTTGTCGGGCTGTTAATGAGATGTTTAACTCATTAACAGCCCGACACATCACGTGACTTTTTAAGTTGAGAGTTACGGTCTTGTAAATCGCTGTTAAACTTTGTTAATGTACTAGGGAACGCCCTATAGAGTGGTATTAATACACTGTAATGCCCTTCAAAATCATGCTATTGTTATATTAAATAAATGTTTCACATGTCCGAAAACAAGAAGTGTGGATTACTTTTAAGAATGACCGAGCATTATTAACCCTTTACCCAACGAATCGGCCGCATCCGCCCGCGTAATATGCAAATTCAGCGGTTGAAAAAATATTATTTTTCAAAAAATTTCAACAAAACCATATCATGTGACCCCTCGTTGGAACGAGCTCGTCGAGCTCGTTCCAACAAGGGGTCACATGATATTGTTTTGTTGAAATTTTTTGAAATATTTAAAAAAATGATATTTGAAATAATAAATTTTGATATCGTCTGCGTTGGGTAAAGGGTTAAATAAATATCAGGGTATTCTTGTCAATAGTACACAGTTATTGTTCTAATACAAACATGCAACCTAATGTGATCAAGTGTTTATATGCCCGTTTGAAAAACGACCGTATTATGTAATCAATCTGTCTGCCCATCTGGCCATGTCCGTTTGTCCGTCCGTCTGCCGGTCCGTCTGTCTATCCGTCCTTTAATATTTTTTGTTTCCGAACGATAACTCCAGTTTGGATTATTTGATCACAACCGAAGATGGTATGTGTATTGCCCAGCCAGTAATACAGATCACGTTTTAATATCGGTTCCGTCCATCAATGTTTACATGAGTTACGGCCCTTTTTCGACTTAGAATTCGACCGTCTATTAACAGTGATGTGTTTTTGTATTTTGATGTAGTACAATTCAAAATGGCTAACGGGTATGTTTAGCCGTATTTGGCGGTGCTCCTGATTCCATAGAGTTTCTACTGAATCATCAATGCACAGGTTCCTGTTTCCTTCGATGAGTTATCCCGAACGAAAGATAACTGGCCGATCGAAAACTGTTCACACTTTCAATTATTATTCTTACCAAACTGAAGAACTTATTTTAATTTTTCGCATTAAGACAAAAAATTAATGTAAAGCGGATTTTAAGTCGGATAATATAAGTTACAGGACGTTTACTTGTCAGAAATGGCGTCAGGTGAGACGATGTGAGAGTACTATTAGGCGAGGCCGTAAACCGAGCCTAATTTGATCGCGCTGAACCTCACATGACGCCATGCCCGGCAAGTAAACGTCCTGTAACGTATTTATCATGCCACCAAACGAATTAAATAATAAATTAAAAGATCCGAATCGCTTCCTTTTGAGTATTTATCACGCAACCGTCTTTTATTTGCACGAAAATAAGTGAAAATTTGAGCTGGGAAAATTAATTCGGAAATAAAATGGTGCTCAGCGAAGGGGATGTATGGGCTCATACACGGTCACTGGTAATGTATGGACTCAATCCGATAGACGGTTCCCCATTGAATAACCTAATATCGCATAGTCCACCGATGCTATTAGAGAACGTTGATTGGTCAAATTAAACAGGTGGTATGATAATTAACGAGACCCTGGATATTCATCCAGGTTATTTGGCGAGGGATTCGCCCTCGTCCATTATCTGTTCTAATACCCCAGATCTCGTTTGTTACCCTTTACTTTATTTTGCAATATGGAGATGTTTCAATGCATTTCAGTCCAAGCTGGGCGAACGGTCGTTTTGCTCGCCTATTTCTCACCTTAAAGGGAAAAGAGCGAACAATTTGTTTATTGTTCTACATTACTAGATCTTAAACCAACAGCGCGAAATTTTGCTCAAAATTCCTTTACAGTACGTGGAGAGTGTATTAGCATTAAATCACCCGCAGAGTGGGATTCCACCTGAGCAATAATTTCATATTTGTTGCAAAGCATAACCATCACAAGCAAAGTTCCAGCCAATGGACCTCCGGGTTAAACCCGGAGGTTCATTGGCTGAAACATTGCTTGTGTTTTTTGTCCATATGTGCAGAATTTGAAAGTGATACTTTTTGTGATAACTCCACTCCGCGGGTGATTTAGTTACAATTCACTTTCCACGCACTGTAGGTATTTATTCGTTCAGCCATTCAGAGCCATGATGTTATTTTATAAGACGATAAAACATAATGTTCTTTGGCTTTGTTGCTTAAATTTCCTGATGCAACTCACTGTTCGAAAGATCTCTCGAAGCCCCTCCCAACTGTGTATTGCATCATTGCATTATATCACTTAATGAAAAAAACTTACGAAATAAGATGAGTTGTCCTAGAATGCTCAGAAAACAGGCTACATGGCAACAAGATTGCCTGAGAAATATAAGTTAACAGAACTTTTTTCAGGTCATCTTTAATTTTTAATTCTCACAGACCTCCAGCGTTGAAAAGGTTACAATAGCCTACATGTGAGCTAAAACGCCATCTGATAGTTTTTACATCTCAACATTTAATAGAGTATAAAATGAAGGAGATCAGCTGATTGGGCCAACATTTATCGATTTTGGAATCCTCAATAAAATTGTCAGTGTCTGTTTTGGAAAAGACAATAATATTTACCCTGACTGTCCTTTCAAAATTGTGAGAGTTGAACAATAAGGTGAGAGGAACAAGTAAAATATGAGTTTTAAAAAATTAAGTGCGAAACTAGGCGGCAGTTGAGAATCGCCAAATTTGAACACAAAAATCACACGTCAACATATATTTTTTTCCTGTCCAATATTTTAATGAGATGGTAAACTTACTGGATACAGGACTGTTTCCTCCCAAATGAGCTTGATGAGCTTAGGAGACAGAAAATGTTGACACTTTCGCCAATGCAAATCATTTAGTGTATTGTAAACCGAAGTATATAACTCGAATACTTTCTGTGGGTACTTTTCATTGGATATTCGAGTCGAAATAATGACAACAAACCTTCACCTTAAATTAGCCTGTCGTCAATTTCAATAACAACTAGACTTTATGATTCTGGTGAATCGTGGCTTTTCCAGATGAGATCCATGATTTTTCATGACCCCAGAGTGTCCGATGAATTGTTTTTAACTGTATCACTGAAGATCCTTTATTGATGTTATAAGAAAGGTGGGAATAGCAGTCTCAAATGACTCAGTTTGATAAACATGTTAAGGTAAAAACCTTCATTAATGGTGGAGAGGGTTAATATCAATATCGTCGCTCGACAAGTTAATGACCGACAAAATGAGTTATATTTGTTTTCACATATCCACTAAGTGCTGTTCATATTTGAAAATGGTTCATTTTATCTAAAATGTATCCAAAATATTGATGTCTGGCAGCTTGTAGAGGGTTAACAAGAGCTAACAGGAATATTTTTCCATGCAACTTGTAATGTCACACCAAGAACTGCGAATGTCCATTTTTTCTTTAAAATCTACAAGATGTTTTTAGAGAAATCCAGGGAGAACATGCATTTTAAGCTTTTGATGGGTATGATTGTCTATCCAGCCCAAAATGTGTTAAGTGTTGTTTTATGAATACCCTTATTAGGTCCAAAAATAATTCTCAGTGAATTCTACTTCCACTTATGTTAATCTCTCCTTTTTAACTTTGGAGCCTGTGGGTATGCAAACACAGCCCATTTTATCAAAATGTTGATGTTTGAAAACCTGCAGAGGGTCAACAAATGCTTGCTGGAATGTTTTGTACATGCAACTTGTAATGTCGCACTAAGATCTGAGGATGGCCATTTTTTCTTGAAAATCTACGAGATGTTTTTAGAGAAACCCTCGGATAACATGAATTTTTAACCTTTTCAGGGGTATTGCTCTGTAACCAGTCCTAAACGGTTAATGCTTGGTTTTGAGAATACCTTCATTACTAACAAAAAATATCCTCGCTGAATTCCACTTCTAATGAAGGAGGTTATGTTTGTCTCGCAGGTACACATTGGGTGTTATGTTGCCCAAGAAAACACCCATTTTCTCAAAATGTCTATGGCTAACAGCCTCTTGAGGGTTAACAAATGCTTACCGAAATATTTTGTCCATGCAATTTGTAATGTCACCCCATGACCTGCGAATGGTCAATTGTTCTTGACAAATTTTTTGGAGACAACCACAGAAACTGGAATTTTAAGCTTTTAATGGGTATATCTTCTCTTGAAGTCAAAAATGGGCTAAGACCTCGATTTTTGAATACCATTACTACTTACAAAAATGTTTCCCTATCAGTTTTTGCGTCCGGTAAAACAAGTTACGTTTCTCTGCGGCATTCCCGTTTGATGTTGTTGGTGTCCAAAAAGAGACTATTTTTTTCAAAATGTTGACACTTAGCAGCCCACGGAGGGTTAACAAATACTTACCTGAATATTTTATCCATGCAGCTGGTAATGTGACTCCACGAGACGTTTGTAAAGAAATTCAGGGAAAACATGATTTTTTAAAGCTTTTGATGGGTATTGCGATTAACCATCCCAAAAGGAGTTAATACTTGTTGTTTTTTAATACCCTTATTACTAATAAATTTGGTCCTCGGTGAATTCCACTTCCAACAAAGTAGACTATGTTTATCTCTCGGGTATGCATTGGGTGCTGTGCGCGTACGAAAACCGCCTATTTCAACAAAATTACGATGCTTAGTAGCCTGCAGAGGGTTAATAAATGCTCACCGGAATATTTTGTCCATGCAGCTTATAATGTCACACAAAGACCTGCGAATAGTCATTATTTCTTGAAAACCTGCAAGTTGCTTTTAGAGAAATCTTACAGAAAATGGAAATTTTAAGCTTTTAAGGAATACCTCTCTTTAACCAGCCTGAAATGGGTTAAGACTTCGACTTTTGAACAAAAATGTTTCCCCATCAATTTTGCGTCCGATAAAAGAAGGTACCTTTCTCGGTGGTACACCCAGTGGGAGGTGTTGGTGTCCAAATGTAGCCCATTTTATCACAATTTTTACGTTTAGCAACCCGAAGAGGGTTAACTAATGCTGAACGGATTATTTTATCCATGCAGCTTGTACTGTCACACCAAGACCTGGGAGTGACCATTTTTTCTTACAAATCTACAAGACTCGTTTAGAGAAATCCACGGAAAACATGATTTTTTGAGCTTTTGGAGGGTATTGCTGTTTAACTAGCCCAAAACGGGTTAACGCTTGTTTTTTTGAACACCCTTATTACTTACAAAAATGATCCTCTGTGAATTCCACTTCCAATAAAGGAAGTTATGTTTATCTCTCGTGTATCGTTTGGGTGCTGTGGGGGCCCAAAAACAACCCATTTCATCAATATTTCGATGCTTGGCAGCCTGTGGAAAGTTACCATACGCATCGCCTAATATATCTTGTGTATCAATGGTCGTATCACATGCAGGTCTAGTAATGATGAATGTTTAAAACAAATCTACAAGACGCCTTGCGAGAAAGTGCCTATAAACCCCAATTTTGACAGGTTTTTTTCCAATTCTGGCGAAATAAGGGTTAAATCGAAAATTTCGTTTTTGGTACATTTTTAGATTTTTCATACATCTATGAGTGTGCAAAATTGTGTGAAAATCAGTTCGAAAATGGCTTCTGAATCGTGCTGACAAAATGTGTGGAAAAAAAAAACAAAACAAAAACTAGACTTTATGATTCTGGAGAATCATGGCTTTTCCCGGTGAGATTCCTTGATTTTTCATGACCCCACAGTGTCTGATGAATTGTTTGTAACTGTCTCAATGAAGTTCCTTCACTGATGTTATGAGAAAGTGAGTATAGTAGTCTCAAATGACTCAGTTTGATAAAAAAAAATTGTTTAGGTAAAAACCATCATTAACGGTGGAGTGAGTTAATATCAATACCGTCGTCCGACAAGTTAATGACCGACAAATGCAGTTATGTTTGTTTGACACATGCCCACTGAGTGCAGTGTCTATTTGAAAATGGTTCATTTTTTTTTCAAATGTATCCAAAATATTGATGTGTGGCAGCTTGTAGAGGGTTAACAAATGCTAAAAGGAATATTTATTCATGCAACTTGTAATTTCAAACCAAAAACTGCTAATGGCCATTTTACTTAATGGGAACTTTAAGCTTTTAAGGGGTACATCTCCTTAATCAGGCGAAAATGGGTTAAGACCTCGATTTTTGAATACCCTTACTACTTGCTTTTGGTTGTGGAACCTATATTGAAACCTGGCCTGTATTACTAGCTGGAAAATACACATATCAACTTTGGTTGAAATCAAATAATCCAAACTGGAGTTATCAGTCGGAAACCAATTGTTTACAGACAGATGGATGGACCGACAGATGGATGGACGAAAGTCATGACTATAGCCCTGACTATAAACAGTCAGGCTAAAAATGCATTTTGTACCAAAGAAAAAATATTGCATGAATGACCCTGGGTAAGGAGGAGGTGGGGTGAGGGGTTGGGGCGAGTGGGGGTGTGTTAGGGGAGCCCATTTTTTTCCACATGTGGTCAGTCTAAATCCTTCAGAATGCATTTTGAGCAGAGAAAAGAAAATGCTTAACTGGCACCATAGGGGTGGGGTGGGTGGTGGGTGGTGATGTTTGTCTGGGTTTTTAACCACAAATTTTAACCAAAACTGTAAAAAACATTTTTGACGAAAGAAAAAAAGTGCCTAATTGGCCCCCCGGGGGGGGGGGGGGGGGGTATGTGAGTTTAATAAAAGGTTCCGCGTGTAGTGACTGTAAATAGTTCAAAATGCATAATCCAAGGAAAGAAGAAAAAAAAATGTCTAATTGGGAGGGGGGGGGGGGGAGGGAGGAATAATTTCTGTCTGGATTTTTAACCACAAAATTTAACCAAAACTGTAAAAAAGCATATTTGACAAAAGAAAAAAAAAAGGTTCCACATGTAGTGACTGTAAATAGTTCAAAATGCATATTGGAGAAAAAAAAGCCTAATTGGGGGGGGGGGGGGGAGGAGGGTAGGGGTGGTGGTGTTTGTCTGGGTTTTTAACCACAAACTTGGAGTCATCCTACCAAGCTAAAATGAAATCCCTTCATAATTATGGCCTGTGGAATATTCTAAAGGTTTTCGGGCTTCGGGCCTCTGTTGCCGTCACAGTTGCCCAAAAGGGGACGTTCTCATATAGACGTTATATGAAGTCAACCTATCAAGTTACAATGAAATCCCTCCATAAATATGACCTGTAGACTGTGCTGAAGGTTTTCGGGCTTCGGGCATCTGTAGCCCTCACAGTTGCCCAATCACGACCAAAAGGGGACGTTCTCATGTAGACATTATGTGAAGTCAACCTATCAAGTTACAATGAAATCCCTCCATAAATATGACCTGTAGACTGTGCTAAAGGTTTTCGGGTTTTGGGCTCGGGCTACGTCCAAATGGAAAAATTCTCATGTAGACATCATACGGAGTCATCGTATCAAGTTACAATGAAATCCGTCCATATTAAACATGATCTGCATACTGTGCTAAACGTTTTGGGGTTTCGGGCTTGGGCAGCTATCACGGTTGACAGATCATGCCGAAACGGGGACGTTCTCATCTAGGCATTATACAGAGGCGTTCTACGAAAATGCAATGAAATCCCTTCATAAATACGACCTGTAGATTGTGCTAATGGATTTCGGGTTTTGGACTCAGGCAGCCATATCGGTTGACCGATCACAACCAAAAGGGGATGTTCTAATGTAGACATGACCTAAAACATGCATATGAAATTTCGTGACGATCAGACAAGAACTACCGGGTATAGCCTGTACTTAAAGGTTGAATAAAAAAATTTAACCACAAACTTTAACCAAAACTCCAAATGTCAACTAAACAGGAAAAGTAAAAAAAACAAAAAAGCAACACTTGAACCTTCGGTAAAAAACTTTAACCACAAACTTTAACCAAAACTCTAAATGTTAACAGACGGACAGACGGACAGACGGACAGACGGGCGGACGGACGGACAAAAGTCATTACTATAGCTCTCATTGTAAACAGTCGGGCTAAAAATGATCCTCGGTGAATTCCACTTCCAGCAAAGGAGATTATGTTTATTTCTCGGGTATACATTATGTGCTGTGTGTGTGCGAAAACCGCCCATTTCAACAAAATTACGATGCTTGGCAGCCTGTAGAGGGTTAATAAACGCTCACGGGAATATTTTGTCCATGCAACTTGTAATGTCACACAAAGATCTGCGAGTAGACAATTTTTCTTGAAAACCTACAAGATGTTTTCAGAGAAATCAACAGAAAATGGGAATTTTAAGCATTTAAGGGGTATCTCTCTTTAGCCTTCCCGAAATGGCTTAAGACTTCGACTTTTGAACACCCTTACTACTTACAAAAATGTTTCCGTATAAATTGTGCGCTCGATAAAGGAAGGCACTTTTCTTTGTGGCGTACCCATTGGGTGTTGTTGGTGTCCAAATACAGCCCGTTTTATCACAATTATGACATTTAGCTGCCTGTGGAAGGTTAACAAATGTACACCGGAGTATTTTGTCCATACAACTTCCATTGTCACACCAAGACCTGCGGGTGGCCATTTTTCTTGAAAATCTACAATACTCGTTTAGAGAAATCTACCGAAGACATGCATTTTTGTGCTTTTGAGGGTATTGCAGTTTAACCAGCCCAAAACGGGTTAACGCTTGGTTTTTTGAATACCCTTATTACTTACAAAAATGGTCCACGGTGAACCCCACTTCCAATAAATGAAGTTATGTTTATCTTTCGTGAATCGTTTGGATGCTTTAGGGGCTCGAAAACAGCCCATTTTATCAAAATTTCGATGTTTGACATCCTGTGTAGGGTTAACATATGCACTGACTAATATCTCTTGTATATGAATGGTCGTGTCACAGACAGGTCTAACAATAGTGAATGTTTTAAAAAAATCTGCAAGACGCGTTTCTATAAAGTGACTATCAACCCTAATGTTGACAGTTTTTTTGCCAATTCTGTCGAAATAAGTGTTAAATCGAAAATTTCGCTTGAGTACATTCTTAGATGTTTTGCCCCTCTATGCGTGTACAAAATTGTGTGAAAATCGGTTCGAAGATGGCTTCTGAATCGTACGGACAAAATGTGTGGAAAAAGAAAACAAAAATAATAATGCGTAGAAAAACTTGACTTTATGATTCTGGAGAATCATGGCGTTTCCCGATGAGATTTCATAATTTTTCATGACCCCACAGTGTCTGATGAATTGTTTTTAACTGTCTCACTGAAGATCCTTCATTAGTAGTCTTAAATGACTCGGTTTGATAAACAAATTGTTTAGTTAAAAACCATCATTAACGGTGGAGTGGGTTAATGTCAATATCATCGTCCAACAAGTCAGGGGCCGACAAAGGGAGTTATGTTTGTTTGACACATACCCACTGAGTGTTGTGGCTATTTGAAAATGGTCCATTTTATCTCAAATGTATCCAAACCAAAATATTGATGTCTGGCAGCTTGTAGAGGGTTAACAAGTGCTAAAGGGAATATTTATTCAAGCAACTTGTAATGTCACACCAAGAACTGCGAATGGCCATTTTTTCTTTAAAATCTACAAGATGTTTTCAGAGAAATCCAGGGAGAACATGAATTTTAAGCTTTTGATTGGTATGATTGTTTATCCAGCCCAAAACGGGTTAAGTGTTGTTTTTTGAATACTCTTATTACTTCCAAAATTAATTCTCTGTGAATTCTACTTCCGCTTATTTTGATCTCTCCTCTCAACATAGGGTGCTGTGGGTACGCAAACACAGCCCTTTTTATCAAAATTTTGATGTTTGAGAACCTGAATAGGGTTAACAAATGCTTACAGGGATGTTTTGTACATGCAACTTGTAATGTCACACTAAGATCTGAGAATGGCCCATTTTTCTTGAAAATCTGTGTGAACGTTTTTAGGGAAATCCTCGGATAACATGATTTTTTAACCTTTTGATGGGTATCGCTCTGTAACCAGCCCTAAGTGGGTTAATGCTTGGCTTTGTGAATACCTTCATTACTTACAAAAATGATCGTCGGTGAATTCAACTTCCAATGAAGGAGGTTATGTTTATCTCGCAGGTACACATTTGGTGATATGGTTGCCCAAGTACAGCCCGTTTTCTCAAAATGTCTATGCTTGGCAGCTTCTTCAGGGCTAACAAATGCTTTCCGAAATATTTTGACCATGCAAGTTGTAATGTCACTCCAAGACCTGCGAAAGGTCAATTTTTCTTGAATTTTTTTTTGGAGAAATCAACAGAAAACTGGCATTTTAAGCTTTTAAGGGGTATAACTCCTTAACTAGTCAAAAATGGGTTAAGACCTCGATTTTTGAATACATTTACTACTTGCAAAAATGTTTCCCTGTCAGTTATGAGTCCGGTAAAAAAGGTTATGTTTCTCTGTTACATTCCCGTTTGATGTTGTTGGTGTCCAAAAAGAGACTATTTTTTCAAAATTTTGACATTTAGCAGCCCATGGAGGGTTAACAAATGCTTACCGGAATAATTTATCCAATCAACTGGTAATGTGACACCAAGACCAATCAATGGCCATTTTCTCTTGGAAACCCAACCAGATGTTTGTAAAGAAACCTAGGGAAAACATAAATTGTTAAACTTTTGATGGGTATCGCTATTAAAAACGACAAAAGAGGTTAACGCTTGTGTTTTTTTCAATACCCTTATTACTAACAAAAATGGTTCTCGGTGAATTCCACTTCCAACAAAGGAGATTCCAACATCCCGCTTCAACAAAAAAACGAAGCTTGGCAGCCTGTAGAGGGTTAATAAATGCTCACCGGAATATTTTGTCCATGCAACTTGTAATTTCACACAAAGACCTGCGAATAGTCAACTTTTCTTGAAAACCTACATGTTGCTTTTTGAGAAATACACAGAAAATGGGAATTTTAAGCTTTTAAGGCGTCTCTCTCGTTAGCCCGCCCAAAATGGGTTGAGACTCGACTTTTGAACACCCTTACTACTTACAAAAATGTTTCCGTATAGAGTATGCGCTCGATAAAAGAAGGAACGTTTCTTTCTGGCGTACCCATTGGGTGCAGTTGGCGTCCAAAAACAGCCCATTTTATCACAATTTTGACTTTTAGCAGCCTGTGGAGGGTTAACAAATGCTCACCGTAGTATTTCATCCATGCAACTTCTATTGTCACACCAAGACCTGGGAGTGACAATTTTTTCTTGAAAATCTACAAGATTCGTTTAGAGAAATCCACGGAAAACATGAATTTTTGAGCTTTATGGGGGTATTGCTGTTTAACCAGCCCAAAACGGGTTAACGCTTGGTTTTAAGAACACCCTTATTACTTACAAAAATGATCCTCGGTGAACTCCATTTCCAATAAAGGAAGTTATGTTTATCTCTCGTGTATCGTGTGGGTGCCGTGGGGGCCTGAAACCGACCCATTGTATCAAAATTTCGATGTTTGGCAGCTGTGGAGGGTTACCATATGCCTCGCCGACTATGTCGTGTGTATCAAAGGTTGTGTGACAGACTGGTCTAGAAATGATGATATACGCCTCGTACTGATTATTGAATAATTGTCTACAAATGTGACATTCGGTGGTTTCGTTATATTTTCGTTGTTGCTCTGGCGTGATGATCATGTCTTTAGGTTCTTTAAATTTGATTCTAACTCTTCCACGAATCTTTCAGCCACGTCGTCGTTATCTGAACATTTACTGTAGATGAAAGGACCGGACGATTGAGAATCGTCGAAAGAACATTTCACATAATAACAATAGCCCGAAGGTACGTGTTTCTAGTATTTTTCAGCGTAACTCCTATGCTCGTCGGGCTGGCAAGAATTTAATGTCGTGGTGAAGCATTCGAAATTGCCATAGACGATGAATGGTGGTTCTAATCTTCTATTGTAATGACGAAAGTGCACATAAGTGTTAGGTTTAGGTCTTTTGATGGCGACGCCTTGCTTTTTGCTGCAATATTCCCAATGATGCATCAACGGTTCTTGACGACGGAACGAATTCATGCGGTTGAGACAGAAAAACCTCTTGCTGTTATGTTTACAAATCTGTTTCGACAACAATCTACAGTTAAAACTAGAAGTCCTGTCCCGAAATGCGCACAAATAGCACGTCGGTCTGCGCGTTAATCTACGCGTTGTGATCATAATACGGCTATCAAATTCTGCTCATTTGGTCTGTGCACAAGCAATGTTTCAGCCAATGGACCTCCGGGTAATCCGGAGGTCCATTGGCAGAAACATTGCCCGTGTTTTCTATGAGTAACCAGGAGAACCAGCCGTGCTTTGGATGCCATTCGATATGGCAATTGCGCGCAATTCCTACGCGCAATTAAGCCTAGATAAGGGCACTATTCGTGACAGGACTTCTAGTTTTAACTGTAACCATTTCTTTAATCCAGCAATAATGTCGATTGTCACATTTCGAAATTAATAACAAGTTAACAATCTTTTTTCTCTCTTCGTGCAAAGTCTGTCTGAGAGGATAGACTATTCCTTTTTTATCATTTCCCTCGTATCCCAAGACGTTCATGGCCACGGTGGGATTTAGCTTTTCCAAACCTTTGATGTATTTCAACAGTCTCGGGAAAGACACTCCCATCCAATCGAGATTTTTATAAGTCTCCACAACATGCTTGGAAACTCCCTGAGCATTTTTTTTTACCAGATACAAGTCCGATGTGATCGTCCATTTGAAACACTTGTTATCATCTTCATTTTTCACGTTGTTCACAGCTTATTTTTTAAATACGAAATAAGGTAATTGTATATATGAAGATGCTTTCAAAGGATCGTGTCTATCCACGTGAATCTGGAAATTCAATATCTTCTCAAATGTCCAACCACTTCCCTATTTTTGATAAGTAGCCATAGATTCCAACATCTTGTATTTCATCACTTCGTAAACGTCGGCTAATTCGACGTCTCTAAACACAATCTAGTTTTTAAATCGGAAATAGGTATCGTCCACCACGCTTCACCCGTCTTCGCATTGACCTTTTTCATCAGACAATGTAAGATCATGTTTATTTTTATACCCTTATCTAGGCGTTTTCAAAATACGTTCAACACTCTACACTTCACCCGTTCCACGAACGATTTGGGACCGAGTTCTGCGAGACCGGGCTTCACGTTGAAAGTTTTAAACCATCCTTTGATGGCTTCCTCTCGTTCTATCAAAATTAGTGGTGACTTCAATGCTTTGATTATGATTTCCGTTATCGCACTGAATCCATTTTTTTCATTCACCCCTCTTGCGATTGCATCCATAGTGTTTTTATAATGAATCGTCATCTCGAACCACGTCGCTTTTCATTTTATTATTATTCTATTTTGAAACCTTCTGCCGTTCCATCACTTTTCGTTTAATTGTCGTCTTCTTCTTAGGTTCCTCTGTGGTCGTTTGTTGATGCTGTTTTGTCATCGCTGGCTTCTCATCTTTTTTTTGCAATTCAAGTTGTTTTTCTCACTACCACAGATCATTCGTCCATTCATTTTCCATCGAGCAAATGGCCGATGCATTCGTCTTTTTTCATGTATCTGACACCTTTCAATTTCAACGACTGGCGCACTTTGGTTTGTAATTTCACCAGTGTTAGATCACAAGTCTCCTCGTGCATGGCTTCAATCAATCATTCTTTGGTTTTGTAACGCTTATAATTTTTAATTCCTAGATTTCTACAGTACTTTTTCAACTGGGGTATGGTAGACAAATATACTTTTTTCTTCACAATATACTTTTTTATGTTTGGCATTATTTTTGTGTGTATGCTAAACTTCTTATTTAATATGTATATATAATATTTTTTAACTTTTTTAAAAATAAAATTTTTGTGAATTATTAAACTTATATATTTTTTGTTGTTGTTTTTTTGTTTTCTTTAATGACAAAAAAACAAGAAAAAAACGCATACTAACTCATGATAAGTTCTTTAATGAGCTTTTCTAGTCGAGATTTAAAATCTATCTATAATGAACTAACTCTCTCTCTTTTCATAATTTCGCGTCCGTGACGTGCATGTTAATCTAAAGCTATCGTCTCCCTGCTGATAAATCCATCGGAAAATCAGATTCACCCTCTCGAACGACGTTCTTCCCCGATGATCAGATTCAATTTGTCGACCACTTCTTTAGAGACGTTCGGATATATATTACTCCCGTAGATCAGCTACAGATCGTCTCAATCCAATTTTTTTATCTTCTTGGAGAGGATGGCTAATAGATCGTCTTGACATTCATACATTAATTCGAGGGTGGTCTCGTTCAATTTCAAAGGCAATGTATATTTGTCGTATTCCTCTCTCAGTCCAGTCGTTTCCATGTCCTTCAATTCGATGGCGTCATGTGATTGCAGTCTATAAATTTTACTATCGAACTTCGAATATCTCTCGACTCTCTTCAATTTTAATGCGAATTGTTTAGGTACTGACGATTTCATGACTGATTATTTTTTTTAAATGATAATAAATATTAATTGTAAAAAATATATTTTTTTTTTACTTCTTATTATATATGTAAAAAATAAGAACCTTTTTTACAGTTTTTTTCTTTAATGACAAAAAACAGTTATTAAATTTTATGTGTTTTTTAGCTCACCGAAGGGAGCTAAACTTATCACTTGCCGTCCGTCGTCCGTCGTCGTCTGTTCGGCGTCGTGAACATTTTTCAAACGACTTGTCCTCTGAAACCGTTAGGTCGATTTGCTCGAAACTTGGTATTGATGTTCATTACCATATGTCAATTCAAATTTGTTAAAATGAATTGGACCTGCACACTTGGGGCTCCATAAGGGGCATAACTCCGATAGCACTCTATGTATATTAGAGAAATTACTAAAACATCTTCTTCTCCAGCACAAGTGGGCAGAATCATTTGATATTTGGTATACAGCATTATGGGGAGGATCTGATTCAAGTTTGTTAAAATCGGCCCCCTGGATTCATATTTGGGCTCACTATAGAAGCCCAAATTCGAACTTATTGCATTTCAGGCAAATTTCTTAAAAATCTTCTTCTCCAGATCCAGTATTTATTTATTTATTGGTGTTTAAGGTCACATATTTCTGCATAATGGTTAACCATGACCGTGACAGCTTTACGGGTGGAGGAAGCCGGAGTACCCGGAGAGAACCACCGAGCAACGGCGAGCAACTGTCAGCTCCCCAACATACCAACTCCATACAAGCAGGGTTAGCATTGGTTGAAGACAGGTGCACCGTCGACGTGCAGTACGCCTTAGTACACGACGTCACCGTGCCCACATGGGCAATGGGGTGAAGTGTATTGCCCAAGGACAAAACGCGGTTGCCGTAGGTGGGATTCGAACCGAGGACCTCTCAGCTTGCAGCCTGCACCTCTATCAACTGAGCCACTGCGCCCCCTTCTCCAGATCCAGCAGGCAGAATCTTTTGATATTTGGTATGCAACATTGGGGGTGGATCTGATTCAAGTTTGTTCAAATCGGCTCCCTGGATTCACATTTGGTCTCAGTATAGAAGCCCGAATTCTAACTTAGCGCATTTCAGGCAAATTTCTTTAAAAATCTTCTTCTCCAGATCCAGCAGGCAGAATCTTTTGATATTTGGTATGCAACATTGTGGGGCGGATCTGATTCAAGTTTGTTCAAATCGGCCCCCTGGATTCACTATAGAAGCCCAAATTCGAACTTGGTGCATTTCAGGCAAATTTCTTAAAAAAATCTTCTTCTCCAGATCCAGTAGGCAGAATCTTTTGATATTTGGTATGCAACATTGTGGGGTGGATCTCATTCAAGTTTGTTCAAATCGGCCCCCTGGGTTCATATTTGGGCTCAGTATAGCTATATACTATAGGTAGTATAAATTTGAATTTGGTGCATTTCAGGCAGATTTCTTTAAAAATCTTCTTCTCAAGAAGAATGTTTTGATATTAGGTATGCAGCATGCTTAGATTCAAGTATGTTCAAACCAAGTCCCTGGGTTCATATTTGGGCTCACTGTGATAGCCCGAATTATAACTTGGTTCAAAATAAGAAATTTTCTTTAAAAATCTTCTTCTTCAGATCCAGCAGTCGGAATGTTTTGATATTTTGCATGCCGCATCCTTGGGGGAGGGGGGGGGGGGAGATTAAAGTTTGTTCAATGCATGTCCCTAGGTCCATATTTGGGCTCTCTGTGTGAGCCCGAATTATGACTTAGTCAATATGAGGACTTTTTCTTTAAAAATCTTCTTCAGATTCAGCAGTCGGAATGTTTTGATATTTGGCATGCAGCATCCTTAGGGGTGAGATTCAAGTTTGTTTAAGCCAAGTCCCTGGGTTCATATTTAGGCTCACTGTGGGAGCCCGAATGGTAACTTAGTTCAAAATAAGGAATTTTCATTAAAAATCTTCGTCTTCAGATCCAGCAGATGAATGCTTTTGATATTTGGTATGCAGCATCCTTGGGGGTAAGATTCATGTTTGTTCAAGCCATGTCCCTAGTTCCATAAAATTTGTCTCTCATGACTTCATTCCTTTGTAGTGTTGATGAACCATGTCTAACTGAATGTGACCCCGAATACTTCTTTGAACCACTTTGGCCGGTGAGCGATTAAGGCTCCTTGGGTCCTCTTGTTTTTTTAAATGATAATAATTATTAATTGTAAAAAAACTTTTTTGTATTTTTTTTTTTTTTACTTCTTATTAAATATGTAAAAATCACAACCTTTTTTTTACAGTTTTTTTCTTTAATGACAAAAAAAAAACAGTTATTAAATTTTGTGTGTGTTTTTTTTTAAAATGATAATAATTATTAATTGTAAAAAAATATTTTTGTTTTCTTCTTATTATATATGTAAAATCTGTAAAATAACAACTTGTTTTTACAGTTTTTTTTCTTTAATGACAAAAACGTTTATTAGTATGACTGATTATTTTCGTAATCTACTCGTCGATACCTTTGATTTGATAGATCGCATGACTAGCTGACTTATATTTTTTCACCGGGGAGGGAGTTCGGGCCGATCTCACACGTTTTAGACTCGGACGAGCAATCTCTCTCCTTGTCCAAAAAACCTCATACATCATCGACGGAGAGTTCGAGGGACGAAAAAAAAAAAAAATTCACCGCTCGATTCGGACTCTGTTTTTCCCGCGAGAATCGACGTTAGATCGAGCGTCTTCCATCTGCGACGGCAATATCTTTTTGGAATTTTTGACAATGGGAATTTCAGTGTTAATCTTGTCTCTGTCGCAATCTTGCAAAATACGTAATATCCAAGTCGAAAAAATTCATCTAAAATGCGAGTCTGTGTTACCTCTGCGAAAAGGTGAGTGTTCACCCGAGAACAGTCATTGTCAAATTTGTTGAGCACACCTAAAGGTGAATTTTTAAGACGGTGAATTTTTTCGAGCTTTTAATAAATTCCGTAGAAATTTCAGTCAGACCCACGTTAACCGTTAGAGAAATTGAACATCGAACCAACGACACCTCGTGTACCGCCACCACTGTAAAAACGAGATGAAAGTGACGATGTGAACGCGGACGTGCCGCATCGTACAAGTCCGTACAATCCGATCGTGACGAACGCAATTTGCCGAAAAAACTAAGTTTCAAGTGAGGTAAGATTCTCGCGCATGATTTGGTGTGCTCGTACTCTCCATTAAACACTACTTGCAACTTGTAATGTCACTCCAAAACCTGCGAATGGTAAATTTTTCTTGAAAACGTACCACATTTTTTTTAAAAATCCACAGAAAACTGGAATTTTCAGCTTTTAAGGGGTATATCTCCTTAACCAGTCAAAAATGGGTTAAAACCTCGATTCTTGAATACCCATACTACTTACAAAAATTTTTCTCTATTTTGCGTCCGGAAAAGGAAGTTAGGTTTCTCTTTGGCATTCCCATTTGATGTTGTTGGTGTCCAAAAACAGACTATTTTTTCGAAATTTTGACATTTAGCAGCCCATGAAGGGTTAACAAATTCTTACCGGAATATTTTATCCATGCAACTGGTAATGTGACACCAAGACCTATCAATGGCCATTTTCTCTTGAAAACCTTCAAGATTTTTGTAAAGAAATCCAGGGAAAACCTGAATCTTTTAAGCTTTTGATGGGTATCACTGTTAACCATCCAAAGGGGTTAACGCTTGGCTTTTAGAATTCCTTATTACTTACAGAAATGGTCCTCAGTAAATTCCACTTCCAACGAAGGAGATAATGTTTATCTCTCGGGCATGCATTAGGTGCTGTGCGTGTCCGAAAACAGCCCATTTCAACAAAATTACGATGCTCGGCAGCCTGTAGAGGGTTAATAAATGCTGACCGGAATATTTTGTCCATGCAACTTGTAATTTCACACAAAGACCTGCGAATAGTCAACTTTTCTTGAAAATCTACATGTTGCTTTTTGAGAAATTCACAGAAATTGGGAGTTTTAAGCATTTAAGGTGTCTCTCTCGTTAGCCCGCCCAAAATGGGTTAAGACTCGACTTTTGAATACCCTTACTACTTACGAAAATGTTCCCGTATAAATGTTTGCGCTCAATAAAAGATGGCACTTTTCTTTGTGGCGTACCCAGTGGGTGCTGTTGGTGTCCAAAAACAGCCCACTTTATCACAAATTTTACATTTAACAGCCCGTGCAGGGTTAACAAATGTTCACCAGAGTATTTTGACCATGCAGCTTGTATTGTCAGACCAAGACCTGCGCGTGGCCAATTTTGCTTGAAAATCTACAAGACTCGTTTAGAGAAATATACAGAAAACATGATTATTTTAGCTTTTGATGGGTATTGCAGTTTAACCAGTCCAAAACGGGTTAACGCTTGGTTTTGTGAATACCCTTATTACTTGAAAAAATGATCCACGATCAATTTTACTTCCAATAAATGAAGTTATGTTTATCTCTCGTACGTCGTTTGGGTGCTTTGGGGGCCCGAAAACAGCCCATTTCATCAAAATTTCGATATTTGGCAGCCTGTGAAGGGTTACCATATGCATTGCCGAAAATCTCTTGTATATGAATGATCCTGTCACAGACAGGTCTAACAATGATGAATGTCTAACAAAAATCTACAAGACGCGTTTCGAGAAAGTGCCTATAAACCCTAATTTTGACAGTTTTTTTGCCAATTCTAGCGAATTAAGGGTTAAATCGAAAATTCCGCTTTCGGACATTTTTAGATTTTGTGCCCCTCTATGCGTGCGCAAAATCTTGTGAAAATCGGTTCGAAAATGGTTTCTGAAACGTACGGACAAAATGTGTGAAAAAAAAAAAAATTAAAAAAAAAAATAATAATAATCCCCAAAAAAACAATAGTCTTTTACAGAGGGAAAAGCCTAAAAATAATAATCCGTAGAAAACCAACCACGGTATAAAAAAAAGCTACTGTGGATTGCAAGTTATACCGTACCTCTCAGCCAATCAAAAGGCAGTATTTTGTTTCGTTTGGAAATAATGGTGAAAACAATAGAAGCCAATCATAAGATAGTTAGCTAAAGTCGTGGGTGAAGTCGATGATAAGACTACCGCGAGGTGTTTCGGAGCTTGGGATTCACACATATGGAATCCCAATTATGGAATCCCTTTTAGGGAATCCCTATAGAATCTCTTTTGGGGTAAACGGCTGTGGTCCTATGATCCTTTTTTTCCAAAATGAGGACAAGAGTAGAAAGAGGAGACACTCGTTCGATTAATTACTCACTAGTTTATTTGCTCGATAAATTTCCAATCCTTCAAGAAAAGCCTCTTCCAGTCACTACTCGACAGCTTATTTGCTTGATAACATTCGAGCCATTCGAACAATGACTGCTCCTGCTTGGTTGTCTTTCAGGTTTAAGAATCACATAAGACTTTGTTATACACAAGGGAGATAATTCTGCATAGGTAGATACAGATTATGGAAAATGAGGCAGTCTAATCGTTTGAAGGAAAAAAGCACGAGAGGACAAGTTACACTACTAGGGTAGTCAGAATAGCGTCTGTAATAGTAGTGAAAGACTAGGTTTGGAATGTAAAACTGTTCCACGTTAGAGGTTCTTTCGCTATAAGAGAGTACCCTAGAACTACAAAATGGAGTACAAAATTGTTTAGAACTGGTCAAAACGGACCAAGATACCTAAAAATAATAACCAATAAGCTAAAACTCTTCCAACTGAAAGGGTTAAATAGTTCATAGCATGTTTGTGGTAATTAGATTACTCTTATACAATGACACGCGTCATGTATAGCACTACGTGCTATTATTATAAGCCCTAGATGATGGCTTTGCCAGGTTCGTCCGGTAGTTTTGGGTGGATTTTGGTGATTTGGTGTCATTCTCGCGACTATTTGGGTAAATCTAACCGAGGATTTGGAGGTAATTGGGTTGACTCTTATACAAAGGAACGCGCTTTATAGCACGATGTGTTTACAATACAATAGAATATTTTATTCACAATATACATGTACATGTAGTGTAGTTACAAATAAAAATGTATTTAGATGTTTTCAAAAAAAAAAAAAAAAAAAAAAGTATTGTGTAACTAGAACAGTGACAAGTTGTAAAAAAACATGCATATTGTAAGGAGACGGCATAGCCCAATGGCTGTCTTCCTGCCATCTCCAATTTGGAAGTGCGAGGATGGGGCAGTACAGGTGGTAAATATGTTTCAATTTCTTTTCAAAAGATGCAATACATAACAAAGATCGGTATTCTTTATTAATTGTTTGGGGGAGATTCAGACAAGGAAAGCATTACAGATATGGTCACGCCTTAAAGGCGGTCTACACCGTTTTCTTATCTTACTATGTTTATCTGAGCTGCTGTTAGTAATGGCCTAGTCACGCAAGTAATCACCGACACTAGTGTTACAATCAGGACACTGTGGATTGAAACATGTCGGGGGTGTATTATAAGTTCCCAAGGCGTGTAACATTATGGAGCGTTTGAATATAGAGCGACTCGGTTCAGATTGAATGTCATTGCTAAGGTCATTCCATAGTTTAGGTAATGAGTGTTTTGGTAAATTTGCAGAGAAGCATGTTTGAGGTGTATTTCTCTTTAATTGTCCACTATGTCTGGTTAGCATTCCGGTTGGGTGATTATAGATTTGGAGGAAATTTTCAAAACTTTTTGGCAAGTTTCCAGAGTGCCAATCACGAATGAACAGCAAAGTGTGTAGCCTGTAAAGATCATCAAACTTGAGAATTTTATCTTTGAAGAATAAGGGGTTCGTGTGGGAATTGTATTTTTTTATATTTATTACACGCAGGGCTCTCTTTTATAATGTAAAGAGCTTTTTTGTGGCTGTTGCATGACCCCAGACTTGAAATGCATACAGCAAGTGACTCTGAACCAAAGTGAAGTAGAGTGTTTTAAGGGCTTGATGAGGGAGAATTCTTTTTGCCCTATTTATTGTGTATATCGCTCTGGAAGTCTTCGATGCTATATATGAAACATGGCTATCTAATTTGATATTTTCATCAAAACATACTCCTAAGAATTTTATTGTCTTCGTGTCCGATCTATTTGATATCTGGGTTAATTCTGAGTTATTAAGGAGAAAGCGACGCTGGGTTTGGACGTACTTTGCATGAGGTGGGTGAATGATTATGTACTTGGTTTTGGGGGCATTTAGGGATAATTTATTTGCCTTGCACCACTCACTTACTTTTGAGATTTCGACATTTAGAGTGTTAAATAACGTGTCAATGTTTCCGTCGGATTTGTACATAGTCGTGTCGTCTGCAAATGACAGAACATTCGAGGCGGTTGAATTTCTAATATCATTAATATAGATCAAAAACAGTACGGGCCCTAAAACCGATCCCTGAGGCACTCCACAAGTAAGTACGGTACTTCATTATCTGAAGATGCATCTTTATATTGAACGAACTGCCTACGATCACGAAGATAATTTCCAAACCAATCATTAGTTATACCTCTAATACCATATGCTTCGAGTTTTTTCAAAAGAATACTGTGGTTAATGGTATCAAAGGCCTTTGAGAAATCTAGAAAAAGAAAGCGCAATAGTGTTATGATTTGGAGATAGGCCACCACTGTCGGCTACTTCGTGTAGGATATGCAACATTGGGTGGAAGGTTGAGTGTTTGGGTCTGAAGCCATATTGGTGTTCATATAAGATTTCGGATGTGGATAGATAAGAATAAAGTCGTCTATACATTAATTTTTCTAATATTTTAGATAACGCTGGCAATATACCTTCTGGTCTATAGTTATTTAACGAACATGGGTCTCCAGATTTAAAGATAGGTATAACTTTTGCCATTTTCATTTTATTTGGGAAGAGACCTCGCGTGAATGATAAGTTGAAGACGTGGGTCAAGGGTTCCGCGATTTCATTAATAGTTTCTTTTAGTATTTTTGTAGAAATGCTGTAGCAGTCTGTGCTTTGTTTTCCTTTTAGATTATTTGTAATGGCGATAATTTCTTCTTTAGTGGTCGGTGTGATAAAGAAGTTATCGCTTGAGTTATGCCGAATATAAGTGTAGAATTCTATGTTAGTGGGAGGAATGTTATCGTTCATTTTTTGTCCAATTGCTGCGAAAAAATTATTAAAATGATTGGCAATTGAGTCAGGTTCAGAGATTTTTCTACCATCAATAAGGAACTCAGTTGGCAATTGTTCTTTGCAGACAGATTTGTTGAGGGCACAACGAAGGATTTGCCAACTTCTTTTTAAATTGTACTTATTTTCGTTCAAGATATCTGTATAGTATTGGGCTTTTGCGCGTTTTTTAACTGCGTTGTATACTCTGCAGTATTGCTTGTAGTTATCGATGTTAGTGTTTGTTGGGCGCTTTAGTTTATTTACATGTACAGTACGGGGAGAGTGGATTGTAACTAAATCACCCGCGGAGTGGAGTTATCACCCAAGCTATTACTTTCAAATTCTGTACATATCGACAAAAACACAAGCAATGTTTCAGCCAATGGACCTCCGGGTTAAACCCGGAGGTCCATTGGCTGAAACATTGCTTGTCCTGATTATGCTTTGCAACAAATTTGCAATTATTGGTTGGGTGGAATCTCCACTCTGCGGGTGTTTTAGTGATAATACACTCTCCACGTACTGTAGTTTGGTTTTGTTTATAGAAGATTTTAGGATACCGCTAGTCATCCATGGCTGCTTTTTAACATACTTTTTGGGTACATTGTTATTTTCTATAGGAAACGAAGTTTCAAAATTTTCCATGAACATATTTAAGAATATGCTGAAAGATTCATTAGGACATGTAGATTCAATTACTGAGCTAAAGTTTGTATCACGTAATTTATTTTTGAAAGAAGAAACTTTTTTTTTCGTAAATGATCGTTTGGGTTTTGGGGATACCTTTTTAGTCAACGTTGTTGCCTCCTCAGTATAAAAAAGTTCCGAAATGATCTGAAACGTCAGTAATTATGATACCACATTTACCACCACTGGAGTAACTATTGGAGTAAATGTGGTCTATAAAGGTTGCCGAATATTCAGTAACGCGTGTTGGTCTTGTGATTAAAGGAATATATCCGTGACTCAAAACCATATCAATATAATCGGTTGTTTTGATATGTTCAGAGAATTTTAAGAGATCGATGTTAAAGTCACCCATTATATGAGCTTCTCTGCTATTTATGCCTACGAAAATGTCATTTAAGGTAGAAATAAAACTGTCAAGATTACACTTGGGTGCAGTGTTGGGTCTGTATATAATGTCAATAATTGTTGACTTTTTATCATTGGGATAAATTTCTACAAACAACGATTCGAATACATGTGGAATAAACACCGTAAGTTCAGAGTGTATTCGAAATGGAATGTTTTCGCTGATAAAAAGACCCACACCTCCCATCATCGCTACTGGGTCGTGTTCTTAATTGGAGAGGGTGATACCCATTGAGGCTGTACTGTAAATCTTCGTGGACCGTGGAAACCTCTGATAGTCCAATTACATCAAAGTCATTTTCTCCATTATGTAACTCATGTATTAGATTTACTAGAGAATCCCAATTCGCATTCAGACTCCTACAGTTAATACTAAATAACGAGAGAGATGTAATTTTTGATGAAACAAGTTTGAATTGGTCAGGGCTCTAATATGAGCAAGGGTGGCCATATGGGTTATATGGTGTATCAGTGACACTGTTATCGTTTATGTCGATAATATTTTTGTGCATTTAGCTGTGAGATTGTAGTCGTCGCTTTCCTGAATCTCGTCGAGGGTGATTTTACCTGCCATGGTAAGATGATTGATAGAGGCATATTATGGTTGGGGTTAACATAATTTCTTTTAACTTGCATTGCGTTATGTCAAGCTTGCTTGCGATTCCTGTGTATACGGAGACATACTTGAGAAATGGTGAGTGAATACCACCTATACTGCCGTTATATAGAATGAGTACGGTTATCATCAATGATTGTGTACTGGTAGAGCTGATCGGATTAAATTTATTAGTTTGAGGTATGTTATGTTATAAGCAATGTAGCCATTAGAGCACTTAAGATAACCAGAGGAAATGAAAACGAATGTGGACTTGTCTAACAAAACAAGTATAAAAAGATTATATAAAAATTACAAAATGATATTATATAAACCAAGGCGTTGCCCCGTAGGGGCTAACATACTTCCCCCGTGTCCAATTCTAAATCTGGTTCTCTGTAGCGAAACAGGATTAGGACGCTAATGAGTAACAGAAATTCCAGCTCCAACATAGGCGCACATCTTTCCCGCTGCCGACGTGTTTGAAAAAAATCGAATTTTGAATTTTGTTTGAAAAAAAAAAATAAAATAAAATAAAATAAAAAAATGTTCATGATCATGGAAGGACAGCTCACATGCCATAGATAATATGGTTTAGATCATTGACAACATAGTGAACAACACGCCACCTAACTGCTAAGCAAATATTCACCTCCCATACAGCACCTTAAGGGCCCATATAAGCAATGAAACCCTACCTATCCCGAAAACTCTCACCCCGGATACTCCCCAAACTCAAACCAAACACACACAAACTGCACATCAAAATGAAGGCCGGTCTGCACAGAACACGAAACACACGTGCAATCAACTCATTGAGCCGACTGCAGGCACCACCGGCCCCCGGAAGTCCGCCGCAGCACTCGCACCAGAACTGACAACTCAACAACACTTCACGAAAACCACCTGCTGCCAAATGCGCCTCACATATCCAAGAACAAAGACAGGAGGTAAAAATTCTTCAAAACAAGGCGACAGAGCTGCATTGGGGAACATTCCAAAGCCTTTGCTTTTGTTTACGTATGAGTATACTTTCGATTTCCGGTCGACGTCATCGGACAGAAAAAGCATGTAAAAACAACGCCGTCTAAATCAAATAATGAAAAAGATCGCCTTCATACAGTATACTGTTACCAGATAGAGATTGCACAGTGCCATATTCAATGCAAGGTATCATGATACCTGTTGAAATTTCTTAGAATTACGATTTTGTTTTTCGATGGAAATTCATGGTAACGAGTGATTTGCGCATGTCTGTCGAGCATGGAAGCCATCTTCAATAAAAAATGCAGACAGTGTTGTCCTTTTCCAAAATGCAGTCCTATCGCTGTATTCGAAAGTGTTTTGAATGCCTAGCTCTGTTCTTGGACATACGAAGCACATCCGGCCACAAGCTGTTCCGATGAAACACTACTTTATTATCAGCCCCGGTGCGAATACGGCAGCAGACCTCCAGGAACCAGCGGCGCCCACACTCGACTCCACGAGCCGACCACACATATGCACCGCGCCCCATACACCCCAACCCCCATTCCGATGCACAACCTGTGCACATTTAATCTGAATGTAAGGAATATGAGATGACTCAGTCGGGCTCATTCCTGTATTCTTTCTTACGTGCACATGGGGGATTTGAAGCTTTGGTATCAATGTCTGAGAGGGACAAACGTTGACATGAAAGTTTCGGTATTCGGTATTCAACCAATATTATATCAGTGTTTGAAGATCCATACTTCGTCACAAAAGGAAAGGTACTGCAGTTGGATATTAGCGAATTTTCTGTGTTGTGGATGTGTCAACAGTACAGGCTGCTCATGCTCGAATAACACGCTCCACCGCGGTTCAACTGACAGTGACTTGGACATTATCGACAGTTAGCCTAATTAGTATGACACTAGAGTACGGTATTATCACAATAAAGGGTGTCAAGTTGCATATTGGTCGGCAACTTATAAACAGGTCAGTACTCGTAGACTGTACAGCTGTGGACGACACAGAACGTTTTATGTATTGGATAATCCAACCAAGGTTGTAGTTTGTGTGTAAGGGGGTATATATAAAATATTGCCCACACCAAACGCATATCAATTATGTCGGCATCCACGTAATACCATAATACAGCACAAATGTGGTTGGAATGAGGTGTAAATCCAATACTTTAGATGTTCGTAAATTACAGCAGTGGATGAGATAACGTGGTGATGAGATCCGGTGATGGCGGTGTGCGTTGGATAAGTACTAAAAGGGAAAGTTTTTTTGTTAGGAGTTAGATATAATAGCCATCAATCAACACAACCCCTACCGTCACAATATACATAACTGAACACATCTACACAAAAGGGAATATACATTTCCATTAAGAGGCCACTGAGGTGGTACAGTACCTCTTGGTTGTAGCTGTTGTATTGGAACCTTGACATGATATAATTGCCCCACAATACAACAACCATCAACATATTAGTGGATGTGGGCAATATTTGAACCAGGGACATGTAACGAGAACAGTTGTGATTGGAGTGACACGGTAACCTTATGTACATACATTGGCTTTAAGAGAGTGAGTATGATACATGTAGGTTAGGACTATGTTGTGGGCATGTAGTCAGCTGTATGTGTTCGGTGTGTTGTGGTAGGGTTATGTGAGCCGTTGGCGTAGTTTATGTCGATACCACTTGGTTGTAATGTAATAAAGTTGACCGTAGTTGCTGTGCTACTATTATAGGCCCTAGAAGGTGGCTTCACCAAGTCCGTTTGGATATTTTGAGTGTTATTTGGGTGATTTGAAGAGATTGTCGGGTGTATTTGAGTATTTGGATTTACTTTTATTCAGTCGAACGCATCCTCCAAATATATCCTTGTCCCATTTCAGGCCTTGATGCACATAGTAACCCCATGCTACCATAGAAACCAAGATGGCGGCCTCTAGTATACAAAATGGACGACTGAAACACGTGTCACCCTAACAACTTGCGCTGTGCATGAACAATAAGACTACTATGGGGATGACGTCACAAAGTGGCCACTTACGCGATCTACCATGACAAATAAACATGACGTAAATATGAAGTACCTACGTCACGTGACTATGACGTCACAAATGAGATCCGGTATGAGATCCGTCCAATCTGGGATGATCCATCCTTCTCCTTCCACTGACATGGCTGCAATTGTTTTTAACAGATGGGCGAGGAACATCAAAAACATTCATACGATAGAAAATATTATTTATTACACGTCTGTTCTATGCAATTCCCATCTACAACAACACTAAACGATGCGGAAAATGAAAATCGTTGACGGACTATTTTTAAATAGAAGCGTAATTTCACTGCAATTTTAATTTGAATTGCTAGCGATAGCTGAAAATCGTCCACTGAGTTCCAATGTGTTCTATGTGCCAGCAGGCACATATAACACATTGGAACCCAGGGGACGAAATAGTAACACGGGTTCCCCGCGCAAATTTGGATGGCGATAACGCGCGTGTGAATGGGTTAATCGATATGGCTCTTGTGCCATCGCGGAAGGATAAAACTCGAGGGCAATATCGATTAACCCTTTCACACGCGCGTGTCGTTCTGTGTATTCGGCGAATTATGAAAAACTCAACTAATCATATGCAGGCAAATTCGTTATCACTGAAGAAAATTAAATTATATTTATTTGAAGAAAATAACTCACATTTTCCAAGATTATTTGCTATGAACGTCGGCAGTGACATTTCTCTTCCTCTCACAGAGCTTCTTAAGAACGTTAGGTGCTCTATTGTTTTACTTGCCTCGTTTTGACAGAAATGAAGCAGTGGTTTCAAATTGAACAGCTATTTAGTAAATGCATTTCTAGAAACGAAATTCCTTTTCAGATTATACAGTCTTTTGAGTGCATCAAGGTGCTTTAGTATTGCAGATATCACATTGGTGCATCGAAGAGACGATATATAAATTATATCTTATATTTTATATACAATATATATATATATACTGTCCAAAAAAAGTTAAGCCCCCTTCCCCTATAATACCAATGGGCTTACAGTAAACAGATACATTCTCATGAGAGAAAACCTGATATTTTTAATAACGGGAATATGCCTTATTAGTGAAGCAGGGGTTTCTAGAGCATTTGCTTTCTTGAATGAACATTAGGCAACGCGGACGCCATCACAACGTCAAAAAACGTCAAGTTGTTCAGTATCTGGTGGAACCGCCTCGAGCATCTATAACAAATCTTAATCGGAGTGGCATGCTGTCGAAGACCTTCCGAATTTCTCTCAATATGATGTTGCCTCATTCCCCTACAAGCACACGACGCAGACTGTCAATGTCATCAGGTGGCGGCTGTCTTTTAACAACTCCCCTGCCGAGCATGTCCCACACATGTACTATCGGGTTGCAGTCCGGGCTCTTTGCACGGTGGTGAAGTGGTCAACAGCCAGCAAATGTTCACCAGTTTTGAGTATCTATGTCCGCTCCGATAGAGGAATGGGGAACATCACAATAAGATATATTCGTATACTCACAGGTATTATGGGGTGGGGGTGGGGGTCGGGGGAGGCTTAACTTTTTTTCGAAAAAAAATATATATATATATATATATATATATATATTGAATTTCCACCCACCCTGAAGTGTGTCTGTGTTTGTCTTAAGGGTGTCAGGAAATTATCCATCCCTGTCTATCTGTCTGGTCCTATCGTAATTGTGGCAATTTTATTATCCATAACCCTTTAACAATTCACAAAAATCGCCAATTAATTTTTATTATTTTTTTATTTTTTGTCTTAAAAACATAGGTTATGACCCCTCTTTGGAACGAGCTCGTCGATAGTTCTTCAAGACTTTTGTTTACAAGTATCGTCTGCTTTCCATGTTGGGTAAAGGGTTAAGCATTCGGTGTGGTATCAATCAGTGATTCCACCAATGTGGCACATATGAAATAAATTTTTATCATTTATCGTTCTGTATCATTTACTCCCCACAACTTATTGGTGTCAACATAGTGTTGCCAGCTGAAGTTCAAATGCTTTCACAATTACAGTGGCACCTGCCCTCTCTTATCCTGTCTTTCCCACACCTCTCTCTCTCTCTCTCTCTCTCTCTCTCTCTCTCTCTCTCTCTCTCTCTCTCCATTGTTATCGTACCACTGTGGTCTGGGCAGATCACATTCAACAACATCCATACTATATATATTTGACAAATCAAACACACACACAATTTCCTGTATCGAATGATTGTCAAACCTGAATTACAAAATTGGGTCAAGGAATAAAAATGTCCATATTTACGTTCTACATTATTTTTGTGGTTAACCAATGAGCGGATTATGAACTGATATCAAGAGATTTCTGATTTATACACAAAGAAGATTTTCTCCTGACCCTTTGCACAAAAGCTTTCTCATGGTCAGTTTATAAATCTGGTATTATTTGAATACAGTATTTAATACTGATTGGCAGACGAGGGATAAAAAAACATTCAAGCATGTTAACATTAAAACGCAATAGAAAGAGAAATGTCTGAACGACACTCCTTAAAATTCAAACATAACTTATTCATATTGTTCTTAGGTCGCCAATGGTTACTCAGCATCAAGGTATATTAAGTCTTTGATCACAGCCTTTTCACAACAACCTTGAAGGACCAGGTGGACGGAATTGTTTACTCTCTCTCTCTCTGATTGGACGTTCACGCAAAATGGGCGAGTGGCAAAACGGTCTCTGCAGCTGTTTCAGCAATTGTGGCGTTTGCGTCATAACTTATTTTGCTCCTTGTTTCACCGCTGGTAAAAATGCTGAGACAGTTGGGGAAGGCTGTCTTTGTTATGGATGTCTGAGTATACTGGGTCCAGTAGGTATCTGGTCTCGAGCAAAGGTCCGAGGCAAAATAAGAGAGAGCAAGGGAATTGACGTAAGTGTATTTAGGTTCTCAATACCTATACTCCAGTATCTCTATTTTATCATTTAAAGTTATCAATGTTTACGTTATACATTTATCAGAGCTTACAATTCATTCGAGAATTAAAATAGATTCTCGCATATGATTTATAAAGGAAAACAAACAGCTTTGATGCTCGCAAAATGTGCATTGATTCTTGTAATAGATTCTGAGAGAGCCCTTAAAGCTCTCTATAATTTTATTTATTTGTTTTGCTTTCCCTTTAGTAAGGAACATTTGCCTAGGCAGTGAAGTCTGGTGAGGTCTTGGCTGCCTATACAGGCACCCGAGACTTCACAAGAAACCACTGCCAATGTACTGTAACATCCACCCCACGCGTGCACTTTGTATAACATGTGTTCTTCATGCACGACAAGAAAGTCACGAACATTGGAACTAGGCCCTAAAAGGTTAAATTCTGGTAATTATTTAAATAGCATATTTTATTATACGCTAAACGATAGATTATCGAAGAAATTGCGGAAAGATAGAAATCGTATCTCACACTGTGAAAAAATAGAAATTTTCACTTTCACGGTATCAATTAAAATGGCGGTTTTCAATGCATCACTTCAAAGTGAATACGAGACAAATTATCACTGGGAATGATCAATTTGTTCTAAAAAGATATAATGAGATGAAAGTCTAGTGTTTTTGAGTGGATACCGATAATTTCCAGCAATAATTCAATACATATTCACCTTGAATTGATGCATGAAACCCGCTAGTCCAAACAAAGACTGGAAGTCCGTAATATAAGGGTTTTGGTTTGGTATGTACCAAACCAAAAACTTATATTGCGGACTTTCAGGACATGTTTGGACTGGAAATCCGCCAGCTGAATTAGATTGCAAAAGGCTGTCTGTTCCGAGTATCGATCAAATCACTTCCGCGTGTCAATGATTCGATGCGCTGTTTACTTTCATGCATCAATTCAAGGTTTATAATAGTGGAATTATCAGATTCTTCTAAAACGCGTATAATAAAGAGAAAATCTAGTGTTTTGTGTGGATACTGAAAATTATCTCACTTGTGACCGAGATAAAGGGTTAGTTTCGCTCGTGCAAGCGCTGCGAAAAATAAACATTTGTCTCGCTCACTCATGAGATAATTTTCGGTATCCACTCAAAATCACAAGATATCCCCTATTTTTTTTAATATGCACTGGTTGAACTCACAGGGGTATAACAATAATTAGAAAAGTTGAACAGTCCTCTCAAATTCTAAAATTTTTAAGAACTAAAGATTGTCTACCATAGCAGGAGTTCGCGAGAATCAAAGCCGATTCTTGCGAAGCGGGACAAATTGTAAAGCCTGGCATATGCCAAAAATACACAGAACGACACACGCGTGTGAATGGGATAATCTATAAGGCACTTGTGCCATCGCAGAAGGATAACACTCGAGTTTTTGACTGAATGCTGGAAGATTAGGAGGGAGAATGGGAGAGGAATACACCTGCGGGGTATTGGGTTAATGTAGGCCTCCTCGTTAGAGGACCGCGACAAATCAGAGGAAGGTCGAAGATTTATTACATCTGAATCGGTTGAGGCGTAAATTTCAGTAGAACGCGAAAGAACTTGAAATAATTTGCCTTATATTCTTTCTGTGTTGATAAAAACAGATCCTGGTATTTTTGCTTAGAACGCTCCCTCAAAGGGCGTTTCAAGAAATGATATCATGACCTGGTTTTATCAACTTAAAACGATGTGCATTACATTTTTCTGGGTTGATAAAACCGGGTCCTGGTCTCATTTATTGGAACGCTCTTTTCGAGAAATGATATCAGGACCTGGTTTATCAACACAAAAATATAATGTAAATCGCTTCAAGATCTTGAAATGATACCAGGACCTTGTTTCAAAAACGTATTTATTTATTTATTTATTTATTTATTTATTTATTTATTAGGATTTATAGGCACTTTAACAACCAAGGTCATATCGTGTCGGTGACAGTTTAACTAGTGGAGGAAGCCGGAGTACCCGTAGAGAACCACCGATCAACGACAAGCAGCTGCCTACTCCCCAACATCGTGACTCCGTACTGCCCCACAGGCAGGGGTAGAGTGGTTGAAGACATGCGCACCATCGACGTGCGGTACGTCTTAGTACACGGCGTCATCGTGCCCCCATGTGGACAATCGGGGTTAAGTGCCTCGCCAAAGGACACAGCGCGGGAGTCCGAATCGATCGCTCAGACGGCCATCCATCCACTGACTAACCGGGATCGACGTTTCTTAAATTCGGTGATCTGACGAGAACCAGTTCTCGCAACACCACAGCGCCACCGCATCCCCCTTCATAAACATAGGAAAACGTATGAACTGTTTCTTTTCACAGTGACTAATATAATGTTTACTTTGAATGTGTTGGTACTCTCTTAGAAAATCCGCCCATCTATGGCTGGGGAAATGTTCGCTCACACTGGAGGAATATTCGCCTGGGGTAATCTCCGCCGGGGTAATATTCGCCTGGGGTAATCTCCGCCGGGGTACGGGCTTCGAAATTCCATATTATGTTGTATTCAACACGCTTTTAACCTTTTGTACATTAATCAGTTATCAATAATGTTGACATTCCTATCGGCCGCGGACCTTTGGGATTTAGGGGATTCGGGGGTCATACGACCCCCCATGACCCTCCCTTGCTACACCCTTGCAGAGTTTGTTTTGTTTTTTGTTTTTGTTTTTTTTTTTGATTTATGGTCTCCGGTAGGAGTGGGGTTTCGAGAAGCCTGTTTTTTCTTAAGCGCTTATGGAATACTATAACCGGATAACTGTTTGATTATAGCCGCCCAATTACGAATTAATTGCCAGCCATTTGTGCATATGCTAGGAGGGTGAACCGAGATAATATAGTCAGCGCTTAGATGAAAATATATCGTATTAGTGGATTCAAACAATGAGAAAAACTCTGAAAGTAACTGTCGCAAATCTTGCATAAAATATTTGATTGTAATTTATGCAAATCTTGCAAAAATACTCCGGCCAGGTGACCAGGCTTGAGTATTTTCTGTAAGATTTGTATTGGCTACATTCTATGTTTTTTCTATTGTCCGGGTTCACTGTCACGATAGAGATTATCACACTTTTGCTACGAGTGAGGGTGAGCCCTTGACCGGAAGCGAATATTATAGCCGGAAAAAAGTTTGTAACCGTTCCGGAACTGGTTAATCAGTTAATCGTTTCATCACCGGTGGTGGTGCGGAAGGGGGCTACGATTTTTACTGGCCGTACACTTTGTATCGGATGTTGTATGCAGAGTAGGAGGTCATCGAAATCAAATAAACGTATTATTTATATGAAAAAGAAGCTGGTCAGAGTTGGTTATATTCGGGCATTGACACACTGTGTGGTGAAGATATCT
Organism: Pictodentalium vernedei; assembly: GCA_031216915.1. Taxonomy (NCBI): domain Eukaryota; kingdom Metazoa; phylum Mollusca; class Scaphopoda; order Dentaliida; family Dentaliidae; genus Pictodentalium; species Pictodentalium vernedei. The sequence goes on from CM062293.1 coordinate 507,550,105, forward strand.
TACCGACTATACGTTTCTCTCTTCCTAACTTGCAGCTGCGGTGAATAATAAATGATACAATTCTTGTTTAAAGTGAGTATCATCGTCTGCGGCATTTTGAAAGGCAAATGCACAAAGGGACGATCACTCTGAAGGTCAGCCGTAAAAGCTTTCAAATGACTGTACATGGCACATACACCGCTTGCATGTTTTTTTTACCTTATTTTCCGAAAATTGTAACTGAGAAACCCTCGAGAATTTGTTTCTAACGTACTTTACGTGTGCCAAGGTCAATGGAGTGGGGGTGGGGGGGGGGGGGGCGTTGGGCGTTGGGCGGGAAGGTATTGCAAACAGGTATAATGATGAAGGCCGATCGATAATCACCAAGCAGAGCTATACAATACGCGCAGTGATATATTCACTCTACCCTGATGATTTGGCTTAATTTTTAACCCAACTGATTTTAGAATGCATATTTATCGATACGTAATATGTGAAATAATAATAAAAAAACAGTATTGTGTAGAGATGATTAGTATGGCAGGTGCCTTATCTAAGGCTCTGGGAATTGCATATTTTCGATTCGAATCGAATCGAGTCTATTGTTCAAAATCGATTCGAACCTCGAATAGAATACAGGCGTCTTGAAGTCCCGACTGATAAAATATTCCATCAACATCGTCAAGGCACGCCTCCGTCGAAAGCATGCCTTGATGATGTAGTTGGAATATTACTCACTAAGGATTTTTGTTCAACAACAGAAACGGGTGCCAAAATTCTGTACTGTGCACTGCACGGGGCAAGTCGCCAGCAACTGCGAGGTCATCGTCGATATTGCTTGGAAACTTTAAATTCGCTTTCAGCAGTGGTAGTGACTAGTGAAACTGGAATTGGCATGGGTGGCGGCATGGCAGCAGGTGCTCTTTATATTAATGATGTGGAAATACAAGTAGTTTTTATTTTCAAAATCATTTATGTACAGTTTCTATCTCAACTATACGTTTTGTCAACTTTGGTGAGACGACTAAGATGACTACTACCAGGTGAAATGATCCGACGGAAAACGAATGAGGCAGTCGATTTCGAAACGAAATACCCAATTTAACCGTTTATCCAACGTAACGGCCGAAATCGATCAGCGCTATTCACAAAGAGAAAAATCACCATTCAATTTTCATTATTTTTTCATTTTTTTTTTGTCACAAAAACATAGCTTATGACCCCTCATTGGAACGAGCTCGTTCCAATGCGGAGTCATAAACTGTGTTTTGGCGCCAAAAATGAAAAAAAAAATATTCAGGAATTTTGTTTGCAAGTGTCGTCTGCTCTTCGTGTAAGGTAAAGGGTTAAGATTCGAAATCGAATCGAGTCTCGAGGTTCCGCTGGGCTCTAGCCTTATCCACAAAATTCTCTCACGCATGAAACAGACAAACTTTTTTTAACATTCATGAAGCCTGCAGTGGCGTCGCGAAGATGACCAATTGAGGGTTGGGGATGTTGTCCCGACAGAGATAGCTGAAGTCCCGACCGATAAAATATTTTAGTTACATCGTCAAGACACGCCTTCGTAAAGGCATGCCTTGTTGGTGCAACTGGAATTATTATCAGTCGGGATTACAGTTTGAACCCCCTTGAATCCTAGTGGTATCTTCCATATCAGTACAATGGCAGCAACGGGAAGTGTCCATATTCTTTCTTTGGGTAGAGCAATCAATATTTCCAACGTGCAGCCTTGTGGCTGCACGTTGAAAATATTAATTGGTCTAGACTACACCTTCACTCAAAAGTCAACCTACTTAATGAAATTATAAAGTATCATGTTACTGGGCTTGAAAAGTGGGTTCTGGGGCTCAAAGGGTTAAACAAACGAACTCGAGTTCTTGAAAATTTACCTGTGGGTGAATAATTATATTTAGTAGCCATGACCGAATTGGCCACGCCTGGCACCCAACAACCCAAGTTGGGCACCAGAGGCATCCATTTGTTTGACCGAGCGGTCTGTTACATAATTATACCCAAGTCTCGTTAGAAAGTATACATGATTCTTAGCAAGAGCGAAACGTTATCTAAGCTCTCGGAACAGGCGAGAATGACGCCACTGGAAGAAATATTGAAGGCGTGAGGGGGACACCCTTATAACCCACCACTCCACAACGTATCTGAATTAAAAATTAAGCCCCTGGTCCTAATTTATGATTCATAAGGGCGTGATGTTAGTTTCTACGTTCTTTTTTACCCATTATCTTATTTATTTTTTTACAGGGATCATTCTTAATGGATTGCTTAATGCATTGGTTGTGTGCCATTTGTGCCTTAGTTCAAGAAGCAAATGTAAGTTTATTATAACAATTTATTTGTTCCGGTGTATATAATATTGTGTTTTAATTATAAGCACGCAGATTGTTTAGGATTTGGGGTTTTACAGAAGGGCAGGAGCGTGAAAACTTGGGCTGGTACTGTATTAGGAAACGATAAAAACAAAGACGATTGACGCGGAAAACATGTCAATAGAAGGTGAAAGTGTATCAGTAAGCTCCGAAGCCTGGACTCAGTGTTGTTTTGCGGCACATTCGTAATGATTCGTTTGCAACTGTTTTTCATCCAGTGGCATTGTCAGAAATCTCGAATTCTGCGATCTGGAAGGGATACCATGTTATGGCATACAAGTTAGTGCCAAGATTTCTGCAGCGTGGTCCGGGTTATTTTCGCCAGACGATTATGATATGTTTGGTGAGGTGTACAGTGATAACTTAGAGGCAGGAAACTGAAGGTAGATGACATCAGATTTAGCATTAAAAATTGAGCTGGATTTAACATTTCTCGGACTTATTAAACACCCGGGTACTCCGATGAGTTACTTCCCCTTGATAAAGAGAACAAAACGTGAGTCAAATGCGCAGCTGTTTTCAGCTATTCCACACAATGAAAATACATTTCCACAACAAAAATAATCGTTGACCATCTGACTATGAGAATTTTTGAAGTTTGTTGCGGGGGGGGGGGGGGGGGGGCTCAACAATTAGGATAACTGTCTAATGAACTGATAAACTTATCAAATGTTGATTGATGATGAACATAGAACAGTACCTTGCAGTATACCTGCGCTGATCTGAACAAGTTAGAGAGGGACATAATTAGGCTTTTCCCTCTGGAAAAGACAATTGTTTTTGTACGGATTATTTTTTTTTTTTTTTTTTTTTTTTTTCCACACATTTTGTCCGTACGATTCAGAAGCCATTTTCGAACCGATTTTCACGAAATGTTGCACACGCATAGAGGGACACAAAATCTAAAAATGTACCGAAGCGGAATTTTCGATTTAACCCTTATTTCATCAGAATTGGCAAAAAACTGCCAAAATTGGGGTTTATCGGCACTTTCTCGAAACACGTCTTGTAGATTTTTTTATACATTCATCATTGCTAGACCTGTCTGTGACACGCCCTTTGATACACACGACATATCAGGCGATGCATATGGTAACCCTCCACAGGCTGCCAAACATCGAAATTTTGATGAAATAGGCCGGTTTCAGGCCCCCACTGCACCCAAACAATACACGAGAGATAAACATAACTTCCTTTATTGGGAGTGGAATTCACTATAGATCATTTTTGTCAGTAATAAGGGTGTTCAAAAAACCAAGCGTTAACCCATTTTGGGCTGGTTAAACAGCAATACCCCCATAAAGCTCAAAAATTCGTATTTTCCGTGGATTTCTCTAAACGAGTCTTGTAGATTTTCAAGAAAAATTTGTCACTCCCAGGCCTTGGTGTGACAATAGAAGTTGCATGGACAAAATACTGCGGTGAGCATTTGTTAACCCTCCACGGGTGCTAAAAGTCAAAATTGTGATAAAATGGGCTGTTTTTGGACGCCAACAGCACCCACCCGGTGTACCACCGAGAAAGGTTCCTTCTTTTATCGGACGCAAAATTGACGGGGAAACATATTTGATAGTGGTAAGGGTATTCAAAAGTCGAAGTCTTAACCCATTTTGGACTGGTTAAAGAGAGATACCCCTTAAAAGCTTAAAATTCCCATTTTCTGTGGATTTCTCTTAAAGCAACTTGTAGGTTTTCAGGGAAAATTGACTATTCACAGGTCCTTGTGTGACATTACAAGTTGCATGGACAAAATATTCCGGTGAGCATTTATTAACCCTCTACAGGCTGCTAAGCATCGTAATTTTGTTGAATTAGGCTGTTTTCAGACGCGCACAACACCCAATGCATACCCGAGACATAAACATCATCTACTTTGTTGGAAGTGAAATTCAGCGAGGAACAAATTTGTTGGTAATAAGGGTATTCAAAAAACCAAGCATTAACCCGTTTTGGGATGGTTAATAGCAATAACCATCAAAAGCTTAAAAAAGCAATATTTTTCCTGAATTTCTTTAGAAACGTCTCGTAGGGTTTCAAGAGAAAATGGTCGTTGATAGATCTTAGAGTCAAATTACCAGTTGCATGGATAAAATATTCAGATAAAATTTGTTAACCCTCCATGGGCTGCTAAATGTCAAAATTTCGAAAAAAATAGTCTGTTTTTGGACACCAACAACATCAAATGGGAATGCTGCAGAGAAACATAACTTCTTTTACCGGACGCAAAACTGATAGGGAAAATTTTTAGTAAGTTGTAAGGGTATTCAAAAATTGAGATCTTAACCCATTTTCGCCCGGTTAAGGCGATGTACCCCTTAAAAGCTTAAAATTCCCATTTTCTGTAGATTTCTCAAACAAATCTGGTAAGTATTCAAGAGAAATTGACCATTTGCAGGTCTTGGAGTGGCATTACAAGTTGCATGAACAAAAGATTCTGGTAAGCGTTTGTTAACCCTCCAGTGACAGCAAATTTTGAGAAAATGGGCTGTACTTGGCCACCCATTACACCCAATGTGTACCTGCGAGATGAACATAACCACCTTCGTTGGAAGTGGGATTCACCGAGGATCATTTTTGTAAGTAATGAAGGTATTCATAAAACCAAGCATTAACCCTTTCGAGCTGGTTTAAGGGTGATATCCCTCAAAAGGTTAAAAATTCATGTTATCCGAGGATTTCTCTAAAAACATCACATAGATTTTCAAGAAAAATTGGCCATTCCCAGATCTTAGTGTGAATTATAAGTTGCATGTACAAAATATTCCAGTAAGCATTTGTTAACCCTATGCTGGTTCTCAAACATCAAAATGTTGAAAAAGTGGGCTGTGTTTGCATACCCGCAGCACCCAAAGTTAAGAGGAGAAATCAACATAAGTGGAAGTAGAATTCACTGAGAATTATTTTTATAAGTAATAAGCGTATTAAAAAAACAACCCTTAACCCGTTTTGGGCTGGATAAACAATTATACACATCAACAGCTTAAAATTCATGTTCTCCCTGGATTTCTCTAAAAACATCTTGTAGATTTTTAAGTAAAAATGGCCATTCACAGTTTTTGGTGTGAAATTACAAGTTGCATGAATAAATATTCCTGTTAGCACTTGTTAACCCTTAAAAAGCTGCCAGACATCAATATTTTGGATACATTTAAGATAAAACGGACCATTTTCAAATAGATACAGCACTCAGTGGTATGTGTCAAACAAATATAACTCCTTTTGTCGGTCATTAACTTGTTGGACGACGATATTGATATTACCCCTCTCCATCGTTAATGATGGTTTTTACCTAAACAATTTTTTTTTATCAAACTGAGTCATTTGAGACTTCTATACTCACCTTTTTCATGACATCAATGAAGGAACTTCAGTGAGACAGTCAAAAGCAATTCATCACACACTGTGGGGTCATGACAAATCATGGAATCTCATCGGGAAAAGCCATGATTCTCCAGAATCATAAAGTCTAGTCTTTGAAATGATTTGGTTTTGAGGTAATACGAGATGAACGTCGTAACACTTGGCGTCGACCCAACGTAAAGGCTAAAACCGACCAGCGCTATTCACAAAAATCACCATTTTATTTTCATTATTTTTCCATTTTTGTCTCAAAAACATAGCTTATGACCCTTCATTGGAATGAGCACGTTCCGATGAGGGGTCATAAGCCATGTTTTTGACGCAAAAATTGAAAAAAAAAATTATGAGCAAGTGTCGAATGCCTTTCGTGTTAGGTAAAGGGTTAAGGGTTCAGTTAACATTGAAGATTCTTCTTCCTTAGACACTAGGTCTCAATCTTCTGATGCAGCATTTGGAACAAAACTTCCAAAATCTGAATCAACGGGTACAGTACTAGGGTCAGAAGCTTTGTCTATCATCTTGGCATGGGACACTACCCAATGAACCTTCATTTATTGATGTTTAAGGTCACATATTTATGCACAATGGCGAATAATGACCGTGACAGTTTTACGGGTGGAGGAAGCCGGAGTACCCGGAGAGAACCACCGAGCAACGACGAGCAGCTGCCAGCTCCCCAACATCGTAACTCCGCACTGCAGCACATGCAGGGTTAGATTGGTTGAAGACATGCGCACCATCGACGTGCAGTACGCTTTAGTACACGGCGTCATCGTGCCCCCACGCGGGCAATGGAGATGAAGTGTCTTGCCCAACAATAAACCTTCAATATCACTTGGGGTGACACTACTGAAACGAGCTCGAGTATGGTCAACATGTCTACGAAACACTCTGCCATCGGTCAGTTCTAAAATGTATATTCACGAATCACAAATATCAGTTCCAATTGCCGATGACCATTATGGAGAACCTGAGAAGTTTTGGGCAAAAATCAAATCCACTACTTCAAATTTGCGGTAATTGGCATGTCCGCCATGTTGTAGTTTTTGATCAGTCTGTTTACTTGTTACTCAATCATTAACAATACAATCTGATTTTATGAAGTCGAATCTAGTGCGAATGTGTCTTTTAAACATGAGGTCTTCAGGTTTAAGTTCTGTCGTAGTTTGTGGAGTGGTGCGATAGAACAAAAATCTGGACAATTTAGTCTAGATAGTACCCGACTGCATCTTGTTCTTGCCCTTCTTGAATACTATACTGCCCGTTCGGCCAAACCGTTGGATGAAGGCTGGTACGGTGCCGATGTCATATTTTTGCACCAGTTTTATTTAAAAATTCTTTGAAAGTGTCACTACAAAAACATGTGCCATTGTCAGAAACTAAAGTGTCGGGTAACCCCGTGATTGCAAATAACTGCTTTAACTTTTCTATTGTTGATTCAGAAGTAACAGAGTTAATAATTTGAACATCCATCGATTATTACAAGAAACATCTCCTTCATGAACGGTCTTGCATAATCTACATGAACATGATTCTATGGCTGACTTGGTCAACTCCAATGATAAAGCTGGGGTCAGTGCTGGAGATTTCTTGTTGATTTGGCAGAGTTCACATGACCTAAGAGTGTTTTGAAATTCCATGTCCATTTTAGGCCACCAAAAGTAGCTAAGGGCTAAATTTTTCATTCTTGAAATTCTAGGGTGAGATGTATGAAGTTCGGCTAACATTTGTTTTCTACCTGGAAGTGGTATTACTGTGCGATTTCCCAACCAAAAAATCGTTATGACATGAGAATTCACTTCGCCCGGAGAAGTAAGGCTTCAATGATTGATCATTTGACTTTTCCATAAGTTTTCATCTTCGAAACGATTTTTGCTGGCGTACTTCTAAAATGAAGTATTTTTATCTCGTCGTCATCTGTGATAACTTATAGGCAGTAAAAAGAAGGTAGATGAAGCCAGATTTAGCATTAAGAATTGAACTGGATTTATTTTGCCATATTTGTTCACACACACGGGACTCCATTGATTTACTTCCCCTTGATAAAGAGAACAAAAACGTGAGTCAAATGCTGAGCTTTTTCACACAATGAAAATACTACAGTACATATGATAAAATCTGCTTCATATCACCATGGTTTTAAGCGTAACAAATTAATAAAATATAGTACTTAGATCAGGGGAAAAATTAGTGGATAAAATTGAAACGTTTTGAGTAACAGTACTGTTTATGTTACGCCACTATTGAACGCTTTTCTAGTAGAACTTACATGAGTGGGTAAAACGTCCGACTACTTTTTCTCGCACTCAGTCATTCGTCGCGTGAGGACCATAAGGTTCTATCTTCCATTGGAAGATAGAACCTTATGGTTCTCACGGGACGCATTGTTTTAGTAAAGACGGTAATTTCATGTGAATGCTGTTTCGTTGAGTATATCACGAGTTCATCAACCTATTGTGCTTGTGTTCTTCAACCCATTATTATCCAATAATACCCTTAATCTGGCGTGGTGGCTTCTGTTAAAAAGACCCACTAGCCCCTTTCGCAACGGTTGTTAGACGACTTTTCGTATCTCGAAGTCAATAAACAGTTTAGTAAGGAAACTACACGTTACCCTCTCGTTTTTGTGTAACAATGTCTACTCGTTCACCCAAGGAGTGGTCTCTCACCAAACACGAGACAATAAATTCCTTTGAAAATTGGAAGCAAAATCTCCAATGTACGCTCTCATTGGATCATAACTTCGCCCGGTTTTTAAATGACGGTGTCCAGTGGGACAAGAAATCCAAGAGATCTCCTCTGCGTGGATTCATTGATGATTCGGCCGATATTCCGCCGAACACAAAACCATGCATTTAGAAGTAATGCTTGGACAAGTAGTCAATTTTTGTGCTTTAATCTTCAGAAACTCTATCGTTAAAAAAACTCTACATCTATGCATCACATATGGCAACTTATCAAAATGCATTATGGTTTCAGTCAACGGGTGCGAACTTCACAGAGTTTGACAACTTTAAGCTTGAGCCCAACGAATAGCCGGAAGACAATCAACTAAAGACAAAGGGTGTAATCAGTCACCACGGTGAAGCTCCTGTTAATGATGAAGAGCTTTCCCCTCCCAAGAAAATCTTTTTGGTGTTGACGTGACTTCGTCTACTCTATACGGACCTACCTCGTCTGGTGCAACAACGTTAAGATCCAGAAAGAATTACGACCAAAGACCCTTGCATCCCTAAAACCAGAAATATCTCAGGCCCTCAACTCCTTACTGACCGAAATCCAGACATCTGAAGATGCAAGAGTCATGCGCAGTTATTTTTTCTGTAGGTCGCCATTCATATAAGCAGAAATTAACGTCATGCACTAAAGTAAAACAAAAACCCACACAGTCTAAAATTTCCCCCTCTGTGAGCAGGCTGGGCGCAACAATATTCGGCATTTTTAAAGTAAATGTCAATTTTTACCCTACGAAGACTGTCGATACATGGCCAACACACGATTCGTTGCAACTGCCGGTGTTGATTCAAATACGGATGACGAAACCGACAGGGAGGATGGTCCAGACACAGCATACTCTGCAACCCAGGCGACAGGGGATTACAAATCATCTAGAAATAAACCTCTTCCATCATTACGTAGGGTCCAAATTAAGCAGTCTCCATACTTCCATGTTTACTATCAGCATCACGCAATAAAGATTACGGTAGACTCAAGTGCGGAAACAAATATGACCCAGGAGTCTACTGCTGCCTTCATAGGTGCCAAAATTTCTAAGGCCTCACAAATTGCATGGCAGGTCGATGGCCAGTCACCGATGTCTGTCTTGGTAGAAACATGCCTCACTGTAACACGTAAGAGTAAACAATTCTTATTAGAAGCATTCGTAGTAAAAAAATTGGATTAGATGTTCTCGCAGGTGTTCCTTTTATGAACGTCAATGACAATGCTGTACACTGCAAAAAATATAGGTCCTCTTTAGAACCAAAAACTGGTTCTAATCTTGTCCCTGAGATGGAACCAGTTCTGTTTAAACAGTATTTATTTCAAATCAAATAAATTTATAAAGATTAACATTAAATATTAACAGAATTAAACATAAATTGAGGGGGTTTCAGCCGTAAGTTTAGAGCTTATAATAGATTGTCTCAAATCATTATTAAGCAAAGAAGATATGAACAGTTGGCATATCGAACCAGTTTTGGTTCAAAACAGAACCAAAACTGGTTCGATATGCCAAACTGTTCATATGTCCTGTGTTTCAAAACGTTTGGAGACTGCGTTGAATGAGCACCATGTTTACTGCTGAATCTACTTCAGTTCATGTCATATTCTGTTAAAATTGAATGCTAATCTTGGTTAATTTATTTGATTTGAAATAAACACTGTTTAAACAAAACTCGTTCCATCTCATGGACAAGATTAGAACCAGTATTGGTTCTAAAGAGAACCTATATTTTCGGCAGTGTACGTCCAGCTAAGCAACAAATATAAACTGAGAATGGCACATCATACTTTTATAGCCACCAGATTAGTCCAACTTCTGCTACTAACACACATTCGGTCCGCTAAGTTCAAGCTTACCTTCTTCGTGAACCCCCAATCATCACCAGTTTGGCCCAGGGATTATCTTGAACTTGAGGTACCTTCAGACAGACATGCCACTAGATAGCCATTTCGCCATTGGACCTCGACGCGAATTTCAGTGCTCCAAGCCTCATACAGACTGCGACCTGTGGTCCTCACCTACTATTATGACTTCCGTAGGGCGCCACATTAGAATTCCTGATACGTCTAACTGTCCCAAGACTCTAAAACGAAATGAGCATTTTTGCCAGGTTTTACCCACCACCGAGGCAGCCGTCCATAGTCGGACATTGTCTGAGACCTCACCTGTGGGTGGAGTGAAGCCACCCCGCGTACTCAATACTGTGTCTCAGCCTTCATCTACCTCCCACTTTTTCTCCAAGATCAGGGTTGTCCCTGACAACTGCCTACCTGCAGACATAACGCAAACAGTTTGTATCATTACATAATGAGTTCGATGAGGTTTTCAAGCAAAGTTTCACAGGATACCCTGTACTACAGACATGTTTGAAGCCAAGGTCAATATGGGACCCACTCTCCCACCCGAAAGGAAGGGTCGTCTTCCCCAGTACTCTAGAGAGAAACTTCATCTACTACAACAAAAGTTTGATTATCTCAGGAGAGACGGTGTGTTTAAGCGACCTGACGACCTTGGCGTTGCAGAATATCTCAACCCTTCATTCCTTGTCAAAACACCTTCCGGTGACTATCGCCTTGTCACTGTATTTGCTGATGTGGGCAGATGCACTAAACCTCAACCCTCCCGCCTTCCCTATGTTGACTCCATGTTACGCAAAATTGCCGTGTGGAAATTTCGAATCATCTCCGATCTAACAAGTGCATTCTACCAGATTCCTCTTGCCAAGGAGTCCACGACGTACTGTGGTGTCGCCTCTCCATATCGTGGCGTGTTTGTATATACACGCTATGCAATGGGCATACCAGGGACTCCTCAATAATTGGAGACGTGTCCTAACTACTTTACATGTTCACGGCTTACGCCTTTCAGCCCACAAGTCTGTTATTGCTCCCAAAACTGTCACCATTTTAGGAGGATAGAACTCGCAGAGCTTATCCTCGTCGCATAGCGACCCTCTCTGACCGTTCTCTTACAACCATCGTTCATGGCCATGGTCATTTGTGGGTGCCTACATGGTCCTTGCCAGAGTTTTGCCTCGATGTGCTACAATATTAGAACTATTTGAACATGGCAGTAGCCGGAGGCCCTTCACAAGAATACGTCACATGGGCTAGTCGCCTTGAACAATCCTTTCGGGAAGCACAAACTTCATTGTCTACAAAGTGTCAACACTACCCCGTCCTGTTAATCAACTCCGGATCGTCACCGACGGCGCACTGAAAACTCCTGGATTAGGTGCTACTCTTTATTTTACTAGAGAAAACAAACTCCGTCCAGCTGGTTTCTTTAGCGCAAAGATGCGTAATAGACAGATCGATTGGCAGGGATGTGGCTACAGGTTTCCGATAGGAGGGGGTAGGGGGTAGGGTAGTGAATTTCCAACTAGATTGAGGTACCGGGCGGTGGAAACCCCCTCACGGTCCCTCCCCAAGTTGGAAATTCACTGCCGAGAAAACATTTGAAAATGAAGCCACGAAAGGGGCATGAAATTGATACTAGTAACTGAAATGCCAACACATTTATGATAGAATTATCAGGTTATTATTATTTTGTATTATTCTGGGAATTGAATATGTGCAAAGCAAATGCTCAAGCTCAATCATGATGTGATTTTCTTGAAGTGCTTTTTGAGGATTTTCTTTTATTACGATAAGTAAACGTACAAAAAAGTCTAATCCCGATTGACATCATGCATACTTATGAAGCTCGATATTGCGTACACTGTAGTTGTAAATAGCAACAGATGAAATTTTTGCCGCCTTGAAACCGTGTTGGAATTTTGGGAAGCAAAGGAGACATCAGCATCACAAAAGAAGCTCTAAAATCCAGATAGATGGAATTTCCAACTACTCATGACAGGCCTCCGAATTTCCAACTTTTGGATATAGGAAGGTTTGGCCAGGATGGGGGAGGTGGGTCACCCCCCCCCCCCCCGCCCCCGTCGCCACGTCCCTGTCGATTAAATTCCTTGTGAGATAGAGGTTTTGTGTATTACATCTCCCATCAAGCATTTCAGTCCTTACATCATACAGTTATCATACAGTCCTTACATCATACAGTCAAAACCGTACACTTGCATAATAACCGACGGCAAGCCCTGCCTTCAGGTTTTTGAAAACCGTGTCGTACTGAGTTATCTAGTTCTGGATTTTCCACTTTCTTGTCCACTGCCAGTCGCTTCCAGGTATCTATTCACCATCTCTCAGGAACGACGAACATTCTGATTTTGTCTGTCGCAATGCTACACCTTGCGACATTCCTAAATGCCAAATATGTTAATTTGCTTCTGCATTAGTCCGAAGTCTTTCAGTTCAAGGTGTGTTTACCGGTTCTACCAAGCTTCCATTCACAAGTCGACCTGCCTCTCAAAGTCCCACACAATTTGAGTGCCCAGATCTCCGCAGGACACTTACCCTAGAGTGTATTGTGGAGCCACGTTTGGTCCTTGAAGGTCTACTCACAGCAATCCATATCAAGTTAGGTCATCCTTCAAACAATCAACTTAAGTTACTTGCCCATCGGTATTTCTTTGCCCTGGACATGGACAAAGCAATTGACTTGGTCTCCAAATCTTACCATTATTGTGCCTCCTTACGCAATGTTCCACACACACTGGTGACTCAGTCAACAGCCGACCCCCCTGAAGTCACTGGTTTCAACTTTGCCGCTAATGTTCTTCGACGAAACCGTCAGTACAGTCTTATCATTAACCACAATACAGTGCAAAAAGAAAGACTCACTCTTCGCGGGAACCTGCATCCGCTCCTATAAACATAGGGAATCTTGCTTACGTTTACACCGATAGCAACAAGTCCAAGGCTCGCGACCGATATCATGTCGTAGCAGCTGACGACAATGAGTGGTGCAGCATACGTAAATTCACTGGGGCACAACTCTGAGAGACTTCGTACCGCGTCAAAGTATCTAAATGTTATCGTGTTCCCTCCACCCGCATGGACCTGTCAATTGTGAACATTTCTGATCACTTAACTGCATCTTCCGATAGCGAAGTGGAATATGATTCAACACCATCCAATGCTCTCCCTCACATCCCAGATGAATTGTCTTCACCCTCACCACAACACTAAACCTCTCAGCCTACTCCCTCATAAACCATTCAACATCTTATTTTAAATACCATTTTTTAATTTTTTTTAAAACGTTCAACAAAACCATATCATGTGGCCGCTCCCTGGAACGAGCTCGACTGCTGAATTTGCATATTATACGGGCGGGTGAGGGCGATTCGTTGGGTAAAGGGTTAAAGATTTTGTTTTGTAAAAGAAGTTCACCAGCCAAGTAAAGAGGGAAAAAGAGACAGCGGTGGCTCCAGTATTGGACTCTTTTTTTTGGGGGGGGGGGGGAGGGGGGAGGGGGTGTCTCAGTAGGTGGAGACGCAGGCTGTAAGCCGAGAGGCCTTCGGTTCGAATCCCACCCTGGCAACCGCGTTGTGTCCATGGGTAAGACACTTCAAGCCCATTGTCCACTTTGGGGCACGGTGGCGTCGTGTTCTAAGACGTACTGCACGCCGATGGTGCACTTGTCTTCAACCAATGCTAACCCTGCTTGTGAGGAGTTAGTATGCTGGGGAGCCTGACAATTGCTCGACGTTGCTCCGTGGTTCTCTCCGGGTATTCGGCTTCCGTCACCTGTAAAACTGTCTAACACGAGGTGGCCATGGCCGTCGAAAGTGTCATTAAACCCCCATAAATAAATAAATTGGACACATTTTAGTAGGCCCCACACGAGTGGGTGAAACGTAGGACTGCTTTTTCTCGCACTCCGCCATTGTTTTGGTAAAGACGCTAATTTCATTGGTATGCATTTTCATTGATTATATCACGACTTCAGCAACCTATTGTGTCTATGTTCTTCCACCAGTTATTAGCCAATAATTATTAACCAATGGCGTTACTTCTGTATTCTCGAACACTGTCCAAGAGGATGTTTTATGCAAATAAATGTTATGCTATGTTCCGAAGCTTGGTAAAAATTGAAGTTCTTTCGAGACCCTAAATGCCTCCCAGAAAGGCCATTTTGAGCTTATTTTTTAAATTCTCGAAGGGGGGGGGGGGGGGGTATAAATAATATCCGCCCCCGCCCTCGTCGACCCGGACGCAAAAGGGACTCCACCTCCATACCCCAATTAATTATTTCAATCTTCGAGATATGCCTAACCCTTTAAAGTCTTGTTTCCTGGAATGGTATCGCCTTTGTGAACACTAACAGTGAGATGAGTCAGTCGAATATTAATATATACATGAAGAATAAATCTGCCTGGCTACAGACTGCAGTTATTATTTTATCATCAATGCCCCGTGTATGTACCTCTTATAATAACACGAAGATGGGACGAAATTATGCTTTGGGGAGAATAATCGGTCTGACGAGTTCAAAGGGTAAAATTACTAAATGATGCTCTGATGACAGTCTTATATATCGTGCCTTGAATGGAAGCATTGCAGATGGCGCCTTGTACCACTTAAGGTACGATATATCACTTTGTCAAAAAGATGGTTATTAAATTTATAAACAAATAGAAATAATAACGAATTTCTATCTTGTTTGGCAGCTATAACACTGTAGCAAATCACAAAAAAGCACTAAAACCACAAACCCCAAGCTCATTAGTTACTCAGACGTTCGTGACAACCGTTACTTATTCCCAGTTCCTTATTCGTCTTTAGTTATCAACCGATAAAATCGGTTGATGACGAATGTCGTATAAGGAACTGGGAATAAGTAACGGTTGGCACGCCCCGTTACACAGCTACATTTGATGGTTGAAATATCTTCATATCAGAAGGGAGTGGATTTTGTACTAAGGGGATTTTGTCCACTCATACATTTTCACTGAGGGCAATTTATACAACGGGCATTTTGTCCTGATGGAATTTTATCCAAAGTGTATTTTGTCCTAAGGACACTTTGTCCAAGGGCATTTCATCCTAAGGACATTTGTCCAATGCCATATTATTCTACAATATATGCGGACAGGAGTATTTTTCCAGTTTGGTAACTACATGGGGTAGAAGGATGTGAGCTTCGCAAACCTAGCCTAGTGAATATTATCATCACCGACAAATAACTGAAAAAGTGTGTGAGGGAGGGGGATTTTGATGGACACCGTTAAATATACCGTACCTATGAAATGTGGATGACGAAATTTTCCCATGTCACGCCATGTATAACAACCGAATGCTTGAAAACGTACGCGAATACCGCCCCCCCCCTCCCCCTCTCTCACTCTGCCTGCCTGCCTGCCTGCCTGCCTGCCTGCCTGCCTGGCCTGGCCTGGCCTGGCCTGCCCTGCCCTGCCCTGCCCTGCCCTGCCCTGCCCTGCCCTGCCCTGCCTGCCCTGCCCTGCCCTGCCCTGCCCTGCCCTGCCCTGCCCTGCCCTGCCCTGCCCTGCCTGCCTGCCTGCCTGCCTGCCTGCCTGCCTGCCTGCCTCTCTTTCTCTCTCTCTCTCTCTCTCTCTCTCTCTCTCTCTCTCTCTCTCTCTCTCTCTCTCTCTCTGTCTTTGGTGTGCGTGGTATGATTTTACCACGGTTCAGTTTATTTCTGGCACGTGGACTATTCTTCATCGACGGACTACTATTTTGACTTTGTCAACCTCATGCCACCAAGCAATTATCATATTGTATCCAGGGCCGGAGAGAGGAAATTCGGGCCCTGGGGTTACTTCTGTTACGGGCCCCCTTTTCGAAAGTGTCTGGATACTTATATAGTTGCCAAAGGCATCTGCCACGAGTGCCGAAGACCAAAACCGGCCTGCGCTATTCACAAAAATCGCCAATTTATTTTCATTATTTTTTTCATTTTTTGTCTCAAAAACATAGGTTATGACCCCTCTTTGGAACGAGCTCGTCGAGCTCGTTCCAATGAGGGGTCATAACCTATGTTTTTGAGACAAAAAATGAAAAAAATTATTCATTCAAGAATTTTTTTTTTTGTAAGTGTCGTCTGCATTTCATTTTAGGTAAAGGGTTAAATGGAGACTTCTGGAGGCTTTTGCGATTGAAAATCACGTTATTTTTTGGCCGTTAAAATGACGTTTTTAGCAGCATGTTTCAAATTGCAAATTTATCAGTGAATGTCCAGTTATCACTTCAAGAATCACGCAGTCCGAAATTACAACCGTTGCTCAAGAGAAGAGCTCCATTCGTGATATCAAAACCCAGGTATCCTGAACTCCTGGACCAAGCCCGGTTTCTCAATGTTCCGAGCCCCGGGGTTACTATCCCGCACCAACTCTCTCCTCGGCCCTGATTGTATCGAACAAACCGCGAAAGAATCTTGCAACCTATCAGGATTCCAATTCAAAGTGGGCCTACATTGAAAAATGTCAAGGACCTTACCCAAGGCAATCATGTTCATTCATTGGGTTTAGAAATAAAGAAACAGTATTCCGGAAAATAGTTTATCATATGACTCATCCGTTTTGTTCACTTTAAAACATTTGATATTTTGTTTTCACATTTATCAGTGATAAATAAAGCCTTCCGTCAATTTCATTGGTCAATTTCAAAACTAGACAGTTTGATTGGCTAAACAAAATACAACTGGGTCGCATTTGCATAAGTTAAGTAGGGAGAATTTACGTTATCTGTCCTATTTAGGGTGGGTTTTATTGTAGTAATCTATTACCTACAAGATGAGCTCGTTCCAATGAGGGGTCATAACCTATGTTTTGGAAGCAAAAAATGAAAATTTCTAGTTATACGAGGATGTTTTTCCAAGTGCCGTCTGCAACTCAAGTTAGGTGATGGGTTAAAAAGTCATACTAAGTGGCTAATTTGTGCGTGTGTGTGTCATATGATAAATAGAATATGAAATGAGAATTTTTCTCATATAATATTTATGAAACTCGTCCGAACTTTCTGTTTGCGCTCGCCAGAGGCTCGCCAAAACTGAAAATTCTTAGACTCGTTTCATAAATATTATATGAGAGAAACACTCAATCCATTTCCTCTATATATTCCATAGTAGGGCTGAGACGATATGCTTCCCTGCACGATGTGTATCGCCAATTCAGTGCGCACGATACGATATGTATCATAATACACATGATCTCTCTTGACATACAACTACAGATGTCAGCTACTTTAGGGACTGTAGGTATTCATTTCCAGTGGCTTACTTGCATTACAAATTAGAATCCATTCTTTAAACAATAGGTAACTTCTCAATGTTATAATCCATGACATTAAGTGATTTATTTTTTTGATTTTATGACCCATTTTCGGTGCTTTTTTCCTCCCAGAAAATATATTCAAAACATTTATTCCCTTATATCTTGTTTGACAGAGCTCATTGAGCTCTGTCAAACAAGATATAATGGATCAATCAAATAAATATTTAGTACAATAGAGGGAATTCATCAAATTTTGGTTAACGGAATAATCCTTTTAATGGCATATCTATTACTATCAGTGTTAGTATGCAAAAACAGGGTTTCCCTGAACTTGTTTTCAAAATCCAAGAAGTTGTTTTGCATGATATCAATTCTATTTATTGTATCGCGATACACAGTGAACAACGCTACATATTGAATCATGAGAAATGTATCGCGATTCAAGAGTATCACGATTAATCGTTGCAATCCTATTCCACAGCTATTTTAAGCAAGTTCATTATTTACTTTATAAATAACCACATTTCTATTGGTTGGATCTTATACACGTGACTGGTACTCAAAAAATCCATGTACACCAGTTTTCCAGTGTATATCAACGTTCTACAAACTGCTTTTGGAAATCCCCTCTCTAGTTCTATTTCATTCAAGGTAATCTCTATAACATTGTTTATTGTTTATGTTATTCTGCAGATGATAACTATTTTATTGTTAAATAAAAGTATTTCTGGTTGATATACTTGAACTTTTAATTGACAAATAGAAGTTTCTTTTTTGAGGATGGTGGATATAATAAAATAGTTATTGACTTTTTTTGTGGTGGTAAATATGATGTGATATGAAGCTAAACAAACTTATATTGACTTACGCTAACGCCTCGGTCAATATAAGTTTTTTAGGTTCATATCACATCATGTTCACCACCACAAAGGTTCATAGTTGTATGATAGTGCACGGGAATAGTGCACGATTATATTTTTAACATTCAATATGTAAAACTATTGGAAGTAGTCAAGGACCCCTCAACCAATCAGAGGAAGGGAGCGTCACTTGAGATATACTATACATTAATATCTCATTCCCATTCTAGAGTTAACCTTTTCAAACCGGTGTGCATAAATTGTTGCTTGAAGAAAAAATTGGAAGTGGGAGAGCAGACGATATAGAGAGCAAAAAATCTGAAGCTAGGCTCGATTATAACTTAATCCAACAGCTCGACAGCGCTATTGGGTTAAATTAATGCCGGTACTGAAACTCTCAACAAACCAGGATGGGTTCGCCCATTTCGCCTTTGACATGATGCCTTCCAGGCGCCAGCGTTGAAAGGGTTAATCACGGCAAGAAAACTATTTTGAAAATTCTCCAGGTTTTTTTTTTCAATAACAAATGTTCTGCATTCTTCCACAGGCCACAAATGTTGTTCGTTCACTTTTACCAGAGACATTGCCACAATATTGTGTGGGTGGGGGTGGAGTTCCCCCTTCCCATCCCCCCCCCCCCCCCACACACACACCATCATTCGTTAAATTTACAATACTTGGTAATTCGACGCCCTAAACTGGAAAGAAAAAGTTGGACATGTCAGAAAGCTCGCTGGTGGAATTTTTCCAAACATATACAGAATGTGGCCAAAATGTGGAGTTTTTAGATTGAAGGGCAGTGATAGTCCTCCAAATGTTGATTGAAAAGAAGTAAAAATCCCCCCAAATATTGAATTGCGGTTGGAATTTTTCACTTCCATGAGCCTCAGTTGGATAATTCACAGTCAAGTGGGTGGAGGTGTAGAAATGGAATTCTACTTCTTAAACATTTATATAACGAAACTCCCGTATCCAACCTGCGGAATTTACAAACTCAGCAGTTGAAGAAAAAAACAAAACAGAAACTTTCAACAAAACCATATCATGTGCCCCCTCATTGCAACGCGCTCATCGAACCCATTTCAGTAGGGTGTGTAGAGGTAGGGGTGTATGATATGATTCTGTTGAATATGTTTTAAAAATAAAAATAAAAAATAATAAAATGACAAAGTTTTATATCGTGTGAGTTGAGGAAGGGTTTAAACCGTTAATTGGCAAATTTTGACTGTGGTCGGGCGCTAATGGAATTCCCACCTTGTTGGTAATTATGTAACAGTAGTCAGTGGTAGTGGGAATTTTTCCTATCGGGTGCCCGGGGCGTCATGCTAGGGAAAACTCCAGGGCGGGGGGCGGATCGGTAACACCATATAAGCGGAGCGCCACCATCGGTTGGCGCGTAGCGTGACCCAAAATTTTGGCAAAAAATGCCTGCCAGATTTCATGAAATGGCACTTCCCAGGCCTTCGCCGAAAATATTTGGGGGAGGGGACCCGCCTGACCCCCACCCCGTGCACCGTTGGCATGACGCCACTGTCGGGTGCAAGCCAAAAAATAAGCAGACAGTCATCTGAAAAATGAGGTCCCCGGGGGGTGAATTTAGTGATGATAGCATGGTAGCATCACTAAATTTACCCTCTTTGAACCTCAGTCTGAATCAGGGTTTCAAAACTAAACAGAAAGAGGTATCCAGAGAATAAATTGGCACACTATATGGGATAGCACCATCACATTCACCCTCTGGGGACCTCATTCTGCAAATGTCAGACTGCTTATTTTCAGGCCTCATCGGGTGAGGGTGCACTTGGAAATCTAGAGTTGAACAACCCCACCACCACCACCATCCGAGACCCTTTATACTCTAAAATCTGTTGGGTTAAAGATCAACCCAAATCAACTGGGTTGAGTGAATATGAATCCAGTTGGGTTCATGTTCACTCAACGCAGTTGATTTGGGAGTGTCCCTATCCTTTACACAATCTCGTCTTCGCATCGTAATATACCCGTTTTGAACGCTTAAAATTTTATAAGTTATTGTGATGAATTGACTTTGACACGGTTTGAGGTCTGCGGCTCGGAGTTTATGTTCAAACGAGACGCGAAAACGTTACTATATACACTACCCATAGCCCAAAACCTACATTGTGAAACACGAGAGGATTATTTACTAAATTTGTGATTGTTAAAAGTTGCCTTGTTCAAGACAACTTTTAACTATCACAGGTTCAGTAAATAAACCTCTCGTGTATCCACGACGGCACTGGAAAAATAATCAATAAACCAGATAAACTCATTCCATCTTAGTTCAAATCGTAAATCGGTTTGTAATTTAAACAGCACTTCATTCGGAACACCGTGCACACGTAAAACATCCAGAAAAATGAAGCGGCTTGCTTGTCACTCCATTGATGAATCAGTTACGAAATGGACGGCGTCATTGCAAATATTTCGCGTTGTGACGTCAGACGGCAACATTTGTCACTTGAGCCGCAAACATAGAATATACTAAGCGAGCACATGTCCAATCAGAGGAGAAGGATTTTTGTCACATTGGAACATAATTAATTTAATTTTATTTCTTTTCACAGGAACAAGGTAGCTTGGGTATGGCGATTGAACGAGAATAATATTGGACAACAACCTCGAGATAAAGTTAACCCCAGAAGCTCAAATGTGATAAAAACATTCCTTGAATATTTTATAGCTGTTTCCATCTGAAAGACATCACACACAAAATTGTAACGACTGTATTTTAGGAGCCCCTTTTGGGGTTTATGTAAACATACGTACTTAATATTTAGACATGTTAGAACATTTGCTGATGTATATCCGTCCATTTATATACTCCTCTCTTAAACACCACACAGGCCTAAACAATATAGGGTCACCGTGAAGGGTATTTTCACTATGTCCCAAAACATATGTGAAACTTGATTTCTTGAAAACATGATTGATTTTTTAGGGAAATGCCGTGTCCAACAGGATAACATTGTTTTACTTGATGAGCCTGAAAACCTTTACTAATTACGATATTGTGGTAGCTAGAGCCCAAGAAAACGGAATGACCGGATCTCAATTAATTCTTTATTTTTAAAACATTAATCACCAGTATTAACCCTTTGAACACGTAAGACCGATTTTGCGGTCCAAGGCATAATTTCGTCCCATATTTGTCTTATTATAAGAGGTCAAAACACGAGGAACTGATGATAAAATAATAACTGCAATCTTCAGTCAAACGGCTGCAGGCTGCAGTTATTATTTTATCTTCCCTATATATTGATATTGGACTAACCCATCTCATTGTAAGTGTACACAAAGGCAATATACACAGGGCATTGGTGATAAAATAATAACTGCAGTCTGCAGCCAGATGGACTGCAGTTAATATTTAGTCCCCCCTGTATATTGATATTGAACTAACCCATTTCACTGTAAGTGTACACAAAGGCGATACCATTTCTGGAAACGAAGGTTCAAAGGAGTAAAATCGCTTGAAACAATCCTCGATACATTTTCTGTTTAAATTTACAATGATTTTTTAGGGAAATAATAAATAATAGTAATAATAATCATTTATAAGCCTAAACTCCACTTGCGTGCTCTTTGGCTTTACATGAACTAATCCTAGCATTTATCAAAACCTATTTTATAGAGATAAGTTTTTAGACCTATCTTAAATAAAGTGATTGATTGGGGTTTCCTTAGGTGAGCAGGTAATGCATTCCAGTGCCTAGGGACTGCTACAGAAAAAGCCATGTTACCTGCAATGTTTAACTTGGACCATGGCTGCACTAGGGCTACGCGATTCGTCGAGCGCGGTGACCGTGGTGGTGGTGGTTTGTAGACTGGTATAAGATCACTCAAGTATTGTGGCATCATGCCATTCAAACATTTGAAGGCGAGTAAAAGGAGTTTGTACTCTGTTCGCTGTTTTACAGGAAGCCAATGGAGCTTTTCCAGCACTGGTGCAATATGACAGAATTTACGTGATTTGGTGACAACACGTGACGCACAGTTCTGGATATGCTGTAGACTTTCTAGCTGAGATTTTTTACAGCCATGCAGCAGGGAATTGCAATAATCGAGCCGGCTCGTAATGAAGGCATGAACAAGTTGTTCAGTTGTTTTATCGTCTAGGAACTCCCTTATTTTACCGATTTTTCGGAGATGAAAGAATGCTGACTGACAGATGTGACTAACATGTCTGTCAGCCCGCAAGTTTTCATCCATGAAGAATCCAAGGTTGCGCACACACGAACATGGCGCAGTAGCTGAAATGTCAACCTACAGAGGCAGTTTTGAAATATGTGACATTTGATTAGGAAGACCGAAAAAATAACCTCTGTTTTATCTCCATTAAGTTTCAGACAGTTGATGAGCATCCACCCGCTCAATAACCTTTGATAGGAAAGAAAGGTTAGAGACCGGGCGGTAGTTCTTCAGTATTTCAGCATCTAGACTGGGTTTCGTCAACAGTGGCGTAACCAGGGCGCGCATCATCTCAGTTGGAAATGTGCCAGATGTCAATGATGTATTGATTATTCTCACGATGAATAGGATTAGATTTGGAAGGCATGCGACAAACAACCACATTGAAATTATATCTAAGGTATATTGCTTTGATTGTGCTTTTTTGATTATGTCATTGATTACTTCAGGTTGTACGGGCTTGAATGAGTCAAACATAACCCTCTGACCAGAACCATCGTCGCCTGCCACTTTCAGCACTTGTACCTGTGTTCATATTATTCCTGGTGGTTTCAATTTTGTTTTTGAAAAGTCGTTTGGTGATATGTGGTCCGGAAGAGATGAAACGTTCTTACGGTATAATAAGCCATCAATAGCATTCCATAGCTGGTTAGGCTGACCTGAGCGACTGTTCACTCTATCGGATATGAAATTCCGTTTCGCTGTTACAATTAGATCATAGACATGTTGTGTTGTGCAACGAACTTCTCCCTGTGAGCTGAAATCTTAGACTTCCACCACTGTGATTCGAGATTCCGTCTAACCTTTTTTGCTAACCGGATCTCGTCGGTAAACCACAGGGTGTTGGGACGAACAGTTAGTGTACGACTTTGGAGAGGAGCAAAAGAGTCAATGAGTTTTTGCAGAGCACTATTCAACTCACCGACCAATTCGTCGGCAGAATGATTGCCGTTCCCTTTTTCAAAGGATGCGGCTATATCATTTGAGAAATCGTTGATGTTCACATCACGATATTTCCTGTAGTATATTTCCTCTCTAATTACTGTGGGGATAGGAAGATTGAGAGTAAATAATGTTACTAAGTAGTGGTCAGACAGTTCAAGGTCACAAATATTTACAAGTTTTTTTGTCTTATTATACGAGGTCTATACACGAGGAACCGATGATAAAATAATAATTGCAATCTTCAGTCAAAAACGGCTGCAGAGTGCAGTTATTATATTATATTCCCTATATATTGATATTGGACTAACCCATCTCATTGTAAGTGTACACAAAGGCAATATACACAGGGCATTGGTGATAAAATAATAACTGCAGTCTGCAGCCAGATGGCTGCAGACTGCAGTCATTATTTAGTTCCCCCTGTATGTTGATATTGGACTAACCCATTTCACTGTAAGTGTACACAAAGGCGATACCATTTCAGGAAACGAAGGTTCAAAGGAGTAAAATCGCTTGAAACAATCCTCAATACATTTTCTGTTTAAATTTACAAAATTAAAAATTACATGATTGATTTTTTAGGGAAATAATAAATAACAGTAATAATAATAATTTATAAGCCTAAACTCCACTAGCGTGCTCTTTGGCTTTACATGAACTAATCCTAGCATTTATCAAAAGCTATTTTATAGAGATAAGTTTTTAGACCTATCTTAAATAAAGTGATTGACTGGGGTTTCCTTAGGTGATCAGGTAATGCATTCCAGTGCCTTGGGACTGCTACAGAAAAAGCCATGTTACCTGCAATGTTTAACTTGGACCATGGCTGCACTAGGGCTACGCGATTTGTCGAGCGCGGTGTCCGTGGTGGTGGTGGTTTGTAGACTGGTATAAGATCACTCAAGTATTGTGGCATCATGCCATTCAAACATTTGAAGGCGAGTAAAAGGAGTTTGTACTCTATTCGCTGTTTTACAGGAAGCCAATGGAGCTTTTCCAGCACTGGTGCAATATGACAGAATTTACGTGATTTGGTGACAACACCTGACGCACAGTTCTGGATATGTTGTAGCCTTTCTAGCTGAGATTTTTTACAGCCATGCAGCAGGGAATTGCAATAATCGAGCCGGCTCGTAATGAAGGCATGAACAAGTTGTTCAGTTGTTTTATCGTCTAGGAACTCCCTTATTTTACCGATTTTTCGGAGATGAAAGAATGCTGACTGACAGATGTGACTAACATGTCTGTCAGCCCGCAAGTTTTCATCCATGAAGAATCCAAGGTTGCGCACACACGAACATGGCGCAGTAGCTGAACTGTCAATCTGCAGAGGCAGTTTTGACATATGTGACATTTGATTAGGAAGACCGAAATAAATAACCTCGGTTTTATCTCCATTAAGTTTCAGACAGTTGATGAGCATCCACCCGCTCAATAACCTTTGATAGGAAAGAAAGGTTAGAGACCGGGCGGTAGTTCTTCAGTATTTCAGCATCTAGACTGGGTTTCTTCAACAGTGGCGTAACCAGGGCGCGCATCATCTCAGTTGGAAATGTGCCAGATGTCAATGAGGTATTGATTATTCTCACGATGAATAGGATTAGATTTGGAAGGCATGCTTCAAACAACCACATTGAAATTATATCTAAGGTGTATTGCTTTTGATTGTGCTTTTTTGATTATGTCATTGATTACTTCAGGTTGTACGGGCTTGAACGAGTCAAACATAACCCTCTGACCAGAACCATGCGTCTGTGTGGTAATACAAAGTCGCCTGCCACTTTCAGCACTTGTACCTGTGTTCATATTATTCCTGGTGGTTTCAATTTTGTTTTTGAAAAGTCGTTTGGTGATATGTGGACCGGAAGAGATGAAACGTTCTTACAGTATAATAAGCCATCAATAGCATTCCATAGCTGGTTAGGCTGACCTGAGCGACTGTTCACTCTATCGGATATGAAATTCCGTTTCGCTGTTACAATTAGATCATAGACATGTTTGTGTTGTGCAACGAACTTCTCCCCGTGAGCTGAAATCTTAGACTTCCGCCACTGTGATTCGAGTTTCCGTCTAACCTTTTTTGCTAACCGGATCTCGTCGCTAAACCACGGGGTGTTGGGACGAACAGTTAGTGTACGACTTTGGAGAGGAGCAAAGGAGTCAATGAGTTTTTGCAGAGCACTATTCAACTCACCGACTAATTCGTCGGCAGAATGATTGCCGTTCCCTTTTTCAAAGGATGTGGCTATATCATTTGAGAAATCGTTCATGTTCACATCACGATATTTCCTGTAGTATATTTCCTCTCTACTTGCTGTGGGGATAGGAAGGTTGAGAGTAAATGTTACTAAGTAGTGGTCAGACAGTTCAAGGTCACAAATATTTACATTGTTGACTAACCCTACATCGTCATTTCTGATGATTACCAAGTCAAGTGTGTGACCGACTTTGTGTGTCGGCCCCATAATATGCTGGTGGAGGTTCATGGAGGCAATCAGTTCCCTGAATTTGCAGACATCAGGGTCACATTTTATATCGATGTGGAAATTCAAGTCGCCTGCTATGAAGAACTTACCAGGACACGCAACGATCCATCCAAGGAAATCCCTAAACTCACGGAAGAAAAGGTTTGAGGTAGGTTTCTTCTTGCTGTTGCTTTGTGGTCTATATACGATGATAAATCGGATGGACTGAGAACCAGTCGTATATGTGGCAATAAGCGTTTCAAATGAGTCAAAGTTTTAGGCGGGTTGACTCTTCCTTTTCATATTGCAATTATGCAGAAGGCCTACACCACCACCTCTCCTAAACTTCCTAGGGTTATGAATAAAACATTTGGCTTTTGGTTGTAACTCACCTAATATTATGGTGTTGTCATCACTAAGCCAGGTTTCTGTTAATAAGGCCACCGAAATCTTGTTGTCATCGAGAATATCCAGGACGTCATTAGTTTTCTTGACAATCAAGTGTGTATTCAGCAAGCCGATAACTAACCCATCGCCATGCACTGAAGATATGGTAGTCTTAATGCTTAATTGATTGGAAGGGTTAACAACACGTTTTTCTCTATCAGGGTATCGACGTTTTCCTCCTTTCCTGTTTCTGTGCCTCCTTATCAGATGGAGAGCCATAAGCGTATTGACAACAGAATGTTCGAGAGTCAATGGTGACGTTAAGCAGCTGTTATGAAGAAACGATTACCGCAATGACAAAAGTTTGTCACGACTGTAAACATATTGCTTTCCATCACTAATTGTGCTGACAGCTGTACGTGCAATCCAACTGCCTGGCCTATATTGGACATGCTTTGTAGCATGGTGATTGTATTGTTAAAATGACCCGTTGTTAATTGTCTGAACTTGTGAGTGAGTAGTATTTACGGTCCAGGCAAATACATTCAGCGTAAACAGGAAAGTTAAAATAGCACTCCTACCAGTGCAAAAGTCTTCAAAAATCATCTGTAAAGATGTTCCAGATGATATTATATACATCCTGCGAAAAAACTAATTTCCTAGTTGTTTTAGAAAGATCACAAATATTGAATAATTTACAGAGCAAAAAACTGTGGAGCCAACAAAAAGGCGCACATTCCTAATTAAGTGCCGCGTCCAATAGGATAACACTGTTTTACTTAATGAGGGTGAAAACCTTTACTAATTATGATATTGTGGAAGCTCGAATCCAAGAAAAGGGAATGACCGGATCTCAATTAATTCTTTATTTTTAACACATTAATCACCAGTATTAACCCTTTGAACACGTAAGACCGATTTTTCGGTCCAAGGCATAATTTCGTCCCATATTAGTCTTATTATACGAGGTCTATACACGAGTCACTGATGATAAAATAATAATTGCAATCTTCAGTCAAACCGAGAATCCAAAAGCTTTATTTTGGAGGCAATAGTTAAAAACAATTAATATGTGAATGGTGATTTTTGTGAGTAGCGCTCCCATGATATGGCAGTTAACCCTTTGAACAAGTAAGATCAATTCTTAGGTCCAATGCATAATTTCGTCCTAATTTTTATCTTATTATAAGTGATCTATACACAGGGCATTGATGATAAAATTAATAACTTCAGTCTGCAGCCAGATGGCTGCAGACTGCAGTTATTATTTTATCCTCCCTATATATTCATATTGGACTAACCCATCTCACTGTAAGTGTACACAAAGGCGATACCATTTCTGGAAACGAGGGTTCAAAGGAGTAAAATCGCTTGAAAAATCCTCAAGACATGTTCTGTTTAAATTTACAAAAATAAAGCGTCTCTCAATCATTCAATAATAATTTTTTTAGCATCCTCAGATTTCCTAAGAAAGTATTTTCTATTACCTGAGGTATATTCTATCTGCTTCAGTTTCATAGTTTCACACCCACAGGTATGAAACTTACCTCCTTCTAAAACCAAATTGGGTTAAATCTCACATTCCATGACCTGGCGTCAGACATCATATTAGACTGTGGCATGTTTTCAGTAATTATCGGTGACGTCATGCCGTGAATACAAAACGCTGAATACATTAAGAAATTGTACGCTGGTTCCAAGTCTAACGATCCGGAACAGCGGGTTTATCATTTCTGCACAACTAGCGGAAGTCCCACTCATGCGATGAAAAACTGCATCGCATAGCATATCAAGGGATATAATCAAACCTTGTATTTCCAGCTGGACGGAATCAGGAAATCTCAGACTTCCAATTTATATAATAGATAATTATACTCGTGTATCCCAGGATATAACCTGCAAGTTGCCGAATTCATCAAGCTATAATCAATGGGTCACGTGATAATGTACTTGGCTGATCACACGTCGAATATATATTTATACAAAAATAATTTCGAAGTTTGAAATGAGTTCGAATACATGGACAAAGGTATTCGTTTCTTCAAATTCGAGCTTGTAAGCGGTAATTGGCCATTCAGTGAGCCATTAATTTGATTCATCTCAGAGTCAACGCCTCATCAACAACAACAACAACAACCCTCTTAGAGTACAAGTTGTTCAGTGCAGTTTATAGGGAACTTTGCGGAACGACGTCTGCAAATTAGGCCAGGACCGAGTCTTCGGCGAGGTACAGACCTAATTCACTGGGCGAGATTGGTAATTAATCTACACCAGCGAAACTGCAGAAACTGAAAAGGTAGAGTTTCGAACAAGGAACAAAATCGGAGTATTCTTTCATAATAGAACTCAGTGTACAATCCCAAGTTATTGTCTTGAAATAAAATTATTACAAACTAGGGATTAATTTGTTTTAAAATAAAATAATTTCCTGTTGATTCAGTTTCACTTATTTTTCTGCTCTACGGTGGATTATACAGAACTAGCGGGCCCACTCGTCCAAGGACGGAAAAGACGCTTCCCAGTGGGCGGGGCGGGGCGGGGCGGGCCCACCCCCACCCATACGAGAACGGCAAATTGCATAGCAAAGTAGATACTGAAAGCTGAAATTTCTAGCCGGACGGATGGACGAAATCTTGGACAAATTCCCATTTATTTAACTAGAAGACCCACCCATCTCAGGACGGGAAGCATCGCCCGTACAAGTACAGAAAATACACAGAACGACACACATGTGTGAATGGGTTAATCGATATGGCACGAGTGCCAGCGCGAAAGGATAAAACGAGAGGCCGCACGCGTATGTCGTTCTGTATTTTTTACACGCCTTCACATCTCTAAAAAAATACATTATTAGAAGGACACGCAGCAATTCATTTGACAACTATCAACAAAAAGAGCAAATTTTATCGCCAACCAAATTTGTGAGGGGAACCAGTGTTTCTGTTTCGTACCCCGAGTTCCAATGTGTTCTATGTGCCAGTAGGCACATAGAACACATTGGAACTTAGGGGACGATTTTCAGCTATCGCTAGCCATTGAAATTGTAACTGCGGTTGCACGATTTGTAGAAAATTTCAGTGAATTTTTGCCTCTATTTGAAAGTAGTTCGTCAACGTTTTTTTGCTGTAGATGGGGCTTAATAGAACAGGCGTGTAATAAAATATTCCATTGCATATCAAAGGAGATAATGAAAACTGGAATTTCTAGCTAGAGGGAATGACGGAATCACAAACTTCTTCCCATTTATATAATAGACAGATTAACCATTTGAACACTGGTGATATCTTACCGCGTTCATTTGATGGCAGCAATTGGAAGAGTCCATATTCATTATTTGGGGGTAGATCAATCAGTATTTTCAACGTGCAGCCATGGGGCTCCAAGGCTGCACGTTGACAATATTGATTGATCTAGCCAAAACATTCACACAGTAGCCATGCTACTTAATGAAATTATGACGTATCGTGTCCCTCGGCCGGAAAAGCGACCTCTCTGGTTCAAAGAGTTAAAACCCACCGCCAACAATTCTCTTTGTTTCATCTTCACTGTTATCCGAAAATACCCCCGTGTGAATCCAAGTGAGTAAAGCAGTGTTTGTTTATGGTGGTATACAAACTCTGTTTTACTGGTAAAATAGGCCCCATTCACCAATGCTTGGGGTGGAAGGCCTCTAAAGGTGGCAACATGGGTATGAACGATTGATTGAGCTTGACTTTATCGGCATGTTAGGTCATAATTAGCCATTGTGCAGAAATATGTGACCCTAAACACTATTATTACCACCTTTGCCGGCATTCATGGCACATTAACGATGTTTTACTGGGCGTTGGAACCTCGTAATGCTCAACAAGTACCAGTCATGTGACGTGTTGGGCTGTTATTGCCTATAACAGCCCAACACGTCAATAACAGCCCGACACCTCTAAGTATGGACAATGACGTCACATCTCTCAGCCGATCAACAATAGTTTTCACAGAATTCCATTTGGATCGAAATTCAATTCGGATTTTTAATTTGTAAATACAATTAACACATTTGTTTCAAGTGTTTCCCTTTGTGTCACGGATAGATAATATATCAAATATAGGAAGCGATACACACAAAGTAAGTAATGACATCTTTGATGAAAAAAACTCTTTGCCTAAAGTTCTCATTTCGAAGATATATTTCATCATCGAACTTTCCAAATTTCGCCGTAGACTGATCAGACGATAGTCATGTTACCCGGTTTGTTTGTCAACAAATCAGACGATACTATCGCTGTTTTTTTTAATTCTAAAATAGCAAACTTCATTTATTTATCTTATTTCCTATATAATTTAATCGTAATGTACCCCATGTACGAAAGTGGCAATAATAGAAATAACATGACTTTGTTAGGCATTACAGTGTATCAACGGCTCAACAGAAATGCTTAACAGCTAATAAACTCTTGGGTTGTTAACCATTTCTGTTGACCCGTTTATATAACAATAACATGACTTTGGAGGGCATTGTGGTTTATTAAAGGCCCAACAGGTGCGAATAACAGCCCAACAGCTTATGAAAGGCCCAAGACGAAGTCGAGGGCAGTAAATACGCTGAAGGGCTGTTATTCACACTTGTTGGGCCGTTGATAAACCACAAGTCCCGACAAAGTCATGTTATTACTATTATTACCACTGCGATTCTGAGAAAGTTTTGACCATGTACCCTATATGGCAGTTACAAACAGCCAATTGATCTTCATTCAATTCGCTTGATTGAGACATTTTTAACTTTTTCAATTTTGCCAGATGATATTATCGTCTGTTCTCAAACAAACTGGTGTCACATGATTATCACGTGATCGGCACCGGTACTCTTTCAATTGCAACGAAGTTAGAAAACTTAAAAACAGAACGCTTTTAAGTCAGAAATAAAGGCTTAAAATGTATACAGACTAACTA
Organism: Pictodentalium vernedei; assembly: GCA_031216915.1. Classification (NCBI taxonomy): domain Eukaryota; kingdom Metazoa; phylum Mollusca; class Scaphopoda; order Dentaliida; family Dentaliidae; genus Pictodentalium; species Pictodentalium vernedei. The sequence goes on from CM062293.1 coordinate 507,581,484, forward strand.
CATGCAGCTGATTGTTCTTATGGGAAAAGCTTTGCTGGACATGTTACATATTTAATAATTTAAATAAAAATGCCGCTCAGGATCACAGATCCAATGTCGAGTTGTGACCTTGACCTTTGACCTGGCGAGTCCAAGGTCAATAGGGTTCTTCCTCGCACCAAGGCCAACACACCTATGAAGTTTCATGACTCTAGGTTGAACCACTATCAAGTTCTCATCCGGAAACCAATTGTTGCGATATACTATGTTCAAGGTCACTGTGACCTTGACCTTTGACCTGGTGAGTCCAACATCAATAGGGTTCTTCCTCGCACCAAGGCCAACACGCCTGTAAAGTTTCATGGCTCTAGGTTGAACCACTATCAAGTTATCATCCGGAAACCAATTGTTGCGATATACTATGTTCAAGGTCACTGTGACCTTGACCTTTGACCTGGTGAGTCCAAGATCAATAGGTTTCTTCCTCGCGCCAAGGCCAACATACCTATGAAGTTTCATGACTCTAGGTTGAACCACTATCAAGTTATCATCCGGAAACCAATTGTTGCGATATACTATGTTCAAGGTCACTGTGACCTTGACCTTTGACCTGGTGAGTCCAAGATCAATATGGTTCTCCCTCGCACCAAGGCCAACACACCTATAAAGTTTCATGACTCTAGGTTGAACCACTATCAAGTTATCATCCGGAAACCAATTGTTGCGATATACTATGTTCAAGGTCACTGTGACCTTGACCTTTGACCTGGAGAGTCCAAGATCAATAGGGTTCTTCCTCGCACCAAGGCCAACACACCTATGAAGTTTGATGACTCTAGGTTGAACCACTATCAAGTTATCATCCGGAAACCAATTGTTGCGATATACTATGTTAAAGGTCACTGTGACCTTGACCTTTGACGTAGCGAGTCTAAAATCAATAGGCTTCTTCCCCTCACCAAGGCCAATCTACCTATGAAGTTTCATGAATGTGAGTTGAACCATTATCAAGTTATCATCCGGAAACCAATTGTTTAAGATTTACTATGTTCAAGGTCACTGTGACCTTGACCTTCGACGTAGCATGTCCAAAATCAATAGGGTTCTTCCTCCCACCAAGACCAACCTACGTATGAAGTTTAATGAATGTGAGTTGAACCACTATCAAGTTATCATCCGGAAACCAATTGTTTACGCCCGCCCGCCCGTAGCCCGCCCACCCGCCCGCCCGACCGCCCGCCCGCCCGCCCGCCCGCCATTCACCAAACTATAAGTCGAGTTTGACTTCGTCACAACTCGACTAAAAATCAAATTGTTTACTAGTTGAAACTATTGCTGGAAACTCTTTGCATTTTCGAGTGCACGAGGGTGAGGAATTAAAGTCACTTGACGTGTCGGGCTGTTAATGAGATGTTTAACTCATTAACGGCCCGACACATCACGTGATTTTTCAAGTTGAGAGTTACGGTCTTGTAATGCCCTGTTAGACTTTGTTAATGTACTAGGGAACGCCCTATAGAGTGGTAATAATACACTGTAATGCCCTTCAAAATCATGTTATTGTTATATTAAATAAATGTATCACATGTCCAAAAACAAGAAGTGTGGATTACTTTTAAGAATGACAGAGCATTATTAACCCTTTACCCAACGAATCGCCCGCATCCGACCGCGTAATCTGCAACTTCAGCAGTTGAAAAAATATTAGTTTTCAAAAAATTTCAACAAAACCATATCATGTGACCCCTCGTTGGAACGAGCTCGTCGAGCTCGTTCCAACAAGGGGTCACATGATATTGTTTTGTTGAATTTTTTTGAAATATTTAAAAAAATGATATTTGAAATAATAAATTCTGATATCATCTGTGTTGGGTAAAGGGTTAAATAAATATCAGTGCATTCTTTTCAATAGTACACAGTTATTGTTCTAATACAAACATGCAACCTAATGTGATCAAGTGTTTATATGTCCGTTTGAAAAACGGCCGTATTATGTAATCAATCTGTCCGTCCATCTGCGCATGTCCGTTCGTCCGTCTGTGTGCCCGTCCGTCTATCCGTCCGACTGTCCGTCCTTTAACATTTTTTTTGTTTCGGAACGATAAATCCAGGTATGGTGTGTGTATTGCCCAGCTAGTAATAAGATCACGATTTAATATCGGTTCCGTCCAATAATTTTTACATGAGTTATGGCCCTTTTTCTACTTTAGAATTCGACGGTCTATTAACAGTGATGTGTTTTTGTATTTTGATGTAGTACAATTCAAACGGCTAACGGGAATGTTTAGCCGTATTTGGCGGTGCTCCTGATACCATATAGTTTCTACTGAATCATCAATGCACAGGTTTCTGTTGCCTCCGATGGGTTATCCCGAACGATAGATAACTGGCCGATCGAAAACTGTTCACATGTTCAATTATTATTCTTCCCAAACTGATGAAATTATTTTAACTTTTCGCATTAAGACAAAAATTTAATGTAAAGCGGATTTTAAGTCGGATAATATAAGTTACAGGACGTTTACTTGCCAGATATGGCGTCATGTGAGGCGATATGAGAGTACTATTAGGCGAGACCGTAAACCGAGCCTAATATTGATCGCGCTGAACCTCACATGACGCCATGCCCGGCAAGTAAACGTCCTGTAACGTTATTTATCATGCCACCAAAGGAATTAAATAATAAATTAAAAGATCCGAATCGCTTGATTGAGACATTTTTAACTTTTTCAATTTTGCCAGATGATATTATCGTCTGTTCTCAAACAAACTGGTGTCACATGATTATCACGTGATCGGCACCGGTACTCTTTCAATTGCAACGAAGTTAGAAAACTTAAAAACAGACCGCTTTTAAGTCAGAAATAAAGGCTTAAAATGTATAAGGCTTTTGAATATTTATCAGGCAATTGTCTTTCATTTGCACGAAAATAAGTGAAAACTTGAGTTGGGAAAATTAATTCGGAAACAAAATGGTGCCCAGCGGTGGGGATGTATCGGCTCATACACGGTCACTGGCAGTGTATGGACTCAATCCGATAGACGGTTCCCCATTGAATAACTTAATATCGCATAGTCCACCGATGCTATTAGAGCACGTTGATTGGTCAAATTAAACAGGTGGTATGATAATTAACGAGACCCTGGATATTCGTCCGGATATTTGGCGAGGGATTTGCCCTCGTCCATTATCTGGCCTAATACCCCAGATCTCGTTTATTACCCTTTACTGAATTGTGCAATATGGAGATGTTGCAGTGCATTTCAGTCCAAGCTGGGCGAACGGTCGTTTTGCTCGCCTATTTCTCACCTTAAAAGGAAAAGAGCGAACAATTTGTTTATTGTTCTACATTACTAGATCTTAAACCAACAGCGCGAAATTTTGCTCAAGAGTGGAGAGTGGAGAGTGTATTAGCATTAAATCACCCGCAGAGTGGGATTCCACCTGAGCAATAATTTCATATTTGTTGCAAAGCATAACCATCACAAGCAAAGTTCCAGCCAATGGACCTCCGAGTTGAACCCGGAGTTCCATTGGCTGAAACATTGCTTGTGTTTTTTGTCCAAATGTGCAGAATTTGAAAGTGATACTTTTAGTGATAACTCCACTCCGCGGGTGATTTAGTTACAATTCACTTTCCACGCACTGTAGGTATTTATTCGTTCAGCCATTCAGAGCCATGATGTTATTTTATAAGACGATAAAACATAGTGTTCTTTGGCTTTGTTGCTTAAATTTCCTGATGTAACTCACTGTTGGAAAGATCTCTCGAAGCCCCTCCCAACGGTGTATTGCACCATTGCATTATATCACTTAATGAAAAAAACTTACCAAATAAGATGAAGTGTCCTAGAATGCTCAGAAAACAGGCTACATGGCAAAAAGATTGCCTGAGAAATATAAGTTAACAGAACTTTTTTCAGGTCTTCTTTAATTTTTAATTCTCACAGACCTCCAGCGTTGAAAAGGTTACAATAGCCTACATGTGAGCTAAAACGCCATCTGGTAGTTTTTACATCTCAACATTTAATAGAGTATAAAATGAAGGAGATCAGCTGATTGGGCCAATATTTATTGATTTTGGAATCCTCAATAAAATTGTCAGTGTCTGTTTTGGAAAAGACAAAAATATTTACCCTGACTGTCCTTTCAAAATTGTGAGAGTTGAACAATAAGGTGAGGGGAACAAGTAAAATATGAGTTTTAAAAAATTAAGTGCGAAACTAGGCGGCAGTTGAGAATCGCCAAATTTGAACCCAAAAATCACACGTCAACATATATTTTTTTCCTGTCCAATTTTTTAATGAGATGGTAAACTTACTGGATACAGGACTGTTTCCTCCCAAATGAGCTTGATAAACTTAGGTGACAGAAAATGTTGACACTGTCGCCAATGCAAATCATTTAGTGTATTGTAAACCGAAGTATATAACTTGAATATTTTCTGTGGGTACTTTTCATTGGATATTCGAGTCGAAATAATGACAACAAACCTTCACCTTAAATTAGCCTGTCGTCAATTTCAATAACAACTAGACTTTATGATTCTGGGGAATCGTGGCTTTTCCAGATGAGATCCATGATTTTTCATGACCCCAGAGTGTCCGATGAATTGTTTTTAACTGTCTCACTGAAGATCCTTTATTGATGTTATAAGAAAGGTGGGAATAGAAGTCTCAAATGACTCAGTTTGATAAACATGTTTAGGTAAAAACCATCATTAATGGTGGAGAGGGTTAATATCAATATCGTCGCTCGACAAGTTAATGACCGACAAAATGAGTTATGTTTGTTTGACACATACCCACTAAGTGCTGTTCATATTTGAAAATGGTCCATTTTATCTAAAATGTATCCAAAATATTGATGTCTGGCAGCTTGTAGAGGGTTGACAAGAGCTAACAGGAATATTTTTCCGTGCAACTTGTAATGTCACACCAAGAACTGCGAATGTCCATTTTTTCTTTAAAATCTAAAAGATGTTTTTAGAGAAATCCAGGGAGAACATGCATTTTAAGCTTTTGATGGGTATGATTGTTTATCCAGCCCAAAACGGGTTAAGTGTTGTTTTATGAATACCCTTATTAGGTCCAAAAATAATTCTCAGTGAATTCTACTGCCACTTATGTTAATCTCTCCTTTTAACTTTGGAGTCTGTGGGTATGCAAACACAGCCCATTTTATCAAAATGTTGATGTTTGAAAACCTGCAGAGGGTCAACAAATGCTTGCTGGAATGTTTTGTACATGCAACTTGTAATGTCGCACTAAGATCTGAGGATGGCCATTTTTTCTTGAAAATCTACGAGATGTTTTTAGAGAAATCCTCGGATAACATGAATTTTTAACCTTTTCATGGGTATTGCTCTGTAACCATTCCTAAACGGTTAATGCTTGGTTTTGAGAATACCTTCATTACTAACAAAAAATATCCTCGCTGAATTCCACTTCCAATGAAGGAGGTTATGTTTATCTCGCAGGTACACATTGGGTGTTATGTTGCCCAAGAAAACACCCATTTTCTCAAAATGTCTATGGCAAACAGCCCAAATCAACTGGGTTGAGTGAATAAGACGATATGCTTCCCTGCACGGTGTGTATCACAATTCAGTGCGCACGGTACGATATGTATCATAATACACATGATTTCTCTGGACATACAACCACAGATGTCAGCTAGTTTGGGGACTGCATGTATTCATTTCCAGTGGCTTAAATGCATTACAAATTAGAATCCATTCTTTAAACAATGGGTAATTTCCCAATGTGATAACCCATGACATTAAGTATTTTAAGTTTTTGATTTTATGACCCATTTTTCAGAGCATTTTTCCTCTCAGAAAATATGTTCAAAACATTTATTCCCTTATATCCTGTTTGACAGAGTTCATTGAGCTCTGTCAAACAAGATATAATGGATCAATCAAATAAATATTTAGTACAATTAGAGGGAATTCATCAAATTTTGGTTAACTGAATAATCCCTTTAATGGCATACCTATTATCAGTGTTAGTATGCCAAAACAGGGCTTCCCTGAACTTGTTTTCAAAATCCAAGAAGTTGTTTTGCATGATATCAATTCTATTTATTGTATCGCGATACACAGTGAACAACGATACATATGGAATCATGAGCAATGTATCGCGATTCAAGAGTATCACGATTAATCGTTGCAATCCTATTCCACAGCTATTTTAAGCAAGTTCATTATTTACTTTATAAATAACCACATTTCTATTGGCTGGATCTTATACACGTGACTGGTACTCAAAATTCCATGTACACCAGTTTTCCAGTGTATATCAACGTTCTACATATAGCGTTTGGAAATACCCTCTCTAGTTCTATTTCATTCAAGGTAATCTCTATAACATTGTTTATTTGTTATGTTATTCTGCAGATGATGACTATTTTATTGTTAAATAAAAGTATTTTTGGTTGATATACTTGAACTTTTAATTGACAAATAGAAGATTCTTTTTTGAGGATGGTGGATATAATAAAACAGTTATGGACTTTTGTGGTGGTAAATATGATGTGATATGAAGCTAAACAAACTTATATTGACTTACGCTAACGCCGCGGTCAATATAAGTTTTTTAGGTTCATATCACATCATGTTCACCACCACAAAAGTTCATAGTTGTATAATCGTGCGCGGGAAAAGTGCACGATTATATTTTTAACATTCCTTATGTAAAACTATTGGAAGTGGTCAAGTACTCCTCAACCAATCAGAGGAAGGGGGCGTCACTTGAGATATACTATACGCTAATATCTCATTCCCATTCTAGAGTTAACCCTGTAAAACATGTGTGCATACATTTTTGCTTGAAGAAAAAATTGGAAGTGGGAGAGCAGACGATATAGAGAGCAAAAAATCTGAAGCGAGGCTCGATTATAACTTAATCCAACAGCTCGGCAGCGCTATTGGATTAAATTATTGCCATTAATGAAACTCTCAACAAACCAGGATGGTTTCGCCCATTTCGCCTTTGACAGTATTGACTGACATGATACCTTCCAGGGCGCCTGTGTTGAAAGGATTAATCAAGAAAACTATTTTGAAAATTCTCCAGGTTTTTTTTTCAATAACAAATGTTCTGCATTCTTCCACAGGCCACAAATGTTGTTCGTTCTCTTTTACCAGAGACATTGCCACGATATTGTGGGGGTGGTGGTGGAGTCCCCCCCCCCCCCCCCCCCCCCCCCCATCAATCGTTAAATGTACAGTAGTTGGTAATTCGGCGCCCTAAACTGGAAAGAAAAAGTTGGACATTTCAGAAAGCTCAATGGTGGAAATTTTCCAAACATTTTCAGAATGTGGCCAAAATATGGAGTTTTTAGATTGAAGGGAAGTGAAAGTCCTCCAAATGTTGATTGAAAAGAAGTAAAAATCCCCCCAAATATTGATTTGTGGTTGGAATTTTTCACTACTATGAGCCTCAGTTGGATAATTTACAGTCAAGTGGGTGGAGGTGTACAAATGTAATACTTCTTCTTAACCATTTATATAACGAAACTCCCGTATCCAACCTGCGGAATTTACAAACTCAGCAGTTAAAGAAAAAAAACAAAACAGAAACTTTCAACAAAACCATATCATGTGCCCCCTCGTTTTAGTAGGGTGCGTAGGGGTAGGGGTATATAATATGGTTTTGTTTAATATGTTTTAAAAATAAAAATAAAAAATAATAAAATGACAAAGTTTTATATCGTGTGAGTTGAGAAAACCGTAAATTGGCAAATTTTGACTGGGGTGGGGCGCTAATGTAATTCCCAACGTGTTGGTAATTATGTCGAAGTATTCAGTGGTAGTCGGAATTTTTCCTATCGGGTGACCGGGGCGTCATGCTAGGGAAAACTCTCGGGGGGGGGGGGGGGTGGGGGGAGGGCGTATCGGTAACACCATATAAGAGGAGCGCCACCACCGGTTGCAGCGTTGCGTGCCCCAAAATTTTGGCAGAAAATGCCTGCCAGATTGCCGGAAATGGCACTTCCCATGCTTTCGCCGAAAATGTTTGGGAGGGGGGGGGGGACCCGCCCCACCCAGTGCACCGATAGCATGACGCCACTGTCGGGTGCAAGCCAGAAAATAAGCAGACAGTCATTTGAAAAATGAGGTCCCCAGGGGGTGAATTTAGTGATGACAGGGTAGCATCACAAAACTTACCTTCTGTGAACCTCAGTCTGAATCAGGGTCTGAAAACTAAACAGAAAGAGGTATCCAGACAATAAATTGGCACACTATATGGGATAGCACCATCAAACTCACCCTCTGTGGACCTCATTCTGCAAATGTCAGACTGTTTATTTTCAGGCCTCATCGGGTGAGGGTGCACTTGAAAATCTAGAGTTGAACAACCCCACCACAATCCGAGACACTTTACACTCTAAAATCTGTTGAGTTACAAATCAACCCAAATCAACTGGGTTGAGTGAATATGAATCCAGTTGGGTTCAAGTTCATTCAACGCAGTTGATTTGAGAGTGTCCCTGTCCTTTACACACTCTCGTCTTTGCCCCGTGATATACCTGTTTGAACGCTCTCTGTTGTTGTAATAGCTTAAAATTTTATAAGTTATTGTGATGAATTGACGGTAACATGTTCTGAGGTCTGCGGTTCGGAGTTTATGTTCAAACGAGACGCGAAAACGTTCCAATATACACTACCCATAGCCCAAAACCTACATTGTGAAACACGAGAGGATTATTTACTAAACTTGTGATTGTTAAAAGTTGCCTTGTTCAAGGCAACTTTTAACGATCACAGGTTCAGTAAATAAACCTATCGTGTATCTACGACGGCACTGGATAAATAATCAATAAACCAGATAAACTCATTCCATCTCAGTTCAAATCGTAAATCGGTTTGTAATTTAAACAACACTTCATTCGGAACACCGTCTGCTGCACACGTGAAACATCCAGAAAAATGAAGCGGTTTGCTAGTTACTCCGTTGGTGAACCAGTTACGAAACGGGCGACGTCATTGCAAATATTTCGCGTTTTGACGTCAGACGGCAACATTTGCCACTTGAGCCGTAAACATAGAATATACTAAGCGAGCTCTCGTCCAATCAGAGGAGGAGTATTTTAGTCACATTGGAACATAATTAATTAAATTTTATTTCATTTCACAGGAACAAGGTAGCTTGGGTATGGCGATTGAACGAGAATAATATTGGACAACAACCTCGAGATAAAGTTAACAACAGAAGCTCAAATGTGATGAAAACATTTCTTGAATATGTTATAACTGTTTCCATCTGAAAAACATCACACACAGAATTGTAACGACTGTATTTCAGGAGCTCCTTTTGGGGTTTATGTAAATATAAGTACATAATATTTATACATGTTAGAAAATTTGCTGTTGTATATCCGTCCATTTATATACTCCTCTCTTAAACACCACACAGGCCTAAACAATATAGGGTCAACGTGAAGGGTATTTTCACTATGTCCCAAAACATACGTGAAACCTGATTTCTGGTAAACATGATTGATTTTTGGGGGAAATGCCGTGTCCAATAGGATAACACTGTTTTACTTGATGAGCCAGTAAACCTTTACTAATTACGATATTGTGGTAGCTAGAGCCCTAGAAAAGGGAATGACCGGATCTCAATTAATTCTTTATTTTTAACATATTAATCACCAGTATTAACCCTTTGAACTCGTAAGACCGATTTTTCAGTCCAAGGCATAATTTCGTCCCATATTTGTCTTATTATACGAGGTCTATACACGAGGAACTGATGATAAAATTATAACTGCAATCTTCAGTCAAACGGCTGCAGACTGCAGTTATTATTTTATCTTCCCTATATATTGATATTGGACTAACCCATCTCATTGTAAGTGTACACAAAGGCAATATACACAGGGCATTGGTGATAAAATAATAACTGCAGTCTGCAGCCAGATGGCTGCAGACTGCAGTTATCATTTAGTTTCCGCTGTATATTGATATTGGACTAACCCATTTCAATGTAAGTGTACACAAAGGCGATACCATTTCAGGAAACGAAGGTTCAAAGGAGTAAAATCGCTTGAAACAATCCTCAATACATTTTCTGTTTAAATTTACAAAATTAAAAATTACATGATTGATTTTTTAGGGAAATAATAAATAATAGTAATAATAATAATAATTTATAAGCCTAAACTCCACTAGCGTGCTCTTTGGCTTTACATGAACTAATCCTAGCATTTATCAAAAGCTATTTTTTTGAGATAAGTTTTTAGACCTATCTTAAATAAAGTGATTGATTGGGGTTTCCTTAGGTGAGCAGGTAATGCATTCCAGTGCCTAGGGACTGCTACAGAAAAAGCCATGTTACCTGCAATGTTTAACTTGGACCATGGCTGCACTAGGGCTACGCGATTTGTCGAGCGCGGTGACCGTGGTGGTGGTGGTTTGTAGACTGGTATAAGATCACTCAAGTATTGTGGCATCATGCCATTCAAACATTTGAAGGCGAGTAAAAGGAGTTTGTATTCTATTCGCTGTTTTACAGGAAGCCAATCGAGCTGGTGCAATATGACAGAATTTACGTGATTTGGTGACAACACGTGACGCACAGTTCTGGATATGCTGTAGCCTTTCTAGCTGAGATTTTTTACAGCCATGCAGCAGGGAATTGCAATAATCGAGCCGGCTCGTAATGAAGGCATGAACAAGTTGTTCAGTTGTTTTATCGTCTAGGAACTCCCTTATTTTACCGATTTTTCGGAGATGAAAGAATGCTGACTGACAGATGTGACTAACATGTCTCTCAGCCCGCAAGTTTTCATCCATGAAGAATCCAAGGTTGCGCACACACGAACATGGCGCAGTAGCTGAAATGTCAACCTACAGAGGCAGTTTTGAAATATGTGACATTTGATTAGGAAGACCGAAAAAATAACCTCTGTTTTATCTCCATTAAGTTTCAGACAGTTGATGAGCATCCACCCGCTCAATAACCTTTGATAGGAAAGAAAGGTTAGAGACCGGGCGGTAGTTCTTCAGTATTTCAGCATCTAGACTGGGTTTCGTCAACAGTGGCGTAACCAGGGCGCGCATCATCTCAGTTGGAAATGTGCCAGATGTCAATGATGTATTGATTATTCTCACGATGAATAGGATTAGATTTGGAAGGCATGCGACAAACAACCACATTGAAATTATATCTAAGGTGTATTGCTTTGATTGTGCTTTTTTGATTATGTCATTGATTACTTCAGGTTGTACGGGCTTGAATGAGTCAAACATAACCCTCTGACCAGAACCATCGTCGCCTGCCACTTTCAGCACTTGTACCTGTGTTCATATTATTCCTGGTGGTTTCAATTTTGTTTTTGAAAAGTCGTTTGGTGATATGTGGTCCGGAAGAGATGAAACGTTCTTACGGTATAATAAGCCATCAATAGCATTCCATAGCTGGTTAGGCTGACCTGAGCGACTGTTCACTCTATCGGATATGAAATTCCGTTTCGCTGTTACAATTAGATCATAGACATGTTTGTGTTGTGCAACGAACTTCTCCCTGTGAGCTGAAATCTTAGACTTCCACCACTGTGATTCGAGTTTCCGTCTAACCTTTTTTGCTAACCGGATCTCGTCGGTAAACCACAGGGTGTTGGGACGAACAGTTAGTGTACGACTTTGGAGAGGAGCAAAAGAGTCAATGAGTTTTTGCAGAGCACTATTCAACTCACCGACCAATTCGTCGGCAGAATGATTGCCGTTCCCTTTTTCAAAGGATGCGGCTATATCATTTGAGAAATCGTTGATGTTCACATCACGATATTTCCTGTAGTATATTTCCTCTCTAATTACTGTGGGGATAGGAAGATTGGGAGTAAATGTTACTAAGTAGTGGTCAGACAGTTCAAGGTCACAAATATTTACAAGTTTTTTTGTCTTATTATACGAGGTCTATACACGAGGAACCGATGATAAAATAATAATTGCAATCTTCAGTCAAAAACGGCTGCAGAGTGCAGTTATTATATTATATTCCCTATATATTGATATTGGACTAACCCATCTCATTGTAAGTGTACACAAAGGCAATATACACAGGGCATTGGTGATAAAATAATAACTGCAGTATGCAGCCAGATGGCTGCAGACTGCAGTTATTATTTAGTTCCACCTGTATGTTGATATTGGACTAACCCATTTCACTGTAAGTGTACACAAAGGCGATACCATTTCAGGAAACGAAGGTTCAAAGGAGTAAAATCGCTTGAAACAATCCTCAATACATTTTCTGTTTAAATTTACAAAATTAAAAATTACATGATTGATTTTTTAGGGAAATAATAAATAACAGTAATAATAATAATTTATATGCCTAAACTCCACTAGCGTGCTCTTTGGCTTTACATGAACTAATCGTAGCATTTATCAAAAGCTATTTTATAGAGATAAGTTTTTAGACCTATCTTAAATAAAGTGATTGACTGGGGTTTCCTTAGGTGATCAGGTAATGCATTCCAGTGCCTTGGGACTGCTACAGAAAAAGCCATGTTACCTGCAATGTTTAACTTGGACCATGGCTGCACTAGGGCTACGCGATTTGTCGAGCGCGGTGACCGTGGTGGTGGTGGTTTGTAGACTGGTATAAGATCACTCAAGTATTGTGGCATCATGCCATTCAAACATTTGAAGGCGAGTAAAAGGAGTTTGTACTCTATTCGCTGTTTTACAGGAAGCCAATGGAGCTTTTCCAGCACTGGTGCAATATGACATAATTTACGTGATTTGGTGACAACACGTGACGCACAGTTCTGGATATGCTGTATCCTTTCTAGCTGAGATTTTTTACAGCCATGCAGCAGGGAATTGCAATAATCGAGCCGGCTCGTAATGAAGGCATGAACAAGTTGTTCAGTTGTTTTATCGTCTAGGAACTCCCTTATTTTACCGATTTTTCGGAGATGAAAGAATGCTGACTGACAGATGTGACTAACATGTCTGTCAGCCCGCAAGTTTTCATCCATGAAGAATCCAAGGTTGCGCACACACGAACATGGCGCAGTAGCTGAATTGTCAACCTGCAGAGGCAGTTTTGACATATGTGACATTTGATTAGGAAGACCGAAATAAATAACCTCTGTTTTATCTCCATTAAGTTTCAGACAGTTGATGAGCATCCACCCGCTCAATAACCTTTGATAGGAAAGAAAGGTTAGGGACCGGGCGGTAGTTCTTCAGTATTTCAGCATCAAGACTGGGTTTCTTCAACAGTGGCGTAACCAGGGCGCGCATCATCTCAGTTGGAAATGTGCCAGATGTCAATGAGGTATTGATTATTCTCACGATGAATAGGATTAGATTTGGAAGGCATGCTTCAAACAACCACATTGAAATTATATCTAAGGTGTATTGCTTTGATTGTGCTTTTTTGATTATGTCATTGCTTACTTCAGGTTGTACGGGCTTGAACGAGTCAAACATAACCCTCTGACCAGAACCATGCGGCTGTGTGGTAATACAAAGTCGCCTGCCACTTTCAGCACTTGTACCTGTGTTCATATTATTCCTGGTGGTTTCAATTTTGTTTTTGAAAAGTCGTTTGGTGATATGTGGACCGGAAGAGATGAAACGTCCTTACAGTATAATAAGCCATCAATAGCATTCCATAGCTGGTTAGGCTGACCTGAGCGACTGTTCACTCTATCGGATATGAAATTCCGTTTCGCTGTTACAATTAGATCATAGACATGTTTGTGTTGTGCAACGAACTTCTCCCCGTGAGCTGAAATCTTAGACTTCCGCCACTGTGATTCGAGTTTCCGTCTAACCTTTTTTGCTAACCGGATCTCGTCGCTAAACCACGGGGTGTTGGGACGAACAGTTAGTGTACGACTTTGGAGAGGAGCAAAGGAGTCAATGAGTTTTTGCAGAGCACTATTCAACTCACCGACTAATTCGTCGGCAGAATGATTGCCGTTCCCTTTTTCAAATGATGTGGCTATATCATTTGAGAAATCGTTGATGTTCACATCGCGATATTTCCTGTAGTATATTTCCTCTCTACTTGCTGTGGGGATAGGAAGGTTGAGAGTAAATGTTACTAAGTAGTGGTCAGACAGTTCAAGGTCACAAATATTTACATTGTTGACTAACCCTACATCGTCATTTCTGGTGATTACCAAGTCAAGTGTGTGACCGACTTTGTGTGTCGGCCCCATAATATGCTGGTGGAGGTTCATGGAGGCAATCAGTTCCCTGAATTTGCAGGCATCATGGTCACATTTTATATCGATGTGGAAATTCAAGTCGCCTGCTATGAAGAACTTACCAGGACACGCAACGATCCATCCAAGGAAATCCCTAAACTCATGGAAGAAAAAGGTTTGAGGTAGGTTTCTTCTTGCTGTTGCTTTGTGGTCTATATACGATGATAAATCGGATGGACTGAGAACCAGTCGTATATGTGGCAATAAGCGTTTCAAATGAGTCAAAGTATTAGGCGGGTTGACTCTTCCTTTTCATATTGCAATTATGCAGAAGGTCTACACCACCACCTCTCCTAAACTTCCTAGGGTTATGAATAAAACATTTGCCTTTTGGTTGTAACTCACCTAATATTATGGTGTTGTCATCACTAAGCCAGGTTTCTGTTAATAAGGCCACCGAAATCTTGTTGTCATCGAGAATATCCAGGACGTCATTAGTTTTCTTGACAATCAAGTGTGTATTCAGCAAGCCGATAACTAACCCATCGCCATGCACTGAAGATATGGTAGTCTTAATGCTTAATTGATTGGAAGGGTTAACAACACGTTTTTCTCTATCAGGGTATCGACGTTTTCCTCCTTTCCTGTTTCTGTGCCTCCTTATCAGATGGAGAGTCATAAGCGTGTTGAAAACAGAATGTTCGAGAGTCAATGGTGACGTTAAGCAGCTGTTATGAAGAAACGATTACCGCAGGGACAAAAGTTTGTCACGACTGTAAACGTATTGCTTTCCATCACTAGTTGTGCTGACAGCTGTACGTGCAATCCAACTGCCTGGCCTATATTGGACATGCTTTGTAGCATGGTGATTGTATTGTTAAAATGACACGTTGTTAATTGTCTGAACTTGTGAGTGAGTGGTATTTACGGTCCAGGCAAATACATTCAGCGTAAACAGGAAAGTTAAAATAGCACTCCTACCAGTGCAAAAGTCTTCAAAAATCATCTGTAAAGATGTTCCAGATGATATTATATAAATCCTGCGAAAAAACTAATTTCCTAGTTGTTTTAGAAAGATCACAAATATTGAATAATTTACAGAGCAAAAAACTGTGGAGCCAACATAAAGGCGCACATTCCTAATTAAGTGCCGCGTCCAATAGGATAACACTGTTTTACTTAATGAGGGTGAAAACCTTTACTAATTATGATATTGTGGAAGCTCGAATCCAAGAAAAGGGAATGACCGGATCTCAATTAATTCTTTATTTTTAACACATTAATCACCAGTATTAACCCTTTGAACACGTAAGACCGATTTTTCGGTCCAAGGCATAATTTCGTCCCATATTTGTCTTATTATACGAGGTCTATACACGAGTCACTGATGATAAAATAATAACTGCAATCTTCAGTCAAACTGAGAATCCAAAAGCTTTATTTTGGAGGCAATAGTTAAAAACAATTAATATGTGAATGGTGATTTTTGTGAGTAGCGCTCCCATGATATGGCAGTTAACCCTTTGAACAAGTAAGATCAATTCTTAGGTCCAATGCATAATTTCGTCCTAATTTTTATCTTATTATAAGTGATCTATACACAGGGCATTGATGATAAAATTAATAACTTCAATCTGCAGCCAGATGGCTGCAGACTGCAGTTATTATTTTATCCTCCCTATATATTGATATTGGACTAACCCATCTCACTGTAAGTGTAGACAAAGGCGATACCATTTCTGGAAACGAGGGTTCAAAGGAGTAAAATCGCTTGAAAAATCCTCAAGACATGTTCTGTTTAAATTTACAAAAATAAAGCGTCTCTCAATCATTCAATAATAATTTTTTTAGCATCCTCAGATTTCCTAAGAAAGTATTTTCTATTACCTGAGGTATATTCTATCTGCTTCAGTTTCATAGTTTCACACCCACAGGTATGAAACTTACCTCCTTCTAAAACCAAATTGGGTTAAATCTCACATTCCATGACCTGGCGTCAGACATCATATTAGACTGTGGCATGTTTTCAGTAATTATCGGTGACGTCATGCCGTGAATACAAAACGCTGAATACATTAAGAAATTGTACGCTGGTTCCAAGTCTAACGATCCGGAACAGCGGGTTTATCATTTCTGCACAACTAGCGGAAGTCCCACTCATGCGATGAAAAACTGCATCGCATAGCATATCAAGGGATATAATCAAACCTTGTATTTCCTGCTGGACGGAATCAGGAAATCTCAGACTTCCAATTTATATAATAGATAATTATACTCTTGTATCCCAAGATATAACCTGCAAGTTGCCGAATTCATCAAGCTATAATCAATGGGTCACGTGATAATGTACTTGGCTGATCACACGTCGAATATATATTTATACAAAAATAATTTCGAAGTTTGAAATGAGTTCGAATACATGGACAAAGGTATTCGTTTCTTCAAATTCGAGCTTGTAAGCGGTAATTGGCCATTCAGTGAGCCATTAATTTGATTCATCTCAGAGTCAACGCCTCAACAACAACAACAACAACAACCCTCTTAGTGTACAAGTTGTTCAGTGCAGTTTATATGGAACTTTGCGGAACGACGTCTGCAAATTAGGCCAGGACCGAGTCTTCGGCGAGGTACAGACCTAATTCACTGGGCGAGATTGGTAATTAATCTACACCAGCGAAACTGCAGAAACTGAAAAGGTAGAGTTTCGAACAAGGAACAAAATCGGAGTATTCTTTCATAATAGAACTCAGTGTACATTCCCAAGTTATTGTCTTGAAATAGCATTATTACAAACTAGGGATTAATTTGTTTTAAAATAAAATAATTTCCTGTTGATTCAGTTTCACTTATTTTTCTGCTCTACGGTGGATTATACAGAACTAGCGGGCCCACTCGTCCAAGGACGGAAAATACGCTTCCCAGTGGGCGGGGCGGGGCGGGCCCACCCCCACCCATACGAGAACGGCAAATTGCATAGCAAAGTAGATACTGAAAGCTGAAATTTCTAGCCGGACGGATGGACGAAATCTTGGACAAATTCCCATTTATTTAACTAGAAGACCCACCCATCTCAGGACGGGAAGCATCGCCCGTACAAGTACAGAAAATACACAGAACGACACACATGTGTGAATGGGTTAATCGATATGGCCCGAGTGCCAGCGCGAAAGGATAAAACGAGAGGCCGCACGCGTATGTCGTTCTGTATTTTTTACACGCCTTCACATCTCTAAAAAAATACATTATTAGAAGGACACGCAGCAATTCATTTGACAACTATCAACAAAAAGAGCACATTTTATCGCCAACCAAATTTGCGAGGGGAACCAGTGTTTCTGTTTCGTACCCCGAGTTCCAATGTGTTCTATGTACCAGTAGGCACATAGAACACATTGGAACTTAGGGGACGATTTTCAGCTATCGCTAGCCATTGAAATTGTAACTGCGTTGCACGATTTGTAGAAAATTTCAGTGAATTTTTGCCTCTATTTGAAAGTAGTTCGTCAACGTTTTTCCGTTCTCCACATATGTGCGAAACAGATTTTCAGATTTTGCACGGTTTAGTGTTGCTGTAGATGGGGCTTAATAGAACAGGCGTGTAATAAAATATTCCATTGCATATCAAAGGAGATAATGAAAACTGGAATTTCTAGCTAGAGGGAATGACGGAATCACAAACTTCCCATTTATATAATAGACAGATTAACCATTTGAACACTGGTGATATCTTACCGCGTTCATTCGATGGCAGCAATTGGAAGAGTCCATATTCATTATTTGGGGGTAGATCAATCAATATTTTCAACGTGCAGCCTTGGGGCTCCAAGGCTGCACGTTGACAATATTGATTGATCTAGCCAAAACATTCACACAGTAGCCATCCTACTTAATGAAATTATGACGTATCGTGTCCCTCGGCCGGAAAAGCGACCTCTCTGGTTCAAAGAGTTAAAACCCACCGCCAACAATTCTCTTTGTTTCATCTTCACTGTTATCCGAAAATACCCCCGTGTGAATCCAAGTAAGTAAAGCAGTGTTTGTTTGTGGTGGTATACAAACTCTGTTTTACTGGTAAAATAGGCCCCATTCACCAATGCTTGGGGTGGAAGGCCTCTAAAGGTGGCAACATGGGTATGAACGATTGATTGAGCTTGACTTTATCGGCATGTTAGGTCATAATTAGCCATTGTGCAGAAATATGTGACCCTAAACACTATTATTACCACCTTTGCCGGCATTCATGGCACATTAACGATGTTTTACTGGGCGTTGGAACCTCGTAATGCTCAACAAGTACCAGTCATGTGACGTGTTGGGCTGTTATTGCCTATAACAGCCCAGCACGTCAATAACAGCCCGACACCTCTAAGTATGGACAATGACGTCACATCTCTCAGTCGATCAACAATAGTTTTCCCAGAATTCCATTTGGATCGAAATTCAATTCGGATTTTTAATTTGTAAATACAATTAACACATTTGTTTCAAGTGTTTCCCTTTGTGTCACGGATAGATAATATATCAAATATAGGAAGCGATACACACAAAGTAAGTAATGACATCTTTGATGAAAAAAACTCTTTGCCTAAAGTTCTCATTTCGAAGATATATTTCATCATCGAACTTTCCAAATTTCGCCGTAGACTGATCAGACGATAGTCATGTTACCCGGTTTGTTTGTCAACAAATCAGACGATACTATCGCTGTTTTTTTAATTCTAAAATGTCAAACTTCATTTATTTATCTTATTTCCCATATAATTTAATCGTAATGTACCCCATGTACGAAAGTGGCAATAATAGAAATAACATGACTTTGTTAGGCATTACAGTGTATCAACGGCTCAACAGAAATGCTTAACAGCTAATAAACTCTTGGGTTGTTAACCATTTCTATTGACCCGTTTATATAACAATAACATGACTTTGGAGGGCATTGTGGTTTATTAAAGGCCCAACAGGTGCGAATAACAGACCAACAGCTTATGAAAGGCCCAAGACGAAGTCGAGGGCAGTAAATACGCTGAAGGGCTGTTATTCACACTTGTTGGGCAGTTGATAAACCACAAGGCCCGACAAAGTCATGTTATTACTATTATTACCACTGCGATTCTGAGAAAGTTTTGACCATGTACCCTATAAGACAGTTACAAACAGCCAATTGATCTTCATTCAATTCGCTTGATTGAGACATTTTTAACTTTTTCAATTTTGCCAGATGATATTATCGTCTGTTCTCAAACAAACTGGTGTCACATGATTATCACGTGATCGGCACCGGTACTCTTTCAATTGCAACGAAGTTAGAAAACTTAAAAACAGACCGCTTTTAAGTCAGAAATAAAGGCTTAAAATGTATACAGACTAACTACATACAGCTGATTGTTCTTATGGGAAAAGCTTTGCTGGACATGTTACATATTTAATAATTTAAATAAAAATCAAATTGTTTACTAGTTGAAACTATTGCTGGAAACTCTTTGCATTTTCAAGTGCACGAGAGTGAGGAATTAAAGTCACTTGACGTGTCGGGCTGTTAGTGAGATGTTTAACTCATTAACGGCCCGACACATCACGTGACTTTTCAAGTTGAGAGTTACGGTCTTGTAATGCCCTGTTAGACTTTGTTAATGTACTAGGGAACGCCCTATAGAGTGGTAATAATACACTGTAATGCCCTTCAAAATCATGTTATTGTTATATTAAATAAATGTATCACATGTCCAAAAACAAGAAGTGTGGATTACTTTTAAGAATGACAGAGCATTATTAGGAACCCCAAGCGGGCCGTAGGCCCGCAAAGGGTTCCACATACCCAGTCAGATAAATGTGTTCCAGAACAGAATTCTCTATAGCCGTCAATGTGATTTTTGAAGTGGACAGTACATTTCAGTGAAAAAACTACGTAACTTCCGCTGTCGAATTGCCCATGCAATTGCAATTGGCCTTCCCCCCTCTAGGAATCAAATGTACTCTGTTGCAACTTTATTCGCCTCAAAGATTTGCGTGATACACTGGCCGACATATCTACACTTCAGGGGTTGCCAGGCCATCTCACCCGAGAACCGCGACAAATCAGCGGCCGGCCAAAGTGTTATTATTATTACTCGAGTTCTGACCTTCTGGAGGTTTGTCAATATGCTCAGCTGATGATCTCGTCATTTCAGATCGAACTCTCAGTCTTGATTTCGTTACAGCTTGTCTGCCAGTGACAACCTCAATCGAAAAAAACGTACATATAACCGATAATATAACTTTATAACGGATAATTGTTGTTATATTGGTGCTATTGTATACGACATGCATTGACATGTATCTCGTGAAATATCAAGATGAATAGAAACTCAGTTTTTGAATTATCCAAATGTGAAGGTGTTGTAAATGAAAAGTTTGCTTGAAAAAAGGGTATACGGACGTTTCGTCCCCAAGCCGAGTCGTCCGCTTGTCATAATGTCAAGGAAAATATTGTCTGTACATTTTTTACATTTCGAACAAGACACCCACCCCCTACTAACGTGTGACATTTCCCCAACATATAAAGCCTCCTGATGTTGTATTTATGTTAAGAGTGTGATGTACATCATCTTTAAGGTTTGAAACACAAATGATGTCGTATATTGGCTGATATAATATGTTTTTAAAAAATGCAAAAAATTGCACAAGTTGGAAATGCACATTTTGGGTGCACTCAAGAGACTCACCCACCCTCACATCACGTCTTGCAATTTTTTGGTGCCCCCAGGATCCCCCTCCCCCTGGAATAATTGCAAAATTATAAGATTATGTTACAGAACTTAATATAACAAGTTTTGATGCATTTCTTAATATAATTATAACACGTTTTGATGCATTTCTTAATATTATTAATTCCTATAATACATTTGCTGATAATTTTGTGATTATCCATTGTAAAGTGCCGGTGCTCTTCCAAGAATAATTGCAAAATTATAAGATTATGTTGCAGAATTTAATAAACCATAAATTTTGATGCGTTTCTTAATATAATTAATTCTTATAATACATTTGCTAATAATTTTGCTATTATTCATTGTAAAGCGACGGTGCGCCTCGATGAATAATTGCAAAATTATAAGATTATGTTGCAGAACTTAATATAACAAATTTTGTTGCATTTCTTAATATAATTAATTCTTATAATACTTCTACTAATAATTTTGCAGTCATTCACTGTAAGGTGCCGGTGGAGCTCTTCAATGAAAAATTGCAAAATTATAAGATTATGTTGTGGAACTTAATATAACGTACATATACTTTAAGAACTTTTACTGTAATAATATAATTATTATAGGTAATCCATTAGAGCTGGGAGGTTATTGAATTTTGGGTCGGTTTCGGTTACAACTCGGTTTTTAATAAAAGAGTCGGGTTACGGTTTTGGTTTTGGTTTTTTTATTAAACAGATTCTGAACCAAAATAACAGAAAAAAATTAAGTTGTATGAACTAAATAATGATTGAATAAACTCTCCCTGAGTGTGTAAAAACTTTGTCGAGTCAACGTTGACACTTGGAAATAATATAAACAAACTTTAAGGACGAACTCTCATGGTCTCTGCCGAAGACTCGAAGTTAATTAAAAATAATTTGTAGCTAACACAATGAGTCACTACCGGAAATTGGGTTAATAACTTTCCATGCTCACAAGAAATATATTTATGACAATATTTACACTCAGCCGACTTTGAAGTTTTATCAGTTTTGATAAAGTGTTCCCATATAGGGTTCTTCTCGACTGTAATTGCCGCCATTGTTTCAGAAAAAAACAGGTAAAAACGTTATTCTCACGTGACATTCAAATAACCGAGAAAGTCGGTTTTTCAGTTTATCGTCGGTCTCGGTTGTCGGTTATTTTTTCATAACCGAAACTGAGTTGTTTTTCGGTTAACCTCCCAGCTCTATAATCCATTGAATAAACAGTAATTAAAATTTATTTAATGGCTGGATAGTTTATTTTGTTCTGACATTTCTGTTTTCAGAATTTCACACGTATATGAAATTTAATGCAAGGAGGTACATTAAGATATATTACAATGGAGGTACATTAAGATATATTACAATAGGTAATATACAATAAAGTATACAATAAAATTATTATATAAATAAATAAAAAATGATTCAAAATACAATACATGAATACTTTCCCCCAGCGAACGAGTTTCGGACGTGTTGGGTATAATTGTAGAGGACGACTTGGTTAAAATTGCAGCGGACGATTTGGTTAGCAGACGAAATGGGTGTAATTCGAAAAAGTGATACTGACAGGTTGCTTTCAGTCCCGTTAGAAACCAAAACAAAGTAATAATGTGTTACTTTTTGGTGCATCTGTATTTCTGAACAGTGCTTCGTAGTTTCAAACACTAAAAAATGGAAAATAATAACCCTTTTGGATATTTACCGCCATTGAAAATGGCATGTCATCTTTTTTCGGGAACTGGGGGAATGTTCGGCCTGGGGAGAACTAGGCCCAAGGAAGATTCATCCAAAAGAAAAGCAGTACACATCTGTTAGGATATTTTAGATACGCTACGATATTCGTTTTAACTCCTGAAAATAATTCTTAACAAAAATATTAATAGATTGTTCGATATTTATTGAAAAATATTAATACAATGTATATCGTCGAACAATTATGTCTGCAGTAAATTCACATTCAATGTGTTCTGTAATAAATAAGCCTTTTATTAAGGTCTCTCATCTGTTAGAATGGTATCCAATCACTTCGGCTCCAAGTCATTTCATCCTCTGGTCAATTTGACCTCAAAGTCATCTCTGCCCTAGTCACTTCGGTCCCTTGGTCATTTCGGCACCATTTTAAGTGTAGAGATCTACATGTATAAAGATCAGTGCATAGTTCATGTTTAGAAATAATGGGTAATTACCTTTATTAAGTAATGTTCAGTTATTTGTATTTACACAGTGTACAGAAAAGTTATACACAACATTAAAAATTATCCATGTGTTCAATTTTACATACATTTAAGATGCTATCTGTATAAGTAAGAGAAATTATTTTACTTTGAAATTTTGCAAAGTATATGCAGTCATTCATTCATATTGTTATGCACAATTCCTAGTCACCTTCCAGTTTGAGGTTCACAGGGTTTCTTTTTCTTTTCTTTTTTGTGAAACAACCACCAAACTGCGATTTTCATACTACCATAAATATGTCCACATTTTCTAAAACACAGAGCAGAATCCTTGTAGTTATGCACAATTCCTAGTCCCCTTCCAGTTCGCTGTCCACGGGGGTCTGACCCCAGAACCCCACTTCCAAGGCATACACTCAAACCAAATAACATTACTGACCCTCGCTTCTGGCTCTCGTAGATTCATAAGCAAATACAATTATTCAGGTCGCAAGGGATTTCAAATCCCACATTGTCCATGTGCACCTTCGACGTGCTGAAACTTTTCTTTTATTTATTCATCATGAAAGAAAATCTACTAGACATATATCATATGTATACCTGAATATCTAATTGAGAGATATAAATGTTGAAAAAAAATTAAATAGAAAAATGTTAAAATTCAAACAATATTTGAAAATATTTAAAGAGGCCGAAATGACCTGGTATATTGGGGCTGAATTGACCTGCGGCCGTAATGACTGGGACCGAATTGACTTGGGGCCACAGTGACTGGAATTCATGAGAATTGCATCCAAACTGTCCTCCAACAATTTGACCCAAACTGGATACTAATCTAACCCAAACCATCCTTTGGCAATTTGCCCCGAACTGTTCTCCAGAATAGGGACACATGATTCTTATTGATTTATTTATTGGGGTTTAATGACACTTCGATAGCCAGGGTCACTTCATGTCGGACAGTTTTACAGATGGGAAAAGCCAGAGAGAACCATTGAGCAATTACAAATATCCAACGTACAAACAGCACACAAGCTGGGTTAGCATTGGTTGAAGACAAGTGTACGATTGACTTGCAGTATGCCTTGGTACGCAATGGCACTACATGGGCAATGGGAATGAAGTGTATTGCCCAAGGAAACAAAGTGGTTGCCGCAGGTGGGATTTGATAGAGGACCCTTTGGCTTGCAGCCTACACCTCTAACTACTGAGCCCTTTAACCTTCAAAACTGTATGGTACCAGCTAAAACATGTTGTAGAATGACCACATGAAAATTTCACAAGTACATAGTTTCATTATTAGTTTGTGATATTTGTTTTTGCTCAGTTTGCTGTACAGTGGAACCCTGTTAATTGAAGAGCCACTTTGCCAATAACATTATTCAATTAGCAGGAGTATTCAATTAACAGGGATTGTGTCACTTTCCTGTATTCCAGAGATAAACTTAGCATTTATTCTATTATATTTTGTTTGACATAGCTCCATGAGCTCTGTCAAACAAGATATAATAGATTAAATGCCTGTATTGAATGTACTGAGGCCAAATTGGTCTATAACAAAGGAAAGCTGGGAAGAGTCAGGGCAATTTCTCAACATGTTACAAGATTTTTTTATTCAATTAACAGGAGATTACTCAAAAACCTATATTCAATTACCAGGTCAAATTTGTACTGGAGGCATGGTAAATGGTTTTGTGTTGGGAAATTACATTCTATTAACAGGGATATGCAATTAAGATATATCCAATTAAGTGGGCACCACTGTATAACCACCCCCCCCCATGCCCCCCCCCCCCACACACACACACCCCAATCACAACCATCATTCTAAGGTCTTGGATTCAGCAAATTTGATCTCTTTATTTATTGGGTTTAACAACAGTTTTTACAGCCAGGGCCACCCAACAGTTTTACTGGGGGAGGAACCCTGCCAGAGCACCCGGAGAGAACCACCGAGCAACAGTGACAAGCAACTGTCAGGCTTCTCAACATTGTTACTCCAAGCAAGCAGGGTTAGCATTGGTTGAAGACAAGTGCATCATCGATGTGCAGTACGCCTTATTTCAGTTGCCGCAATTGGGATTCGAGCTGAGAACCTCTCAGCTTGTTTTGGGAAGGTTTTTTTTAGGGTCCTGCGAATATTCGAGATTCGATTTGATATCGATACCATACGTATGCTTCGAGATCGATCCCAAATCAGTTTCAGGATTCGATTTTTTCGAATCTCTCATACTAACTTCAATTTGTTACATTTCCAACAAAAATAGGATAAAACTGTCATTAGAAAATTCATTCATGTAGGCTCAAGTCCTATTTATTTGAGTAATTGACAATGTTTAATTGTTAGATAAGGTGTGAATTTGGCCCAGAACATTATCCATAGTTTTGGTTTTTGAAGGCTTAACTTGTTACTATTCACGTTCTTAAGAACGTGAATAGTAACAAGTTAGGCCTTCAAAAACTAAAACTATGGACAATAGGCCTAGCTGTTTCAGCGACGGTGCTACAGAGAATTTAGTTATTGGTGTTTAAGGTGTTCACTCCGTCGCATAAGGTCATCACAGTGTTCCGTAACTTCTGTTTGATGCAATATGAAATAACTTGTCTTTTAAGATTTGATTTGGGATTCAATTCGATGTCGATATCAGAGGCATGATTCGATTCGAGATTCAATTCGAAAAGAAATTTGTGATTCGCAGATCCCTATTTTTTTTTTAGTTCCAGCTTCATTAAGGTTTGTCTCATATCCCACTTGTAATTTTGTCATAATTAGTAATCATAAATCCTTAAAATAAAACAATAGAAAAAATGCATAGAATATTTAAAAAAAAAATTTCTGTGAGGATTTGACCGCAGAGGTGATGACATGCGACCACCACTGAGACCGAATATTCTCAGAAAAAGTATGAGGGCTTAATCTTTCTGTGACTGAATCTTCATGAACCCCTTTTTTCAAACTAAATTGCCCGTTACTTATAAAGCACCATAACTAAGGCAAAAACAATACTATGAAATTTCCAAGTCTGAAATTCTATAAATTGCAAATAAATTTACACAAATTATATAGCAAAATAAAGGATGTGGTGTATAGAACCCCAAAAGTATGTGTGCACCTCACACACTGACACACAGTCGCTATCAGACATCAACGGTCCCTGAAAGTGTGCTATCGGTACCATATTTGTACCATAGCTGATAATAGTAAAATAATATTTCATAAGAACAACAAACACAGGAATTCAAAATGCAGCCTCAGGGCAGCATGGTGGTGAATGCCAATGCTGTCAGATTGTCCTTGAAAGGGGGAGTCCTTTACAAATAGGTTTTTGTTTTGTGATACTCTGGATACTCCCCATTTTTAGCTCAGCTTTGACATAGTCATATTTAAGGTTATGTCATAGCCCATTGTCCGTCTGTTTGGGAACAACAATTCAATACGGCTTGGGCTAGAGGCTTTATTTATGAACCGATCTTTACGAAACTTCTTGGGTACCTTTGTTATCACCGTGGGACGAGTGTTTTTGGGTGCGGTCCAAAATGCAAGATGGCCTCCCGCAGTCATTTTGTACAGAAATTAGTGCAATCAGTTTTTTGTTCAGAACTTATGTATGAAAGTTCTGATTTGAATAAATGTTTGTATGAATGTTTAGTAACATGGAGTACATCACATATAATAAAGGGCTTTTTCTCATGCTGAAATTATGGAAATTAGATGAACTTATCTCAATACGGCTCGGCTAGGCTGTATTTATGAACTGATCTTCATGAATCTTCTTGAGTACCTTTGTTATCACCTTGGGATGAGAATGAGTGTTTTTGGGTGCAGCCCAAAATTCAAGATGGCTACCAGTGGCCATTTTGTACCGAAATTAGGTACAATCAGTTTTTTGTACAGAACTTCTATACAACTTGGGCTTGGGCTAGAGGCCGTATATATGTACCGATTTTACAAAATTTCTTGGGTACCTTTGTTATCACCATGGGGTTAGAATGAGTGTTTTTGGGGGGAGTCCAAAATTCTCGATGGCCGCCGGCAGCTATTTTGTTCTGAAATTACTGCAATCAGTTTTTTGTACAGAACTTCTGTATGAAAGTTCTGATTTGAATAAATTTGTGTATGATTGTTTAGTAACATGGAATACATCACAAAAATACAGGTTTTTTTCTTGTACAGAAATTATGCAAATTAGACGAACTTTGATTTATTCGGTGCTACTTATACACAGTAAGTTCACATGTCAATACGGCTCGAGCTAGGGGCTGTATTTATGAACCGATCTTCACCAAGCTTCTTGGGTACCTTTGTTATCACCTAGGGACGAGAACGAGTGTTTTGGGGTGCGATCCAAAATTCAAGATGGCTGCCAGTGGCCATTTTGTACCAAAATTAGGTACAATCAGTTTTTTGTACACAACTTCTATATGGCTCAGGCTAGGGGCCGTATTTATGAACCGATCATTACGAAACGTCTTGGGTACCTTTGTTATCACCGTGGGATGAGAGCGAGTGTTTTTGGGTGCAGTTCGAAATTCAAGATGGCCACTAGCAGCCATTTTGTACCAAAATTAGTGCAATCAGTTTTTTGTACAGAACTTCTGCATGAAAGTTCTGATTTGAATACATTTTTGTATGAATGTTTAGTAACATGGAATACATCACAAAAAATACTGTATAATACAGGTTTTTTTCTCTTGCAGAAATTATGCAAATTAGATGACCTTTGATTTATTCAGTGCTACTTATACACTGTAAGTGCACATGTCAATACGCTAAGGCTGGAGGCTGTATTTTTGAACCAATCTTCATGAAACTTCTTGGGTACCTTTGTTATCACTTTGGGATGAGAACAAGTGTTTTCGGGTGCGGCCCGATATTAAAGATGGCTGCCGGCTTTCACACTGTTGCTTACTGAGGTGAAGTCACTTTACCATTACCAAGCTACCTACTAAATACCAAAGGGAAGATTTTTCAGCGCACTCTTATTACTTCAGCACCCATCATTCTCAAATATGGCATTAAAACCAATCACATACTAGTACTGCTTAAATCTATTTACATAATCAGAATACACCATCAGGGATGCATTAGCTCAGTAGGTAGAGGTGCAGACTGCAAGCCGAGAAATCCTCGGTTCGAATCCCACCTGCGGCAACAGCTTTGTGTCCTTGGGCAAGACACTTCACCCCCGCTACCCATGTGGGGGCAAGGTATGCTGTGTACTAAGGCATACTGCATGTTCTTGGTGCACCTGTCTTCGAACAAGGCTAACCCTGCTTGTGTAGTATGTTGGGGAGCTCACAGTTGCTTGCCATTGCTCAGTGGTTCTCCTGGGGTACTCTAGTTTCCTCCATCCATAAAACTGCCATGGTCACAATAAGCTGTTGTGCAGATAAATGTGACCTTAAACACCAATAAATAAATAATAAAAAGAACACACCACCTCATACCCGTTTCTCTCCTGTTTTTATTCACCTTGGTATTCCTCGGTTTGCCTCGGTGTTTAGTATGCCTGCCAGAAAAGGAGTGATTTCATTTTCTAAAAGAGCAAAAGAAACAGTAATTTTTAACAGGTAGTAACGAAATAATTTTCATGAAGCGCACAATTTTATGTTAGTTAATAGCTGAAAAAACGCAGGGTGATATTTGCAAATCTTATTTTATTACTGGCACCAGGTACTGGTAATGAAAATTGTTTGTCATCAATACTTGATCAAGTTTCTGACAAAGCACATTATACTATTCCAATATGTCAGCTACTGGACATAAGCACACAATTTGATGTTGGTTTACCATTATACTGGTGCTTAGCCAGGATATCTAAGTTACATGTAGGGGCAAGAGTAATATCTAGTGGGAGTGGGGCCGGGTAATAAAGAATATGATGCACAGAATCACCTGAGCCACATAGCAGTGAGATAGGGGTGAGGACAAGAGGGTGTGTGACCCTCTCATCAGTGGAGGGGTCGGGTGCACCTCCCCCCCACCCAAAAAAGAATAAAAAAATTCAAGACAGTAAAACACAATTACCTTGAATCTGTGTCCTTTTGTGTCCATAATAAGTTGCGAACAAGCATAAATATCTAGATATTAAAATGTCTTTTGGGATGTTCATTATATGGGTTAACAGGAGAGAGGGGTGGCGGCATGAATGAAATTGGGGACCGAATATTCTCTGAAAAAGTATGAGGGCTGAATCTTCCTGTGACTGAATCTTCATGAACCCCTTTTTTAGCTCAACTTTGGCGAAGCCAAATTTGAGCTAATGCCATGGCCCGCCGCCCGTCTGTCCGTCAACAATTGGATACGGCTTGGGCTAGAGGCCGTATTTATGAACCGATCTTTACGAAACTTCTTGGGTACCTTTGTTATGACCGTGGGACGAAAACGAGTGTTCTTGGGTTTGGTCCGAAATTCAAGATGGCTGCCAGCCGCCATTTTGTACCGACGATGCAGAAATCTGTTTTTTGTACAGAACTTCCATATGAAAGCTATGATTTGAATAATTTTTTGTATGAATGTTCAGTACCATGGGATACATCACATATAATACGGGTTTTTTTCTCGTGCGTAAATTATGCAAATTAGACTAACTTTGATGTTTTTTTGGTGTTAATTTCAGCACTGTAAGTGCAAATGCCAATACGGCTCGGGCTAGAGGCCGTATTTATGAACCGATCTTTACGAAATTCCTTGGGTACCTTTGTTATCACCGTGGGACGAGAACGAGTGTTTTGGGGTCCGGTCTGAAATTCTAGATGGCCGATGGCAGCCATTTTGTACAAAATTTGGTGCAATCAGATTTTTGCACAGAACTTCCATATGAAAGCGCTGATTTGAATAATTTTTTGTGTGAATGTTTAGTACCATGGGAAACATCACATATAATACAGGTTTTTTTCTCGTGCAGAAATTATGCAAATTAGATGAACTTTGATTTTTTCAGTGCTACTTACACACAGTAAGTACACATGTCTATACGGCTCAGGCTAGAGTCTGTATTTATGAACCGATCTTCACGAAACGTCTTGGGTACCTTTGTTATCACTTTGGGACAAGAACGAGTGTTTCTGGGTGCGGTCCCAAATTCAAGATGGCTGCCAGTGGCCATTTTGTACCGAAATTAGGTCTAATCAGTTTTTTGTACACAACTTCTATATACGGCTCAGGCTAGAGGCCGTATTTATGAACCGATCTTTACAAAACTTCTTGGGTACCTTTGTTATCACCGTGGGATGAGAACGAGTGTTTTTGGGTGTGGTCCAAAATTCAAGATGGCCACCAGCAGCCATTTTGTACCAAAATTAATGCAATCAGTCTTTTGTACAGAACTTCTGTATGAAAGTTCTGATTTGACTGTATTTTTGTATGAATGTTTAGTAACATGGAATACATCTCATATAGTACAGGTTTTTTTCTCGTGCAGAAATTATGCATATTAGATGAACTTTGATTTATTCAGTGCTACTTATACACTGTAAGTGCACATGTCAATACGGCTCGGGCTAGAGGCTGTATTTATGAACCGATCTTCACAAAACTTCTTGGGTACCTTTGTTATCTCCTTGGGACGAGAACGAGTGTTTCTGGGTGTGGCCATTTTGTACCGGAATTAGGTCTAATCAGTTTTTTGTCACAACTTCTACACAGCTCATATTTGTGAACTGATCTTCACGAAACTTCTTGGGTACCTTTGTTTTCACCTTGGGAAGGAATGAGTGTGTTTTGGGGTGCCTTTGTTATCACTGTGCTATGAGAACAAATATTTTGGTGTTCAGTCAGACCCACTCTGGGACTCAAAGATTTTTTTCTAGTTTAGCATCTGACTGTCACCCACCTTTACAATACTTTACCTATACATTTGTTACAGGCAACGGCCAGTATTTATGTACAGACCGTTACAATACCTTTGTTATCAGGTCATTACCTAGATGTTTCTCATTGCTGTGTCACATACTATACATGTACATGTCTTTGTCTTGACAAGTTGAGCTACAGTGTCATTGACACTTTCATTTCAAACTAAATTGCCCATTACTTATAAAGCACCATAACTAAGGCAAAAACAATACTATGAAATTTACAGGTCTGAAATTCTATCAATTCCAAATAAATTTACACAGATTATATTGCAAAATGAAGGTTGTGGTGTATAGAACCCCAAAAGTATGTGTGCACCTCACGCACTGACACACAGTCGCCATCAGACATCAGCAGTTCCTGAAAGTGTGCTCTCGGTACCGTATTTGTACCATAACTGATAATAATAAAATAATATTTCATAAGAACAACAAACACAGGAATTCAAAATGCAGCCTCAAGGCAGCATGGTGGTGAATGTCAACGCTGTCCCATTGTCCTTGAAAGGGGGAGTCCTTTACAAATAGGTTTTTGTTTTGTGATACTCTGGATACTCCCCATTTTTAGCTCAACTTTGACAAAGTCAAATTTAAGGTTATGTCATGGCCCATTGTCCGTCTGTTCGGGAACAGCAATTCAATACGGTTCGGGCTGGAGGGTGTATTGGTGAACCGATCTTTACGAAACTTCTTGAGTACCTTTGTTATCACGTGGGGCGAGAACAAGTGTTTTTGGGTGCGGTCCAAAATTCAAGATGGCCTCCAGCAGCCATTTTGTACAGAAATTAGTGCAATCGCCATTTTTGTACAGAAATTAGTGCAATCAGTTTTTTGTTCAGAACTTATGTATGAAAGTTCTGATTTGAATAAATTTTTCTATGAATGTTTAGTAACATGGAGTACATCACATATAATACCGTTTTTTCTCTCGTGCTGAAATTATGCAAATTAGATGAACTTTAATTTATTCAGTGCTACTTACATGTATACCCAGTAAGTGCACATGTCAATACTGCTTGGGCTAGGCTGTATTTATGAACTGATCTTCATGACACTTCTAGGGTACCTTTGTTATCACCTTGGAATGAGAATAAGTGTTTTTAGGTGCAGTCCAAAATTCAAGATGGCTACCAGTGGCCATTTTGTACTGAAATTAGGTACAATCAGTTTTTTTGTACAGAACGTCTATACAACTTGGGCTAGAGGCCATATTTATGAATCAATCTTTACGAAATTTCTTGGGTACCTTTGTTATCACCATGGGGTGAGAATGAGTGTTTTTAGTTTAAACAATATTTATTTCAGATCAAGTAAAATTTACAAAGAACAACGACAAACAAATAACAGAATATAGCTGAAAAAACCTGGTGCCAGTAATAAACAGTGTCAAAATTTGTGGAATTTTTACACTGTTTATTACTGGCACAGGATAAGATAAGATAAATTGTTGTTTGTCATCAATACTTGATCAAATCAAGTTTCTGACAAAGCACATTATACTATTCCAATATGTTAGCTACTGTACATGTACATAAGCACACAATTTGATGTTAGTTTATACTGGTGCTTAGCCAGGATATCTAAGTTACATGTAGAGGCAAGAGTAATACATGTATCTAGTGGGAGTCGAAAAGAATATGATGCACAGAATCACCTGAGTCACATAGCAGTGAGATAGGAGTGAGGACAAGAGGGTGTGTGACCCTCTCATCAGTGGAGGGGGTCTGGTGCACCCCCCCCCCCCAAAAAAAAAAAAAACCCAAAAAAACAAACAAACAAAAAAACAAACAAAATTTGAAATTAAAGACAGTAAAACACAATTACCTTGACTCTGTGCTGCCTTGGACTGGTCACTTTCCGTGGATGGGCAATATTTCTGCGGATGCAATGATATTAGTTTTCAAACATTATTTACAGCAATAATCAGCAAAAATTTAATTAATGAACCACAGGATACAATTCAGTGCTTCATTAATTAAAATTTTATTGATGATGATTTTCTATTATCTGGAAAACACATGCATGGACATCATGCACTGCCCATGCAGGGATTATGACCAGCAACTGTACTGTATGTCTGTGTTACTGCTATGAGCAGGGACTAATCTAAATGGGTGGGTGTGTTTACAAATATTAATATTTTTTAACACCTGATAACAAAGTAATATAAGTTTATAAACAACCACACAATTGACTTTTAATTACAATACTCCTAATTCCTATTAAACATACAGGAATGTTTATTAATTTTGTGGAATTTTTACACTGTGTATGGAGCGTATTTGGGCCTGTATGTTTGTTAAAATTGCCCTTCCACTACGGAGGACTTTTTGAAATCAGTCTACACTGGATTGTGTGGTATTCCTTTGTATAAGACAGTGTATTCATTGTAATAATATTCATGCATAAGTTCATGTTTTTGTTTTGTTTTAGGCCTGATAATCTACAGAATAGCATGGGTGGCGGTGTATTCGGAGTATTCCATCGCTTGAGTGCAAGAAGGCTTTGCAGAATAGCATGGGTGGCGGTGTATTCGGAGTATTCCATCGCTTGAGTGCAAGAAGGCTTTGCAATGCTATATATAGCATAAACCTTGTTGCACTCCAGTGACAAATTTATCAATTTTAATAACGTGGGTAAAATATCGGACATGAACCATTTAATTTTTTCTTTTTTTAACTCACTTCGACAAAGTCAAGCAGGGCATATCTAATCACTCTCCGTCCATTGTCCATCCGTCTGTCATCCATCAACACCATGTTTTGGTCAATTCAAGTTAAAGTTTGAGTGAGTAATGGTACCAAAGGGGTATTACATTTTTGTAATACATGCCCAGCCCCATAGGGAGGGGGTGGGGTAAAATGCTCCCAAAATATTTTTAAAATCTTATGAACCAGTTGGTACAGTGACTTGATATTCGTTATGGAACTGCCTTTTGAGATGTAGAATCACATGTGTTCAAACGTACTTTGTGAAGCATTATTTGGCTTTATAATGGCAGTGGTTAGATTTTTGGTACTACCCAAAATTTCCATTTTCCGAACCGATGGTCCGATTTGAATGAAATTCAGTATGTGGTAATATTGGGTCATAAATACATGCCTCATGCAAACAAAAACCCCTGCATCCCCATGGGAACCCCAGGAGTGAAAAATAGAAATGTTTTCAAACTCCCATGTTTCCCAAACCACTTGGAACAGAGAACAGTTATGGTATGAAGCATCCTTAGGACCAGTAGAATTGAATGGTAAAAAAATGCCCTCTGTTATTGTTAGAGAGTTCTGCAGAGGGCATCAGAATAATGTTGGCGCAGCATTTTTGCAAACATTTTAGAAAATCTTTTCTCAAGAACCAGTGTTCAGAATCTTTTGATATTTGGTGTACAGCATCCATAGAGGGGTCAGATACACGTTTGTTAAAATGAAGCCCATACATTCATATTTGGACTCAATGCAGGAGCCCAAATTTTATGGGGAATTTTCTTTAAAAATCTTCTTCAGAACCATGAGTCAGAATTTTTTTATGTTTGGTACCCTCATTGTTATGATGGTCAGATTCAAGATTGTTCAAACCAAGTCCATATGTTAATATTTGGGCTTCCTTTGGTAGTCCAAATTTTAACTTAGGGCTATATGGGGAAGTTTTTTTTAAAAATCTTTTTCCCCAGATCCACCAGTCAGAATGCTTTCGTATTTGGTATACAACATCTCTAAGGGTGGGGGGAGGGGGGGGGGGGAAATTCACATTTTGGGCTCGCTATGGTAGCCCAAATTTGAACTCAGTGCAATATGAGGAAATTTCTTTAAAATTTTGTTCTTCAGATCCACCAGTCAGAATGCTTTCATATTTGGTATACAGCATCTCTAAGGAGATCAGATTCAACTTTGTTCAAATCGAGTGCCTGGGTTGATATTTGAGCTCCCAAAAGGAGCCAGAATTGGCTAAGTAGCTGAAGAATTAGACAATTTTTATTCAGTACCCTCTAGAGGTGAAGAGTAATCTACATAGGTTGTATCAAGGGGCTTGAGAGGGGAGCTCCACATTTTACATCATGATCAACTAAAGAAAAGGCATGATGCTTGGACTGTTTTTGTCACTCCTGAGGGGCTCAAAGATATGCAGTGTATCCTATGGAGATGGATTGCTTAATGTAGATTCATTCTTGGACTCTTATATCGTGTTCTGTTCTCTGTTTATATCATGTTCTGTTCAAGGTGAGCGCTTCAGGCCCTGTGGGGCCTCTTGTTTATTTATTTATTGGGTTTTAACAACACTTTCAAAAGCCAGCAGCTACAAGTTTCTTCTCTCCTTGAACCAAGCGTCTCGCCCAACTGCAGCACTCATGGTCCACTGAGTTTTTAGCT
Source organism: Pictodentalium vernedei (assembly GCA_031216915.1). Taxonomy (NCBI): domain Eukaryota; kingdom Metazoa; phylum Mollusca; class Scaphopoda; order Dentaliida; family Dentaliidae; genus Pictodentalium; species Pictodentalium vernedei. The sequence continues at coordinate 507,616,749 of CM062293.1, forward strand.
CACCTGACTTTCAGTCAGGGTGAGGTGTATTGATCACTCGCCGTCCGCCGTCCGTGAACTTGGTGTTTGCGTCTTCTCCAAAACTGCTGAACCGATTAATCATTAGGTGAAATTTGAGATGCTTGTTTGTTATGACATTGCATTTTGATTTTGTTTAAATCAAGTTGCCCTGGCTCTTAGTAGGGCCATGCCCAAAAATTTTGCCTAAATATTAAAAAATCTTCTCGTGAACCAGGAGTAGCAGAGATTTGATATGTGGTGTGCTGCTTCCTTTTGAGGTGTAGACTCAGTTGTGTTCAAGAGAAGTTTGTGGGTCTTTATTTGCCTTCATTATTGGAGGGCAAGTATTTTCGCCCCGCCCAAAATTTCTGTTTTTCGAACCAAGAGGCTGATTTGAACCAAATTTAATTTATGGGTTTATTTGATCATAAGTAATTAATTTATGCCCCAAAATATTTTCCCACCCCCCCCCCCCCCCCCCATGGGAACCGCAGGAGCTAAAAATAGAACAAAATTCAAAACGCACATATCTCCAAAACTACATGGCACTGAGAATTCTTATTTGGTGTGAAGCTTCCTTGGGACCAACAGAATGGAATGGTCTAAGCAAATTTCTGTCGGGTCTGTCATGGGGTACTTTTTCGGGACTTTGAAAAAATGCTTAGTCAGCATTCTGTAACACTGTGGGTAATGGAGAAAGCATTTAAGACTCTTCTTCACCCAATTCACTCCTCCAAAACCTTTCAAATTTCACATATACCATCTTTGGAAGATTTTTTTACACGTTTATTGAAATCAGATCCCTGGGTCCATATTTGGGCTCTCTATGGGAGTCCAAATGTTGAAATTAGTGCAGTATGAGGAATATTCTTTAAAAATCTTTTTCTTCAGACCCACCAATCAGAATCTTTTGATATTTGCTATGCACCATCATTAGGCAGGTGAGATCTTCAAGCCAAGCCTATATTTTTGCTCACCAGTGTTTCGCAAATTGCGAGAACGGTGATTTCATTCCTGTGATGTTCTTGCAAATGCTTGTTAAGAAGATCCATATTTACCATTCCCCCCAAAATATAAGCATTTTTTCATCAGTTAAAATTTAATAAAATTAAATTAATTTTAGAGCTGAAACGATTAAAGGGTTTTCGTGATTGATTAATCGCATGGGTTAACCTTGGTTAACTGATTAATCACTTGCCCCAATAGGTAGCTGAATAATTGCTGTACCATTGACCATTTATATGTTTGTTTATGTTTATTGGTGGTTAACGTCACATATTTATGCACCATGGCTAATCGTGACACAACATGGAGATGAAGTCAAGTTTAGTCAATCATTGATCAACATGTTGCCCACTTTAGAGGACTTTCACCCCAAGCATTGGTGACTGGGTCCTATTTTACTAGTAAAGCGGAACTGGTTTACCACAGTAAACAAGTGCTGCTTACTTCCCGGGGTTCCCACGGGGAGACCATTTATATAATTAAAACTTTACTCAGCATAATGGACAAAACCGGGCAGCGCCATATACAAACATGTCCATTCAAATTTTATATTTTCAATTTTTGTCTTAAAACATAGCTTATGACCCCTCATTGGAACAAGCTCATTGAGCTTGTTCCAATAAGGAGGGGGGTGGGGGGGGGGTCATAAGCTATGTTTTTGAGACAAACATTGAAAATCTTTAGTAATTCAAGAATTGCTTGTGCAAGTATCATCTGCTACCAGCATTTGGTGAAGGGTTGAGAATGACCGTTTTTAGCTGATACAGTACCCATTTATTAGAATGTCCGTCCGTCTGTCCATCCAGTGTTCGTATCCATTTCTTTGGCATTCGATAACTTGAAAAATATTGCTTGGATTGTCAAGTTACTTTATATTTGTGTTCAGGTTACTGATGTGCCGAGCTGTATAGTTTTTGGTGTAAATCGGATAATTTGATCCTGAGATATTAACCCATTATCCTTCAAATTGAAAATTCCCCCAATCCCTTTGCCATTCGATAACTTGAAAATTATTGCTTGGATTGTCTAGTTACTTTATATTTGTGTTCAGGTTACTGATTTGCCGAGCTGTATAGTTTTTGGTGTAAATTTGATAATTTGATCCTGAGATATTAACCCTTTATCCTTCAAATTGAAAATTTCTCCAATCCCTTTGGCATTCGATAACTTGAAAAATATTACTTGGATTGTCAAGTTACTTTATATTTGTGTTCAGGTTACTGATGTGCCGAGCTGTATATTAACCCTTTATCCTTCAAATTGAAAATTCCTCCAATCCCTTTGGGATTTGATAACTTGAAAAATATTGCTTGGATTGTCAAGTTACTTTACAATTGTGTTCAGGTTACTGATGTGCTGAGCTGTATAGTTTTTGGTGTTAATCTGATAATTTGATCCCAAGATATTAACCCTTTATCCTTCAAATTGAAAATTCCTCCAATCCCTTTGGCATTCAATAACTTGAAAAATATTGCTTGGATTGTCAAGTTACTTTATATTTGTGTTCGGGTTACTGATGTACCAAGCTGTATAGTTTTTGGTGCTAATCTGTTATTTTAATCCTGAGATATTAACCCTTTATCCTTAAAATTGAAAATTCCTCCAGTCCCTTTGGCATTTGATAACTTGAAAAATATTGCTTGGATTGTCAAGTTACTTTACAATTGTATCCAGGTTACTGATGTGCTGAGCTGTATAGTTTTTGGTGTTAATCTGATAATTTGATCCCAAGATATTAACCCTTTATCCTTCAAATTGAAAATTCCTCCAACCCCTTTGGCATGAGATAACTCAAAAAATATCAATCCGATTGTCATGTTACTTTATATATTTATTCAGGTTACTGGTGTGCTGTGCTGTATAGTTTTTTATGTAAATCTGATAATTTGATCCGGAGATATTAACCCTTTATCCATCAAATTAGACACTCCTCCAATCCATTTCTATATATATGTACTCATACCTTATATGGTGTACATAATGTCGGCATCCGTGGTGGCCCTCCATCATACAGCTTTCTACTAGTTGCGCGTATGGGTACACATCTGACGATTTCATCGGCCTATTTTTTTTATCATTCAAGATATTGATCATTGGTTAGTCAATTAATCGGTTAACCGTATCAGATCTAATTAATTTCTATAAACATGATTACTGCAATAGCCTTTGATGTGGTGGTTCAACAATCTGACAATCTATGTATTTGAAGATAAATAACCATAATTCATGTGATTAAGACACATGTTGGAAATGGATCCCACAAAAATATATTTGTGAAACCCTGACTCACTGTGGGAGCCTGAATTATAATTTAGTTCAAAATGAGGAATTTGCTTTAAAAGACTTTTTCAGATCCAGTAGTCGGACTGTTTTGATGCTTGGTGTGCAGCATCCTTACAGGGGGAGGGGTGGGGGGATTCAAATTTGTTTACGCCAAGTCCCTGGGTTCATATTTGGGCTCACTGTGGGAGCCTGAATTATAACTTAGTTCAAAATGAGGAATATTCTTCAAAAGTATTCTTCACATTCAGCAGTCAGAATATTTTGATATATACAGTATCCTCAGGGAGGTGAGATATAAGTTTGTTAAAGCCAAGTCGCAGGGTTCATATTTGGGCTTCCTGTAGGAGCCCGAATTGTACCAAAATTTCTATTTTCCAAATTGAGAGGCTGATTTGAAGCAAATTTGATATGATGGGCTTATTGGGTTGTACATGTAAGTACCTAATTTATGCCAAAACATTTTCCGGTTGCCCTTGTGGGAACTACAGGATCTAAATATAGAAAAAATTTAAAACGTCCATGTCTTCAAAACTACACGGCACTTTGAATTTTTATTTTGTGTGTCGCTTCCTTACGAACAGCTGAAAAGAATGGTAAAAAAAAATTGCCATCAGTTTTATCATAGGGAAGTTTTCCAGGACTTATGCGGAGTCATCATTTTAGTAATGGGAAAAACATTAAAGAATCTTCTTCTCCCATACCACTGCTCCAAAGGCTTTCATATTTTGCATATAACATCTTTGGAAGATTCATTCACAGGTTTGTTGAAATCAAATCCCTGGGTCCATATTTGGACTCTCTGTGATTAGATTAGTGCAATATGAGGAATATTTTTTAAAAATCTTCTTTTGATCCACTCTTCAGAATATTTTGATATTTGGGATGCTGCATCCTTAGAGGGGAGAGATTCAAGTTTGTTCGAGCCAAGTCCTCAGGTTCATATTTGGGCTCCCTATGGGAGTCCAAATTACAACTTAGTTCAATAAGAGGAATATTCATTAAAATCCAGTAGTCAGAATCTTTTGATATTGGTATATAGTAGCATCCTTAGGGATGTGAGATTCAAATTTGTTCAAGCCAAGTCCTTGGGTTCATATTTGGGCTCTCTGTGGAGCCTGAATTATAACTTAGTTCAGTATGAGGAATATTCTTTAAAAATCCTTCTTTTTTTGAGATCCACCGGTCAGAATCTTTTGATATTTTGTATAAGCTTTTCTTATGAGGGGCAGATGCAACTAAATGTTCAAATAAATTCCCTGGGTTGATATTTAGGCTACCACGTCAGGTGAATGCCGTCAGGCCCTCTGGGGGCTCTTGTTTGTTTTCTGTTTGACAACATTGCCCTGGCTCTTCTATCTATATTTTTCATTTTAAGTTAGTCACTACTTTTATGTAGGCTTCCCAAATTTGTTACTGCATGTCTGTCTGTCCTTCAGATGAAATGTTTCTTTGCTTTTCATTTGCCCCCCCCCCCCCTCCCTGCCCACACACACACACACACACACACACATACAAAAATCTGGGCTGGCAAGTATTGAGTACTTTATCAAAAAAGTGGTACTCGAGTACTACAAGTACTGAGTACTTTGGACCCAGCCTATCACAAATATATTAAACATCAAAGAGTATATTATATACTTGAAACAAATACAGTACAGTGGCAGTGTACTGCTCACTTTCCATGGATGGGCAATATTTCCACGGATACAATAATATTTGATGCCAAACACTAACTATAGGTATAATCATCATAAATTTAATAAATAATGAAGCACCAGGTACAACCCTGTGCTTCAATTAAAATTTTGTAGATGATGATTTTTATTGACTGGTAAACGCACGAGTGGACATCACTGTCCACGCGTGTATTACAACCCGTCCACAGCGACTGTACTGCAACTTGTCCTCTTCGTGAACATATTTTCTACAATTTCACTCCCTTTGACAGAATGCATGCATGTGGGGATTAAAACCAAAATAGTGAAGGTGCACTTGTGGATATTTGCAGCACAATCACAGCACTAATGAATCAATATTTGGTGATTTTAGGAATTTTAACAGTGTCATGAGACACCACAGTAGCAGGTACTGATCATTCTGTTGGAAAAATTCACTGTTTTATGACTTGAGGTGCCTTAACTGAGAAAACTTAGGCTTTTTCTTACAAAGATTGCAAAATATCAAACACAATGTGAAATGTGTTCAGAAGAAAGAATGTGATTAAAAAATAATGGGAAATTCATGTCACCATCAATTTATTAAAAAATTAATATAGTTTTTTAGCTCACCTGAGCGAAGCTCAGTGGGAGCTTTACTGATCACATTCTGTCCGCCGTCCATCCGGTGTTAACTTTACATTATTCAAATGTTGGGTAAATGTTTATTACCTAATGCCAATTCAGATTTGTTCAAATGAAGTTGCCCCCTTCTCCTAGGTGGTGCCATGCCCCCAAGGGACACCAAAATCTTCTTCTCATCAACCAGCAGTAGCAGAGACTTGATATATGGTATGCAGCTTCCTTTTAAGGTGTAGACTTGGATTTCTTTAAGAGAAGTTTGATGGGCTAAATTTGGCGTCGTTATGGGAGGGACAAAATTGTTGGCCCGCCAAAAATTTCTATTTTCCAAACCGAGAGGCTGGTTTGAATCAAATTTTATGTGAGGGCTTATTGGGTCATAAGTACCTAATTTATGCCGAATTTTCTTTTTCTGTAGCCCCGTGGGAACCGCAGGAGCTAAAAATAGAAAAAAAGTAAAACGCCATATCTCCAAAACTGCACGGCACTGAGAATTTTTATTTGGTGTGAAGCTTCCTTAGGACCAACAGAAAGGATTGGTCCAAAAAAATTGCGGTTGGTTTTATCATAGGGTACAGTTTCGGGACTTTGAAAACACTTTTTAACACTGTAGGCAATGGGAAAAACATTAAAAAATCTTCTTCTCTAGATTCAGCAGGCAGAATCTTTTGATATTTGGTATGCAACATTGTAGGGTGGATCTGATTCGAGTTTGTTCAAATCCGCCCCCTGGGTTTATATTTGGACTCAGTATAGGAGCCCAAATTCAAACTTAGTGCATTTCAGGCAAATTTCTTAAAAAATCTTCTTCACCAGATTCAGCTGGCAGAATCTTTTGATATTTGGTATGCAACATTGTAGGGGGGATCTGATTCAAATTTGTTCAAATCGGCCCCCTGAATTCATATTTGGGCTCACTATAGAAGCATTTCAGGAAAATTTCTTTAAAAATCTTCTTCTCCAGATCCAGCAGGCAGAATCTTTTGATATTTGATATGCAACATTGTGGGGTGGATCTGATTCAAGTTTGTTCAAATCGGCCCACTGGGTTCATATTTGGGCTCAGTATAGGAGCCCAAATTTGAACTTAGTGCATTTCAGGCAAATGTCTTTGAAAATCTTCTTCTCAAGATCCAACAGCAGAATCTTTTGATATTGGGTATGCAGCATGCTTAGGGGGGTGAGATTCAAGTTGGTCAAGCCAAGTCCCTGGGTTCATATTTGGGCTCACTGTGGTAACCCGAATTATAACTTAGTTCAAAATGAGGAATTTTCTTTAAAAATCTTCTTCAGATCCAGCAGCCGGAATGTTTCGATATTTGGTATGCAGCATCCTTAGGGGGGTGAGATTCAAGTTTGTTCAAGCCATGTCCCTAGGTCCATATTTGGGCTCAATGGTCTCTGGCTTAATATTTGGTCTATCTATTGAAGCCCAAAGTTTAACTTAGTGCAGTATGAGGACATTTCTTTAAAACTCTATTTTTTCAGATCCACCTGTCAGAATCCTTTCATATTTGGCTTACAACATCTCTAAGGGGGTCAGATTCATGTTTGTTCAAGCCAAATCTATGGGTTAATATTTGGGCTCATTATGGGAGTGCAAATTAACTCAAAGCAACATGAGAAAATTTCTTTAAAAATCTTTTTCTTCAGACCCACTAGTTTAATGCTTTAATATTTGGTACAGAACCCTTTCATATCTGGTATCGCAGGAATGGGGGTCCGGGGGGTGGGGGGGTGCAGATTTGAGTTCGTCCATTTCAGGTCTGTGGCTTAATATTTGGGCAGGGGTGGGTTAGGTTCGAGGTTGTTCATAAATGTTCAAACCCATTCCTTAGAGCTTTTCCATAAAATTTGCCTTTCAGGCTGCAGTGACACAACAACCCATGGAAGTTTGGCAGTACTTGTCTACAGCTGTCAGAATTGGAAGCAATCAGGAAGACCTATGCTAATAATCATCTGACATGGACACTAGAATTATGAATAATTTCATAACATTATTCCTATGTAGTGTCCATTAACCTTGACTAACTGAATCTGACCCAAAACACTTCTCTGAACCACCTTGTCAGGTGAGCGATTAAGGCCCCTGGGGGAGGGGGTAGGGGTGGGGGTAAAAATCAGTAGTTGGTGTTGTAAAAATTAAAAAGCTGTATTGGGTAAAGGGTTAACATGTATTATCAGTATGCAACAGGGGTTCAATCATACTGACCTAATAGGATCCTGGCCCATAGCAGGTCTGAATTCTCGGAACGATTTCCCCAAGAATGCAAATGGATTCTCCCAAATTTAAAGGAACTATAAGTCCTGCACAACCCCAATTTTGAAACAAAATTGTCATATTGTTTCATGGTGGTGGGGCACTATTTATCTTGCTGAATGATTAATTAAAACAGATTTTGTGAAAAGGTTTTGTGGGTAGTTTCAAAGAAAGCTGTGAATTCTTATCCCTCCTAACTTATTAGGTGGTAACAGAGTAGAAATTCTGTCGGAGGCAATAACAGTTTTTAAGCCTATTTGACACAGATTGGACAGTTCTCTTCAAAAGAACAAATTTCCCATGCTTGTTACTAGACAGAAGCCAAAAGTTGAATTCTATTGCAGAAATGACTCTTTCATCACATGAAAGAGGTAAATGTATCTTTGGTAGGGTTGGGTTTGCTCATAGGTATAACTGTTGTAAATATTTTAAATAGATGTACCTGCCTCTAAAAGTTGCGCTCGGAAATTATGTAATTCCCAAAACTAAGCAGTCTTGGGAAAATATATTGTTTCAATAAACAATTGAAGAAGTCTACTGACATTTTGCATCACTGTTGAATGTTCCAGATGAACAAAGAGGATGATTTGATGACTTTTAGAACCTAAAAATTTGTTTGACTATTGGTGTGTTTTGTTTGGGAATTCCCTGAGAAATATGAACATGTGACCAGCACTTCCCTTTCTGTTAGTTTTTCTTTTATTTGTTGCATGACCCATGTTTAAAGATCAGAAAAAGGTTGTCTGAAGGGCTATACTTGACAAAAAATATTTGAATGTTAAATTTAAAATGATACGACCATATTTTTTCTCCTGAACGTTATAATGGTCGTTTATGGGAAAATATTTAGTACTGTGAAACGTATTCATGTTTGGCTGAAATTAAACAATTGCAGGAATTCGACTGAATAAACCAAAATGTTTTTGGAGTAATGGTTGCGGAATGAAATATTTCAATATGTTGGATACTTTGGGGTTCCTTCTTACGCCTTGCGTATTGTCATATTAACCCTTTAAATAACGAATCGCCCGCATCCGCCCGCGTAATATGCAAATTCAGCAGTTGAAAAAATATTAGTTTTCAAAAAACTTCAACAAAACCATATCATGTGACCCCTCGTTGGAACGAGCTCGTCGAGCTCGTTCCAACAAGGGGTCACATGATATTGTTTTGTTGAAATTTTTTGAAATATTTAAAAAAATGATATTTGAAATAATAAATTTTGATATCATCTGTGTTGGGTAAAGGGTTAAATAACTATCAGGGTATTCTTTTCAATAGTACATAGTTATTGTTCTAATACAAACATGCAACCTAATGTGGCCAAGTGTTTATATGTCCGTTTGAAAAACGGCCGTATTATGTAATCAATCTGTCCGTCCATCTGCGCATGTCCGTTCGTCCGTCTGTGTACCCGTCCGTCTATCCGTCCGACTGTCCGTCCTTTAACATTTTTTTGTTTCGGAACGATAAATCCAGGTATGGTGTGTGTATTGCCCAGCTAGTAATAAGATCACGATTTAATATCGGTTCCGTCCAATAATTTTTACATGAGTTATGGCCCTTTTTCTACTTTAGAATTCGACGGTCTATTAACAGTGATGTGTTTTTGTATTTTGCTGTAGTACAATTCAAACGGCTAACGGGAATGTTTAGCCGTATTTGGCGGTGCTCCTGATACCATATAGTTTCTACTGAATCATCAATGCACAGGTTTCTGTTGCCTCCGATGGGTTATCCCGAACGATAGATAACTGGCCGATCGAAAACTGTTCACATTTTCAATTATTATTCTTCCCAAACTGATGAAATTATTTTAACTTTTCGCATTAAGACAAAAATTTAATGTAAAACGGATTTTAAGTCGGATAATATAAGTTACAGGACGTTTACTTGCCAGATATGGCGTCATGTGAGGCGATATGAGAGTACTATTAGGCGAGACCGTAAACCGAGCCTAATATTGATCGCGCTGAACCTCACATGACGCCATGCCCGGCAAGTAAACGTCCTGTAACGTTATTTATCATGCCACCAAACGAATTAAATAATAAATTAAAAGATCCGAATCGCTTGATTGAGACATTTTTAACTTTTTCAATTTTGCCAGATGATATTATCGTCTGTTCTCAAACAAACTGGTGTCACATGATTATCACGTGATCGGCACCGGTACTCTTTCAATTGCAACGAAGTTAGAAAACTTAAAAACAGACCGCTTTTAAGTCAGAAATAAAGGCTTAAAATGTATAAGGCTTTTGAATATTTATCAGGCAATTGTCTTTCATTTGCACGAAAATAAGTGAAAACTTGAGTTGGGAAAATTAATTCGGAAACAAAATGGTGCCCAGCGGAGGGGATGTATCGGCTCATACACGGTCACTGGCAGTGTATGGACTCAATCCGATAGACGGTTCCCCATTGAATAACTTAATATAGCATAGTCCACCGATGCTATTAGAGCACGTTGATTGGTCAAATTAAACAGGTGGTATGATAATTAACGAGACCCTGGATATTCGTCCGGATATTTGGCGAGGGATTTGCCCTCGTCCATTATCTGGCCTAATACCCCAGATCTCGTTTATTACCCTTTACTGAATTGTGCAATATGGAGATGTTGCAGTGCATTTCAGTCCAAGCTGGGCGAACGGTCGTTTTGCTCGCCTATTTCTCACCTTAAAAGGAAAAGAGCGAACAATTTGTTTATTGTTCTACATTACTAGATCTTAAACCAACAGCGCGAAATTTTGCTCAAGAGTGGAGAGTGGAGAGTGTATTAGCATTAAATCACCCGCAGAGTGGGATTCCACCTGATCAATAATTTCATATTTGTTGCAAAGCATAACCATCACAAGCAAAGTTCCAGCCAATGGACCTCCGAGTTGAACCCGGAGTTCCATTGGCTGAAACATTGCTTGTGTTTTTTGTCCAAATGTGCAGAATTTGAAAGTGATACTTTTAGTGATAACTCCACTCCGCGGGTGATTTAGTTACAATTCACTTTCCACGCACTGTAGGTATTTATTCGTTCAGCCATTCAGAGCCATGATGTTATTTTATAAGACGATAAAACATAGTGTTCTTTGGCTTTGTTGCTTAAATTTCCTGATGTAACTCACTGTTGGAAAGATCTCTCGAAGCCCCTCCCAACTGTGTATTGCACCATTGCATTATATCACTTAATGAAAAAAACTTACCAAATAAGATGAAGTGTCCTAGAATGCTCAGAAAACAGGCTACATGGCAAAAAGATTGCCGGAGAAATATAAGTTAACAGAACTTTTTTCAGGTCTTCTTTAATTTTTAATTCTCACAGACCTCCAGCGTTGAAAAGGTTACAATAGCCTACATGTGAGCTAAAACGCCATCTGGTAGTTTTTACATCTCAACATTTAATAGAGTATAAAATGAAGGAGATCAGCTGATTGGGCCAATATTTATTGATTTTGGAATCCTCAATAAAATTGTCAGTGTCTGTTTTGGAAAAGACAAAAATATTTACCCTGACTGTCCTTTCAAAATTGTGAGAGTTGAACAATAAGGTGAGGGGAACAAGTAAAATATGAGTTTTAAAAAATTAAGTGCGAAACTAGGCGGCAGTTGAGAATAGCCAAATTTGAACCCAAAAATCACACGTCAACATATATTTTTTTCCTGTCCAATTTTTTAATGAGATGGTAAACTTACTGGATACAGGACTGTTTCCTCCCAAATGAGCTTGATGAGCTTAGGAGACAGAAAATGTTGACACTGTCGCCAATGCAAATCATTTAGTGTATTGTAAACCGAAGTATATAACTTGAATACTTTCTGTGGGTACTTTTCAATGGATATTCGAGTCGAAATAATGACAACAAACCTTCACCTTAAATTAGCCTGTCGTCAATTTCAATACCAACTAGACTTTATGATTCTGGTGAATCGTGGCTTTTCCAGATGAGATCCATGATTTTTCATGACCCCAGAGTGTCCGATGAATTGTTTTTAACTGTATCACTGAAGATCCTTTATTGATGTTATAAGAAAGGTGGGAATAGCAGTCTCAAATGACTCAGTTTGATAAAAAATGTTTAGGTAAAAACCATCATTAATGGTGGAGAGGGTTAATATCAATAACGTCACTCGACAAGTTAATGACCGACAAAATGAGTTATGTTTGTTTGACACATAACCACTAAGTGCTGTTCATATTTGAAAATGGTCCATTTTATCTAAAATGTATCTAAAATATTGATGTCTGGCAGCTTGTAGAGGGTTAACAAGAGCTAACAGGAATATTTTTCCATGCAACTTGTAATGTCACACCAAGAACTGCAAATGTCCATTTTTTTCTTTAAAATCTACAAGATGTTTTTAGAGAAATCCAGGGAGAACATGCATTTTAAGCTTTTGATGGGTGTGATTGTTTATCCAGCCCCAAACGGGTTAAGTGTTGTTTTATGAATACCCTTATTCGGTCCAAAAATAATTCTCTGTGAATTCTACTTCCACTTATGTTAATCTCTCCTTTTAACTTTTGAGTCTGTGGGTATGCAAACACAGCCCATTTTATCAAAATGTTGATGTTTGAAAACCTGCAGAGGGTCAACAAATGCTTGCTGGAATGTTTTGTACATGCAACTTGTAATGTCGCACTAAGATCTGAGGATGGCCATTTTTTCTTGAAAATCTACGAGATGTTTTTAGAGAAATCCTCGGATAACATGAATTTTTAACCTTTTCAGGGGTATTGCTCTGTAACCAGTCCTAAACGGTTAATGCTTGGTTTTGAGAATACCTTCATTACTAACAAAAAATATCCTCGCTGAATTCCACTTCCAATGAAGGAGGTTATGTTTATCTCGCAGGTACACATTGGGTGTTATGTTGCCCAAGAAAACACCCATTTTCTCAAAATGTCTATGGCTAACAGCTTCTTGAGGGTTAACAAATGCTTACCGAAATATTTTGTCCATGCAGTTTGTAATGTCACCCCATGACCTGCGAATGGTCAATTGTTCTTGACAAATTTTTTGGAGACAACCACAGAAACTGGAATTTTAAGCTTTTAATGGGTATATCTTCTCTAAGACCTCGATTTTTGAATACCATTACTACTTACAAAAATGTTTCCCTATCAGTTTTTGCGTCCGGTAAAACAAGTTACGTTTCTCTGCGGCATTCCCGTTTGATGTTGCTGGTGTCCAAAAAGAGACTATTTTTTCAAAATGTTGACACTTAGCAGCCCACGGAGGGTTAACAAATACTTACCTGAATATTTTATCCATGCAGCTGGTAATGTGACTCCACGAGACGTTTGTAAAGAAATTCAGGGAAAACATGATTTTTTAAAGCTTTTGATGGGTATTGCTATTAACCATCCCAAAAGGAGTTAATACTTGTTGTTTTTTAATACCCTTATTTCTAACAAATTTGGTCCTCGGTGAATTCCACTTCCAACAAAGTAGACTATGTTTATCTCTCGGGTATGCATTGGGTGCTGTGCGCGTACGAAAACTGCCTATTTCAACAAAATTACGAAGCTTAGTAACCTGCAGAGGGTTAATAAATGCTCACCGGAATATTTTGTCCATGCAGCTTATAATGTCACACAAAGACCTGCGAATAGTCATTATTTCTTGAAAACCTGCAAGTTGCTGTTAGAGAAATCTACAGAAAATGGAAATTTTAAGCTTTTCAGGAATACCTCTCTTTAACCAGCCTGAAATGGGTTAAGACTTCGACTTTTGAACAAAAATGTTTCCCCATCAATTTTGCGTCCGATAAAAGAAGGTACCTTTCTCGGTGGTACACCCAGTGGGAGGTGTTGGTGTCCAAATGTAGCCCATTTTATCACAATTTTTACGTTTAGCAACCCGGAGAGGGTTAACTAATGCTGACCGGATTATTTTATCCATGCAGCTTGTACTGTCACACCAAGACCTGGGAGTGACCAATTTTTTTTACAAATCTACAAGACTCGTTTAGAGAAATCCACGGAAAACATGATTTTTTGAGCTTTTGGAGGGTATTGCTGTTTAACTAGCCCAAAACGGGTTAACGCTTGTTTTTTTTAACACCCTTATTACTTACAAAAGTGATCCTCTGTGAATTCCACTTCCAATAAAGGAAGTTATGTTTATCTCTCGTGTATCGTGTGGGTGCTGTGTGGGCCCAAAAACAACCCATTTCATCAATATTTCGATGCTTGGCAGCCTGTGGAAAGTTACCATACGCATCGCCTAATATATCTTGTGTATCAATGGTCGTATCACATGCAGGTCTAGTAATGATGAATGTTTAAAACAAATCTACAAGACGCCTTGCGAGAAAGTGCCTATAAACCCCAATTTTGACAGGTTTTTTTTTCCAATTCTGGCGAAACAAGGGTTAAATCGAAAATTTCGCTTTGGTACATTTTTAGATTTTTCATACATCTATGAGTGTGCAAAATTGTGTGAAAATCAGTTCGAAAATGGCTTCTGAATCGTGCTGACAAAATGTGTGGAAAAAAAAACAAAACAAAAACTAGACTTTATGATTCTGGAGAATCATGGCTTTTCCCGGTGAGATTCCTTGATTTTTCATGACCCCACAGTGTCTGATGAATTGTTTGTAACTGTCTCAATGAAGTTCCTTCACTGATGTTATGAGAAAGTGAGTATAGTAGTCTCAAATGACTCAGTTTGATAAAAAAAAATTGTTTAGGTAAAAACCATCATTAACGGTGGAGTGAGTTAATATCAATACCGTCGTCCGACAAGTTAATGACCGACAAAAGCAGTTATGTTTGTTTGACACATACCCACTGAGTGCAGTGTCTATTTGAAAATGGTTCATTTTTTTCAAATGTATCCAAAATATTGATGTGTGGCAGCTTGTAGAGGGTTAACAAATGCTAACAGGAATATTTATTCATGCAACTTGTAATTTCAAACCAAAAACTGCTAATGGCCATTTTAGTTAATGGGAACTTTAAGCTTTTAAGGGGTACATCCCCTTAATCAGGCGAAAATGGGCTAAGACCTCGATTTTTGAATACCCTTACTACTTGCTTTTGGTTGTGGAACCTATATTGAAACCTGGCCTGTATTACTAGCTGGAAAATACACATATCAACTTTGGTTGAAATCAAATAATCCAAACTGGAGTTATCAGTCGGAAACCAATTGTTTACAGACAGATAGATGGACCGACAGATGGATGGACGAAAGTCATGACTATAGCCCTGACTATAAACAGTCAGGCTAAAAATGCATTTTGTACGAAAGAAAAAATATTGCATGAATGGCCCTGGGTAATGAGGAGGTGGGGTGAGGGGTTGGGGCGAGTGGGGGTGTGTTAGGGGAGACCATTTTTTTCCACATGTGGTCAGTCTAAATCCTTCAGAATGCATTTTGAGCAGAGAAAAGAAAATGCCTAACTGGCACCATAGGGGTGGGGTGGGTGGTGGGTGGTGATGTTTGTCTGGGTTTTTAACCACAAATTTTAACCAAAACTGTAAAAAACATTTTTGACGAAAGAAAAAAAAAAGTGCCTAATTGGCCCCCCGGGGGGGGGGGGGGGGTATGTGAGTTTAATAAAAGGTTCCGCGTGTAGTGACTGTAAATAGTTCAAAATGCATATTCAAGGAAAGAAGAAAAAAAATGTCTAATTGGGAGGGGGGGGGGGGGAGGAATAATTTCTGTCTGGATTTTTAACCACAAAATTTAACCAAAACTGTAAAAAAGCATATTTGACAAAAGAAAAAAAAAGGTACCACATGTAGTGACTGTAAATAGTTAAAACTGCATATTGGAGAAAACAATAGCCTAAATGGGGGGGGGGGGGGGGGGGGGGGGGGTAGGGGTGGTGGTGTTTGTCTGGGTTTTTAACCACAAACTAGGTTTCATCCTACCAAGCTACAATGAAATCCCTTCATAATTATGGCCTGTGGAATATTCTAAAGGTTTTCGGGCTTCGGGCCTCTGTTGCCGTCACAGTTGCCCAAAAGAGGACGTTCTCATATAGACGTTATATGAAGTCAACCTATCAAGTTACAATGAAATCCCTCCATAAATATGACCTGTAGACTGTGCTGAAGGTTTTCGGGCTTCGGGCATCTGTAGCCCTCACAGTTGCCCAATCACGACCAAAAGGGGACGTTCTCATGTAGACATTATGTGAAGTCAACCTGTCAAGTTACAATGAAATCCCTCCATAAATATGACCTGTAGACTGTGCTAAAGGTTTTCGGGTTTTGGGCTCGGGCTACGTCCAAATGGAAAAATTCTCATGTAGACATCATACGGAGTCATCGTATCAAGTTACAATGAAATCCGTCCATATTAAACATGATCTGCATACTGTGCTAAACGTTTTGGGGTTTCGGGCTTGGGCAGCTATCACGGTTGACAGATCATGCCGAAACGGGGACGTTCTCATCAATGGCATTATACAGAGGCGTTCTATGAAATTGCAATGAAATCCCTTCATAAATACGACCTGTAGATTGTGCTAATGGATTTCGGGTTTTGGACTCAGGCAGCCATATCGATTGACCGATTACGACCAAAAGGGGATGTTCTAATGTAGACATGACCTAAAACCTGCATATGAAATTTCGTGACGATCAGACAAGAACTACCGGGTATAGCCTGTACTTGAAGGTTGAATAAAAAAATTTAACCACAAACTTTAACCAAAACTCCAAATGTCAACTAAACAGGAAAAGAAAAAAAAACAAAAAAGCAACACTTGAACCTTCGGTAAAAAACTTTAACCACAAACTTTAACCAAAACTCTAAATGTTAACAGACGGACAGACGGACATACGGACAGACGGGCGGACGGACGGACAAAAGTCATTACTATAGCTCTCATTGTAAACAGTCGGGCTAAAAATGATCCTCGGTGAATTCCACTTCCAGCAAAGGAGATTATGTTTATTTCTCGGGTATACATTATGTGCTGTGTGTGTGCGAAAACCGCCCATTTCAACAAAATTACGATGCTTGGCAGCCTGTAGAGGGTTAATAAACGCTCACGGGAATATTTTGTCCATGCAACTTGTAATGTCACACAAAGATCTGCGAGTAGACAATTTTTCTTGAAAACCTACAAGATGTTTTCAGAGAAATCAACAGAAAATGGGAATTTTAAGCATTTAAGGGGTATCTCTCTTTAGCCTTCCCGAAATGGCTTAAGACTTCGACTTTTGAATACCCTTACTACTTACAAAAATGTGTCCGTATAAATTGTGCGCTCGATAAAGGAAGGCACTTTTCTTTGTGGCGTACCCATTGGGTGTTGTTGGTGTCCAAATACAGCCCGTTTTATCACAATTATGACATTTAGCTGCCTGTGGAAGGTTCACAAATGTACACCGGAGTATTTTGTCCATACAACTTCCATTGTCACACCAAGACCTGCGGGTGGCCATTTTTTCTTGAAAATCTACAATACTCGTTTAGAGAAATCTACCGAAGACATGCATTTTTGTGCTTTTGAGGGTATTGCAGTTTAACCAGCCCAAAACGGGTTAACGCTTGGTTTTTTGAATACCCTTATTACTTACAAAAATGGTCCACGGTGAACCCCACTTCCAATAAATGAAGTTATGTTTATCTTTCGTGAATCGTTTGGATGCTTTAGGGGCTCGAAAACAGCCCATTTTATCAAAATTTCGATGTTTGACATCCTGTGGAGGGTTAACATATGCACTGCCTAATATCTCTTGTATATGAATGGTCGTGTCACAGACAGGTCTAACAATAGTGAATGTTTAAAAAAAATCTGCAAGACGCGTTTCTATAAAGTGACTATCAACCCTAATTTTGACAGTTTTTTTGCCAATTCTGTCGAAATAAGTGTTAAATCGAAAATTTCGCTTGAGTACATTCTTAGATTTTTTGCCCCTCTATGCGTGTACAAAAATGTGTGAAAATCGGTTCGAAGATGGCTTCTGAATCATACGGACAAAATGTGTGGAAAAAAAAAACAAAAATAATAATCCGTAGAAAAACTTGACTTTATGATTCTGGAGAATCATGGCGTTTCCCGATGAGATTTCATAATTTTTCATGACCCCACAGTGTCTGATGAATTGTTTTTAACTGTCTCACTGAAGATCCTTCATTGATGTTATGAGAAAGGTGAGTATAGTAGTCTTAAATGACTCGGTTTGATAAACAAATTGTTTAGTTAAAAACCATCATTAACGGTGGAGTGGGTTAATGTCAATATCATCGTCCAACAAGTCAGGGGCCGACAAAGGGAGTTATGTTTGTTTGACACATACCCACTGAGTGTTGTGGCTATTTGAAAATGGTCCATTTTATCTCAAATGTATCCAAACCAAAATATTGATGTCTGGCAGCTTGTAGAGTGTTAACAAGTGCTAAAGGGAATATTTATTCAAGCAACTTGTAATGCCACACCAAGAACTGCGAATGGCCATTTTTTCTTTAAAATCTACAAGATGTTTTCAGAGAAATCCAGGGAGAACATGAATTTTAAGCTTTTGATGGGTATGATTGTTTATCCAGCCCAAAACGGATTAAGTGTTGTTTTTTGAATACTCTTATTACTTCCAAAATTAATTCTCTGTGAATTCTACTTCCGCTTATTTTGATCTCTCCTCTCAACATAGGGTGCTGTGGGTACTCAAACACAGCCCTTTTTATCACAATTTTGATGTTTGAGAACCTGAATAGGGTTAACAAATGCTTACAGGGATGTTTTGTACATGCAACTTGTAATGTCACACTAAGATCTGAGAATGGCCCATTTTTCTTGAAAATCTATGTGAACGTTTTTAGAGAAATCCTCGGATAACATGAATTTTTAACCTTTTGAGGGGTATCGCTCTGTAACCAGCCCAAAGTGGGTTAATGCTTGGCTTTGTGAATACCTTCATTACTTACAAAAATGATCTTCGGTGAATTCAACTTCCAATGAAGGAGGTTATGTTTATCTCGCAGGTACACATTTGGTGATATGGTTGCCCAAGTACAGCCCGTTTTCTCAAAATGTCTATGCTTGGCAGCTTCTTCAGGGCTAACAAATACTTTCCGAAATATTTTGACCATGCAAGTTGTAATGTCACTCCAAGACCTGCGAAAGGTCAATTTTTCTTGAATTTTTTTTTGGAGAAATCAACAGAAAACTGGCATTTTAAGCTTTTAAGGGGTATATCTCCTTAACTAGTCAAAAATGGGTTAAGACCTCGATTTTTGAATACACTTACTACTTGCAAAGATGTTTCCCTGTCAGTTATGAGTCCGGTAAAAAAAGTTATGTTTCTCTGTTGCATTCCCGTTTGATGTTGTTGGTGTCCAAAAAGAGACTATTTTTTCAAAATTTTGACATTTAGCAGCCCATGGAGGGTTAACAAATGCTTACCGGAATAATTTATCCAATCAACTGGTAATGTGACACCAAGACCAATCAATGGCCATTTTCTCTTGGAAACCCAACCAGATGTTTGTAAAGAAACCCAGGGAAAACATAAATTGTTAAACTTTTGATGGGTATCGCTATTAAGAACCACAAAAGAGGTTAACGCTTGTTTTTTTCAATACCCTTATTACTAACAAAAATGGTTCTCGGTGAATTCCACTTCCAACAAAGGAGATTCCAACATCCCACTTCAACAAAATAACGAAGCTTGGCAGCCTGTAGAGGGTTAATAAATGCTCACCGGAATATTTTGTCCATGCAACTTGTAATTTCACACAAAGACCTGCGAATAGTCAACTTTTCTTGAAAACCTACATGTTGCTTTTTGAGAAATTCACAGAAAATGGGAATTTTAAGCTTTTAAGGTGTCTCTCTCGTTAGCCCGCCCAAAATGGGTTAAGACTCGACTTTTGAACACCCTTACTACTTACAAAAATGTTTCCGTATAGAGTATGCGCTCGATAAAAGAAGGAACGTTTCTTTCTGGCGTACCCATTGGGTGCAGTTGGCGTCCAAAAACAGCCCATTTTATCACAATTTTGACTTTCAGCAGCCTGTGGAGGGTTAACGAATGCTCACCGTAGTATTTCATCCATGCAACTTCTATTGTCACACCAAGACCTAGGAGTGACAATTTTTCTTGAAAATCTACAAGATTCGTTTAGAGAAATCCACGGAAAACATGAATTTTTGAGCTTTATGGGGGTATTGCTGTTTAACCAGCCCAAAACGGGTTAACGCTTGGTTTTAAGAACACCCTTATTACTTACAAAAATGATCCTCGGTGAACTCCATTTCCAATAAAGGAAGTTATGTTTATCTCTCGTGTATCGTGTGGGTGCCGTGGGGGCCTGAAACCGACCCATTGTATCAAAATTTCGATGTTTGGCAGCTGTGGAGGGTTACCATATGCATCGCCGACTATGTCGTGTGTATCAAAGGTTGTGTGACAGACTGGTCTAGAAATGATGATATACGCCTCGTACTGATTAGTGAATAATTGTCTACAAATGTGACATTCGGTGGTTTCGTTATATTTTCGTTGTTGCTCTGGCGTGATGATCATGTCTTTAGGTTCTTTAAATTCGATTCTAACTCTTCCACGAATCTTTCAGCCACGTCGTCGTTATCTGAACATTTACTGTAGATGAAAGGACCGGACGATTGAGAATCGTCGAAAGAACATTTCACATAATAACAATAGCCCGAAGGTACGTGTTTCTGGTATTTTTCAGCGTAACTCCTATGCTCGTCGGGCTGGCAAGAATTTATTGTCGTGGTGAAGCATTCGAAATTGCCATAGACGATGAATGGTGGTTCTAATCTTCTATTGTAATGACGAAAGTGCACATAAGTGTTAGGTTTAGGTCTTTTGATGGCGACGCCTTGCTTTTTGCTGCAATATTCCCGATGATGCATCAACGGTTCTTGACGACGGAACGAATTCATGCGGTTGAGACAGAAAAACCTCTTGCTGTTATGTTTACAAATCTGTTTCGACAACAATCTACAGTTAAAACTAGAAGTCCTGTCCCGAAATGCGCACAAATAGCACGTCGGTCTGCGCGTTAATCTACGCGTTGTGACCATAATACGGCTATCAAATTCTGCTCATTTGGTCTGTGCACAAGCAATGTTTCAGCCAATGGACCTCCGGGTAACCCGGAGGTCCATTGGCAGAAACATTGCCCGTGTTTTCTATGAGTAACCAGGAGAACCAGCCGTGCTTTGGATGCCATTCGATATGGAAATTGCGCGCAATTCCTACGCGCAATTAAGCCTAGATAAGGGCACTATTCGTGACAGGACTTCTAGTTTTAACTGTAACCATTTCTTTAATCCAGCAATAATGTCGATTGTCACATTTCGAAATTAATAACAAGTTAACAATCTTTTTTCTCTCTTCGTGCAAAGTCTGTCTGAGAGGATAGACTATTCCTTTTTTATCATTTCCCTCGTATCCCAAGACGTTCATGGCCACGGTGGGATTTAGCTTTTCCAAACCTTTGATGTATTTCAACAGTGTCGGGAAAGACACTCCCATCCAATCGAGATTTTTATAAGTCTCCACAACATGCTTGGAAACTCCCTGAGCATTCTTTTTTACCAGATACAAGTCCGATGTGATCGTCCATTTGAAACACTTGTTATCATCTTCATTTTTCACGTTGTTCACAGCTTATTTTTTAAATACGAAATAAGGTAATTGTATATATGAAGATGCTTTCAAAGGATCGTGTCTATCCACGTGAATCTGGAAATTCAATATCTTCTCAAATGTCCAACCACTTCCCTATTTTTGATAAGTAGCCATAGATTCCAACATCTTGTATTTCATCACTTCGTAAACGTCGGCTAATTCGACGTCTCTAAACACAATCTGGTTTTTAGATCGGAAATAGGTATCTTCCACCACGCTCTCACCCGTCTTCGCATTGACCTTTTTCATCAGACAATGTAAGATCATGTTTATTTTTATACCCTTATCTAGGCGTTTTCAAAATACGTTCAACACTCTACCCTTCACCCGTTCCACGAACGATTTGGGACCGAGTTCTGCGAGACCGGACTTCACGTTGAAAGTTTTAAACCATCCTTTGATGCCTTCGTCTCGTTCTACAAAAATCAATGGTGACTTCAATGCTTTGATTATGATTTCCGTTATCGCATTGAATCCATTTCTTTCATTCACCCCTCTTGCGGTTGCATCCATAGTGTTTTTATAATGAATCGTCATCTCGAACCGTGTCGCTTTTCATTTTATTATCATTCTCTTTTGAAACCTTCTGCCGTTCCATCACTTTTCGTTTAATTGCCGTCTTCTTCTTAGTTTCCTATGTGGTCGTTTGTTGATGCTGTTTTGTCATCGCTGGCTTCTCATCTTTTTTTTTTGCAATTCAAGTTGCTTTTGTCACTACCACAGATCTTTCGTCCATTCCTTTTCCATCGAGCAAATGGCCGATGCATTCGTCTTTTTTCATGTATTTGACACCTTTCAATTTCAACGACTGACGCACTTTGGTTTGTAATTTCACCAGTGTTAGATCACAAGTCTCCTTGTGCATGTCTTCAATCAATCATTCTTTGGTTTTGTAACGTTTATAATGTTTTATTCCTAGATTTCTAAAGTACTTTTTCAACTGGGGTATGGTAGACAAATATAATTTTTTTCTTCACAATATATAATGTGTTTATTTTATGTTTGGCATTATTTTTGTGTGTATGCTAAACTTCTTATTTAATATGTATATATAATATTTTTTTAACTTTTTTAAAAATAAAATTTTTGTGAATTACTAAACTTATTTATTTTTTGTTGTTGTTTTTTTGTTTGTTTTAATGACAAAAACCCAGAAAAAACGCATACTAACTCATGATAAGTACTTTAATGAACTTTTCTAGTCGAGATTAAAATCTATCTATAATGTACTGACTCTCTCTCTTTTCATTATTTCGCGTCCGTGACGTGCATGTTAATTTAAAGCTATCGTCTCCCCGCTGATAAATCCATCGGGAAATCAGATTCACCCTCTCGAACGACGTTCTTCCCCGATGATCAGATTCAATTTGTCGACCACTTCTTTAGAGACGTTCGGATATATATTACTCCCGTAGATCAGCGACAGATCGTCTGAATATTTTTTTTTATCTTCTTCGAGAGGATGGCTAATAGATTGTCTTGACATTCATACATTAATTCGAGGGTGGTCTCGTTCAATTTCAAAGGCAATGTATATTTGTCGTATTCCTCTCTCAGTCCAGTCGTTTCCATGTCCTTCAATTCGATGGCGTCATGTGATTGCAGTCTATAAATTTTACTATCGAACTTCGAAAATCTCTCGACTCTCTTCAATTTTAATGCGAATTGTTTAGGTACTGACGATTTCAAAACTGATTATTTTTTTTAAATGATAATAAATATTAATTGTAAAAAATTTTTTTTTTTTTTACTTCTTATTATATATGTAAAAAATAAGAACCTTTACAGTTTTTTTCTTTAATGACAAAAACAGTTATTAAATTTTATGTGTTTTTTAGCTCACCGAAGGGAGCTAAACTTATCACTTGCCGTCCGTCGTCCGTCGTCGTCTGTTCGGCGTCGTGAACATTTTTCAAACGACTTCTCCTCTGAAACCGTTAGGTCGATTTGCTCGAAACTTGGTATGGATGTTCATTACCATATGTCAATTCAAGTTTGTTCAAATAAAGTGGACCTGCACACTTGGGGCTCCATAGGGGGCATAACTCCGATAGCACTCTATGTATATTAGAGAAATTACTAAAACATCTTCCTCTCCAGCACAAGTGGGCAGAATCATTTGATATTTGGTATACAGCATTATGGGGTGGATCTGATTCAAGTTTGTTAAAATCGGCCCCCTGGATTCATATTTGGGCTCACTATAGAAGCCCAAATTCGAACTTATTGCATTTCAGGCAAATTTCTTAAAAACTCTTCTTCTCCAGATCCAGTATTTATTTATTTATTGGTGTTTAAGGTCACATATTTCTGTACAATGGCTAACCATGACTGTGACAGCTTTACGGGTGGAGGAAGCCGGAGTACCTGGAGAGAACCACCGAGCAACGGCGAGCAACTGTCAGCTCTCCAACATACCAACTCCATACAAGCAGGGTTAGCATTGGTTGAAGACAGGTGCACCATCGACGTGCAGTACGCCTCAGTACACGACGTCACCGTGCCACACATGGGCAATGGGGTGAAGTGTATTGCCCAAGGACACAACGCGGTTGCCGCAGGTGGGATTCGAACCGAGGACCTCTCAGCTTGCAGCGTGCACCTCTACCAACTGAGCCACCGCGCCCCTTCTCCAGATCCAGCAGGCAGAATCTTTTGGTATTTGGTATGCAACACTGGGGGTGGATCTGATTCAAGTTTGTTCAAATCGGCTCCCTGGATTCACATTTGGTCTCAGTATAGAAGCCCGAATTCTAACTTAGTGCATTTCAGGCAAATTTCTTTAAAAATCTATTAGAGCACGTTGATTGGTCAAATTAAACAGGTGGTATGATAATTAACGAGACCCTGGATATTCGTCTGGATATTTGGCGAGGGATTCGCCCTCGTCCATTATCTGGCCTAATACCCCAGATCTCGTTTATTACCCTTTACTGAATTGTTTCAATGCATTTCAGTCCAAGCTTGGCGAACGGTCGTTTTGCTCGCCTATTTCTCACCTTAAAGGGAAAAGAGCGAACAATTTGTTTATTGTTCTACATTACTAGATCTTAAACCAACAGCGCGAAATTTTGCTCAAAATTCCTTTACAGTACGTGGAGAGTGTATTAGCATTAAATTACCCGCAGATTGTGATTCCACCTGAGCAATAATTTCATATTTGTTGCAAAGCATAACCATCACAAGCAAAGTTCCAGCCAATGGACCTCCGGGTTAAACCCGGAGGTCCATTGGCTGAAACATTGCTTGTGTTTTTTGTCCATATGTGCAGAATTTGAAAGTGATACTTTTAGTGATAACTCCACTCCGCGGGTGATTTAGTTACAATTCACTTTCCACGCACTGTAGGTATTTATTCGTTCAGCCATTCAGAGCCATGATGTTATTTTATAAGACGATAAAACATAGTGTTCTTTGGCTTTGTTGCTTAAATTTCCTGATGCAAGTCACTGTTGGAAAGATCTCTTGAAGCCCCTCCCAACTGTGTATTGCACCATTGCATTATATCACTTAATGAAAAAAACTTACGAAATAAGATGAAGTGTCCTAGAATGCTCAGAAAACAGGCTACATGGCAAAAAGATTGCCTGAGAAATAGAAGTTAACAGAACTTTTTTCAGGTCTTCTTTAATTTTTAATTCTCACAGACTTCCAGCGTTGAAAAAGGTTACAATAGCCTACATGTGAGCTAAAACGCCATCTGGTAGTTTTTACATCTCAACATTTAATAGAGTATAAAATGAAGGAGATCAGATGATTGGGCCAATATTTATTGATTTTGGAATCCTCAATAAAATTGTCATTGTCTGTTTTTGGAAAAGACAAAAATATTTACCCTGACTGTCCTTTCAAAATTGTGGGAGTTGAACAATAAGGTGAGGGGAACAAGTAAAATATGAGTTTTAAAATATTAAGTGCGAAACTAGGCGGCAGTTGAGAATCGCCAAATTTGAACCCAAAAATCACACGTCAACATATATTTTTTTCCTGTCCAATTTTTTAATGAGATGGTAAACTTACTGGATACAGGACTGTTTCCTCCCAAATGAGCTTGATGAGCTTAGGAGACAGAAAATGTTGACACTGTCGCCAATGCAAATCATTTAGTGTATTGTAAACCGAAGTATATAACTTGAATACTTTATGTGGGTACTTTTCAATGGATATTCGAGTCGAAATAATGACAACAAACCTTCACCTTAAATTAGCCTGTCGTCAATTTCAATAACAACTAGACTTTATGATTCTGGAGAATCATGGCTTTTCCAGATGAGATCCATGATTTTTCATGACCCCAGAGTGTCCGATGAATTGTTTTTAACTGTATCACTGAAGATCCTTTATTTATGTTATAAGAAAGGTGGGGATAGCAGTCTCAAATGACTCAGTTTGATAAAACATCATTAATGGTGGAGAGGGTTAATATCAATATCGTCGCTCGACAAGTTAATGACCGACAAAATGAGTTATGCTTGTTTGACACATACCCACTAAGTGCTGTTCATATTTGAAAATGGTCCATTTTATCTAAAATGTATCCAAAATATTGATGTCTGGCAGCTTGTAGAGGGTTAACAAGAGCTAACAGGAATATTTTTCCATGCAACTTGTAATGTCACACCAAGAACTGCGAATGTCCATTTTTTCTTTAAAATCTACAAGATGTTTTTAGAGAAATCCAGGTAGAACATGCATTTTAAGCTTTTGATGGGTATGATTGTTTATCCAGTCCAAAACGGGTTAAGTGTTGTTTTATAAATACCCTTGTTAGGTCCAAAAATAATTCTCAGTGAATTCTACTTCCACTTATGTTAATCTCTCCTTTTAACTTTGGAGTCTGTGGGTATGCAAACACAGCCCATTTTATCAACATGTTGATGTTTGAAAACCTGCAGAGGGTCAACAAATGCTTGCTGGAATGTTTTGTACATGCAACTTGTAATGTC
The DNA here is from genome assembly GCA_031216915.1 of Pictodentalium vernedei. Taxonomy (NCBI): domain Eukaryota; kingdom Metazoa; phylum Mollusca; class Scaphopoda; order Dentaliida; family Dentaliidae; genus Pictodentalium; species Pictodentalium vernedei. The sequence goes on from CM062293.1 coordinate 507,643,161, forward strand.
GCACTAAGATCTGAGGATGGCCATTTTTTCTTGAAAATCTACGAGATGTTTTTAGAGAAATCCTCGGATAACATGAATTTTTAACCTTTTCAGGGGTATTGCTCTGTAACCAGTCCTAAACGGTTAATGCTTGGTTTTGAGAATACCTTCATTACTAACAAAAAATATCCTCGCTGAATTCCACTTCCAATGAAGGAGGTTATGTTTATCTCGCAGGTACACATTGGGTGTTATGTTACCCAAGAAAGCACCCATTTTCTCAAAATGTCTATGGCTAACAGCCTCTGGAGGGTTAACAAATGCTTACCGAAATATTTTGACCATGCAACTTGTAATGTCACCCCATGACCTGCGAATGGTCAATTGTTCTTGACAATTTTTTTGGAGACAACCACAGAAACTGGAATTTTAAGCTTTTAATGGGTATATCTTCTCTTGAAGTCAAAAATGGGCTAAGACCTCGATTTTTGAATACCATTACTACTTACAAAAATGTTTCCCTATCAGTTTTTGCGTCCGGTAAAACAAGTTACGTTTCTCTGCGGCATTCCCATTTGATGTTGTTGGAGTCCAAAAACAGACTATTTTGTCGAAGTTTTGACATTTAGCAGCCCATGGAGGGTTAACAAATGCTTACCTGAATATTTTATCCATGCAACTGGTAATGTGACTCCAAGACCTATCAATGGCCATTTTCTCTTGAAAACCCACGAGACGTTTGTAAAGAAATTCAGGGAAAACATGATTTTTTAAAGCTTTTGATGGGTATTGCTATTAACCATCCCAAAAGGGGTTAATGCTTGTTGTTTTTTAATACCCTTATTACTAACAAATTTGGTCCTCGGTGAATTCCACTTCCAACAAAGTAGATTATGTTTATCTCTCGGGTATGCATTGGGTGCTGTACGCGTATGAAAACTGCCTATTTCAACAAAATTACGATGCTTAGTAGCCTGTAGAGGGTTAATAAATGCTCACCGGAATATTTTGTCCATGCAGCTTATAATGTCACACAAAGACCTGCGAATAGTCATTATTTCTTGAAAACGTGCAAGTTGCTTTTAGAGAAATCTACAGAAAATGGAAATTTTAAGCTTTTAAGGAATACCTCTCTTTAACCAGCCCGAAATGGGTTAAGACTTCGACTTTTGAACAAAAATGTTTCCCCATCAATTTTGCGTCCGATAAAAAAGGTACCTTTCTCGGTGGTACACCCAGTGGGAGGTGTTGGTGTCCAAATGTAGCCCATTTTATCACAATTTTTACGTTTAGCAACCCGGAGAGGGTTAACTAATGCTGACCGGATTATTTTATCCATGCAGCTTGTACTGTCACGCCAAGACCCGGGAGTGACCAATTTTTCTTACAAATCTACAAGACTCGTTTAGAGAAATCCACGGAAAACATTAATTTTTGAGCTTTTGGGGGGTATTGCTGTTTAACCAGCCCAAAACGGGTTAACGCTTGGTTTATTGAACACCCTTATTACTTACAAAAATGATTCTCTGTGAATTCCACTTCCAATAAATGAAGTTATGTTTATCTCTCGTGTATCGTTTTGGTGCTGCGGGGGCCCAAAAACAACCCATTTCATTAATATTTCGATGCTTGGCAGCCTGTGGAGAGTTACCATATGCATCGCCTAATATCTCTTGTGTATCAATGGTCGTATCACATGCAGGTCTAGTAATGATGAATGTTTAAAACAAATCTACAAGACGCCTTGCGAGAAAGTGCCTATAAACCCCAATTTTGACAGGTTTTTTTGCCAATTCTGGCGAAACAAGGGTTAAATCGAAAATTTCGTTTTGGTACATTTTTAGATTTTTCATACATCTATGAGTGTGCAAAATTGTGTGAAAATCAGTTCGAAAATGGCTTCTGAATCGTGCTGACAAAATGTGTGAAAAAAAAAAAAACAAAAAAAAACTAGACTTTATGATTCTGGAGAATCATGGCTTTTCCCGGTGAGATTCCTTGATTTGTCATGACCCCACAGTGTCTGATGAATTGTTTGTAACTGTCTCAATGAAGTTCCTTCACTGATGTTATGAGAAAGGTGGGTATAGAAGTCTCAAATGACTCAGTTTGATAAAAAAAAAAACATCATTAACGGTGGAGTGAGTTAATATCAATACCGTCGTCCGACAAGTTAATGACCGACAAAAGCAGTTATGTTTGTTTGACACATACCCACTGAGTGCAGTGTCTATTTGAAAATGGTCCATTTTTTCTCAAATGTATCCAAAATATTGATGTATGGCAGCTTGTAGAGGGTTAACAAATGCTAACAGGAATATTTATTCATGCAACTTGTAATTTCAAACCAAAAACTGCGAATGGCCATTTTACTTAATGGGAACTTTAAGCTTTTAAGGGGTACATCTCCTTAATCAGGCGAAAATGGGTTAAGACCTCGATTTTTTGAATACCCTTACTACTTGCTTTTGGTTGTGGAACCTATATTGAAACCTGGCCTGTATTACTAGCTGGAAAATACACATATCAACTTTGGTTGAAATCAAAATAATCCAAACTGGAGTTATCAGTCGGAAACCAATTGTTTACAGACAGATGGATGGACCGACAGATGGATGGACGAAAGTCATGACTATAGCCCTGACTATAAACAGTCAGGCTAAAAAATGCATTTTGTACGAAAGAAAAAATATTGCATGAATGGCCCTGGGTAAGGAGGAGGTGGGGTGAGGGGTTGGGGCGAGTGGGGGTGTGTTAGGGGAGTCCATTTTTTTCCACATGTGGTCAGTCTAAATCCTTCAGAATGCATTTTGAGCAGAGAAAAGAAAATATGTGAGTTTAATAAAAGGTTCCGCGTGTAGTGACTGTAAATAGTTCAAAATGCATATTCAAGGAAAGAAGAAAAAAATGCCTAATTGGGGGGGGGGGGGGGGGGGGGGGGGGGAGGGAGGAACAATTTCTGTCTGGATTTTTAACCACAAACTTTAACCAAAACTGTAAAAATGCATATTTGACAAAAGGAAAAAAAGGTTCCACACGTAGTGACTGTAAATAGTTCAAAATGCATATTGGAGAAAAAAAGCCTAATTGGGGGGGGGGGGGGGGGTGTTAGGAGTGGTGGTTTGTCTGGGTTTTTAACCACAAACTTGGAGTCACCCTACCAAGCTACAATGAAATCCCTTCATAATTATGGCCTGTGGAATATTCTAAAGGTTTTCGGGCTTCGGGCCTCTGTTGCCGTCACAGTTGCCCAAAAGGGGACGTTCTCATATAGACGTTATATGAAGTCAACCTATCAAGTTACAATGAAATCCCTCCATAAATATAAACGTGTAGACCGTGCTAAAGGTTTTCGGGCTTCGGGCTCGGGCAGCCATCATGGTTGAATAATCGCAACCAAAAGGGGACATTCTCATCTGGGCATCATGTAGATTGATCCTACGAAGTTACAATAAAATCCCTTCATAAATATGACTGGTAGACTGTGCTGAAGGTTTTCGGGCTTCGGGCATCTGTAGCCCTCACAGTTGCCCAATCATGACCAAAAGGGGACGTTCTCATGTAGACATTATATGAAGTCAACCTATCAAGTTACAATGAAATCCCTCCATAAATATGACCTGTAGACTGTTCTAAAGGTTTTCGAGTTTTGGGCTCGGGCAGTCGTGACGGTTGATAGATCACGTCCAAATGGAAAAATTCTCATGTAGACATCATACGGAGTCATCGTATCAAGTTACAATGAAATCCGTCCATATTAAACATGATCTGCAGACTGTGCTAAACGTTTTGGGGTTTCGGGCTTGGGCAGCCATCACGGTTGACAGATCATGCCGAAACGGGGACGTTCTCATCTAGGCATTATACAGAGGCGTTCTATGAAATTGCAATGAAATCCCTTCATAAATACGACCTGTAGATTGTGCTAATGGTTTTCGGGTTTTGTACTCAGGCAGCCATATCGGTTGACCGATCACGACCAAACGGGGATGTTCTAATGCAGACATGACCTAAAACCTGCATATGAAATTTCGTGACGATCTGACAAGAACTACCGGGTATAGCCTGTACTTGAAGGTTGAATAAAAAAATTTAACCACAAACTTTAACCAAAACTCTAAATGTTAACAGACGGACAGACGGAGAGACGGACAGACGGGCGGACGGACGGACAAAAGTCATTACTATAGCCCTCATTGTAAACAGTCGGGCTAAAAATGATCCTCGGTGAATTCCACTTCCAGCAAAGGAGATTATGTTTATTTCTCGGGTATACATTATGTGCTGTGGGTGTGCGAAAACAGCCCATTTCAACAAAATTACGATGCTTGGCAGCCTGTAGGGGGTTAATAAACGCCCACGGGAATATTTTGTCCATGCAACTTGTAATGTCACACAAAGATCTGCGAGTAGACAATTTTTCTTGAAAACCTACAAAATGTTTTCAGAGAAATCAACAGAAAATGGGAATTTTAAGCTTTTAAGGGGTATCTCTCTTTAGCCTTCCCGAAATGGCTTAAGACTTCGACTTTTGAATACCCTTACTACTTACAAAAATAATTCCGTATAAATTGTGCGCTCGATAAAAGAAGGCACTTTTCTTTGTGGCGTACCCATTGGGTGTTGTTGGGGTCCAAATACAGCCCGTTTTATCACAATTATGACATTTAGCTGTCTGTGGATGGTTAACAAATGTACACCGGAGTATTTTGTCCATACAACTTCCATTGTCACACCAAGACCTGCGGGTGGCCAATTTTTTTTGAAAACCTACAAGACTCGTTTTGAGAAATCTATCTATCTTGTGCTTTTGAGGGTATTGCAGTTTAACCACCCCAAAACGGGTTAACGCTTGGTTTTTTGACTACCCTTATTACTTACAAAAATGATCCACGGTGAATCCCACTTCCAATAAATGAAGTTATGTTTATCCTTCGTGAATCGTTTGGATGCTTTAGGGGCTCGAAAACAGCCCATTTCATCAAAATATCGATGTTTGACAGCCTGTGGAGGGTTAACATATGCACTGCCTAATATCTCTTGTATATGAATGGTCGTGTCACAGACAGGTCTAACAATAGTGAATGTTTAAAAAAATCTGCAAGACGCGTTTCTATAAAGTGACTATCAACCCTAATTTTGACAGTTTTTTTTGCCAATTCTGTCGAAATAAGTGTTAAATCGAAAATTTCGCTTGAGTACATTCTTAGATTTTTTGCCCCTCTATGCGTGTACAAAATTGTGTGAAAATCGGTTCGAAGATGGCTTCTGAATCGTACGGACAAAATGTGTGGGAAAAAAAACCCAAAAATAATAATCCGTAGAAAAACTTGACTTTATGATTCTGGAGAATCATGGCGTTTCCCGATGAGATTCCTTAATTTTTCATGACCCCACAGTGTCTGATGAATTGTTTTTAACTGTCTCACTGAAGTTCCTTCATTGATGTTATGAGAAAGGTGAGTATAGTAGTCTTAAATGACTCGATTTGATAAACAAATTGTTTAGATAAAAACCATCATTAACGGTGGAGTGGGTTAATGTCAATATCGTCGTCCAACAAGTCAGGGGCCGACAAAAGGAGTTATGTTTGTTTGACACACACCCACTGAGTGTTGTGGCTATTTGAAAATGGTCCATTTTATCTCAAATGTATCCAAACCAAACTATTGATGTCTGGCAGCTTGTAGAGGGTTAACAAGTTCTAAAGGGAATATTTATTCAAGCAACTTGTAATGTCACACCAAGAACTGCGAATGGCCATTTTTTCTTTAAAATCTACAAGATGTTTTCAGAGAAATCAAGGGAGAACATGAATTTTAAGCTTTTGATGGGTATGATTGTTTATCCAGCCCAAAACGGGTTAAGTGTTGTTTTTTGAATACTCTTATTACTTCCAAAATTAATTCTCAGTGAATTCTACTTCCGCTTATTTTGATCTCTCCTCTCAACATCGGGTGCTGTGAGTACGCAAACACAGCCCTTTTTATCAAAATTTTGATGTTTGAGAACCTGCATAGGGTTAACAAATGCTTACAGGGATGTTTTGTACATGCAACTTGTAATGTCACACTAAGATCTGAGAATGGCCCATTTTTCTTGAAAATCTATGTGATGTTTTTAGAGAAATCCTCGGATAACATGATTTTTTAACCTTTTGAGGGGTATCGCTCAGTAACCAGCCCTAAGTGGGTTAATGCTTGCTTTTGTGAATACCTTCATTACTTACAAAAAATGATCTTCGGTGAATTCAACTTCCAATGAAGGAGGTTATGTTCATCTCGCAGGTACACATTTGGTGATATGGTTGCCCAAGTACAGCCCATTTTCTCAAAATGTCTATGCTTGGCAGCTTCTTGAGGGTTAACAAATGCTTTCCGAAATATTTTGACCATGCAAGTTGTAATGTCACTCCAAGACCTGCGAATGGTCAATTTTTCTTGAATTTTTTTTGTTTGGAGAAATCAACAGAAAACTGGAATTTTAAGCTTTTAAGGGGTATATCTCCTTAACTAGTCAAAAATGGGTTAAGACCTCGATTTTTGAATATACTTACTACTTGCAAAGATGTTTCCCTGTCAGTTTTGAGTCCGGTAAAAAAGTTATGTTTCTCTGTTGCTTTTCCGTTTGATGTTGTTGGTGCCCAAAAAGACACTATTTTTTTCAAAATTTTGACATTTAGCAGCCATGGAAGGTTAACAAATGCTTACCGGAATAATTTATCCAATCAACTGGTAATGTGACACCAAGACCTATCAATGGCCATTTTCTCTTGGAAACCCTACCAGATGTCTGTAAAGAAACCCAGGGAAAACATAAATTGTTAAACCTTTGATGGGTATCGCTATTAAGAACCACAAAAGAGGTTAACGCTTATTTTTTTTGAATACCCTTATTACTAACAAAAATGATTCTCGGTGAATTCCACTTCCAACAAAGGAGATTATGTTTATTTCTCAGGTACACGTTGGGTGCTGTGCGTGTCCGAAAACATCCCACTTCAACAAAATAACGAAGCTTGGTAGCCTGTAGAGGGTTAATAAATGCTCACCGGAATATTTTGTCCATGCAACTTGTAATTTCACACAAAGACCTGCGAATAGTCAACTTTTCTTGAAAACCTACATGTTGCTTTTTGAGAAATTCACAGAAAATGGGAATTTTAAGCTTTTAAGGTGTCTCTCTCGTTAGCCCGCCCAAAATGGGTTAAGACTCGACTTTTGAACACCCTTACTACTTACAAAAATGTTTCCGTATAGAGTATGCGCTCGATAAAAGAAGGAACGTTTCTTTCTGGCGTACCCATTGGGTGCAGTTGGCGTCCAAAAACAGCCCATTTTATCACAATTTTGACTTTCAGCAGCCTGTGGAGGGTTAACAAATGCTCACCGTAGTATTTCATCCATGCAACTTCTATTGTCACACCAAGACCTGGGAGTGACAATTTTTTCTTGAAAATCTACAAGATTCGTTTAGAGAAATCCACGGAAAACATGAATTTTTGAGCTTTATGGGGGTATTGCTGTTTAACCAGCCCAAAACGAGTTAACGCTTGGTTTTAAGAACACCCTTGTTACTTACAAAAATGATCCTTGGTGAACTCCATTTCCAATAAAGGAAGTTATGTTTATCTCTCGTGTATCGTGTGGGTGCCGTGGGGGCCTGAAACCGACCCGTTTCATCAAAATTTCGATGTTTGGCAGCCTGAGGAGGGTTACCATATGCATCGTCGAATATGTCGTGTGTATCGAAGGTTGTGTGACAGACTGGTCTAGAAATGATGATATACGCCTCGTACTGATTATTGAATAATTGTCTACAAATGTGACATTCGGTGGTTTCGTTATATTTTCGTTGTTGCTCTAGCGTGATGATCATGTCTTTAGGTTCTTTAAATTTGATTCTAACTCTTCCACGAATCTTTCAGTCACGTCGTCGTCATCTGAACATTTACTGTAGATGAAAGGACCTGACGATTGAGAATCGTCGAAAGAACATTTCACATAATAACAATAGCCCGAAGGTACGTGTTTCTGGTATTTTTCAGCGTAACTCCTATGCTCGTCGGGCTGGCAACAATTTATTGTCGTGGTGAAGCATTCGAAATCGCCATAGACGATGAATGGTGGTTCTAATCTTCTATTGTAATGACGAAAGTGCACATAAGTGTTAGGTTTAGGTCTTTTGATGGCGACGCCTTGCTTTTTGCTGCAATATTCCCGATGATGCATCAACGGTTCTTGACGACGGAACGAATTCATGCGGTTGAGACAGAAAAACCTCTTGCTGTTATGTTTACAAATCTGTTTCGACAACAATCTACAGTTAAAACTAGAAGTCCTGTCCCGAAATGCGCACAAATAGCACGTCGGTCTGCGCGTTAATCTACGCGTTGTGACCATAATACGGCTATCAAATTCTGCTCATTTGGCATGTGCACAAGCAATGTTTCAGCCAATGGACTTCCGGGTAACCCGGAGGTCCATTGGCAGAAACATTGCCTGTGTTTTCTATGAGTAACCAGGAGAACCAGCCGTGCTTTAGATGCCATTCGATATGGCAATTGCGCGCAATTCCTACGCGCAATTAAGCCTAGTTAAGCGCACAGTTCGTGACAGGACTTCTAGTTTTAACTGTACCCATTTCTTTAATCCAGCAATAATGTCGATTGTCACATTTCGAAATTAATAACAACTTAACAATCTTTTCTCTCTCTTTGTGCAAAGGCTGTCTATTCTTTTTTTTATCATTTCCCTCGTATCCAAAGACGTTCATGGCCACGGTGGGATTTAGCTTTTCCAAACCTTTGATGTCTTTCAGCAGTGTCGGGAAAGACACTCCCATCCAATCGAGATTTTTATAAGTCTCCACATACTTGGAAACTCTCTGAGCATTCTTTTTTACCGGATACAAGTCCGATGTGATCGCCCATTTGAAACACTTATCATCTTCATTTTTCACGTTGTTCACAGCTTATTTTTTAAATACGAAATAAGGTAATTGTATATATCAAGATGCTTTCAAAGGATCGTGTCTAAACACGTGAATCTGGAAATTCAATATCTTCTCAAGTGTCCAACCACTTCCCTATTTTTGACAAGTAGCCATAGATTCCAACATCTTGTATTTCATCACTTCGTAAACATGGGCTAATTCGACGTCTCTAAACACAATCTGGTTTTTAAATCGGAAATAAGTATCTTCCACCACGCTCTCACCCGTCTTCGCATTGACCTTTTTCATCAGACAATGTAAGATCATGTTTATTTTTAAACCCTTATCTAGACGTTTTCAAAATACGTTCAACACTCTACCATCACCTGTTCCACGAACGATTTGGGATCGAGTTTTGTGAGACCGGGCTTCACGTTGAAAGTTTTAAACCATCCTTTGATGGCTTCGTCTCGTTCTATCAAAATTAGTAGTGACTTCAATGCTTTGATTATGATTTCCGTTATCGCACTGAATCCATTTTGTTCATTCACCCCTCTTGCGGTTGCATCCATAGTGTTTTTATAATGAATCGTCATCTCGAACCGTGTCGCTTTTCATTTTATTATTATTCTATTTTGAAACCTTCTGTCGTTCCATCACTTTTCGTTTAATTGTCGTCTTCTTCTTAGGTTCCTCTGTGGTCGTTTGTTGATGCTGTTTTGTCATCGCTGGCTTCTCATCTTTTTTTTGCAATTCAAGTTGTTTTTGTCACTACCACAGATCTTTCGTCCATTCATTTTCCATCGAGCAAATGGCCGATGCATTCGTCTTTTTTCATGTATTTGACACCTTTCAATTTCAACGACTGGCGCACTTTGGTTTGTAATTTCACCAGGGTTAGATCACAAGTCTCCTTGTGCATGTCTTCAATCAATCATTCTTTGGTTTTGTAACGCTTATAATTTTTAATTCCTAGATGTCTACATTACTTTTTCAACTGGGGTATGGTAGACAAATATACTTTTTTCTTCACAATATACTTTTTATGTTTGGCATTATTTTTGTGTGTATGTTAAACTTCTTATTTAATATGTATATATAATATTTTTTAACTTTTTTAAAAATAAAATTTTTGTGAATTATTAAACTTATATATTTTTTGTTGTTGTTTTTTTGTTTTCTTTAATGACAAAAAAACAAGAAAAAAACGCATACTAACTCATGATAAGTTCTTTAATGAGCTTTTCTAGTCGAGATTTAAAATCTATCTATAATGAACTAACTCTCTCTCTTTTCATAATTTCGCGTCCGTGACGTGCATGTTAATCTAAAGCTATCGTCTCCCTGCTGATAAATCCATCGGAAAATCAGATTCACCCTCTCGAACGTCCGTTCTTCCCCGATGATCAGATTCAATTTGTCGACCACTTCTTTAGAGACGTTCGGATATATATTACTCCCGTAGATCAGCGACAGATCGTCTCAATCCAATTTTTTTATCTTCTTGGAGAGGATGGCTAATAGATCGTCTTGACATTCATACATTAATTCGAGGGTGGTCTCGTTCAATTTCGAAGGCAATGTATATTTGTCGTATTCCTCTCTCAGTCCAGTCGTTTCCATGTCCTTCAATTCGATGGCGTCATGTGATTGCAGTCTATAAATTTTACTATCGAACTTCGAATATCTCTCGACTCTCTTCAATTTTAATGCGAATTGTTTAGGTACTGACGATTTCATGACTGATTATTTTTTTAAATGATAATAAATATTAATTGTAAAAAATATATTTTTTTTTTACTTCTTATTATATATGTAAAAAATAAGAACCTTTTTTACAGTTTTTTTCTTTAATGACAAAAAACAGTTATTAAATTTTATGTGTTTTTTAGCTCACCGAAGGGAGCTAAACTTATCACTTGCCGTCCGTCGTCCGTCGTCGTCTGTTCGGCGTCGTGAACATTTTTCAAACGACTTGTCCTCTGAAACCGTTAGGTCGATTTGCTCGAAACTTGGTATGGATGTTCATTACCATATGTCAATTCAAATTTGTTCAAATGAATTGGACCTGCACACTTGGGGCTCCATAAGGGGCATAACTCCGATAGCACTCTATGTATATTAGAGAAATTACTAAAACATCTTCTTCTCCAGCACAAGTGGGCAGGATCATTTGATATTTGGTATACAGCATTATGGGGAGGATCTGATTCAAGTTTGTTAAAATCGGCCCCCTGGATTCATATTTGGGCTCACTATAGAAGCCCAAATTCGAACTTATTGCATTTCAGGCAAATTTCTTAAAAATCTTCTTCTCCAGATCCAGTATTTATTTATTTATTGGTGTTTAAGGTCACATATTTCTGCACAATGGTTAACCATGACCGTGACAGCTTTACGGGTGGAGGAAGCCGGAGTACCCGGAGAGAACCACCGAGCAACGGCGAGCAACTGTCAGCTCCCCAACATACCAACTCCATACAAGCAGGGTTAGCATTGGTTGAAGACAGGTGCACCGTCGACGTGCAGTACGCCTTAGTACACGACGTCACCGTGCCCCACATGGGCAATGGGGTGAAGTGTATTGCCCAAGGACAAAACGCGGTTGCCGCAGGTGGGATTCGAACCGAGGACCTCTCAGCTTGCAGCCTGCACCTCTATCAACTGAGCCACTGTGCCCCCTTCTCCAGACCCAGCAGGCAGAATCTTTTGATATTTGGTATGCAACATTGGGGGTGGATCTGATTCAAGTTTGTTCAAATCGGCTCCCTGGATTCACACTTGGTCTCAGTATAGAAGCCCGAATTCTAACTTAGCGCATTTCAGGCAAATTTCTTTAAAATTCTTCTTCTCCAGATCCAGCAGGCAGAATCTTTTGATATTTGGTATGCAACATTGTGGGGCGGATCTGATTCAAGTTTGTTCAAATCGGCCCCCTGGATTCACTATAGAAGCCCAAATTCGAACTTAGTGCATTTCAGGCAAATTTCTTAAAAAAATCTTCTTCTCCAGATCCAGTAGGCAGAATCTTTTGATATTTGGTATGCAACATTGTGGGGTGGGTCTCATTCAAGTTTGTTCAAATCGGCCCCCTGGGTTCATATTTGGGCTCAGTATAGGAGCCCAAATTTGAATTTGGTGCATTTCAGGCAGATTTATTTAAAAATCTTCTTCTCAAGAAGAATGTTTTGATATTAGGTATGCAGCATGCTTAGATTCAAGTATGTTCAAACCAAGTCCCTGGGTTCATATTTGGGCTCACTGTGATAGCTCGAATTATAACTTGGTTCAAAATAAGAAATTTTCTTTAAAAATCTTCTTCTTCAGATCCAGCAGTCGGAATGTTTTGATATTTTGCATGCCGCATCCTTGGGGTAGGGGGGGGGGGGGCGGGAGATTAAAGTTTGTTCAAGGCATGTCCCTAGGTCCATATTTGGTCACTGTGGGAGCTTGAATTGTAACTTAGTTCGAAATGAGGAATTTTCTTAAAAAACCTTCTTCTTCAGATCCATCAGTCGGAATGTTTTGATATGTGGTGTGTAGCATCCTTGGGGGGTGGGGATTCAAGTTTGTTAAAGCCAAGTCCCTGGGTCCATATTTGGGCTCCCTGTGTGAGCCCGAATTATGACTTAGTCAATATGAGGACTTTTTCTTTAAAAATCTTCTTCAGATTCAGCAGTCGGAATGTTTTGATATTTGGCATGCAGCATCCTTAGGGGTGAGATTCAAGTTTGTTTAAGCCAAGTCCCTGGGTTCATATTTAGGCTCACTGTGGGAGCCCGAATGGTAACTTAGTTCAAAATAAGGAATTTTCATTAAAAATCTTCGTCTTCAGATCCAGCAGATGAATGCTTTTGATATTTGGTATGCAGCATCCTTGGGGGTAAGATTCATGTTTGTTCAAGCCATGTCCCTAGTTCCATAAAATTTGTCTCTCATGACTTCATTCCTTTGTAGTGTTGATGAACCATGTCTAACTGAATGTGACCCCGAATACTTCTTTGAACCACTTTGGCCGGTGAGCGATTAAGGCTCCTTGGGTCATCTTGTTTTTTTAAATGATAATAATTATTAATTGTAAAAAAACTTTTTTGTATTTTTTTTTTTTTTACTTCTTATTAAATATGTAAAAATCACAACCTTTTTTTTACAGTTTTTTTCTTTAATGACAAAAAAAACAGTTATTAAATTTTGTGTGTGTTTTTTTTTAAAATGATAATAATTATTAATTGTAAAAAAAATATTTTTGTTTTCTTCTTATTATATATGTAAAATCTGTAAAATAACAACTTGTTTTTACAGTTTTTTTTTTTAATGACAAAAACGTTTATTAGTATGACTGATTATTTTCGTAATCTACTCGTCGATACCTTTGATTTGATAGATCGCATGACTAGCTGACTTATATTTTTTCACCGGGGAGGGAGTTCGGGCCGATCTCACACGTTTTAGACTCGGACGAGCAATCTCTCTCCTTGTCCAAAAAACCTCATACATCATCGCAGGAGAGTTCGAGGGACGAAAAAAAAAAAAAATTCACCGCTCGATTCGGACTCTGTTTTTCCCGCGAGAGTCGACGTTAGATCGAGCGTCTTCCATCCGCGACGGCAATATCTTTTTGGAATTTTTGACAATGGGAATTTCAGTGTTAATCTTGTCTCTGTCGCAATCTTGCAAAATACGTAATATCCAAGTCGAAAAAATTCATCTAAAATGCGAGTCTGTGTTACCTCTGCGAAAAGGTGAGTGTTTTCCCGAGAACAGTCGTTGTCAAATTTGTTGAGCACACCAAAAGGTGAATTTTTAAGACGGTGAATTTTTTCGAGCTTTTAATAAATTCCGTAGAAATTTCAGTCAGACCCACGTTAACCGTTAGAGAAATTGAACGTCGAACCAACGACACCTCGTGTACCGCCACCACTGTATAAACGAGATGAAAGTGACGATGTGAACGCGGACGTGCCGCATCGTACAAGTCCGTACAATCCGATCGTGACGAACGCAATTTGCCGAAAAAACTAAGTTTCAGGTGAGGTAAGATTCTCGCGCATGATTTGGTGTGCTCGTACTCTCCATTAAACACTACTTGCAACTTGTAATGTCACTCCAAAACCTACGAATGGTAAATTTTTCTTGAAAACGTACCACATTTTTTTTTAAAAATCCACAGAAAACTGGAATTTTCAGCTTTTTAACCAGTCAAAAATGGGTTAAAACCTCGATTCTTGAATACCCATACTACTTACAAAAATTTTTCTCTATTTTGCGTCCGGAAAAGGAAGTTAGGTTTCTCTTTGGCATTCCCATTTGATGTTGTTGGTGTCCAAAAACAGACTATTTTTTCGAAATGTTGACATTTAGCAGCCCATGAAGGGTTAACAAATTCTTACCGGAATATTTTATCCATGCAACTGGTAATGTGACACCAAGACCTATCAATGGCCATTTTCTCTTGAAAACCTTCAAGATTTTTGTAAAGAAATCCAGGGAAAACCTGAATCTTTTAAGCTTTTGATGGGTATCACTGTTAACCATCCAAAGGGGTTAACGCTTGGCTTTTAGAATTCCTTATTACTTACAGAAATGGTCCTCAGTAAATTCCACTTCCAACGAAGGAGATAATGTTTATCTCTCGGGCATGCATTAGGTGCTGTGCGTGTCCGAAAACAGCCCATTTCAACAAAATTACGATGCTGTAGCCTGTAGAGGGTTAATAAATGCTGACCGGAATATTTTGTCCATGCAACTTGTAATTTCACACAAAGACCTGCGAATAGTCAACTTTTCTTGAAAATCTACATGTTGCTTTTTGAGAAATTCACAGAAATTGGGAGTTTTAAGCCTTTAAGGTGTCTCTCTCGTTAGCCCGCCCAAAATGGGTTAAGACTCGACTTTTGAATACCCTTACTACTTACGAAAATGTTCCCGTATAAATGTTTGCGCTCAATAAAAGATGGCACTTTTCTTTGTGGCGTACCCAGTGGGTGCTGTTGGTGTCCAAAAACAGCCCACTTTATCACAAATTTTACATTTAACAGCCCGTGCAGGGTTAACAAATGTTCACCAGAGTATTTTGACCATGCAGCTTGTATTGTCAAACCAAGACCTGCGCGTGGCCAATTTTGCTTGAAAATCTACAAGACTCGTTTAGAGAAATATACAGAAAACATGATTATTTTAGCTTTTGATGGGTATTGCAGTTTAACCAGTCCAAAACGGGTTAACGATTGGTTTTGTGAATACCCTTATTACTTGAAAAAATGATCCACGATCAATCTTACTTCCAATAAATGAAGTTATGTTTATCTCTCGTATGTCGTTTGGGTGCTTTGGGGGCCCGAAAACAGCCCATTTCATCAAAATTTCGATATTTGGCAGCCTGTGAAGGGTTACCATATGCATTGCCGAAAATCTCTTGTATATGAATGGTCCTGTCACAGACAGGTCTAACAATGATGAATGTCTAACAGAAATCTACAAGACGCATTTCGAGAAAGTGCCTATAAACCCTAATTTTGACAGTTTTTTGCCAATTCTAGCGAAATAAGGGTTAAATCGAAAATTCCGCTTTCGGACATTTTTAGATTTTGTGCCCCTCTATGCGTGCGCAAAATCTTGTGAAAATCGGTTCGAAAATGGTTTCTGAAACGTACGGACAAAATGTGTGGAAAAAAAGAAAAAAAAAAAAAAAAAATAATAATCCCCCAAAAAACAATAGTCTTTTACAGAGGGAAAAGCCTAAAAATAATAATCCGTAGAAAACCAACCACGGTATAAAAAAAAGCTACTGTGGATTGCAAGTTATACCGTACCTCTCAGCCAATCAAAAGGCAGTATTTTGTTTCGTTTGGAAATAATGGTGAAAACAATAGAAGCCAATCATAAGATAGTTAGCTAAAGTCGTGGGTGAAGTCGATGATAAGACTACCGCGAGGTGTTTCGGAGCTTGGGATTCACACATATGGAATCCCAATTATGGAATCCCTTTTAGGGAATCCCTATAGAATCTCTTTTGGGGTAAACGGCTGTGGTCCTAGGATCCTTTTTTTCCAAAATGAGGACAAGAGTAGAAAGAGGAGACACTCGTTCGATTAATTACTCACTAGTTTATTTGCTCGATAAATTTCCAATCCTTCAAGAAAAGCCTCTTCCAGTCACTACTCGATAGCTTATTTGCTTGATAACATTCGAGCCATTCGAACAATGACTGCTCCTGCTTGGTTGTCTTTCAGGTTTAAGAATCACATAAGACTTTGTTATACACAAGGGAGATAATATACAGATTATGGAAAATGAGGCAGTCTAATCGTTTGAAGGAAAAAAGCACGAGAGGACAAGATACACTACTAGGGTAGTCAGAATAGCGTCTGTAATAGTAGTGAAAGACTAGGTTTGGAATGTAAAACTGTTCCACGTTAGAGGTTCTTTCGCTATAAGAGAGTACCCTAGAACTACAAAATGGAGTACAAAATTGTTTAGAACTGGTCAAAACGGACCGAGATACCTAAAAATAATAACCAATAAGCTAAAACTCTTCCAACTGAAAGGTTTAAATAGTTGATAGCATGTTTGTGGTAATTAGATTACTCATACAATGACACGCGTCATATATAGCACTACGTGCTATTATTATAAGCCCTAGATGATGGCTTTGCCAGGTTCGTCCGGTAGTTTTGGGTGGATTTTGGTGATTTGGTGTCATTCTCGGGACTATTTGGGTAAATCTAACCGAGGATTTGGAGGTAATTGGGTTGACTCTTATACAAAGGAACGCGCTTTATAGCACGGTGTGTTTACAATACAATAGAATATTTTATTCACAATATACATGTACATATAGTGCAGTTACAAATAAAAATGTATTTAGATGTTTTCAAAAAAAAAAAAAAGTATTGTGTAACTAGAACAGTGACAAGTTGTAAAAAAAACATGCATATTGTAAGGAGACGGCATAGCCCAATGGCTGTCTTCCTGCCATCTCCTATTTGGAAGTGCGAGGATGGGGCAGTACAGGTGGTAAATAAGTTTCAATTTCTTTTCAAAAGATGCAATACATAACAAAGATCGGTATTCTTTATTAATTGTTTGGGGGAGATTCAGACAAGGAAAGCATTACATATCTGGTCACGCCTTAAAGGCGGTCTACACCGTTTTCTTATCTTACTATGTTTATCTGAGCTGCTGTTAGTAATGGCCTAGTCACGCAAGTAATCACCGACACTAGTGTTACAATCAGGACACTGTGGATTGAAACATGTCGGGGGTGTATTATAAGTTCCCAAGGCGTGTAACATTATGGAGCGTTTGAATATAGAGCGACTCGGTTCAGATTGAATGTCATTGCTAAGGTCATTCCATAGTTTAGGTAATGAGTGTTTTGGTAAATTTGCAGAGAAGCATGTTTGAGGTGTATTATTTCTCTTTAATTGTCCACTATGTCTGGTTAGCATTCCGGTTGGGTGATTATAGATTTGGAGGAAATTTTCAAAACTTTTTGGCAAGTTTCCAGAGTGCCAATCACGAATGAACAGCAAAGTGTGTAGCCTGTAAAGATCATCAAACTTGAGAATTTTATCTTTGAAGAATAAGGGGTTCGTGTGGGAATTGTATTTTTTATATTTATTACACGCAGGGCTCTCTTTTATAATGTAAAGAGCTTTTTTGTGGCTGTTGCATGACCCCAGACTTGAAATGCATACAGCAAGTGACTCTGAACCAAAGTGAAGTAGAGTGTTTTAAGGGCTTGATGAGGGGGAATTCTTTTTGCCCTATTTATTGTGTATATCGCTCTGGAAATCTTCGATGCTATATATGAAACATGGCTGTCGAATTTGATATTTTCATCAAAACATACTCCTAAGAATTTTATTGTCTTCGTGTCCGATCTATTTGATATCTGGGTTAATTCTCAGTTATTAAGGAGAAAGCGACGCTGGGTTTGGACGTACTTTGCATGAGGTGGGTGAATGATTATGTACTTGGTTTTGGGGGCATTTAGGGATAATTTATTTGCCTTGCACCACTCACTTACTTTTGAGATTTCGACATTTAGAGTGTTAAATAACGTGTCAATGTTTCCGTCGGATTTGTACATAGTCGTGTCGTCTGCAAATGACAGAACATTCGAGGCGGTTGAATTTCTAATATCATTAATATAGATCAAAAGCAGTACGGGCCCTAAAACCGATCCCTGAGGCACTCCACAAGTAAGTACGGTACTTCATTATCTGAAGATGAATCTTTATATTGAACGAATTGCCTACGATCACGAAGATAATTTCGAAACCAATCATCACCGGATCTCATCACCACCTTATCTCATCCACTGCTGTAATTTACGAACATCTCAAGTATTGGATTTACACTTCATTCCAACCACATTTGTGCTGTATTATGGTATTACGTGGATGCCGACATAATTGATATGCGTTTGGTGTGGGCAATATTTTATATATACCCCCTTACACACAAACTACAACCTTGGTTGGATTATCCAATATACAAAACGTTCTGTGTCGTCCACAGCTGTACAGTCTACGAGTACTGACCTGTTTATAACTTGCCGACCAATATGCAACTTGACACTGTGACACCCTTTATTGTGATAATACCGTACTCTAGTGTCATACTAATTAGGCTAACTGTCGATAATGTCCAAGTCACTGTCAGTTGAACCGCGGTGGAGCGTGTTATTCGAGCATGAGCAGCCTGTACTGTTGACATATCCACAACACAGAAAATTCGCTAATATCCAACTGCAGTACCTTTCCTTTTGTGACGAAGTATGGATCTTCAAACACTGATATAATATTGGTTGAATACCGAATACCGAAACTTTCATGTCAAGGTTTGTCCCTCTCAAACATTGATACCAAAGCTTCAAATCCCCCATGTGCACGTAAGAAAGAATACAGGAATGAGCCCGACTGAGTCATCTCATGCTTATGATCTGAATGATATGCCCTTTCAGAGTTAAGGGCCTATATAAGTGGTGGAATTTTGTTTGTTTTGAGGTTCTCGCCTCTCATATTCCTTACATTCAGATTAAATGTGCACAGGTTGTGCATCGGAATGGGGGTTGGGGTGTATGGGGCGCGGGGCATATGTGTGGTCGGCTCGTGGAGTCGAGTGTGGGCGCCGCTGGTTCCTGGAGGTCTGCTGCCGTATTCGCACCGGGGCTGATAATAAAGTAGTGTTTCATTCGAACAGCTTGTGGCCGGATGTGCTTCATATGTCCAAGAACAGAGCTAGGCATTCAAAACACTTTCGAATACAGCGATAGGACTGCATTTTGGAAAAGGACAACACTGTCTGCATTTTTTATTGAAGATGGCTTCCATGCTCGACAGACATGCGCAAATCACTCGTTACCATGAATTTCCATCGAAAAACAAAATCGTAATTCTAAGAAATTTCAACAGGTATCATGATACCTTGCATTGAATATGGCACTGTGCAATCTCTATCTGGTAACAGTATACTGTATGAAGGCGATCTTTTTCATTATTTGATTTAGACGGCGTTGTTTTTACATGCTTTTTCTGTCCGATGACGTCGACCGGAAATCGAAAGTATACTCATACGTAAACAAAAGCAAAGGCTTTGGAATTTTCCCCAATGCAGCTCTGTCGCCTTGTTTTGAAGAATTTTTACCTCCTGGCTTTGTTGTTTATATGTGAGGCGCATTTGGCAGCAGGTGGTTTTCGTGAAGTGTTGTTGAATTGTCAGTTCTGGTGTGAGTGCGGCGGCGGACTTACGGGGGCCGGTGGTGCCTGCAGTCGGCTCAATGAGTTGATTGCACGTGTGTTTCGTGTTCTGTGCAGACCGGCCTTCATTTTGATGTGCAGTTTGTGTGTGTTTGGTTTGAGTTGGGGGAGTATCCGGGGTGAGAGTTTTCGGGATAGGTAGGGTTTCATTGCTTATATGAGCCCTTAAGGTGCTGTATGGGAGGTGAATATTTGCTTAGCAGTTAGGTGGCGTGTTGTTCACTATGTTGTCAATGATCTAAACCATATTATCTATGGCATGTGAGCTGTCCTTCCATGCTCATGAACATTTTTTTATTTTATTTTATTTTATTTTTTTTCCAAACAAAATTCAAAATTCGATTTTTTTCAAACACGTCGGCAGTGGGAAAGATGTGCGCCTATGTTGGAGCTGGATTTTCTATTACTCATTAGCGTCCTAATCCTGTTTCGCTACAGAGAACCAGATTTAGAATTGGACACGGGGGAAGTATGTTAGCCCCTACGGGGCAACGCCTTGGTTTATATAATATCATTTTGTATTTTTTATATAATCTTTTTATACTTGTTTCGTTAGACAAGTCCACATGCAATTTAAATTTTCTCTGGTTATCTTAAGTGCTCTAATGGCTACATTGCTTATAACATAACATACCTCAAACTAATAAATTTAATCTGATCAGCTCTACCAGTACACAATCATTGATGATAACCGTACTCATGCTATATAACGGCAGTATAGGTGGTATTCACTCACCATTTCTCAAGTATGTCTCCGTATACACAGGAATCGTAAGCTAGCTTGACATAACGCAATGCAAGTTAAAAGAAATTATGTAAACCCCAACCATAATATGCCTCTATCAATCATCTTACCATGGCGGGTAAAATCACCCTCGACGAGATTCAGGAAAGCGACGACAACAATCTCACAGCTAAATGCAAAAATATTATCGACATAAACGATAACAGTGTCACTGATACACCATATAACCCATATGGCCACCCTTGCTCATATTATAGCCCTGACCAATTCAAACTTGTTTCATCAAAAATTACATCTCTCTCGTTATTTAGTATTAACTGTAGGAGTCTGAATGCGAATTGGGATTCTCTAGTAAATCTAATACATGAGTTACATAATGGAGAAAATGACTTTGATGTAATTGGACTATCAGAGGTTTCCACGGTCCACGAAGATTTACAGTACAGCCTCAATGGGTATCACCCACTCCAATTAAGAACACGGCCCAGTAGCGATGATGGGAGGTGTGGGTCTTTTTATCAGAGAAAACATTCCATTTCGAATACACTCTGAACTTACGGTGTTTATTCCACATGTATTCGAATCGTTGTTTGTAGAAATTTATCCCAATGATAAAAAAGTCAACAATTATTGACATTATATAGATACCCAACACTGCACCCAAGTGTAATCTTGACAGTTTTATTTCTACCTTAAATGACATTTTCGTAGGCATAAATAGCAGAAGAGCTCATATAATGGGTGACTTTAACATCGATCTCTTAAAATTCTCTGAACATATCAAAACAACCGATTATATTGATATGGTTTTGAGTCACGGATATATTCCTTTAATCACAAAACCAACACGCGTTACTGAATATTCGGCAACCTTTATAGACCACATTTACTCCAATAGTTACTCCAGTGGTGGTAAATGTGGTATCATAATTACTGACGTTTCAGATCATTTCGGAACTTTTTTATACTGAGGAGGCAACAACGTTGACTAAAAAGGTATCCCCAAAACCCAAACGCTCGTTTACGAAAAAAAAAGTTTCTTCTTTCAAAAATAAATTACGTGATACAAACTTTAGCTCAGTAATTGAATCTATATGTCCTAATGAATCTTTCAGCATATTCTTAAATATGTTCATGGAATATTTTGAAACTTCGTTTCCTATAGAAAATAACAATGTACCCAAAAAGTATGTTAAAAAAGCAGCCATGGATGACTAGCGGTATCCTAAAATCTTCTATAAACAAAACCAAACTACAGAACGTGGAGAGTGTATTATCACTAAAACACCCGCAGAGTGGAGATTCCACCCAACCAATAATTGCAAATTTGTTGCAAAGCATAATCAGCACAAGCAATGTTTCAGCCATTGGCTGAAACATTGCTTGTGTTTTTGTCGATATGTACAGAATTTGAAAGCAATAGCTTGGGTGATAACTCCACTCCGCGGGTGATTTAGTTACAATCCACTCTCCACGTACTGTACATGTAAATAAACTAAAGCGCCCAACAAACACTAACATCGATAACTACAAGCAATACTGCAGAGTATACAACGCAGTTAAAAAAGCGCAAAAGCCCAATACTATACAGATATCTTGAACGAAAATAAGTACAATTTAAAAAGAAGTTGGCAAATCCTTCGTTGTGCTCTCAACAAATCTGTCTGCAAAGAACAATTGCCAACTGAGTTCCTTATTGATGGTAGAAAAATCTCCGAAACTGACTCAATTGCCAATCATTTTAATAATTTTTTCGCAACAATTGGACAAAAAATGAACGATAACATCCCTCCCACTAACATAGAATTCTACACTTATATTCGGCATAACTCAAGCGATAACTTCTTTATCACACCGACCACTAAAGAAGAAATTATCGCCATTACAAATAATCTAAAAGGAAAACAAAGCACAGACTGCTACAGCATTTCTACAAAAATACTAAAAGAAACTATTAATGAAATCGCGGAACCCTTGACCCACGTCTTCAACTTATCATTCACGCGAGGTCTCTTCCCAAATAAAATGAAAATGGCAAAGGTTATACCTATCTTTAAATCTGGAGACCCATGTTCGATAAATAACTATAGACCAAAAGGTATATTGCCAGCGTTTTCTAAAATATTAGAAAAATTAATGTATAGACGACTTTATTCTTATCTATCCACATCCGAAATCTTATATGAACACCAATATGGCTTCAGACCCAAACACTCAACCTTCCACCCAATGTTGCATATCCTACACGAAGTAGCCGACAGCGGTGGCCTATCTCCAAATCATAACACTATCGCACTTTTCCTAGATTTCTCAAAGGCCTTTGATACCAATAACCGCAGTATTCTTTTGAAAAAAACTCGAAGCATATGGTATCAGAGGTATAGAGGTTAGGACTATGTTGTGGGCATGTAGTCAGCTGTATGTGTTCGGTGTGTTGTGGTAGGGTCATGTGAGCCGTTGGCATAGTTTATGTCGATACCACTTGGTTGTAATGTATTAAAGTTGACCGTAGTTGCTGTGCTACTATTATAGGCCCTAGAAGGTGGCTTCACCAAGTCCGTTTGGATATTTTGAGTGTTATTTGGGTGATTTGAAGAGATTGTCGGGTGTATTTGAGTATTTGGATTTACTTTTATTCAGTCGAACGCATCCTCCAAATATATCCTTGTCCCATTTCAGGCCTTGATGCACATAGTAACCCCATGCTACCATAGAAACCAAGATGGCGGCCTCTAGTATACAAAATGGACGACTGAAACACGTGTCACCCTAACAACTTGCGCTGTGCATGAACAATAAGACTACTATGGGGATGACGTCACAAAGTGGCCACTTACGCGATCTACCATGACAAATAAACATGACGTAAATATGAAGTACCTACGTCACGTGACTATGACGTCACAAATGAGATCCGGTATGAGATCCGTCCAATCTGGGATGATCCATCCTTCTCCTTCCACTGACATGGCTGCAATTGTTTTTAACAGATGGGCGAGGAACAGCAAAAACATTCATACGATAGAAAATATTATTTATTACACGTCTGTTCTATGCAATTCCCATCTACAACAACACTAAACGATGCGGAAAATGAAAATCGTTGACGGACTATTTTTAAATAGAAGCGTAATTTCACTGCAATTTTAATTTGAATTGCTAGCGATAGCTGAAAATCGTCCACTGAGTTCCAATGTGTTCTATGTGCCAGCAGGCACATATAACACATTGGAACCCAGGGGACGAAATAGTAACACGGGTTCCCCGCGCAAATTTGGATGGCGATAACGCGCGTGTGAATGGGTTAATCGATATGGCTCTTGTGCCATCGCGGAAGGATAAAACTTGAGGACAATATCGATTAACCCTTTCACACGCGCGTGTCGTTCTGTGTATTCGGCGAATTATGAAAAACTCAACTAATCATATGCAGGCAAATTCGTTATCACTGAAGAAAATTAAATTATATTTATTTGAAGAAAATAACTCACATTTTCCAAGATTATTTGCTATGAACGTCTGCAGTGACATTTCACTTCCTCTCACAGCGCTTCTTAAGAACGTTAGGTGCTCTATTGTTTTACTTGCCTCGTTTTGACAGAAATGAAGCAGTGGTTTCAAATTGAACAGCTATTTAGTAAATGCATTTCTAGAAACGAAATTCCTTTTCAGATGATACAGTCTTTTGAGTGCATCAAGGTGCTTTAGTATTGCAGATATCACATTGGTGCATCGAAGAGACGATATATAAATTATATCTTATATTTTATATACAATATATATATATATACTGTCCAAAAAAGTTAAGCCCCCTTCCCCTATAATACCAATGGGCATACAGTGAACAGATAAATTCCCATGAGAGAAAACCTGATATTTTTAATAACGGGAATATGCCTTATTAGTGAAGCAGGGGTTTCTAGAGCATTTGCTTTCTTGAATGAACATTAGGCACCGCGGACGCCATCACAACGTCAAAAAACGTCAAGTTGTTCAGTATCTGGTGGAACCGCATCGAGCATCTATAACAAATCTTAATCGGAGTGGCATGCTGTCGATGACCTTCCGAATTTCTCTCAATATGATGTTGCCTCATTCCCCTACAAGCACACGACGCAGACTGTCAATGTCATCAGGTGGCGGCTGTCTTTTAACAACTCCCCTGCCGAGCATGTCCCACACATGTACTATCGGGTTGCAGTCCGGGCTCTTTGCACGGTGGTGAAGTGGTCAACAGCCAGCAAATGTTCACCAGTTTTGAGTATCTA
Source organism: Pictodentalium vernedei (assembly GCA_031216915.1). Classification (NCBI taxonomy): domain Eukaryota; kingdom Metazoa; phylum Mollusca; class Scaphopoda; order Dentaliida; family Dentaliidae; genus Pictodentalium; species Pictodentalium vernedei. Next base: position 507,667,853 of record CM062293.1, read on the forward strand.
TGTCCGCGCCGATAGAGGAATGGGGAACATCACAATAAGATATATTCGTATACTCACAGGTATTATGGGGTGGGGGTGGGGGTCGGGGGGGGCTTAACTTTTTTTCGAAAAGAATATATATATATATATATATATATATATATATATATATATATATATATATTGAATTTCCACCCACCCTGAAGTGTGTCTGTGTTTGTCTTAAGGGTGTCAGGAAATTATCCATCACTGTCTATCTGTCTGGTCCTATCGTAATTGTGGCGATTTTATTAACCATAACCCTTTAACCATTCACAAAAATCGCCAATTAATTTTTATTATTTTTTTATTTTTTGTCTTAAAAACATAGGTTATGACCCCTCTTTGGAACGAGCTCGTCGATAGTTCTTCAAGACTTTTGTTTGCAAGTGTCGTCTGCTTTCCATGTTGGGTAAAGGGTTAAGCATTCGGTGTGGTATCAATCAGTGATTCCACCCAGATGTGGCGCATATGAAATAAATTTTTATCATTTATCGTTCTGTATCATTTACTCCCCACAACTCATTGGTGTCAACATAGTGTTGCCAGCTGAAGTTCAAATGCTCTCACAATTACGGTGGCACCTGCCCTCTCTTAACCTGTCTTTCCCTCACCTCTCTCTCTCTCTCTCTCTCTCTCTCTCTCTCTCTCTCCGTTGCTATCGTACCACTGTGGTCTGGGCAGATCACATTCAACAACATCCATACTATATATATTTGACAAATCAAATACACACACAATTTCCTGTATCGAATGATTGTCAAACCTGAATTACAAAATTGGGTCAAGGAGTAAAAATGTCCATATTTACGTTCTACATTATTATTGTGGTTAACCAATGAGCGGATTATGAACTGATATCAAGAGATTTCTGATTTATACACAAAGAAGATTTTCTCCTGACCCTTTGCACAAAAGCTTTCTCATGGTCAGTTTATAAATCTGGTATTATTTGAATACAGAATTTAATACTGATTGACAGACGAGGGATAAAAAAACATTCAAGCATGTTAACATTAAAACGCAATAGAAAGAGAAATGTCTGAACGACACTCCTTAAAATTCAAACATAACTTATTCATATTGTTCTTAGGTCGCCAATGGTTACTCTGCATCAAGGTATATTAAGTCTTTGATCATAGCCTTTTCACAACAACCTTGAAGGACCAGGTGGACGGAATTTTTTACTCTCTCTAATTGGACGTTCACGCAAAATGGGCGAGTGGCAAAACGGTCTCTGTAGCTGTTTCAGCAATTGTGGCGTTTGCGTCATAACTTATTTCGCTCCTTGTTTCACCGCTGGTAAAAATGCTGAGACAGTTGGGGAAGGCTGTTTTTGTTATGGATGTCTGAGTATACTGGGCCCAGTAGGTATCTGGTCTCGAGCAAAGATCCGAGGCAAAATAAGAGAGAGCAAGGGAATTGAGGTAAGTGTATTTAGGTTGTCAATACCTATATTCCAATATCTCTATTTTATCATTTAAAGTTATCAATGTTTATGTTGTACATTTATCAACAGGAGCCTGCAGAGCTTACAATTCATTCGAGAATTAAAATGGATTCTCGCATATGATTTTCGCAAGGAAAACAACCAGCTTTGATGCTCGCAAAATGTGCATTGATTCTTGTATTAAATTCTGAGAGAGCCCTTAAAGGTCTCTATAATTTTATTTATTTTTTTTGCTTTCCCTTTAGTAAGGAACATTTGCCTAGGCAGTGATGTCTAATGAGGTCTTGGCTGCATATACAGGCACCTGAGACTTTACAAGAAACCACAGCCAATGTAATGTACTCTAACCTCCATCGGCAAGACCATCACACGCGTGCACTTTGTATAACATGTGTTCTTCATGCACGACAAGAAAGTCACGAAACTTGGAACTAAGACCTAAAAGGTTAAATTCTGGTAATTATATAAATAGCATCTTTTATTATACGCTAAACGATAGATTATCGAAGAAATTGCGGAAAGATAGAAATCGTATCCCACACTGTGAAGATATAGAAATTTTCACTTTCACGGTATCAATCAAAATGGCGGCTTTCAAAGCACCACTTCAAAGTGAATACGAGACAAATTATCACTGGAAATGATCAATTTGTTCTAAAAAGATATAATGAGATGAAAGTCTAGTGTTTTTGAGTGGATACCGATAATTTCCAGCAATAATTCAACACATATTCACCTTGAATTGATGCATGAAACCCGCTAGTCCAAACATAGACTGAAAGTCCATAATATAAGTTTTTGGTTTGGTACGTCCTTTCAAAGGACGTACCAAACCAAAAACTTATATTGCGGACTTTCAGGACATGTTTGGACTAGAAATCCGCCAGCTGAATCAGATTTCAAAAGGCTGTCTGTTCCGAGTATCGATCAAATCACTTCCACGTATCAATGATTCAATGCGCTGTTTACTTTCATGCATCAGTTCAAGGTTTATAATAGTGGAATTATCAGATTCTTCTAAAACGCGTATAATAAAGAGAAAATCTAGTGTTTTTGAGTGGATACTGAAAATTATCTCACTTGTGACCGAGATAAAGGGTTAGTTTCGCTCGTGCAAGCGCTGCGAAAAATAAACATTTGTCTCGCTCACTCATGAGATAATTTTCGGTATCTCTCAAAAACACTGGATATCCTCTAGATTTTTTAATATGCACTGTTTGTACTCACAGGGGTATAACAATGATTAGAAAAGTTAAACAGTCCTCTCAAATTCTAAAATTTTTAAAAACTAAAGATTGACTATCACAGCAGGAGTTCGCGAGAATCAAAGCCGATTCTTGCGAAGCGGGACAAATTTTAAAGCCTGGCATATGCAAAAAAAATACACAGAACGACACACGCGTGTGCATGGGATAATCTATAAGGCACTTGTGCCATCGCAGAAAGATAAAACTCGAGTTTTTGACTGAATGCTGGAAGATTAGAAGGGAGAATGGGAGATAAATACACCTACGGGGTACTGGGTTAATGTAGGCTTCCTCGTTAGAGGACCGCGACAAATCAGCGGAAGGCCGAAGATGTATTACATCTGAATCGGTTGAGGCGTAAATTTCAGTAGAACTCGAAAGAACTTGAAACGATTTGCCTTGTATTCTTTCTGTGTTGATAAAAACAGATCCTGGTATTTTTGCTTGGAACGTTCCCTCAAAGAGCGTTTCAAGAAATGATACCATGACCTGGTTTTATCAACTTAAAACGATGTGCATTACATTTCTCTGGGTTGATAAAACCAAGTCCTGGTCTCATTTATTGGAACGCTCTTTTCGAGAGATGATATCAGGACCTGGTTTATCAATACAAAAATATAATGCAAATCTCTTCAAGTTCTTGAAATGATACCAGGACCTTGTTTCAAAAATGTATTTATTTATTTATTTATTAGGGTTTAAAGACACTTTAACTGCCAAGGTCATATCGCGTCGGTGACAGTTTAACTAGTGAAGGAAGCCGGAGTACCCGTAGAGAACCACCGAGCAACGACAAGCAGCTGCCTACTCCCCAACATCGTGACTCCGTACTGCCCCACAGGCAGGGGTAGAGTGGTTGAAGACATGCGCACCATCGACGTGCGGTACGCCTTAGTACACGGCGTCACCGTGCCCCCCCCCCCCCCCCATGTGGACAATCGGGATTAAGTGCCTCGCCAAAGGACACAACGCGGGAGTCCGAATCGATCCCTCATACGGCCACCCATCCATTGACTAACAGGGATCGACGTTGCTTAACTTCGGTGATCTGACGAGAACCAGTTACCGCAACGCCACAGCGTCACCACACCCCCCTTCATAAAAATAGGAAAACGTATGTACTGTTTCTTTCCACAGTCACTCGAATAATGTTTACTTTGAATGTGTTGGTACTCTCTCAGACAATCCGCCCATCTATGGCTGGGGAAATGTCCGCTCACACTGGAGGAATATTCGCAGTAATATTTCCCCTGGGGTAAATGTCCGCGGGGGAAATGTGCGGGCTTCGAAATTCCATATTATATTGTATTCAACACGCTTTTAACCTTTTGTACATTAATCAGTTATCAATTAGCTTGACATTCCTATCCGCCGCCGCCGCGGACCATTGGGATTCAGGGGGGGGGGGGGGGGGGCAGGGGGTCATACGACCTCCATAACCCTCCTTTGCTACACCCTTGCAGAGTTATTTTTTGATTTATGGCCTCCGGCAGGAGTGGCGTTTCGAGAAGTCTATTTTTTCATAAGCGGTTATGGAATACTATAACCGGATAACTGTTTGATTATAGCCGGCCAATTACGAATTAATTGCCAGCCATTTTGGGGCAGAGAATATGCATATGCTAGGAGGGTGAACCGAGATAATACAGTCAGAGCTCAGATGAAAATATTTCGTATTAGTGGATTCAAACAATGAGAAAAACAATGAAAGTAACTGTCGCAAATCTTGCATAAAATATTTGATTGTAATTTATGCAAATCCTGCAAAAGAAACAGTATCTTATCAAATCTTAAAGAAAATACTCAAGCTTGGTCACCAGGCCCGAGTAACTCGGGCCTGGTGACCAGGCTTTAGTATTTTCTTTAAGATTTGCATTGGCTCCATTCTGTGGCTTTTATATTGTCCGGGTTCACTGTTACGATAGAGATTATCAAACTTCTGTCACGAGTGAGCCCTTGACCGGAAGCGAATATTATAGCCGGAAAAAAGTTTGTAACCGTTCCGGTACTGGTTAATCAGTTAATGGTTTCAACACTGGTGGGGTGGGTAGTGTAATCAGGTATAATGATGAAGGCCAATCGATAATCACCAAGCAAAGCTATACAATAGGCGCAGTGATATATTCACTCTACCCTGATGATTTGGCTTAATTTTTAACCCAACTGATTTTAGAGTGCATATTTATCGATACGTAATATGTGAAATAATAATTAAAAAAAACAGTATTGTGTAGAGGTGATTAGTATGGCAGGTGCCCTATCTAAGGCTCTGGGAATTGCATATTTTCGATTCGAATTGAATCGAGTCTATTATTGAAAATCGATTCGAACCTCGAATCGAAAACAGGCGTCTTGAAGTCCCGACTGATAAAATATTCCATCTGCATCGTCAAGGCACGCCTCCGTCGAAAGCATGTAGTTGGAATATTACCCACTAAGGATTTTTGTTCAAAAACAGAAACGGGTGCCAGAATTCTGTACTGTGCACTGAATGGGGCAAGTCACCAGCAACTGCGAGGTCATTGTCCATATTGCTTGGAAACTTTAAATTCGCTTTCAGCAGTGGTAGTGACTAGTGAAACTGTAATTGACATGGGTGGCGGCATGGCAGCAGGTGCTTTTTATATCAATGATGTGGAAATACAAGTAGTTTTTATTTTCAACATCATATATGTACAATTTCTTTCTCAACTATACGTTTTGTTAACTTTTGTGAGACGACTAACATGACTTCTACCAGGTGAAATGATCCGAAGGAAAACGAATCGGGCAGACGATTTCGAAACGAAATACTCAACTAAACCGTTTACCCAACGTAACGGCCAAAATCGATCAGCGCTATTCACAAAAAAATCATCATTCAATTTTCATTATTTTTTCATTTTTTTGTCACAAAATCATAGCTTATGACCCATCAAGTTAACGAGCTCGTTCCAATGAGGAGTCATAAACTATGTTTTGACGCCAAAAATGGAAAAAAATATTTATTCAAGAATTTTGTTTGCAAGTGTCGTCTGCTTTTCGTGTAAGGTAAAGGGTTAAGATTCGAAATCGAATCTAGTCCCGAGGTTCCGCAGGGCTCTAGCCTTATCCACAAAATTCTCTCACGCATCAAACAGACAAACTTTTTTTACATTCATGAAGTCTATGGTGGAGTCGCGAAGATGGCCAATTGAGGGTTTGGGATGCTGTTCCGACAGTGACAGCTGAAGTCCCGACCGATAAAATATTTTAGTTACATCGTGAAGGCATGCCTTCTTGGTGCAACTGAAATTATTATCAGTCGGGATTATAGTTTGAACCCCCCTGAACCCTAGTGGTATCTTCCATATCAGTTGATGGCAGCAACGGGAAGAGTCCATATTCTTTATTTGGGGGAAGACCAATCAATATTTTCAACGTGAACGTTGAAAATATTTATTGGTCTACACAACACTTTCTCTCAAAAGTCAACCTACTTAATGAAATTATGAAGTATTATGTTACTGGGCCTGAAAAATGGCCTGTGGGGCTCAAAGGGTTAACAACAACGAACTCGAGTTCTTCAAAATTTACTTGTGGGTGAATAATTATATTTAGTAGCCATGACCGAATTGGCCACGTCTGGCACCTAACAACCCAAGTTGGGCACCAGAGGCATCCATTTGTTTGACCGACCGGTCTGTTACATAATTAAACCCAAGTCTCGTTTGAATGTATACATGATTCTTAGCAAGAGCGATGCCTTATCTAAGCTCTCGGAACAGGCGAGAATGACGCCACTGGAAGAAAGACTGAAGGCGTGAGGAGGACACCCTTCTAACCCACCACCCCACAACGTCTCTGAATTAAGAATTAAGCGTCTGGTCATAATTTATGATTCATAAGGGCATGATGTTAGTTTCTACGTTCTTCTTAACCCGTTATCTTATTTTTTTCAGGGATCATTCTTAATGGATTGCTTAATGCATTGGTTGTGTGCCATTTGTGCCTTAGTTCAAGAAGCAAATGTAAGTTTATTATAATAATTTATTTGTTCCGGTATACATAATATCGTGTTATAATTATAATCACGCAGATTGGTTAGGATTTAGGGTTTTCCAGAAGGGCAGGGGCGTGGAAACTTAGGCTGTAGAGTATTAGGAAACGATATAAACAAAGATGGTTGAGACGAAAAACACGTCAATAGAAGGTGAAAGTGAATCAGTAAGCTCCGAAGCCTGCACTGCGGGTTGATTTACAGCACATGAAGCAAATTTAGGCGGGGAGAAATCGAGTGTCGAGCTTTGAGGCGCCCGAAGCATTACTCACTCCAATCACAATTTAAAACAACGACTCGAACTTAGGCGATAGATGGCGTATTTTCTTCATTCGTATTGATTCGTTTGCAACTGTTTTTCATCCAGTGGCATTGTCAGAAATCTCGAATTCTGCGATCAGCAAGGGACGCCAAGTTATGACATACAAGTTGGTGCCAAAAATTCTGCAGCGTGGTCCGGGATATTTTCGCCAGACGATTATGATATGTTTGGTGAGATGTACTGTGATAACTTGGAGGCAGGAAACTGAAGGTAGATGAAACCAGATTTAACATTAAAAATTGAGCTGGATTTAACATTTCGCAGACTTATGTATACACACGGGTACTTCCCCTTGATAAAGAGAACAAAAACGTGAATCAAATGCTCAGCTGTTTTCAGCTATTCCATTCAAGGAAAATACTACATTTCCACCACCCTTGGTTAAAATAATCGTTGACTATCTGACTTTGAGAATTTTTGAAGTTTGTTGGAGTAGGAAGGGGGGGGGGGGGTGGGGGGGGGGTGGTCACATAAAAATCAGCTCAACAATTAGGAAAACTGTCTAGTGAACTGATAAACTTACCAAATCTTGATTGATGATGAACATAGAACAGTACCTTGCGGTATACCTGCACTGATCTGAACAAGTTAATAAGGGACATAATCTTTGAAATGATTTGATTTTGAGGTAATACGAGATGAACGTCGTAACACTTGGCTTCAATTGCCATTACATGTCTGTGGGTTACTTGCATTTTCAACACAATAACTATTGTTACTTAACCCGTTACTCAACGTAACGGCCAAAACCGACCAGCGCTATTCACAAAAATCACCATTTTATTTTCATTATTTTTCCATTTTTTGTCTCAAAAACATAGCTTATGACCCCTCATTGGAATTAACACGTTCCAATGAGGGGTCATAGGTTTTGTTTTTGACGCAAAAAATGAAAACAAAATTGTTATTCAAGAATTTTATGAGCAAGTGTCGAATGCCTTTCGTGTTAGGTAAAGGGTTAAGGGTTCAGTTAACATTGAAAATTCATCTTCCTTAGACACTAGGTCTCAATCTTTTGATGCAGCATTTGGAACAAAACTTCCAAAATCTGAATCAACGGGTACAGTACTAGGGTCAGAAGCTTGGTATATCATCTTGGGATGGGACACTACCAAATGAACCATCAATATCACTTGGGGTGACACTACTGAAACGAGTAGTGTCACCCCAAGTGTATGTTCACGAATCACAAATATCAGTTACAATTGCCCATGACCATTATGGAGAACCTGAGAAGTTTTTGGCAAAAACCAAATCCCCTACTTCAAATTTGCGGTCATTGGCATGTCCGCCCTGTTGTAATTTTTGATCAGTCTGTTTACTCGTTATTCAATCATTAACAATACAATCTGATTTTATGAAGTCGAATCTGGTGCGAATGTGTCTTTTAAACATGAGGTCTTCAGGTGTAAGTTCTGTCGTAGTTTGTGGAGTGGTGCGATAGGAAAACAAACATCTGGACAATTTAGTCTCGATAGTACCCGACTGCATCTTATTCTTGCCCTTCTTGAATACTATACTGCCCGTTCGGCCAAACCGTTGTATGAAGGCTGGTACGGTGCCGATGTCATATATTTTACACCAGTTTTATTTTAAAATTCTTTGAAAGTGTCACTACAAAAACATGTGCCATTGTCAGAAACTAAAGTGTCGGGTAACCCCGAGACTGCAAATAACTGCTTTAACTTTTCTATTGTTGATTCAGAAGTAACAGAGTTAATAATTTGAACATCCATCGATTATTACAAGAAACATCTCGTTCATGAAAGGTCCTGCATGATCTACATGAACATGATTCTATGGCTGACTTGGTCAACTCCAATGAAAAAGCTGCGGTCAATGCTGGAGATTTCTTGTTGATTTGGCAGAGTTCACATGACCAAATCGTGTTTTGAATTTCCATGTCCATTTTAGGCCACCAAAAGTAGCTAAGGACCAAATTTCTCATTCGTGAAATTCTAGGGTGAGATGTATGAAGTTCGGCTAACAATTGCATTCTACCTGGAAGTGGTATTACTGTGCGATTTCCAAACCAAAACGAAACAATTTTGCCGGAGTACTTCTAAAATGAAGTATTTTTTTTATCTCGTCGCCATCTGTGATAACTTAGAGGCAGTAAAAAGAAGGTAGATGAAGCTAGATTTAGCATTAAGAATTGAACTGGATTTATTTTGCCATATTTGTTCACACACACGGGACTCCATTGATTTACTTCCCCTCGATAAAGAGAATAAAAACGTGAGTCAAATGCTCAGCTGTTTCACACAATGAAAATACTACAGTACATATGATATTATTATTTATTTATTTATTTATTTATTGATGTTTAAGGTCACATATTTATGCACAATGGCTAATCATGACCGTGACAGTTTTACGGGTGGAGGAAGCCGGAGTACCCGGAGAGAACCACCGGGCAACGACGAGCAGCTGCCAGCTCCCCAACACCGTAACTCCGCACTGCAGCACAGGCAGGGTTAGATTGGTTGAAGACATGCGCACCATCGACGTGCAGTACGCCTTAGTACACGGCGTCATCGTGCCACCACGCGGGCAATGGGGGTGAAGTGTCTTGCCCAAGGACACAACGCGGTTGCCGCAGGTGGGATTCGAACCGAGGACCTCTCGGCTTGCAGCCTGCACCTCTACCTACTGAGCCACCGCGCCCCCAGTACATATGATAAAATCTGGTTCATATCACCATGCTCTTAAGCGTAACAAATTAATAAAATATAGTACTTTGATCAGGGGAAACTTAGTGGATAAATTTGAAATGTTTTGAATAATACTATTGTTTATGTTACGCCAGTATTGAACGCTTTATAGTAGAACACACATGAGTGGGTAAAACGTCCGACTACGTTTTCTCGCACTTAGCTATTGTTTTGGTAAAGACGATAATTTAATTTCATTTGTGTGCTGTTTCGTTGAATCCATCACGAGTTCAGCAACCTATTGTGCCTGCATTCTTCAACCCGTTATTTGCCAATAATACCCTTAATCTGGCAAGGTGGGTTCTGTTAAAAAGAACCACAAGCCCTTTCGCAACAGTTGTTAGACGACTTTGCTTATTTCGAACTCAATAAACGGTTTAGTAAGGAAACTACACGTTACCCTCTCGTTTTTGTTTAACAATATCTACTCGTTCACCCAAGCAGTGGTCTCTCACCAAACACGAGACAATAAATTCATTTGAAAATTGGAAGCAAAATCTTCAATGTAAGCTCTCATTGGATCATAACTTCGCCCAGTTTTTAAATGACGGTGTTCCGTGGGACAAGAAATCCAAGAGATCTCCTCTGCGTGGATTCATTGATGATTCGGACGATATTCCACCGAACAGAAATGCATTCAGAACTATTGCTTGGACAAGTGGTCAATTTTTGTTCTTAAATCTCCAGAAACTCTGTCGTTAAAAACTCTTCATCTATGCATCACATATGGCAACTCGTCAGAATGCATTATGGTTTTCAGTCGACGGGGGCGAACTTCATAGAGTTTGACAACTTTAAGCTTGACCCCAACGAATAGCCGGAAGACAATCAACTAAAGACAAACGGTGTAATCAGTCATCACGGTGAAACTCCTGTTAATGATGAAGAGCTTTCCCCTCCCTAGAAAAACCTTTTTGGTGTTGACATGACTTCGTCTACTCCATACGGACCTACCTCGTCTGGTGAAACAACGTTATGGTCCAGAAAGAATTACGATCCAAGACCCTTGCATCTCTAAAACCAGAAATGTCTCAGGCCCTCAACTCCTTACTGAACGAAATCCAGACATCTAAAGATGCAAGAATCATCCGCAGTTCTTTTTCTGTAGGTCGCAATCCATATAAGCAGAAATTAACGTCACGTACTAAAGTAAAACAAAAAACCACACAGTCTAAAATGTCCCCCCTCTGTGAGAAGGCTGGTCGCAACAACATTCGACATTTTTAAAGTAAGTGTCAATTTTTTACCCTACGAAGACTGTCGATACATGGCCAACACACGATTCGTTGCAACTGCAGGTGTTGATTCAAATACGGACGACGAAACCGACAGGGAGGATGGTCCAGACACAACATACTCTGCAACCCAGGAGACAGGGGGTTGCAAATCATCTAGAAATAACCATCTGCCATCATTACGTCCAAATTAAGCAGTCTCCATACTATCATGTTTAATATCAGCATTACGCAATAAAGATTACGGTTGACTCAAGTGCGGAAACAAATATGACCCAGGAGTCTACTGCTGCCTTCATAGGTGCCAAAATTTCTAAGGCCTCACAAATTGCATGGCAGGCCGATGGCCAGTCACCGATGTCTGTCTTGGTAGAAACATGCCTCGCTGTAACACGGAAGAGTAAACAATTCTTATTAGAAGCATTCGTAGTAAAAAAATTGGATTAGATGTTCTCGCAGGTGTCCCCTTTATGAACGTCAATGACAATGCTGTAATTCCAGCTAAGCAACAAATATAAACCGAGGATGGCACATCATACTTTTATGGCCAGCAGATTAGTCCAACTTCTACTACTAACAGACATTCTGTCCGCTGAGCTCAAGCTTACCTTCTTCGTGCACCCTCAATCATCACCACAGTTTGGCCCGGGGATTATCTTGAACTTGAGGTACCTTCAGACATGTCACCAGATAGCCATTTCGCCATTGGACCTCGACGAGAATTTCAGTGCTCCAAGCCTCATACAGGTTGCGACCTGTGGTCCTCACCTATCATTATGACCTCCGTTGGGCGCCACATTAGAATGCCTGATACGTCTAACAGTCCCAAGACTCTAAAACGAAATGAGCATTTTTGCCAGGTTTTACCCACCACCGAAGCAGCCGTTCATAGTGGGGCATTGTCTGAGACCTCACCTGTGGATGGAGTGAAGCCATCCCGCGTACTCAATACTGTGTCTCAGCCTACATCTACCTCCCACTTTTCCTCCAAGATCAGGGTTGACCCTGACAATTGCCTATCTGCAGACATAACGCAAAAGTTTGCATCATTACATAATGAGTCCGATGGGGTTTTCAACCCAAGTTTCACAGGATACCCTTACTGCAGACATGTTTGAAGCTAAGGTCAATATGGGACCCACTCTCCCACCCTAAAGGAAGAGTCGTCTTCCCCAGTACCCTAGAGAGAAACTTGATCTACTACAACAAACGTTTGATTATCTCAGGAGAGCCGGTGTGTTTAAGCGACCTGACGACGTTGGCGTTGCAGAATATCCCAACCCTTCATTCCTTGTCAAAACACCTCCCGGTAACTATCGCCTTGTCACTGTATTTGCTGATGTGGGCAGATACACTAAACCTCAACCCAACTTCCTTCCATATGTTGACTCCATGTTACGCAAAATTGCCGAGTGGAAGTATCGAATCATCTCCAATCTAACAAGTGCATTCTACCAGATTCCTCTTGCCAAGGAGTCCATGAAGTACTGTGGTGTCGCCTCTCCATATCGTGGCGTGTTTGTATATACACGCTGTGCAATGGGCATATCAGGGACTCCTCAATAAATGGAGACGCGTCCTAACTACTGTACATTCTTATCATTAGATATGTGCATCCTCCAATACCACAGTTTGCCGCATCGGGGATGAACATTCGGAAATCGTACGTGGTGGTCTCACAGTTGAACTGTATCCACTTGACGGACCACCGGCTTTTGTCCGCACTGATGTTGCTCCAGCATTCGTCAGAATAGTCGGGGATAAAGTTGTTACTTTCCGACCGAATTTCTATTGAGGTAGGTAGGGTTAAAAATATCAATAAGAACCCAGTCGTTGAACGCACTATTCAGGAAGAAGACTTAGAATTACGCTAAGTAGTGACTGACGGGGGCCAATTTCCTCCACTCAATTAGCCGTCGCTATCATCCAGCTGAACTTCAGAGTGCGCACCGTACCATTAGCACAAAATAACATAACACTCGCATTTCCAACCACACATACAGTGTAAAAGGAAAGACTCACTCTTCGTGGGAACCTGCATCCCCTCCTACAATCATAGGGGACCTTGTTTACGTTTACACCGATAGCAACAAGTCCAAGGCTCGCGATCGATATCATGTCGTAGCAGCTGACGACAATGAGTGGTACAGCATACGTAAATTCACTGGGGCACAACTCTGAGAGACTTCGTACCGCGTCAAAGTATCTAAATGTTATCGTGTTCCCTCCACCCGCATGGACCTGTCAATTGTGAACATTTCTGATCACTTAACTGCATCTTCCGACAGCGAAGTGGAAGATGATTCAACACCATCCAATTATCTCCCTCATATCCCAGATGAATTGTCTTCACCCTCACCACAACACTAAACCTCTCAGACTACTCACTCACAAACCATTCAACATCTACAAAGACGGTCCACGCGTTCGTGACAAGTACCCCAACGCTTTTACCCTTTACCCAGCGCAGACGATATCAAAATTTATTATTTTAAATATCATTTTTTAATTTTTTTCAAAGACAATTCAACAAAACCATATCATGTGGCCCCTCACTGGAGCGAGCTTGTTCCAAAGAGGGGTCACATGATATGTTCTTTTGTTGAAATTGTTCGAAAAATAGTATTTTTCAGCTGCTGAATTTGCATATTACGCGGGCGGGCGAGTCCGATTCGTTGGGAAAAGGGTTAACGATTTTGTTTTTCACCAGCCAAGGAAAAGAGACAGCGGTGGCGCCAGTATTGGACTCTTTTTGGGGAGAGGGGGTGGTTCAGTAGGTGGAGATGCAGGTCGTAAGCCGAGAGGCATTCGGTTCGAATCCCACCTCTGGCAACCGCGTTGTGTCCATGGGTAAGACACTTCAAGCCCATTGCCCACTTGGGGGCACGGTGGAGTTGTGTACTAAGGCGTACTGCACGCCGATGGTGCACTTGTCTTCAACCAATGCTAACCCTGCTTGTGTGGAGTTAGTATGTTGGAGAGCTTGACAATTGCTCGCCGTTGCTCCGTGGTTCTCTCCGGGTATTCGGCTTCCGTCACCTGTAAAACTGTCTAACACGAGGTGGCCATGGTCATCGAAAGTGTCATTAAACCCCCATAAATAAATAAATTGGACACTTTTTAGTGGGACCCACACGAGTGGATGAAACGTAGGACTGCTTTTTCTCGCACTCCGCCATTGTTTTGTTAAAGACGCTAATTTCATTTGTATGTATTTTCGTTGATTATATCACGAATCCAACAACCTATTTTGTCTATGTTCTTCAACCCGTTATTAGCCAATAATTGTTAGCCAATGGCCTTACTTCTGTATTCTCGAACACTGTCCTAAAGGATGTTTTATGCAAATAAATGTTATGTTATGTTCCGACGCTTGGTAAAAATTGATGTTCTTTCGAGACCCAAAATGCCTCCCAGAAAGGCCACTCTGAGCTTATTTTTGAAAGAAAATTCTCGGGGGGGGGGGGGATATAAAGAATACCCCCGTCGACCCGGACGCAAAAGGGACTTCACCTCCATACCCCAATTATTTTTCAGGATTCCAATTCAAAGTGTGCCTACACTGAAAAACTGTCAAGAACCTTACCCAAGGCAATCATGTTCATGCTTGGGTTTAGAAATAACGAAACAGTATTCCGCAAAATAGTATATTCCACAGTAAGGCTGAGACGATATGCTTCCCTACACGATGTGTATCACAATTCAGTGCGCACGATACGATATGTATTAGAATACACATGATCTCGCCTGACACACAACTACAGATGTCAGCTACTTTGGGGACTGTATGTTTTCATTTCCAGTGGATTACTTGCATTACAAATTAGAATCTATTCTTTAAACAATAGGTAACTTCTCAACGTTATAACCCACGACATTAAGTAATTTAAGTTTTTGATTTTATGACCCATTTTTCAGTGCTTTTTTCCTCTCAGAAAATATGTTCAAAACATTTATTCCCTTATATCTTGTTTGACAGAGCTCATTGAGCTCTGTCAAACAAGATATAATGAATCAACCAAATAAATCATTACTACAATAGAGGGAATTCATCAAATTTTGGTTAACTGAATAATCCCTTTAATGGCATATTTATTACTATCAGTGGTAGTTA
This sequence comes from Pictodentalium vernedei, assembly GCA_031216915.1. Taxonomy (NCBI): domain Eukaryota; kingdom Metazoa; phylum Mollusca; class Scaphopoda; order Dentaliida; family Dentaliidae; genus Pictodentalium; species Pictodentalium vernedei. The sequence goes on from CM062293.1 coordinate 507,682,971, forward strand.
GTATGCAAAAACAGGGTTTCTCTGAACTTGTTTTCAAAATCCAAGAAGTTGTTTTGCATGGTATTATTTCTATTTATTGCATCGCGATACACAGTGAACAACGATACGTGTTGAATCATGAGCAATGTAGCGTGGTTCAAGCGTATCACGATTAATCGTTGCAGTCCTATTCCACGGCTATTTTAAGCCAGTTTATTATTTACTTTATAAATAACCACATTTCCACTCGCTGGAACTTATACACGTGACTGGTACTCAAAAATCCATGTACACCAGTTTTCCAGTGTATATCAACTTTCTGCATATAGCTTTTGGAAATCCCCTCTCTGGATCTATTTCATTCAATTAATCTCTATAACATTGTTTATTGTTTATGTTCTTCTGCAGATGATAACTATTTTATTGTTAAATAAAAGTATTTCTGGTTGATATAATTGAACTTTTAATTGACAAATAGAAGACTGTTTTTGAGGATGGTGGATATAACTAACAGCTATGGACTTTTTGTGGTGGTAAATATGATGTGATATGAACCTAAACAAACTTATATTGACTTACGCTAACGCCTCGGTCAATATAAGTTGTTTAGGTTCATATCACATCATGTTCACCACCACACACGTTCATAGCTGTATAATAGTGCACGGGAATAGTGCACGATTATATTTTTAACATTCAATATGTAAAACTATTGGAAGTAGTCAAGTACCCCTGAACCAATCAGAGGAAGGGGGCGTCACTTCAGATATACTATACGCTAATATCTCATTCCCATTCTAGAGTTAACCCTGTAAAACATGTGTGAATACATTTTTGCTTGAAGAAAAAATTGGAAGTGGGATAGCAGACGATATAGAGAGCAAAAAATCTGAAGCGAGGTTCGATTATAACTTAATCCAACAGCTCGGCAGCGCTATTGGATTAAATTATTGCCGGTACTGAAACTCTCAACAAACCAGGATGGTTACGCCCATTTCGCCTTTGAGATGATGCCTTCCAGGGCACCAGTGTTGAAAGGGTTAATCACGGTAAGAAAACTATTTTGAAAATTCTCCAGGTTTTTTTTTTTTCAATAACAAATGTACTGCATTCTTCCACAGGCCACAAATGTTATTCGTTCACTTTTACCAGAGACATTGCCACGATATTGTGTGGGTGCGGGTGGAGTCCCCCCCCCCCCCCCCCCCACACACACACACACACCATCATTCGTTAAATTTACAATAGTTGGTAATTCGACGCCCAAAACTGGAAAGAAAAAGTTGGACATTTCAGAAAGCTCAATGGTGGAAATTTTCCAAACATTTTCAGAATGTGGCCAAAATATGGAGTTTTTAGATTGAAGGGCAGTGAAAGTCCTCCAAATGTTGATTGAAAAGAAGTAAAAATTCCCCCAAATATTGATTTGTGGTTGGAATTTTTCACTACTATGAGCCTCAGTTGGATAATTTACAGTGAAGTGGGTGGAGGTGTACAAATGTAATTCTACTTCTTAACCATTTATATAACGAAACTCACGCATCCAACCTGTGGAATTTATAAACTCAGCAGTTAACCCTTTACCCAACGCAAACGATTTCAAAATTTATTATTTTAAATATCATTTTTTAATTTTTTTCTAAAAATTTCAACAAAACCATATCATGTGACCCCTCTTTGGAACGAGCTCAACGAGCTCGTTCCAAAGAGGGGTCACATGATATGGTTTTGTTGAAATTTTTCGAAAAATAATATTTTTTCAGCTGCTGAGTTTGCATATTACGCGGGCGGATGCGGGCGATTCGTTGGGTAAAGGGTTAAAGAAAAAAACAAAACAGAAACTTTCAACAAAACCATATTATGTGCCCCCTCATTGCAACGCGCCCATCGAACCCCTTTCAGTAGGGTGTGTAGAGGTAGGGGTGTATGATATGGTTCTGTTGAATATGTTTTAAACATAAAAATAAAAAATAATAAAATGACTAAGTTTTATATCTTGTGAGTTGAGAAAACCGTTAATTGGCAAATTTTGACTGGGGTGTTGCGCTAATGGAATTCCCAACTTGTTGGTAATTATGTCGAAGTACTCAGAGGTAGAGGAATTTTTCCTATCGGGTGCCCGGGGCTTCATGTTAGGGAAAACTCGGGGGGGGGGGGCGGATCGGTATCACCATATAAGCGGAGCGCCACCACCGGTTGGCGCGTTGCGTGCCCCAAAATTTTGGCAAAAATGCCTGCCAGATTGCCGGAAATGGCACTTCCCAGGCCTTCGCCGAAAATGTTTGGGGGGACCCGCCCCACCCCCACCCAGTGCACCTTTGGCATGACGACACTGTCGGGTGCAAGCCATAAAATAAGCAGACAGTCATCTGAAGAATGAGGACCCCAGGGGGTCAATTTAGTGATGATAGCAGGGTAGCATCACTAAATTTACCCTCTGTGAACCTCAGTCTGAATCAGGGTCTCAAAACTAAACAGAAAAAGGTATCCAGAGAATAAATTGGCACACTATATGGGATAGCACCATCAAACTCACCCTCTGTGGACTTCATTCTGCAAATGTCAGACTGCTTATTTTCAGGCCTCATCGGGTGAGGGTGCACTTGAAAATCTAGAGTTGAACAACCCCACCACAATCCGAGACACTTTACACTCTAAAATCTGTTTGGTTAAAAATCAGCCCATATCAACTGGATTGAGTGAATATGAATCCAGTTGGGTTCATGTTCACTCAACGCAGTTGATTTGGGAGTGTCCCTGCCCTTTACACACGCTCGTCTTTGCCCCGTGATATACCTGTTTGAACGTTCTCTGTTGTTGTAATAGCTTAAAATGTTATAAGTCATTGTGATGAATTGACGGTAACATGGTCTGAGATCTGCGGCTCGGAGTTTATGTTCAAACGAGACGCGAAAACGTTCCAATAAACACTACCCATAGCCCAAAACCTACATTGTGAAACACGATAGGATCATTTACTAAGCTTGTGATTGTTAAAAGTTGCCTTGTTCAAGGCAGCTTTTAACGATCACAGGTTCAGTAAATAAACCTCTCGTGTATCCACGACGGCACTGGATAAATAGTCAATAAACCAGATAAACTCATTCCATCTTAGTTCAAATCGTAAATCGGTTTGTAATTTAAACAACACTTCATTCGGAACACCGTCTGCTGCACACGTGAAGCATCCGGAAAAATGAAGCGGCTTGCTAGTCACTCCGTTGATGAATGAGTTACGAAATGGACGGCGTCATTGCAAATATTTCGCGTTGTGAAGTAAGTCGGCAACATTTGTCGCTTGAGCCGTAAACATAGAATATACTAAGCGAGCTCTTGTCAAATCAGAGGAGGAGGATTTTAGTCACATTGGAACATAATTTAATTTTATTTCTTTTCACAGGAACAAGGTAGCTTGGGTATGGCGATTGAACGGGAGTAATATTGGACAACAACCTCGAGATAAAGTTAACACCAGAAGCTCAAATGTGATAAAAACATTTCTTGAATATTTTATAGCTGTTTCCATCTGAAAGACATCACACACAAAATTGTAACGACTGTATTTTAGGAGCCCCTTTTGGGGTTTATGTAAATATACGTACATAATATTTATACATGTTAGAAAATTTGCTGTTGTATATCCGTCCATTTATATACTCCTCTCTTAAACACCACACAGGCCTAAACAATATAGGGTCAACGTGAAGGGTATTTTCACTATGTCCCAAAACATACGTGAAACCTGATTTCTGGTAAACATGATTGATTTTTGGGGGAAATGCCGTGTCCAATAGGATAACACTGTTTTACTTGATGAGCCTGAAAACCTTTACTAATTATGATATTGTGGTAGCTCGAGCTCACGAAAACGGAATGACCGGATCTCAATTAATTCTTTATTTTTAACACATTAATCACCAGTATTAACCCTTTGAACTCGTAAGACCGATTTTTCAGTCCAAGGCATAATTTCGTCCCATATTTGTCTTATTATACGAGGTCTATACACGAGTCACTGATGATAAAATAATAACTGCAATCTTCAGTCACACTGAGAATCCAAAAGCTTTATTTTGGAGGCAATAGTTAAAAAAAAATAATATGTGAATGGCGATTTTTTGTGAGTAGCGCTCCCATGATATGGCAGTTAACCCTTTGAACAAGTAAGATCAATTCTTAGGTCCAATGCATAATTTCGTCCTAATTTTTATCTTATTGTAAGTGATCTATACACAGGGCATTGATGATAAAATTAATAACTTCAGTCTGCAGCCAGATGGCTGCAGACTACAGTTATTATTTTATCCTCCCTATATATTGATATTGGACTAACCCATCTCACTGTAAGTGTACACAAAGGCGATACCATTTCAGGAAACGAGGGTTCAAAGGAGAAAAATCGCTTGAAACAGTCCTCAAGACATTTTCTGTTTATAGCGGGGGAGGAATTCGTCACATACAGGTGAATTGTGCACTTGGTGATACCTTCTTGAAATTTGGCACACTGTTAGTGTAGGCTATGAGGTTCTCAAAAACGATCGGCTACAAGTTGACACCGACCGGTGGCGACCAGTAGCGGCACAATCCAAAATGGCCGCCAGCGGCTGAAGGGAACCTCCTTTTCGACGGTCTACCGACTATACATCCGATTGTAAGGGCGCGAAAGTGAACTCTGATCCACGCACGTGTTGGAAACAGACGTGGGAGATGATGTAGAATAAAACGAGATTCTCTATACGGACGCATCAATTTCTTGGAACTTGAAAAGAGCGTTGTTTCTCCGGGATCAGCGTCATTCAGGCAAACCTGAATGACGCTGATCCCGGAGAAACAACGCTCTTTATGAAGCAGTCTCTTTGCCATACAATCTCTTGTTTGGCGTAATTCCGCAAGCAATTCTGATTTGTCTGTCGAAATTAATTCGAGAACGCGATTGTTCACAAAAATCATTCACAGAATGAGTGAGAATCCTCTTCGTGTACGGACTAGTACTGACTGGGAACGTTGTTGCTTTTGCCAGCAAGACAGTTCCAAGAAATTGATGCGTCCGTATAGAGAATCTCGTTTTCATGACGCCTATAAAGCTATTGAGGAAGACATAACGCGCTTCCTAGATAATGGCGTTGAGCTTCCATATAATTTGACCATTGATTGTTTGATGAGAGAGAGTGATGAGTGTATGTCGATGTCACTGTTGACGAATAAGGCAATATATCATAAGACATGCCGTGACAGTATTCGGACTCACATCGTACAGCGCGTGCTACACAAGCGAGAGCGAAATGAGGCAGTGGCATCCTGCTCCACGCTGAGTCCTAAAAGAACACGGACAAGTTTTGAATCTGGCTGTGACAGGAAACTGCCCCAGTGTGTTTATTGTCACAAACGCGAAGGTGACAGCAGTGAGCCTATTTGCAGATCAATGTCTGATAACAATAAACTCAAAATTATGGCAAAGGAAGCCGAGAACTGGGTTGTTTTTTCTCGGGTCAATGCAGCATTTGATTCCGCTGCTAGTGATCTTTACTATCACAAAACCTGTTATTGTAAGCTTGCCAATGAAGCACGAGCGGCTAAATCTAAAAAGTCGAAGAACGCCGAACATTCCGCGTCAGGCCTGCCCTATGACCCTCTCGTTATGGCAGAGCTCATAACATTTGTTGAACACAACGATTCCGCGATGAAGCTTGTCGATCTCAAGAATCTGTACAGTCGGAGGTTGAAGCAAGTCGGTTCTGATTGGCTTAGTGAAGAAATACATTCCACTCGATTCAAAGAACATTTGTTGCAGAAATTGGGCGATGGCTGGGACGCCTTCACACAGGGTAGAGATGTGTTTATTTCAAGTAGGTTTCGAGTTGGCTCCTTGTTGTCCGAATCTTTAACTCGTATAGTGTCTGAGGAAGAGGCAAAAAAGATAGTTGATGTGGGTCTTCTTCTGCGTAAACACATACTCATATCTCAAGCTCCTTTCACGGGATCATTTTCATCTTATTGCTTGAGCGAGCCTGTACCCAACTCACTCCTGACTCTTCTTAGAGTTCTACTTGAGGGCACATGTAGTATACAGAACTTAGGCGATGATGAGACTGTTAATGCCAAGACTCGAGTGGCTTGTACTATTTCACAGATGTTGATCAGCAATTCAGCGAAACGCTCCGAACATGCACAAAATGTTCACCAGAGACGTGACAGAGAAACTCCAATGCCTCTTTATGTGGGTTTGAAGTTGCATGCCCATGATCGTATGAAAAATCTTATCAGAGATTTTCATCAAATGGGACTCTCTGTCTCTTATGATCGCGTAATGGATGTTCGCAGGAGTTTCGCGAGAGCTGTTTCACTGCGGTTCAAGAACGAAGGTGTTGTAGTCCCAGCTAACTGCAAACGTAATGTTTTCTCGATAGGAACCACTGATAACATTGATGTATCTGGTAGATCTGATATGCATGGTACGTCCATCACACTCATTGGTCAACTGAGCAGGGACAATGTGGGTACTGATCCCCCACCACTGAGTTTAGATGTTCCAGAAGACACACAAATTGAACTCCCAGACGACTATGCATTTGTTCCTTTCGTTGAAGACTTTGGTGGGGACATCAGGCTTGAATCTCCAGATGAATGTAATGTACGGCCCAATGAATATGCAGATTTGAACGTGGGAGAGAATGACTGGTTGTCTCATGTGTCACAGATCAGCAATAAAGGGAAGGTTGATGGCAGCTGGCAGCTTGATGAAGTCCCTGTGACCTTTTCAGGCTTCTTTTCAAAACATGAAGATCAAGACAATGTCAAACCTCGTGCAGTTATTGGGGTATTCCCTGTTTTCAGTGAGCAGAAAGCGGACTCACTCAGTATGCAGAAGCATGCTATGTATGTGGTCAGGGAAGCTACTGCTTTCGTAAACCCCGGCCAGATACCTGTCATTGAAGGTGACTGTCCGTTGTATGCCAGGCAGAAAAAATGTCAATGGCTGTTCCCAGAGGAGATAGGTGAGGATCGAATGGTGTGTATGATTGGATTCCTGCATCTTGAAATGTGCACCCAAGAAGCTGGTGGTAAGCTTATGGGTGGTTCTGGTTGGGAGCGAATGTTTCACCTCGCAAAGATATTCACACCCGGTGTAGCATCATCCCTACTTGGTGGGAAACATGTCAAGAGGACGCGACAGGCATATCTTCTCACTCTAGCTTGGCTTGAGATCCTCAGAAAGAATGCTTATGAGATTTACTGTCAGCAGACTGGGCCCCATGAGTCATTTGAAATGTGGGAACAGAGGATTCTTTCACAATCTCCAACTGCGCGCTATTGGGGTGAAATCGTTCGGAACTTTCTCTTGACAAGCTGTCAATTCGTTCGGAACCAACGAATCGGTAACTGGCCTGGTACACTGTGTTCTATCGATGAGTTGTGCAGTTACTTTTTTGCCCTAGGACATACAAATTATTGTCGGTGGGTCCCCGTATTTCTGAGAGACATGTCTCAGCTACCCAGGCGGCATCCTTCAATCCACAACAAATTCATGGAAGGCCATTTTGTGGTCCAGCGTAGTGAGAGGAAGTTCAGTATGATGGGTTTAGATCAGAGCCAAGAACATAGTATCCAACTACTCAAAGAAGACAGTGGTCCAAAAGGTCTCTATGGCCAGGCTGAAGAGAAAGTCGTTATTGAGCTTTCAAGGTCAGAAGTTCTGCGTGTTATAGATGAGTATGAATATGCAAGTTTCCACACAACATCATCAGATAACACGGAACACCCGGAAAGTTCGGTATCAGAGCAGAAAAAATTTCTGAATCAATTGAAATCTCTCCTCGATCTGGTGAATCAGGGACTCATTATCAACCCTTATGATGAAACTAGTGGTCAGCTGGTGACATTAGATACTGGTGAATATATGGACCCCGAAGTTAGTAAGAGTTTACGGTCATTACCCGAAAGGGGCAAGCATTTATATTCCACTTTCTTGAAGGAAAGGCTTGTGGAATGCACCGTACCCCTGAATGATGTTATTCCCAAGGCAAATATATATACCTTCCTTAACCCACCCCCAGCCAACCTGGACAAAGGCCGAGACAAACTCATGTCAAGTAAAGCAACTGCCGCAATAGTTACCCAGATGTTCGTTTCACTGCAAGCCCGGCCTGATTCAAACATGGATGAGTTTTTCATGCACGAGAATGCACGTGATCCGCCAGCATTATCCGATAGAGGTAAGCTACGGAGTGGGACAAAATCTCAAATTCTCAATTGTTTACCAGCTATTCCTGCACAAGGGAAGAATTCAGCAGCTAGACAAGCTTCAGTTGTCATCTTGGATATGCCTGCTGTAGTCCATGTAATCAAACCACAGAAAGCGGATCTGTTTGGAGAATATGCTCGATTGCAATTATTGCCATACATCGAATCTCTGATTAACACGAACACCACAAGGGTTGATGCGATCTATGACTGTTACCCCGAAGGCAGTTTGAAGAATCAGACGCGAGCAAAACGCCTCGGTGAGACAGCAGTTAGGTTGATACGGGTGTCCGAGAACGTCCCTTTACCTAAAGGGAAGAATTGGCAGGCATTCTTGAAAGTTAGTGAGAATAAAGACGAATTTTTCAAGTTCCTGTCTGCTGAACTGCTGAAATTAACATCAACATCCGAGTACCAGTTGTTAACGACATCAGGAGAATATGTACTATGCAATAAGGATGTTAGCTTATGTGACATATCTCCATCGAACCACGAGGAAGCAGACACGCGCATGATGCTTCATCTCAACCATGCAGTCTCACAAGGTCACAAAATAGCTTTTCTTCGCACGGTTGATTCTGATGTCGTCATTCTGTCTTTGCACCATTTCGCAACATTCCGTGACCTTGGACTCAGTGAGCTGTGGATTGGGTTTGGAATTGGAAAGGCATATAAAGATATGCCAATTCATGAGATAGCTTCACAACTTGGACCTGATTACTGTAAGGCCCTGACTTTCTTCCACGCCTTCACAGGTTGTGATGTAACATCCAGCATGCTCGGCATTGGGAAGAAGACAGGATGGAATGCATGGATGAATTTTCCCGCATCAACTGAAATGATGATAGAATTGACTGAGAATCCGCAAGTCTTTTCAGAGGATTCCCCTCATATGCAGCATATCGAAAAACTCACCATACAGATGTACAGTAACAGTTGTGTCAGTACACGTGTCAATGATGCGAGACGGCATATGTTCACACATGGCCTTAAGTCTATGGAAAACATCCCGCCCACCAAAGCAGCTCTGTATCAACATGTAAAAAGGGTAATTCTTGTGTCATCTTTCATTTGGCATCGTGCTCTGCAGAAACACTTATGTGTGCCAGACCCATCACAGTACGGATGGGAGTGGAATCCACGTCTCAATATTCTGGTCCCATTTTGGACTCACCTAGGAGACGCAAGTGCTGCATGTGCACTGATGCTCCACTGTAGTTGTGCCAAGGCCTGCAAGGGCAATTGCAAATGCTTGAAAGCTGGATTAAGGTGCACACCTTTGTGTAAGTGTGAAGGTGGCTGTTGTAACAATATTGAGTAGTATACTGTCATGTTAGGACCAGTCATCTCCTATTCTGGTATTTTTTTTTCCATTTTCGGCCAGTTAACACATGTCATGTTTCTAGTTGAGTTGATTTTGCTAACAAATGTTCATCCCATGTGGCTTGCTACATTGTCCGGGGTATAGGAATACAGTTTTAGATTTCGGAAAATAGTCTGTTATTTACTGCACAAGACGGTGTTAATTCATGCATAGCATGATACAATATCCCCAACTATTTTGCCTCTGTACAACAGTTGATACCTTCGTTCACCCGTGTGTTCATCTATGGTATCCTTGTCTTTCTCTGGCCATAGGCCACATGTGACTAGTCAGTTCCTACTCCATAGCAAATCAACTTGGAAATCCTTCATCTTGTAGCGCACTCATGTCTCAATGAATCCATACCTGAGTTGATCTAATAAATCTAACGTAAGGTATCAAATTGCCATACCGGATCATATTTCGATAAGTTATTCGCTAAAACATTTCGACCACTCATCGACATCAAAGGTCATGTTTTGGCTCCCAGTGGTGGCTATATCTCTATATCCCTGGTAAAGTAGCATACCATGAGGGATGGGCATTAAGTGTCGGCAACATTAATCCTGACTTGGAACACACCACATCTTAACTGGCCGAAAATGAAGAATACTACTTGTAGTCAAAAAATATTCCTGTACCTCGAATGACTGCAAACATACACTCACCCCTTCTAGTCCCATTTTGCCAATGTTCTATACTGGCAAGATAACATTGTATAATTAACAACGGGAACTAATGCATCCCGAGTTCATTCCAGCACTGCCCTTGCTGGCAGACGTGTCGCTATGGTGTTGAGATTGAACCAGAACTCCTCTAGAAATTTGATAGTTTTATTTTCTTAGAAAATAAATCTATCGAAAATGCCGGAAGTTGAGAATAGACTGTCACTTTAATTGGATTATCAAATGTCCAAGTATCCCCACTGCTGCATACTATCGAGTACCCTTGTTCATGTGTTGACAGGAATCTCTCATACCATGTTCATTTGACCATTGCATTCCCGAGAAACATTCAACACTAATTTATCTACGGACGGACGATCATACTGACAGTCAGACACACAGACGCACACATCGACGGAAATTCTGATCCCATTATCCATTAATCTTCCCCCCAACTTGTTCCAAGGGCTTCACTCCATCATTCACATCAATTACAGCACATGTATGGTGTTAGGTTTGGAGCTTCAGTTGTGCGATCGGCGAAAATAGCTTTTTTTCGATCCGCTTGGCGGCCATTTTGGATTTCGCTGCTAGTGGTGGCTAGAGGATGGTGCCAACTTGTAGCCGATCGATTTTGAAATCTCTGATGCCTACCCTTACATCATGCCAAATTTCAGGAAGGTATCACCAAGTGCACAATTCTAGCGAATTCCTCCCCCGCTATTAAATTTACAAAAATAAAGCGTCTCTCAATCATTCAATAATAATTTGTTTAGCATCCTCAGGTTTCCTAAGAAAGTGTTTTCTATTACCTAAGGTATATTCTATCTGCTTCAGTTTCATAGTTTCACACGCACAGGTATGAAACTTACCATCCTTCTAAAACCCAATTGGGTAAAATCTCACATTCCATGACCTGGCGTCAGACATCATATTAGACTGTGGCATGTTTTCAGTAATTATCGGTGACGTCATGCCGTGAATACAAAACGCTGAATACATTAAGAAACTGTACGCTGGTTCCAAGTCTAACGATCCGGAACAGCGAGTTTATCATTTCTGCACAACTAGCGGAAGCCCAACTCGTAGCATAGCATATCAAGGGATATAATCAAACCTTGTATTTCCAGCTGGACGGAATCACGAAATCTCAGACTGTTTGTTTGTTGGTGGTTAACGTCACATATTTATGCACCATGGCTAATCGTGACACAACATGGAGATGAAGTCAAGTTTAGTCAATCGTTGATCTACATGTTGCCCATTTTAGAGGACTTTCACCCCAAGCATTGGTGACTGGGTCCTATTTAACTAGTAAAGCGGAACTGGTTTACCACAGTAAACAAGTGCTGCTTACTTCCCGGGGTTCCCACAGGGAAAAATCTCAGACTTCCAATTTATATAATAGATAATTATACTCGTGTATCCCAGGATATGACCTGCAAGTTGCCAAATTTATCAAGCTATAATCAATGGATCACGTGATAATGTACTTGGCTGATCACACGTCGAATATATATTTATACAAAAATAATTTCGAAGTTTGAAATGAGTTCGAATACATGGACAAAGGTATTCGTTTCTTCAAATTCGAGCTTGTAAGCGGTAATTGGCCATTCAGTGAGCCATTAATTTGATTCATCTCAGAGTCAACGCCTCAACAACAACAACAACAACAACAACAACAACAACAACAACAACCCTCTTAGTGTACAAGTTGTTCAGTGCAGTTTATAGGGACATTTGCGGAACGACATCTGCAAATTAAGCCAGGACCGAGTCTTCGGCGAGGTACAGACCTAATTTACTGGGCGAGATTGGTAATTAATCTACACCAGCGAAACTGCAGAAACTGAAAAGGTAGAGTTTCGAACAAGGAACAAAATCGGAGTATTCTTTCATAATACAACTCAATGTACATTCCCAAGTTATTGTCTTGAAATAATATTTTTACAAACTAGGGATTAATTTGTTTTAAAATAAAATAATTTCCTGTTGATTCAGTTTCACTTATTTTTCTGCTCTGCGGTGGGTTATACAGAACTAGCGGGCCCACTCGCCCAAGGACGGAAAAGACGCTTCCCAGTGGGCGGGGCGGGCCCACCCCCACCCATACCAGATCGGCAAATTGCATAGCAAAGTAAATACTGAAAGCTGAAATTTCTAGCCGGGCGGATGGACGAAATCTTGGACAAATTCCCATTTATTTAACTAGAAGACCCCCCCCCCCCCCCCCCCCATCTCAGGACGGGAAGCATCGCCCGTACAAGTACAGAAAATACACAGAACGACACACGTGTGTGAATGGGTTAATCGATATGGCAGGAGTGCCAGCGCTAAAGGATAAAACGAGAGGCCTCACGCGAATGTCGTTCTGTATTTATTACACGCCTTCACATCTATAAAAAATACATTATTAGAAGGACACGCACCAATTCATTTGACAACTATCAACAAAAAGAGCACATTTTATCGCCAACCAGATTTGCGAGGGGAACCAGTGTTTCTGTTTCGTACCCCGAGTTCCAATGTGTTCTATGTACCAGTAGGCACATAGAACACATTGGAACTTAGGGGACGATTTTCAGCTATCGCTAGCCATTGACATTGTAACTGCGTTGCACGATTTGTAGGAAATTCCAGTGAATTTTTGCCTCTATTTTCAAGTAGTTCGTCAACGTTTTGCGTTCCCCACATTTATGCGGAACAGATTTTCAGATTCCGCACGGCTTAGTGTTGCTGTAGATGGGGCTTAATAGAACAGGCGTGTAACAAAATATTCCATTGCATATCAAAGGAGATAATGGAAACTGGAATTTCTAGCTAGAGGGAATGACGGAATCACAAACTCCCCATTTATATAATAGACAGATTACCATTTGAACACTGGTGATATCTTACCGCGTCCATTCGATGACAGCAATTGGAAGAGTCCATATTCATTATTTGGGGGGTAGATCAATCAATATTTTCAACGTGCAGCCTTGGGGCTCCAAGGCTGCACGTTGACAATATTGATTGATTTAGCCCAAACGTTCACACAGTAGCCATCCTACTTAATGAAATTATGACGTATCGTGTCTCTCTGCCGGTAAAGCGACCTCTTTGGTTCAAAGAGTTAAAACCCACCGCCAACAATCCTCTTTGTTTCATCTTTACTGTTATCCGAAAATACCCCCAAAAATACCCACGTGGGAATCCAGGGAAGTGAAGCAGTGCTTGTTTATGGTGGTATACAAACTCTGTTTTACTGGTAAAATAGGCCCCAGTCACCAATGCTTGGGGTGAAAGTCCTCTAAAATTGGCAACACGGTACGATTGATTGAGCTTGACTTTATCGACATGTTAGGTCACAGTTGGCCATTGTGCAGAAATATGTAACCTTAAACACTATTATTACCACCTTTGCCGGCGTTCTTGGCACATTATCGATGTTTTACCGGGCGTTGAAACCTAGTAATTCTCAACAAGTACCAGTCATGTGACGTGTTCGGTCGTTATTTACTATAACAGCCCAACACGTGAATAACAGCCCGGCACGTCTAAATATAGACAATGACGTCACATCTCTCAGCCGATCAACAATATTTTTCCCAGAATTCCATTTGACTCGAAATTCAATTCGGATTTTTAATTTGTAAATACAATTAACACATCTGTTTCAAGTGTTTCCCTTTGTGTCACGGATAGATAATGTACCAAATATAGGAAGTGATACACACAAAGTGAGTGATGACATCTTTGATGAATAAACTCTTTGCCTAGAGTTCTCATTTCGAAGATATATTTCATCATCGAACTTTCCAAATTTCGCCGTAAACTGATCAGAAGACGATAGTCATGTTACCCGGTTTGTTTGTCAACAAATCAGACGATACTATTGCTGTTTTTTTTAATTCTAAAACGTCAAACTTCATTTATTTGTCTTATTTCCTAGATAATTTAATCGTAATGTACCCGATGTCCGAAAGTGGCAATAATAGAAATGGCATTACTTTGTTAGACATTACAGTGTATCAACGGCTCAACAGAAATGCTTAACAGCCCTTGAGCTTATTAGCTACCTTTACTTCGTCTCGGGCCGCTAATAAACTCTCGGGTTGTTAACCATTTCTGTTGACCCGTTTATATACCAATAGCATGACTTTGGAGGGCATTGTGGTTTATTAAAGGCCCAACAGGTGCGAATAACAGCCCAACAGCTTATGAAAGGCCCAAGACGAAGTCGAGGGCCGTTAATAAGCTGAAGGGCTGTTATTCACACTTGTTGGGCCGTTGATAAACCACAAGGCCGGACAAAGTCATGTTATTACTATTATTACCACTGCGATTCTGAGAAAGTTTTGACCATGTACCTTATATGGCAGTTACAAACAGCCAATTGGTCTTCATTCAATTCGCTTGATTGAGACATTTTTAACGTTTTCAATTTTGCCAGATGATATTATCGTCTGTTCTCAAACAAACTGGTGTCACATGATTATCACGTGATCGGCACCGGTACTCTTTCAATTGCAACGAAGTTAGAAAACTTAAAAACAGACCGCTTTTAAGTCAGAAATAAAGGCTTAAAATGTATACAGACTACTACATACAGCTGATTATTCTTATGGGACAAACTTTGCTGGACATTTTACATATTTAATAATTTAAATAGAAATCATATTGCTTACTAGTTGAAAACATTTCTGGAAACTCTTTTCATTTTCGAGTGCACGACAGTGAGTAACAAAAGTCACTTGACGTGTCGGGCTGTCAATGAGATGTATAACTCATTAACGGCCCGACACATCACGTGACTTTTTAAGTTGAGAGTTACGGTCTTGTAATGCCCTGTTAAACTTTGTTAATGTACTAGGGAACGCCCTATAAAGTGGTAATAATACACTGTAATGCCCTTCAAACTCATTTTATTGTTATATTAAATAAATGTATCATAGGTTCAAAAACAAGAAGTGTGGATTACTTTTAAGAATGGCCGAGCATTTTTAACCCTTTACCCAACGAATCGGCCGCATCCGCCCGCGTAATATGCAAATTCAGCAGTTGAAAAAATATTATTTTTCAAAACATTTCAACAAAACCATATCATGTGACCCCTCGTTGGAACGAGCTCGTCGAGCTCGTTCCAACGAGGGGTCATATGATATTGTTTTGTTGACATTTTTTGAAAAATTAAAAAAATTGTTATTTAAAATAATAAATTTTGATATCGTCTGCGTTCTGTAAAGGGTTAAATAAATAACAGAGTATTATTTTCAATAGTACACAGTTATTGTTCTAATCCAAACATGCAACCTAATGTGACCAAGTGTTTATATACCCGTTTGAAAAACGGCCGTATTATGTAATCAATCTGTCCGTCCATCTGCCTATGTCCGTTCGTCCGTCTGTCTGTCCGTCCGTCCGTCTGTCTGTCCGTCCTTTAATATTTTTTGTTTCCGAACGATAACTCCAGTTTGGATTATTTGATCTCAACCGAAGAGGGTATGTGTATTACCCAGCCAGTAATACAGATCACGTTTTAATATCGGTTCCGTCCAATAATTTGTACATGAGTTACGGCCCTTTTTCGACTTAGAATTCGACCGTCTATTAACAGTGATGTGTTTTTGTATTTTGCAGTAGTACAATTCAAAATGGCTAACGGGCATATTTAGCCGTATTTGGCGGTGCTCCTGATACCATGTAGTTTCTACCGAATCATCAATGCACAGGTTCCTGAGTTATCTCGAACGATAGATAACTGGCCGATCAAAAACTGTTCACATTTTCAATTATTATTCTTCCCAAACTGATGAAATTATTTTAATTTTTCGCATTAAGACAAAAATTTAATGTAAAGCGGATTTTAAGTCGGATAATATAAGTTAGAGGACGTTTATTTGCCAGATATGGGGTCATGTGAGGCGATGTGAGAGTACTATTAGGCGAGGCCGTAAACCGAGCCTACTATTGATCGCGCCGAACCTCAAGACGCCATGCCCAGCAAGTTGTATCATACCACCAAACGAATTAAATAATAAATTAAAAGATCCGAATCGCTTCCTTTTGAATATTTATTAGGCAACTGTCTTTTATTTGCACGAAAATAAGTGAAAACTTGAGCTGGGAAAATTAATTCGGAAATAAAATGGTGCCCAGCGGAGGGGATGTATGGGCTCACACACGGTCACTGGCTGTGTATGGACTCAATCCGATAGACAGTTCCCCATTGAATAACCTAATATCGCATAGTCCACTGATGCTATTAGAGCACGTTGATTGGTCAAATTAAACAGGTGGCATGATAATTAACGAGACCCTGGATATTCGTCCGGATTATGGGAGAGGGATTCGCCCTCGTCAATTATCTTGCCGAATTCCCCAGATCTCGTTTGCTACCCCTTACTGAATTGTTGCAATGCATTTCAGTCCAAGCTGGGCGAACTGTCGTTTTGCTCGCCTATTTCTCGCCTTAAAAAGAAGAGGGCGAACAATTTGTTTATTGTTCTACATTACTACATCTTAAACCAACAGCCTGAAATTTTGCTCAAAATTCCTTTATAGTACGTGGAGAGTGTATTATCATTAAATCACCCGCAGAGTGGGATTCCACCTGAGCAATAATTGCATATTTGTTGCAAAGCATAGCCATCACAAGCAATGTTCCAGCCAATGGACCTGCGGGTTGAACCCGGAGGTCCATTGGCTGAAACGTTGTTTGTGTTTTTTTGTCCATATGTGCAGAATTTGAAAGTGATACATTGGGTGGTAACTCCACTCTCCACGTACTGTAGGTATTTATTCGTTCAGCCATTCAGAGCCATGATCTTATTTTATAAGACGACAAAACATAGTGTTCTTTGGCCTTGTTGCTGAAATTTCCTGATGCAACTCACTGTTGGAAAGACCTCTCGAAGCTCCTCCAAACTGTGTATTGC
Organism: Pictodentalium vernedei; assembly: GCA_031216915.1. NCBI lineage: Eukaryota > Metazoa > Mollusca > Scaphopoda > Dentaliida > Dentaliidae > Pictodentalium > Pictodentalium vernedei. Next base: position 507,700,142 of record CM062293.1, read on the forward strand.
ATCACTGCATTATATCACTTAGTGAAAAATCTCTATAAAAATAAGATGAAGTGTCCTAGAATGCTCAGAAAACAGGCTACATGGCAAAAAAGATTGTCTGAGAAATATAAGTTAGCAGAACTTTTTTCAGGTCTTCTATAATTTCTAATTCTCACAGACCTCCAGCGTTGAAAAGGTTACAATAGCCTATATGTGAGCTAAAACGCCATCTGGTGGTTTTTACATCTCAACATTTAATAGAACATAAAATGAAGGAGATCAGTTGATTGGGCCAATATTTATTGATTTTGGAATCCTCAATAAAAATGTCAGTGTCTGTTTTGGAAAAGACTAAAAATATTTACCCTGACTGTCCTTTCAAAATTGTGAGAGTTGAAAAATAAGGCGAGGGGTACAAGTAAAATATGAGTTTTAAAAATTTAAATGTGAAACTACACGGTAGCTGGGAATCGCCAAATTTGAACACAAAAATCACACGTCAACATATATTTTTTTTCCTGTCCAATTTTTTAATAAGATGGTAAACTTACTGGATACAGTACTGTTTCCCCCCAAATGAGCTTGATGAGCCTAGGTGACAGAAAATGTTGACACTGTCGCCAATGCAAATCATTTAGTGTATTGTAAACCGAAGTATATAACTTAAATACTTTCTGTGGGTACTTTTCAATGGATATTCGACTCGAAATAATGACAACAAACCTTCACCTGAAAATAACCTATCGTCAGTTTCAATAACAACTAAACTTTATGATTCCGGAGAATCATGGCTTTTCCAGATGAGATTCCATGATTTTGCATGACCCCAGGGTGTCTGATGAATTGTTTTTAACTGTCTCACTTCAGTTCCTTTATTGAGGTTATGAGAAAGGTGGGTACAGTGGTCTCAAATGACTCAGTTTGATAAAAAAACGTTTAGGTAAAAACCATCATAAATGGTGGAGAGGGTTAATATCAATATCGTCGTCCGACAAGTTAATGACAGACAAAATGAGTTATGTTTGTTGGACACATACCCACTGAGTGTTGTGGCTATTTGAAAATGGTCCATTTTATCTCAAATGTATCCAAAATATTGATGTCTGACAGCTTGTAGAGGGTTAACAAGTGCTAACAGGAATATTTTTCCATGCAACTTGTAATGTCACACCAAGAACTGCGAATGGCTATTTTTTTTCTTTAAAATCTACAAGATGTTTTCAGGGAAATCCAGGGAGAACATGAATTTTTAGGTTTTGATGGATATGATTGTTTATCCAGCCCAAAACGGGTTATGGGTTGTTTTTGGAATACCCTTATTACTTCCAAAAATAATTCTTAGTGAATTCTACTTCCACTTATGTTGATCTCTCCTCTTAACTGTGGGTGCTACAGGTACGCCAACACAGCCCATTTTATCAGAATTGTGATGTTTGAGAACCTGCATAGGGTTAACAAGTTGTTACTTGAATATTTTGTACATGCAACTTTTACTTTCACACTAGGATCTGAGAATGGCCAATTTTTCTTGAAAATCTACAAGACATTTTTAAAGAAATCCTCGGATAACATGAATTTTTAACCTTTAGAGTGGTATCACTCTGTAACCATCCCTAAACGGGCTAATGCTTGGTTTTGTGAATACCTTCATTACTTACAAAAAGTATCCTCGGTGAATTCCACTTCCAATGAAGGAGGTTATGTTTATCACACAGGTACACATTTGGTTTTAAAGGCGCCCAAGAACAGCCCATTTTCTCAAAAAATGTCTATGCTTGGTAGCCTCTGGAGGTTTAACAAATGCTTACCGGAATATTTTGTCCATGCAACTTGTAATGTCACTCCAAGACCTGCGAATGGTCAATTTCTCTTGAAAATTTCTTTGGAGAAATCCACAGAAAACTGGAATTTTAAACTTTTAAGGGGTATATCTCCTTAACCAGCTAAAAATGGGTTAAGACCTCGATTTTTGAATACCCTTACTACTCACAAAAATGTTTCCCTGTCAGTTTTGCGTCCGGTAAAAGAAGTTACGTTTCTCTGTGGCATTTTCATTTGATGTTGTTGGTGTCCAAATACAGACTTTTTTTTCTCAAAATTGTGACATTTAGCAGTCCATGGAGGGTTAACAAATGCTTACCGGAATAATTTATCCATGCAACTGGTGATGTGACATCAAGACCTATCAATGGCCATTTTCTCTTGAAAACCCTTCTTTATGTTTGTAAAGAAATCCAGGGAGAACATGAATTTTAAGCTTTTGATGGGTATCATTGTTGATCCAGCCCAAAACGGGTTAAGCGTTGTTTTTCGAATATTCTTATTACTTCCAAAAATAATTCTCAGTGAATTCTACTTCCACTTATTTTGATCTCTCCTCTCAACTTCCGGTGCAGTGAGTACGCAAACACAGCCCATTTTATCAACATTTTGATGTTTGAGAACCTCTCAAATGTATCCAAAATATTGATGTCTGGCAGCGTGTTAAGGGTTAACAAGTGTTAACAAGAATATTTATTCATGCAACTTGTAATTTCACACCAAAAACTGTGAATGGCCATTTTTACTTAAAAATCTACGTGATGTTTTCAGAGAAATCCAGGGAGAACATGAATTTTAAGCTGTTGATGGGTATAATTGTTTATCCAGCCCAAAACGGGTTAAGGGTTGTTTTTTTAATACGCTTATTACTTTTAAAAATAATTCTCAGTGAATTCTACCTCCACTTATGTTGATTTCTCCTCTTAACTTTGGGTGCTGCAGGTATGCAAACACAGCCCACTTTTTCAACATTTTGATGTTTGAGAACCAGAATAGGGTTAACAAATGCTTACTGGAATATTTTGTATATGCAACTTGTAATTCACACTGAGATCTGAGAATGGCCAATTTTTCTTCAAAATCCACGTGATGTTTTAGAGAAATCCTCAGATAACATGAATTTTTAACCTTTTGAGGGGTATCACCCTGTAACCAGCTCTAAACAGGTTAATGCTTGGTTTTATGAATACCTTCATTACTTACAAACATGATCCTCGGTGAATCCCACTTCCAATGAAGGTGGTTATGTTCATCTCGCAGGTACACATTGGGTGTAATGGGTGGCCAAGTACAGCCCATGTTTCTCAAAATTTGCTATCTCTGGAGGGTTAACAAACACTTACCGGAATCTTTTGTTCATGCAACTTGTAATGTCACTCCCAAGACCTGCAAATGGTCAATTTCTCTTGAATACTTACTAGATTCTTTGAAGAAATCCACAGAAAATGGCAATTTTAAGCTTTTAAGGGGTACATCTCCTTAACCGGGCGAAAATGGGTTAAGACCTCATTTTTTGGAATACCCTTACTACTTACTAAAAATTTTCCCTATCAGTTTTGCGTCCGATAAAAGAAGTTATGTTTCTCTGCAGCATTCCCATTTGATGTTGTTGGTGTCCAAAGACTCCAAACACAGACTATTTTTTTTCGAAATTTTGACATTTAGCAGCCCATGGAGGGTTAACAAATGCTTATCTGAATATTTTATCCATGCAACTGGTAATGTGACTCTAAGACCTATCAACGGCCATTTTCTCTTGAAACCGTACGAGAGGTTTGTAAAGAAATTCAGGGAAAACATGATTTTTTATGCTTTTGATGGGTATTGCTATTAGCCATCCCAAAAGGGGTTAATGCTTGGTTTTTTGAATACCCTTATTACTAACAAATTTGGTCCTCGGTGAATTTCACTTCCAACAAAGTAGATTATGTTTATCTCTCGGGTATGCATTGGGTGCTGTGCGCGTCTGAAAACAGCCTATTTCAACAAAATTGCGATGCTTAGCAGCCTGTAGAGGGTTAATAAATGCTAACCGGAATATTTTGTCCATGCAACTTGTAATGTCACACAAAGACCTGCGAATAGACAATTTTTCTTGAAAACCTACAAGTTGCTTTTAGAGGAATCCACAGAAAATGGGAAGTTTAAGCTTTTAAGGGGTATCTCTCTTTATCCAGTCCAAAATGGGTTAAGACTTCGAATTTTGAATACCCTTACCACTATCAAAAATGTTTCCCCATCAATTTTGCGTCCGATAAAAGAAGGAACCTTTCTCAGTGGTACACCAAGTGGATGCTGTTGGCTTCCAAAAACAGCCCATTTTATCACAATTTGGACTTTTAGCAGCCCGTGGAGGGTTACCAAATGCTCCCGCAGTATTTTGTCCGTGCATCTTCTATTGTCACACCAAGGCCTGGTAGTGACAATTTTTTCTTCAAAATCTACAAGACTCGTTTAGACAAATCCACGGAAAATACGAATTTTTGAGCTTTATGGGGGTATTGCTGTTTAACCAACCCAAAACGGGTTAACGCTTGTTTTTTTTTGAACACCCTTATTACTGACAAAAATGATCCTAGGTGAATTCCACTCCCAATAAAGTAAGTTTTTTTTTTATCTCTCGTGTATTGTTTGGGTGCAGTGGGGCCTGAAACCGGCCTATTTCATTAAAATTTCGATGTTTGACAGCCTGTGGAGGGTTACCATATGCATCGCCTGATATGTCGTGTGTATCAAAGGGCGTGTCACAGACAGGTCTAGCAATGACGAATGTATAAAAAAAAATCTACAAGACGTATTTCGAGAAAGTGCCGATAAACCCCAATTTTGGCAGTTTTTTGCCAATTCTGACGACATAAGGGTTAAATCGAAAATTCCGCTTCGGTACATTTTTAGATTTTGTGCCCCTCTATGCATGTGCAAAATTTCGTGAAAATCGGTTCGAAAATGGCTTCTGAATCGTACGGACAAAATGTGTGGAAAAAAAAAAAAACAAAAAACCAAAAAACCAAAAAAAAAACCCAAAAAATAATAATCCGTAGAAAAACAATAGTCTTTTCCAGAGGGAAAAGCCTAACCCCCCCCGCCACCCCCCCCCCCCCCCCCCCCCCAAAAAAAAATAATAATCCGTAGAAAAACAATAGTCTTTTCTAGAGGGAAAAGCCTAATAATCCGTAGAAAAACAATAGTCTTTTCCAGAGGGAAAAGCCTAATAAAACAGTGCACAGTTTTGGTAGTAACCTTAAAAATTCGAGGACACAGCCAGCGCCGGATTATACTAGCAGGAAAAGTAACATATGCAATGGGTTTCGGCGCACTGAAGGGCCCTGAGTTAGATGTTTTCAAGCCATCAACATATTCTGTGTTGGTAAAATGTATCGCTCACTTCGTTATACACTTTAAACGCAAAACAAAAGTCTGTAAATCGTTTATGACAAAACAAAACACTGATGTCACGCCCTGTAAGTGTATTTTGAAGGCTTTAAAATTTACAGAAACACACTAATGTTTTGTGTGCTTACAATTTCCCAACAAGAATGAGTTCCAGTTAGCAACTAAACGGATGGTTTTCAGAACACCGTTCCTTGTTGTCTGTTGAGTACGCGTTATCCACACGCGTCCGCAGCCATAAAATCGTCATTGTTCGCATGTCTTTGTTGATACTGCTACAATTTATGAGTCCAATCAGGCTTTTATCATATATGCTGCAGGTCCCGCACTGGATTAATCCGACCCTGGACACAACCTCACAGGGGCACATTTTGAGTCTTAATTCAAACTGCAGTCCATGAGTGCATTGCACATAGAAGAGAACAAAATACTTCACACGACCACGGTTGTGGGATTTAAACTTGGAGTGAGTAGTCGGAAAATCTTGTGTTGTTCGATCAAAATTCTCTCTGAAGGTGTCGGCGGTTGGAATTTTCACGGAAATGTAATACCACAGTCGGAAAAAAAACTCCAGTACCTCAATGCTTCTCCTTGTTCAGCGATCTGATTGTAGCGGCTTCCCCCCTTCTTTCAGATTCCGCCTATTCAAATCCATTGTAAAATTCCCAGACCAGTTTGGTCGGAAACTCGAAATACGAAAATGGGAACATATATCAATATTTCGCCTTTATTGCTGCCTGCATTCGACTGAACACGTACTTCTTTTCATTTGTGCAGGTGCTTTTGATCCAAACTGTGTTTTCTCCCTCACTTATCGAGATTTGAACACGGGTGAAGCGACGACGACCGCTTCGATATGACCCACGTTTTTCGTGCTCTTATCAAACAATAATCCGGAATTCCGCCGAAGCAAATAGACCTTTCATCAATGCGGAAACGGAAACTTCATACGCACAGAGGAGGTCGATTATGATCATTCCCCGGGGCGTTTTTATTGCGAATTGCCAAGTTTCCGTTTCCGCATATAATGAAGAATCCGTTTTCTAACATATTTTAAACAGCATAATATGGAGGAAAAAAACTTCAAATACTTGTATATAAAAGTGCAATATAGGTTTTCTGGTTGTGTGTTTGGTGATTTAGGAGCAGGCCTGAAAATAAGCTGTCTGGCATTTGCAGAATGAGGTCCCCAGAGGGGGAATTTGATGATGCTATCCCATACAGTGGGTCAATTTATCCTCTGGTTACCTCTTTCTGTTTAGTTTTGAGTCTCTGATTCAGATTGAGGTTCACAGAGGGTAAATTTAGTGATGCTACCCTGCTGTGCAGGGTAGCATCACTAAATTCAGCCTTTGGTGACCTCATTTTGCATATGACAGTCTGCGTATGTTCTGGCTTGTTTAGGAGGGTTGGACGATTTGAATCCCCCATGTTCCTTGTACTCTGAGGGGAAATCATGCTTTGGATAATTATGCTCAAATGGGCTATTATTTGGCTTTTGCCAGAGGTTGTAGTGTGTTCCTGGAGGCTACACTTGCTCAAGATGTGAATTATCTTGCATCAACTGCCTTATTTATGGCAACATATAGCCTTTATTGCTCACTGTGACAACAATATAACTTTTCAAAAGTTTTGTAACATGTGCTAAGTCCCCCAGTGAACATTTAAATGTGAAATAATCTCCAAAAATAATACTAAATCAGGTTTGGAAGCAACAAAATGTATTTACAATAGGCCGAGGTATCAGGCTGAATATTTTCCCAAAGGTGACCTAAAAAAAAATCTCATCACTTTAATTTTTGAATTCAAATACCTTTGGCAAGTATAGCCCCTCCCGGCAACCTTTTGCTGACAGGAAGTCGTGCAACAAACAAGAAGCCCCAAGGCACTCAGTTGACCACGTTTAAAGGAGCATTTAATTTGCATCTACACTGCAAAAAATATAGGTTCTCTTTAGAACCAAAACTGGTTCTAATCTTGTCCCTGAGATGGAACCAGTTCTGTTTAAACAGTATTTATTTCAAATCAAATAAATTTACCAAGATTAGCATTCAATTTTAACAGAACATTACATGAACCGAAGTAGATTCAGCAGTAAACTTGGAGCTTATTCAACGCAGTCGCCAAACATTTTGAAACAAAGGAGATATGAACTGTTGGCATATCGAACCAGTTTTGGTTCTGTATAGAACCAAAACTGGTTCGATATGCCAACTGTTCATATCTCCTTTGCTTAATAATTATTTGAGACAACCTCGTATAAGCTCTAAACATACGACTGAAACCCCCTCAATTTATGTTTAATTCTGTTAATATTTAATGTTAATCTTTATAAATTTATTTGATTCGAAATAAATACCGTTTAAACAGAACTGGTTCCATCTCAGGGACAAGATTAGAACCAGTTTTGGTTCTAAAGAGAACCTATATTTTTTGCAGTTTAAGGCCTGAAATAGTCGACGGAGTTTTGACGCGTCGAATCAAATACCAGAGCAAAAAGCAAAAAAAAAAAAATGAATTAAATTACCTACTGAGCCACCGCGCACCAAAGACATTTGGGAGCATTTTCACCCAAACCCAATGCCTTTCAGGTCACTCACACAAACTTTCACTTGACTTGGCCCAGTGGTTTTGGAGAAGACTCAAACACACCTTAACATGTACAATGGACGACAGACTACATACTAAAAGTGATGACAATACACATGTATCCCACCCATCCTGTTTTTCAGTCAGGGGAGCTAATAGTGAGAGAACAACAGGCTTTAATCGCTCACCTGACAAAGTGGTTTAAAGAAGTAATTTGGGTCACATGCAGTTAGTCATGGTTCATCAGCACTACAGAGGAATGAGGTCATGAAATTATTCATAACTCTAGTTTTCATGTCAGGTGATTATTATGATAGGTCTTCCGGACTGTTTCCAATTTTATCAGCTGTAGACAAGCACTTCCAATGATCCAAGGGTTGTTGTGGCAGGGCAAATTTTATGGAAAACACTACGAAATGGCATTTAACAAACCTGAACCTAACCTACCTCCCCTAAAGCTCAAATATTAAGCCAGGGACAAGAACTGAACAAACATGAATTTGATACCCCCCCCCCCCCCCCCCAAGAAATGTTACATACCAAAGATGGAAGAATTTTGACTGGCGGATCTGAAGATAATGATTTTTTCCCCATATTGTACTAAGTTGAAACATTGGGCTCCAATACAGGGCCCAAATATTCATCCAGGGATACGATTTGAACAAAATTGAATCTGCCTCCAAAGAGATGTTGTGTACCAAATACGACAGGATTCTGACTGGTGGATTTGAAGACGATTTTTAAAAAAAAATTCCTCATACTGCACTACACGTAAGTTAAAATTCAGACTCCCATAGAGAGCCCAAAAATTAACACAGGGGGTCGATTTCAACAAAACTGAGTCTGAACAATCCCACCCCCCCCCCCCCCTCCACCTCCAGAGATGTTGTTTTCCAAATATCACATTGAATTCAGGCCAGTAGTTTATGAGACGTCGACAATGTGAAGCCCACACCGGATGGAAGATAGACACCAGACGATGGAGGACAGAAAGTGATCACTTACCACCCCCCCCCCCCACACCTCAGCTTTCAGTCAGGTGAGCTATTTATTTATTTATTGGTGTTTAAGGTCACATATTTCTGCACAATGGCTAACCATGACCGTGACAGTTTTACGGATGGAGGAACGCCGGAGTACCCGGAGAGAACCACCGAGCAACGGCGAGCAACTGTCAGCTCCCCAACATACCAACTCCACACAAGCAGGGTTAGCATTGGTTGAAGACAGGTACACCATCGACGTGCAGTACGCCTTAGTACACAGCGTCACCGTGCCCCCACGTGGGCAATGGGGGTGAAGTGTCTCGCCCAAGGACACAACGCGGTTGCCGCATGTGGGATTCGAACCGAGGACCATCTCGGCTTGCAGCCTGCACCTCTACCAACTAAGCCACCGCACCCCCTGTCAGGTGAGCTGAAAAACTGAAAAAAACTAAAAAAAATCACTTGAAGTACAGGTCACATGCACAAAAATTCTGGGTAAATCCCTACAAAAACACACAAATAGTCAATTGTATTTGTTACAGTACGTGGAGAGTGGATTGTGACTAAACCACCCGCGGAATGGAGTTATCACCCATGCTATAGCTGTCAAATTCTGTACATATCGACAAAAAACACAAGCAATGTTTCAGCCTCCGGGTTAAACCTGGCTAAAACTTTGCTGGTGCTGGTTATGCTTTGCAACAAATTTGAAACTATTGCTCGGGTGGAACCTCCACTCTGCGGGTGATTTAGTGATAATACACTCTCCACGTACTGTAGGTCCAAAAAGTCATCAAATCATACGCTTCATTCATCTGGAATATTCAATATTAATGCAAGATGTGATCATGTCAGTAGAATGCTTCAAATGTTTACTAAAACAATATATTTTCCCAAGCATGCTTACTTTTGGACAAAACAATTTCGGAATGCATATTTTCAAGGCGGGTAACTATAATTCAAATATTTCTTACAGAACTGAGAGTTTCAGTCACCGAGAGCAATGTAAAATAAGGTAGTTAGTGTGGAATAACTAATTGCAGTTTTTTGACAATTCCATTCTACGGGTTCTGAAAATGCTTCATTACAAATAATAGATTTCTCTTCTGTGTGGAAATATGGGCATTTGAAAATATTTCTATTTTTAGCTCCTGGGTTTCCCACAGGAATGCGGGAATTGTTTTTTTTTTTAAATGAATCAAGTACTTATGACGCTTGTACGTAACTAATACCACATACACAATTTGGTTCAAATCAGCTCTTCGGTTCAGAAACGAGAAATATCGGGGAGGAACAAAAATCTTGCCCCTCATATTTACTCCACGCACTCGGTTCAAACAAACCTGATTCTACAGCTCAAAAGGAAGCTAAGTACCAAATATCATATCAAGTCATTGTACCCTTGCTTCATGCGCATTTTTTTTTAAATAGGGGTAACCCCTTCCCTTTACTATGGGGCTGGGCACATTCATTTAACAGAAACAAAATACAATGTTAGAGCAATCACCTCAAATTTAACTGAAATCGGTACAGCGTTTGTTTTGGAGAAGTCACAGCTATGTTCACGGAGACAGAGGATGGACAACAGACAGAGGGTGGTCACAATAGCACACCATGACTTTCAGTCTGGTGAGCTAAAAAGGGGAAATAACATTAGGTAGCATTTAATAATGAAGCTGAGCAGACCAAACCCAAAATTGAACTTGACCAACTGGTTCTCAAAATATTGCTACATATCAACTGCCATATCGTCGTCTGAGTGCTAGAATGTCCTATGTCCCATGTGGGACATAGGACATTCTAGCACTCAGACGACGATATGATGCTTTGTTTGACTGCTGACTTTACCTTTCAAAATCTAAGATCTGAACAGATTACAAGACATTTTTGCCAATTTTCATTCTTTTCACTTCCCAATTTCCTCTCCTTATGGAATTCCCAAGTTGTGCCCCAGTCACTGCGCTTGGCTAGCAAATCACACAGCTTCGATGGTAGTTCCACATACCAAGCTGCAATGTCACTGAACCATCAGGCATTGCAGCAGAGGATATTTAAGGTTTTAAGGGTGCATATGAGTTCTAAAAGAGTGAAATGTCATGCTTGAAGATATAATATGGAGGAATTGCTTTTCCCATACATCTAACAAGAGCTATACCAGGTGAGGTAAATACACCCATTGAGCAAATTAAATAGTAGCTTATTCGACAGATAGCTTAACAAAGAAAATATGGGACGTCAATTCAAACTTAAGTTATTCAGTAGAGATTAAATTATTACTATTGTACTGGATAACGTAGACAAACAATCCAAGTCTTCTAAATTTTGATCTGAATTGTGACCTGATCTGCATTTCAGGACCAGTCTGTAAACACATACTTTTCTCATGGTTTAAGAAAATGACTAGGCTATGCAAAATATACTATTTTATCTGATAACCATAGAGTATAACAACCGTTGTATATACTTGAAGTATATACAACGGGTGTTGTATATAATTATAATTTATGCGAACGACCTCTGACCTCTTTCGATTCCATTTTCATTCATTCATTCATGAAACATCGTTATATCACAGGGCAGGTTTTAATTGTACGCTTATTGCACTTTGTCAAAATCCTCTGATGGTGTCATTTCTTATTCATTTTGCTTCAATAAAGGCAACCTAAAATTTTGCTTCAAAACATTGTAGAAATTACTTGAATGTTAATAGTAATTAGTATGCGGCGACTGCGAACTATTTATAGTCACGGCCTCGATCAAAAGTACTCGCGGAACTGCGCTAAAAGTTCGTCTGCTCTACCTGAAAAAAAAAACACTTCGTAAAAATTTTAAACAAACGCAAAATTATTTGTTATATTGGGACTACAGCATAAAACACGGAAGAAAACTGAAACTATGTCAAAAAAAGAATAACTCTACTGAAACACCGTTTTGTTACTGTTAATAAAATAGTTGAAATTTATTTTGTTCCAGCGCAGTTACATGATGCAAGAAGTGCAATCGCACTTTACAATCGCCGTCATCGATTTTGTAATGTAAGGGACACAACTCTATGCGTCTTGTCCTATTTCTTTTGTCTCGTAGACTGGTTTTCTTTGAAGGCCCGTGGGAAGCATATATAAGTCGGGTAGACGCACGAGGCGGGTGTCTGTTTGTTATCAGATAAAAACAATAAACATATAGTGTGTTTTTATATCTGTGTTATACAACTCGTTGAAATATGGTTTATTTTTTCTCGGCGAAGCCTCGAAAAAATAAACCATATTTCAACTCGTTGTATAACACAGATATAAAAACACACTATGTGTTTATTGTCTATATACGCTCATTTTATAATCTGATAATCCATCTAATTTACAGGCCAACAATGCAGCCGCAGCGGACGGGACGTAATAGTAATACACACATGGGCAGTGTTGACCACGCATTCCTTTACCCGGTAAAAACAATCATCATCAGCAAAATTTTAATTAATGCAGACCCGGGTCGTCACCATTGCTTCTTTAATTAATTTGTTTATGATAATTCCTATAATTAGTGTCCTATAATTAGTGTTTGGAATTTAATATTACTGGTGTCTGTGGAAATATTGCCATCAGTAGAAAGTGACCAGTCCATGGCAGCCAGGCTGTATAAATCACCCAAATTCAAGGTGGTAAAAGCTGTGCCCAAAATAGGTTACATATTAAAATACTGTCCTTGATTTGTCTCAGTTAAAAGTATTTTCAATTTTTTCAGCTGATAAGAGTGTTTTTCATTCTTTTCTCTGATGAACAAAATTGCTTTTAGCTTTAAAAAATAAACACTGTTCCTTGATGAGAGAGTGTCAATGGCACTGTAGCTTAACTTAACTGTGTGTAGTGTTTGATGAAAAGTATGAAAAGGATAATGTTCAATGTTTATGAAAGGATTATGAAATACGACAAGAATTGTAATAATTGAGAATATGTTAATTTCTGTTCCCTGTAGGCTATGTTTTCAATAAGAACAATTTGAGGTGTAGACTGTACTAAAGAACTGAGGTGTGGGTTAATGTGGCCCTCACAGTTAATGTTTGTCAACCAAAGTTATCATGTTACAGTAACTTACAGACTTACAGTAAAATTATTCCAAAATGAGCTATCCTATCACATTACACTGAAATCCCTTCAAAAATATAACTCATAGACTTTGCTGAAGGAATTTTGGTCACATGATGGTTCGGCAGTCACAGTTGACCAATCATGGCCAAAATAGGACAGTCTCATCTAGATATTATACCAAGTTACCATACCAAGTTACAGTTAAATCCCTTTTTAAAAAGAGCATGTAGACAGTACTAAATGAATCCATGTTGCGTGACCAGGTGGTGGTAACGGCTGACTGATCGTGACCAACATAGTAAAGTCTAATCTTGACATCATATCGAGTTATCCTTCGAAGTTACGATGAAATCACTTCAAACATATGAACTGTAGACTGTGCTAAACAGATTTAGGTCACATGCCTGTGCGGCCATCATGGTTGGCCGATCATAGCCAAAAATAGGACGTTCTCATCTAGACATTATCAGGGACTGCAGGGAAGAACATGCAGGCGAGTGAATGATCACTCTCCTCATTTTGATTTTATGAGAGTGAAAAATTCAGGAGAGTGATTTGAAGCCCTTACTTATGACGACAACCCAAACTGATCAGCATTACACACGAAAATCACCATACAAATTTTTTTTTTTTGCTCTAAAAAGAAAGCTTATGACACCCTCGTTGGAATGAGCCCGTTCCAATTTAGGTGTCATACAGTTAAAACTAAAAACTAAAAGTCCTGTCACGAATAGTGCGCTTATCTAGGCTTAATTGCGCGTTGGAATTGCGCGCAATTGCCATATCGAATGGCATCCAAAGCACGGCAGGTTCTCCTGGTTACTCATAGCAAACACAGGCAATGTTTCTGCCAATGGACCTCCGGGTCATCCGGAGGTCCATTGGCTGAAACATTGCTTGTGCACAGGCCAAATGAGCAGAATTTGATAGCCGTATTATGGTCACAACGCGTAGATTAACGCGCAGACCGACGTGCTATTTGTGCGCATTTCGGGACAGGACTTCTAGTTTTAACTGTAAGATATGTATAAAGCAAAAAATGAAAGATTTTAGTAATGCGAGATATTTTGCAAGTATTGTATCCTAGTTGGCTCAGGTAACAAACGGGTAATTGAAATGCAGTATACAAGTGATGTTTGGACATAATTTATATGCACATGATGAAGGTGAGTGATTAATTGCTCCCTGGAGAAACGTTTAGGAGAGTGATGGCGAGTGACAGTGATCACTCTTCTTTCCTGTCAGTGACTGCATTATATTGAGTCACCCTACCAGGTCACAATGAAATCCCTTCATAAATACGACCTGTAGACTGTGCTAACTGTTTTGGGGTTTCGGGTTCGGGCAGTCATCATAGTTGACAGATTGAAGTTTTCATCTAGACATTATACTGATTGATCCAACCAAGTTACAATGAAATCCCTTCATAAATGCGACCTGTGTTTGTGCTAAAGGTTTTTAGGTTTTGAGCTCGGGTAGCCGTCACGGTTGAACAGTTGCGACAAAAAACGGGTCGTTCTCATTTAGACATTATCTGGAGACATCCTGCTAAGTTACAATGAAATCTCATCATAAATATGACCTGTAGACAGTGCTAATGGTTTTGGGGCTCCGGGCCCGAATTGCCACCACAGTTGGCCGATCACGACCAAAAGGGGACATTCTCATATAGGCTTGTACTGAGTCATCCTACCAAGTTACAATGAAATCCCTCCATCAGTAGGACCTGTAGACTGTGCTAAAGGTTTTCGGGGTTGGGCAGCCGTCACGGCTGACAGACTAAGACGAAATGAGGAAGTTCTCAACTGGACATGATAGAGAATCATCCTACCAAGTTACAATGAAATTCATTTATAATTATGATCTGTAGCCTCTGTTAATGGTTTTGGATTTTGGGCTTGTGCAGCATCATGATTGACCGATCGCAACCAAAAGGAGACGTTCACATCTAGATATGACATCAAAACATCATATGAAATTTTGTGATGATCGGACAAGACCTGCGGAGTGTAGCCTGCGCTAAATGAAAATTTCTGGGTCTTTAGAGAATACACCCAGGCGACTAATCGACGAGTGATTCACTAATAGGTTAATAGATTTGTTTAGTACTAATCACGTCGGCGTCGACTAGTCCAAAAATTGTTTCAACACTGAACTCTACCTGTTACCAATAGTTTGTGTCAATCAGACCGTCGACATGTGAAATGTGAAATTATTGTCCTTGTTTTGCAGCAACATTAATCCCCCCCCCCAACCCAGTAGTAACTGTAAAGGCTAGAAACACCGTTACTTAAGTCTAGTGACGATTGTACCATCCACATAAGAGATAGAGAACAAAGATATAATGTCACAGGTGAGGATGTGATTTGAATGAATTGTCTTTGTTTTACTATAGGGCCGGGACTCAGCTGAAAGCCTTTCCCATAAACAATCTTCATTCCAAATTTTAGTGAAATATGATAACCCAAATCTGAAATATGAGGCGAACAGACAAACAACTGGCTATTTTACGAGACAAAACAACAGCAAATTTTCAAAGTTAAAAAGCAAGATAAGTCTGAAGAGTGAAAAGTAATGAATATGATTAGAGACCCATTTGAAAGCCTTTCCCATAAACAATCTTTATTCCAAATTTCATTGAGATCCGATAACCCAAACCTGAGAAACGAGACGAGTAGACAAAAATAGGCTATTTTTGTATATTCAAAGAGACATAACTCACAGAAAAACATTTCAAATGCAAAACGGCTGTTACTCCTTAAAGATCTTACAGTTAAAACTAGAAGTCCTGTCACGAATAGTGCGCTTATCTAGGCTTAATTGCGCGTTGGAATTGCGCGCAATTTCCACATCGAATGGCATCCAAAGCACGGCAGGTTCTCCTGGATACTCATAGCAAACACATGCAATGTTTCTGCCAATGGACCTCCGGGTTACCCGGAGGTCCATTGGCTGAAACATTGATTGTGCACAGGCCATATTTACAGAGTTTGATAGCGTTACTGGGGCCATAACGCGCACATTAACGCGATATCAACGTGCTATTTGTGCGCATTCCATGACAGGACTTCTAGTTTTAACTGTACATGTATGATAGTGAACATCTGTATGAAATTTCATCGAAAGTTATAATGCGGGCAGATATCTGAGTGCGGACGGACAGACATACGCACAGATTCACAGGGAGATGTAATCCAGTATACCCCACTTTTTGAAGAAAAAGTGGGGGTATAATTAACTAACTGAGGGCAAGTGTGTCAGTACCATACCAGTTTCCGAACTCCTTCAGTACATTGCTAAAGTCTTGCATACCAACTATTGACCAAATCTATTAATATTTGTTTTAACATCTTGTCATGCTAATGATCCGACAACAGGCAAAAATTAACTAATTGAGTGCGTTAACTCCACTCATTATCGCCGAACTGTACCAATTTTCAAACTCCTTATATTATTATTATTATGAAAGTCTCACATACCAAATAGTGACCAAATCCTTTGATAACTGTGCAAGTCACACTGCAAACAAGCTGAAAATGGGGGGAAATAAACTAATTAAGGGCTATAAATCTACTCAGTATGGCCAAACAGTACCAGTGTTGGACCTTCAAGACATTGTTAAGAAAGTCTCACATACCAAACATTCACAAAATTCGTTGATATTTGTTGAAGTTATCACTCTACCGAGCTGAAAACAGGCAACAAATCAACAAATTAAGGGCCATAACTCTGCTCAGTATAGCCGAAACTTACCAATTTTTTGTCTCATTCAAGACATTAAGAAAGTCTCACATACCAATACTGAATCAAATCTATTGCTATTTGTTCCAAGTTATTTTGCAAACAATCTGAAAACACAAAAATTAACGAATTAAGTGTCATGTGTCATAACTCTGTATTGTGAAATTTTCTGGATTATTCTAGAATAATGAAATTGATTTCTATTAAAAAATGAGGAGTATCCAGAATTTTAAGGGTGGAAGAAGCCGGAGTACCCGGATAGAACCGCAGAACAATGACGATCAACTGTCAGACTTCGCAATGTACTAACTCCATACAAGCAGGTTGAAGACAAGTGCACCATCGACGTGCAGTACGCCTTGGTACACAACGTCACCGCACCCCCACGCGGGCAGTCAGGATGAAGTGTCTTGCCCAAGGACACAACGCCATTGCCGCAAGTGAGATTCGAACTGAGGAGCTCTCGGCCTGCAGTCCGCATCTTCACCTGCTGAGCCACCGCACTCCCGTTCTAATCCTTAATTTTTTTTTTTTTTTTTTAGTTGGGTTTAACGACACATTAACAGCCAGGGTCATATCATGTCGGTGACAGTTTTACGTGTGGAGGAAGCCGGAGTACCCGGAGAGAACCACCGAGCAACGACGAGCAGCTGTCAGCTGCCCAACATCGTAACTCTGAACTCTGCACCGCAGCACAGGCAGGGTTAGATTGGTTGAAGACATGTGCACCATCGACGTGCAGTACGCCTTAGAACACAGCGTCATCGTGCCCCCATGCAGGCAAGCGGGGTGAAGTGTCTTGCCCAATGACACAACGCGGTTGCCGCAGGTGGGATTCGAACCGAGGACCTCTCGGCTTGCAGCCTGCACCTCTACCTACTGAGCCACCGCGCCCCCTTTCTAATCCTTAATATATGTACACTAATTCTGTTACTGTGATAGCAACAAGTCTCTTTGTCGATCATACCGAGGCATTTAAACGCTTGTGGGTCGAAATATTATAAATGAAATGATAATCCGTGCACACGGGGATTATTATTTCGTGTGCACGGATTATCATTTCGTGAGGACGGATTATTATTTCGTGCACACGGATTAAAAAAAATATTTGGATGGTCACTAGTACTCAATACAGTTACAAATAGCACTAGTGAGTACTAACGGCACGCCTAGTATTTGTTAATCCGCTTGCACAGAATAATCTCACGAAATGGTAATTCGCGCCCACGTAATAATAATGCATGTGCAGGGATTATTATTTCGTGTGCCCAGATTGTTATTTCGCGCTCACGGGTTATTAAGCTAGTAATAAATAGACAGTACGTCCCGTGAGTTTCAATGTGTTCTATGTGCCAGTAGGCACATAGAACACATTGGAACTCAGGGGACGAGTAGTTCACTACTCGGATGCCAGTACGACATTTATTCTCGAGTGGAGTGCGCGGAGGGTTATTTCACGGGAAGTTAGCCAGTGAAATGATCTGCCAGGCCAACGAGAGGATAAAATCTCACTCGAATCCGAGCAGTGAACATTTGTATTTGTTTTATTTTATCCTTGTTTATTTTCCCCAAACAACCCTTTATAATTGATTCATCTCAACAAATTTGTATACAAAAAAACATAATAAAAAATAGTCTTTCATCGGTGAGAGTGGAATACAATTCGGGGAGTGGAATACCATTTTCGACGAGTGGGATTGGGAATACGATTTATGTTGGGGAAGCAAAACGAATGAAAATAAAATAAAACAAATATTCCCCGGCGCCATAAATATTTAATGTCTCACTTTGTTTTGTTTTTTTCGCACACTGTAATTTTGTGGTGTTGTGGGAAGAAACGTTGCCAGATAATTTTTACCGGATCATGACTGGGTCCCGATACGGTCAACATTCTATCTGTTGTTATCACACTACTGTACACGAACATATCAGTTGACTAATTGATGGCAAGTGTTCCTGATTAGGCAGATCACGGAACATTCATTGGAGGATCTCCGTTCAAAAAATATCAAAGTGTGTTTTTTTTTTAATCACGTTGTTCAATTTGATATTCGAGTCCGTATCTTTCTTTCTATTTAACCCGTTGAATGCGGCTCAGGAACATGACACGCAATAATTTCACGAAGAGTTTGACTGTTGGATGAATGTATGGCGTAGACCAATTAATATTCTCAAAGTGCAGGCATGGGGCTGCACGTTGAAAATATTAATTGGTCTACCCCTAAATAATGTATATGGACTTTTCCAATTACGGCCGTTAATTGACTTGGAAGATACCATGAGGGTTCAAAAAGGTTAACTACAGGTAATAAGGTTTCCTTTAAGGTCCACATTTTTGACGTTAGCAAAATTCTAAACTGTGGTCATGTGTTAAAAAAACAGTGATATGTAAATTAGAGATGATTATTATAATATCAGATATACAGTACGTTGAGAGTGGATTGTAACTAAATCACCCGCGGAGTGGAGTTATCACTCAAGCTATAATTTTCAAATTTGTATACAGTACGTGGAGAGTGGATTGTAACTAAATCACCCGCGGAGTGGAGTTATCACCCAAGCTATAACTTTCAAATTGTGTACATATCAACAAAAAACACAAGCAATGTTTCAGCCAATGAACCTCCGGGTTGAACCCGGAGGTCCATTGGCTGAAACTTTGCTTGTGCTGATTATGCTTTGCAACAAATTTGGAATTATTGCTTGGGTGGAATCCCCACTCTGCGGGTGATTTAGTGATAATACACTCTCCACGTACTGTATGATAACAATGCGTTCATTGAACAATGAAATATAGAGTTTTTGTTACTGACTTAGGTCCTGGTGTGTTTAGATAAATTACCATAGTATTTACGGATAACAGTTGGTAGGAAAACTTCCATTTGTATGCAGATTTGTTCAGAAGTAATTACAAGATGTGAGGGGGGAGCGTGCAAAAACGTACAAGTTTTTACATTTTAGCAACAGGAGGTGATATGTTCCATTGTTGGGCAGAGGTGGTGACAGTGGCACACGACAGCTTACGAAGTTATTGGTGGCTCAATATGAATGATTTCGGCATTTTTCATGTAATTTTCCGGGACGAATTGTTGCATTTAACAGTGAATTATTTCATCCACATTTAGATTATTTATTTTAACTTTGTCAGATAGTGTTGTCTTTTTTAATTGGGTTTTTGGAAAAAGCGTTACACGTCATGGGTGGGATAATTTAAGTTATAGAATAATCGCTTTGACGAGAGTGAATGAAATGCCATGAAAACCTTGTGGAGCGGACCTTGATATTATACAACTGACTTTTTTTCGGACTTGTGCATGCTTAAAAAGAACAATACTGACTATGGCGCCGTACCGGAACCACTGATTTCTATACAAGCTGGAACGCCCATACAGAAAAGTGCCTCATTCGCAGCCATCTCGTGAGTGTGAAGGCAGGCAGATGTTTCTATAAATAAACAGTGACAAACAAAACAATTTTCTAGACGGCTTTCCGTTTCCCGAAATCTCAGAATCGCCGATAGGTATGTTAATAATAATTTGTTGGTATGCACATTTTTCTCGGCAAATACAAATTGAAAATTTAAAACTTATTTTATTTATTATTACTAAAAACAAGTGCCAATATTGGAAAGTTGATAGTATGCTAACGATTTCCGTGCTAGTACAGTTAAAACTAGAATTCCTGTCAAAATTAGCGCAGAAAATGTTCGTTAGTTAATGCGCCCCTTACTGCTAAAGAATGAAATAGTCTGAACTACACAAGAGCGTTTGCGCTGGGCAATACATGGCTGGCTGATTGAAAGATCAGCCAGATTTATGATGTAGGGCAACGAAATGATGATGTATTTCCCTGCACATAGCAGGTGTTATCTGATAGCTTTGACTGACCGCTCATTAATACATGTCAATAGGATGGATTATTTAGTCACATGACAAATGGCTTTTGTCTTAGCGTGTATTCGCGGACGGAGATAGGGTTATTAATCACGCAATAAAAGCACCGGTCGTAAATAGCTCGTCCTCACATGCTTTCTCAATTTCATAGTTTTACCAGTCATAAAGAATTTTCATTTTAAATATTGTTTCTGTTACCTTTAATTTTCTTCATCCATTTGTTTAATATCCTGGAATCTTGGCAGTGCGCTTTGATTACACAGTTGTTGCAACACTCTGAGGAATTTCCTTGTGCAGGTGAGTTTTTATAACTTTTCCATATTTTCTGTGTGCGTCCGACACCTCTGCTCCCGTTATGGCGTATCGTATTCTGGTCGTCGGCCATTCTTTTGTTTCTCGAGCGGGTGAATCCCTGTGCGGTTTACGGAAATTCCCCCCACATTTTAATTTCGGCCTATCGCTGAAACTTTTGCACTTTCAAGGGCGTCCCGTGGATATTCGTTTCTTCGGTCAGAGCGGTGCAACTATTGACAACATTTTCGACAGTATTCCACCAGTGGTCAAACACTTTCGCCCCGATCTGATATTGTTACAAGTTGGTTCGAACGACGCCTGTTCGCTGCGCCCAGAAACCGTTGCCAGTAAGATTGACGACCTTGTAACACATCTCCGCTTTAATTTGGGTGTCGGACGTGTTTGCGTACACAAACTTTTTCACAGGACGGTTCTTCTTCCGAGATTCAATAAATTAGGCTTATCAGTGGACGCATTCAACGCGTCAGTGGATCTTATCAATGGTATGGTCGAGCATTTTCTCTCCGTCAGTTCGGGTAGTTTTGTCTGGTCAAGTCCGCGGTTGCAGTCATCCGCAAAATTCTGACTTAATGGGCGGCAAAATACGCATATATTCAGGACTAAAACATGATATGCAAAGAATCATTGAAACTGGAAACCATAAAGCCGCATTGAAGTTTTTCGACTATAAGGAGGTGCTGGGACGGAGGCGGGAGAAACAATATTTAAAATGAAAATTCTTTATGACTGGTAAAACTATGAAATTGAGAAAGCATGTGAGGACGAACTATTTACGACCGGTGCTTTTATTGCGTGATTAATAACCCTATCTCCGTCCGCGAATACACGCTAAGACAAAAGCCATTTGTCATGTGACTAAATAATCCATCCTATTGACATGTATTAATGAGCGGTCAGTCAAAGCTATCAGATAACACCTGCTATGTGCAGGGAAATACAGCTTTAGCCAAAACAAGCTATCATTTCGTTGCCCTACATCATAAATATGGCGGATCTTTCAATCACCCAGCCATTTATGCTGCCTGGGCAAGAAGAAGTAAAACACAGTCTCATTTCGATTGATAATGGGCTATACTTTATTGTCATCTTATAAAATCAGTCTTACAAACTTTTGATAAAGTATAGCCAATAAATAAACTTGTTAACAAAAATATATTTAACACTAATAAACTTGTTTACAAAAATATATTTTGCACTAAAACACTTTAAGAAATGGATCAAGACCTTTATAGCTTGATCTACAAATAACTATGTTTATCAAGACTGAATTAATGGGCGGCAAAATACGCCAAAGATGGGGTTCATGTGCAGATGCTATTCAGCTGCACATAAACGCCATCCCGCCCATTACGGAAGAGATGTATGGTGAAGAAAACGGACAAGTCGGTCACAATATCTGGAACTATGACGAAATCAGACAATGGTGGAGCTGACACACGCAAGACTCCACAAGAATGAGCTTATGATTCGATGCGCAAGTGTAAGGCATCCTATAAGATAGGCACACTTGCCCAGTGGAGAGTGAGGTGACACACGCAAACTCAACTACCAAACTTGAGGAAAAGTAATATTATAGCACAAGCAAATCGTCGTACGCCCGGTACAAATGCAAATGCAGTTAGAAACATGGAAACGACAATGTGAGCAGTCAAACAAAAGTAATATAATCGAGACCTAGTAACAAGGATGAGTTGGCACACGCAAACTCATCAGTCCGAAGATTGCGGAACACATTATTAGAAACGAGGCCTTGGCACTAGGATGAGTTGGCACACGCAAACTCATGAATCAGTCCAAAGATTGGGGCACACATTAAAACGCCCGGATTACCGTTCGTAATTGATATGAATATCGCCTAGTAAAACGAATTCGTGGTAGAATAGAGGTTTGAAGCAACAATCGTACAAAACGATGGGCTGACACACGCAAACCCAACATACGCGAGATAACTCGGTAGGGACACAAAAAGGACTCATTCATCCCCGAGATGTGTAAAAACGGCGACATAAAACTATTCTACAGGAATTGAGTTACGCGAGTGGTGCAGTTTGATAGGGACTAAAGTGCACTTACTGCGCGCCATATTACTTCCAAATAGTCACAAAATAGTCACAGGACTGATGGTTTCAACTGTATGACGTTTGAAGTATTGAAAGTTTCTTGTCAAATGTCATTGATTTGGAACAACCATCCCGTTGATTAATTTGACGACATCGTGAGTGTGGGAAGGAGATCACTGATGTGTATATATCAAGACTGATGGAAAATCGGCGATAAACGTCGACACTCAAACTTACACACCCGTCCTTAAACCTTTGAACTCTAGCGGTATCTCCCATGCCAGTTCAATGGCAGCAATTAGAAGAGTCCATATTCATTATTTGGGGTAGACTAATGAATATTTCCAACGTGCAGCCTCGGGGATGCACGCTGAAAATATTCATTGGTTTACCCCACACATTTACTGAACAGCCATCTCATATAATGACGTTATGACGTATCGTGTTCCTGGCCGGAAAAGCTGCCGCTAAGGTTCAAAGGGTTAAAACGGTATAAATACAATCAACGCGATAACTCATCAAAATCCATTGCGTTTATTGGCATGAAAGATGCTTAGGTGTGACTACAGTTAAAACTAGAAGTCCTGTCACGAATAGTGCGCTTATCTAGGCTTAATTGCGCGTTGGAATTGCGCGCAATTTCCATATCGAATGGCATCCAAAGCACGGCAGGTTCTCCTGGATACTCATAGCAAACACATGCAATGTTTCTGCCAATGGACCTCCGGGGTACCCGGAGGTCCATTGGCTGAAACATTGCTTGTGCACAGGCCATATTTACAGAGTTTGATAGCGTTACTGGGGCCATAACGCGTACATTAACGCGCATATCAACGTGCTATTTGTGCGCATTTCATGACAGGACTTCTAGTTTTAACTGTATAGCTAACAGCTTCCACTTGATCATACGTCTTGGTGTTTACCTTGCACAAAAACTAATAATATAAATCATCTCGGGCATCATCCAGGGTCAAACGAGATTTAATAACTGGATGTCGGTTATAAACTATAAGACTGGTAGCTGAGGGGGTTTAAAAAGAGACATTCGGGTATTAAAGGTCCATGTACCGTGGATGTTGCCAGAGAAAATAATTTAGTCCCGCCTCTACACTAGAAAGTATCCCAAGATGAATATTTGTTTCAATAAATACGATAAACTGACCCAAACATGGCCTCAGACTATGAAGCTCAAATCCTGCACTGAGCGTCAAAATCGTCGTGATGTGCAATTTGTTAATGGACGGGAACGCGAACGACGCATAAATGTGTCAACACCAAGAAGACAAATAGGCCGAAGAACTACAGGTAATTATCTCATCTTTCAGTGAATAAAATTGGAGAATTAACTTTTTCCCCAAAAATTAAAATTGAACCTACATGAAACCACTTCAACACATACTGAAACGTTTCCGCGAAAAAAACGAACAAGAAAAAAATGCTATCACGGGACTTAGAACGGATTGAGTCTATTTATGAAACTAGGAAACACGCCCCGAGATGTTTGTAACTTAAGTGGATTTCAGTTAGTAATATGACAATACGCTAGGCGTAAGAAGGAACCCAAAGTATCCAACATATTGAAATATTTCATTCCGCAACGATTTCTCAGAAAACATTTTATGCAATCAAATTCCTGCAATTGTTTATTTTCAGCCAAACAGATGTATCACAGTACAAAATATTTTCCGATAGGCGACCATTATAACGTTCAGGCGAAACAAATATGGTTGCATCACTTTATATTTGGCAATCAAACATCTTTTGTCAAGTATAGCCCTTCAAACAACCTTTTTCTGATCCTTAAAAAGGGGGTCATGCAACAAATAAGAGAGAAAAGCTAACAGAAAGGGAAGTGCCCATATTTCTCAGTTAATTCCCAACCAAAACACACCAACAGTTAAATTCATTTTTAGGTCCAAAAAGTCCTCAAATCACCCTCTTTATTCATCTGGAACATTCAACAGTTACGCAGGATGTCAGTAGGATGCTTCAAATGTTTATTGAAACAATATATTTTCCCAAGACTGCTTAGTTTTGGGGATTACTTAATTTCAGATTGCAACCTTTCGAGGCAAGTTCATGTAACTCTAATTAAAATATTTACAACAGTTATATCTATGAGCAAATCCAACCCTACCAAATATACATTTACCTCTTTCATGTGATGAAAGACTCATTTCTGCAATAGAATTCAAATTTTGGCTTCTGCCTAGTCACTGCAGCCTGAAAGGCAAATTTTAGGGAAAACCTCTAAGGAATGGATTTGAACATTAATGAACAACATTGAACCTAACCCGCCGCTGCCCAAATATTAAGCCAGGGACTCGAAATGAACAAACTCAAATCTGACCATCCACCCCCCCCCCCCCCCACACTCCTGCGATACCAAATATGAAACGATTCAGATTGGCAGATCTGAAGACGAAGCTTTTTAAAGAAATCTCCTCATATTGTATTTAGTTACAGTTAAAACTAGAAGTCCTGTCACGAAATGCGCGCTTATCTAGGCTTAATTGCGCGTAGGAATTGCGCGCAATTGCCATATCAAATGGCATACAAAGCATGGCGGGTTCTCCTGGTTACTCATAGCAAACACAGGCAATGTTTCGGCCAATGGACCTCCGGGTTACCCGGAGGTCCATTGGCTGAAACATTGCTTGTGCACAGGCGATATGTACATAATTTGATAGCCTTACTATGGTCATAACGCATAGATTAACGCGCAGATCAACGTGCTATTTGTGCGCATTTCATGACAGGACTTCTAGTTTTAACTGTATATGTCAGCTCCAACAGGGAGCCCAAATACTGACTGATGAAGAAACTTTAATTTGATCTCACTTGAGATGTTGTATATCAAGTATGAAAGCATCGTGAATGGTGGATCTGAAGACGATGTTTTAATGAAATCTCATATTGCACTAAGTAAAAATTCGAGCTCTCATAGGGAGCACAAATATTAACCCAGGTTCTCCATTTGAACAAACTTGAATCAGACCCCTATAGAGATGTTGTATACCAAATACAATGAGTCCGTTCCAATGTGGGGCAATAAGCTACGTTTTTGAGACAAAAATTGAAAAATTTCAGTTATTCATGAATTTTGCAAGTATCGTTTGCTACCCGCAATGCGTAAAGGTTTAAGGATGACCATTCCCAGCTACTGATACAGTATGATGATGATGTAAGTAAACAAGTATGTCAGCAAGTAACTTGCATGCTTTAATCTCTCTCATATAATTGATGTGAGTCAGTGTGACAACGTTTGCCTGTTTTGGAGCAAGTTTCTTTTTTTGTTAAACTATATAAGAGAGTAGTTCAAAATTAACGGTTAATCGATCAATTACATTTTGGATCGATCAACATCTCATTGATTAATCGATTAATCGGTTAACCTCTAAGAGCTATATCCTAATTTTCGGTTTTTATTACATACTAAAGTTACAAAGAAATCCGATGCATTTTATAGGTTGTTTCTATGATCCGTTTATGACGTCGCCTCATAGTTCTGCCATAACGGCTGTGAAATTTCTAGTTTGGCAATGCATTTTAAGATAAGGCTTTTCTTGGAGATTAATTGTTTAAATTTCAAATATACATGTTTAAAAGTGATCTCGAAATTCAAATAGATGGACTATGTTTAAAATCCTTCCAACAGAGGGTGGAAATTCCCAAAAGTAAAAACGGATGAAAGAATTTCAGAAAACTGGAAATCGATATCTGATTTCACAGCTGTCTCATTAACAACTATGAGGCAGCCTGTGCGGACAGATTAGGGGTTTTGATGATGCGTGTCCAAAACCGCCTAGAGTTTGAAGTGGTGTTTAAATGTTTAAATGGGAGTAGTATGTCATGCACGTTTGGGGCCTTAGGTGCAGGACCTCGGAAGTGACGTCATGTCACGTGACGTAGTGGCGCCATGTTGTGTTGTCATGGTAACCCGCGTGAGCGGCCATCTTGTGACGTCATCTCCATAGTGATACGTGGTGTGAGTGCGCATGCGCAGCGCGTGTTGTTAGGGTGACACGTGTTTCCGTTGTCCATTTTGTAATCTGGAGGCCGCCATCTTGGTTTCTATGGTAGTACGCGATTGCTATGTTACCAATGGCTTCTAACAAGACAGGGTATGTTCGGGGGTGTGTTCGATTGTAGAAGAGTAAATCTAATTATCACAAACAACCCGACAATCCCTCCAAATCACCAAAATCTACCCAAAATCACCGACATTGACTTTATTTCCCCAATTTATCGGCTTAGCACGTAGTGCTATAGTACTAAGGGGTTACAAAGGGGTGCGTTCGATTGAACAGGAGTAATGTTCTGGCTTAGAATTCTCCCAGAATCCCTTTTTTGGATCCCTATCCCATGACGTTTTTCCCATTAAAAGACACGTTCCTTTGGTCATTACCCAGAATTCTCTGCTTCTATCTATATATGCAATAGTTTACGTCTATCTGGCCATGTTCCTTTGTTCTAGAGTATACTCCAGTAGCGTAGAAGAGCATATCAGTTGGAACAGCTTTGCTTATTGTTACTATATTTAGCTATTTCTGGTCTATTCTTGTTAGTTCTGACCCTATTCTAAGTACGCTTGTTGTTTCATTTATCTAGATCATTTATATAAATTCTAACTAACCAATCAGATTGCTTCATCCCCCGTAAACTCTATGCAGAGTTATCTCCCTTCTGTATAATAAAAGCCTATATCCAATGGCCATATCCCCAGGCACCCCAATTTCGGCACCTCTTTTTTTTTAAAAACATATGACCTTCGGCACCCCTTTTTGTTATATGTGCTTATGTGAAAAAGAACAATGTGACACAATGTGGTCTAGCACAAAGGCACATGCTTTATGTGCCGATATGTGCTTATGTGAAAAGGCACAATGTGACACAATGTGCCCTGTCACATAGGAACATACGGGTACATGTATTTGAGGATACCTATTGACTGGTACTGTATTATTCGAGGATACCTACTAGAGAATCCCTTTTTTGTCATATGTGCTTATGTGAAAAAGCACAATGTGACACAATGTGTCCTAGCACAAAGGCACATGCTTTATGTGCCAATATGTGCTTATGTGAAAAGGCACAATGCGACACAATGTGCCCTATCACATAGTCACATACGGGTATTTGAGGATACCTATAGCCTAGTATTGTATTATTTGTGGATACCTATCTAGGATACCTTCTGGAGAATCCTTTTTTGTCATATGTGCTTATGTGAAAAAGCACAATGTGACACAATGTGCCCTATCACATAGGCACATACGACCAAAATGGGATTCCATAGCCACAGGTGTTTTCCAAAAGGGATTCTTTAAAAGGGATTCCATAAAATGGAATTCCTATCCGACTCCGTATAACAAAAACAACGAATACAAAATGAGTTGATTGAATCAGCACGTGACTCCCGATTACCTCTGGTTAACGTAATCGCTGCATGGTGGGGGAAGGGGGAAATCATCCGCGATGAGTCTGAATTTGGGAATGGGAAAATCTCACCCTCGGGGCAAGATATTTGAACCAGACCCTCGGCAAGACTCGTGTCTGGTTCAAATATCTTGCCTCTCTAGTGAGATTTCCCCATCCCACCACCAGACTCATCGGGGATCATAATATTCTCCTAACGCCCAAGCACCCCCAGGAAAACAACACATTATTTGGTATATCCAGAGCACGACAACATGCGCTGAGTACCAAAGAACGGAGTATGGTAAAGATTACCACGAAGAAAACAGTGTCTATACTGGTCCCCCATACTAGAAAGCCACAGATCCTTATGAAAGGCCTAAAGACTTGGAAACACTTAACCATTCAGATAATTTATCAGAAACATGGCCGTCTTTGGCGGTCTCAGACGTCCAGCGTCCATGGCGTTTAAAGAGTCGATCGGGAATTCCGATATTTGCAGCTGCCGTAGCTCCCCCAGCTCGTAAGCTATGAAAACCAAACTTATCAATGTTATCTCCAAGCGGCCGAAGTGCAGCGATGAATAATTCTCGTAGCCAAGTGTAACTTAAAGGCTTATTACCAGGCCTCAATTTATAACCAGATTTAGCTGAAATGATACTGCGAAAAAGATATTCCGACGATTATCAGATATATTAGCCCAGGTCAAATAATTAAGTAGATTTTGTACAGGACACATTGTAGAGCCCGTTCGAGCTACTAAAATCCAAGAACCGTCCCTATAAATATCAGTTTTACTTCTTTCGAGAAAAATACACAGATGCGTAGGTTCAAAAACTAAATCATTTAAGAATTTAATGCAATTTTGATAATCTTTATTGGGGCATGAACATGTGGGAATGGGTACAAATTATGTAGGAATCCCGAAGGGATTCATACAATTTGTACCCATTCCTACACGTTCATACTCCAATAAAGATTATAAAAATTACATTCAATTCTTATAATTACATTTCGTAACTGTTTAAACTACTTTTTACCAAACAACAAAGTAGAGAGACGAGAGGCGTTAAAAGTAAAAAACCCGCCCAAACACCGCCCGAAGAACATTCTGTCAACTGCGCTCTACCGTAAGTGCGGGTCAAAGTTCGACCAAATGTATTCATTGGAAAATGAATTACATTTGGTCATGACGTTTTCATCCAGGTGACCAATGGGAATTTGGACCCAAAATGTATAACTACATTAACAATGTAATTATAGCGTTTTATTTATAAAATCGCAACACTTCTAAGAAAACCGTCATAAGCTAAAAGTGAAGCACAGATAATTCTCTGATTACTTAAATTACCCACTTCGTAAAGAGCACTGTATAAGTTGTCCAGCAACTCGGGCGTAATGGGAAGCTTCTTTTGCACAGGTTTTGATAGTTGAAGTTTGGCTGCCTCTAGAGCATTTTTCACCAACGGCGAGCCAGTGGGGGTTAGTTTACGCAGAAACTGGTGCGCCCAACGAACAGTATAAAAATCAGTCAGTACAGGTGAGGGCGAATAACTTGACTGAATAAGAGAAGTGAGATACAAAGCAAAATGAAACGGCTTAGCTGGTAAAATGTCATCAGATTCCAGTCCATGGACACTAGCCCACTTGCTCCACCGCACAAAACCTCGTAGATACTGTTGCGTAGTGTTAGCAGCTTTTGAGTCCTTAAGACTGTCAGCCATAACTAGCACTTGACTTTGCAGTTGAACAGGCAAGTTTGTAATATCTTGTGCACAGGACTGAAAAAACAGATGTAAAAACAGAACAGCTATCAGCATTTGTCTTACACAGATTAAGACCCAATAATGTTCATATGAAAACGTATTCAATAAAAGACAGATTCAAATCCGTTGGCACACTACATTCCGAATCACTTATGAAAAAACAATAAAGCTACCCACACTCTGTAAGTATTCTCATGACTCTCCAGCCACTACACATGGTGATCAGCCTACGGTATCCTCATGCCTCCACAGGCTGCAGTATCTTTACAGGACATGTTTTAACTAACACGAATTCTCACGCCGGCATGCATCGGCTATAAATATGCATTTACAAGCAGAAATTCCGAAAATCTAACCGCAACGCGATCATACTGAAACTCTAATCTTTGTTTCCAAAGAATGAAGTTGCAGAACGACCCGGGGTAAAGAAGTCTTCAGTAAGGGGGCAAAAGAAAAGTGCCTATAATACACTTCTTAAAACGCTTTTCGTCATCACAAATCAGTGGCCAAAACGGAGCGGACTCCCATCTGGAAACATCCAAAGACCCGTATACCTTACAGTGACACATATATTTCAGTACCCTAGCAATAAGGTACACTGGTGGCAAAAAAACAGCCGTTTTTGCCCGACCAGTCAGCGGGAAATGCATCAGCACCAGCCGAATATGGATTCCAAAATCGAGAATAAAAAATAGGCAATTTTGCATTGTAATGAGAAGCAAATCAATCGATATCGTAGGGGCCCCAACGCTCACTGACCTCATTAAAAACCGAACTGGAGACACCCCAGTCATCATAATCTACCAGTTTACTGAGGAAATCAGCTTTTTCATTCTGCGACCTTGGAAGCCACTCCATTTTTAAGATAATACTGTGCTGCACACACACTGAATATATATATAAAGCAATATTTTGTAGCTCCATTTTCATACTACCCTTATGTACAATGGAAACTATATTTTGGTTATCTGTGAACCATTTTATCCGACTTTCTTTCAACAGCGATGTGAGTGATATCAAAACTCGCTTTACAGCTGTCAACTCCTTCCATGTAGAACTGTTTAATTTTTCACTATCCATCCAAAGCCCCTGGGTAATTCCAGTAGGCGTCTCAACTTCGTACCCTGCATAGCGGATATTACTGCATGATGGGTTAAAAACTAGCTGTTTTGAATTTAAAAAATAAATATGTTTTCGCCGGAAATCATGACATACATGTGTACTAGTCGGCGACAGGGAAATAAGAGAACCCCATGACTCAGCGTGTGAGATATCAATACTAAGACTTTTAGTCATTAATTGTGCTACAGACCCAATCACGAAAGACATGGAAATATTCTGGCCTACAATAGATGCATATATCCGGGCACTAAAGAGGTTTGAATGATTTCTATTCACTAGTTTCAAATCTGCTAAACCACGAAGAAGCTTTTAGATTCTCCAATCAGTTACTTTTAAAAATCCTTTGGATGTGGAGATATCTGTACTAAGCCAAGTTAAGGACTGACAAGGTGTCCAGGTAGACTTTTCTGATTTCGGAACAAATCCACTTAAAATTACATGACGCTTCACAGAGGACGAAATGATCGCATCCCCTGATTTCATACAGTGTCCACCCAGCCCATCATCAAGATACATGACAATCTCCTTACCCTCCCCGCGCCATTTTTAAATAAGCGGTCTAGTTATTTTACTGAACACAAGTGGCGCTGTGCGTAAATCGAATGGGAGGACAACAAATTTAAAATATTTTGTTTTGCCACCAAAAATCCATGAAAACCCTAAATACTGAGTATGCGGGGTAAAAAATTGTATGTGGTGATAGGCGGCATGGATATCAAACTTGAATAACCAGTAATTGTTTTGTATATATAGAGGAGCGGTACGAATATCCTCATATTTGAAGGACTATTTCCAAATATGTCGATTCACCTCACGAAGATCTAAAATTAGCCTCTTTTTAACATTCGATTGGATTGATACAGATAATGGGTAAACCATAGTGGGAGGCTCATCACACTGAACAAGCAAACCTCTGGATTCTAGTTCTAATACGGCGTCATGTACGAAAGCACCGTTAACAATAGCAGACACATTGTTTGCCAAACATCGTAACCAATGCAAGGAATAGAATGTAATTTTAAACCCATTGTTTATCATATCAAGAATAAATTCCCCGGGCTTTAGGGAACTCCAGAAATTTATGTGTGTTTTAAGTCTACACGTAACCAGTATTTGAGTTTGATTTTGTTCGTATTTGTAAAAAAATTCGGTAAAGGAAATCTACTCTAACGCTTCATCGCGCCGAGACCTGGAGCACGAACTATTTGAACTACAGTTAAAACTAAATGCGCACAAATAGCACGTCGGTCTGCGCGTTAATCTACACGTTGTGACGCTAATATGGCTATCAAATTTTGGTCATTTGGCCTGTGCACAAGCAATGTTTCAGCCAATGGACCTCCGGGTAACCTGGAGGTCCATTGGCAGAAACATTGCCTGTGTTTGCTATGAGTAACCAGGAGAACCTGCCGTGCTTTGGATGCCATTCGATATGGCAATTGCGCGCAATTCCAACGCGCATTTAAGCCTAGATAAGCGCACTATTCGTGACAGGACTTTTAGTTTTAACTGTAGCAACACAAAAACATTCGTTTGGGGGTAAAGGCCAAGAATAGAGGACCACGCGTTTTTTAAGAAAATAAAACATTTTTCACAACTTTTTGGAGTTTCTTATCATTCTAAGACATGTTTTACACAAAATTATCCCAAAACCCTGATACCCACCCACAACAATCATCACTTTTAACCCTTTTCTCTGAGACAGGTTTTTAAAATGAAATGAATTTCTGATTGCGTTCTGAAATGGAGCTGTGGATGTTTCGAGGTGACATCACAGGGGAGCAGTCAACACCTTCTTTGCTTCCTAGTATCAATTTAGGATGGGTATGGATTAGCTGACCCGTACTCATCCTAAACTCACCCTAATGTATTGGTCGCCGTATTCTAAGCATTGCCTTCTTTGCGTACTAGGGTCAGTTTAGGATGGGTACGGGTTAGATAGCCTGTATCCATCCCAAACTGACCCTAATTCGGAAAATGATTAAAATAAAACCTAAAACATACTGAATTCTCCCATTGTAATTACACCCTCGTATACTCCGAGCAAACGGAGTATACAGGATAGCGGAAAAAAATAAAGAATCGCACACCTGTTCACTGCAGGTTTTGTTGTTGAAATTGTTTGGAGAATAAAGTTAACGGAGTATAAAAAAGGGTTAAAAGTGATGATTTTTGTCAGTAGGTATCAGTGTTTGGGGCTAATTTTCTGTAAAACATGTCTTAGAATGACAAGAAACTCCAAAATATTTGTGAAAAATGTTTTATTTTCTTAAAAAACGCGTGGTCCTCTATTCTTGGCCTTTACCCGTTTGGATTACAACTACATGATAGAGAATACTTATCTTTTAACAAACGTTCCTTATCAGACTGATGCGTAGAACGTCGAACTGAAAAATCACTAGTTAGCACTTTTTGACGGGGTGGGACCTGTTCCTGGCACTCGATGAAGGTAGGGACAATCTCTGCGAAAGTGCGAAAATACGCCACAACTGAAGCAGCATCCCGGTTTTCCTTGTGATTCGCTGAAACGAGAAAGCTGGTTTCTAGGGTAAGAGGGTGGAAAACGTTGCGTGGAAATTCCTGGCACTTCAAACAAGTACTGATTGGAATGTTGAGAATAATAAGAATTAGGCTAAGACACTGTAGCACTTTTTCTAGGTTTACCCAACGCAGACGATATCAAAATTGATTATTTTAAATATAATTTTTTCAAATTTTTCAAAAAATTTCAACAAAACCATATCATGTGACCCCTCATTGGAACGAGCTCGACGAGCTCGTTCCAACGAGGGGTCACATGATATGGTTTTGTTGAACTTTTTTGAGAAATAATATTTTTTCAACTGCTGAATTTGCATATTACGCGAGCGGATGCAGGCGATTCGTTGAGTAAAGGTTGAACTGATTTTTTCTTGCGTAAAGCTGGTCCCTCATCTTTCTTGATACGTTTCTCGTCCTCACTGTCGCTGGCCACTGGATTACTTTCATACTGTCTCACTGTTTCCCAACCTCCTTCAGATGAATCAGCAAATTTAATAAGTTTATTCTTCTATTTAACTTTGGAAACAGAGTCTTGCAGAAGTTCCGTACATTAAAGGGTTTTGTTATTCTCTAAAGGCCAAACAGCTTGCGTTAGTAACTCCAACATCTCAGAATTATGGGAATGTTGAATTTTATTTCCTTCGCGTTTCCATTGATACTCCGATTCCGATTTTAACTTTTTGAATTGACTAGTCACTGAATGAGTGGTGTCGTGTATTTCAGCCTTAAAAAGCAATAAAATATATCTTCTGTAATTGCAACTCCTCAATAATACACTTAAATTTACATCAGTGCCAGACGGAGACTTGGAATTCTTTTCAGGGGAAGAGTGTAGATCTTGTTCCGAAGCCATTCGTACATACAACGCTAACCAGTACTGGTCACTGTGATGTTGTTGCGCTGAATGACCAAACAGTCCGTGCGCAACTCAATCAAATACGCCCTGGTGGCTCCCAATCCATGAGGAGAAATTAATTTCTCGCAAATTCCCGTACCAATCACCCGTGAGAAATTACATTTATCAAGTTTCCGCCAGCCGCTGAGTTATAATTGTTCAATAAGACACCTTGATCTGACTTACAACCTACTCTCTCCTCCTTCCTCAACCTGACCCTTCTCCCAGTAAACAGAAACAAACTGATCATATTTCTTACCAGGACATCTTTGATTCCCCCTAACATGCCGATTGTCTCCCTCATGTATGTCCTGACTACCCATCCTTCATTTCAGACCCCGTTTCCTCATTATACTCCAAATCAACATTATTCTGTTGAAATGACATTTTGCGCAATGTAAGGGACGACATTAATGATATGATGAATGATCTCGTGCATTTTCCACCGTATAGCATGATACATGCAACAAACAGAAATGGGAATAAAATGGAAACAGCTGGCCTTCAGAGAATAATTGAGAGGTAGAAGTCAGCGCGTTCGTTTCTGCACATCTGAAGCAACATTTGGTGTGTTCAAATACGAAATAACAAAGTATCACATTCCAGTCAGCTCATACATGACCTGGCGACAATTGTGTATTTTCATGTTTTAAAGTATTATATTCGGGTGGTATCGCCCATGTCAGCTTATTGACAGCGGCCAGGCGAGTGCAAATTCATCATGCAATTAATATTTTCAACGTGCATCCATAGGGTTACAAGTTAAATTGGTCTACTCTCCCCAATAACTCAGCAGCAATCCACCTGACGATTTGACTTTTTGTTACCGTCTTCTTCGTTTGGAAGACAAAAGAGGTATTGACCTAAATCTCACACCAAAGTTTTTAATTGAAAATGTATTGCCAAAACATTTCAGAAAAAACTGTTGCCCCAAGATCACGAATGCACGTGTATAATGCATATCGGGATAGATTTTTCTGTGTGCGAAAACAGGTACAGACATTGCAAAGTAGTCTTTAAAATTGTTAAGATAAGCTAGTGTTTAATTTTGAAATGAAGTATGTAACAGCATTTTCGTTGCTTCCTGAACAGCGCAAATATTCTTTTTTTTTTAACTTTTTTGAATACACTCGTACAGAAAAGTGCGAAGTTTTTCAGCCATACGTTTCTTTGGTAGCTAGAAGAGGTGCCGTTTTGAAACTGACACACACACGTTTTAATCCTTTACCCATCGAATCGCCTGCATCCGCCCGCGATATATGCAGGTTCATCAGCTGAAAAAATATTATTTTTCGAACAATTTCAACCAAACCATACCATGTGACCCCTCTTTGGAACGAGCTCGTCGAGCTCGTTCCAATGAGGGGTCACATGATATGGTTGTGTTGACATTTGTCGAAAAAAATTAAAAAACGATATTTAAATTAAAAAAAAATGATAGCATCTGCGTTGAGTAAAGGTTTAACAGGAGAGCCATTGTCAAATAAATGCCGAATACTACAGACAAGTCCATTTGTGTTATTTCGTAACTTTGTCTGAGATAGATTTATTAACAATAGAAAAAAAAGCAACAAACGCACAAAATTGAAGTTCTAACAGCACTACTTTTCGTTCAGCAAAACCAAGTGCTTCTTTACAGTTAAAACTAGAAGTCCTGTCACGAAATGCGCGCTTATCTAGGCTTAATTGCGCGTAGGAATTGCGCGCAATTGCCATATCAAATGGCATACAAAGCATGGCGGGTTCTCCTGGTTACTCATAGCAAACACAGGCAATGTTTCGGCCAATGGAAGTCCGGGTTACCCGGAGGTCCATTGGCTGAAACATTGCTTGTGCACAGACGATATGTACATAATTTGATAGCCTTACTATGGTCATAACGCATAGATTAACGCGCAGATCAACGTGCTATTTGTGCGCATTTCATGACAGGACTTCTAGTTTTAACTGTATAACGTGTGACACCAAAACATCATAAAACATTTGCTCTCCTGAAAAGCTGAATACCCCAAAGAAATGCAATATGATTTTTCTAGCGACAAAATGAATGCAGGAAACTGAGACTCTTTTCTTAGAACATATTACCTCGGATTCATTACTTTTAACCCCAATAACGTTGATATCCTATATGTGCCTGTCATGATCGAGTAGGATCATGACAGGCACATATATGATATCAACGTTATTGGGGACGGAAAACGTAATATCTATGGGGCGTACTGAATATGATTTGCAGGATCATCTGAGCCGCGCAACGACGAGATGGCTGCTCGGACGAGAGGGGGTATCCCCCGCACGTTGGCCGTTGGAGTGAGCCCCGAGTGAGGTTTTTCCGGGAAATATTTTAAAATTGGAGATATAAACAACAATATGTTTTACTCTGAATCCGTTTGTGTCCATAATTAGTTAATAAATTGTGAAAGGCAACACTAATTAGGCCACATAACCACCAAATGTAATCCGAATAAATGATAAAATTATAAAATATTGCAACCGATTGCTTGCAACAACATGGCAAAATAGCAACCAACAGCTGAACTATTTGGTGCAGCGCCATTTCAGTCTTGAGTACTATGGTTTCCTGTATGGTTGTAAACACAACACACGTGGGTACACACTAAAGTGCACCTCACATATTGTCCGAAGATGCGAAGTTTCGAATGAATTAGAAAAAAATCACAATGGAAGATATAAATTATAGAAGAATTATTTTCCACAGGCGTACGAAGCATCCGTGTTTTGATATTTTGTTGTGAAAATTGACGTGATATATCAGTGAAACTGTGTTCAACAGGAGGCAGAAATATTTTGAAATCCAGGTGCTAATTTTACTTTCCCTGCTATTCACGTATAAATTTTGCTATCACGCACCCCATCCACTCCAATATTTTACAAGTATAAATATCTTGACTTTAAGATTTCTTACCTGATGTTCCCTGCATCAGGCATACGGATTAACATGGTGGTGGTGGTGGGGAAGGGGGTGGGGGGTGCGGGGGAGGGGGGTTTGCATGGCTGAATTTCTTTGGTTGGGGAATTCCAGGTTCCACTGGATCGTGGTTGCAGTGTGCTGAAGCGTATACCTCGTCGACGGTACATACGCGTTCAACCATTGCGAACCCTGCTTGTGCCGAGTTAGTAGCTCAGATATTTACTCGCTCCGATCAGTGTTTCTCCTGCTTTTTCCGTCCTCCCCCGTAAAACTGTCTGAGACTGACTTTCGACAGTGTTGGTGCCCCCAGAAAACAAATAAATAAATAAATAAACAAATAAATAAAATAAATAAATAAATAAATAAATAAATAAATAAATAAATATAGAAAGAAAGAAAGAAAGAAATAAATAAATAAATAAATAAATAAATAAATAAATAAATAAATAAATAAATAAATGTCGCGCCCTAGGTGCAAAAAAAGAATGACCGAAGGAACCTAAAGTATGCTGGTCGACAACGTTTGGCTGATCAATTAGATTCGACGCGACGACGATGCGTCTGTGTATTTTAAAACTTCCCCGTGTCGCATCAGCGACGGATTTAATACAATTAGATTCGACGCGTCAAAAATCCGTCGATATTTCAGTCCTTAGATGCGAGTGGGGTTACAACAGAAAACGAACGTAGATGACATTTTGTTTGATTGTTGATTATCATCCTAAAAATTCCCAGAGTGGGGTAGACCAATTGCAATTTTATGGGCAGTTCGACACCGGAATTCACGTGATTTTATCTGACTGGGTATGGGCAACCCCTTGCGGGACTACGGCCCGCTTGGGGTTCCTATAATTTGTAATTTCAGAGTACCTGTGTGTATCGTATTCCCATTAAAAAGAACTTTGCAACATGTTTACACGTGTTGGTTGTATCTTTTGTGTTAATCTTATCTATAACCGGATTATTGTTGTTTCAAAACGATAATGTCAAGACGAAAACCTGTGATGTGGAGCGCTTTGCAGGCCGCAGCCGACATTGTGAAAATTTGTGTATCACTGGAGTGATTTTGCTGTACCGGCTCGAATTTGTAGGCGTTGGTGGATTGAGATGCGGTTGTGGAAGTTGGAAGAGGAACATTATTACGTTAAAAGTCAGTGAGCTAAGAATAGTTATCTCTCAAGAGAAGTTGATGCCCTGTTAATAGTGGAATGTTGACAATGTCTGTGGGCAGTGTAAAGGCGGGAGCGCGGTGGCTCAGTGGTAGACTGTTGGATTTCTATGCTAGAGGTTCGGAGTTCGATCCCCGTCCGGGACGACTCGCGTTGTGTCCTTAGGCAGGACACTTTATCACGGCTGTGTACATTGAGGCACGATGACGCCGTGTACTGCACGTCGATGGAGCACATGTCTTCAACCGCTGTAACCCTGCATGAGCGGAGCTTGAACAAAGTTAGAATGTTGAGGAGCTGACAGTCGCTCGTCGCAGCTCTGTGGTTCTCTCCGGGTGCTCTGGCTTCCTTCACCCGTACAACTGTGACGCTCCCGATTAGCCATTGTGCATAAGTATGTGACCTTAAAACGCCAATAAATGAATAAATAATAACTGTGCAATGGCAATTATGGAATAACATTTAGATTTTCACGTACTTTCTACACAACATGTAGCTATTTGCGAGCTCTTATAATCCAAGTGTTTGTAAGTTTTTATTAGTATTAGTTTAAAAAGTATTTATTTCCAAAGTTTAAAGAGAGTAGCTTGGTATCAGACATCTGCGTCGACTCACAAAAATATATAGTTCAGATAGAAATCATACATAAATAATTTTTAAATAAAAGACTTAGTGTAACTTCCACTTCTTTAACATAACTAACATCTGTATTTATGGCACCGACCACGCTAATGTCAATATCACTAGTCCCCACAACTGTTAAATGCGAATTTAAGGCTTCTGAGCAGTGTCGACAATGAACTGCAATTATTATTGGGTAATATTCCAGATACATCAAACATTTGACGAAGGCATGCCTTGATGATGTACAGTTAAAACTAGAAGTCCTGTCATGAAATGCGCTCAAATAGCACGTTGATCTGCGCGTTAATCTATGCGTTATGACCATAGTAAGGCTATCAAATTATGTACATATCGCCTGTGCACAAGCAATGTTTCAGCCAATGGACCTCCGGGTAACCCGGAGGTCCATTGGCCGAAACATTGCCTGTGTTTGCTATGAGTAACCAGGAGAACCCGCCATGCTTTGTATGCCATTTGATATGGCAATTGCGCGCAATTCCTACGCGCAATTAAGCCTAGATAAGCGCGCATTTCGTGACAGGACTTCTAGTTTTAACTGTAGCTGGATTATTTTATCAGTCGGAAAATAAGTTATCACAGTCAGAATAACCAGGTTTACAGCACTCCAACCCCCATCAGTCATCTCCAAGACGTCACAGATTGGATTCGTGGTTCGATTCAGTTTCAAATAATAGACATGATCCGATTCGAGATTCGAATCGAATCGAAAATATGAGATTCGCAAGGCCCTAGTTGTAAATATTCGATTTGAAATGACACGAAAAATGTGCAGATCATCAACATATTCATTTTCTAAAAACATCAGCGTATATTCTTTAAAAGCAATCATACACTGCAAGACGGCAGTAACTTGAAAACATTCGAGATGTCTTTGTTTTGTTGAGCATAGAATATTAGTAGTATAGCAGGAGGTTTTCGTGCCTGATTGCCCGGAGCTTTGCCGGTGCAGCTAGTGTTAAATTCCCATAGGAACCGGAGTCATTGCCGGTGCAACTGTTGCCGGTGCAAAAGTTCAGCTCCTTGAAGCTAGATCCGGCAAGTGGTGTATGTACTGCATATAGTATGCTATGGTATGTATAGTGATATATGTAAACACAGGGCTATGGGCATATATTATGGGTGTGTGGTGGAAATTGGAAGAGGAAGGTGAGTTTTCTTGAAAGTTTTTCCCCTCGAAACGGTTGACGTTGCTATTGACGTCGTGACGTCATGATGCGCACGTGACGCCATAGAGACGTTGACCACTGTTGTTGTCCACTGTACAATCTGACATAACGTTGTTCGTGTCAGAGGGCGTCTGACTTCTTATAAGGGGGTGGTGGAGATCTGGTAGTGGTTGTATATACCCATGTTGGTATACTATTAACCATTGTGTCTGCTATAGCTAGATCGAGCTGTGAGGGGTCATGAGAGCCAAGAAAAAGTCCCTCATTGAGGGTTTTTCTCTTAGCCGTCATGGCCTCATACGACTAAAAAGGGATTCTTCAAAAGGTATCCTCGATAGGTATTCTCAAATAATACAATACCAGGCCATAGGCATCCTAAAATACCGAAATGAGGCTAAGAGTCGTAGTAAATTTTACCTCATTGAGGGATTTTTTCATAGCCCTCATGGCCTCAAACGAAATGAGGCCATGAGGGACATGAAAAAGCCCTCATTGAGAGATTTTCTCATGGCCCTCATGGCCTCATACAACAAAAAGTGATTCTTCAGAAGGTATCCTCGATAGGTATCCTCAAATAATACAATACCAGGCCATAGGTATCCTCAAATACCGAAATGAGGCTAAGAGTCGTTCGAGGAGTCACCCGAACGAGCAGTTACTCGTCAGATCATTTGCTTGATGGAATTCGAGTCGTTCGAGCAATGACTTATCAGTAACTCCTCCGTAGATTCTTGGGATTAGGAATGAAATAGGCCTTTCTTATCCCAAGGGAGATAACTTTGTATGGATATGTATAAATTACGGGAAATGAAGCAATCTGATTGGTTAATCAGCTTCCGTAAAGTGAACTGATTGGATGATCTGGATAACTGAAACAAGAACAAGTGTTCTCGGAATAGGATAGGAACTACTGGTATTACGTACCACCTTACCAGTAACAAGATGATACAAAGCATTCGGTAGGTTAATACTATCAACGGTTAAGATGGGGCCTACATGGGAAAACACCAACCATACCCTGCTGCCGTTCTGTACTACCAGACATTAACCCCACTCCAGAATACCGCTTGATAATTTGAAGCACCTGGTGGATCAGTAGTACCAAGGGCCAACAAGAGACATACAGAGGTATGTACAGCCTATGCTATACTACCGTTCTAAACTACCAGGCATTACCCCCACCCCCACAATATCACTAGACCTACCATAACGCACTACATATACCAGCCATATAATAAAACAACGCAATCGGTTGGTTAATAGTACCAAGCACTAACATGAGACCTATAGGGGTATATACCACCCACACTTTACTACCGTTCTAAACTACCAGGCATTACCCCTACCCACAATAACCCTATGCCTAACATTGCATACTACCTATACCATTCATAGTATAACATGAAGCATTAGGTACATTAATAGTACTATGGGCTAACATGGGAAATGTAGGGGTACAAAACGTACATCGTATACTACCGCACTGATCTAACATGCATTAAAGCCCCACCCCCACAATAACGCCTGGTCTTACATACTACCTAAACCAGTCACATAAAGCATTAGGTCGATTAGTAGTACCAATGGCTTTCGGGGAGCCCACAGAGGTATATATCGTCCATACTATACTGCCGTTCTATACTGCCAGGCATTACCCCCATCCCCACTCCCACTCCAAAATACCACTTGACCTGCCATAACATACTACCTATACTACCCATGGGATGACATAAAACATTAAGTCGATTAGTAGTACCAATGGCTTTCGTAGGGGGCTGAATTATATATCGCCCAAACTATATTGACGTTCTATACTGCCAGGCATTAGCCCCACCCCACTCCAAAATACCACGTGACCTCCTATAACGTACTACCTATTCCAGTCATAGAATAATACAAGGCAATCGGTTGGTTAATAATACCGAGGACTAACAGAGGATCTACAGCGATATATACAATGCATCCTGAGCCCCGATTTTAAACGAACGATTATAATACTGCCTGACCTAGCATTACGAACTAAATACCAACCATAAGATAATACAAAGGATTCGGTAGGTAAATAGTAGGGAGGGGGGGGGGGGGTCATAGGCCAACACAACTATTCACCCTGTACTGCCAATCTAAACCACCAAGGATTATCTCACAATACCACACTGGGCGACCATGCATTACCCCCAGCCCCACAATACTGCTTGATCTAGCTATAGCAGACATAGGTTAATATGAAGACACAAGGGCTAATAGTATACCAACATGACTATATACTACCACTAACAGATCTCCCCCGCCCCCTTACAAGAAGTGCGACACCCTCTGACCCGAACAACGTTATGTCAGATTGTTTTGTGGACAACAACAGTGGTCAATGTCTCTATGACGTCGCGTGCGCATCATGACGTCATGACGTCAATAGCAACGTCAACCGTTTCGAGGGGAAAAACTTTCAAGAAAACTCCCCTTTCCCTTCCATTTTCCATCACATACCCATAATATATGCCCATAGCCCTGTGTTTACGTATATCACTATACAATCCATAGCATACTGTATATGCAGTACGTACACCAGTTGCTTCAAGGAGCCGAACGTTTGCACCGGCAACAGTTGCACCGGCAATAGCTCCAGTTCCTGTGGGAAATTAACACTAGCTGCACCGACAAAGCTCTGGGTAATCTGGCACGAAAACCTCCTGCTATACTACTAATATTTATTCCAACCTCCTCCCAAGGAGACACGTTTCTTTATGTGATCAATGAACTTCCAGCAATCCAGTTGTAAAGAGATCAGTTGGCGAGATACTGAGTTAAGCCACTTTTCGCCGACATCCCAGCAGTCCAGTTCTATAGAGACTGGTAAGGCTTAGGTCAGCTTTGTGAAATGTAACATGCCGTTAACCCTTTACCCAACGTAACGGCCCAAAAACCGGCTAGCGCTATTCTCTAAAATCGCCAATTAATTTTCTTTATATTTTCATTTTTGTCTCAAAAACATAGGTTATGACCCTTTTTGGAACGAACTCGTTCCAATGAGGGTCATAACCTATGTTTTTGAGACAAAAAAAGAAAAAAAAAATAGTTATTCAATAATTTTGTTTGATAGTGTCGTCTGCTTTTCATGTTAGGTAAAGGGTTAATGTCAGTGAGTCAGTTGAGTTTTGTTGCGCACTTCCGTGATTCCAAAAGCAGATAGAGAATCGTGATTGACTTAGGACC
Source organism: Pictodentalium vernedei (assembly GCA_031216915.1). NCBI lineage: Eukaryota > Metazoa > Mollusca > Scaphopoda > Dentaliida > Dentaliidae > Pictodentalium > Pictodentalium vernedei. The sequence continues at coordinate 507,743,865 of CM062293.1, forward strand.
CAGTCTTAATCTGGTCGACATTTACTAACCACAGCACTTTAGAATTTCACCTGTCGAAAAAGAATGCTAGAACACTGAGGTGCTGTTTTCATTTGTTTTTATTAATGCCATCTTGATAGCGTAGTATTGTATCTTAGCACAAGAGCATATTTTCCCCAATACAAGTAAAAACGTCTTGTTAAAATACAAATATATATTGAGGGTAGCATCCGCACGTGCCATCATTCAATTCAGACAGGAAACGTAGTTTACCTGACTCCATTGGCATGGAGTTATTATACACCATTTTGATGACAGTAAGTAAATGATAAATAAATCACCAACGCAACGAAATAAATTAGACTGCAGTTAAAACTAGAAGTTCTGTCACGAAATGCGCGCTTATCTAGGCTTTATTGCGCGTAGGGATTGCGCGCAATTGCCATATCAAATGGCATCCAAAGCGTGGCAGGTTCTCCTGGTTACTCATAGCAAACATATGCAATGTTTCGGCCAATGGACCTCCGGGTTACCCGGAGGTCCATTGGCTGAAACATTGCTTGTGCACAGGCGATATGTACATAATTTGATAGCCTTACTATGGTCATAACGCGTAGATTAACGCGCAGATCAAAGTGCTGTTGGTGCGCATTTCATGACAGGATGTCTAGTTTTAACTGTATATCATATTCTGGCACGATGATATGTTTATACATTTTTGTCACAATATTATGTTTATACAGACGAAACATGCGCTAACCATGAAAAATAAAACAACTAACTAACAGCTGATACACTTATATACACTTCTGTACAATTATAACAATGGACGGGGCGGGGGTACATCAAGCACAGTGCAAGAGCACAATAATACCACGGCATAGTGATCTTGTTGTGTTTTTAATCCACAATGTACGTTTTCTGAAGACAGGGTCACAGCCAATCCCGGTAGGATCTCCAAAGGCGTTTGTAGAGTAGGAACTCGAGATATCACCAATTCCCCACGGCTTCCCCGTCAACGCGTGGTCTTGTCTGCTAAAAGGGAATGTAAAATAGAAAGATTGCAAATACGACAATTTATGATATACAAGAAATACCTAAAACTAGTGGTGCACCAGCCGGTTACTTTATCGATTATAAGTATCAGTGTCTTTCCGTGTCCGGTAACAACTATCGCTAGCTCTCGACGTCGCCCCTTCTCTCTACGGTCCATGCGGACTCGGCTAACTGCAAACGAGTGACGTCGTCGATAAACAGCATGCCAGAAACATGAAATTTTCTCCCCCACTGCATCTGTAACATACGTCTGCCCAGGGTGAGATAGCAGGGAGGGACAAATGTATCCCACCCACCCACGTGACGTTATACATTTATAATGACGTTATGTGCATATCGTATCGGTTTCTTGCTACCAACTGATTCATAATGACGTCAGCAGAATGCCGTGTGATCAAATTTTGATGTTCTAAAATTCTTTCGACCCCAAGATGATACCGTTCCTAATTGATTTCGAGGTATTGACCTTTGGAATATACATAACTGTTGAATGCTCTTTCCAGGGGTGTCATTAGTTTTTCAAAACAACGAATACCAAATGAGTTGATTATATCTGCACAAGACCGCCGATTACTTCTGGCGAACGTAACAGCTTTATGGTGGGGGGGGGGGAGAAAAATAATCCCCGATGGGTACGGGTGTGGGATGCGAAAATCTCACCCTCGGGACAAGATATTTGGTCCAGACACTCGGCAAGCCTCGTGTCTGGCCCAAATATCTTGCCCTCGGGTGAGATTTTCCCATCCCACACCCGTACCCATCAGGGATTATAATAATCCTCTGTCGCGCAAGACGGAGCTTTCTGGTCAAAGTAATAGGTCCGGCCGACAGTACTTAACCACCGAAAATAAATGATGCTACAATCTTCCTTCATTACAAAATCATTTCACGAACGCCGAATGATTGTCAAAAAAGATGAATTTAAAGAGTGCGCCCAAACCAGGCATTGTGCGACCACGTCACAAAGGGAGGAATATTGTACGATAAATCTGTTATTACCACCCTCTTGGTTTCCAAGATGATGGGCTGCATTCTAGACTTCACCTAAGGGTCATATATCCACCAGACCATAAGAACTCGTCGATATATGACCCACCGGCGAAGGAAGTCTCGACTTCAATACACCACCTCGGAAACTCACCTGGCGGAAATAACCTATACTATTCAAACAAGTAGGGGATATTTGATAAAAATGAGATATATGAAGAAATATATCAATATTTTTATCAAAAAGACAGTTGAGGCATAGCACTGAGATATCTGGTGAACGATTTCAGCGATAGTTGGGTGTCTGACAAGCACACATTCCACGCACTGAACTGTAGAAGACATGGACGGTCAGTCAGAGAATTTACCACTTCCAGTCCAATACCTCAATACCTTATAAATCCTCCTCGGTTCGCGAGATAAGCGCGAATCCGACGTGGCATACTCCTCGCCAAACGACCAATAATAAATAACTTGACTGATGTTATTCCATTCTCCCCGCAGAGCAGCGGCAAGTTCCTGGACATTGGTAGGTGACAGTTGCCGTTGTCGTAGGCGCCTGCCAACCATATCCCAGACGTGCTCGGTTGGTAAAAGGTATGAACGTGGTGCTGGCCATGGCAGTGTCGTAATGTTCTGTTCCTGGAGAAACTCTGTAGCGACACGGGCCCTGTGTGCGCTTGCATGTCATCTTGGAAAATGAATCGACGGCCGTGACGACTCGCAAATGGCACCACATGACCTGCTAACATGTTGCCACGGTAGTACTGCCCTGTGACTCGCCCTTGGGTGACATGTAATGCTGTTCTGCTTGTCATGGTAATGCCTCCCCACACCATATCCGATCCACCACCAAAATGATCGTGCTACCTAACGGTTACGCCACGGTATCGTTCGTTCCGCCGCCGCCACATTACGTTTCGCCTGTCGTGGATTTCGAGAGTGAACCTCGATTCATTGGAAAACATGACGTTGCTCCACCGACGACCTTCCAGCGCTGTCGTGCTCCACACCAATGACGCATTGCTGCGATGTGACATTCAGTCAAACGTGGAATTATTCGAGGTCGTTGAGCGTACAAATTCCAGATGTGGAGGCGATTTCCGACAGTCTGACCACCGACTCGCACATCTGTGGCTCGGTACAGCTGCTGTCTAATTTCTGAGGCACTTTGGTGGCGGTTACGTAATGCTGTGGTTCCGATGGAACGATTTTGGTTAGCAGTTATCGACCCGAGAACACCTGACCTACGTCTGCCATCAACATTGCCTGTCTGGCGGTAGCGTAACCACAACCTGCTAATCACTGATTGAGTAACGTTGAGAATATGAGCCACTGTAGTCTGTCTGTTACCAGTTTCCAACATGCCAACGGCTCGTAAACGTTCGTCACGTGTCAGTCTTCGCATACCTCAAAAGTTACATTTTGACCAGAAACTATTGCTGGACGAGTTTATACCAAGAAAAGAATGATGAGACCTCCGAAAAGGCTCGTCCAGTACGAATGCAAATTTCAAAACGTACACCACAGACAAAAACGCGGCGCTCGTGTGAAAAATCTGCACGAAGTTTTCGTGGCTGGTGACATTCGTGATCCACACTAAACATGCTAACATATTGATGTGTCCAATCACGCGTATTCAATACCATTTTCCGAAAATATCAACATCAGTTTGGATATCCCCTACTTTTTTTGAATAGTATATATACTGAGCCAAAAAAAAGTATAATAAACTTTGAGGAGCAATTTTCTGTCTTGCTGTATGAATTTGAATAATTTCATGTTCTTACTGTTGCCACCGTCTCGTCAGGACGTCGCAATTCAGACATGGGATGAACTGATAAGGCAATGGCGTGAATGTCCACCGTTTGCCTCCTGGATGGCAAGATATCGACGGCGCATTGACCTGATAAGTCTCTGAATGTTACCTTGTGGTACTGCGTTCCACTCCTGCCTTAGAGCATTACGTAAGTCGCCTAACGCCTGAAGATCATGACGTCGTTCCCGACGGTCCAATTGATCCCAAAGATGCTCGATTGGCGACAAATCTGGCGAAAGTAGCGGCCAGGGAAAAAGTTCGATGTTCTGCGCCTCAAGACCGTCACGACAGATACGCGCCACGTGACATCGGGCATTGTCTTGCTGGAATAACTGTAATCCGACGTTAGCGTTGAGCAACGGGGCAACAATAGCGTTAAGAATTTCGTCTCTATATCGCTGTCCATTAATATTACCATCGATAAAGATCATCTGTGTTCGATGGTGCGAGAAAATTCATCCCCAGTCCATTACACTACCCCCACCGGCCGCATTCCCACACGCAAGCATCAGAAAACCGTTTTCCTCGTGGCGATACACTCTTCCCCTACCATCAGCGCGCCGTAGACAAAATCGTGATTCATCACTAAAAGGAACTGTGCTCCAACGCTCTAAGTCCAGCGAATACGCTGACGTACCCATTACATTCTGACGGTACGATGACGTTGGGTAAGTATTGGTCTGTGGTATGGACACTTACTTCGGATACCGTGTTCAGCGAGACTGTTCCGGACCGTTTGGGCACTGATTTTATTGTTTGTTCTACCAGGAGTAATTGCTGCTGTCCTCGTCGCCGGGAGAAAGCGACCCCCGCAAGTGAGACGCCCTGGTGTGTCGGTCTTCTGCAGGGGTCATAACTCTTGGTCCACCTGAACACGGTCGGTCGGTAGTAGATCTAGTGGTTTTATACCTTTCAATGAGACGGTAAATAGTGGCCACAGTGACTCCGAACTCAGCAACGAACTCATCTGGAGGTTTCCCAGCCTCATGCATACCAATGAAACGCAACTTCTGATTTTCGGTTAACCTTGGCATTTTTTAAAATGTCGGAAGACAAAAACTAGCGTGTGTTCTCAATAACTCAGGCTCTCTAGCACAGCATAACACAAAGAAAATCTTCGGTCACCCATTCAATTTGGCATTCTAGAGTAGCACGTGCTATTTTGAAATCCGTAGCAATATTGTATACGGTTGGGTGGACAACATTAACAACATGACATAAAACTCTTTGCACGACTTCTTGTCCACAAACATGCAACACTAGAACTATTATATTTCATCCTTTATGCTATTTTTTCACATTTATTTCTATTTTACTTTCTTTTTTGACTCACTATATTTATTTAGGAAAGCTCGGTAAGCTTGTAAGCTTCCCGGTATAAAATTTTGACTTATCGCAAAAGAGACTGCGTTCGTTCTCCAATCTGTGTTCGCACAATGGGCTCTGGAAAATGACATCAGAGTCGGTCAAAACAACATTCAGAGATACATTGATAACGAGAAATGTCTTGCGGGAGTTTAAACCCCACTCTTCTCTGTCGTGACAAACAATATGTATTTGGATATTGTGTTACATGCATAGAATGTATACTATTGAGCCCACAAAACAAGAAGAAAAATTCAAAATGTCTTATTATTTATTTACTGGGTTTTGACGACACTTTCGGCCGCCAGGGTAACCTAGTGTAGGATAATTTTAAGGGTGGAGGAAGCCGGAATATCCGGAGAGAATCACCGCGCTGCGGCGAAGACATGCCTGTCCCACCCAACGTCCTGACTCCACACAGGCAGGGTTAGCATTGGTTGAAGACAAGTGTACTATCGACGTGCTGCAACGCGGGCAATCGGGATTGCGTGACTTACTTAAGGACACAACGCAGTTTCCCCTAGCGGGGATCTAACTACAGTATTGTTGTTGTTTATTAGTGTTTAACGACACATTAACAGCCAGGGTCATATCATGTCGGTGACAGTTTTACGGGTGGAGGAAGCCGGAGTACCTGGAGAGAACCACCGAGCAACGACGAGCAGCTGTCAGCTCTCCAACATCACAACTCTGAACTCTGCACCGCGGCACAGGCAGGGTTAGATTGGTTTAAGACATGCGCACCGTCGACGTGAAGTACGCCTTAGTACACAGCGTCATCGTGCCCCCATGTAGGCAATCGGGGTTGAGTGCCTTGCCCAAGGACACAACGCGGGAGCACGAATAAGTCGCTGAAATGGTCACCCATCCAACTACTAACCGCGCTCGACGTTGCTTAACTTCGGTGATCTGACGAGAACCGGTTACCGCGACGCCACCGCTCCCCTCTAACTACATGTATGAACCTTCCGGGTTGAAGTCCAGTGCTGTAACCGCTGAGCCACCTCGCTCCGTACAATTCAAAATTAAGCAGTTTTCAGTACAACGATGGTCAAAATGCTTAGAAATGTACAGATTGCACAGAAAGCTTACAGCTTATGGATGTCGTATTCATTGGAACACAGTGCTCAAAATAACTTTTTTTCTATGCGTAGCAAAATGCTACACATTTCCAAAAAATGAATAGCATTTTGTAAAAATTACATAGCTATTTTTTGTATACCGGAGTTATGTTATGCTGTTTTGTATTGAATTCTTCTAAGTAGATAGAATAGTTTCCATCCTTTTCTGGGCATTTCCAAATGATCCGCAACACATGAAACATTTACTATGTTTTTTTTTAACTGAACTGCCTTTAAGGGTTGCATGGACTTGGATATTTTCAAATGACGTCGTGGTTGTTTAACAGAGTTCTCTAAATGGAAGTTGTGATTTTTAATTTGATGGGCTTGAAGTTATTTTTAATGGACATTTTATGCAAAATGTTGTAAAAACAGGAAGAATTTAAACCAATAGAATTCATCTTACATATGAAGTTGTTAATGATGCTTGATGGAGAATTAATCTGTGTTATGCCTGGAATGTTTCACAATCAGAAGTAAAGCATCAGTGAACTAGTTTTCAAATTTGTTTGCAAATTTTCATTTACATTTTGTGATGCAAGATAATCAACTGCAGCCTAGTAGGCTGCACTTGATTATATTGTATCGCAAAATGCTATACATAATTGAACATTGTGTAGCTTTTTGCAAGTTTTGCATAGCAAAAAGCGACGCGACACCGCTTATTTTGAGCCCTGTTGGAACAGTTTATGCTTCGAACCTTTGGATATCCTGACTCACAATGATTTCTCAATACCCTCAATTAAGCGAATTACAGGAAAACATGAACACGACTATTCTGTTCACACTATCCGATTCTTTGTGATTTCATAATTTCATCCTGATTGATTTCCACTGTTTGAGGAATTCAGTCATCTCCTCCAGATATTAAAAAAACAAACAAAACAAAATCCGATTAATTAGGGTTACTCATTTTCTCCACAGAAGATGGATATGGACAACGCAGGTGAGCCACGGGGTTCCATGCACCGATCCCGAACTTTTAAAAACAATGTGAGAGATAAAAAGAGAGAGAAAGGGGAACAGAAAATGAGACAGACAGACAGACAAGTAGATAGATATCTTAAGTTTAGAATATTTTTAGTAATGCGCTTTAGCTTCATAACACCACCACTTCCGAAGCACCATCAAGTTCAGCGGAACTCAAATGCAGTCACCTTGACCCTGCATTTTAGATTTCCGTTATTTTGATCTCAATGGTAATTAACCAGGGGGGGGGGGAGGAGGGGGGCTGTCTTGACTCCTTACTGTAACGATGCGACCAAGGATTCCCTCCTATGATCTGTCTATTCCACTGTCTCAATCCCCTTTGCCCCACTTTCTTAATTTAAATAGAGAAATGCAGTGGGACGATGGGCAGTGTTAATTCGCTATCGATCGGATCAAAGGTTATGGCTTATATTATTTCATTTCACTGTAGTATGTCAGGTAACAAAACAAGTCTCTTAATTATTTCACCAAATTTTTCAAACTAAACATATGTTACACACCATTTACATTGAAAATTCTGTGTGATCTCATAATTTCATCCTCATTTTTAATCTAATCAATTAAAAAATGAAGTTCACACAAAAAGTTCAAAATTTCAAAATACTGAACACAGCGTAAACAAAATTTGTATTGAAATAAAAACATATCCTATATGATAAAATAAATAAATACAAAATTCCATAGCTTGTTTGTAAATCACTCATTGTGGACATCTACAGTACGTGGAGAGTGTATTATCACTAAATCACTCACAGAGTGGAGATTGCACCCAAGCAATAATTGCAAAATTGTTGCAAAGCGTAACCAGCACAAGCAAAGTTTCAGCCAAGGGACCTCCGGGTTAAACCCGGAGGTCCATTGGCTGAAACATTGCTTGTGTTATGTCGATATGTACACAATTTGAAAGTTATAGCTTGGGTGATAACACCACTCCGCGGGTGATCTAGTTACAATCCACTCTCCACGTACTGTAGGTGCAGCCATCTTTAATGCTTTAACATTGCAAGGGACGAAATATTGATATAATGCAATCATTATTTTTCTTGTATCCTTTCCGTGGAGGAAGTCTATCTGCTCCAAGATGAATCGGAAAAACGTTTGTTTGTGAGAATTCCTGTATGGCTATAAGTGACATAATTATTTACAATCACATTAAAGTTAAAAAAAAAACAACCTAAAATTTGATAAAGTCTGCATGTTTATACTAGCATTTGTAATCTACATGTAAAATGCAAACAATACTATCATGTGATATTGATTTATAGCGCCACAGTCAAATGTGATATTCCAATCTTTAACCCTTCTTTTTATCTAAAATATTTGTTTTTAGTAATTGTGATGTCATACACAGGCACTCGACGTATTATCACATTTTTCAATTTTTTTTATATATATATATTCCCAGATCGAAAATTTCAACAGTCTGTAGAATAGAGAAAACCGCGGCGATCTCTGTCAAATGTCGTGTAATTCGCGAAGCTACTGCGATTTCGAGGTACCCAGACTGACGAAAATGTCAACAGTCTGTACAATTGCGAATACCTCGGCGATCTCGGTGAAATAAAACACAAAATGTTCGTGTAATTCGCGAAGCTACGGCGTTTTCGAGGCCCAGATTGACCAAAGTTGACTTTTATTAGCATTTTTGCACTTTTTATCCAGTGAATCGAGGTTGCTTGCTATCGACAGCCGGGGCTATTCGGTAACCGAACAATGAATGCCACATCGCAAGTCCGTTGGTCAATATAAAATTCAACAGATTATTTTTTATTCTAAATATAATTTTTTGTAAACAATAAATCGTTCGCCATGTGAGCTGAAGTTCATTGGAAGATGTCGCTTTCAGAAATCGAAAATGCTGCTGAAAGAGGCCACAACTTAAAATAACTGGACAGGCTGGTGTGGGAAAAACATTTTACCTTAACAAAATCAACATTGGTCTAACACCCATGAAAAAAACAGTATAAACCCCGGTGCTAATGGTATGGCAAGCATCAATTTTCCTCGTGGTTCATTGACTGTGCAGGGCTTTTTTGGTTTGGCGGGCGGCAGATTTTTCTGACAAATTTTTGATGAAGAAAATCAAGTTTGATGACAATTATCATGATATAAAAGAGTGGCTTTTGTCTGCAGACGTTATAGTTATTGACGAAATATCTAAGCGTTCCCAAAAACGTTTTAAACAAATCGACACAATTTGTAAGGAGATGAGAGGGAATGACCGAAATATTTTGGGAGGCATCCAGATAATTTTATGTGGAGACTTCTTTTAGCTGCGACAGGTACCTAATGCAAATTATAGTGACCCAGGAGACTTTATAATATCTGCAGAAGAACTTGGAGTTCATATGTTTAACCCTCCACACACTGATGTCAAAATACCAATGTTTTCAACAGTAATTTTTTCCTTCAATGCAACTGAGAATTAAAAAAAAATTATATCTTGTTTGACAGAGCTCATTGAGCTCTGTCAAACAAGATATAATTTGTTAAATTTTACATGCTGCAAGGGCAATATGGAGTCAATGACCAAAAGTTTGAAAAAACTGCCAGCGTGCTGGGAGTTAAAATGAACACTGAAGGAGTGGGTTTTCTCAAAGAGCCGAAGGGTCTCAACATTTTTTTTTAATAAAAACTAAACAAAACATCAAAGTTTTAGCTAATGGACCCCACCCCTTGTTTCTATCAAGAGGTCTGCAGACTAAAAGTTTGCTTCAATTTGGGCAATAAATGTAGGATGCATTGATACTGATAAATTCTCTAAGGGGCCTACACAATGTGAAATGTAAATTTGTGTATGTATGTGTGAGTGATGGTGATTGCGGGGGGGGGGGGGGGGGGGTATTAATAATTGGTAATCAATAAGGTAACCAGACAAAATATGGACAGAAAAAATACCCATGAACAAAATGTCCATATGTGTAATGTTTCATAAACCATGTAATTAATCAATATCGGAAATTTCAAATTAACTTCAGTTCCATTTTCAAAAATGCATTACAGAAATAAAAACATAAATTTGAAAATTCAAGTTCAAATTTAGAACCTTTCTCAGAGTAATATGAAGTTTAGCCATTTATTCTGAAAATAAGGTAAAATTCGAAAACGGAGATTTTAAGGACAAATTTTTATTTGTATTTTTTTTTGGGGGGGGGGGGGAGTCTGTTTATTTTTGGAGGATCAATTAGGTCTACTACCAAAAACGTTTGGTTTGAATTAGGGCTGTCACGATTTTTTAATTTAGGAATCGATTAATCGTCTCAAATAATCGATCATAATCGATTAATCGTACCTAGATAACTCCCTCTCCCTCTCTCTGACGTCGATAAAAAAGGAAGTTCAAGTCAGTTGACCTACCTCCGGTTAAAAAACGAAGACGATCCTCTTTTAGGTACATTCAAAGCTTTGATGTTCTGAACTTTTGAACCGCCAGTGTAATAATAATCAAGACCGGTCGGCAGTTGCGAACTTTGCAACTGCCGACCGGTCTTGATTATTACACTGACGGTTCAAAAGTTCAGAACATCAAAGCTTTGATAAATGCACCTGACAGACAAATGCTTCCAACGGCTTCTTTGGGTTTAACATCGATGTTCTTAACTGTTTACCTTTAGAAACAATTCTTTTAATTATTAAACGTCTAAAGCGTGATAAAATTTACCGATTATTCGACAACGAGAAATACTAATCGATTTCGCTGTGACCGATCAACAATCGACTAATCGATTAATCGTGACAGTCCTAGTTTGAATAAATTGGTAAGAGATATATGATTCGGTTGCAGTATAAAGCCCATGTGGTCAAAACCCCTGTACCAAATTTCCAAACAGAATAAAAGAAATAAAATCGGTTGTATGGATCCGTAAATAAAAGCAGCAAAGAAAGATGTAAGTGATTTCCATCCACAACATTCAGTTAATTAACCACAAAGGAGACAAGTTAATAATACATGCATGCAGTACATGTTCCTTATTCAATATATAACACACAGATTATTTGTAGAGTGCATAGCGCATTTGAAAAGTCGATTTGTACTAAAAATGGTAGGGAAGTTTTTCTAACTGTCAACTGAGTATTGCTCCTCAGAAAGCCCCAGCAACTTTTTAGTTATTGATCACACAGTGGTTCGCGAGTTGAAAAATTTGTTTGTGCTTTGTTGTCCGAAACTGTGAATAACCAGTAGACAGGAAATACACTCCGTTGTTATTTGGTAGATAGATAGATAGATACTTTATTCAGAATTATTGTTTATTTATTTAATAGGTGTTTTAAGGTCACATATTTCTGCACAGTGGCTAATCATGACCATGACAGGTTTACGGGTGGAGGAAGCCTGAGTACCCGGAGAGAACAAGCGAGCAACGGCGAGCAACGGCGAGCAACTGTCAGCTCCCCAACATACCAACTCCACACAGGCAGGATTAACATTGGTTGAAGACAGGCGCACCATCGACGTGCAGTACGCCTTAGCACACAACGTCACCGTGCCTCCATGTGGGCAATGGGGGTGAATTGTCTTGCCCAAGGAACAACGCGGTTGACGCAGGTGGGATTCGAACTGAGGACCTCTCAGCTTGCAACCTGCACCTCTACCGGCTGAGCCACCGCCCCCCCCCCCCCCCCCCCCACACACACACACACACTTTATTCAGAAGCATGCATGATTTTTTACATTGCAACAAATGTCAATTGATGAATAGCAACATATAGCACATACTACTGGGAGATGGCATAGCCAGATCGGCTGTCTACCAATCATCTACCTCAAATTGGAAGAATGTTTCATTGAATCCAGACCAGTGTATGTCAAGTGAGGTACATTATCACTGAACTATCTGTAATATTACAGATTTAATAAATATACATTATCATGACCATGTGCATGTCCTGTAATTTGGATCAGATTTGAGGTCGTGTTTACAATCAGATCGCAACGAGGCCGACAGGGCGAGTTGTGATCCGATTGTAAACACGACCGAGAATCTGATGCAAATTACAGGACATGCATTTGGTCATGATAATACATTTATCTAACAATTCCGTTACATGAAGCCTGTTTCCCCCGTTTTTCAGTTTAAATTGGGTTGGAATTGGTCAAAATTTTTAGTTTCATATTTTAGTGCGTAATAACAATGCATATAATGATATTATTTGTCATAGCGCGGTGTTTACCGGAAGTTGAATCTATATGATATGGAATCAGAAAAAGTCCTCTATATGATACGGAATCGGAACACATTATGTGATACATACCGTTTCTCGTGGGTTTCAGGCCAAAATCTATATGATTGTTAGATAATGTAAGTTATTGTGTGAATGTGTGAAAGTGGATGGGGCATTGAAATATTCCAATAAATTTCGCTCCCCAACCTGCACACAAATGAATACCAGAAGCATTGGTGCTGGTCGAAGTTGGTTTATACGACAGTGTGTGAGATACACTGTCCCGACACCAATGTTCACCAATATCATTCGTGATAATGCTTATCAATAGTGGCCTGAGTGTATCGCTGGAATCAGGACAGTTTGTTTTGCTTGATAAAATATAGCCTCTGATTCCCACGACACCACACTTCAGCCTACACATTAGATTAGAGTTCGTGCTCAGTCTCAGAGACGGGAAGACCTGCTAGCGTCACACCGTACGGACCGGGCGCAAAAACCTCGCAAATGGAATGTTATCCGAGGTCAACAGTCAGTTGTTTTCAGCAATTATTCAATGAATGGAGCACCATGTCATGCATGTTCCTGGAGCTTCGCTTGTTATTACGTTGTTTTAGGTTATAGATTCACTACAAAAACACGTTAAGAAAAACCGCTCGTGCGTATCCATATTGCCGAAAAAACAGAAGGTTGTGTCGATTTTCGACACGTAGCATCGTCGGCTTCTCTCCTTGCTCACATCAACACTCAATAAAAGGAGGTATTTTGTTACGAAGTCATCCATTGATTAAGATCGACGAACAATATCTGGTGAGCCAAATTTGACGAGATAACCAGACAAGATAGCTAGAACAGCACATAACATTAGGTTAATGGACTTCAACATTGATTGAGGAATCATCGTGCCACATCCTACTAAATTTAGTCAATTCCAGAAAGACCGTCAAAGTTACTCAGATAAAACAATCGGGGCTGTATGGATAGATTGCATTCAACACTGTCGGTGTTTGATGCTTAGAACTTAAAAGTCAGACATTTTTAACACATTTCTATTTTCTAGAAGACGAATTTCGTTGTCCACATTTTTGGAAACGAGTACAGTGGAAACGTCTCCAGGGATCGAATCCTTGTTCTACTAACACGTAGAAGTGTAGACCGTCTGGGGTTTCTGTGGCCTGAGTACTGTCATAGGTTACAAAATCTCCAAATGAGGCTGGGGGATTAGACTTTTTTTTCCAGTCGTAGATGAACAGTGCAACATGGAGTTAAAATAAGTCATTAACCTTTTGCGTACGATCTTTAACGAACAACGGATAAGTATGGGAATTATTTTTTTTTTGTTATTAATAATTCGTATGGTTCGTTTCATAATTAAGAGTAATTTGTTGATCGCTCTTGAGATACCCCGGCTTTGAATACCACAAAGCAAGTGACTGTGTACGAGAGTGAAGTAATTGTCCTCAAGGCATTGTGTGGAAGAATGGTTTTAACTTTATTGTCAGCGAAATTTGCACGTGTAATTTTTGAGCATATCTGTGTGAGGTGGGTTTTATACGATAGCTGGTCATCAATGTTATTGTCAGGAAATTTGAGCGACTTTTCAGTTTCTTCGACACCAGCCCTAATTATTTCTTTGTCGTTGATATGGACACTCTGTTGTGTAGACATCGTTTCTTTTTAATGTCTGGGTTAATTAATATATATCTATTATTGTTAGCATTTATGACCAGACGATTAACAGAACACCATTTGGATATTATTTTGAAATTCATTCTTTCGGTAGGTTTTCAAGTTATCACCGCATCCTCTTCACGCGTATACTATAGTATCGTATGGGAACGATAACAGGTTCATTGTCGCGCATACATGTGGCTTCGACAAATCTAGTTTGTGTGAAAGAGAAGTGAACACAAATACTTTCTTTGGTAATACTATCTTGTAATGATCACACCCAATTCAGTTTACATGTGTATATAAAAGAATAAAATAAATATCTTCTGATGAAATATTTCACCATTGTATATGTTACTGCCTGTAATTCCACGACACAAAAAACTCTCAAATAGGCCTATCTCACAACCACCACTCACATATCCCAGCATTCTATCAATGACATCATTTTAAACCAGTAAAGCATACATGAATGACACTTTGCACAGCCTGTATAGCTGCTTTAACTGTTAATATAATCACCGACAACAATCTACAAAATTAGTTTATGGTAACAGTTTAGTAACTCCGACAGATATGTCAGGTCTTTGATTATAAAGTCATCACTGACTCAGTTGCTAAGTCAATTAACTATCTCCGACTCTTGAAAGTCTAAAGCCCATCTCCGATCAAGCATGAAACTCTCAAATGACACCTCCTCATAAAAGTAATTTAACACCGACTTAGAAAAGTCTATCTACTGTACAGATAGATACCATAATAGCTTATGTGCATATACCACCGATCATTATCCACAATCACACCGAACTGTACCCACACTTTATAACTGGATAATTATAACTGGATGTTTTAAATGATAAATATGATTGTTTTTTCACTGGTGTTGCCATTGCCAAGTACTTCCATACTGTTCACAACAAATAGCTTTCACAGAAACCACTGCTCTCCTTAAATGGCCATGAATATATACCTCCTATACTACTTCAAGCCACATTAAGGAAAATGAATCCACACCTGCTTTACATCCATTCAACCGTTATTTACATACATAGAGTTCTCGTCAAAACTAGTGAAGTTTCTTATTGCTGCACTACGCATTTCCCTGCATTACAATACACCATTGTGGCTTATAAACGCCATTTCATTAGCCAAACATTTCTTAACAAGCTAATCACAATCATGACAAGAAATGGATAATCATATTGACACAATAACCATATAACATAACAGTTCTCAAACCATAAACCTGTATAGAAATTAATAATTCCGCCAAATTAACACTTACACCACACATTTCCAAAAGACAATAACAGATAAAATAATCGATACGCACCCGCACAATTGCAGAAAATAATTTATAACAAAGTTAGCCGCGGCTGGATCTATCACAGAAATTCCAATTACTTTAAATTTATCATAATTGCCTTTATTTATTTATTTATTGGTGTTTAAGGTCACATACTTATACACAATGGCTAACCATGACCGTGACAGTTTTACGGGTGGAGGAAGCTGGAGTACTCGGAGAGAACCACCGAGCAACGACGAGCAGCTGGCAGCTCTCCAACATCGTAACTCTGAATTCTGCGCAGCGGCACAGGCAGGATTAGATTGGTTGAAGACATGCGCACCATCGACGTGCAGTACGCCTTAGTACATAGCGTCGTCGTGCCCCAATGTAGACAATCGGGGTTCAGTGCCTTGCCCAAGGACACAATCAGTCGCTGAAATGGCCCCCCATCCAACTACTAACCGTGCTCGACGTTGCTTTACTCGGTGATCTGACGAGAACCGGCTACCGCGACGCCACCGCGCCCCCATGAATAATTTCATTTAAAACAGATGCGGGTACAAATCAAACCATTTTAACCATTTTCTACCCGCACAACCAAGACGAATAATCGAAATGCGATTTCGCGGATCAACAGCCAAACAAAACCCAGTAAATACAGCCAACACATCCAAAAGCGACATAATCCTGATGGATAATATTTAATATTAAAATACATTAAAATAAAATCTCACCCCAGATAATTTCTTTTCCAATCCTTAATTTCTGTAACACATTCATACATTATAATTCAGGATAGCCAATACACCTGTCTTGACGAGCAAATTCTCAAAAAAACAATCCCGAGCTTGATTAACAACACCACTCAGTTACCAACACACCGTGACCACGATTTTCATATCAATCGCAAGTCAACTTTAAAATTAATCAATAACTGACCACGGAACCTACGATAACACATAACTGCAAAATCAAAACTCAATTCCAATGAGATAAGACACAAACTGACGATTGGGCTGTGACATTAAGAAACTGAGTTAAAATATCATTAATATATAGTAAGAAAAGGACAGGTCCTAATACGCCGCACACTGTTTGAACCGAATTCGATTTGTGTTCACCATAAAGAACAAATTGTTTTCTGTCATACTGTATTCAGTTCCGTAAAACGGTCTGGTAACGCACAGCTTGTGAGACAACAGGTGAACAGCCAATCTGTCTATGTTGTCTCCCTGCAGTATACACTGATATTGTCATGCTTGGGTAGTGTTAATTCACATATCTTTTTGTATCCTTTAAACACGCTTTAATACCGTATGTACGAGGGGATGTCAAAAAGTTTTGAGCCTAACTTAAATAAAGCTGGAATATTGGAACAGAATATATTTATTCAATACACGTGTTCCACCTGGTCTGCCAGTCGTTGATGCCGCGTCTGTAGAAGTCCATATCTTGGTCCTGTAGCCAATCCTCCACAGAAGCAGTAAGTTCCTCATCATCTTGAAATCTTTGACCACGTAAGTGTTTCTTCAAATTTGGAAAGAGATGGTAGTCGCCAAGTGACTACCATCTCTTTCCAAATTTGCAGAAACACTTACGTGGTCAAAGTGGTTGGTGACTACCATCTCTTTCCAAATTTGAAGAAACACTTACGTGTTCAAAGTGACTTCCATCTCTTTCCAAATTTGAAGAAACACTTACGTGTTCAAAGTGACTTCCATCTCTTTCGAAATTTGAAGAAACACTTACGTGTTCAAAGTGACTTCCATCTCTTTCCAAATTTGAAGAAACACTTACGTGTTCAAAGTGACTTCCATCTCTTTCGAAATTTGAAGAAACACTTACGTGTTCAAAGTGACTTCCATCTCCTTCCAAATTTGAAGAAACACTTACGTTTTCAAAGCGACTTCCATCTCTTTACAATTTTGAAGAACAAAGATTTCAAGATGATGAGAAACTTACTGCTGCTGTTGAGGCTTGGCTACAGGACCAAGATATGGACTTCTACTGACGCGGCAACGACTGGCAGTCCAGGTGGAACAAGTGTATTGAATTACAAGGGGACTATGTTGAAAAATAAATATGTTCCGTACCGATATTCCAGCTTTATTTATGTTAGGCTCAGGACGTTTTAGCATCCCATCGTATCATTTCTATTTGTATCATTTAAACTGAAAAATAAAAAAATCAATCAGATAAATAGTTTTGAACTAGTTATTGGTAATTCCTCTTACACCATAATGCTCAAGTTTCTGTATCAAAAGTTCATGGTAGTAATCCACCCTCCGCACATGTACATGTACCATCTTAAATGAGTTGTAGGAATAACCACAAGAAAATGTTCATCACATCTTCCTCTGTTGATAATTCCAGCCCTTGACATCATCTCCTGGGATCCTCTCGGGGAGAGTTTCCAAAGAAATGATGTCAAGGTTCAAATGGTATTATTAATAGGGGAAAAATGAGATCAAATGTTTTAATATGGTTATCTATCCAGCATCTTATTTTCACTAGTATTCTTCCAAAATGTTCATAGTTTACAGTAATAGTAATAGTAATAGTAATAACTTTATTTGTAAAAGACATTATAATACATGTTTATAACATAATTGCCCAAGAAACAACAAATAGTATTAATAATATATCACATCTAGGATTTACGAAGCTACATATTTGTCTTCTGCAGGGAGTTGACATAGCCAGCTGGCTGTATTACTGTCACCCACCTCAGGGAACGGGAAAATGTAAAATATAGAACGATAAAAAAGTGGGAGATAAAAAAGCAACGAATGAGGGAAAAAGTGAAGAGAGAGAGAGAGAAAGAGGGGGGAGAGGGAGAGGAAGAGAGAGAGAGAGAGAGAGAGAGAGAGAGAAAGAAAGAAAGAGAGACAGAGCGGAGAATCAGCTGCAACTGTAAATAACATGTATAGTAGAAAAAATAAAGTAAAATATAAATATGTAAGGAATGATCTCTGTAGTCCTGGTGATAAGTGGAATTTGGTTTCATTCTTGCACTGAGAAAGGGGGCATACATGGGAATATGATATTTTGCCCAAAGCCAGCTAAGAGGTTTGAGTTCCTCGTTGGCAGTTTGTTTTCTGGAGTTTTCAGGAATCAACCCTAATTAATAAGGACTTTACGGACTTATTTCAGTGAGTATGTAGTGTCGCGGGAGTCGGTACTTCCCGACATTCGTGGCATGATTTGTTACTGCATTTGACAGAGGCTTCATACGAGCCTAGAAACGTGTTGGTCATCTTGTTTTTACATGCTCGGTAACAAAAGAAAAAGGAAAAGCTTTCATATTCATCCTGTATTTTGTATACAGGAGGGAATCGGGGCAGTGGAGGGGGTGTATGTCAGCAGTATTTTATTGTGTGTGTGTGTGGGGGGAGCGGGGGCGTATACCCGATACCTACTAATCATTGAAGCTTTATAATCTGTATTCCTAAAGTTGGATGCGGAAAATGTTAATCTATCCATACCAAAAAACATTTGTTAGAAAGCTTTACACAAATAATAGAGCTGTTCATTTCAATTTCGTAACGGCCTAAACCGGCCGGCCTATTCTCAAACATTGTCAGTTAATTTTCATTATTGTTTCATTTTTGTCTCAAAAACATAGGTTATGACCCCTCATTGGAATGAGCTAGTCAATAACCTATTTTTATAAGACAAAAAATTAAAAAAATTAGTTATTCAAGAATTTGTTTTGCAAGTGTCGTCTGCTTTTCATGTTAGGTAAAGGGTTAAATATTTCGCATGTTGACGTCAGACAGTAAAATTGTCCACCCATTTAATTAACCCTTTACCTAACTTAACAGCAAAAACCGGCCAGCGTTATTCTCAAAAATCGCCAATTAATTTTTATTATGTTTTTCAGTTTTTGTCTCAAAAACATAGGTTATAACCCCTCGTTGGAACGAGCTCGGCGAGCTCGTTCCAACGAGGGGTCATAACCTATGTTTTTAAGACAAAAAATGAAAAACATTAGTTATTCAAGATTTGTTTTGCAGTGTCGTCTGCTTTTCATGTTAGGTAAAGGGTTAAAGTGTTCAGTTCATTGTCCCAGCTGCTATAATTTGTGTTTATATAATTCACAGCTATTATTTTCTTTGACATTATGTCTATGGACATTTTTTCCCAGATTTAGTTTAAACAATATTTATTTCCAAACAAATAATAAGAAATACAAATAATCAAGCTAGTATTGTGTACAGAAGTATGGAAATGGATTCAGCAGGAAGCAGGAAGCTAAAAAGCTTATACAAGGCTGTCTCCATATGAGAGTATTACATGTAATGATGATATCAGCAGTACAAGGGATTTTTGTTATTTGCATGGACTAATAAATATGGTTGAGTGCACGAGAAGGATAGTGGGAATAGAAGGTGCAAAAGGAAGACAGGGGTTTAGTAATAGAGGCAGGGTGGAGAGACCCAAGGGAATCAGTAGTGACCAGTACTTAGATGATTGGGTGGTGTACATCGATATCTGCGAGTATTGAATCGGTGGTGCCGGGTTGATCAGTCGAAACGTTTGGATAAAAGGATAAATTCATGAACTTTCTCGAAAATGGATTTGTTTGTTTCGGGACTATAGTGTTCACTACCGTATAGTAAGGTGTCAGTAGTTATATGGTGCTTGATGCTACCTTCCCAGATTTGTATGTTCGTGGACATTTTTCTTGCTACCACTGAAAATAAATAATTATAAGAAAACGAAAATAATCCCCCTCGCTCTTTCTCTTAAACTTTGTAAGTAATAAGTAAGAGCTTTCTAAGATTAAGTGTCAGTGAATGGTAGGGAGGGGGGTATTCCGATACCTACAAATCATTGAAGCTTTTTAATTTGTAGCCCTTAAGTTAGATGCTGAAAATTTTAATCTATCCATACCTAAAAACCTTTGTCAGAAAGCTTTACACAAATAATAAAACTGTTCATTTCAATTTCGTAGCGGCCAAAACCGGCCAGCGCTATTCTCAAAAATTGCCAATTAATTTTCATTATTTTTTTTTATTTTTTGTCTCAAAAACATAGGTTATGACCCCTCGTCGAAAATGGATTTGTTTGTTTCGGGACTATAGTGTTCACTACCGTATAGTAAGGTGTCAGTAGTTATATGGTGCTGGATACTACCTTCCCCGATTTGTATGTTCATGGACATTTTTCTTGCTACCACTGAAAATAAATAATTATAAGAAAACGAAAATAATCTCCCTCGCTCTTTCTCTTAAACTTTGTAAGTAATAAGTAAGAGCTTTCTAAGATTAAGTGTCAGTGAATGGTAGCAATAATGAAGAATAACCACATAAGAAAGAAAGACATTCCATACATTTTCAATATTTCTTGGGCAGAAAATCTATCCCGCTGTGTATTAATAAACCAACAAATTGGTGATCTAGAAATGTGAAAAGGGGTTGGGGTGGGGGGGGGGGGTGGAGGCACAACACAATACATTATGTGTTGGCAGGGATCACGGGGTGGGGTATCGCCCAGTCTTTGGTGAGGATCTGAGTTTCTCCTCAGGGACATTTCTTTTACAATTTGCCATAGATCAATGCAGTTCACTTTCTTCTTGGGCAAGGGCAAAGTGCCCATCATAAATTGATATTTGGCACAGATATCCACGGGCCCTATGTCCCAAGATGACATACTTTCGGAAAAAGATGCCCCCCGCCTCCCCAGCTAGGTCCAGCACTGTTATATGCAAATGCAATATAAGCTGAAATAAGTTGTAATAACTACAATAAACTTGTGGTCCCATTTGTCCTTTATTGATAATTCCAGCCATTGATGTCAATGCCTGTGAATGATGTCAAATGATGCAAAAATCAACAAAAGAATATATAATGTTACGCAAATTCGGTTGTGGTTATCCTGCAACTTATTTCAGCTGTTATTGTATGTACGATCTTACCAAACTGGTCTGGTTTCTGATAATCTCTCTCCAATAGGTTTAGAACTATCACTATCAGAATTTGGTACGGGAGGGGCGGGGAGGGCTGTTAATGGAGAAAACTTCTGGCTGTCTCCCTCCAAATTTTCACTTCCATGACGTAATCATAGCGGACTATGGCAATATAAACTAAGTGAATTTCTGATTGGGGGTATCAGATAAGCTTGAAGATTTTTTGCAGTTTGCATGTGGATGACACGCGCCCCACCCCCTCTCCTCCCCGCAACCCCCGTCACTCTCCGGTTAAAAATATCAATAACCTGACCAGTAATGTTAATTTTAAGAATTTGTATATGACATGTTCCCATGGCACCATCATAGGTGATTTTGTAAGATTGGGCATAGTATTTCGATCAATTATAAATGTTTTTCATTGAAGTTCAGTTGTCAAAGTCTTCTCTTGTATCCAGTGAAACATAAACTGACTGTTGAATATCACACAGTTTTGACTATAAGTAGACGACCAATGAACGTTCGGCGTGGCCTTCATTGCTAGGTTACCGGACAACCCCGGTTGTCGATAGCAATCATTCAGGATTCGCTCGATGAAAAGTGAAAAAAAAATACGAATAAAGGTCAACTTCCGCCAATCTGGGCGTCAAAATCAAATTTTATCGTTTGTTTGAGCGAGATCGATGAAATATTCGCTATTTTACATATTGTTGAAAATGTCGATCAAGGAAGTGTCATGCCGTTACATTTTTAGTATTGATAATCTATACTATATTTTAGAATGTTTGTATGTATGCATGTCTGTCTGTCTGTCCGCTATAGAAATGAATATGGGGGCCACCCCGAGTGTCCAAAATGGGTCTATTAGGAATATTTTTTTTATGGCGGAGGTCATTGTCAGGTTTAAAAAGTGTGTGGGGTGGGGGTGGGGTGTAGGGGGCACCAAAAGTTATTACCAATTTTTTGTTTACCGATATGTGTCTTCAATGGGGTCTACTAGGGGTACGTTTTTAACAGGAATCTAATGGCGAGGTTTAAAAAAGTATCGGGTGGGGGTGGGGGTGTATAGGGGCACATGATCAAATTTTTTCTCACCGATATAGGTCTTCAAAGGGGTCTACTAGGGGTAACTTTTTTACCAGTAATCAAATGGTGAGGTTTAAAAAAGTGCCGGGGTGGGGTGGGGTGGGAGTGGGGTGTAGAGGGGCCCCAACAGTTATGACCAAAATTTTTCTCACCGATATAGGTCTTCAAAGGGGTCTACTAGGGGTAATTTTAATACTCTTCTCAGCCCGAGCAACGCCGGGTAACCCTGCTAGTGTAATATATATTTTATAAAAATTAATAAAATCTGATAATACGTCGAGTGAGTGCCTGCGGTGCCATGTGATAAACATAATATAAAATTTGTGATTTGGTCACTCGATATTTTTTTTAAACTTGTCTTCGAATTTCTCATTGTACATCGCCAGAGGCTCGGCAAAACGCAAAATTCTTAGATTCATTCCATAAACACTTAATTCATATCCTCAATGCCTTAACCCTTTACCCAACCAATATGCAATATGCAAATTCAGCAGCTGAAAAAATATTATTTTTCGAAAAATGTCAACAGAACCATATCATGAGAACCCTCTTTGGAACGAGCTCGTTCCAAAGAGGGGTCACATGATAAGGTTTTGTTGAAATTGTTTGAAAAAAATTATAAAATGATATTTAAAATAATAAATTTTGAAATTGTCTGCGTTTGGTAAAGGGTTAAGCAACGTGAGAGAACCAGATAAAGCTATAATTTTGTGTTAAATTAAGAAAGTAGTACAAACGGTAATAAGGATGACATTTTTGCTCTGTAGTCTACAAATATTTGTTTATCTATATAACAAGGTGTTAATGTTTCATGGTAGTGTATAGGAAACACTATGATCAGAACCCTGTTCTTCAGATTCATGTGATTTGGAGCTTGTAAGAAACAAAACATGGCAAATCAGTTTTACGAGAAATATTTGCAACAACAACCAAGCTAAACATAAGTAAAATGAATTCAACAAAATGTGAATAAAAAACCCCAAAGTAAATTAATTTTTAGTCACGGCAATAACAAATTAACACTACAGTTTCCTCCTTACGACAATGGCCTAAAACAGACTACACCCATCTACGTTTCTTGGAAATCCCCTACCGTAAACTGCCCTACAGATCCTAGTAGAAGATTTTGTGCTACATGGAATGTAACATCACAGATGTTACAGTCCATTAAGCGTTATGGTTCTGATGAAACACAGAAGGGCCTCTTTTTTACGGGAAGAGGTATCCAATAAACCTAACTAACAAGGTTTATAATACGGATCAGTTAAAGGTTTTACGCCTCGAGGTTGAAGCACTTGAAATGACAGAAAGCGCAACTTAAATTTGAAACTTTCCCGCCGAACAAACCGAATACTGTATTATGATTGGGAGTCTCGAATTCGCATCAACCAATACGCAACAATGCATGGAATTTAAGGCGTAAACCAATTGTTTGAGAAAAACGGAAGGAAACAGGAATCCAGGAATACCAAAATAGACTCCCGTTACGAGGCACATAAACAAAAATCATTGTGGAAATTTTTCACGTTTCGCACTAGTGGGAAAATTTGATCAATGTAGAAAAAGAAGAACGGATTCATATTTTCAATTCTGGAGGCGCGTCGGCCCCAACGCGCGTATTGTGTGTTGTATTGCAACCTCCCGTTTATTTATAGAGGCTTTTGAATAAGAGTTTTAGTCCTAGTCTCTTTATGAAACGAGTCTAAGAATTTTTCCGCAACACGGGAAGTTCGTGGTTTTCTTAATAGAGTATGTCCACAACACGAATTTCATATGATGTTTATCATATGACACCACTGTTACCCAAAACACACCATTTATGTTCAATAGAAGGGTTACAGAATGGAATATCACCTTGGACGTCATTCATTTTACGGTGATGCGTCACAGCTGCACGCAGCCATACAGTGAAAACTAGAAGTCCTGTCACGAACTGTGCGCTTACCTAGGCTTAATTGCGCGTAAGAATTGCGCGCAATTGCCATATCGAATGGCATCCAAAGCACGGCAAGTTCTCTTAGCAAACACAGGCAATGTTTCTGCCAATGGACCTCCGGGTTACCCGGAAGTCCATTGACTGACACACTACTTGTGCACATGCCATATGTACAGAATTGGATAGCTTTACTGTGGTCATAACGCGTAGATTAATGCGCAGATCGACGTGCTATTTGTCCGCATTTCATGACAGGACTTCTAGTTTTAACTGTACGTTATAACCGCAACAAAATATAGTTCCACAATTCGTCGTTATAAGTTAAGACAGATCACAGATCCGCAAGTATATAGAAGAAGTCTCCTTGGTTACGAATCGAAATTAAGTATTTTTATTGTTTACTAATCATATATATTTCATTTTCAGGTTATTTTATTCAACTTTGTGGGGAGTTAGTTTAGTATAGTAACTGGGACAAAGTTAGGAGGCCTTAAATAAAACTGTGAGCGCTAAGTTGTCGAACGGTTCGTCGTGTTGCCTTTTGTCGCGTGTTTACAATTTTCCCTGTCCGATCGCGTAATTTTGTCTTGATGATGGCGAGCAAGTCTGTTCAGACGGAGGTAAGTATGGAGGTAAATACGTGTAATATCGCGGTCCAGGTCAACGGTGCCAACGGAGTAAGTATTGGTGTGCAGACAGAGGTCACTGGGGGTGTCGGTCAGAGCCGGGTTGGTGGGGCCACCGATGGCGATATTGGGCTTGAAGTTTGTAAACAGTGTTCTATGATGTATGGGGACTGTCGATCGATGGGATATGGAGAGGTATGTGCAAACTGTCAGGAAATCCTCCGCCTACTTGAGACAATTGTTAAGTTTGAGGGGGAGATTGCTGAGCTGAAGGGAAAACTTGGTAGGGCGGGGCTGTCTGGAGTTACGCGTGTGAAAGTGGCTTTCCGAGAAGGATGGAAGGTTGTCGGTGGTTCCAAGAGGAAACATGGGGGTAGAACCTTTGATGTGAATGAGGTAGGTGATGAGGTGGGGGCTGCTAGAAAAGTACGTAGGACAGATGAGGGGGGCCCAGGCCGGAGCAATGCTGTAAAGCGTTTGGCGTGGACTACCAAAAGTGGTAGGAAAGGGGGGCTAGAGAAGCAGGTAGATAGGGGTGTAAAGTCCAAAGGCAGTGGGGAGTGCAGCACCAGAAACAGATTTGATGTGCTCGATTCGGAAGAGACAGAGGAGGAGATAGAGGTAGTTGCAACAGATAGTAGCTTGGGGTCTAGGCCAGGAAAAAGGAGGAGGGATCCGGGGGAAGACCAGGGGAGTAGTCCAGGTAGCTCAGGGCCTGGAAAGAGACGGAGGGACAAGGATAGGAGTAATCCTAGGTCAAAGATACCGATGCCGATATTGATTCCGAGTGGGGCTGTCGGAGAGGAAGAGGACACTGTAAACAATAGGAGACTAGAGGAGATAAATAGGGCGAGGTCCAAAAGTAAGTTGGTGGTTGCGAGAAGTAGCATAGTTCGGGGGATCGACAAGGTTGTCTGTGGTCCGGACAGTAAAAATAGAACAGTTCTGTGCTTTCCGGGGGCTAAAGTGGAGGACTTGAGAGATAGAGTGGACGGTATTGTAGCTGGGTCGGGGCCTGATCCGGTAGTGGTATTACATGTGGGGTCCAATAACATCAGGGAGAGGAAATCAGTTCGTTTGGTGGACACATACAAGGACCTAATTAGTAAGCTACTTAGCAGGAATGCTCGGATCATCGTTTCAGGGGTGCTCCCCGTTATGGGTGGTGGGAATGAGAGGAACTCGCGGATTATGGCACTAAACGAGGAGCTGGGAGAGCACTGCAAAGACTTGGGAGTACATTTCATTGACCACTGGGATTCATTCTGGGGACAAGGAGAGTTGTATGGGCGAGACGGATTGCATTTAAGTAGGATGGGTACAGACCTGTTGGGCCAAAAAATCTTACAGGTGGCTGGGCCTTTTTTGGAGAAAAGGGGGGTAGGGGACCACAGCCGGTAACCCAGAGTGGCACAAATGCTGGGAACATAGGAAGAACAACAAACATGCACAATACAGGGACATACCAGGGTTATAATAATGTGCCAGTGATGACAAAAAAACAAAGATTCATTAAGTTTGGGTACTGCAACATCCAGGGTCTGCACAAGAAAGTAAGCGAAATATCAACAATGATGGACGAAGGAGACTTCGATATAATGGGTCTAAGTGAGACGTGGATACGACGGGATGAGCGGGTTGATCAGATGAAGGGTTGCGTGTGGATAGGAGCTGGGCGAACTGAGGGTCAGAAACGGGGTGGGGGTGTTGGCATCTACGCTAAAGAGGAATTACAGCCCTCATTGATTACAGATCTCACAGAAGCAAGGACTCAGATTCCAGTATCCAACGAAATAGTCTGGGCAAAAATCAAGTTAGGAAGCAGGAGTGTTGCCGTTGGTGTTGTATAATTAGCAGTGGAGGGAAGTAAGCCCGAGTGGAATGATTCAATATATACAACTCTTAGATCGAATATCACAGAGCTTGGGAGCAGAGGGTTCAGTATTGTCCTAATGGGGGACTTCAATGGGCACATTGGGGATAAGGAGGAGGGCATACAGGGAGGTGATAGGAAAATTAACACGAATGGGAGGAAATGTTGGACCTATCAAAAGAGCTTGGTTTAAAGATCCTGAACAGGGATGCGAAATGTAAGGGTAAATGGACCTGGGAGAGGAACGATAAGAAAACAATAATTGATTATATACTCACTGACATTAGCGTATGGAGGGAGGTTATAGATCTAGAAATAGATGACGAGGGAAAAAATGACTTGGGTAGTGATCACAACCTGATAACAGTTAAGATTATGGGCAAAAAGACGAATAGAGACAGAAATACCTTCAAGGAAGTTTGGGGACTAAAACAAGGAGCCGACTGGAAGCAGTTTCGGGGAAAACTAAAACCAAATCTTGAATGTATACCTAGGGATGCAAATGTCCAGAGTATTTCAGATGGCATAGTAAATAGCCTAACAGAGGCAGGGAAGGAGTGTATAGGAAGGGTGAGGGTCCCAACGAGAGAGCTTGGATACAGGGTTAACGAGGGACTGAAAAAGGCTATAAAAGAAAGGAAGGTAAAATGCGCTGCTTACAGAAGAAGTAGGAAGCTTAAAGGGGTGGATAACAATGACACGAGACTAATGAAAGGAGAATATGAACTGGCACGGAAAAAGGTGAATGAGATAAAGGATAATAATAGGAAGGAGCGCAATTGCAGTCTTGCCAGAACAATAAAGAAAACGGGGGGTTCGAGCTCAAACGTATTTTGGAACTGGGTAAATAAACGGGGGAAAAGTAGTGTGCAGAGTATCAAAGTGGATGGGGAAAGTACAGAAGATAAAGGCCGTATCGCTTCAGAGTTAGTCAAGCACTGGGAAAAGATAAACGATAGACGATGGGGCAGTGGGTCCCCACCAAAAAGAAATACACTGGTGGAGGAGAACCTATCCAATCGTGTATGTAGCGAAATAACGGCAGAAGAAGTGCGGAACGTGGTCTCGAAATTAAAAAATGGTAAAGCGGGAGGGACTGATGAAACTCCGAACGAATTCCTCAAAAATGGAGGGGAGGAACTTATTGAAGTCCTGACAAACCTTTTCAACCTGGCTCTGCGAAAGCAAGAGGTCCCCAGAGAGTGGAGGGAAAGTAAGGTGTCGTTCATACACAAAAAGGGGGATAAGGAAGTTCTAGATAACTATAGGGGGATATCAGTTAGTAGTAACATCGGAAAAGTATTCTGTAAGGTCATATACGGTAGACTAGAGGAAGTTACAGAAGAGAAAGGTTTTTTAGGAGAAATTCAAAATGGTTTCAGGAAAGGACGAAGAGTCACTGATCACCTATTTACACTCACCCAACTGATAGAATCAACAAAGGCTGAAAAGAAAAAGATGTTTCTGGCATTTCTAGATGTGAAAAAAGCGTACGACCGAGTGTGGAGGGAAGGTATGTGGCGAAAGCTCGAGGGCATCGGACTGGGGGGTGACTTTGTGGGAATCATGAAAGCACTGTATACAGATGTGCAAAGCCAACTCAGTCTAGGGAGTATCACTACAAAACGAGTCCCTATGGATATAGGCCTCAAGCAGGGGTGTATCTTTTCACCGATTTTGTTTGCATTGTATGTTAAAGATTTAGGGGACGAACTAATTCAGAGTGCGGAGGGGGTAAATGTTGGAGACATAAAGATACCAGGCTTATTCTTTGCGGACGACATGGTGTTAATGTCTAGAACTGAACAGGGGCTAGAGAAACTGCTGGAAATTGTTGGTAGATATGGGAACACTTGGCGGCTCGAACTAAATGAAAATAAAAGCAAGGTAATACCCGTTGGACGCAAGGTAGATATGACGAAGAGATGGAGAGTGGGGGAGTTCTCAATCCCCGAAGGGGAAAGCAAACAAATCACTGTAGGAGAAACGGGAGAGTATGAGTATCTAGGGGTAAGCATAAATATAACGGGAAGAGGGGTGTACAGAAATTACTCAGCCAAACTGATTCTGAAGGGGAAAAGAATTCTGAACCAACTAAAACTTTTAGGGAAAAATAGTTTCAACAAGGTCTTTGTGGGGAAAACACTGTGGGAGAGGGTGGGTTTACCAAGTATAACGTATGGCACGGACGTGATTCCATTAAACCAAACCGTTACTAAGAAGTTGGAAAATACTCAAAATGATGCCGGCAGATGGATAACAGGGTCGAGTAATGCGGCAGCTTTGGAAGCAGTAAGGGGGGAGCTTGGGTGGATGAAAATCAAGGACAGGGTAGATTTGGGAAAACTGTGTTACTTTAACTACTTGAGAAACCTGCCTGACAACCGGTGGTGCAAATTGATGCTCGATACCATTTGGAATTCTAATATAGAAACGGGGTGGTCAAAACATGTGAGGGAACTAATGGACAATTACTCTATAGAGGTCACAAACATAGAAGTAGGAATGAAAGAAGGCAAAAGGTTTGTCAAAGAGAGAGTCATGGAAGATTGCAATCGAAACTGGCGAGCAGGGGTTAGCGTGAAAAGATCACTGCAGGGGTTACAATATAAAGAAAAGCCAGCTTTTGAGAAGTACCTAGATGGCACCTTTGGAGGGTCACTGCTGTTCAAACTGAGATCAAGATCACTGGAGCTTCGGGGAAAAATTGGGAGAGATGGGGAAAAGGGATGCCAAATGTGCCACTCTGGAGTAGTGGAGACCCTGGAACATTTTCTCTTAGAATGCCCACAGTATATACCTCATAGAATAAAATTTACTGGAAGAAAAATGCAGAAGTGGGGTGAAGAAACAAAGGATAGATGGCTGAAGGGGGACACGAGGGAGAGGGTAGGAATGCTTATTGAAGAAATTGAAAAAGAGGAAGTGAGGGACACTATTAAGCAGTTTATATCTGAATGCTGGGAGGAGAGGAGAGGAAGAGGGGGTGGGGTGCAGGGGGAATGATGGCCTTCTCTTATGAGGACCGCGACAAATCAGCGGCTGGCCAAAGAGTTATTATTATTATAAATGCCTATGTTCATACATTTCTTATTGGGATTTTAAGGAATGTTTATAACAAATAAAATCAGGCATCTTGGGATTTTATGGAATGTTTATAACAAATACAATCAGGCATCTTGGGATTATAAGGAATGTTTATAACAAATAAAATCAGGCATCTTGGGATTTTAAGGAATGTTTATAACAAATACAATCAGGCATCTTGGGATTTTAAGGAATGTTTATAACAAATAAAATCAGGCATCTTGCGATTTTAAGGAATGTTTATAACAAATAAAATCAGGCATCTTGGGATTTTAAGGAATGTTTATAACAAATAAAATCAGGCATCTTGGGATTTTAAGGAATGTTTTTAACAAATAAAATCAGGCATCTTGACTTTATTGATGTTTCGAAACAGATCTTTTTACACATTAAATTAACACAGACCTTTTTGGTGATAACCAACAGAAAGCTTCCTTTCAATTTATTTATTTATTTATTGGTGTTTAAGGTCACATACTTATGCACAATGGTTAATCGTGACCGTGACAGTTGCACGGGTGGTGGAAGCCTGAGTACCCGGAGCAACTGTCAGCTCCTCAACATTCTAACTCTGTTCAAGCCCCGCTCAAGCAGGGTTACAGCGGTTAAAGACATGCGCACTATCGACGTGCAGTACGCCTTAGTACACGGCATCATCGTGCCACTACGTAGGTAACTGGGATAAAGTGCCTTGCCTAAGGACACAGCGTGGGTCGTCCCGGACGGGGATCGCACTCGGGACCTCTAGCATAGAAGACCAACAGTCTAACACTGAGCAACCGCGCCCCCGTTCATTTGAAAATGACCAATCAATCTGAAGGTGTTATAAAGCATTAATTAATATTTATTGAAAATATGAAACAGTAATAAGCATAGAAAACGGCGATGTCCTATGCTGAATTTATTTATTGCGCTTTGACGACACATTCAGTGTTAACATTTAGTTGAAGACTCATGCACCATCAACGTGCAGTACGCCTTAGCATACAGCGCCATCGTGCCCCCAGTTGGGCAATCGGGATAAAGATGCCTTGCCCAAGGACACAACGCAGTTACCTCTGTACCTTTCAGTTTGAAGTCCAATGCCCTTACTACCGAGTCACAGCGCTCCCCAACCTCCCGTTAAGGCACAGACGTCACGAGTATACGCTGGTCACCGATATGATCTCTTTCACGATCAGATCGCACAACATACTGTACGGTCGTCGTCAAATGGTCACTTTCTACGGGTGGGCAATATTTCCAGGGGATGCTAAATGTTTAGATTCCAACACTAATTGTCGGAACAATCACCAACATATTAATTAATGAAGCACCGGTACAACAGACATTTTGGCGATGATGCATTATATTTAAGGAATAGTGCATGGCTTGGAGTTGACTACGCCCAAATAGTGCCCAGTGAGGTGGTGTAGTTCCCGCCGCGAAGCGGAGGGAACTACACCACCTCACTGGGCACTATTTGGGCGTAGTCAACGACAAGCCATGCACTAATCCTTATATTATATCGAACACCCATCAAGAAAAACATCTGTCCAATTTGTTAATCTATTACCAAGGTAGCAGCCCTACCAACCAGCGTTATATAGAAAAAATACCATGTAGTTTTCAAAAAACATTTTCTTCTTCCAAAACACGTCTAATTGATATGAGCAGAAGACAAATTTTGAATCGGTCGGCAAGTGTAAACAAAACATTTCCCCCAAACGGAATTGTGTATTCTAGAATCGCGCAACTCGCGAATGAAAGCTAAAAAATTTCGAAATTTGACAACGCAGTTTGATAATTTCCACACACTTGTCACACATATACATTACCGAATGGGTCAGTACGGGATACAACACTCCGAAGATTCAAATGAATTCCATTATTTATTCGTTTACTGCTCAAAACATACAATTAAATAGCGAAATAATATGAGCAGCGAAACAAACGATTTTTCATATCCGGACGTGTTCTCATGAATGTTGTACCCAGGTATGGATCATTCTCTTCCAAACGAGATATGGATCATCTTCTCAAGGAATAAAATGAACGCCTCGGAAAATGTGACTTCAACAATGGAAAAGCGATGCATTTTTCCACAATGATTCTTTCCGAGTCGTTTTGTGGATGTTGTGCCTCTGTGAATCGATATTTAAATTTAGCCTGATCAGTTTTATTCGCTCAGTATGAAAAGAAAACTGATATCCTAGTGTGCTAAAAATAGAAAACGTGTAGTGCCTGGGTGTAGTGCCTGGTCAGTTCTGTGGGTGCAAACTACACGAAATAGGGCTGCAGCATTCGTCCAATCAGGAGCCTAGAGGGTCACGTGAGATATAATATTACATGATAAACGTATGTGTGGACATCACTGCCCACGTGTCGTCAGTCCAGGGCGAGTGAACAGTGAATAAACCCGTTTGTAGAGATTTCGAAAATAAATGACTGTAACATCAAGGCCGCACAAAACGAAAAGAGATAAAAACATACCCCCCCCCCCACCCCACAAACAACCAAAAAAGAAGAAAAAGGAAACCGCTACCCCCCCCCCCCCCCCCCCCCCCCCCATCAAAAAAAAAAAAGTGGACAGAGAATTTTGCCTGTGTCGCGACCTACAGTACGTGGAGAGTGGATTGTAACGAAATCACTCGCGGAGTGGAGTTATCACCCAAACTGTAACTTTCAAATTTTGTATATATCGACTAAAAACACAAGCAATGTTTCAGCCAATGGACCTCCACTCTGCGGGTGATTTAGTGATAATACACTCTCCACGTACTGTAACATGAAATGATAATGTGAAAAGGATCTCTATTTTCCTATTCGCGATCCGTTCGAAATTCCATTTCCGCTTTTGTGATCACATTACTTATGAAACGAAACGAAACCTTCTACTTATATTTTTCTTCTGATTCTGTTTTCAGATAATTATAATTGACGGTACAGGAATAATACAGATCGTGATGCTTCGTTTTATAAAACGTCGTAAATCTAAAACGTGTCTTGTTGTACTTCTCATTGTCACAACCGTTATGTTTTACAAAGTAAAACGAAATCAATCTTTTGTTATTGAGAAAGGCTCGTACACCTTGTTGAGTGACAACAGCAAATTCCTGGAGATATTCCCAAGTCGTGTATTCAGCAATAACAAAATAAAACTCATACTGGTGTGGAAAAGCAGGTGGATAGATTGGAGTCCTGGTCGAAGTATTGGTTGTGCCAAAGACTGTCAGTGGACGGATGATAAGAATGCTGTCACCAGGGCTGATGCGCTTCTGTTTGAGGGAAAACAGGATCCGAAAAGTTTCCCAACATATAGAGCAGACCATCAGGCCTGGGTATTAATAAACCAAGAACCTCCACAGAAGTATCTAACATCATTTACAGATCTGAATAACGTTTTCAATTGGACAATGTTTTACAGGAAGGATTCAGATATAGTCTATCCCTATTTCAGTTTAGAAACGATCGACATTCAGGACGATAATGAGCCAAAATTGAATGTTCCAGGGAAGAGTATAATTCCTATGAAGACGAGAGGAGTGTTCTCTACAGTGTCGAACTGTTTAGCATATAACCGAAGAAACAGGTTAATAGAAGAGTTGGGAAACTTTATACACATTGATCATTATGGAGCTTGTGGGAGAAATGTTTGTCCGCGCTTCACACAATCGTGCGATGAGTTATTGGCTACATACAAGTTTAAATTGGCAATAGAAAACAGCAATTGTGTTGATTACGTCACCGAGAAGCCATTTGATGCGCTACAAATATCAGCCATACCTATTGTTTACGGAGGTGGAAACTACTCAAACTTCTTACCGCCGGGATCATACATAAATATACATAATTTTAAAAATGTACGTGAACTTGCTGACTATATACGGAAGGTTGACAAAAACGATACTTTGTATGAGCAACACTTTCTTTGGAAGAAGCATTATAAAGTGAGGAAGTTTGAACGATGGAAATGTAACTTATGCGAAGCTTTGTATGACAGGAATCGCCCCGCTCAAGTTTATAGAAATATGAAGGGATGGATAGAAGAAAAAGGCAGAGGCGGATATTGTAAAGAAAGAAATGTAAGTATTAAAGTGGTGAGGGGCGGATGCTGGAATTGTGATTCGGTGGAGAGGAAAGGTGGGGAGCGTAATGCAAATTGTCGATGGAACAGGATAGCTAACACTTTGACGCGAGCCATCGCTTTTCCGGCCCAGAAACGAGATATGTCACACTCTCATTTAGCGAGATGGCTGCGGAGTTAAAGTGCGCGGGTGACCAATCAATATTTTTAACGTGCAGCCCAAGGCTGCACGTTGAAAAGATTAATTTGTCTCCCCCTAAATAGTAAAAAATCTCGAGTTGGAGGGTTCTCTCTGTTAGTCTATATCAGAAATGCATCAGAGTTCACCACGATATTGTCTAAACATATCCGTATATATGAGGATACCAGTTTGGTACACTGAGGTACTTTATGACAATACGTGGTGCAAGTTACAAGGCTCGCTCATGCATGTCGCGCTATATCTTCGCGTGAGAAAGCACTGACATTTGAAGCTAACACTAAATTATGCACATGAAGTCACTGACAGTAAGAGCTGTTAACATTAATTTGTACACGTGAGATCCCTGACTTTACAAAACTGATAACACCAAATTGTGACCTCAAAGTAACTGATATTGGAAGCTGTCTCACTAATTACGTTTTTTGTATTTAGTTTTTTATGATTTTATGTTAAGTTCAGAATCCTGTTTTCCCAGCAAGTTTGCTGAAAACCAAAAAATGTCAATTTTCTAAGTTTCTTATTTTTGGAAATATATATTTTGTAATTTTTTTTTCCTATATTGTTTCGAAGTTAAAATTTCAACAGAATTGATTGCATAACCCTTCTTTCGAACTATATAGTATTCTAATTTTTTAATCCATTTTTCTTTATATTTGTCCTATTATTCGGGATGTATAATCACTAAAAAAGAAATTGATTCTATATTTCCGAACTGCATATTTTTAACTTTTGGATTTAAAATTACTAAAAACGTCGAAAGGACACGCGTTTTTTTAACTCACTTTTAGATCACTTCTTTTAAAAAAATCGAAATTCGAGAAAATAATAATAAGAAATATCGAAGCGACACAAAGTTGTTTTCCAACTCACTCTTTGGTCCGTTTACTTAAAAAGATCCAAATTCCAATTACACACACAAAACTAATTGAATGCAGACGATCAAATACAGGTTATTTTTAACAAATGTTTTTTTTTTCTCCATGGCGATTTCAGTGTTAATGTCCAAATCACTTGTTACATTTTTATGCCGGTAATGTTTGGTAAAGAACATGTCCATCGGATTCCAATAGTAACGGTTTGGCACAAGAGGAGCAGAACCGTGTAAACAATTACACTGGAAACTTCCACGCCACAAACTGTTTTAGGGGATGTGTACATTTAACATGGGTTTTTCCATAGGGTATTACAAATGGTGAGAATTTTTTTTGGACTGGACAGCATCTGTTGAAATGAAACATGGACACAAATTTTTAATGTGTGGTTTAAGACTGACATTTAACACTTACGCTGCTGAATGCGACTATCGTCAAATATTTTATGATGATTATGGGCCCACAAATTTCCCCAAACTTCCGAATTCCTCGTTTCCACTTGTCCAGGTCGCCTTCTTTGATGGAGCGTGGTTACTATGGGGTCCAAGCAATAACATATTCAAACATAAACAGAACGCTACTTCAACAAAGTAAATAAAAGAAAATCGAGTCACTCGCGCGCAGTATTGTACCCATGGAAGAGGAATATATTGATTGTCTATTCCACACATTTGCATTTCAGCCACTCTAGTAAATGAAATTATGACGTATCATGTTCTTGGGCCTGAAAACCGGCCTCTAGGGTTAAATGGGTTAATTTAGAAGGGATTCATACAATTTGTACCCATTCCCACACGTTCATACTCCAATAAAGATTATAAAAAATGCATTCAATTCTTATAATTACATTCCGTAACTGTTTAAACTACTTTTTACCAAACAACAAAGCAGAAAGACGAAATAAAACATGTACAAACGAACGAGGCGAAAAACCACCCTCACACAAAAGACAAAGCGCATAGCTCTGATTTTTAATTTTCACAACTTTAGAAATGGAAAAACGAGTATTTTAGTAACGGACTTTATGCCACAGTTGGGAAGTGTCACCAAAGAAACAGCAGCGGAGTTGATCACTGCGAGAGGCGCTAAAAGTTAAAAACCCGCCCAAACACCGCCCGAATTACATTTTGTCAACTGCGCTCTACCGTAAATGCGGGTCAAAGTTCGACCAAATGTATTCATTGGAAAATGAATTACATTTGGTCATGACGTTTTCACCCAGCTGACCAATGGGTATTGAATATTTGGACCCAAAACGTATAACTACATTAACAATGTAATTATACTGATAAATATGATAAAATCCAATGTTTATCAATTATTCGAGTAAAATATGTTGCATGATATTTCCATTTCAGATATGGATGGATATGTTCAATAGACTGGATAATTTTCTATACAGCATTGGTTTGTGAAACTGAAGCTAAAGAACTCAAATGACCATTCACATAAGAAAACTAGTGGTCGACACTTCATTGGGGCTATGTTTTGGTGGCAAACAAAAAAAGACAATAACATTTGAATTCTGAATAATACTTTTTTGTATTTTGTCCCATCGTTTTTGTTGGTTTTCACTCGCCTGGAATATTTAAGATTTGTGAAATGGCGATTCAAACGCGAAAGGGTTTCAGACAGGGAAACAAACTGGATGGGTGCATAAATAACAAAAGACTCTTGTTTAAAGACATGTACAATATATAACAATACTTTTACAATAGCCATTCATCTGATAAAACATGAAATGATTGTGTCTTTCATATATACAAATATATACACATAATTAACGAGGATTAACTCAGATCCCAATATCAACCAGCCAAACGCTGTCAATGGATTTCTAAACTACTGGGATAATAGACCAACAGGGATAAAGACTGTACATCCTATACTATCACCCTAGACAACAAAATATTAACTTAGCATTGCTCACAGCCTCTATCAGTCATAGAATAGTATAAGGCATTCGATAGATTCGATAGGTTAGTAATACATGGACTAACGAAATACCAACAGGGGAACAGACCATAAACCCTATACTATCACACTGACTACTATGCGTTTCCCCACAAAACCTCCTGGCTGAGCATTACGTTTTGCGTATATCAAATCTTGGGCAGTATTGTGGCTTGGGTGGATCAACGATACAAATAGTTAACATTGAGCCAGCAGGGAATACGGACCGTACATCCCATTCATTGCTCTGCAATATCCCATTACGTATACCAGGCATAGGATAATACAAAGCATTCGGTAAGTTTTTGTATCTAAAGCTAACAGTAGACCAACGGAGTATATATCATCCATACTAAACAGCCAAACAGGCTTATTAGTTCAGTGCCAGAAGTCCGACATACCCTGACTTGGACAATATCATGTTGGATACTACAGCGAACACCAACAACGGTCAACCTTCTTTGACGTCCATGCGTAGAATGACGTCCCGACTTCATTGACAACGTCAATTGTTTCACGGGAAAAACGTTCATGGAAGCTCAACTTCCCATCAATCTTCCATCACATAGCTAAACTACAATCCCAAAACCGCAGGTGGTAGAAGACTGAAGTACTGGTTGATGAAAATGGTAAACGATCATAGGACAGACATACTATGGACATGTCAGCAGTAGTGTTTTTTGGGTCTATGGGCATATGAAGGAATTAAACATTCTAGAAGGCCTCGGAACATTGTTATAGCATGTCGTGCTGGGACCCCAACCCCGTGTTAGAAATCTGAATGATGACACCACCACTGAGACCATCTATACTGCAAAAATATAGGTTCTCTTTAGAACCCAAACTGGTTCTAATCTTGTCCCTGAGATGGAACCAGTTCTGTTTAAACAGTATTTATTTCAAATCAAATAAATTTATAAAGATTAACATTAAATATTAACAGAATTAAAGATACATTGAGGGGGTTTCAGTCGTAAGTTTAAAGCTTCTACGAGGTTGTCTCAAATCATTATTAAGCAAAGGAGATATGAACAGTTGGCATATCGAACCAGTTTTGGTTCTATACAGAACCAAAACTGGTTCGATATGCCAACTGTTCATATCTCTTTGTTTCAAAATAGCACGTTGATATGCGCGTTAATGTACGTGTTATGGCCCAAGTAAAGCTATCAAATTCTGTACATATGGCCTATGCACAAGCGATGTTTCGGTCAATGGACCTCCGGGTAACCCAGAGGTCCATTGGCAGAAACATTGCCTGCGATTGCTATGAGTATCCAGGAGAACCTGCCGTGCTTTCGATGCCATTCGATATGGCATTTGCTTCGCGCAATTAAGACTTGATAAGCGCACAGTTCATGACAGGACTTTTAGTTTTTAGCTCAACTTTGACGAAGTCAAATTTGAGCTATTGTCATGGCCCGTCGTCCGTCTGTCCGTCCGTCCGTCTGTCCGTCTGTCCGTCTGGCCGTCTGTCCGTCTGTCCGTACGTCAACAATTGGCTATGGCTCGGGCTAGAGGTCGTATTTATGAACCGATCTTTACGAAACTTCTTGTGTACCTTTGTTATGACCCTGGGACGGGAACGAGTGTTTTTAGGTGTGGTCCAAAATTCAAGATGGCTGCCAGTGGCCATTTTGTACCGATGATGCAAAAATCAGTTTTTTGTACAGAACTTCTGTATGAAAGTTCTGATTTGAATAAAGTTTTGTATAAATGTTTAGTACCATGGGATACATCACATATAATACGGGTTTTTTTCTCGTGCGTAAATTATGCAAATTAGACTGACTTTGATTTATTTAGTGTTACTTTCAGAGCTGTAAGTGCCAAGCTGCTATGGCTCGGGCTAGAGGCCGTATTTATGAACCGATCTTCACGAAACTTCTTGGGTACCTTTGTTATGACCGTGGGACGAGAACGAGTGTTTTTGGGTGTGGTCCGAAATTCAAGATGGCTGCCAGCCGCCATTTTGTACCGACGATGCAGAAATCTGTTTTTTGTACAGAACTTCCATATGAAAGCTCTGATTTGAATAATTTTTTGTATGAATGTTTAGTACCATGGGATACATCACATATAATACGGGTTTGTTTCTCGTACGTAAATTGTGCAAATTAGACTAATTTTGATGTTTTTTGGGGTTACTTTCAGCACTGTAAGTGCAAATGCCAATACGGCTCGGGCTAGAGGCCGTATTTATGAACCGATCTTTACGAAACTTCTTGGGTACCTTTGGTATCACCGTGGGACGAGAACGAGTGTTTTTGGGTCCGGTCCGAAATTCAAGATGGCCGATGGCAGCCATTTTGTACAAAATTAGGTGCAATCAGATTTTTGCACAGAACTTCCATATGAAAGCCCTGATTTGAATAATTATTTTGTGTGAATGTTTAGTACCATGGGATGCATCACATATAATACGGGTTTTTTTCTCGTGCAGAAATTATGCAAATTAGATGAACTTTGATTTTTTCAGTGCGACTTACACACAGTAAGTACACATGTCAATACGGCTCAGACTAGAGTCTGTATTTATGAACTGATCTTCACGAAATGTCTTGGGTACCTTTGTTATCACCTTGGGACGAGAACGAGTGTTTCTGGGTGCGGTCTAAAATTCAAGATGGCTGCCAGTGGCCATTTTGTACCGAAATTAGGTCTAATCAGTTTTTTGTACACATCTTCTATACAGCTCAGACTAGAGGCCATATTTATGAACCAATCTTTACGAAACTTCTTGGGTACCTTTGTTATCACCGTGGGATGAGAGCGAGTGTTTTGGGGTGTGGTCCGAAATTCAAGATGGCCACCAGCAGCCATTTTGTACCAAAATTAGTGCAATCAGTCTTTTGTATAGAACTTCTGTATGAAAGTTCTGATTTGAATAAATTTTTGTATGAATGTTTAGTAACATGGAATACATCACATATTGTAAGGGGTTTTTTTTCGTGCCGAAATTATGCAAATTAGATGAACTTTGATTTATTCAGTGCTACTTACACAATGTAAGCACACATGTCAATACGGCTCAGGGTAGAGGCTGTATTTATGAACCGATCTTCACAAAACTTCTTGGGTACCTTTGTTATCTCCTTGGGATGAGAATGAGTGTTTCTGGGTACGGTCCAAAATTCAAGATGGCTGCCAGTGGCCATTTTGTACCGAAATTAGGTCCAATCAGTTTTTTGTCACAAGTTCTATACAGCTCGTATTTATGAACTGATCTTCACAAAACTTCTTGAGTACTTTTGTTTTCACCTTGGGACAGGAACGAGTGTGTTTTGGGGTGCCTTTGTTATCACTGTGCTATGAGAACAAATATTTTGGGGTTCAGTCAGACCCACTCTGGGACTCAAAGATTTTTTCTAGTTCAGCATCTGACTGTCACCCACCTTTACAATACTTTACCTATACATTTGTTATAGGCAACGGTCAGTATTCATGTACAGACC
Organism: Pictodentalium vernedei; assembly: GCA_031216915.1. NCBI lineage: Eukaryota > Metazoa > Mollusca > Scaphopoda > Dentaliida > Dentaliidae > Pictodentalium > Pictodentalium vernedei. The sequence goes on from CM062293.1 coordinate 507,784,374, forward strand.
GTTACAATACTTTATATGTACCTTTGTTATCAGGTCATTACCTAGATGTTTGTCATTGCTGTGTCACATACTGTACATGTACATGTCTTTGTCTTGACAAGTTGAGCTACAGTGTCATTGACACTTTCATTACTATAGATAATAACAGATTATCAATTAATTATTGTAAATCCACTGCGAGTAATGTGGTTGAGTAGGTAGAGATATAGGCTGCAAGCTGAAAGTTCCGAGAGTTTCGAGAGTTCTGCGGCAACTGCGCTGTTTCCTTGGGCAAGGCACTTAATCCCAGTTGTCCACTTGAAGTGGTGTTGTGTACCAAGGCGTACTGCACGTCGATTGTGCTCTTGTCTCCAGCCAGTGCTAACCCTGCATTTGTGGAGTTCGTACATTTGGGGATCTGATAGTTGTTGCTCGGTGGTTCTCTCCGGTACTCCGGCTTCCTCCACTCGTATCACTGTCCGACACAAGGTGAACCTGGCTGTCGAAGGTGTCGTTAGTAAATAAGTAAATAATTAAATACATAACTGGGCGGTCGCGAGATTTTACGAAAGGCGGCATTTTATTTGATAAATATTTCATACCGTCGCGAGCCACTTATGAAATATATATCTGACTGAATGCTGCCTTTTGCAAAGTAGATTGCCTACAATGTTTTATTAGAGATACAACCATACTCAATTACCTCTCACTGACAACTAACGCTGAACGTCTGTCCAAACACTATTAAACCTTTGATACGTTTATACGTGTTATTATGTATGAAATTAAACAGCACGTTGATACTTTGTGGTCATTTGTTTTGTTATTATTCTTCGATTTTTTAAACGTTTAACCTCAAATTCCCATTTTCTCCCGAATAGTGCTCAGTGATAACCGTTGAGAGAAATGTTATCGCAGTTTAAAATACTAATATAACCCTGCTGTCAAGACTTCTTGACTGGTTGATTGCTAGAAGCCACTATCAGGATTTTCAAAAATGAGGACACCAGAGTAAAAGCCAACACTCACTCTCCTTGCTTATATTTCATATTCAGCCAAACACAAATAATATTTTTCAATAATTTGTAATAAAACAAGTTTTGAATAACAAATTCAGACCACCTGGCACCAAAAATAATCTAGCTCTCATCCAGATAATCACTAATGTGAAAAAAATATCTTGCTATTTGTACTTTCCGACGTTTGACGTCGCATTTTGACAAACGTCGAAGAAACTGAACGTCAGAATAATTAAAGTCTCAAAGGGTTAAATAATGTCTGATTGACAAAATCAATGTGTTGGAGTGTGCTTTGAGAAAATCGGTTATTGGTCCCGCGTTTAATGACAGCTGACCATATTCTTGTACTAGAAGTAATACAGTTTTAACCCTTTACCTAACGTGAAAAGCAGACGACACTTGCAAAAATAATTCTTGAATAACTAATTTTTTTCATTTTTTGTCTCAAAAACGAGGGGTCATAACCTATGTTTTTGAGACAAAAAATGAAAAAAATAGTGAAAATTAATTGGCGATTTTTGAGAATAGCGCTGGCCGGTTTTGTCCGTTACGTTGGGTAAAGGGTTAAAAAAATGTTGTTTGTCGCTCTTTAAGGGACGCCCAACCTAACTTTGGTCAAATGTATGGAAATTTTCTCCAAAGTTCAAAAATGCCTACACAGAAATAACCCCATGAGCTTATATGCCAAATTGTTTGGAAGAAACAAAGAACATGTGGAAACTGTAACGTACCATGGAAATGGTGCCATGTGGTAAATAGCACAGCCTGATAGTCTGCGATGATATAAGTAAGTGACCAAAATAATTTTGACAGATAACGAATGGTTGTATTTTGCAACCCTTCTGGTACAGACTCGGAAAAATCTTTTTATCATTCACGAGAAGAATGCTCAGTAAAACTAATTCCAATCCATGCTATCTACAGTTCCCAAATGCTGCCATTTTGTTTTATTGTTTGTTTTGATGAAGAAAGTTCAGCAGGGGTCTACCCCATACAGCTCAGAGCAACAGATATGAGAGGCACAAGTGACTTGATGAAGGAAAACTGAAAACTGCAAAATGGGGACGCTTTATAGTAAATATACTTCATTGTTCAGTTGGAAGTGGCATAATATTCTTCGTAAATTGACAAAACTGATTTCATTGATATACTAGAGATAACAAATAACCTTATTTACTCGGCATTATTATGATGTGTGGGTAATTTCTGGTGTTTAGTTTTGAAAACCGCCTTTTAAATACACAAACAAAACGGACTACGGCCACATGGATTGGAACAACATTTGCATTAACAGTTCCACAATAAAAAAAAAATCATCGACCAACTGATTTGGTTTAGAGTGTGTGATTGTCAAATGCACGCTTCACATTCCATAATTTTTTAAAACAAACTATCGTCCTTCTGTAGTACGTTTGTGGGGAGGTGGGCCGTCATTAGAATCAGCCAATTTTACAACAATAAACTGCTTATTTGTTGACTGGATCCAATCTGACAGACAGTCACTGAAAGACGAGAACAAAACCACGAATATTTCATTTATCTGTAAATTCTCAAGTGTTCGAGCCTCATTTTGGTAATCTGCTTAGAGGTTCACATTACGAGGGAATGCTCTCTGTTGACAAACCTTTTTGGTGGCACCAATTTTATATTGCATTGCTTAAGCAATAAGATCGATGTAGATCGATTTGACACTAAATGTAATTGGGTGGCAAAAAAGTTAACGTTACGATATTCCCAAATTTCGCTGAAGATGGACAGCTAAAATCGGTGTTGTTCTCTTTATTTTGAAATCATCTGCACACCAGACAAACATGGAAATGGAAATCGCATGTTGAGATAAATATAGTTCGGCCTTCAATCAAATGATATTTTCATACAAATTCAAGTTTGACGATTAATATTAATGTTTGTGTGGTTATAAATTTGTTTTGAAACCTATTTATCCAGTTTAATAGGTTACGTATTGATAACAACCCAATAAAACAGAGGCGAGGAGGTCCATTTCTAAAAATGGCATCCCTGGATAAGGAAATTAAAAAGATGTCCTACAATTTCGACTTTATCTCGTAATAATGGGATTGTCAATGTAACTTTCCCCATGTTTTCAATGGCATCACTTGTAGGTTTGAGAAGAATGTGTCGTTTCTGCAATTCTCAGACCTTTGAAAAACAATATTTTGCCCAAGTTCACGATTTGCCTTATATGGTTACAAGCCGTCATGTGGCCGATTTTCCACGTGGTTTGGAAATGGAAGCTTATTCATTTTTCGTGCATTTTTATTTGGGGCGTTCGTAACAAAGTGGAGACGAAATGGTAAAATGTGTTTTTTTTTCGAGTCTGGAGTTCGAAGTGATTTATTTGAAGCCCTGACATAGGAATTACCGATCTATTGCTGATTTTTGCAATTCGTTACTTATGCCACTGGTAGCTTGTCTGTCGTCAAAATCATAAAAAAATACTTGTTTTCGTGAAAACATGGATATATTCCATATTCCTGTACTCTTGTCATTATTTCTTTGTTTAATACTTCTATCAATATTTTATACACTGGTGAAAATTTCAAAACATTTCCCAAACTTTTGTTGAATGAGCCCTTAATACTGCAATGAATTTTCTTCACCTGTGAAAGGAATAGATTTTTTTGGTGCCAAATGTCAACCCTTTCCACCCGTGCGGCCGTTTTTTTTTTCTGGCCAGGAACATGATACGTCATAACGTCATTAAATAGGATGGTTGTTCAGGAAATGTGTGAGGAGACCAATCAATATTGATTGGTCTACCCCAAATAATGAATGTGGACTCTTCTAATTGATGCCATTGAACTCGCATGGAAGATACCACAAGAGATTAAAGGGTTAACCAACGAAGATATCTTGGTGCAAAATCAAAATTTGCCCTCGTCCGCGTGAACACTGAATATAACTATAAACTACGAACAGTTAATACAACCACTGATTTTTAATATTACGTAGAAATGGGAGGATGTTTTAGTTTAACAATATTTGTATTTAAATGCAAATATCATGTTTTATGAATACATCATGCTCAAAAAGAAAGAAGATGAAACTGAGCGAAATCTAATGTAATGGTACACAAAAAAAAACCGAAGAAAACATAATGTAAGGGGTTCGACAGTATGTTTGGAGCTTTTTGTAGGTCATCGTCTTAGTAAAATAATAGCTATGCAGTCGGCGATTGGAGGCTAAGGTAAATTTAACCTTTTGAATCCCGGTGGTATAGAATACATCAAGGGGTTTGACAGTATGTTTGGGGGTTTTGTAGGTCATCTTCTTAGTACAATAATAAATATGCAGTAGTCGATTGGAGGCTAATGTTAATTTAACCCTTTGGATCCCGGTGGTATCCTCCACGTCAGTTCAATGGCCGCAATTGGAAGAGTCCATATTTATTATTTGAGGTTAGACCAATTAATGTTTTCAACGTGCAGCCCAAGGGCTGCACGTTGAAAATATTAATTGGTCTTCTCACATTTACCTTGTAGCCAAGACTCTTACTGACATTATGACGTAGCCTGGTACCCGGTCGGATAAACGGCCTCTGTTGTTCAGAGGGTTAACACATTAAAATAAAGTTTTGAACTAATATAGAGACAAGCGAAGTTTAAACGGCCAGGGATATAGATGCAATCCACGCCTAGTATGAGTGCAGGTGGGTATAAAAGATTGGCTTGCTTACCCCCATGTGGTTGGGAACTGTGGCAGTGAGGCGAGGCTGGGGAGTTCGGCACTCTTTTAATAGAGTTTTCTGATCCCATAACGATAGTTAGAAAAAAAAAACAAATTGAGAGAAGCTTGGGCCGAACAAAAACTCCTAGTGTATACCATGCTAGAGACAGGAGATGGTCCTATGTCTCCTCGAGGGAGAATTGATGAAGGAGTAAAAGTGAAACGATGAAAAGAAAGGAACAGAAAGGGTGTGGGCGGTAATAATAAGCCAACTCGAAGAAAGAATGAAAATTTACAATGACATCGTACTTGGCAGTAACAAATGTGTGCACGATACAGAGAGCAGAACGTGAAAATCTTGCTAGGATACAAGAACATCATTAAGAATCTGGTGGTCCTAATGACTTGAATCAGAGTAAGCCCCACGAGAGCGTTGTAGCGCCCAAAGCGCCCGCTTAACGAAATGGAATTCTGTACAACATCCAAAATAAGACGATTCTCGACATTGTTCAATTATTCTCGTGACATTGTTCAATAGTTCTGAACCAAACAGTAACGCTGAGGGATCTAGAGTGAAAGGCAGTGCATTGATTGGATTGCGTCATTACGAAAATCTGCATAAACTGGGCAGTGTAAGGGAAAATGTTCAGGTGTTTCAACCAATCCACATTGACAGAAGGGGGGCGGGGTGTGATAAATAGTTGTTATCATATAAGTTGCGTTCAGGTTACTGCAGTGCAATCGCCATCTACTATGCTGTCTTAGGCCTATGCGAGATTTTTTGCAGCTACAAAACAGTGACGATCGAAGGACAAGGGTAGACTATTCGATTGGTTTGAGACATTTGGAATGAATGCGCACTGACACAAATCTGTGCGACAAAACAGAACTCGATGGGTGTGACAAGATGGGAGGATATATCATTGGTTCATCGACAATATAAGCAATATATGGGGGAGATACATGTTGATACATTTCGAAAAATTATACTAATTTCTGTTTCCCATTTCTTTCTGGAAGGGACATTCAATTCGGCCTGCTAAAATGTTACGGTCACGTGGTCTGCTGGGTAAAATTCAAAGACAAAGTCAATATCAAAAGTGCAACAAGGTTGTTATATTGTACCTCTGTCCGTTCGAATCACTCGCTCGCCTTTTTGTGAAAGGGCCCTGAGAAGCTTTAAGATTTGATTCGATTCGATTCGATTTCGAATCTTAAATCGGTATTCGGTTCGATTCGAAATTCGCTGCACTTGAATATATCTTGATATCAGGCCTCTTTGTCATCTCACAGAATCTATAGTTCAGATGGAAATTGTACATAAACAACAATGAAATAAAAGACTGAATGTAACTTTCGCTGCATTAACCCTTTACCAAACATGAAAAGCAGACGACACTTGCAAACAAAATTCTCGGCGAACTCATTTTTCTCATTCTTTGTCTCAAAAATAATAATAATAATAAATAATAATAAATACAGTTTAGAGCCATGACTCCACGCAAATGTGCTCTCAGGCTTTACAAAATTAAAAAATAAATAAAGTCAGCTCTGTGTTAATCATAAATTTAGAAGGACATTTTATGTATAGGTTTTACCAAATAAGTGTGTCTTAAGTTTAGTTTTGAAGGACTGATATGTTTGTGGTGATTTCAAGTGATCAGGCAGATTGTTCCAGAGAAAAGGTCCGGCAACGGAGAAGGCCCAATTTCCAGCAGTTACAAGGGTACTGGTCTTGTGACAAAGATTATTTGTGAAGGAAGATCTCAGAGGGTTATGACCCCTCGTTGGAACGAGATCGACGAGCTAAAAACATGGGTTATGACCCCTCGTTGGAACGAGCTCGACGAGCTCGTTCCAACGTGGGGTCATAACCTATGTTTTTGAGACAAAAAATGAAAAATATAATGAAAAATAAGTGAAGATTTTTGAGAATAGCTTTGATCGTTACATTGGGTAAAGGGTTAACATCTGAACTCATTCCCCAACCATGCTAATTCCACTATATCTAGTCCTGCATCCTTTAAATGGAAATTTAAAGGTTAGAAGCAATATCGACGGTGGGACTATAACCATGACAGGGTAATATTCCGAGTACATCATCACGACATGCCTTCAGTCGGGACTTGAGCCATCACATTCGGAAGAAATCATGTTTATAGCACCCCAACCCTCATCGGTCATCTTCCAGGCGCCTCTGATTCGATTCGATGTTTGGTTCGATTTCGAGAAACAGACGTGATTCGATTCGAGATTCGATTCGAATCGAAAATGTGCGATTCGCATGGCCCTATTCTGTGTTCACAGTGCATAGATATGTGTAACACATATCGTTATTGTTCTGAAATGATAACAATATGAGAGAGCACATCTAAAATTATAAAGAAAGAGAAAACTCTTTGCCAAATGTTCATAGAGTTTCTTTGTCTTGTGGACTGGAAGATTCAACCTTGATCGTCTTCTTTCCAAACATGCGTCGAATACCATGGTCTATTATAGTTATCGCCAAATACAGAACCTCCGTAACACTAAGCAACGATGCTCCGATGAATAATCCAAGAGTTCCCCCAATATCTGAGAGGAAACACACAGGCTATAAAACATAATAAAAATGAAATTCAGAAATTAGCCTTTACACCTAACGACTAAAGAAACGCCATCACCGGGCCCATTATATTTCCTGAAAATGTAAAACAAGTTTTTATGTCCAAAACCTTTGCTTTTAAAAACCTAGTCTTTGACCAGGGTTGCTGATCGGATCGAGATATACCGGCTCGGTACCAGTCCATGGCTGGACCATTGTCCGGGCCACAGTACGGGCCCGACTACCCTTGCTGTACCGGCACACAAACTAGTTGCACGGATCCGGGACAGTCCATTGTAGTCCACGGGATAATTGGAGTGTAGCCAATTATCGCTAGTTCGGGCCACATTGCTCATTTTAGGGCTTTACTTTCCAACTTAACATGTGCAATAACTGAGAGATTAGTTGTTGGAAAACGCTTCCCTCACAGTCTAAGATCCGACTCGTTCCAGTGCAGGTCCAGCAAGGAGACAACTCACTCTTCCAAATGAAGGCATAAGTGATACAGTATATCGTCCCTCGAGTGCAACAATGTGCCATCTGAAATGTTAAAGCATTTCTGATGACACATTGCTGACTCGGGAAGATATAAAATTCGTATCAGATTATACATCATAACCTCTTACATGGGAGACTACTTGGCTATATGTAATTAAGCGAATAGCAGTAGTATATATATAGAGGATATGGAATGAGTGTTTTTCTCATATAATATTTATGAAACGAGTTTAAGAATTTTCCGTTTTGCGAGCCTCTGGCGAGCCCAAACGGAAACTTCGGACGAGTTTCATAAATATTATATGAGAAAAACACTCATTTCATATTATATTTATCATATGACACACACACACACAAATTAGCCACTTAGTATGATTTTTTTAACCCATCACCTAACTTCAGTTTCAGACGGCACTTGGAAAAAACATCCTCGTATAACTAAAAATTTTCATTTTTTGCTTCCAAAACATAGGTTATGACCCCTCATTAGAACGAGCGCGACACGCTAGTTCCAATGAGGGGTTATAACCTATGTTTTGGAAGCAAAAAGTGAAAATATAAAAAAAAAAAAAAACTGAATGGCAACCCACCCTAAATAGGGCAGACAACGTAAATTCTCCCAACTGAAATTATGCAAATGTGACCTATTTGTATTTTGTTTAGCCAATCAAGTTGTCCAGTTTTAAAATTGACCATGGAAGCTCCCAACCCTAATTATGAAAATGTGGCCCAGTTGAATTTGTTCAGTCAATCAAATTGTCTAGTTTTGAAATTGACCAATGAAATTGACGGAAGGCTTTATTTATCACAGATTAATATGAAAACAACCGAAATATCAAATGTTTTAAAGTAAACAAAAAGGACGAGTCATAGGATAAATATATATATAGAATAAATAGGTACTAGGGCCGGTAATCAGATTTAAACCACGAGTAGGATAAGTGCGGAGTATTTTAAACAATTATTGTTTGAGTGGTTTACATCTGATAACCGGCCTTATTACCCATTTGTTTTATTCCTACCACGCTCGTAATAAATAATCGACTTTGTCACATAAAATGGAGAAAAAAAACAATACTTTCTATCGCAAACACATGGGTTTGTTTTATTCACAGCTGCGCCAGTGGGCAGTACTTCCGTCTGCACATGAATGCTTGATTGGCAGCTAGATACATCGTCAAAGTTTATTGATTTTACCTCGCTTTTTCAGTCAAATTAGTATTAACTATTCTTAAATTTTAGTTTAAATATTTAATTGTAAGTATTTTAAACTTAATAAGTCATTGCACGTAGTAAATAGTCTCACATACATTTATCATTCAAAACATTCAGCACAGAGGAATAAAAATTCAAACTCATACACGGGAGGATGGGGGCACCACAAATACATATTTGTGAATGATACCATGGCGCATACACGTGTTGCTTACACATAACAATATATCACACGGAATATTTATTCACAAGTTTAATCACTAATATCGGAGAAGGCACTAATTAACGATATGTGAACAGGGCAGCAAGCAATAGAATATATACATTTATTACCCTTTTAAAATTATAGAAGCTTCCTGACTGGTCAGCAACAAATGCATCCAGTATGGTATATTTAACTTCAACGGAAGTAGTATGCTTGGTCCATTTCATCCATGCCTGTTCTGCCGGACGAGGGTGACATGGGGGTGACGGGGGTGATGACGCCATATTAATTAAAATGTTACATAAGTTAATTAACATGACGTCACTTAATGAATACTTTTTTAATCACTTTAATAATTGTTGCTTAATTAATTTTAATTAATGACTGTTGCATAATTAATGTAATTAATGAGTGTAATTAAAGTTGATTATAATAATTAGTATATTAATAAAGGAATTAATAATGTCGATTAGTACATTTTTTTTTTAAAGCCATAATTTGGGATAGATATTATTAGATAAAAAAATAATTTATTTACAAATAATTTATTTAAAAAACAATATTGACGTACTGAACATATATTGAATGCTATCGACTGACACGTGCTAAGGTAAACAGTTCATTGCGTGTTTAGGTGTCATTAACTACCAATGAAATCTCGTTAAATCGATTTTTCTTTTCAAACGCCAACTACTATACGAGAGTGACAGATGTTGAGATCATAATCTGTCCTACATATCATTAGACTGGACATGCTATCATATATTTAAAAATCAATGATGATCACACGTGGCAAGATGTGTCTTGCTTTTAACTGAAGACTGTGAACGACACCATTGTGGCTATTTTTATAGGTGTAATTGGATTTAATAACTTGGCGTGATTCTTACATATTAATAACGCAAGTTTATTCTTCTCATTTTTATGGCTGTCGAAAAACTCTCATAGACCATGGTATTCTGATTTTACGCCTCACGCGATGAAGTAATTTTTTTAATCCGATGACCACATGAACAAATAACATTTCGGTTATTGAAAAGCGGGCGTGTTTGTTTTTTCCCCTATAAAGTCCGACGATTCGAACCTCACTCTCATTAGAAACTGTGTCAGAAAAGCCAAGATGACAAGCTCCAATAAATTTCAAATTGGCTCAAGAAATACTTTTATCAACGTGACACTGTTTCAGGGTAAAGTAAAGGTCCACGTAAGAAGATACACGAAAGACTCTTTGACACCGACTAAATCTGGAATTGCTTTGGACGTAATCGAGTGGAATGACCTGAAGAAAACCATCACAGAAATCCACAGAAGAATTACCAGCGAAGAATCAGATTTGTTTAGAAAAAGAAAACGAGAATTTCCAACGTTCTCAAATCATGGAGAAAAAGAATCCGATGACCGAACTTAGAAGAATATGGATCCAAACAGAGCTGAACCGAGCTTACGCAACTATGATCCAAAAACATTTAGCTGAGGCAGTTAGTGAACTGTGCTATGGGTGTACTGTAAATCATGGCGGTCAAACCCATCACGATCTATGTTTAATGGCTAGTCCAGAATAAAAGGTCGAGATATGTTTCCTCACTGCATTGGAGAAGATTGATCGTGCTGAGCTGCAAGATGTTTGGGCTGCGAACATAAGTAATATGATACCCGCTGTGATGCCGCACGAGTATATTAACATCGACGATTTCGAGAGAGAAGCGGTAGAGAAAATGGTTGTAGAAAATATTTCTACGGTATGGTGAAGAAAAAATAAAGACAAAAGCGAATACGAATCACGACATGGAAAAAAAACGGCCCTTTTCAGGGCCAACCAAATTACTATAAAAGAGTTGCTTTGTCACAAACACACACTTTTTCAACCAATCAGACACCTCCATTATCCCACACCCTCACCGTCACACCCCTGTATCCCCTCACAGTACCTAAGACTTTCATGAACTTCCCTCCTCCAGGTCATCCAATACTAAAAAACTTTTGGAAACCTCGCTCCCCCTCCCCCATCCCTCACAATAGCTAAATTATCTCGAACTCCAGTCCAGTTCTCTAAATGTAATGGACATGTGAGGCCCCCGGATACCCCTTCCCCACAATTCTGAGCGATCAAATTACCCCTTTTAGTCTCCTCTCATAACCTACCACACTCTTAACCCGTAATTACTATGAGATTGTCCCCCTAATAAATAGCGCATGTTCATTTAATATAATATATTAATAATTTTTGTTAAATAATTCATTCCACAAGACACTTCTCAAAAAAACAAAATGGCGGATTAGTTTGACAGAAATACGCGTATCGATTTATTCATGAGTGTCTGTCGGTTGTGTCCTTGGGCAAGACACTTCGTCCCTATTGACCATGTGAGGGCATGGTGACGCTGTGCACTAAGGCGTACTGCACGTCGATGGAACACCTGTCTTCAACCAATGTAGACCCTGTGTAGATTTTTGAAAGTTGCTTGCCGTTGCTCGGTGGCTCTCTTCGGCTTCCTCTACCCGCAAAACTGTCGTGGTCATGATTAGTCACTGTGCAGACCTTAAACACCAATAAATAAATAGTCAGTTATCAAAACAGCCCTTAAGTGTTTAACAGTTAATTGTGGACCAGTGCAGTTTAAAAATGAAAAAATTTGGGTGATAACACTACGGACTGTGTTTAATCCTAAAAAAATCACACCCGCGCTATTCCTAACCCGTATAATTTATTTTTTGAATGTTCACTGAAGAATAACCCACCCATCTAAGTAAAAGCATGAAAGAGCTACCAGTATCTAATTACCTATGTGGGTGGGGGATGGTCGGTAATGTTGTGTACTACAGCGTACTACCTTCAGCCAATGATAACCCTGTGTAGGACTTTGACAGTTGTTTGCCTCTGCACGATGGTTCTTTCCGGATTACTCCAAATGTCGTTAAATAAATGTAAAAACTACAATTCTATAATAACAGGCCAAGCCCCCCCCCCCCCCCCCCCCTTCGTTTTACATGTTTTGTGAGGGGGGAAATCAACAGTACTTTCACCCCCTTAATTTTAATAGTTGAAAAGCGCTGTAACTCGATCAAAAAAACGGTAAAAGGATATGCGACTCTGTATTAGCCACCCAAATTTGCGAGACTTGGGAAAATGTAACCCACCTAGAGCTGCACGAAAGCTACGTACACTATTCGAACTCCCGCATTGTGTCCTTGGGCAAGGTAATTTACCCCGATTATCCACATGGGAGTACGATGACTGCATGTAATAAGGAGTACTGCATGTCGGTGATACGCATATTTTAGAACAATCTAACCCTGCTTGTGCGGATTTCCGACGTTGGTGAGATGATAGTTACTCGTCATTGCCCTGTGGTTCTCTTTGGATATTCCGGAGTCTACCCATAAAATTGTCACGTTTAATTATAACTTGAACTTGATGTTCGGGTGTAACGAAATAGCGTATTTTCTGCAGACATTCTAAATACACGCAGCTGGTTTACAGACCTGTATATATATATTTTTTTTTCCATTTGAGTAAAAATATATGATAGTTACTGATGTAACATGCCAATTAGTATGTTTAATGAATCTAACTACACCAGCCCGACCGACCCTTTGCCCACCATGACCATGATCACAACAAACGTTTCAATTCTCTCTCTCTCTCTCTCTCTCTCTCTCTCCGATACAGTATGGGTGGAAACTAATTGCGTTCAAGCTGTTGTTTTTTTTCTTGGTTTTACCACCCCCACCCCCCCCCCCCCTTACAGTGCAAGTCAAAATGAAATCTGATTCATTGAACCATACTACAGTGCATGTCAAAATTAATTTTTGAACGCCATTTTTTAAACATGTCCCTATGTGCCACTATCAGCAGCTATGACCATAGCGTAACTTTGTGGTAAAATGCTTATTTTTGTACAAAAATCAAGACCTTTCTCTGACAAATGCCTATATAAAAACAAGATAATACGCGAGAATGCCTTGTGTGCCTGCTTTTTGTTGATAAAATATGGCCTGTATTGCACTGCATTCCCGAATATTAATAATGTACCCGCTTAATAACAGCCGAATTTTTATCGGATCACAGTTTTTGATTTGAATAATTGCCGAATTTTTATTAAATCACATTCAGTAATTTATGTAGATTTCCTGAACTGGGCGAATGTCAAGAAAGGCACTCTGTAGTTTAGGAGACACCACAAATAAAACAATGAAAAAATCTTAGATATATTGCATTTTTTTAATTATCCATATTAACCAGAAATCAAAACTAGTCAAATTAATTAGAATTAAATTACAAATGGATATGAAATTTGCAGTAAAATGAACACTGGTATATGCTGCTGGCTGCATTTTTAGTTGTCTGTAATGGCTGTTGTTCAGAATGTCACCCTATTGGGGTGAGTTTTCGCTTTTTCGTCCAGTTTTATGACAGCTTCCATGAAGTCCGTTCCACATCCGCAATCTTTTCCAGGGGCTATTCCTCAAAGGCTGGCCCATCGCAGCTTTGCAGAGATATTGTTTTCTGGGCGACAAAAGTCAATACGTTTATTTCCGATCAGACCCCTTGGGATATTTTGATCTTTAAGGATGTTTGCCAAAATTTTCCACCCTGTCGGTTGAAAATCCTTTCTTTTTCACAGCAGATCATTTATTACATCACACAAATTGTAATGCCGTTATACACGAGTCGATCTTTCTCATCCCAGGATAAATTGGGTATATTCTTTATTATCTGGAGTAACAAAAACGCCTTCTGCTGCATGGAATCTGGTATAATGGCTAACCAGTCTGGATGATTTCCCACTGAAAAACTAGTCGTTAAGGAGTGTGGTTTGGTGTTTTCTTTGTGTAAATTTGATTGGCGCTGAACGATTGTCTGGTTCAGCACCCCTTTCTCTTCAGAACTTGATGTTGAAGATTCAGTAATTGGTCTCATACTCTGGTCTATGGGCGGGACAGCTACAGCATTCAGGGGTGTGCGTATTTCCTGCAACTGTTCACTCCCCCATGGTTTAATACACTGAATTCTGCTTGAGGGTAGGTTGGTTGAGTCATCTATAGGTTTTTCCCTCAGTGATTTCCCCATCACTAACGATTTTCCTGGCTCTAGCTTATTTGCAAGCCCCAAAATATTTCCACTTGTTAATGCATTGTTCCAACTAAAGGCTGATTTCATATGCACTGGAGGACAGGGCAGCTGGTTACAGACAGATCTGGTTGTTAACTCGGCTGTATTTGGGTTCGCTCCCCCTATAGTGTGTTTAAAATTTACATTTTTGTGTAATTTTCGTCTGTGTCGATAATAATTAATTTTATGAGAGTAATATTTTTGACACAATTCACAGACGTAGCGTGAATTCATCCTTTTCAGAAGCGAGTTAATAGAGTGGCAATACTGTTCCAACACTCTGCCATTTATATGTATCAATAGGATGGGTCCCACCCCCAACCTGTTAATTGCTGATTGGCTAATTATCTACCAAGATAAGGTGGGTTCTACCTCAACCTGTTGATCATTGGTTACTTCAAATTCTCACACAGTGCATTGGGGGAAATTACAGTGATAGAGCTCTGAGGTAAAATAAGCTTTTGCTCAACTTCACACAAATTGCTATAGTTTACTTAAAAAAAGAAACATCAAAGTCACATTCATGACAAGCCGAAGTAGCATATCTGAACCACCCTCACCACACTGTTTAATCCGATAATCCCTTTAATCAGATAATGAGTGATCGCTGATTTTAAAATTCGATGAAACGGTTTTTAGTGATTTTACAATTCGACGAAACGGTTTTTTGGTGATTTAACAATTCGATAAAACGGTTTTTAGTGATTTTACAATACGATAAAACGTTTTTTAGTGATTTTACAATTCAATAAAACGGTTTTTAGTGATTTTACAATTCGATAAAACGTTTTTTAGTGATTTAAATCACGTAAAATGATCATTAGTGATCACGTGATGTTATAATTAAAAGTGACATTTTTATGGGTAGACTCCAAAATATCCAAAGAGAACCACAGGGCAACGATGAGTAAATGTCATCTCACCAACGTCGGAAATCCGCACAAGCAGGGTTAGATTGTTCTAAAATATGCGTATCACTGACGTGCAGTACTCCTTATTACACGCCGTCATCATGCTCCCATGTGGATAATCAGGGTAAATTACCTTGCCCAAGGACACACGCTCGCTTTTCAATAACCGAAATGTTATTTGTTCATTATCGCGTGAGGCGTAAAATCAGAATACCATGGTCTATGAGAGTTTTTTGACAGCCATAAAAACGAGAAGAATAAACTTGCATTATTAATATGTATTAATATGTAAGAATCAAGCCAAGTTATGAAATCCAATTACACCTATAAAAATAGCCACAATGGAGTCATTCACAGTCTTCAGTCAAAAGCAAGACACATCTTGTCACGTGAGATCATCATTGATGTTTAAATATATGATAGCATGTCCAGTCTAATGATATTTAGGACAGATTATGATCTCAACATCTGTCACTCTCGTATAGTAGTTGGCGTTTGAAAAGAAAAATTGATTTAACGAGATTTCATTGGTTGTTAAACACGCAATGAACTGTTTACCTTAGCACATGTCCAGGTTAAAGTCAGTCGATAGCATTCATATATATGTTCAGTACGTCAATATTGTTTTTTAAATAAATTATTTGTAAATAAATTATTTTTTTATCTAATAATATCTATCCAAAAATCTTTAAAAAAAAATGTACTAATTGACATTATTAATTCCTTTATTAATATATTAATTATTATAATCAACTCTAATTACACTCATTAATTACATTAATTACATTAATTATGCAACAGTCATTAATTAAAATTAATTAAGCAACAATTATTAAAGTAATTAAAAAAATATTCATTAAGTGACGTCATGTTAATTACCTTTACGTAACATTTTAATTAATATGACGTCATCACCCCGTCACCCCCTGTCACCCCCGTCCGGCAGAACAGGCCTGAAATGGACCAATCATACTACTAACGGATGTACGAAGTTCAACCGGGTGTCTGAGGATATGACATGACGGCTAAAATGCCTTTCGAGAGGGGTGTATACTTCGCCGATTTCCCTTTGACCCATCGCCTCCAACATTTTTGTCGGTAATAATGAACATTCAGACTTACAAACAAAATGGGAAAAATCTAACATGTGTACGAACCCCCGATGTTCGTTTGTACTGTCGAAAAGAGGAATTTTGTTGTGGTGTTTCTACACTACAGATTCCTTATGGTTCCGAGAAACATGCAATCTCGTTGTATGAACTGTTTCTCCAGCGAAACGTATTAAAGTAATTGTACAAGTTTGAATATAGTGTCCCCAATTCTTCAAGATACACAACGCAACACAGTATCGATTAAAACACTTATACAGTCAACTTGTGCATCACAATAACATCGACGCGTCATTCCTCAATGTCCTGGCCAGGGGCAGCGGAAACGGAGGGGTGGGGGCATAAGCTCCCTCCTCTCCCCTCCCCCCACTTTTTGCCGGTCCATGTTTTGTTGTGTATGCATATATTTTAACACAACCAATGACTGGTGAAACAAGGGGCGGATCCAGAGCCTCCCCCATAGTTTCTACAGCTATGTTTCTCTCGTACTGGTTCAGTTTCGATGGATTTCGGATCATTTTTTGCAGTAAGTGGAAGCAAACGCAAAAATGTATACAGTCTGTTAAAAAATCGGTTAACTGAAATAGATCTTAATCTTACAGACACACAAATACCAAATTCACCCCCAGACAAGATAATCCACAGACAGTAATTGCTGTTAACATTTGGTAAAGCATACAGGTGAGGTCTATTTATCAGCTTTGGTAGTTACGACCAAAGCCGATAAATATACCTCACTTATATGCTTTATCGACGTTTTTAACGGCTCTCAAAGTGTGAAATCTTTCAAATACATCTCCTGAAAAATCTCAAATTATCCGCTCAGAGACATGGAAATGGGGGTTTTGGTACCCTGAAATTTACGATTTTTGTACGGCCGGCCCAACCATGGTCGGCCCGTCATACCGAAGACCATCCATCGCCCGATCCAGCCCCTCACCCCCCCCCCCCCTCCCCCCACACACACACACACTTTGAAAATCGTTCCGCCGCCCCTGCTGGCAATGAAGTGTCCCAAATGCTTGAGATCAATCGAAGGGAAATAACTCCAAATCGTTATTTTTTAATAATAAAGAAAGATATGTCTGTTACAGTTTCTCTAATTATGATTAAGGTTCGTCACTGCCTCGTCACTGGAATATCGTTTGCGGGTTATATAGAGACTAATCGCTTGACAGGGCTGGTTACGTGAAATAATTCGTGAGAGGTGAGAGACGTTGTACAAACACGAGTGTGCTAATGCGCACGAGTGTTTTACAATATAGTCCCCCACCTCGAATAAATTATTTCACGTAAACAGTCCAGTCAAGCGATTACTCTGTTTATTACTTTTCATTATTAACGATAATTATATTATTTTAAAAAAAACAAAAACAATGAAGTCCCCATTACACTCACGGCAAAGCGTCTTCGTTTGCTCGCACGGATACACGACCCAATTGTTGATTGCATAATTCACTTGTGAAGTTATTGTTTATAATCAAACCCGGAAATCCCAGTAAATCACACTTTGGAAAGTTATAAATAATAAAACAAATCTCGAAACCCTAAGGGGGAAGAGTAATAAACTCGTTAAACGGTGTTTCAGCAGAGAGTGCTGACACTGGTTGCACAGCAGATCTATCACACGGGATGTTGAATTGCTAAGGTATATTTACACATTTACTACTTGTTAGTTACAGTGGAGAAAACCCAAATGGACACCCCTCAACTAACAACCCTGAACACTCCGCCATTTATTACCTGTTAACAGCATATCGGTTATGAGGTAAACTCCTGTTAAAAATCTTGTGTTCTGTCGGATACTTACTCTGACTACCACTGAAGTTCCTATGGTAACTGAACTATTTGGTCTCTGCACATGTAATATGCAAGATATAACGGAAGAAATGCTCTGTTTATCACTAAAACTGAAGGAACACTACCAGACACAGTTTAATTGAATACTCTTCTTGATTGAGTTTTTTTAAGAGGCAAAGTGTCCATTTAATCAACGGGGTCTGTTGTTTACTTATTTACATACTGGTTAACCCATTATGAAATGAATCAGACTCAGCTGATTTAAAAATTAAACACTTGAAAAAATATATTTTTAAAAAAATTTCAACAAACTCACATCATGTAAACGCTCGTTGAAAGGAGCTCAAGAAGCTCGTTCCAGTGAGGGGTCACATGATATGGGTTTTGTTGAAATATGTTGCAAAATGTTCAAAACCAATAACTACAATAATAAATAGAGGATATGAAGTGAGTGTTTTTCTCATATGATATTTATGAAACGAGTCTAAGAATTTTCCGTTTGGGCGAGCCTCTGGCTAGCTCCAAACGGAAAATTCGGACGAGTTTCATAAATATCATATAAGAAAAACACTTATTTCATATTCTATTTATCTTATGGCACACATATGCACAAATTAACGACTTAGTATGACTTTTTAACCCTTTACCTACCGTGTGTTGCAGACGACACTTGGAGAAAACACCATCATATAACAAAAATGTTTCATTTTTTGCTTCCAAAACATAGGTTATGACTTCTCATTGAAACGAGCACTATGTGCTCGTTCCAATGAGGGGTCATAGCCTATGTTTTGGAAGCAAAAAATGAAAACTTTTTCGTATATAGCACTGGGCAGTTTTGGTAGTTATGTTAGGTAAAGGGTTAATGCCATATAACCCAACCTAAATAGGACAGAAAACGTAAATTCTCTCTACTCAAATTATGCAAACGAAACCCATTTGTATTTTGTTCAGCCAATCAGACTGTCCATATTGACCAATGAAATTTTTCAATCCCAATTATGCAAATTATGAAAATATGGCCCAATTGTATTTCCTTCAGCCAATCATATTGTCTAGTTTTGAAATTGACCAATGAAATCGACGGAAGGCTTTATTTATCACTGATTAATATGAAAGCAAAATGTCAAATGTTTTAAAGTGAACAAAACGGACGAGTCATATGATAAAATTGGATATCCTGTGCGCTGGGCAAAGGGTTGAACGAAAATATAATACTCTACACATATCTATGCTCGGTGCGCAACATTTGATCACTTTCATGGGTGTTGGGGAAATGGCCACATCTGGAAAACAGTAAATTATGCTGAAAGCAATAATGCATAACAATAGTACATTAATTACCAAGGCATATGCACATGTTTTTTTATAAACAATAATTTATTTCACTTAAATGAAATAGGCTTCGGCGAACAGGCAAGGCCTATATCAACGCCCCCGCCTTACAGGTAGTAAATAACAGTCAAGTACAAGTGAACAAATGGAAATTATACAACTTGTGACACAAACACGTTTATAAATTTGACAGTGCAGTAAAAGATCCAAGTCTGAGATTGGGTTGTTTTGAGGTAGGTATAGTCTAGGGCTGTCACGATTTTTTAATTTAGGAATCGATTAATCGTCGCAAATAATCGATCATAATCGATTAATCGTACCTGGATAACTCCCTCTCCCTCTCTCTGACGTCGAAAAAAAATGAAGTTCAAGTCAGTTGACCTACCTCCGGTTAAAAAACGAAGACGATCCTCTTTTAGGTACATTCAAAGCTTTGATGTTCTGAACTTTTGAACCGCCAGTGTAATAATCAAGACCGGTCGGCAGTTGCGAAGTTCGCAACTGCCGACCGGTCTTGATTATTACACTGACGGTTCAAAAGTTCAGAACATCAAGGCTTTGATAAATGCACCTGACAGACAAATGCTTCCAACGGCTTCTTGGGGTTTAACATCGATGTTCTTAACTGTTTACCTTTAGAAACAATGTTTTTTTCATAAAATTTTCTTTTAATTATTAAAAGTCTAAAGAGAGATAAAATTTACCGATTATTCGACAACGAGAAATACTAATCGATTTCGCTGTGACCGATCAACAATCGACTAATCGATTAATCGCGACAGTCCTAGTATAGTCTATTATTATTATTCTTCATAATAGTAGTCTAGATATCTGAGTTGTCAAATAATATTTCAACAAGACACATAATTACACCCTTTGGACCCACCCATCCTTGACAGCGAGTGTTAATATATCACAAGGGGCATCAAATTATTGCAATATCACAGGCAAGCGCGAAAGGCAGCCAAAGGCAGAAAAAGCAACACCTGCCCCAAAGGTAGATGTTGTTTCCCTCATTCAGCAACCTTCGGAGTTTGCGCTGTGAGTTTTTTCCTTTACTTTTTTTTTTTGGGGGGGGGGGGGGGAGGAGTGGGTTCGATCTTTCATTGTCATTACTTCAAATGTTTTTTATTCTTGGATTCTTGGTGCCCTCGATGACGTTTTGCGCCCCAAAAACACCCCCCTCCCGGGGATAATAGTCCACCTCGACTCACCAAACGAAACGCCAGCATGTCGATATGATATGTTAGTCAAGTACACTCCCCACGGTGATACTATTCGAGACCCCATCTTAACACACAATGTGGGAGTTTAAGCAAGTGTTTCACTGACAATTTTGGTGTTCGTGATGTACTCCTGAACTGCTAAGAATATTGTCTTGTTCATTGTAGCGGATAACGAGGGATTACCCCACAACAGGTTATTTAGAGTGAAGTGTTCGGGGTCGATTTTACTTTTATGAGTTTGTCTCTGAGAATAAAACAGCATACATGCAAACAAATAGTGCTCCTCATCTTCGTACCCAAACCCACAAGGACAAGCCGGATTATCTGACACAAATCTATTGTACTTATGTGCATTGAGATTGCTGCAACGTAAACGCAACTGTGAGTGTATTATCTGACTCCCCCGATTACCATATCCGTAATACTCTGGAACAGTTTGATCATCCCCACTACGGGGGACATCCAATCCATTCCACAGCCTCACGGAGGCCGAGAGGAAAGAGTCTGACAAAGTCTTAGTTCGACAAAATTGTTGAGATAGCAATTCAGAATTTCTTGTGGTGTAAGCCGAAACCCGAGAAATTTGTCGTGGTACCAGATTCGCTAAGTATTGTGGGCCAACTCCATTTTTCATTTTATAAAGGGTTATATATAATCTTATGTCGTCGTCTCCTTTCTCCCAATATAAGAAACCCAGTTTCACTATACACTTTTCCGTGACTTGTACCCCCCGTGGGGCACCACATATCGTCCTTAACGCGTCTAATTGCAGAATGTCTAACGCCGTGCATTTTTCGACCGAACAATTATCCCAAATCACATCTGCATAGTCAAAATTAGGTAGTACAGTACGCGGCGAGTGGATTGTAAGTAATTCACCCACGGAGTGGTGTTATCACCCAAGCTGTAACTTTCAAATTTTGTACATATCGACAAAAAACACAGGTAATGTTTCAGCCAATGGACCTCCGGGTTTAACCCGGAGGTCCATTGGCTGAAACTTTGTGCTGGTTATGCTTTGCAAAAAATTTGCAATTATTACTTGGGTGGAATCTCCACTCTGCGGGTGATTTAGTAATAATACTCTCTCCACGAACTGTACATAGTACTTGTAGATGGTTTCGAGAGTCGGACGTGACAATCTGTACTTGAGTTCACGGAAGCAATTACCCATAGAGCTTACATTATTTATTATACTAAGTTCGACAAAATGGTTCAGATAGCCATTAAGAATTTCTCGTGGTGTAAGCCGAAACCTCAGAAATTTGTCGTGGTACCAGATTCGCTAAGTATTGTGGGCCAACTCCGTTTTTCATTTTATAAAGGGTTATGAACTTATGTCGTAGTCTCCTTTCTCCCAATGTAATAAACCAAGTTTCACTCTACAAACTGCCGTGACTTGTACCCCGTGGGGCACCACATATCGTCCTTAACGCGTCTAATTGCAGAATGTCTAACACCGTGGATTTTTCGACCGAACAATTATCCCAAATCACACACGCATAGTCAAAATTAGGTAGTACAGTACGTGGCGAGTGGATTGTAAGTAATTCACCCACGGAGTGGAGTTATCACCCATGCTATAACTTTCAAATTTTGTACCTATCGACAAAAAACACAGGCAATTTTTCAGCCAATGGACCTCCGGGTTGAACTCGGAGGTCCATTGGCTGAAACTTTGTTTGTGCTGGTTATGCTTTGCAACAAATTTGCAATGATTACTTGGATGGAATCCCACTCTGCGGATGATTTAGTGATAATACTCTCTCCACCGCGTACTGTACATAGTACTTGTAGATGGTTTCGAGAGTCGGACGTGACAATCTGTACTTGAGACCACGGAAGCAATTAACCATAGAGCTTACTTTATTTATTGTACTATTTATGTGAGCATCCCAGCTTCCATTACACTGGAATGTCAGTGCGAGGTGCTTATGGCTTTCAACTTCTTTAATTATCTTATTATTCAAGTAAAGATAGGGTATGATATCTTGTGTGTGTTTACGAGAAACTGTAAGTGTTACGGTTTTTTCTTGACTAAAATTTACTTGCCAACTTTCTGCCCATCTACTAATACGACGGAGATCCGAATTTAGTATCTCGGCAGCTAGAATAGTATTTTCTATAACTAGGGACAAAGAGGTATAACCGCATGCAGTCGTATATTTGATTGTATACCATTCACAATATCGTTCATGTACATATTAAACAAACAAGCATGTAGATACACAATAGTATACATACATGCATACAATTAATGATGGTCATTAAATCTGTCAAACAATGATAGCTATTCCCAATGTGTGCAAATGTTCACTTACAAGAAAATATGCACTAATTTGATATGTATACGTACTCAATTGGTGGTTACACATAAATATATTACACAGATTATATGAAATTTGAATACTTACGTTGGAGGTGTCGGAACGACATAGATATGCCACACACAGATATTTATTTCCAAGGTACACAACTGAAACACGTTCATAGGAGGGGTCTACTATTTGGTTACACATTAATACATTTCACAAAGATATCTGTGTTCGGTGTATAAAGATTTTATTACACATCCATTAAACTTTAAACCCTTGTATTCAACGGAATCGCCGCTATGATATAAATGATTCTCCATTCAACGGGTGATATACAAGCCGGACCTTTTCTACCGCATCGTTTAGTTACGCTTCGAAAAGTTTCCAAATTTCGTTATACAATCATCGACCGTCTGTCGCACAGTGTGAAAATGAAAACGTCCAAAGCAAAATAAAGTCGGTTCACAAAAATTAGTTAGCCAAAAATGAGATAATAATTTTAAAAAAAAAACAATCATTTCCAACCAGAACATCAACCCAGTCCGGTGGCCGTCCCGTTTTGTAGATCCCATAATATCTAAATTCGTCAACTTTATATCGGTAAATCTTCGTACATCTTGAGAGGCTTCGAACTTCGTTTAAAAATGTTTCTCCCAGCTGTTTTGCAAATCTGCCCAAATTTGTACTTATCATTTTACTAATAGTCATAGCCACCAAATGGTTCGGCGTGAATGGGCGCCAGCCGAAGAGAAACAACGATACGAATTTCAACAAACACTGGTTTCGAAAAGGTTGTTTTGATTTTTTATCGATCCATTTGAACAGGACAGCTTCAGTCGAAACAAACTCTTCACCATTGGGTATAAACATGGGAATTACAATTTGTTTATTTAAATGCATTTTAATGCATGGGTTGTGTAGAAAACACAGAGCGCGATGTGTGTTTGAATCGGTGGGTGTTTTACATAACGCGTTGGAATGGCGTAATCATATTTCGTTCGAGCGCACGGCTCTCGCGAAATATGACTACGCCATTCCAACGCGTCATGTAAAACACCGACGGATTCAAACACACATCGCGTTCTGTCTATGTATCACTCACATTTTTATACAATGAGAGATGTAAACTACAGTACGGCCGCCGTGGACTGGTCACTTCCCACGGGTGGGCAATATTTCAACTCATTCAATCTTAAAGTATTTCAAACACTAATTATAGGGATAATTATCAAAACTTTAATTAATGAAGCACTGGGTGAAACCCGGTGCTTCAGTAATTAATATTTTTCTGTTGATGTTATTTATTACCTAGAAAACGAATATGTGCACATCATTGTCCATGCGTGGATTACGACCAGTCCAACGTGACTGTACAGTGCTTAGATAAATCACACAAAGATATCTGTGTCCAAAGCATTAAATTGCAACACACACCAGAGAGGGGTATACCACACAGAGGTATGGGAAGGGCGGGTACTACGTAGATACGCCACACAATGATATCTATTCCCATGGTAAACAATTTAAACACTTTTCGTTGGAGGGGTGTGCAACTTGGTTATACACAATTCCGTAACACGTTCATTGGAGGGGTTTACGACTTGCTTGTGCACAATTAACTTTCACAAAGCTACCTGTGTGTTTTCGCGTACTGGTTACACTTAAACATACTACATAGAAATGGCTACGCCTATTGAATATCATACTCCCACAGCGATGTGTGTATTCACGTACTGTTTTCCAATAAATCGTCGCCTGTGTACTAAAAGGTCATTTTTCTAAACTCGGAGAAAAATGAATTTTAATTTTTGACATCTTGGTTTATTATTACCAAATGGCCGAGTTTGGTCGCAATCACTTTGGGGAAATGGGTAATGTTGTTTTAAACATTAATGCAATTTTTTATGGTAAAGTGATTGCGAATAAATAATAAATTGGCAAAAATATGATTGAAAATATGTCATATTTCTTATGGGTTGGCCGTTCCACTTCAGGAATGAGATAGGGATTTCTTGCACCAGTTATATTGCGTACTGGTACTCATGGATGCAAACTGCGTGATCGTGTTATTCACATTAAACGTTTCATTATACTATAATGTCGCGCTTGGGTAAGCAATATCAAATAGACTTAAGACACAAAGCCGGATATTACATACACACTGGAACACAAAGGGTGTGTAATCAACAGTTCCCTAAGATGCATGTTTGATTGTTTCTGTGTATAAATGATTGGAAACAATATTTGCATTCATTCAAACACACACACACACACACCCCAGCATGCATCTTAAAAAGTTTTTGTTATACCCAAAATCCCCCCGTGGGAACTAGGGCTGTCACGATTTTTTAATTTAGGAATTGATTAATCGTCGCAAATAATCGATCATAATCGATTAATCGTACCTAGATAACTCCCTCTCCCTCCCTCTGACGTCGATAAAAAATGAAGTTCAAGTCAGTTGACCTACCTCCGGTTAAAAAACGAAGACGATCCTCTTTTGGGTACATTCAAAGCTTTGATGTTCTGAACTTTTGAACCGCCAGTGTAATAATCAAGACCGGTCGGCAGTTGCGAAGTTCGCAACTGCCGACCGGTCTTGATTATTACACTGACGGTTCAAAAGTTCAGAACATCAAGGCTTTGATAAATGCACCTGACAGACAAATGCTTCCAACGGCTTCTTGGGGTTTAACATCGATGTTCTTAACTGTTTACCTTTAGAAACAATAGTTTTTTTCATAAAATTTTCTTTTAATTATTAAACGTCCAAAGCGTGATAAAATTTACCGATTATTCGACAACGAGAAATACTAATCGATTTCGCTGTGACCGATCAACAATCGACTAATCGATTAATCGTGACAGTCCTAGTGGGAACCCCTTGAATTGAAGCAGTGCTTATTTACTGTGGTAAACAAATCCTGTTTCATTTGGGAAATAGAACCCTGGGTGGAAGTCTTCTAAAATTGGAAGCATTTGGGGTAAACGATTGGCAAAACTTGAATTTACCCATTCGCTGTGGTCACACTTAGCCATAGCTGCAAAAATGTCTGGCGGTTTGTTTTAATTGTGGGGGTCCCAAGGACAAACTGACAAAACTGAAAACAATTTCGAGGTATCTGAGGTTTCCAGTAGTAAGACCATCACCATTGTCTTAATAAAAACTGGTTTGATGAACCACCACAGAAATGCAATAAAATGAAACTTAAAAATTTATTAACGAACGCTGTTGTCCTTAAATTAACTTAAAAATGCAATACCTGCGTCCATGGACTACACCGTTAAAAACATAATACTGATTTGGTTTTCTTGTAGTAATTTGATCTCCCGAACAGAACTGATTACTCGACTCCGTTAACAATGTTACAAAAGGGGCTTCCGGTTGCTGTTGATATGAGATGGCTGTTTGAATTGTTTCTGTGAAACAGAGTTCCTAGAAACTCCCACCATGTTCAAGATCGCCTTCGATTTTAAGCATGTAGATGAAATTAGATATATAGACTGTGTTGGGGATGTCAAAATGTTCTGAACGGGGTGAGGTCTTGTCTTTTATGGTCTTTTGTGCCGATGTTTCCTTATTTCGAACGTCACAGCGTACGCTCATAGCTTTGAAAATTACATCCTGTGAGAGGTACTCGCAGAACACGATTCACACCTTCTGCAACATCGATCAACGTTACAGCTTGGGTTAATGGTTAACCCTTTACCTAACGAATCGCACGCATCCGCCTACGTAATATGTAAATTGGGCATTTGAAAAAATTAATTTTGTCAAAATATTTCAACTAGACCATATCATGTGACCTCTCATTGGAACGAGCTCATTGAGCTCGTTCCGATGAGGGTTCACATGATATGGTTTTTTTGAATGTTTTTAAAAAAATTAAAAAAAATGATATTTAAAATAAAAAATTTTGATATCTTCTGTGTTGGGTAAAGGATTAAAGAAAAATGTCACAAGTAAGATCTGTAAATGGCAGCACGCCTGCAAGCAAACCTGTCAAGCGTGGGCGTAAATCATCGTCAGACCAAAGCTGTGATGACTCTTTACTTAACCCTGGGATGAAAGAGCTTTCAGATAAAATAGAAAAACTTTCTCTGAAAATGTCCTGTTTGCCATTAGCAGAAGATGTTCGCAAAATTGTAAACATCAGTGTCGATACAAACTTTAACATTCTCAAGGCTGATCTTGAATTATTCATCCAACAAAACCTGAAGGATTTAGAAAAAAGATTTGAAGAAAGATTAACTGCTACATGCTACAGTGTCCGAAAATCAATATCTGAAAAAAGAAGTGGAGTTGCTCAGGAATGAAAATGGAACCCTTCGTGGAAGATTAGAAGACATTGATGAGAAAGCGGCCAACGCCATTCGATCATCCAACAAGAATGGACAATATTCCAGGAAGTACAACCTGAAGGTGCTAGGCTGGGCGAAGGAGCCAGTCGAACGACTGGTAAATAAGTTCTGGGATTTAGTTGGTTCGACAGACTCCCAACAGAAAATATATGCGGATGATATTCAAGCAATTCACCGCCTGCCCTCTAGAAATAAGAACGGTCCACCACCGGTGATTCTTAAATTTTACAAGAAGGAACTGAGAGATGCTGTGTTGTTGAAAAAAAATGGTCTTAACCAAAACGATGAAAATCAATGATCCCAAAACTTGTGTAAAAGTAACTGACGATTTAACAGCATTGAATTCTAGCCTTATACATAAACTTTACCAGCATAAGGATATTGAATCATCCTACCACCGTAACGGACATATTTGGAGAAAACGGACAAACAGAAGAAGACTGGAGTTTGATATATATGACAACATTGACGACATCGCTCGACATTGAACTTCTTTTATTCTTTCCACTCCATTGCCGACAACATTACCTTTAACTGCATACTGTAACTTTTCTACAGACTGGTGTCAGCCAGAACTCACAGCGGCCGGTAGATAAATTACATTGTTTCCAAATGAAACAAAATACTGCATTTTGATTGGCTGAGAGGTACGGTGTAACTTGCAATCCACAGTGGCTTTTTCACACCGTGTTTAACCACGGTGTAAAAACAAGAATATACAAGAGCAAGCTATATGGCTAAAAAAGTACCAGTTTTTAATTATTAATTCATACCTTCTGATAGGTTATGTTAGAACAAAAATAAAAATACAGGAAATTTAATATTTATGTGCAATAAAATATTACAGATATGGATGTCATTGGAACTGGCTCATTGAGCCACTTCCAATGACGTCCATATTTGTCTGGTTTTGTTTAAGAAACTTGCAAAGTACGAATTTTCTGTCAGTTTTTGCCCACAATGCAAGTTAAAGTATTAAGTACACCAAAATTCTTGGAAATAAATCTGTTGGCCTTGTGTTTTCCAGGGTGTATAAGCATTTACACCAGTTTGGGAACTCATACACCCTTCGGCTTCGCCTCAGGGTGTATGAGTTCCCAAGCTGGAGTAAATTCGCATACACCCTGGAAAACACAAAGATAACTAATAGTGTACAGTTATTATATGGACTGATTGCATGAAGCACAGTTACTCTTTGGCCCCAAGATAAGCACGATAATCACCCTCGATCCCTTACCGCTGAAATAGTTTGTATGTTTTTCTCTCCCTCGCCCTTCTTTTTCGTGCCCCCCCCCCCCCCCCCCCCTTCGAAGTTGAGGTACTGTTCAGTAGTGATTGGAGTGCGCACTCTGCAGGGAAGATGTAGGGTTGTTCCCCAGAGACGAGGTTTTGGCAGGCGTACGAGTATCGGTAGCAATAGCCGAGATGGTGGCAGCATTGACGTTGGAGATGAGCAATATATTGAAAAACAAAAACGATACCGATATCGTGGGGATATCGTTCTCTGACGATTTCTTTTCAACCCAGGGTAAAACAATCTGCAAAGAAAACGTTATGGACGATGGTAACCTTGATTGGCGAGAGCTGTGTGGGGGTTAAATCAAAGAGGTCATTGGATGGCCTGCGTGACAAAGAGAAGCCAGGTTTTGAAGAGTACCTTGGTGGTAACTTTTAATTGGGGGTGGGGGGGGGGGGGGGTGGGGAGGGAGTCACTTTTTGTTCAAGCTGATGTCGCGGTAACTATAACTGGCTGGAAATTTTATTATTCTGGACTCTACCACCAAGGATCAAAGATTAACCCTTTCAGCTGTCAATGGTCCCAATGATGATAGACCACAGTTCTATGATGAATTATTCTCTAAAATCGAAAGCGTGGGTAATGACTCAATCATAACAGGAGGGGATTGGAACTTTCCACAAGATTACGAAAAAGATACAATTAAATATAACCAAAAAAAAAAAACAACCAAAAGGCAAATACAAAAATGATGAATTTAATGGGAACATATGGTATCGCGGAACTAAATATTGAAGTTAGAGTGAACCGCCTTAAAATGTTGCACTCGGAAATGATGCAATCTCTAAAAATAAACAACCTTGGGAAAATCCATTGTTTCAATAAACGTTTGAAACATTCTATTGACATCTTGCATTATTGTTGAATATTCCTGATAAAAAAGAGGGTGATTTGATGACTTTTGGACCTAAAAAATACAATTTACTTTTTGTGTGTTTTTTGTTGGGAATTCCCTGAAAAATAAGTGCACGTGAACGGTACTTCCCTTTGTGTCAGTTTTTCTCTCTTATTTGTTGCATGACCCCCTGTTTTCAGATCAGAAAAAAGTTTTCTAAAGGGCAAAACTTGACAGAGATATTTGAATGCCAAAATTAAAGTGATGCGATCATATTTTTTTCCGCCTGAACGTTATAATGGTCGCCTATGGGAAAATATTTAGATCTGTGATACCATATGACTTATTTGATGTCTGGCCTTTAGAAAATACAGAGGAAAAACGTAAAACTTGGAGAGGACCTGAACATAAAATGGCGAGATTAGACTACTTTCTATTATCATCATACTTGCAACTCTTTTTTTTTTTCAAAAGACAGAAATTCACACTTGATACCGCTCCGACCATAACCCAATAAGCATAAAACTATCTTTTGATAACCAGCCCCGGAGGAAAGGCATCTCGAAGTTTAATAACAGCCTACTCAGTGATTCAGACTATGTAACTGCTATTAAACAAGTTATAGCTGAAACAATAGACCAATATATAAATGATAACACAGGAAGTTATACTATAAATAATCAGCTTCTTTGGGAAACACTAAACATTATGATAAGAGGGAAAAGTATAGCATACGCCTCTTCTGTAAAACGTAAGGCGGGCAAAAGGCAACAAGAAATAGAAGATCACGTAGAAGTTCTGAATACTGAACCCGACAGTCGGTGTCAGAAGAGGTGTGATCACTTGAAAATGAACTTAAAACCATTAGAGATAAAAAGCTTCAGGGAATAATAATGAGAACAAAATTAAAATGGATAATAGAGAGGGGAAAACCTATCAAGTACTTCTGCAACTTGGAAAAAGACATGAAACGGAAAAAAAACATTCCCAAGTTAGTAAAGGATGATGGATCGGAAATTACTAATATACATGAGATTCTAACCGAGCAAAAATAATTTTACGAAAACTTATATTCATCAAATCTATGTAATAATCAACCTCTTGATACAGATGATACTTTTTTGACAAAAGTAACCCCTTTTTAAGCAATGACGAAAAAATTCTCTCGAAGGACCATTATCACCTTCGGAAGGCTTGAATGCCCTTAAAGCAATGCAAAACGATAAAAGGTTCCGACGTCTTCACCGCCTAGTTCTATAAATTGTTTTGGAAGGACATTGGCAATTATCTAATAAACTTGTTGAATTGTGGCTCTGCATTGGAACAACTTTCAACTAGGACTGTCACGATTCATCGATTAGTCGATTGTTGATCGGTGACAGCGAAATCGATTAGTATTTTTCATTGTCGAATAATCGGTAAATTTTATGAAAAAACTATTGTTTCTAACGGTAAAGAGTTAAGAACATCGATGTTAAACCCCAAGAAGCCGTTGGAAGCATTTGTCTGTCAGGTGCATTCATCAAAGCTTTGATGCTCTGAACTTTTGAACCGTCAGTGTAATAATCAAGACCGTTCGGCATTTGCGAAGTTCGCAACTGCCGACCGGTCTTGATTATTACACTGGCGGTTCAAAAGTTCAGAACATCAAAGCTTTGAATGTACCTAAAAGAGGATCGTCTTCGTTTTTTAACCGGAGGTAGGTCAACTGACTTGAACTTCATTTTTTATCGACGTCAGAGAGAGGGAGAGGGGGTTATCTAGGTACGATTAATCGATTATGATTGATTATTTGCGACGATTAATCGATTCCTAAATTAAAAAATCGTGACAGCCCTACTTTCAACTGCACAGAGACTCGGAATTATTGCATGTATACCAAGACAAAACAAACCTAAAGAATACATAAAAAATTGGCGCCCCATATTCCTAATTAATGTAGATACAAAAATAGGATCCGCAGCAAATAGCAAACCGAGTAAACACAGTTCTTCCCAATTTAATTTCAGACACCCAGCTCGGTTTTATGAAAGGTCGTTATATTGGCGAGTGTACTAGATTAAATTTCGATTTAAATGCTAAATGTGAGAAACTAGACATTCCAGGCATCCTAGTTCTGATAGATTTCGAAAAGGCCTTCGATTCCCTGGAATGGATCTTTATCCAAAAGACGATGGATTTTTTTTAATTTTGGACCCTCTATGATAAGGTGGTTTCAAACCTTCTTTAACAGCATTTCCAGTTGCATACTTAATAATGGCCATTTGTTCTGAAAGATTCAATATAGAACGAGGCGTAAGACAAGGTGGTCCTTTGTCGCCGTATCTTTGTATTCTTAGTGTGGAAATTCTTAGCGCGTCTCTAAAATTTAACCCCAATGTATATGGAATAAAGATAAAAAATTCTGAATACCTAATAAGTCAATACGCTGATGACACTACCCTTTTTTGAGTGATGATGGATACTCTTTACACAATACCCTGAATATGGTTAAACAATTATCTCTTATCCCTGGCTTAAGGGTTAATTTTTATAAAACGGAAGTTGTATGGATAGGTTCCAAGCGGGGTTGTGGTGAAACATTACCAACAAGCGAACAAATCGTTTGGAATCATTCCAGATCATTCAAATTTTTGGGGATTGAATTTAATCTCTTTAGCTACAATTATATACTAAATAATTACACTAACAAAATGCAGAAAAGTGAAAAATTGTTAAGTAATTGGTCATTTCGTAACTTAACAATACTCGGAAAAATACCATTATAAAAACTTTGGCTTTACCAATTCTGAAACATTGTTTTATGGTTTTACCAGACCCACCAAAGGAGTTATTTAACAAAATTCAAACATTTTTTTATATTTTTTTATGGTCCGGAAAAGTTGAAAAAATTAAACGTACAACAATTATTGGCCTCTTTGAAAATGGTGGAATTAAATTTCCCAACGTTGAAGTTTTAGTCATGATTTAAAAATGATTTGGATTAAGAAATTAATGGACCCCACATCGTTGGCTGCATGGAATACCCTTGTAATTGATGAGTTAGAATTGTTCGGAACTTACAAACTTTGGCACTTACATAAAGAAGGTTTAAAAGTAGTTGGAAAACATGTGAACACTTCTGGAAGGATGTTCCTTTGGCCTGTGCTCTTTTGGACAATATCAACAACACAACCCTCCGCAGACATATTAGGCAAAACTATTTTCTTGAATAATCAAATAAAAATTAATGGACAACTTGTTTTCAATACAACTTGTTGTAATAAAGGTATTTGCTTTGTAAACGACCTAGTATCTGACAACAACAGCCTCCTAACCTTCTCTGACTTCTCCAACAAGTAAAACATCAATACCCCATTTACAGTTTTTCAGGGTGTTATAAATGCATTACCCAAAGCTTGGAAAACGGCGACCAGATCCAATGAACCTCTGCATAATATTCAGCACCGAGACGTTGAGACGTTAAAATCTACTAATAAAGTCTCCCGAGTCTTTTTTTAATTTTTAGAACTGCACACAGCACCATCAATTCATATGCAGAATAAATGGAATGAGGTTTTGGATATAAATCTGCACTCAGATTACTGGAAGTTTATATATAAAATCCCATTTACAATCACGGACGATACATATTTACAAAGTTTGCATTTCAAAGTTGTCCACCAAATTTTTTATACGAATTGAAAACTGTATAAATGCAAACTCTATGAAACGGAACTACGTACTTTCTGTTGCAATACAAAGGAGTCAATACTTCACTAGTTCTTTGAATGTTATGTTGCGAAAACAGTTCTTCTGAATTGGTGGGAATATTTGAAGGACAAGTGTGATGTTGAGTTTCCCTCCACCCCAGAATATATTATTTTAGACTACAGAAATACCCACGCCCCTCCCAATAACACAACAGACTTCTATATGTTGGTCTACGAAAAGTTTATTTATTCCTGCAAAGAGAAAATTAACCTACCAGCCAAGACAAGATTTATTAAACAATTAAGAAACTACAGAAATCCAGAACTCATGTCCAAATATACATACTCGAATAAACGTACAAAGGAAATAAATTTAAGGTGGGATACAATCAGTTCACTACTAACTGGTTAACCCCTTTTGTATTTGTATATACTGTTTTGTTACGATAACGTTGTGACAACGCAGATTGCGATCGGCGTTTATAATACCATGAAATGTTTATATGTTACTTGTAGCGACGTTACACAGTCTGGATAAGCACTGTGCGTTGCTTAGGTTCAGTCGCATCGACCCTTTACCTAAAACAACGTTTTAATAATATGTTGTTCCCTGCAGAAAACGACAATTTTTCAGATTTTTCCTTCCAGGCCACAGCCTCTGTCAGGGCGGTGGAGCGACCACGATGGGCTCGCCCCAGTGATGGGTTATGGGCTGTGTTTTGGAGGGGAAGTATTTGAAAAATTAATGGAACTGCAGATTGTCTTTTCCATATGGTGCTGGTCCGTTTCATCCATTATGTTGGGTAAAGGTCTAACCTACTTCTGGTACTTTCACGTCATTTCATTTAACCCTTTACCTAACCTGAAAAGCAGACGACACTTGCAAAAATAATTCTTGAATAACTGATTTTTTTCATTTTTTGTCTCAAAAACATAGGTTATAACCCTCGTTGGAACGAGCTCGTTCCAACGAGTTGTCATAACCTATGTTATTGGGACAAAAAATGAAAAAAATAATGAAAATTAATTGGCGATTTTTGAGAATAGCGCTGGCCGGTTTTGGCCGTTACGTTAGGTAAAGGGTTAAACAGTAAGGTGAACAGTAAATGCGTGTAATCCACCAGCTGTTGTATAGAATGGTTCAGTCTGTGCATGTTTTGGATCGTGTTAAAAGGTGTCTCGCTCAAGTCCCCACATAGAACAGACTATCAACCTACAAAGGTCATTACAGAGATCTGTACACGACAGCCACTCGACCACTCTTACAATATTTGCGAGAGTGGAGAGGCCGTGACACCGGATTTTATATAAAATGACATTCAAGCACCGACGTAGTCACATCTTTGTACATGTACGTAAATTGATACACATGTACCACCTCGATCCCCTACCAAAACTCAGACGGCAGCTTCCTGCAACACAGTGCAACTACAATTGATACTTCATATCACTATGAATGAATAACAAACTTTGTTATTTTTCTTTCTGTGTCATGTATAAAACCACTTTGTAAAATTATTTCATGAAAATTTCATCAAATGCTTTTGAATGTTATTAAAATCCTAAGATCTGAATAAAAAAATTAAAAAAACAATGTTACTAAAACGAAGAGTCAAATTTAACAAAAAGAATGCCAGCATGAAATTTAGTTTCGCTAATGAATGCTATTTCTAAAGAAAAGGGTTGTACCAAACGTGAACATTAAGTAATTCAAGGTTTAGGTAGCAACGTCTGATATAATCAAATTTTATTGTGTGAGTGAGCCATTCACACATTAACATCAGATTTTATCAAACGATGCTACCGAAACTTTTCTTACTGAAGTAGTTTTCTCTACCACATTTAATGCCAATAGTAAATAATTATTCATTAACAATAAAAGTAATTGTCCCCGTCAAACCAACGATTAGTTTGTAAATTTATTTTTGCAAATAAAAATCTTTATCTGACATGGAAAAATAATAAACGAGAAACCACGTGGGGGGAAGCTTGAGGACCGAAAGAGAACCGCCGAGCAGTGGCGAGCAACCATCAAATATTACAACTGACTAACCCGGCCGAAGCAGGGTTAGCATTGGTTGAAGGCATGTGTTCCACCAACGTGCCATCCTCGATAGTACACTGCATAACCGTGCCCCTATGAAGACAATGTGATCAAATATCTTGCCCAACGGCACAACGCGGAGACCCAGATTGGATTTGAACTGTCGTCTTTTCAATCTCCCGCCTAACTACTGAGCCACGTTGCTCCCCAATGGATCTGATTAATCTGTCTAAATACTTAAGATGGTTTGTCGCCCAGGCTGTACCCCCACCTGGGCATACCGCCTAGTGTGGGTTATTCGAATAACAACTCGTGGTAAATTTCATCCTAATCTGATCGCCAGTGGCTGAGTAATCAGTGCGGGCGGATGGACGGACGAAAGAAAAAGCCACACAATACATTTTTAATCACAACAATGTTATGTTCTACGTGCCTAACACAGTGTTAATAGTCACACAAGTCGAATTAGACGTACACGTGCCCACTGGGCACAACATAAACACACAATGTAATGCTCGTGAGAGCGTATGGACGGAAAGACGGGTGGACGGAACAATCTTGGTCGAACGCAGTCAATCCAGTATCTTCGAGAATGGGGTACAAAGGGTAGTTGCGAATAAATATCCATGTTATTATTTTATTGCGTTTTCTCGTTTATCAAATGGATATTGTGTGTCAAAACTGCCACATAAAACAGTATTAATATCACCAGCTACATGTACAGTACATGGAGAGTGGATTGTAAATAAACCACCCGCGGAGTGGAGTTATCACCCGAACTATAACTTTCAAATTTTGTCCATATCGGCAAAAAACACGAGCAATGTTTCAGCCAATGGAGCTCCGGGTTTAACCTGGAGGTCCATTGGCTGAAACTTTGCTTGTGCTTGTTATGCTTTGCAACAAATTTGTAATTATTGCTTGGATGGAATCTCCAGTCTGCGGGTGATTTAGTGATAATACACTCTCGACGTACTGTACTGTTGAAAACCACGTCTTTGGATGGGTTAAATTGACATTGATTACATTTCGAAAGTATTTCGTACCGAAAACAATGTTTGTGCTCTCATGCCTTATTTCCATAACCTGAAATGATGGACAGTTGAATGCAAAAATAAAATTCCGTGCTGAACTGCCCTATTTCCAAAACCATGTTTAAATGCTCATGTTGTCTCTGTTTTGCATTCAATAGTAAAATGTGTACAACTGATTGATTATAAAACATTTTAACAAGGAAATTTTATACTTGTTATGAGTAATTCATAAATGAAACCGTTTTTATTAACATTTTATTCTACCTCCCCTTATTCCTGGGTATTTTCGTCGCCCATTCGTCAGATTTTGTGCATGTGATATAATACGGTTCGATGATTGGTTAAAAAGATAGGGCCATGTGGCATGGACTTGATAAGCCATATTGGAGATGGGGCTTTTTTGCCCGACGTCTTACGTGTAAATGAATAGGGTTAGGTAAGATTAAATGAGGGAAATGGGTAGAAAATCGACAGCTGATTACAACGACACCAATATCTCTTTTTCGTACCAAAATGGACATCCGACCTCATAGCACTGAGGCGACGAAATATGTAACACCGAACTATTTATTCCCAGCGCATAAAATTTAAACACTTTCTTGAAAGAGGTGTATCAGTTGGTTACTCGTAAATATATCGCACGGATATATATGCCTAAATTTAAACTCTTACATTTGTGTGTGGGCAGGGGTGGGGCGGGGTGGGGGTCGGGGCGGATGGCTGCCACTAAGATTTTATCACACATGTATATATGTTCCCGCGGTAAAAGGTTCAAGTATTTACTTGAGGTGTGGGGGGGGAGGGTAGGTGGGGGAGGGGTACGTAGAGGTATGATTATTCACATACTGTTTGATCAGCAGTTATTTCACAGAAAGAGATCTTTTTCTGGGGTAAAAAAATACATATTTACTTGTACTACTCAGAGATACGTGTATTCACATACTGGTTATACATTAATATATTTTCACATAAAATATCCATGCCCAGTGTGGACATTTTAAACTCTTACATAGAAGGAAATTGTTACTACTGGAGATATGCAAAAGATACACAAAAGCACTAACAAATATGTAGATGTATAAATACACAAACTGGTCTTCGGTTCCAATAAGTACACTGAAGCTATCACTTTCGTATGCAGTGACCTACAATGATAGAGGTGAAAATGCTCTAATTTAATTTTTTGACTCCAGAACAGACAATTATCCTACAGTTAAAACTAGAAGTCCTGTCATGAACTGTGCGCTTATCTAGGCTTAATTGCGCGTAGGAATTGTGCGCAATTGCCATATCGAATGACACTCAAAGCATGGCAGGTTCTCCTTGTTACCCATAGGAAACACAAGCAATGTTCCTGCCAATGGACCTCCGGGTTACCCGGAGGTCCATTGGCTGAAACTTTGGTTGTGCACAGGCCGTATGTGCAGACTTTGATAGCCCTACCATCGTCATAACGCGTAGATTAACGCGCAAATCAACGTGCTATTTGTGCGCATTTCAGGACAGGATTCTAGTTTTAACTGTATTATCCTACCAAAGTGTTCAAGCAATGCTTTAATTTCCTTTCCTTCCCGAGGCTGCACGTACTTTGGAAATAGTTAGTCTACCCCTACATAATGAATATGTACTCGTTCAATTGCTGTCATTGAACTGACATGGAATATACTACCAGGGTTTGAAGGGTTAAAGCTCACCCAATAAGAATGTATACTGAATTCTATGAAGTCTTCATTTTCTATACATTTTTACCCAACAAAAAAGTCAATTTCAATTTCTTTCTGGTAGCGAACATGCGTCCTTTTACACTATAAACTGTGAGCAGGACAATTGACTGCTGAAGTCCAACACCACTTTGAGGTCTCTATCTATTGGAATGATCAATGAAAGTTTGCAGTGTGCTGGTACTAATATTTGCAGTCACTTCTCTTCTATCCATTTATTTCTATAATACAAAGACTAGACCGTCTAGTATAATATTCTAGATTGTTTACTCGTAGTTTCAACCTTAAAATTCCACCAGTCAAATCTCATGAACGCTTCCTTGGTCAGTTTCACTTTCTTGTTTGATAATAATAATATTATAAGTTGCTGTGATGAATTGACTGTAACATGGTCTGAGGACTGCGACTCGGTGCGTATGTCCAACCAAGATGCGAAGCAAACCTCGGACCATGTTACCGTCAATTCATCAAAATAGCATATATTTTCCAATAAGACCCTACCCATAGTCCAAAACCCACATCGAGAAATGAACAAGGTAACTTTCAACTTCAACGATAACAAATTGAGTAAATAAGCCTCTCTTGTACACCTCGTCATTGGACAACAAAAAATCATTAACTTGGATAAAGGCTTCACAAATCCTTATTGTGTTCTGGTCCAGTGCCGCGAACATAAATGGATGGCTCACGACACAAACAAACAAAAACTCGCCTGAGAAGATGGGTATTGAGAGACGTATAAAATGAGTCCAAGCTTTGCTTCACCATGAGATGACCAGGAGTTTGTTCCACAGAAGTGAAGTGATGGAGCTTCGGAGAATGTCCTGTCGCCTGATGCTACCATATGTTCAGGTATGTGAACGAGATTGTTTGCAGTGACTGACCTCATACACATTGGTGGTGCATAAAGTTTATCCAAGCTCCGTCGATGTGAAGGAGCAATGCTGTTGAGTAATTTGTAGATTGGGAGGATGATGTTAAAGTCAGTTCTCTTCCTTACAACGTGTGAAAACTTGCAAAACTGGAGTAATGTAGCAGAATGTCCTTCTGCGCCACTTCTCTCAGCAGGGTTTTGCATGGTCTGGTGTTTATTGATCAAATTCTGTCCACAGTCAAAAGGCAACAACTTGCCGTAATCCAAGCGACTTGTCCCCAATACGTTGATTGCGTCTCCCACATTTCTCAGGTGATATAGGATGTCTTGTATACTCCACTTTCATGCTTTTCTTGAAGACAGATTTTCGTCCATAAAATATCCCAGTTTGCGAACCGAGGTAGACGGGGAAACTCCATTGCCTTCAAAACGAAGATGAAGTTTCGTCAGATTTGATAGTTGTTGGAGTGGACGAATGTAAATAATAATGCTTTTTATCACACGCCTGTTCTATGAAATCCTCATCTACAGCAAGCAACACCAAACCATGCGGAAAATGAAAACATACAGTTATAACTAGAAGTCCTGTCATGAACTGTGCGCTTATCTAGGCTTAATTGCGCGTAGGAATTGCGCGCAATTGCCATATCGAATGACACTCAAAGCATGGCAGATTCTCCTTGTTACCCATAGCAAACGCAAGCAATGTTCCTGCCAATGGACCTCCGGGTTAGCCGGAGGTCCATTGGCTGAAACTTTGCTTGTGCACAGGCCGTATGTGCAGAATTTGATAGCCTTACCATCGTCATAACGAGTAGATTAACGCTAAATCGACGTGCTATTTGTGCGCATTTCAGGACAGGACTTCTAGTTTTAACTGTATGTACGGAACGGAAATAGTTGATAGACTATTGTAAAATGGAAGCTAAATTCCTTTGGAATTTTCTACAAACCGTGCAATGCAATTACAATTTGAATCACTAGCGATAGCGGAAAATCGCCCCCTGGGTTCCAATGTGTTCTATGTGCCAGTAGGATTCCCCTCGAAAATTCGGTTGGAGATAAAATGTATTCATTTTTGTTGATAGTTGTCAAATGAATTGCTGAGGGTCCTTCAAATAATTGTTTTATAGAATGAAAGCATGTAATAAACACAGAACGACACCTGCGTGTGAATGGGTTAATCGATATGGCATTTGTGCCATCACAAAAGGGTTAATTGATATGCCATTTGTGCCATCGCGGAAGGATATCGTGTCGTTCTGTGTATATGTCTTTTTCTGAATTTAGTTTTAAGAAGTTTGCAGTCATCTAGACTTCCATATGAGCTATACTTTTCTCTAACATCTTTTACAGCCCCTTTCACAGCTTCAGTTATGAGATACTCCGCATCATCATATTATAGAGACTTTATATATTTATCATATGACTCGTCCGTTTTGTTCACTTTAAAACATTTGATATTTTAATTTCATATTAATCAGTGATAAATAAAGCCTCCCGTCAATTTCATTGGTCAATTTCAAAACTAGACAATTTGATTGGCTGAACAAAATACAACTGGGCCGCATTTTCATAATTTACGCAATTAGAGTTGGGAGCTTTCATTGGTCAATTTCAATACTGTACAATTTGATTCGCTAAACAAAATACAACTGGGTCACATTTGCATAATTTCAGTAGGGAGAATTACGT
Source organism: Pictodentalium vernedei (assembly GCA_031216915.1). NCBI lineage: Eukaryota > Metazoa > Mollusca > Scaphopoda > Dentaliida > Dentaliidae > Pictodentalium > Pictodentalium vernedei. The sequence continues at coordinate 507,824,924 of CM062293.1, forward strand.
TATCTGTCCTATTTAGGGTGGGTTATATTATATTAATCTTTTACCTACAAAAAAAACGTCATTCATTTTTTTTCTATTTTCACTTTTTGCTTCCAAAACATAGGTTATGACCCCTCATTGGAACGAGCTCGACGAGCTCGTTCCAATGAGGGGTCATAACCTATGTTTTGGAAGCAAAAAATGAAAATTGTTAGTTATACAGGGATGTTTTTCCAAGTGCCGTCTGCAATTCCAGTTAGGTGATGGGTTAAAAAGTCCTCCTAAGTGGCTAATTTGTGCGTGTGTGTGTCATATGATAAATAGAATATGAAATGAGTGTTTTTCTCATATAATATTTATGAAACTCGTCCGAATTTTCCGTTTGGTCTCGCCAGCGGCTCGCCAAAACGGAAAATTCTTAGACTCGTTTCATAAATATTATATGAGAAAAACACTCATTCCATATCCTCTATTTATCGATGAGCTACAGCGTCATTGTCAGCAACAGACACATCCGCAGATATACCTAACCTGATTTGTGCGGCGTGTATGTTGTGAGCCCTTAAATGTTTTGTTATGATTTCACATGCATCACATCGAGAAAACAGGGTTTGCTTTGAATTCAGTTAGGGTTAAAAAATTAGAAGATGCGTCATTTCAAACTCATTCATTCAACACCTCATCGGGTCTTGCACCTCTTTTTCTCAAACGTTACATCAGTCTGCAACATTGGATTCCACATTGGGTTCTCACTTTCGTGTTTAAAATCAAACCATCCAAGTCTTTTTGTTAAAATCACGTCCTAGACAGACAGCAGAAACATCAGGTGACAAATGCGCCGTCATCATTATGCAGGTGTTATCACAGATATATCTAATCAGTTTTCAAAAGTTGTTTACACAGGTTGTAAAAAAAACCTCGTAAACTATCCAACTCTCCAACATTCCTTAACCCAAATCTTACATTGGTATAAGAAAATCAGTCTTTCATGAATGGTGGTCATCTCAACGAAAGCACGTTAATGATATGGGACCATCAGACGGAGAGGGGAGTGGAGGTGACGAAGAAGCAGGGATGTGCCTAGAGGGTCTTGGATGTGCCTAGAGGGTCTTGGTTCGGGGTTGTGCATCCGCTGAATTTTCAACTGTAACGCCCCTGACTACAAAACATCCAACCTTTGAGAAAACCATTTGCACCCATCCCGCACCCACCGCCCTTGATTAAGAATGTTCCAACTGTTCTTTGAGAATAATCAGCTGTTGAGTAGATTCGAATGCACTCTCTCTCTCTCTCTCTCCTCGTTTTCGAAATATATAACCTTTGGTTTCGAGAGCTGAAATTCGTACCTCGAGTGCAACAATGCGCTATCTGCAATGCTTTAGAATTTGAGATGGCTAGGGCCCTGCGAAGCTGAGATATTCGATACGATTTCGAACCTGAATTGTGTATTCGGTTCGATTCGAAATCGGCTTCTCGATTCGTTTCCTCTCGAATCTTGTTCATATGAATACAGATTGGTATCAGTCCTCTTCGTCGCCTCACGAAACGTGTAGTTCAGATTGAAATTGTACATGGATAATGTTAAAATAAAAGACTGAGTGTTACAATGTACTTCCGCTGCATTAACACAACTAATATCTGAACTCACTCCTCCAACCATGATAATTCCAGTATCACTAATCCCTACGGCTGTCAAATGCAAATTTAAAGTCTAGAAGCAATGTCAACGGTGAACTGTAATCCTGACACTGACAGGGTAATATTCCAACTACATCATCAAGGCATGCCTTCGACGAGGGCATGCCTTGATGATGTAGTTGGATTATTTTCTCAGTCGATACTTGAGCCATCACAGTCGGAACAAATCACGTTCATAGCACCCCAACCCTTAGCGGTCATCTTCAAGATCCCTCTGATTCGAGTCGAGGTTCGATGTGTGATCGCATGGCCCTATATGGTGCCCTGTTGCATCTAAATGGACGAACTATTGACGATTTCAGTACGCAATGTCCGCTTATCTAGGCTTAATAGCGCGTGGGAATTGCGCGCAATTGTCATATCGAATGGCATCCAAAGGCACGGCAGGTTCTCCTGGTTACTCGTAGAAAACACGGGCAATGTTTCTGCCAATGAATCTCCGGGTTACCCGAAAGTCCATTGGCTGAACCATTGCTTGTGCACAGGCTATATGTACAGAATTTGATAGCCTTACTATGGTCATAACGCGTAGATTAACACGCAAATCGACGTGCTATTTGTGCCCATTTCATGACAGGACTTCTAGTTTTAACTGTACCTGTCTAACATGACCCACATGGCCGGCGGCTTATTAGCATATTTAATGAGCGCAGGATTATTCAATCATTGCAAGTTATTTGTAAACAATCAACATGGTGTCACGTTTCGGAAATATTAGCAGACGGACGTTTGTCGAAGAAAATAGAAATGAAAAACACAGACCGCAAAACCAAAGAACGCTTGACTCTTTTGTATGAATTTGTGGATGAACGCCATTATGTGTGGAGCAAGTTACACGAAATTTTCCGTCGAAAAGTTATGCGAATCTTCAGGATCCCTCTGATTCGAGTCGAGGTTCGATGTGTGATCGCATGGCCCTATATGGTGCCCTGTTGCATCCAAATGGATTAACTATTGACGATTTCAGTACGCAATGTCCGCTTATCTAGGCTTAATAGCGCGTAGGAATTGCGCGCAATTGTCATATCGAATGGCATCCAAAAGCACGGCAGGTTCTCCTGGTTACTCGTAGAAAACACAGGCAATGTTTCTGCCAATGAATCTCCGGGTTACCCGGAGGTCCATTGGCTGAAACATTGCTTGTGCACAGGCCGTATGTGCAGAATTTGATAGCCTTACCATTGTCATAACGCATAGACGCATCTCGTTTGAACATAAGTGCCGAGCCACAGAACATGTTACTGTCAATTCATCACAATAAGGTAAGGCTATCAAATTCTGCGCATACGGCCTGTGCACAAGCAAAGTTTCAGCCAATGGACCTCCGGGTTACCCGGAGGTCCATTGGCTGACACATTGCTTCTGCACAGACCATATGTACAGAATCTGATATCCTTGCTATGGTCATAACGCGTAGATTAACGCGCAGATCGACGTGCTCTTTGTGCGCATTCATGACAGAACTTCTAGTTTTAAATGCATGTGGATCTAAATCACTACATGTATGTTAAAAACGGTGATAACCACAGATAAAATATCATGAAATCTACTACCATAGGGTTTAAAATTTCCAACTGTTGATCGTTTGAGGTTTAACATTCCTAATTATTGAATATGGCGGCCTGGATTGGGGCGGGGATGAGACTGTTATTATTCCTGCTGGGAGTGTGTTAGATGTGTGAGATGGGGAAATCTCACCCGAGGGCAAGATATTTATGCCAGACACGAGGCTTGTCGAGTGTCTGGACCAAATTTATTGTCCCGAGGGAGAGATTTCCCCATGTGACACCCTCCCCCATCAGGGATAATTTTTTTCCCCCACCAAAACACTCTGACGTCATCAAAAGTAATTCAGGGGCACGAGCAGCTATATCGAACATTTTGTTGTCCATTTCTGAAAGAAAACTGATTTTCTTATCGGAAAGAGTGCATAAAAGTTATGTATATACCACAGGTATATACCACAAATCAAATACCAACGCTGGCAAGACAGTGGTTACGATTTGTAGCGAAATGAACATTGACACATTTCCATGACGTCATATTGTAAATTCTGCAATGTATTTGAATAAATTTTCGACGGGAATTTCGTGCAACTCGCTCCACTTATGGCGTTCATCCACAAATTCATATAAACGAGCCAAGTGTTCTTTGGTTTTGCGGTCTGTGTTTTTTATTTCTATTTTCTTCGACAAACGTCCGTCTGCTAATATTTCCGAAACGTGACACCATGTTGTTTGTTCACAGAAGTATCTGCAATGATTAAATAATCCTGCGCTCATTAAATATGTTAATAAGCCGCCGGTCACGTGGGTCATGTTAGATAGATATCTATCTCACATGGCAGTCTCAGATGACACACGCATATCTTGTATAGGAAGTGTGTGTGGGGGGTGGGGGGGGGGGGGGATTCCCTATCGACATGTCCCGACGAAATAGTAAGATCGTGTTTGTATTTTGAATCGATTCTGCCGACTTTTCAACAAAGTAACTTATCTGATTGATTTAAAGAAATAGATAACTGTGAAATTTTATTGGTACAGTACAGTCACCGTGGACTGGTCGTAATTCTCACGCGGGCAATGATGACCACGCATGCGTTTACCGGGTAATAAAAATCATCATCAGCAATATGATAATTAATGAAGCACCGGGTTGTAACCGGTGCCTCATTAATTATTTTTTTTAATGATTATTCCTATCATTAGTGCTTGAAATCATAATACTGAGTCCGTGGAAATATTACCCACTCATGGAAAGTGACCAGTCCACGAAGACCTTACTGTATTTAAAATAAAGAGTCATTATAAACAGTCACTGTTGTTTGTTATACCCTTCAGAGATTTCTTCATACATGTAATTCAAATCCTCAAAATGTATCTTGTCCTTCAGAAATGTTTTGGCTATGGCGTCTAGACTCTAAAACACATGACTAAAATAAGTATCTTAAGCACTTGCGTGTTTCAAACTGATGAGTGTTATGGTGTACAAAGGGGAGACTTCCGTCTTGTCAAGATCACTACTTACAATTCAGTGAATAAAAAAAAATCATTTGAAAATCTTCTATCATATTTTATTCCAAGTTTTTAGCGAGTTAAAGGGGCGTTTTCAGAATTTTCTTTATTTTTCCTTTTTTGTCTTCAGTTTTTTTTTATAACCCGCTGGGGCACAAGGATGGCGTGATTAAAAGTATTGTAACGATCGATTCCGGGCTAGGTAGAAATCTCACAGGAGGCAATATTCTGGTAACTAAAATAAATCAACAAATGACTAGTTATTTCGGGCCGTCGGTACGTCGATGGGCGTGGGATCTCATTGTGAGAGCGGGGGTGAGGCTAGTTCAAGTGTATTTACGTTGTTTTATGGGATGGTAAGTCTGTTTATAAATGTAGGTGGGTACATATTTCCCACAACAAAATAGAAGGGGAATGCAGTTTTTTTTGTTATGAGGGTTATATGGCCACGATTGGATTTTAGGGAACATACGTTATAAAGGCAGAAAATTGTCATACAGTAGAGGGATCGAATGAGGTTTACATACAGACGGATGGAAATTACACCTGTATAGTACATACAGTAGGGGATGGGAGCAGGCAAACATACAGACGGGTGGAAATTACACCTGTATAGTACAGTAGAGGGATGGAAGGAGGCAAACATACAGACGGGTGGAAATTACATCTGTATAGTACAGTAGAGGGATGGCAGGAGATAAACATACAGACGGATGGAAATTACACATGAGTAGTACAGTAGAGGGATGGAAGGAGGCAAACATACAGACGGATGGAAATTAGTACAGTACAGGGAAGGAAGGAGGCAAACATGCAGACGGATGGAACTTACACCTGTATAGTACAGTAGAGGCATGGAAGGACGCAAACATACAGACGGATGGAAATTACACATGTATAGTACAGTACATGGAAGGAAGGACGCAAACATGCAGACGGATGGAACTTACACCTGTATAGTACAGCAGAGTCATGGAAGGACGCAAACATACAGACGGGTGGAAATTACACCTGTATAATACAGTAGAGGGATGGAAGGAGGAAAACATACAGACGGATGGAAATTACACCTGTATAGTACAGTAGAGGGATGGAAAGAGGCAAACATACAGACGGATGGAAATTACACCCGTATAGTACAGTAGAGGCATGGAAGGACGCAAACATACAGACGGATGGAAATTACACCTGTATAGTACAGTAGAGGGATGGAAGGCGGCAAACATACAGACGGATGGAAATTACACCTGTATAGTACAGTAGAGGGATGGAAGGCGGCAAACATACAGACGGATGGAAATTACACCTGTATAGTACAGTAGAGGGATGGAAGGCGGCAAACATACAGACGGGTGGAAATTACACCTGTATAGTACAGTAGAGGGATGGAAGGAGGAAAACATACAGACGGATGGAAATTACACATGTATAGTACAGTACAGGGAAGGAAGGAGGCAAACACACAGATGGATGGAACTTACACCTGTATAGTACAGTAGAGGCATGGAAGGACGCAAACATACAGACGGATGGAAATTACACCAGTATAGTACAGTAGAGGGATGGAAGAGGGCAAACATACATACGGGTGGAAATTACACCTGTATAGTACAGTAGAGGAATGGAAGGAGGAAAACATACAGACGGATGGAAATTACACCTGTATAGTACAGTAGAGGGATGAAAGGAGACAAACATACAGACGGATGGAAATTACACATGCATAGTACAATAGAGGGATGGAAGAAGGCAAACATAAAGACGGATGGAAATTACACCTATATAGGACAGTAGAGGGATGGAAGGATGCAAACATACAGGCGGATGGAATTTACACCTGTATAGTACAGTAGAGGGATGGAAGGAGATAAACATACAGACGGATGGAATTTACACCTGTATAGTACAGTAGAGGGATGGAAGGAGATAAACATACAGACGGATGGAAACTACACTTGTATAGTACAGTAGAGGGATGGAAGGAGGCAAACATACAGGCGGATGGAAATTACACCTGTATAGTACAGTAGATGAATGGAAGGAGGCAAACATACAGGCGGATGGAAATTACACCTGTATAGTACAGTAGAGGGATGGAAGGAGGCCAACATACAGAAAATTACACCTGTATAGTACAGTAGAGCGATGGAAGGACGTAAACATACAGACGGATGGAAATTACACCTGTATAGTACAGTAGAGGGATGGAAGGAGGTAAACATACGGATTGAAATTACACCTGTATAGTGGTATAATATATGAAGCAACGTGTATTGTTAATAGGTGACGTTTAAATTATCAGGTGGCCATGAAAAGGGATGTTGTAGGTTAGCAAGTAGCCTAATCTTCTGAGAGCGTGTTACATGCTTACGTGTCTGCAGCCCCCCCCCCCCCCCCCCCCCCGCTCCCCACACCCCAGAGTTGTCTTCCTGACATTAAACTCTGTCGGGCAAAAAGGGCACAGCCCGCGACCCTGAAAAAATAGTCCAGTACGCCCATGTTGCTTCATGACTGGCTAATGCAGCTGATTCAGTAGCGTTTCAGTGACAATGTGTAAAACTTTCGCGACAAAGGTCGCTATCTTCTGGGAGTTTGTAACTTGTTTCCTGACTAGGTTATACAGCTTACTGCTTGTTTAGCGTTTCGGTGACTGTAGTAGTAGATGTGGATATCGGCCCTATTCAGCTGGAGGGAGAGCCGGAGGGCAAGTGCCGTCATGTCACATGACCCAGTGGCGCCATGTTTGGTTGTCGTGGTAACCCGCGTGAGTGGCCATCTTGTGACGTCATTTCCATAGTGATGCGTGGTGTTAGTGCGCATGCGCAACGCGTGTTGTTAGGGTGATACGTGTTTCCGTCGTCCATTTTGTATACTGGAGGCCGCCATCTTAGTTTCTATGGTAGCACGTCATTGCTATGTGACCCAAAGGCTTATAATAGGACAGGGGTATGTTCGTAGGGTATGTTCGATTGAACAGGACTAATTTCCTGTTCGATGAATTACCACAAACAACCCGACAAGTTTTACTGTTTGGAATTATTTCAGAATTCTCTGCTTCTATCTATATATACAATAGTTTTCGTCTAACTAGGCATGTTCCACGTTCTGGAGTATACTCCAGTAGCGTAGAAGAGCCTACCAGTTGGAACAGTTTACCTTATTATTACTATATTTAGTTTTCCTGGTCTATTCTTGTTAGTTCTGACCCTATTCCGAGTACTCTTGTTGTTTCATTTATCTAGATCATTTATATTCAATATAACTAACCAATCAGATTGCTTGATGTGCCATAACGTGTACTTAACAATACAGAGTTATCTCCCCTTATTACAATGAAATCCTATCCGAGTCTCATCACCTCTATATCCAATGGCCACGTCCCATGGAATCCCATTTTGTGAAACGTCTGTGGTTTTGGAATCCCGTTTTTGTTGTATGAGGCCATGAGGGCTATGTAAAAGCCCTGAATGAGGCCTCGTTTACTATCCCCCATAGCCTCATTTTCTCTACCTTTTGGAGAATCCCTTTTATCCGTATGAGGCCATGAGGGGCATGAGTAATCCATCAATGAGGTCTAATGTAGTCATACCAACGGCTTCCATCTTATCACCAGCTCCAAGGCCACTACTGGTCTTTGGTCTGTCTGTCCTATCATTAGCTTTTACAACAGTCTTGTTCTATTGCGGCCTTGTACCAGCACTATGGGCTTCTGTTATTCTTCCCCATATCTCATCCATTAATATTGACTTGTATCACTACTTCCTAGCTATACCTTCGCTCAGTCCTTCAGAATATTCAATCAGATTTCCCCTGTATACATATAAACTGTATATATAAGGAATTCCATTACTGAGATTCCTAACCGATTCCGTAAAATTTTGGTCGTTAAATAGACCTCACCTGTATGCTTTACAGACGTTTTTTAACGGCTCCCAAAGTGTGAAATCTTCAAATACATCTCCTGAAAAATCTCAAAATATCCACTCAGATGCATGGAATTGGGACCCTGGAATTTATTTTTTTTATACCGACGACCATCCATCGCCCGATTCCGCACCCCCCCCCCCCCCCCACAGTCCCTCCACACACAAAATCATTCAGCCGTCCCTGCATGGTGTCCGTGTTGGCATACCGTTCGGCGGCTGGATTTCCGGTCAACATCGGAATATTTATAAACTGCTCTCTCTTATGAGTAAAATAAATTTTTTCCAGCCCTACCCTGCCCTTGGCAACGGTTTGGGTTTTCTAATGGTCGACTGGTCATGCAGATGAAAGTCTTGAAACGCATCAAGGGACCTAACGTGAAAAGCCCCAACGGCGGTTGCACAAGGCGTGTCTTGTTTCAACTTCGAGGTATAACAGTATTAAACGTTTCTCCAAAGCCGATCATCATAACGTTTAGGCGACAAAAAACTCGATTGTATCTCTTTAATTTGGCATTCACGTATCTTTGTCAGGTATAGCCCTTCAGACAACCTTTTCGATCACGAAAATAACCGGCCAAACAGACAAGAAAAGAAGTACAGGTCACCTACATATTTTGTCGAGGAATTCCCTGCAAATACACACCAATAATCAATTGTATGTTTTTTGGTAAAACAAAATGATCAAATCACTTTTCTTATTTAGCTTGAATATTCAGCAATAGTGTAAGATGTCAGTAGAGTGTTTCAGAAAGTTTATTAAAACAATATATATTCTCCAAGCCTGCTTGTTTTAGAAGATTACATCAGTTCTGAGTTTAACATCTCCAGAAGGGTGCAACGTTTCAAGAAAAGTAACTCTAATTCAGATATTTAGAACAGCCATACCAATAATCAACCCCTACCCTACCAAAGATACATTTCACCTATTTCGTATGATAAAAGAGACGTTCATGTTTTATAATTCACTAAAATACCTGTGTGTGCGTAATTATGTGCCACCTGTGTTTAGAACAGATCGTGTCATAGAACACAGACACGAGTCAACACATCCAGCATATGTCTATAGCCTTCATATGTTGCGTACACACAGCTACACTAGCACACAGACACGTTTCATAGAGGTAGAGACGTCAACTGGGCGAAGGGGTGTAGACACAGCTAGCAAGCATGTAGTTGTGCAACGTTTAGTACAGGACACACAGTGTTTGTGAGGGGCAGTTCGCAAGTCTTCTAAATACAGATTATCATGATTACGCGCATGTCCTATAATTTGTTTCAGATTCGATGTGGTGCCCAGAATGGGATCTCAACGAGCCGGCTTGGCCGGCGAATTGTGATCCCATTTTTGGACACCGCCGAGAATCGGATGCAAATCACGGGACATGCACAATATCATGATACATCATTTATATAACAATTCTGTCACATACACAGATTACATCTTAAATTATGAAAAACAGTTTTGGGACATAATTTTGGGCGAGAAAAAGTTAAAAAAAATATTTTATGGAACTATATTGTTGTGCACTCTAACAAACAATGAGTAATGCTGTCACCACAATTTTCAAAGTTGTGTTGTCAAATTATTCACTCTCACACTCTCAGTGTCACATCCTATGATGATACGCTTGAATTGACAAGTGTGTAATATTGAATTGTGCAGTTTGTTTTTATTTAGTGTGTGTTGTGTGTCTGTGCGCGTGTGGGGGTGGGGGGGGTGGGGAGGGGGTATTGTGATAGAAGTTAGTAGTGTTAGTAGGTACGATACTGATAGATATTCTTAATGACGAGTTAGGCCCTGTCTGTAAAACTAGTTGCTTCCAATGTACTTGCAATAGCAGAACAAGTTTCTTTTTGTTACTTATTTATCGGTGTTTAATTAAGGTCACACATTTATGTACAATAGCTAATCGCGACCGTGACAGTTCTACAGGTGGAGGAAGCCGGAGTACCCGGAGCTAACCACCGAGCTTCGACGAGCTACTGTCAGATACTCAACAGCCTAACTCTGTTCAAGCTCCGCCCAAGAAGGTTTACAGTGGTTGAAGACATGTGCAACATCGACGTGCAGTACGCCTTAGTACACGGTGTCATCGTGCCCTCATGCAAGCAACCCGGATAAAGTGCCTTTCCCAAGGACGCAACGCGGGTCGTCCCGGACGGGGATCGAACTCGGAACCTCCAGCATAGAAGCCCGACAGTCTACCACTGAGCCACTGCGCTCTTCCTTTTGTTACTTTTATTAAACGAAAGAGACAGATGATTCAGAGAGATGTCTGGTGTTTGGATTATTAAAAGTAATAAAAGCGAACCTGGAGTTATTTTATATTGTTTTCTCAACAATCACTTGCTTCTTAATTGGACCTTCCTTGCTAGTTTAATAATTTCAAGGGAGATAACATTAGCGAAAGCCTATATTGAAGGAATGAAGTCAGGGGTGAATAAATAACTTAACACTCTACCAGTTCAAACTGTTCAATGTGTCATGAACATCCAGCCCCATATGTGAACAGTTTATAAGGAGATTAGGGTATGGCGAATCACGATTTTTCGGTCGAATCGAACTTCGAATCGATTCAGGCAAAAGGTTCGAAACCAAATCGAATTTGGAATTGAATCCACTTCCCACATATATGATACTATGGCAGTCTAACTAGAGATGTCTTCCACTCGTAAAAGTAGATGTGCCCATTAGTACCACTTGTTTATCAGCTGTTGAAGGCAGCACAGTGGCTCAGTAGGCAGAGATTGCAGGATGGAAGCCGAGAGGGCCTCGGTTCGAACCCCATCTGCCGCAACCGCGTTGAGTCTTGGGCAATACAATTAATCCCAACTTCCCACGGGGGGCACGGTGGTCTTGTGTATTAAAGCGTACTGCAAGTCGATGGTGCACTTGTCTTCAACCAATGCTAACGCTGCTTCTGTGGTGTTAGTACGTTGGGAAGTATGACAATTGCTCGCCGTTGCTTGGTGGTTCTCTCCGAGTATTCGGCTTCTTCCACCTATAAAACTGTTTGACACGAGGTGACCCTGACTGTCGAAAGTGTCGTTAAATTCCAATAAATGAATAAATCAGTTTAAATTACTCGAAACTACCATTTTGAATGTATCACAACCAAAATTAGTTTAGACATTTTTTGTTCTGCATATACTAATGGTAACCACTCGCTCCGCAGTTACCTTAGCTGCGGGATGGCTTGAACTGAGAATTAATCAAGGTGGACGAGTGAAACTCCACATACTGTCTCGTGGGTAAAACAAGCACCATCTGCAGTGCTTCGGCTTTTAGCTAGACGCAACTCGATCTCCGCTATCGCTTTAAATGACATTTCTTTTTAACCTTTTGAACCCCAGTGATATATTCCATGCCAATTCAATAGCAGCAATTAGGAGAGTCAGTATTCATTATTTGGGGTAGACCAATCAATATTTTCAATGTGCAGCCTCAGGGCTGCACGTTGAAAATATTGATTGGTCTACCCCACACATTTACTGAACAGCCATTCAAAATAATGACGTTATGACGGATCATGTTCCTAACCGGAAAAGCGACCGCTCAGTTTTAAAGGGTTAATGAATTTACGAATAAATTAGGCCTATCTAGGTGGAGGAGATACGGCCAATCTTGTTTCTCCGAAAAGTGTAGGATGAGATATCCTCTTCAAAAAATTGACAATAAAGGCATATATGAAATGTTGGATTCTTCAGGGTTCATTTTACCGAATAATCGAGATGGTGTCGAATCTTATAGAATCAGTTAAACGATTTGAATTCGAATCTAGATCTAGAATCTAGAACGTTCTCCGCGCCTTAGTATATATAATTACATTGTTAATGTCGGTACATGTTTTGGGTCCAAATACTCAATTCCCATTGGTCAGCTGGATGAAAACGTCATGACCAAATGTAATTCATTTTCCAATGAATACATTTGGTCGAACTTCGACCCGCATTTACGGTAGAGCGCAGTTGACAGAATGTAATTCGGGCGGTGTTTGGGCGGGTTTTTAACGTTTATCGCCTCTCGCAGTAATCAACTCCGCTGCTGTTTCTTTGGTGACATTTCCCAACTGTGGCGTAAAGCCCGTTACTAAAATACTCGTTTCCATTTCTAAGGTTGTGAAAATTAAAAATCAGAGTTGTGCACTTTGTCTTTTGTGTGAGGGTGGTTTTTCGCCTCGTTCGTTCGTACATGTTTTATTTCGTCTTTCTGGTTTGTTGTTTGGTAAAAAGTAGTTTAAACAGTTACGGAATGTAATTATAAGAATTGAATTCAATTTTTATAATCTTTATTGGAGTAGGCCTATGAGCGTGTGGGAATGGGTACAAATTCTATGAATCCCTTCGGGGTTCATACATAATTTGTACCCATTCCCACACGCTCATACTCCAATAAAGATTATAAAAAAATGCATTCAATTCTTAAATATATTTTACCTTGCTGCGGAGACGCAGGAACTATTGGTACTTTGTCCGCCACAAATATCTTCGTAAAATCCACTTTCACATAATATATCTTTGAGTTTAATCTGTAAAATAGAACAAATGCATTGCCAGAAATTTAGGAACTTCAGGGAAATGAATATTCTAAAGTTGACTTTGTCATGATTTTATTCCATAAATGGACATTTATTCGAACAATAAAAGCCTTGTATAAATATTTGCTTTATTCACCTAGTAGACTGATAAATTTTCCCCGTAGGTTTTACTCTAATAAAATAATTTATTCCTGTAGTAGAGAAGGCCTTGTAGACCTCTGACCTCTGACCTCTACCGCATTTGTGTAGCATAATTAATAGTTCAATGTTGTTTTCTTTAAACCTTTTGGGAATATTACACAATAATAGTAGAAAACACCACACACTTTGCATTTAATAAAGTGTTTTTGCAAGTTTAGCCCAAGTTTGTATGGGAATTATTTTTAATATTACTGCGCCTTGTTTATTTTTGCCAATTTTGCTGGTCGATCGAATTGGACCAATGTGCTCCTCACTTCTCGCTGTGTTTTGTAGCGAGCAACAGAACGATTTCGCCAGGGCAGTCCTGTAAAAGACTGATGGGATAAACAGAATACATTTATTCTACTCGAAGAAATAAGAAGGAAACCGACTTGCCAGAGGCTCGTCGGTTTCATTCTTAATCCTACTCGAAGAATAAATTTTGGAATGAATGAGCTGTGCTCTCTGTGGTGTGTTTGCCGACTGTTGCTCTCGGTGGAAAAGTGGGAAGGCTTTGGTGTTAATTGTGGTGGATTTGCGGCTGTTGGTCTAGGTAGGAAAGTGACAAGGCAACGGCGTTAACTATGGTGGGTTTGCCGGCTGTTGCTCTCGGTAGGAAAGTGTCAAGGTATTTGTGTTAACTGTGTTGGGTTTGCTGGCGGTTGGTCTGGGCAGGAAATTAGTAAGGCATTGGTGTTAACTGTGGTCGGTTTGCCCACTGTTGCTCTGGGTAGGAAAGTTGCAAGCCGTTGGTATTAATTGTTGGTCAGGGTGTATTATTTTAATTTTAATCTATCCTATGATAAAATCGATTTATTTTACGCTAGCCTGTGAATAATCGCAAATTATATGAAATATATTTCTCGATGTGCATTGACTTGATAGATAACGAGGAATATCCCTCGGTAGCTTCCTAAATGACGTCACGCCACAGCGCATCACTCGATAACGTTACAAGCGATTCGATGTCGGCTTTACACGCAGTACCAGAAGTTCATGTTATTCCAAGCCGTTCTGATGTTTCTGCGGCTGAAGACAATTGGTTTATACCATGATTGCCTATTCTACTATATATAAAAAGACTATGACATGGATTTTAGCTTTACACACCAACCGTGGTGAACACGCTAGCAATGGGATTTCACTGCTTAAAATTGACACCTACAGTGGAACTACATCCAAGCTGACCTTTGGAGACCGCGACCTGAATGCAAATTTGTCTAAATTTATCGCTCGTCTCGTCGCGAAGATTGAAATAAAAACGGCAATTATTTATTACGTTTTTAAATGAGTTTACCTCATAAAATGCCAAAAATAACAAACATGCGTTGACTCATGTTAATAAAGCGCCAATAACTCGAAATAGTACGATATTATGTTATTAAAATAAAAAAAGGCCCCGTGGTTTGCGAGTTTCTTTTTCCATATTTCGTTTCGGCGATAAAATTGTCAGCGAAAGTTCCGCCCACGAGTGCTCATGCAAAGAAAACAGATTCGCAGGTGTGAATATTGTATTATTAGGCTTTTTTCCCTCTGGAAAAGACTTGTTATTCTATGGATTATTATTTTATTTTTTTTTTCTTGGGGGGGGGGGGGGGGGGGGGGTTGGATTTTTTTCCCCACACATTTTATCCGCAGGAGTCAGAAGCCATTTTCAAACCGATTTTCAAGAAATTTTGCACACTCATAGACGGTCACAAAATCTAAAAATATACCGAAGCGGAATTTTCGATTTAACCCTTATTTCGCCAGAATTAGCAAAAAACTGCCAAAATTGGAGTTTATAGGCACTTTCTCGAAACACGTCTTGTAGATGTTTTTAAAACATTCAGCATTATTAGACCTGTCTGTGACACGACCATTCATATACAAGAGATATTAGGCGATGCATATGGTAACCCTCCACAGGCTGCCAAGCATCGAAATTTTGATGAAATGGGCTGTTTTCGAGCTCCTAAAGCACCCAGAGGATACACGGGAGATAAACATAACTTAATTTACTGAAAGTGGGATTCACCGTGAATCATTTCTGTAAGTAATAAGGGTATTCAAAACTCCAAGCGTTAACCCGTTTGAGGCTGTTTAAACTGCAATACCCCCCAAAAGCTAAAAAAAATCCATGTTTTCTGTGGATTTCTCTAAACGAGTCTTGTAGATTTTCTAGAAAAATTGGCCACTCGCAGGACCTGGTGTGGCAATACAAGTTGCATGGACAAAAAACTCCGGTGAGCATTTGTTAACCCTCCACGGACTGCTAAAAGTAAAAATTGTGATAAAATGGGTTGTTTTTAGACACCAACAGCACCCAATAGGTACGCCACAAAGAAAAGAGCCTTCTTTTATTGAGCGTAAAATTTATACGGAAATATTTTTGTAAGTAGCAAGGGTATTCCAAAGTCGAAGTCTTAACCCATTTTGGACATGCTACAGAGAGATACCCCTTAAAAGCTTAAAATTCCCATTTTCTGTGTATTTCTCTAAAAGCAACTTGTAGGTTTTCAAGAAAAATTGTCTATTCGCAGGTCTTTGTGTGACACTGCAAGTTGCATGAACAAAATATTCCGGTAAGCGTTTATTAACCCTCTACAGGCTACCAAGCATCGTAATTTTGTTGAAATGGACTGATTTCGGACACGCACAGCACCCAATGCATACCCGAGAGATAAACATAATCTCCTTTGTTGGAAGTGAAATTCACTGAGGACCATTTTTTTGTAAGTAGTAAGGGTATTCTAAACACCAAGCGTTAACCCCTTTTGTGGTGGTTAATAGTGATACCCATCAAAAGCTTAAAAAATTAATGTTTCCCCTGGATTTCTTTACAAACATCTAAACCCTTTACCCAACGTAACGGCCAAAACCGGCCAGCGCTATTCTCAAAATTCGCCAATTAATTTTCAAAATATTTTCATTTTTTGTCTCAAAAACATAGGTTATGACCCCTCGTTGAAACGAGCACGTCGAGCTCGTTCCAACGAGGGGTCATAACCTATGTTTTTGAGACAAAAAATGAAAAAAAATAATTATTCAAGAATTTTTTTTTGCAAGTGTCGTCTGCTTTTCATGTTAGGTAATGGGTTAAAGGTTCTCAAGAGAAAATGGTCATTCAGAGGTTTTGGTGTCACATTACTAGTTACATGGATAAAACATTCCGGTAAGCATTTGTTAACCCTCCATGGGCTGCTAAATGTCAAAATTTTGAGAAAAAAATCTGTTTTTGGACACCAACGACATCAAATGGGAATGCCACAGAGAAACGTAACTTCTTTTATCGGACGCAAAACTGATAGGGAAAATTTTTTGTAAGTAGTAAGGGTATGCAAAAATCGAGGTCTTAACCCATTTTCGACTGGGTAAGGAGAAATACCCCTTAAAAGCTTAAAATTCCCATTTTCTGTGGATTTCTCCAAAAGATCTAGTAAGTTTTTTTGACCATTCGCAGGTCTTTGAGTGACATTACAAGTTGCATGGACAAAATATCCATATAAGCATTTGTTAACCCTCCGGAGGCCGCCAAGCATAGGCATTTTGAGAAAATGGGCTGGACTTGGGCACCCATAACACCCAATGTGTACCTGCGAAATAAACATGACCCCTTCATTGGAAGTGGAATTCTCCAAGGATCATTGTTGTAGGTAATAAAGGTATTCACAACACAAAGCATTAACCCGTTTAGGGCTGGTTACAGAGCAAAAGATTAAAACTTCATGTTATCCGAGGATTTCTCTAAAACCATCTCGTAGATATTCAAGAAAAAATGGCCATTCTCAGATCTTAGTGTGACATTACAAGTTGCATGTGCAACATATTCCAGAAAGCATTTGTTAACCCTATGCAGGTTCTCAAACATCAAACTTTTGATGAAATGGACTGTGTTTGTGTATCCACAGCACCCAAAGTTAAGAGGAGAGATCAACATAAGCGGAAGTAGAATTCTCGAGAATTATTTTTGTAAGTTATAGAGGTATTCAAAAACAACCCTTAACCCGTTTTGCGCTGGATAAACAATGATACCCATCAATTGCTTAAAATTCAAGTTCTCACTGGATTTCTCGGAAAACATCTTGGACGATTTTAAAGAAAAAGTGGCCATTCACAGTTCTTGGTGTGACATTACAAGTTGTATGAATAAATATTCCTATTAGCACTTGTTAACCCTCTACAAGCTGCCAGACATCAATATTTTATAGATACATTTAGATAAAATGGACCATTTTCAAATAGCCACAAGACTCAGTGGGTTTGCGTCAAACAAACATAACTCCTTTTGTCGATCATTAACTTGTCGGACAACGATATTGATATTAACCCTCTCCAGCATTAATGATGATTTTGAGACTACTATACCCATCTTTCTCATAACATCAATAAAGGAACTTCAGTGAGACAGTTAAAAACAATTCATCAGGCACTCTGGGGTCATGAAAAATCATGGAATCTCATCTGGAAAAGCCATGAATCTCCACTCTGCAGGTGATTTAGTGATAATACACTCTCCACGTACTGTATAATAAAAAGACAATGTATGCTATTTTAGTGAACATCGGGAGTTGTCTAATTCCTGTGGACCTGAAAATATTAGTTTCCACTCGCTTGAGCGCAAGTGAAAAATTAAACTTTCAGGTCCACATTCATGAGAAAATTCCAGATATTCTATAAAATAATAATCATTAGAGAAGGAAGTCCTTTGGTCTGGGGTTACTGCTGTAAACTTCAGTTCAGTACTCAGCATAAATTATTCGAAGTAACTGAGCTGACTGGAGAGATTGTAATATACGCATCGGCATTATTGGAGAATGTCGTCTGCTGAGACAATATTCTGTGAAGTACATTGTTGGTAAATGCGACACTGGTGGTGCACAACTGCATCCCGAAGTTTGAGACGTCTGGTTGTTGAGGTTCAACCTCTCCATGGTGGAGTCTAGGTGTGTATAATCACTGGTAGTTCTGGAGTGATAGAGAGTTCTTTGTTTATTTATCCCTAATAAATGCCACTACTTGTAAAATTTCTAAATCTCTTAACAGCTGCAAATTAGTCGTTGTCACTGACAATTCTGACTATCAGCAGGATTACAGCGGACCAGCAGCTGTTACTTTTATCCAACACCGCGCCGATAACAATCCGAGTTATGATATCGCATGACAAACAGAATATCTCTAAAGAAGATTCCAGTAATCCCCCGTTGGGCTTTATTATGTACCCCTCCCCCCCCCCACCACCACCACCACCGAGCAGTAAGCCTGCTTTTACGAGCATAATTTATTAACACTGTCCGCTGATGAACGAGTCGACATTACCCAAATGATATTTCCCTTCCGTCAGAGCCACCGTGGCCTCTTCTGCATTACTGAACCATAGATGTCAACTCGTGGAGCATCAATGTGATCTCTGTTGCTGTTGCTGCTATGTCCTTCACTTATATTATGAACTCTTTTGTGCGTGAGTGTAGAGGTTTTGGTGGCATCTTGTTTCATAAAACAGCGGAATGGCAAGCAAAGCTTCAATGAATGAGGCAACGTTCGTGACCCAGTGGTCAATTCATTGAATAATTGCTGAAAACAACTGATTGCTGACTCTGAACAACAACGTTTTGACCTGTCCGGGGCGCCTGTTCCTTACGGTGGGACGCTTGCAGACCTTCCCGTCTCCGAAATAGAGTACGAACTCTAATGTGCAGACACTGTGTCGCAGGAACCAGAGGCTATATTTTATCAAGCAAAACAAACTGTTTTGATTTCTGCGAGGCACTCGTGCCACTGTTGATAAGCACTATCACCAGTGACACTGGTGTCACGCTGGTGTCGGGAGAGTGTATCTCACCCATTGCCCCATAAACCAACTTCGAGTTGTTTCATTGCTTCTAGTCTGCATTGGTTTGGAGGATGGGGGAGCCAAAGTTATTGGAATATTCCAATGCCCCATCCACAGTCACACATTCACTCAAACGCATACTTCATTAAATTCGCAATATTACAAATAGTTCATGAATAATGTACCTCACTTGACATATACTGGTCTGAATTCAATGAAATATTCTTCCAACCTGAAAGAGATGGCAGGTAGAACGCCAATCTGGCTATGCCATCTCCCAGCAGTATATGCTACTTGTTGCTATTTATAAGTTGAAATTTGTTACATTGTAAAAAACATGCATGCTGTTGAATAAAGTAGGGCTGATGTGAAGTTACCGAGATCGAAGGACGGTGTTAATTTACCTAGCCTGATAACTCGGCCGATGTGAAACTAACCAAGTAATAACCTCGTCATTTATTATACCGAAATAAATAATTACAAAATGTTTGCAGTTCTATTACCATTCTCTGACAATGTTACTCTTTTCCATTCTTTTCACCAAGTCCGAAGTTTTCTCTTCTCCTTGTTCGTTTATCCGAACATGTCCGCCTCCCCACTTGGGAATAGCAGAACTATCTCTTCTCACTCTGCGTGGGACCCTCGCTTTCGCCGCCGAATATTAGTTTTTGTTAAACTTGCGTTTGGGTTCGACAAATAACGGCCGACATCGATGTAAACAAATGGACTGCGCCTATTAAATCATCAAAGAGGGGGGGGGGGGGGGGGTGGACACTCTAACTAGTAATTCATCAAGGACGGCAGCTCTAGCGTGAGTCATATCAGCTGAGATTGGCGACATATCAGTCTAGTTTGAAGTCGCATCTGCCGAGCTTGATAATGGGGAAATTTGGGAAAGAAAATCATATCTAATAGATAAATGTTAACTCTTTGAACGCTGGTGGTATCTTCCATGTCAGTTCAATTGCAGCAAACGGATTAGTCGATATTCAATATTTGGGGGCAGGCCAATTAATGTTTTCAACGTGCAGCCTCAAGGCTGCACGTTGAAAATATTGATTGGTCTACCCCACGCATTCACTTACCAGCCACCCTACCTCTTGAAATTATGACGTGTCATATTCCTGGACCTAAAAGGTGGCGTCTCGGTTTCAAAGGGTTACTATTTTTTTTCGCTAGCTACTGAAGCCAACACTGATTACTATAGCTAGAGCGTAGAACTGTGAGATATTAATTTCGAAGGGTGGGTTGGCTTTCACAGTTTCCCAGTAAGTAAGTCGTCCTTGCAGCACGTGTGCGCACCTAATATCTCTCGAGAAGTATCCCAGTAGACGTCATCGGGAAACACACCTTAAAAAAAAAGAATTTCTACCGATGGTCGCTGTTGAGCGGCCGGGAGGGTATATACGCGCTTAGAGGGCCACCTCATTGTGGTAACGATAACATGTCATATGTCAATTTTGTCTATCCGCTGCTACTGACAACTCTGGTTTCTGTAGCCGGGATGGAAAACTTTGGAATAATTTGTGTGTGGAGGACTAAGTTTCCGGAAATGTTGAACATGCTAGGAGCACAGGATATGGGCATACGGGCAACCCGATATGTCTCATGGAGTTTCTTGATGGACATATTCTGAACGAATACAATAAGCAATGGGACAGTGCTTCGGAACAAGCACAACTCGACTCCAAAAATCACCGTATTTTGCCTCCGTAACATTGGAAAAATGGAAAAAAATGGAACATCAAGCGATTATTAAAAAGGTAGCGCAGGGAGGCACTTGAGGGACTAATGGAGGGACTAATGGGAATTTACTATAGAAAAACAATCCTATGTTAATTTTCCGTCACTTATTAGGTTGAAGCCTATGTGGGACTAATGGTAATTTACAAAAGAAAGACACTCGGGGAACCTGATATGAAGGAGCAAAGGATGATAGCGGAAAGTTGATTTTCTTTTTGTCCGGTTTAGAATTTTCCATATTCTTTAAATGGGGTTGTAAGTTTTCAAGAGGTTGGCTTTCCTGTCTCGTTATGGTAGACCAAAGACCGCAGTATGTGTTAATGTGCGTTTGTAGAGCGCCGAGTCTCAAAACTTTGTAAAAACAAATTACCGTCTGCCAACTCGCCTATTGTCGAGTTATGTTATGATCTGACTTCGTCGCAATTTGTACTCAAACTCTATCAGTTGTCATTCTTCCTATATATGTAGTATCCTATTATTTATATATGCTACACTCCCACCACATAAAAATGTATACATTCTCCACTTTCTTCATGTGAGGAAAATGTGGTGTCATATTCTACCACAAGTGATTTAACATTTTTACATCAGTTTATAAGCCATCAATTGTCATACTTCCTGCATGTAGTATACTGTAATGATCGAATGATAGGATGGAGCTATGCCATGCTTAGTCTCATAAAATTTTATCAGATATATATAATGAACATATATATAGACTACACAATCACTACATACATTTTTTAAATACACACCATTTTCTTCATATGAAGAAAAATTAGTGTACATATTGTACCACAATGGAATCAATTTGTAACTATGTCCTGTGTATTCACTATTGAACAGCACATATTGACGCAGGCTCTACCCACCCAGTCCTACCTTACATTCATTAGTTGATTTACCACTCGCCATGTATGTCAGTACCTCATCACGTGAATAGTAAGTATTGGATGTAACCCACGCCCAACACATGAAAGAGTGTATGTTGAATATGCCCCACCCCCCCCCCCTCCCCCATTCTATCACTCTTGACTGTCATTGTCTACAGATGAATTAAGTTATATACAGGTCACATCTCCTCTCATACCAACTCAAAAAGCTGTAATGGGTGGAACTATGTAATGTGTATTTAACAGCATATTTTGAAGCATGTTCCACCCACCCATTCCTACTTTTATATTTAGCAGGTAATTTACCAATTGTTATGTACATTAGTACCTCATCATGTATGGATGGTATTTGCTGTATGTATCCCATATCCGATCACCTGAAATAATTGTATGTTGAATACCCCCCCCCCCCCCCCCCTGTATGTACATTAGTACCTCATCATGTACGGTTAAAACTAGAAGTCCTGTCTTGAAATGCGCACAAACAGCACGTCGATTTGCGCGTTAATCTACGCGTTATGACGATGGTAAGGCTAACGAATTCTGCACATACGGCCTGAGCACAAGCAAAGTTTCAGTCAATGGACCTCCGGGTAACCCGGAGGTCCATTGGCAGGACCTTTGCTTATGTTTACTATGGGTAACAAGGATAACCTGCCATGCTTTGGGTGCCATTCGATATGACAATTGCGCGCAATTCCTACGCGCAATTAAGCCTAGATAAGCGCACAGTTCGTAACAGGACTTCTAGTTTTAACTGTATAGATGGTATTTGCTGTATGTATCCCATATCCGATCACCTGAAATAATTGTATGTTGAATACTCTCCTCCCCCCCTCCCCCCCCCCCCCCCCCCACCGCCCCATCACTCTTGGTCACACACTGGCACTGCTTACAAATTAACTAAGTTATATATAGGTCATATTCCACCCATACCAGCTCTGGATAGCTGTGATGTGTGGAGCTATGTCCAGTGTATTGAACAGCTCATATTGATGCAGGTTTTACCCACACAGTCCTACCTTCACACTTATTGATTTACTAATTGTTATGTACGTTAGTACCTCATGATGTGTGAATGGTAAGTGTTTTATGTAACCCCACACCCAACATATGAAGAAACTGTTTGTTGAATATACACTGTCACTGTTCACGAATGATTTGAGTTATATACTGGTCACTTCTCACCCCACAACATCTCTGGATAGCTGCTATGGTTGGGGCTAGGTCCTGTGTATCGAACAACACATATTCATGCAGGTTCTACCCACCATCCCACAGTGAACTTACCAATTGTTTTCTACATTAGTACCGTGTCATGTGTGGATGGTGTATGTTTTATGTATCCCCACGCCCACCTCATGGGATAATTGTATGTTGCATATGCTGATGTTGAAACAGCACATATTCATGCAGGTTCTACCCACCCAATCCTACAGTTAACTTACCAGTTGTTTTCTCATTAGTACGTCGTCATGTGTGGATGGTATAGGTTGAATGTATCCCCTCGCTCTGCTCATGAAATAATTGTATAGTGAATATGCTCCCCCGCCATCACTCTTGATCATGCACTGTCACTGCTCACAAAGGACTTAAGTGATATATAGGTCATATCTCCACTCATACCAGCTCTGAAAGAACATGAAATAATTGTATGTTGAATATGCCCTCTTCACCCCCCCCCCCCACCCCCCCCCCCCCCCGATTACTTAGGGTTATACACTGTCACTGTCCACAAATGGCTTAAGTTATATACAAGTCATTTCTCCTTTAACAGCACATATTGATGCAGGTTCTACCCATCCAGTCCTACCTTCACATTTATTATTTAATTTATCCATTGTTATGTACGCTAGTTCCTCCTCATGTGTGGTGGATGGTATGTGTTGTATGGGGTACCATTCCCATCACATGAAATAATTGTATGTTGAATATGCCTCCCCCCCTCCCCCCCCCCCCCCCCATCACTCATGGCTATACACTGTCACGGTTTACAAATGAACTAAATTATATATACAGGTCATATCTCCTCTCAAACCTGCTTTGGATAGCTGTGGTGTGTGAAGCTCTGTCCTCATGTATGGATGGTATATGCTGTATGTATCCCCTATCCGATCACCTGGAAAAAGTGTATGTTGAATATGCCCCCCCCCCCCCCCCACCGCCCCCACCACTCTTGGTCACACACTGGCACTGCTCACAAATGAACTAAGTTATATATAGTTCATATCTCCATCCATACCAGCTCTGGATAGCTGTGATGTGTGGAGCTATGTCGTGTGTATTGAGCAGCACATATTGATGCAGGTTCTATCCACACAGTCCTACCTTCACACTTATTGATTTACTAATTGTTATGTACGTTAGTACCTCATGATGTGTGAATGGTACATATATATACTGATGCAGGTTCCACCCACATAGCCCTACTTCGACATTCACTAGTTAATTTATCAATTGTTATGTACTGCAACTGTCCGCAAATGAATTAAACTATACACAGGTCGTGTCTCCACCCATATAAGCTCTGAACATCTCTGATGTGTGGAATTATGTTCTGTGTATTTAACAGCAGATATTGATGCTGGTTCAATCTATCCGGTTCAACCTTACATTTAATAGTTAAATTACCGATTGAAATGTACTTCAGTACCTCATCATGTGTGGAGGATATGCGCTGTATATATCCACACTCCTATTACATGAAAAATGTATGCTGAATATGCCACCCGCTCCACCTCCCCACGCATCATTGTTGGTTATATACTGTCGCTGTCCACAATTGAATTTAGATATATACAAGTCATATCCCCTCTCCTATCAGCTTTGGGTAGCTATGATGTGTATATAGTTAAAACTAGAAGTCCTGTCCTGAAATGCGCACAAATAGCACGTCGATTTGCGCGTTAAACTATGCGTTATGGAGATGGTAAGGCTACCAAATTCTGCACACACGGCCTGTGCACAAGCAAAGTTTCAGCCAATGGACCTCCGGGCATCCCGGAGGTCCATTTGCAGGAACATTGCTTGTGATTGCTATGGGTAACAAGGAGAACCTGCCATGCTTTGGGTGCCATTCGATATGGCAATTGCGCGCAATTCTTACGCGCAATTAAGCCTAGATAAGCGCACGGTTCGTGACAGGACTTCTAGTTTTAACTGTAGCTATGTCATGTGTATTGAACAGCTTAAATTGATGCAGGTCCCCCACCCTTCCCCTCAAACTCCCTCCACACCCAACCCCAAACAAATTACGTTGCATACAATATCTCTGGATAGCTATGTTATGTGAAGTTATGTCCCTTGATTTAGACAACAGACACTGAAAAATGTATACCACCTAAGCACACTCTTAACACTCATCTCAACATTAGAATTATAAATTGTTGGATATCTTAATATTTAACATGTAACGCTTGTGGATTATGTTACGTGTGCAGCTTTGTTTTGTGTACTGAATAATTTGTATTGATTTGTGCACCTCGCCCCGCCCGACCCTCCTCCCCCTTTACCGCACTCATATACACAATAAAGTATGATCAAAGAATTAAGTTAATTCACGGCATGCGATGTATAACTGTGCACTCACATACACAACAAAGTATGATCATAGAATTAAGTTGATTCATGGCATGTTATGTATAACTGTGCGAAGTAAAAGTATGCCATGCGTCTTGAGCAGCGTATTTCGGTATGGAAAACTCCTATCCTGGCCTAATACCTCTTGGAATATTTGGGTTTATCTCCATAGCTTTCTTGGTTCTTTTACGCGGAGACAAAGTATGCCATGCGTCTTGAGCAGCGTATTTTAAAATGGAAAACTCCTACCCTGGCCTAACACCTATTGGAATATTTGGGTTCATCGCCCAAACCTGCTTGGTTCTTTTACGCCATTGGTCAAATTTGCGAACTAGCAGTATGGCTCGGTATTATATAGTTCTACTGTCTCTCTAACGCAACCCTGTACTGATGTCCCCTGTGTGCCGAGCAGTATATATCACTGTACACATCCCATTCTGATATTATCAGTATAATAACACACTGCGCATTGCCAGTTTGTCTTAGATGCATACATTAACTCACAGAGCCATACAATTCTGGTGAAGCTTATGCCATTATGACAGAACATCTCAAATTTAGTAGTAAATCAATTGAGTGTGTGCAACTCCAAAGGAACTCAAAGGGAGGGACATGAAGCTCCCTGGACTCACTTTTTCACTGCACATAAATTCTTCCTCATTTGAATTGTTTTTTCTCTCTTTGTTTGCTCCAGAGAAAGCTTGTCTTTTCTGTTTTTTGGCTTTTTGTCTTCTCTTATAACTCTACAAACTTGTATCATGAATTGTCTATCTCACTTTACCACTATATGCTGATACGCTGACATGATTTGTATATATTCGTCATACACAAGTCCAGCTGAGATTTTCATGAGTCTCGGACTTATTTACAAATTGTATAGGTCAATGTGCATTTCATTGTCTTCTCGTGTACCGTACTCGAAGTTAATCATTAATGGGCTGACAACTATTGTTCATTCCCCGAAAACCTCGTGATATTTTAACAGATCGTAAGGCCACCGGTTTCTCAAATTAACCAGTCGGTGATATGGACAAATGGTAAATCTAGAACAAGTATTTGTTGATAGCCAAAATATACGCAACTCCGCCCATCATCGTATATATCCACACTCCTATTACTTGAGGCACATTATATGGAATCCCATCTAGTGTTATGGTATTCAGTCTCGCTGGACCCAATTGCCTTTTGCTCCAACCCAAAGCATCTCTTGTCATTCAATATGTCTCCCTCACGCACTTCCTCTCCGTCTCTCACACATACACCCACCCCTACACACCTATATACACACATCCACACATCCACCCAACCCCCTCACATGCATGCACCCACACACTCAAATCCACAAATCCCCCCCCCCCCCCCATACACACTCACATCTTTACTCACACACCGTAATAACCTCACACACAAATCTCCGCCCCTCTGTCTTAAAAAAACGACATTTCTCAATGTAACCCCATCACCATGGTTTCCCAGGCACTATGTCATTTTTGTTAGTATATTTTAGCTAGCCTTTTGATGAACTAGTAAGTACTGAGAAGATACCGCCCTAAACGAAGCCCCTGTATGCCATCAGCATGAATTTACTTATGATTTTGTTCTTTTTTATTACAATTTTTTGTTCTATATTTCTGCCAACTTTAATCTTTGTAATTATGTATTCTCTTGCAGATTGCTACCACAGTACTCAACTTTTAACATTTTTAGCTACAATTGACTATCACATAAGTAACAAAAATCAACATTCCTCGTCTCCAAACAATGATACGACCCTGACCTCTGGTTTTTATGTCGCGTGACACATCTTTAGACGAAATCCAGACTTGCGGAGATTACAACTTTATTAGTAAATATAACGACAGGATCACGACTACGCTAAATGATGATTCCGAGTCCCCATTCAACCATCAATAATTACATTGCTAATGTAGTTATACGTTTTGGGTCCAAATACTCAATTCCCATTGGTCAGCTGGATGAAAACGTCATGACCAAATGTAATTCATTTTCCAATGAGTACATTTGGTCGAACTTTGACCCGCATTTACTGTAGAGCGCAGTTGACATAATGTAATTCGGGCGGTTTTTGGGCGTTTTTTTAACTTTTAGCGCCTCTCGCAGTGATCAACTCCGCTGCTATATCTTTGGTGACATTTCCCATTAATGCTTATTTGCCTTTGGGACATCATTTAGACGGAACAAAGGCCCCGCGCTGGTTCTTGATTCCAACGACTGAAAGCCGTATGATTTTCAACAACGGCGAATGACGATTCATGGGGAAAAAAGAAGTAGTTTAAACAGTTACGGAATGTAATTATAAGAATTGAATGCAATTTTTATAATCTTTATTGGAGTATGAACGTGTGGGAATGGGTACAAATTGTATGAATCCCGAAGGGATTCATACATAATTTGTACCCATTCCCACACGTTCATACTCCAATAAAGATTATAAAAATTGCATTCAATTCTTAAATATTTTGAAAACTGTAAAAATCACATGCCATGCGATTTCTGAGGAAATATTGCACATCTTGATAGAAATCTTACTATTTTCCACGTAAATTGTAGAAGCCTTAACGCCCATTGGGTTTCACTTAACGCCCTGTTGTATGATCTGCAGAACCAGGAAAATGTTTTCGACATAAGAGGTCTCACAGAAATATTTAAAATACATGAAAACGTCTACTATAATCCTCATGGCTGACAAGACATTCTGACAAATGTTCGACCTGACGACGGGAGGGGAAAGGTGGGTCTCTTTATCAAAGAGCGTATCAAATACAAATTACGCATTGATTTATCAATATTTACTCCTCATGTATGCGAGTATTTATTTGTTGAATTATATGTAAAACATAGAAGACCAAGCATAATTGGGGTCGTAATATAGGCCAAACATACAACCCAAAGCTGACCTGGATCTGTTCGTGTCACAAATTAATAAAATAACTGACATAATCAATCTGGAACATAAAAAATGCATTCTTGTTGGAGATTTCAATATTGATCTTTTAAAGATTTCCAACCATGGGGGAACTGATGAGTTTAGTGATACGATGTTTAGTCAGGGCTTTTTACCCACAATTAAAAAAAACAACCAGGATTACGTATCGTTCTGCCACTCTTTTTGATCTTATATATTCCTACACGACTTCCACTTCTTTTCAATCAGGAATAATTATTACCGATCTTGTCGATCACTTTGGAACTTTCTACATCGACTTCGAACTAAAACATACCGACACCCCTGAACCGCTAAAATCAAGAATACTCTCCAGCCAAAATATTTCTACTTTTAAAAAAATACTTCAAGCGCAAAATTTTCAAAACATTCTGGAATCAACTTGTCCAGATGAAGCCTACGAAAACTTCCTGACTCGTTACAATCAGGCCTTTGAGACCGCTTTCCCATTAAAAGAAATAAAGCATAGGAACAAATTCATCAAGCAGCAACCCTGGATGACCAAAGGTCTGTTGACTTCGTCTAATATGAAGCTAAAACTATATACAAATCAGTTAAATAGCCACACAACTGAAAGTAAAAGTACTTAACAAACTTTATTGTCAAGTTTTCAATAAAACCAAAAGAAGTTGCAAAGCGCAATACTATAAAAATGACATTAAAAAAAAACTTGGCAGATGTCAAATCAGGCAATCCAAAAATTCTACGGGACTTCCAAAATCCCTTCCAATTTTAAAGCCAATGGTAGAGACCTGACGAATCCTTTAGAAATAGCTCATGAATGTAAAAGTTTCTTTGCCAATATCGGAAAAACGACTAGTTAACAAATCCCAAATTCCAACAAGCTTTTTCCAGTTACTTAAAAGGAAACTTCCCAAATAGCTTTTTCTTAACCCCTAACTCTCCTAATGAGGTTATAACTACAGTTGAAACTAGAAGTCCTGTCACAATTAGCGCAGAAATTGCTCGTTAGTTAATGCGCTTCTTACCGCAGAAGAATGAAGTAGTCCAAAATACACGATAACGTTTGCACTGTGAAATACAAAATAAAATGCCCGATTAGCGTGGTGGATAGTAAACTCATGTACTGAACCGATCAAACAGAAAGAAAATATTGAAACTATAGTCTGTGGAGGGTGGATTATTAATAAATCGCGGTGGGGTAGATTTGTCACTCATTAATTATTTACAAGTACTGAGGACAAGACACAGGAAGCACTTGTAAACTTTCATCACATGGACCACCGGGGTATACCCGGTGGTCCATGTGATGAAATTTTGCAAGTGTTTCTCTTGCAGTTATGAACAATTATAAATAATTTTCGAGTGGGAATATATGGCGCTGCGATTAAGTAGTAATCCACTCTCTTCAATTTGTATATGCAGTCGAATTTTAATATCTATTTACGTCATTACATGTGCATGTATCCCAGTAAAGGTTAGGAATGGTGTTAATGATCTCTATTTACTAGTATAGAATTATTGGGTATTCTGTTTTTCTACGGGAATTGAGTTATACTAAAGAGCTTGATAGGGCCAAAAAGTGCACTTACTCAGTGCGCTATTACTTCAAAATAGTGCACAATACAGTGACAGGACTTCCAGTTTCAACTGTACAACAAACAAACTAAAATAAAAAAATAGCAAAGATTGTGATGAGTTGACATCTAGTTTTATAAAACAAACGATTAGCGTTACAGCTATACCACTGACTCACATAATTAATCTTTCTTTTGAATATGGAAGCGTGCCAAGCCGCATGAAAATTGCCAAAGTAATACCCATATTGAAATCAGGCGATATGCTTATCTTCAACAATTATAGACCCATTAGCATACTCCCAATCCTTTTGAAAATTTGGAAAAAATAATGGTGATTCGACTGAATGACTTTTTGACTGACAACAACATTTTGTATCCGCATCAATATGGCTTCAGGAAAGGTCATTCAACAATTTATCCTCTCTTGCAGCTTCTTCATCATGTCTATGAGGAAAATAACAAATCAACCAAAGATAGCACATCAGCATTTTTTTTTAGACTTTTCAACAGCATTTGATACAATTAACCATTCTTTATTACTTAAAAACCTAGACTTTTACGGGGTTAGGGGCACTGTAAACTCTTGGTTCCGTAGCTACCTGACTGGGAGATATCAGTATGTGGAATTCTCCACTAGTAAGTCATTGCGCGCATACATAAAACGTGGTGTCCCACAGGGCTCTATACTGGGGTCCGTAATATTCCTGGTCTATATTAACGACATATCCAGTTCCACTACTTTGAACCTACTTTCTTTTGCCGATGATACGACCGGCCTCACATCTGATCATAACACCAATTCCCTTTACAAGATAGCCAATACCAAACTCAATTTTATACACGCATGGTGTTCTGCAAATTAGTTGCTATTGAACGCCAATAAAACTAAATGCATTTTAATCAACCTTACCCACCACGATGCTAATGCATCCAATAGTTTGATCCAAATAAATAACATACCAGTAACCCAAGTTGATACTACAAATACCGAAAATTCCATCAAATTCTTAGGAATTCATATTGATGGCAAACTAAGTTATAATCATCACGTATCCTCTCTATGCGCAAAAGTTGCAAGAGCCATCTACGCAATCAACAAAGTGAAGAGAATTCCCCCACACAGCACCCTGCTATCTTTGTATTACTTTCTTGTACACAGCCATCCTTTATATGGAATACGAATTTGGGGTCACTCCAAGTCCGTCGGTAGACTATTTTTATTACAGAAACGAGCTGCCCGTATCATAAATAACAAACAGTACAACTGCCATACAGATCCATTATTTCGTAGCGACGAGATACTGAAATTACAAGATCTTCATACGCTTTATCTGCTTTTATTCGTACATGACTGACATTATGACAACCTGCCCTCTACCTTCCGCGACTATTTCCGCCAGATCGTCAACCCGTCTGGAGTTACTACGAGGCAATCAGGACAGTTGAAAATATTTAAATCTAGAAACAAATCAGTTCAACTTCTTCCGTCAATCTTATATCCTACAATCTGGAACAATCTCGATATAAATATTCGTACCATTTCAAGCAGAAACATGTTTAAAAGATCCCTAATAGAAAAGTCATTGGAATCATACTCGCTTAATGTAATGTGCAATAATCCATACTGCCAAGACACGTCTAGCCGCGTTAAAGTAATCTTGTTGTTATATTATTCCACGCGTAGTTGTCTTCGTAATTCGAGGGCATACACCGGTTTTCAGTTGTAAACACAGCACAATACACTTCTCGGGATCCTTCACTTCAACAACTGTTAAACAAATCTTAACCCCTAAATCCTTTACTCCATTATGCCGTAATAATTACATTGTTAATGTAGTTATACGTTTTGGGTCCAAATACTCAATTCCCATTGGTCAGTTGGGTGAAAACGTCATAACCAAATGTAATTCATTTTCCAATGAATACATTTGGTCAAACTTTGACCCGCATTTACTGTAGAGCGTAGTTGACAGAATGTAATTTGGGCGGTGTTTGGGTGGGTTTATAACTTTTAGCGCCTCTCGCAGTGATCAGTGAATATAGTTTACAAATATGCTAAATAACTTGTTTTGAACATTCCAAGTTTCGTTGCGAAAGACGGAAATTTGACAAATTTGGGTCAATGCCGAAAACCGGCGCTCACCCCAGAGTTTTGTGCTTTGTCTTTTGTGTGAGGGTGGTTTTTCGCCTCGTTCGTTCGTACATGTTTTATTTTGTCTTTCTGCTTTGTTGTTTGGTAAAAAGTAGTTTAAACAGTTACGGAATGTAATTATAAGAACTGAATGCAATTTTTATAATCTTTATTGGAGTATGAACCTGTGGGAAAGGGTACAAATTGTATGAATCCCTTCGGGATTCATACATAATTTGTACCCATTCCCACACGCTCATACTCCAATAAAGATTATAAAAATTGCATTCAATTCTTAATTAAACATGATTAACATAAGCCGAACAATTTAAATTATTTGATCCTGGCACTACCCAAACCTCAAGACCTTATGTAATCATTATCAATATTATTACAAATGTCTATCTGATCTATGTATCTAACCGTGACTCATAAACCGCCTAAGAACTTTGGCTATAGTCTTGATCTGCTCCCTCCCTCCGGTGATTTTTTTTTAAACAATATTTTATTTCTTTTGACAGAAATGGGTTTGGCAAACAGGCCATGCCTACATGTATAACTAGCCTCACCCTACATCGATATACAATACTGTTTTTTCAAAACGGTGCAAGTGCAAATGGAGAGAAATTCTTGTATCCTGAAGATGTGAAACCCCTTAGTATAAACTAGACACAAATAACGAATTGCCCTGAATCTTATCGGGCGCCTTCTCGTTTGATGGACTTATATAACTCATGTTGCAGCCTCATCAAGAAACCGAGACATACACTTGCTTGATTAATTATTGTATAGCACATACATGTATATACTACGGCTCACTGAAACGGTTTGTGCCACTGAGAAACACATGCACACTATTCACAATGAGATCATTATCTGCTAAATTGTGCATAACAAACAGTAGGTCTGAGACAGAAAGGTCCAAGGCGTTAAGGTTTTACAGGAGAGCATTACGTTTTTCAGTATAAAGATGACATTCCAGGAAATAATGCTCTGGAGTCTCATATATGTATCCACAATTACATCGGGGATTATCAGTGAGAAATCTTTCAAATTTATGGGCGTTCAAATTGCTGCATCCCAGTCGAAGTTTACAACATAAGATTTGATTTGCTCTGCCACCAACACCATAATACCATGGAACGCTAACGTCTTCACACGGTAGGGTTTTCTTAAAAGAATATAAAGTTACACAGTTGTGAGTGGAGGGGTCGACAGCATTCCAAGATCGTATAGCCGATGGCTGGAAAGACCGCTAATGACTTACTGTGCGACAGAGTATCTAACGAAGGGAATCTGAGTGTCTTAATGGGTATCGTGTAAGGTTACTAACTTGGACTTGCAGCAACCGAGATAAATAGTTAGAGGTGAGTTCATTATACATTTTGTAAAATACTGATAAATTGTGACGCCTTCTGCGTTCTCTCAATGTAATAACGCCAGTTTCTGCGTATAGAAGTCGATGATGAGTCCCTCTTGTAGCTCCACAGATAGTGCGTAGTGCATCCAGCTGTAGATTTTCAAGCTGGTCTAGTTTCATTGCCGAATAATTGTCCAAAATGATATCTGCATAATCAGACAGTGGTAAGATGAATGACTTGTAAAGTGTTAATAAAGCTGCTCGTGATATGCGATATTTAAGGCTTTGTAGACAATTTATCATAGGACTAACCATGGATACAACACTGTCCACATGGGCATCCCAAGTGCTAGAACTAGTAAAAAGGAGGCCCAGTTGTTTATGGGTATTTATTTCAGATATAGGTATACCTAACATATACAGTGGAGGGTATATACGGGGAGTGTGTCTACGGCTAATACACATAGACGTGGTTTTCTGAGAACCGAATAGGACTTGCCAAGTTTTGGACCATGAACTTATTTTATTCAAATCCTGATTCAGTATATCAGAAGATAATCTAGGTTTCTCAACTACGATGTATAACGATGTAACATCAGCATACAAACGGATATTGGACTTTATATCGTTTACAATATCATTAATGTATATATTGAAAAGAAGAGGTCCAAGCACAGAACCCTGAAGATGCGTTTAATGACAGACTTTTAACCATTTACTACAACTTGTTGGGTCCTATTCTCGAGAAAATGTTCAAACCACGACAGTAAGCTTCCACTGATTCCAAGAGCTTTTAATTTGTGCACCAAACCTTTGTGCCAGACTCTGTCAAACGCCTTACTTATATCACAGAAATCCAACATGGCATCCTCACTCTGGTCCAGGGCCCTACTTATAAAATTATCGATCTGGATTAACTAATATTTTGTGGAATCACCGAGAATGAATCCTGACTGTAAATCTGTGAGAAGATTATTACCTCTAAGGTAAGTAAATACATAGTTAAAAACTGCTTTTTCAAAGACTTTACTGACACTACTTGTCAATGAAACAGGTCTACAGTTTCTTTTATTATTTATGGATTTTTTTTTTTTTTGTGTATCGGCTGTACATGTGCGTGCTTCCATGCAGTAGGACAATATTC
The DNA here is from genome assembly GCA_031216915.1 of Pictodentalium vernedei. Classification (NCBI taxonomy): domain Eukaryota; kingdom Metazoa; phylum Mollusca; class Scaphopoda; order Dentaliida; family Dentaliidae; genus Pictodentalium; species Pictodentalium vernedei. Next base: position 507,859,427 of record CM062293.1, read on the forward strand.
TTTTCTTAAAGATAGATTAAAAATACAAGTTCGTGGGTAAGCTAACTGTGATGGGCACCTTTTGAGCGCGACATTATTTATTAAATCGGGACCACTGGCCTTATTGGTGTTTAGTTTACATAAAATAGATTTGGTATTCTCAACGGTAATAACTAACTTACATAAGTTATAAGTAACTTACATAAAATAGATTTGGTATTCTCAACGGTAATAACTAACTGTTCTATATTTAGCACGTTTTCACTGAATTCGACAGTGAGCTCGAGATAAAAAAAAAAACAAATCAATACTAAATTAACCCTGGATGTTATATCGACACCAGAATAATGCTTGGGATGTGATGTGATCGATCAACTTCATTTTTGATATACATGTACATGAGTTCCCCACGACTTATACCAAGCATTTAACAGCAGAACATTTTATGATTTTTTCGAACAACGGGTCAACAGGTAAAGCCTGAGTGCTGTAGTTTATGATGATATCAAATCAGCACAATCGGTCTAGCACTTAAAAAGTTATGGACTATTAACTGTTAAAAGAAACACAAATCCACACACAGACATTTCAGCTATCGTCGTTCAGGTTGAGTAACCTTTCCTGAGACTTCCGTGCTGGATATTTGTAACTCGAAATGGCGGGAGAACACATCACTGGATACTGAACCAGCGATGAGAGCAGATTGTTCATTGCGCAGGTGAAGTGGATAAGAAAATAATGGTGAGGATGGAATTCAGCGGTGAATACAAGACAAAGCATAGAAAAATTCAGCGGGGAATACAGAAAAGGTCCGAAGAGAAGTTAGCAGGTGGTTAATATACAGTGATGAAATAATACTTCTACAAAGAGATTTTACAAAACGGCACTTTTCAGGGCCACTGTTTTGAAAGCGCTAACTTTTCTCACTCACACAGTTAAGTTCAATTTCCGGTGGTATTAAGAGAAGGTCGAATGTTAAATATTGGAGCCAAGATTTTTATTTTATTGGAAGTTCATTTCATTTTATAATTAAAAGTCTTGGCCTCAAGAGTTAACAATTCATAAAGTGTACTACACGTTCGCACTCAAGTCTTGGCGTCAAGACTTCATTCAATTCAAAGAGGTGTAAACCGCACAGTTTCCCACATATTTTGGCAAAACAAAATACTTTGTGGTTACAGCAGTTAATTTTACATGGAGGGATCTTGGTTTGGGGTTCCGAGCTGAGTTTGTTCATAGCAGCGAAAAACATGGAGAGAGAAAAAACTTGGACTTATCCCCTGTGATCACAAAGTATGTTAATATCTCACACTAACGTGGTTTTAAATACCTGGTAATGAAATTCAAATGGTGTAATGCAAAACGAATCTGTATTACACATAGGTTTTATTTTTCCAGACTTTGTACAATTTACAAATTCTGGAAGATAAAATTTATGGTTCCAAGACACGTTTAGTGTGTGTGGGAGATGGTATAAAAGGGGCTCGAAAATCCCCTGAGATCACCTAATTGTTTGTTCACAAAGAGGCGAGGCGTATTTCGAAACAGCTCACGAAAAAGATGAAGATAAGCATTTTACCCTACACTGATTTAGAGAAAGAAGAAATTGAACAGCCGACAAGAAAAGAAAAGCAGATACCATCAGTGACTATTTTACAATTATCAGAGAACGGACCCGACCCTCTCGAAAGTTTAATTCAATAATTGCTGCCTTGAGAAAAGGTTGTTTAATTATGTAGACAGAAAGATGTAAATCGTCATTTCTGCTTTCACAGCTTGTTGTTGTAAATATCCAGTCAAGTTACAATTGCATGTCCCACAGACACCTTGAGCTTTCTGAATGCTTATCAAATCGAACAAGCGAGACACTCCGTGGTTATAAATGCACATTCGCACAGATCATATTTTTTGGCGAATACGAATTTGCAGAGTACAAGAATGCTATTCGTAATCTGAGTTGTAAAAGAAATACACTGGCAATCCTATTGCAAATGTATTGAAGAGAATACATGAAATCCTACAAATGATTTAAGTAACACAAAATCCATTATAAGTGATGAAATAAATGTTATTCAAACAAATATTCCACCAATAAACAAATGCATGCTGAATTGCAACGCATGTCAATCGATTTCCTGGAAAAACGTCGCAAAATACAACGTTATTTTCTGGGAACTGGTGATACATATAGCACGTTTTCATTTAATTCGACAGTGAGCTCGAGATAAAAAAACAAATCAATACTACAGTTAGAACCTGAAGTCCTGTCATGAACTGTGCGCTTATCAAGTCCTAATTGCGCATAGGAATTGCGCGCAATTGCCATATCGAATGGCATCGAAAGCACGGCAGGTTCTCCTGGATACTCATAGCAAACGCAAGCAATGTTTCTGCCAATGGACCTCCGGGTTACCCGGAGGTCCATTGGCTGAAACATTGCTTGAGCACAGGCCATATGTACATACTTTGTTAGCCTTACTATGGTCATAACGCGTAGATTAATGCGCAGATTGACGTTCTATTTGCACGCATTTCATGACAGGACTTCTAGTTTTAACTGTAAGTTAACGCTGGATGTTATATCGACACAAGAATAACGCTTGGGATGTTATTTTACATCAATGAAATGTGATCGATCAACTCCATTTTTGACATACATGTACATGAGTTCCCCACGACGTATACCAAACATTTAACAACAAAGTATTTTATAATTTTTTCGAACAACGGGTCAAGCACTCCCAACATAACCGTACTTCCGTCTAATTATTCGAATTACCTCGCTAATAATTATTTGATCTGGGCGTTTGATTTACCCTCGTAAAGCTAGTGTGCTGTCGTTTAAGGTGATATTAAATCAGCACAATCAGTCCAGAATGTAAAACGTGATGGATTATTAACTGCTTGACTGCACAAAGAAACACAAGTCTATACACAGACATTTCAGCCAACGTCGTTCAGGTTGGGTAATTTTTTCTGAGACATCCGTGCAGGATATTTATAACCTTGAAATGGCAGGAAAACTCTTCACTGGATACTGAACCAGCGATGAGAGAATATCGTTCATTGCGCAGGTGAAGTGGATAAGAAAATAATAGCGAGGATGGAATTCAGCGGTGAATACAAGACAAAGCACAGAAGAATTCAGCGGGAAATACAGAAAAGGACCGAAGGAAAGTTAGAAGGTGGTTAATATACAGTGATGAAATAATACTTCTACAAAGAGATTTTACAAAACGGCTCTTTTCAGGGCCACTGTTTTGAAAGTGCTAACTTTTCTCACTCACATAGTTAACGTCACTTTCCGGTGGTATTACGAGACGGTCGAATGTCAAATCTTGGGGCCAAGATTTTTATTTTATTGCAAGTTCATTTAATTTTTTAATTAAACGTCTTGGCCTCAAGAGTTAACAATTCACAAAGAGATTTTACAAAACGGCTCTTTTCAGGGCCACTGTTTTGAAAGTGATAACTTTTCTCACTCACACAGTTAACGTCACTTTCCGGTGGTATTACGAGAAGGTCGAATGCTAAATCTTGGGGCCAAGATTTTTATTTTATTGCAAGTTCATTTAATTTTTTAATTAAACGTCTTGGCCTCAAGAGTTAACAATTCATAAAGCGTGCACGTTCGCACTCAAGTCTTCGCGTCAAGACTTCATTCAATTCAAAGAGATGTGAGCCTCACAGTTTCCCACATGTTTTGGCAAAATAAAATACTTTGTGGTTTGGGGTTCCGCGCTGAGCCTGTTCGTAGAAGCGAAAAACATGGAGAGCGAAAAAACTTGGACGTATCCCCTGTAATCACAAAGTTTGTTAATATCTCACACAAACATGGTTTTAACTACCTGGTAATGAAATTCAAATGCTGTAATTCAAAACGTAAATGTGTTACACACACTTTTTATTTTTCCAGACTTTGTACAATGTACAAATTCTGGAAAATAAAATTGATGTGCAACACAAATACTTCAGTTCATGTAATATTCTGTTAAAATTGAATGCTAATCTTGGTAAATTTATTTGATTTGAAATAAATACTGTTTAAACAGAACTGGTTCCATCTCAGGGACAAGATTAGAACCAGTTTTGGTTATAAAGAGAACCTACATTTTTTGCAGTGTACTCCAAGATGTGAAAAGGAAATACTAGAGTAAAGAGAGTGACTACATGAGGATATGTATTGACCATCCAGGGCTGAGTTTAAGTATTTTTTATTCCATTATGAAATCTTCATCTCTCACTGGCGAAGTTGTGTTAGATGAAGTTGAGGTGTACAAGCAAATGAAAAGTTTACGATGTATGATGGGGACTCACTTCCCAACCAGAAGGGTCTGTGCGAAAAGCACCACGCTTTGCTTCATTTACTTCTGTTGACAACATGACACAGGGAAAAAGGAGTATTGTTCAAATTAATAATGTTAATGATTCTATGTACTTTGCCCGGGTGGTTATAGTGGGGAAGTGTTATGCTAATAAAAGAGATACAGAACTTTGGCAAACGAAATGGGATAGAATCAGAAAGTCAAGACTCAATTTTCAGGAAAGGGACGCTATGGCATTGAGAGATCAAGCAGTTCGTGTTGGATAAACGAGTAAATACCGAAATATTCAAAACCCGCTTTATCCTGAATATGTGATCAAAATTCATGGACAGTTTGTCAAATCAGTTTTTTTTTTGTTTGAACACCAAACCACCACCTGGGATAGAAAAGTGATTCACATTTACCATCTTGACCACCTTTATGTTACCATTACCACTATTACGGGTTTTTTGGGTGGCAGTTATTTTTATTGTGAACTGTAATGTAGGTACTCTTCAGAATGAAAGGCATAAATGCCCTCAATGTTGTAAGTGTTATGCTCCCGCACCATGTGTAGCTGAGCAAAAGATGATATGACAAGTATAACCGATACCGTTTCCGGTAACGTGACGGGCTGTCATAACAGGGGCATGAATACATTCTATGTGCGTTTCAGTGATCGACTCAGCTGATCGCTAACAAAACAAAACAAAATTTCTTACAGCTAGCCACTGAACTATTAATAGTCAATAACCCCGACAATAAACACGGATTAAACTAAATAAAGACAAACCTTTATAAGTTAGATAGTTGGAATTCTAGCGGATCATCATAGGAAGTGACCCTGAGAGTGAATAATTTGACAACACAACTGTGAAAATTGCGGTGACCGCGTCATTCATTGTTTGTTAGAGTTCACATCCATGCAGTTCCATAAAATATGCTTTTTGAAAAAATTTTTCTCGCCCAACATTATGTCCCCAAACTTTATCAATAATGTAAGATTTAATCTGTTTATGTGACGGTATTGTTAGATAAATGAGTTATCATGATAATGTACATGACCTGTGATTTGCATCAGATTGTCGGTGTTGTCCAAAAAATGGAATCACAGCTCGCCGGCAAAGCCGACTCGTTGAAATCCCATTCTGGACACAACCGTATCACGAGGTAGAACCAGGGACAGAAATTAAAAACAATGACGTTTGCTCACTCTATTTGTCAGAAAGCATAGACATCATCCAACAGGCCACTCCTGAGATTTTAAAACGACAAAGCATTGACGATATCCACCAGTACAGGGGGCTAGTGAAGTGTCAAGTATTACCACCCACCAAATGCTACAACAAGATGGTATTTAACCCTTTACCTAACATGAAACGCAGACGACACTTGCACAAAAAATTCTTGAACAAATAATTGTTTTCCTTTTTTATCTCAAAAACATAGGTTACTACCCCTCAAAGAGGGATCATAACCTATGTTTTTGAGACAAAAAATTAAAAAATAATGAAAATTAAGTGGCGATTTTTGAGAATGCCGCTGGCTGGTTTGGACAGTTACGTTGTGTAAAGAGTTAATCTCTGTAAGACGTGTGCTGAACAAGACATGGAACACTGCAGTCACACACAACAGGAACGTAGCATTACAGGAACACTGACCGCAGTCGAACTGTTTAAAGCACTTGAAAAGGGATATACAATTCTCAGCATCTTTCAGATTGACATTGGAGAATAGTGGTCTAGTTACACTTACAAAGGATATGTCGATAAATATTTCAAATTGAGGCAAAAAGCTAGCGGATATCCTAACTGGGCGGAAACAGACCAAGAGACATTTAAACGGGAAAACTTTACGGCAGAAGGGATCAAATTGGAACATGTAGAGAAAAACCCCTGTCAAGGTAAATTCGCCAAGATCATGCTGAAATGTTTTTGGAGGATAAATGCACAGAACCACATCAAGACCAAAGCACAATATATTCAGAAACCGTCCATGTATTTTGAGTAAATCACCAACCCAGATGTCGTCATAAATAATGTGGATGTTTTATCATGATCAGTTCATCCTTGTCAATTAGGAGCTCGCTGCAGACATGCACAACCCAAAGAGGAGATAGACTCAGTTGCACTTCTTCAGTTGACCAGATAAGATGTATCTTCCACTCGATCTAGCATTGCTCAAGTTTTTATCAGAAGAGAAACATCTCTCGAATTTTACTCGGTGTCACGACTCCATCATCAACTCCAGAAAAGAAAGCCTGGCTAACCCTTTACCCAACCTAACGGCCAAAACCGGCCAGCGCTATTCTCAAAATCGCCAATTAATTTTCATTATTTTTTTCATTTTTTGTCTCAAAAACATAGGTTATGAGCCCTCGTTGGAACGAGCTCGTCGAGCTCGTTCCAATGAGGGGTCATAACCTATGTTTTTGAGACAAAAAATGAAAAAAATTAGTTATTCAAGAACTTTTTTTGCAAGTGTCGTCTTCTTTTCATGTTAGGTAAAGAGCTAAAGCAGGTTTCTTATTCGTAGGTAAAGGCACAGTGAGATTTTCTGTGGTAACGGTTTGACCAATTGGGTAGAACTTGGCAATCCCTATCAAGACCATGTTAAATTTCCCAAATTGTAGTTATGTGAATGTAATATGACCTTCTCAGTTTTACCATCCACCCACTTGCATGCAAACAATTCCTGATAAAGTTTTATCTGTCATGGATTTTGGGTTTAGTTACAAGACATTTTTTTCCACCATGAACAAATTTAAAAAGTGTCTAGACGATTTCACCGATTCCTATACGTTATTTACACTCATGGTCATGGATGATGCAAAGTCATTATTCACAAACACGATGTGTACAACATGTGAATTAAGTAAAGGGTGAACGGTAAATAATTTAATCATTTTCCCCGCCTCTGCGTTTGATTGGTTGAAAGCATACAGCGTGAAAGTCGTCAAAATCGTATAAACCAAATCACGTAATGATTTGGAATGTCTACAAGTTCGCACATCCGATCCAGCTTTGAAGACTCTGGAAGCCCCGCTCATTCAATCCAATTGTCACGTGAGGGCGTGACGGCAGACTGACGGCAGACTGATAGATGGATAACAAGCTTGTAAACAAAGACCAATGATCGATTTTTCATCGCCTCCAGTCAGCGAGAATATAATGATAATTTCTCGGGAACAATTGCATTTAATAAACTATACCGAAGTTCGAGACGAATAAAAGATCATACATCCAAACATGATTTTGGGGGAACTTAAAAAAAATGTTTTTAATGATATTGTTACGTGACTTGCTAAATATCTGTCGTCTGCGATCGAAAATCAAAACAAGAAACAATTTGACAATGATTGACGTCACCTGTTTGTGGCACACTTTCCTGAGTTGGACTATTGTCTTTTGCGAAAATTAAAAGTTTTTCGTTCACGTAGAAATAGTTTTTTTATTTTAATATTACAGCCGGATTAAATTATAAGAAATAACTGTGAGTAATGCTCACCAACCACTCAAAGCAGTTTACATCAGGCAGAACGTATATTCGTGTTGAAATCACATTTACGGAAATTATCTCTAAGTGATAAGCGGATGCCATGGCAGTTGAGTATATAAGTCACTGATACCTTTCCTCATTATTTACAGTACGTGGTGAGTGGATTGTAACTAAATTACCCGCGGAGTGGAGTTATCACCCAAACTATAACTTTCAAATTATGTATATATCGACTAAAACACAAGCAATGTTTCAGCCAATGGACCTCCCGGTTTAACCCGGAGGTCCATTGGCTGAAACTTTGCTTGTGCTTGTTATGCTTTGCAACAAATTTGCAATTATTGATTGGGTGGAATCTTCACTCTGCGGGTGATTTAGTGATAATAAACTCTCCACGTACTGTATTTATCTACAAACAAGGCATTGAGCGAATGTTTATTGTTTCGGTACCCCTGTATTCTTTTCTTATCGGTCCTAGTGTAAACCCTTTTGAAACGCGGAAAGAATGTCAACACATTCACAGAGAATTTGCTAATGTACATTACGTACCAGTATCAAAATCTTAATTTTGATCAAATCTGTACAAATATAACTGGAAACACTGGTAAACCTATTCAGTTTGTCAGAGATAAGACTGTGGTGAATTGCACGTTAGACAACGACACATAGCCCAAGAACATTAGGTTTCACTAGGGAAAAAAATCGGAGAAAGCTGATTTTTTCAGGGAATGTCGAGTACATGTCACTGAACGATTAGACAAAAGTCTCCTAAAATCCCAGTTGAGCTTTTTTTTCTACAGCCTTTTTTCGAAAACGCGTTTGAAAAAAATTAAAAAAAATCGCGCGAACTTTGTAACCTCGAATTGATCCAACTGTATTTTTTGTTTACGCGTATTTCGAGCTACATAATGTCTAATATACATTTACCTAGAGGAAAATGTGCATTCTGTGACAATTGCTGCGAACAATTATTGAAAATTCACAAAAAAGTATCGGATTTACGCAAAAAATGACGATTTTCCTAACGGATTTGCCCAAAGGGTCGTAGTACAGAACGGGATGTTAGTTGGACAGGCGATAAAAAAATCCACCACCATTTGAAGACTTTTATCATTGCTTACAAATAGACATTATGGAAGACCCCCTCTGCTTCTGGCCGAGTTCCCCTTTTGGCATAAAATTCGTCAGCATGAGAACTCAACTATTTTCGGGCTTGGGACCGAACAGACACGTCTGTGACTGGCAGCATTAGATCAATAAATAATATTTACAGAATGTACAAAAATCAATAAATAATATTTACAGAATGTACAAATCAATCAACATGGATTAAGTTACATTGACTATTATCAACGCTATATACAGAAATGACATGACCTATATACATATTATTCATCGAACTCAGAAATTTCCGACAGGACAGTGTTTCTGTGGTTGTTACAAGAATCCGAACTGCAATTACACAAACCTGAGCAAGAGAGTCCTGGCTTCTTACACCCACACCTTTTTGTACAAGCACTCTTGCAACCACAACTGATCAGATTCAGTAGGTTATCGGGGGCACATGGCTTTGTGGCTGCAGTCGGTACAAGAAGTCCATTGTCTAGCGACCACTCCCAATCCGTCGGAGGAACTGAAGTGCCCAGCCATTGTTGGACCTGGAGATAACATCTGTAGACATGTTGTTGTGCAGCATCGCTGCTTGGTGGGAGTGAGGCTAGGTCGGTGGGTTTATTCAGTTTAGATTTCGCTACATAACGCTTGTAAGTGACATATCTATATTGGTCGAGAGAGGAAATAGTTTTACTCCCGTATAAGGTCGGGAGAAGTTGTTCCACGGCAGCGGCTACTGCACTTGGTGTACTGTCATCCGCCAAAATTGTGTTGACATACTGTTGTGAGTCGCTAGTAACATCGGAGACAATTGTACTGAATACTTTCTTCTTACCAACTCGAAAGAGTGCAGAAGTAGTGTCACAAATACTTATAGAATGTGCTACAAGGAGGTTGCTTCTATGGTCACCCATTTTGGTTGCTATTTCACTAACTGAAACTAGTAAGTTTGGGGTAATGGAATACATCATGTGAATATTACATCCCGGTTGAACTCGAGAGGTAAGAATGACTAACAAGTCTGTGTCTGTTCCCACAACGACAACATTGTTGTCATCTTGAGCGATGTCAAGTGCAGTTTCGGCTATCAGTACATCAGCATCAGCCTCGGCCTGCTTGGACTGAATATTGATAGCAGATAGCTCCTGCATTAGAAGATCGATCAGCTGGGTTTTGTTCTTGGCATTTGCAAGGAAATCGGATTGGGGTGTGGTGGCTGGTAACTCGGGTGAGATATTGATATCAATGGAATACCTGTCTTTAGATCTACGGGCTTGTTCCATGCCCTTTGTCGATATTGTACAAGCATAACCATCAAAAACAACCACGACGTTCGCCCCAAAATGTCTCACTAGATAATTGGAATATGATGTACATATGTCCTTATATGACGACTGTTTAGGCCATACAACTGCCCTCAATAAAAATCCACCATCTACAACAAACAGAGAATGTTCTGGGATTTTAGTTTGCTCGGAACCGTATGTTTTGAGGATCTTACCGAGCGTGCTTTTCTGTGTCTTCCATTCCAGCAGAATCAAACAATGCTGGCGGTTTCGGGGCGAGTTCATATTTGAGATACTCTTCCATCTCTGCTTGTGACTGAATAAGACATGTAATGCGGTTGAACAGAATTGTGGGGTCAATCACTACCTTACTTCCACGGACTTTGATGCTATTTGCCATCGATGCGAAAGACTTCACAGTGTCAACACGTCGTAGTTTGATGCTGTTGAACGTTTTGCTTACAACATTCGATACGCAACATTCACCAATTTTGCGAACTTGGTCACAGTTCACAGTTTCGTCGGCCACAAGCCCGGTCGCTATAGAGACTAATTGTAGTGGATCTCTATTCTGAAAGGGGGAATGCACTCTGAGCCAGTTCAATAATTTGGTGATATCAATGGCATCACTCATTTGTGAACTTTGACGGAGATCCCGATGTTGTTCGCCATGACCAGTGTGAACATGAACAAAACTTTCGAGAGCATTACATATCGGAAGGCAAAGAGGTAGTCCATGTACCCATTTCGCAACAGTGCTATCGCTTATTCCCCTGCCATGTGTGAGACCACCAGGGAGCTTGAACATTCTCATTAAACACTGCTCTATGGTCTGATCAGAATATATCCCGTCCCAGAATTTATCTGAGCGCCTTAAGTAACCTTTCTCAGTGAACAACTTCAAATCATCCTGTTGCATTATTTCTGTTAGCTCATTCATCTGCTGCAAATAGAGATGAGAACTTTTTGCGTATGCAAAATGACCACCTGCGTGAAATACTGGAATCATATTGCGAACACAATATGTGTGGAGATCCCAGTCGCCTGTGCGCTCTGCTCTCAAGAACAACTGGAGAAGACCTATTTGCTCGTAGTATTGTACCCAAAGCTTTCCTGTGCGTCCTACGGACGCATTCTGGAGCAGTTCGTGCAATTTTGACAGTAGATGGTTGACACTTTCTTGATTGACAGCGTCAGCTGTTGTACAGTCACCTCTGGCAAGTCCACAGAATATTTCATTGACTTCTGTGCAGTCTATTTTATCTTGTGTTCGGCTTTCTTCAAACACAAGTTTTGTAGTGGCAATTTGTGTTAGCAAATGGGCACGAACTGCTCTTGAATATGCATGACCACTGATCAAATGATGGATTGACCCACCAGCATAAACAGTCCCCCAAAGTTCATCCAAGCCGCTACCAGCCATGATCGAACCAATTACCCCTAAATATGACATAATCATATGGAAGCCGCCGAGTCTAACGAAAACTTTTGTCAACTTATCTGACGAAGACACAATCTCCACTGCTTTGATATAAAGTGGTTGGTCAAACGTCACTGGACAAACGTTCAGTCCCTGTTTCTCACATTCAGTTTGTGCAAACATGAGAGCAGTGTAAATTGTGCTCGGGTTGGATGGAAAACAATGGAAATGGAAATTCAAAGAATGATGCTATAATACGGTATTTGAATGAGAAAAGTCGATGCCGTTTGAATTTGAGTTTAGGGGGTATGGTTAATATTTCACACGTTTCACCAGTTCATTATGGAATAAATGACTATTGTTATATATCATTATAAAGCTACTGCTTTTCTGCAATTTTTGATATATAATTTAACTCCCAAAGTAGTCGTAGATTTGATTTAATGGACGTTGTGTACCGTTGTGTGTATGAAAACAATAAATTTTTTTTCGTAATTTTGTACATTTTCGTGAATATTTCACCATTGAGTGTGAGGATTGGTACAAAGTTGGCATTTTCTGTTGGGGATATGTATTCTCAATATAATTCAGCACGATATTTATGATTCTCACCCTACTAAGGCGAATAAGAATGAGAAATATGGAGCTGGGTCGAATTTTTTTAAATTTTTTTTTTTTCATCAAAAAAACGCTATAACTAAAAAACCTCAACTCGGATTCGCGGGGACTTTTCACACTTTATCCGCAAAGTGTGTCCCGGAAACATATAAAAAAATCAGCTTTCTCCGATTTTTTTCCTTACTTTCTCATTTTTATGTCTAATGTGCCTGGACTAACAATCTGCATTTGTAAAAAAATGATGCATGTTTACCGAGGTGCTCCAAGGCAATATGGTTATGGTTTAGGTTCTATTTTTCGTACAATATTGGGAACGGCCATACCATTTGTAAAACCTATAGTCAAAAAAGCATTACATACTTTAAAACGCGAAGGTTTGAAAACAAGTGATTGAAATGCTAAGGACATTTTACATAAACGTAAATCACCTAAATATATGATTGTGACACATGGAAAACTGTAAAACATCTTTTGACTTCCATGGCAGATTCTTTGAGAAGTACAAATGGTGGTTGGAAACCAAGATTGTCACAGTCTTTTTCTACACCTCGAGTGAGAGAGACGTCTGGTAGAAAACATAGTGCCAAAAATCTTCGAGAGCACTTGATATGTTTGATTCATCGTGATGTTACACAGTTCATGCGAGCACTTTGGTAAGAGTTTTGATCCAGATAATGTCACACCGACAGCAAGTGGATTAGAACGTATAACTGAAATTGAACAATTTCAACAATGCTTCCCCCATTGAATTTGAGATGTATTCAATTTCTTTTAGTGAACGAGGTTCAAGTTATTGCGAGGAATGATTCTTCTTTATGTTCTGATACGGAGAGATTTCATGATCCAGACCCCAAAAAGTCCTTCCTTGTACTTTTTTCGCGCGCGTTTCTTGCACAAAATATTTCTTGTTGCAGTTAACACAAAACAAGTGATTTTCTTTTTCACATTATGGCGTTATGTATTTAATGATACGCATTTTAATAAGGGGGCTCAGTTGGTAGAGGTGCAAGCTGCAAGCCGATAGGACATCGCGGCAACCGCGTTGTGTCCTTGGGCAGGACACTTCACCCCCATTTCCCACATGGGGGCACGGTGACGTTGTGTATTAAGGCGTACTGCACGTCGATGGTGCACCTGTCTTCAACCAATGCTAACCCTGCTTGTGTGGAGTTGGTATGTTGAGGAGCTGACAGTTGCTCGCCGTTGCTCGGTGGTTCTCTCTCTTTTACCTAACGTAACGGTCAAAGCCGACGAGCGCTATTCTCACAAAGCGCCATTTTTGTCTCTAAAACATAGGTTATGACCCCGCATTGGAACGAACTCGTTCCAATGAGGGTCATAACAAGTCCCCATTACACCCACGGCAAAGCGTCTTCGTTTGCGCGAACGGTTACATGACCCAATTGTAGATTGCATAATTCACTTGTGAAGTTATCGTTTATAATCAAACCAGGAAATCCCAGTAAATCACATTTTGGAAAGGTAATAAAGTTGAATAAAGCACCAGGTAATGATTATATTCTTAATGAATTCCTTAAAACTGGATTCAATATTCTTTTGGGACATTTGACGGACCTTTTTAATGTGGTTTCTAAATCGGAAAACTGTACAAATTGTAGGATGGCAGGTGCCATTGTCCCAGATGGTAAACTGGGAGAAGATACATAAGTCAATAATGTTAGGGGTGTGACCTTAGTTAGCTGTGTGTCAAAATTGTTTTCATGAATTTTGATTGCGAGACTAGGAAAGTGGCGTGAGGCAAATAAAATTTTATCAGAACCTCAGTTTGGGTTTCGAGAAAAGATACTACTTTCGCTATGTACAGTATGGTACAGAAATATTTGCTAGATAACGGACGATTGTATTGTGCCTTTGTAGATTTAACAAAAACATTTGACTCGGTTTACAAGGATGGCCTTTGGTACAAGATGTACAAGTATGGCATTGGTGACAGGCTACTGAATGTGGTCCATGCCGTGTATAGTAGCGTTAAGGCATGTGTGAGATATCGTGACTCATATTTGGAATTTTTCGACAGCTTTATTAGTTTGAAGCAAGGGGAGGTCTTATCGCCTTTACATTTTTCTATATTTGTCACTTATCTGGAGTTATTGGTTTGAAGCAAGGGGAAGTCCTATCGCCTTTACTTTTCTCTTCATTTGTCACTTATCTGGAGTTATTGGTTTGAAGCAAGGGGAGGTCTTATCGCCTTTACATTTTTCTATATTTGTCACTTATCTGGAGTTATTGGTTTGAAGCAAGGGGAAGTCCTATCGCCTTTACATTTTTCTTTATTTATCGCTTATCTGGAGTTATTGGTTTGACGCAAGGGGTGGTTTTATAGCCTTTACTTTTTTCTTTTATTTATCGATGATCTGGAGTTATTGGTTCAAAGCAGGTTGAGGTCTCATAGCCTTAACATGTTTCTTTATTTATTGATGATCCGGAGTTATTGGTTTGAAGCAAGGGGAGAAGGTCTTATTGCCTTCATTTTTATTCTGTGTTTATCAATGATTCGGAGTTATTGGTTTGAAGCAGGGGGGGGGGGGGGGGGGGCTCTCATAGCCTTAACATTTTTCTTTATTTATTGCTTAGCTGGAGTTATTGGTTTGAAGCAAGTGGAGGTATTATCGCCTTTACTTTATTCTTTATTTATCTATGATCCAAAGTTATTGGTTTGAAGCAGGGGGGGGGGGGGGGGGGTGTCTCGTGGCCTTTACATTTTTCTTTATTTATCGCTTCTCTGGAGTTATTGGTTTGAAGCAAGGAGAGGTCTTATATCCTTCACATTTTTCTTTATTTATCGATGATCTGGAGTTATTGGTTTGAAGCAAGGGAGGCCTTATATCCTTCACATTTTTCTTTATTTATCGATGATCTGGAGTTATTGGTTTGACGCAATAGGAGGTCTTATCACCTTTACTTTGTTCTTTATTTATTGATGATCCGGAGTTATTGGTTTGAAGCAAGGGGAGAAGGTCTTATTGCCTTCATTTTTATTCTGTGTTTATCAATGATTCGGAGTTATTGGTTTGAAGCAGGGGGGGGGGGGGGGGGGGGCTCTCATAGCCTTAACATTTTTCTTTATTTATTGCTTAGCTGGAGTTATTGGTTTGAAGCAAGTGGAGGTATTATCGCCTTTACTTTATTCTTTATTTATCTATGATCCAAAGTTATTGGTTTGAAGCGGGGGGGGGGGGGGGGGGGGGGTGTCTCGTGGCCTTTACATTTTTCTTTATTTATCGCTTCTCTGGAGTTATTGGTTTGAAGCAAGGAGAGGTCTTATATCCTTCACATTTTTCTTTATTTATCGATGATCTGGAGTTATTGGTTTGAAGCAAGGGAGGTCTTATATCCTTCACATTTTTCTTTATTTATCGATGATCTGGAGTTATTGGTTTGACGCAATAGGAGGTCTTATCACCTTTACTTTGTTCTTTATTTATCGATGATCTGGAGTTACGCCTATCAAGTAATAATAACAGTCGTTTGACTATTGGTGAATTTCTCCTTATTCTGTTAGTTTAAACAATATTATTATTTCCAAAAAAAAAAATCTCGTTACATGTATACATATCAAATAACTTTGTATTTTCAATAGTTTGTTGAGAAGAATAAATTACTGCTTGCACATGGCATATATCCAGAAAAGGAGCTGAGCTGCATCTTATGAGCATGGACGAGATAGGTCGAACCCGTATAAGTTTTGAGGCTCAAAAAAGGACGGTTGCCAATGATGAATCACGCGGCAAAACAGGAGCACAAACAGTGGATTGACTGTACAATCACCATTACTTTTTGGATTTTAGATACCAAGTCTAAGAAGTCGACACTTAGTGAGAGTTGTGAGATGTTAGGATTCTACGTCCCTGAATCAAAATAAACGTTGGAGCGAGAATGAAAACAGCAAGAAGAAGGAAGTGGCCGGGAATGGGTAGGGGTGGGGAGGGGGTGGGGGAGGGGGTAATAATTAGCCATCATGAGAATAGGATAATTAAAACAATACAGTTATCAATAAAACATCTCGAACACTTTGCTGAGTGGGCGACATTCACAATTTCTAAAATATAGATATATGTTTGAGTAGAAATATGTACGAGTATGTAGTGACTTTTACTGCCAGTTACAAGAGCGTTGCACTACCCAAAACGTCCACTTGACATGATAAAATTTTGTACAACTTCAAAAGTATGATGGTTCTCGGAATGATTCAGAAATTCAGAACCAAACAAAAGTGTGGAGAGATCGATAGTAAAATGCA
Source organism: Pictodentalium vernedei (assembly GCA_031216915.1). Lineage (NCBI taxonomy): Eukaryota > Metazoa > Mollusca > Scaphopoda > Dentaliida > Dentaliidae > Pictodentalium > Pictodentalium vernedei. The sequence goes on from CM062293.1 coordinate 507,875,906, forward strand.
GAGCACTGATTGTATTAATACGAGCATTTGAGTAAATGGGGCAATATAAGAGAAAATGTTCTGATGTCTCAAGTTCTCCACACCGACAAAAAGGGGGAAAGTGATAAATGGTTGTCAAATAAGTGGGCGTTAAGATTACTGCACTGCAACACAGTCGCAACAATGACATATTTGAGCTATACGAGATTTATTGCCTCTGAAAAATGTTGGTGGTCGCCGGTTGCCTTTATTAATAAAATTTTTGTAGTTACTAATTGAAGAATTCTCTCGGACAGACAAAGGTAAGTTATTCCATTGTTTGGTAACGTTTGGAACGAACGAGTCCTGGTACAAATTTACTCGACAAATCGGAACTCGATGGTTCTGGCAGGATCGAAGATTATGTCGTATGTAAGTCATCAAGACGGCCGGCGGGACTTGATTAGCAATGTATGGGGGAGTAATTCAGTGGTACATTATGAAAACAATGAACTAATTTATGTTGCCGGCGCCTTTCTTGGTGAGGATCCCAGAAGGTCGCAGAATGGAGCAGAGCCTTGCTCGCACTAATGGTTGCACCACCTGTTATGATCCTTGCCGCGGCTATCTGTATTTTCTCCAGTCGTCTGCCTTAGCCGATGAGCACATACAATATTCGCATAGTCTAGGAGAGGCTTGATAAATGCAAAGAAGATTTTTTCAAGAACTATGCGATCGACAGTGAATTTATGTTTACGCAATAAATCTAAGCGTACCCATGATTTACTACAGATGTGATCAGTGTGGTTATGGTTGCTAATCTCGGGAATATAGGTACCACCGAAAACCAATGGCGGTTGTACCGCAGGATTAATTTTGAATTATAGCAGCATACTTTCAGTTTTCTGGGGACTGAATTCGACTAGCAATGTTTTAGCCCAATATTCTACTGAGGCTAAATCATTGTTCATCAAGATCGAAGTTTGGTCTGGGTTTTCGACTATAAGATATAATGATGTACCATCCTCAACGAGATGTATCGAGCTAAGTAAATTTTCGGTAATAACATTGATATATATAAGAAATAATGGAGGGCAAAGTATGGAACCTTGTGGAACACCCGAGTTAATGGGTTTCCATGCGGATGATTCGGAACCTATAACGACTCGATGGGACCTGTCCGAGAGATAAGATTTTAAAAACAGCAGAAGATCACCCGAAATTCCTCATTCCTTATTATTTCCTCATTCTGTTATTGTTCACTGACGATATGGCTATACTTGCTGAGTCTCCAAGTGATCTCCAAGCCAGTTTGGATAATTTGCTTGCATATTGCAACAAGTGAGACCTAGAAGACAAATCTGCGAAAGCAAAGGTAATAGCTTTCCGCTAGAGAGGTAAAATAAAACAAATACGGAAACGGGGACATACAATAATTAATCGTTGGACATTGTTGATAATTTTAGTTATCTGGGAGTTGTATTTAAGTCTATTACTTTCCAAAGTGTGATTTACTGCGATTACCCGTTTTGATTATAAACAATAAATTAACAAGAAAATTATGCAATCAACAATTGGATCTGCATCCGTGTGCGCAAACGAAGACGCTTTGCCGTGGGTGTGATGGAGACTTCTTGTTTTTTTGTTTTTTTTTTTGTTTTTTTTAACATGAAAAGCAGACGACATTTGCAAAACAGATTCTTGAATAACTATTATTTTCATTTGTTGTCTCAAAAACATAGGTTATGGCACCTCATTGGAACAAGCCTGACGAGTTCGTTCCAAAGAGGGGTCATAAACTTTGTTTTAGAGACAGAAATGAAAAAATAATGAAAATTACTTGGCGCACTCGAGTTTGTACAACGTCTCTCACATCTCATGAATTATTTCACGTAACCAGTCCACTCAAGCGATTACTCTCTGTATACTGGTTCTGTTGAGTCTAATACTCAGGTGCTGATGGAAAACAGCCTGAAGGCTACGGACGGACTGTTATATAACGTAAGAAGTTATCCATTTAAACTAAAAACCTTTTGTGGAATTTTCGATTCTTTTGTTGCTTCTGTATTAAGTTACGGTTCAGCAGTTACAGTACGTGGAGAGTGGCTTGCAACTAAATCACCCGCAGAGTGGAGTTCTCGCCCAAGCTATAACTTTCAAATTTTGTACATATCGACAAAAAACACAAGCAATGTTTCAGCCAATGGACCTCCGGGTTAAACCCGGAGGTCCATTGGCTGAAACTGTGCTTGTGGTGGTTACGCTTTGCAACAAATTTGCAATTATTGGTTGGGTGGAATCTCCACTCTGCGGGTGTTTTAGTGGTAATACACTCTCCACGTACTGTATAAAGAAACAGAATACATGTTAGGTTTTGTAAAAAAATATTGAGTGTTAAAATGACAACATATAGTGCCTTTGTGTATGGGGTACTTGCTAGATACCCAGTGTATGTAGTTCATCACATGAAAATAATTAAAAATCGGTTCAAATTACTGTACTCTTAAAATCTAAAAGTCAGGGCTTCTTATATATCATTAGTTGGGCTAAGTGATCGGGCTGCGGATTGTTGGGTATATAAAGTTAAAGAAATATTATTAGACACGGGAGGGATCAATTTAATTTGGGAAAATCCTTTTACGGCCGTTCCTAAAGAGCATTTTGCCATGTTTGAAAGATGCCCCTCGATATTGCTATACAGAAATGGCATTCTATATTAGGAAATAACCAATCTTTAAATCGTTATAAAAAATATTAAAACTTATTATATGCTAGCCTGTGAATTATCGCAAATTATCTGAAAGATATTTCTCGACTTGATGGATATCGAGGAATATTCCTCAGTAGCATCCTTAATGACGATACGCTTCGGCACATTACGTCGCCTTGAACGTCGCCTTGAGGGAATGATCCGCAGATCTTTGTTATTGTCATGAAACTCTTTGCAGTCAAGCTGGGCTGAATATTGCGCAGTAGAATGTCACGGAGCATATAATAAAAAGAAAATCTACTCTATTTTTGTGAATATCGGGTATTATCTCATTCGTGTTTCACAAGCGTTAATATCCTCTATATGTACTTCGCTATGAACACTATTTAGATGTCTATATAGCCAGAAATTCCAATGCTCCTTAACTCGTCCACGACTGTCTTCACACAGTTTAAGAGTTGAACAAAGCCGATATGGCCAAGGGAGATTACCACATTAGAACGTTTCTGTCAATCTTGTTCATTGAATAACGAATAGGATAAGTATCAATTCATTCTTATCTACCCCTGCTATAATCATCTTCAACAACTTTACATAGAGCGGATATCTACGCTGTGTTTGATGAATATCGGGAATTATCTCATGAATGTGGACCTGAAAGTTTAATTTTCACGAGCACTTTCGGGTCCACACTCATGAGATAATTCCAGATATTTACTAAAATACAGTAGATTTTCCTTTTTGATATATGCCACGAGACATTTTATTGTACAATATTTAGCCCAATTCGATGAGAACTGCGTACGTTTCAAAACAATAACAAAGGTCGGCTGATCGTTCCTTCAAGGTGACGCGATGCGGCGTAGCGTGACGTCATTTAGAAAGCTACTGAGGAACATTTCTCTATATCTACTATCAAGTCGATAGATATCGAAAAAAAATATTTTGGGCAATTTGCGATACTTCATTTCATTCTTATCTAGACTGGCATATAAGAAGAGACGATATAATACTATTAGTCGTATAACACTATTTTATTTCAAAAAGACACTTCAAGCAAACATGATGCAAAAGAAATAGTGAACATAATTTAAGAAGTGTGGAAATTGGATTCAGCAGCAAGCTAAGGCTTATGTAAGCTGTCTCCACCAGTAAATGAGTACAAACTGTAGTTCACGTGACAGAAAATAACATTTTAGATGCAGGTTAGATGTTATGTATTACTGGATTACAAGGATATAGCGGTGTATAAAGTAAATAGTAGGGACAGATCGCTGACGAGAAAACGGCTGCATCCAGTGAATGAGCAATTTGCCCTAGAGTTATGAATTGGTTGTAAGAAAAGACCAGGCAGCATACTGATATTCACAGACAAAAAGGTTCGAATTTTGAGGGCGACAGCCACTGGAACTGACGAACACCGCTAAGGATTACGAGGGTTAGTTGAATCTTCGTGTTGCCTCAATGTAGTTTTGTAGGCAATAAAAGATCTTCGAGTTAATTTCAGAACTATACAAATGGGATCCATAAAGTAAGGTGCTCTCATCAATGTTATAAGGGAGTCGATCAAAAGTATCATTTCTTATATCGGAATACAGGGGGGGGGGGGGGGGGGGGCAGTCGAATAGGTAATGATGGCTATTTTCACGTTCTCCACAACCGCAAAGAGACGAGCTTGTGAGGAAGTTGTTGAATAAATGATCGTTGTGATTACGCAATGGTATATTATTACCAAATATACCATTGCGTAATCTACAATGGTATATTTGGGATTTTCTTGTTTTTTTTAAAGTAAAACCATTTGGGGGTGCGAAGCTTATCTTCGTTCAAAAATGAAGTAAAATTTACCAGCGAGTTATTTTCTGTGACGGCCACGGGCAAGTTATTCCACAACTTAGTCGTGCTTGTTAAGAATTAATTCTGGTGAGAGCTAGTTCGACAGTAGGGAACCCGTAAATTTGTACGATTTCGGAGTCCGTAAGTGTGAGATGCTGCGGCAGGCGGGGGTACCAGTGTAGTAATTTTTCGAGCTTCTTCAATTTCCATTTTCTCTACTACAGAGGACTCTACTTCTGTGCAATTATCCCATATTGTATCTGCATATTCGAGCAGCGTGCGAATAAAAGCAAAGTAAATCTATCCAGGGTTTTACGGTCGAGGGCGAATTTATACTTCCTTAATAGAGATATTCTCTTCCAGGATTTTGGGGTTATTTCGGAGATGTGGTTGTCCCAGGATCCAGTGTTGTTGATAATTTGGACTAAATATTTATTGTGATTTACTTCTGTGATATCGGTGTCAGACATTTTGAGGGGAGAGAGGAAACTTTTTATAGTCTTTCGAGAAATAATTAATGACTCTGTTTTGGTAGGGTTAAAGTTTACTAACCACTTAGCTGCCCATTGGTCAAATTTCATTATGTCATTGGATAAGAGCGTAGCTGCTCGTTGGGGGTCTTCAACGGTCAGATACAAAGATGTGTCGTCTGCGAACAGTCGAATATCACAAGCTATATCATCAACGATATAATTAATATATATAAAGAAAAGAATCGGTCCAAGTATCGAACCCTGAGGAACCCCTGTTTCAGCACTTTTCCAAGTGGAGAATTCTGTTTTGACTACAACCCTTTGTTGCCTGATAAGAGTTAAACCAGAGAAGAAGGTTACCCGTTGTTCCGATTTGTTCTAATTTGTAGAGCAAACAATAACAAAGGTCAGCTGATCGTTCCTTCAAGGCGACGTGATGCGGGAAGCGTGACGTCATTTAGAAAGATACTGAGGGATGTTTCTCGATATCTATTATCAAGTCTATAGATATCGAAAAAAATATTTTAGACAATTTGCGATACTTCATTTCATTATTATCTAGGCTGGCATATAAGAAAAGACTAATACTATAAGGCCTAGTATGTCAAAATTAATTAACCTTCAACAGTCAAGCAATAGAAGACCGTTGGTGTATTTATGTAGGTATATCGTGTAAGCCCTTGACAGGCGAAACGAATTGGTTTATATCCAGGTATAGAGATCGACACCTCGTAACCTATCACTGGAAATTTTAACTGCCTGCCTGCCCGTCTTGATTCACAAAACTCTCTTTTCTGCAATAATAAAAAAACATGTATCAATACATGTGTGGAGTTCATGATCAATGCATTTCTGACAACAATATTTGTGGGAACCCTGGATGACGTGAACCAGTGGTTAGTTTACTGTGGTAAAGAAGTTCTGTTTTTATGATAAAATTGGACTGATAATAAATGTCTGTCTTCCCTAACAAACGTATAAATTATTTACTATACTTTATGCCAAATATATGTTGCGACAACGATATTAGCATGCGTTAGTTCCCGCAGCCTACAATTAATCAGCAGTCAGTCGGGGTAAAGATTGAGTTATAGTCAGTATCAATACTGATGTAAAACTCTGATGTGAAATGCTTGTCGCAGTTTCGTTGATTACAGGTCGTTAGTGAACAATGATATACTGTAACAACAAGAGAACATTTGAAGTAATATATGCTGTACTTCAACAGTTTTGTAAATAAAAATCACAGTAATGATATATATATGGCCTCTTTGTGGATATCTCCATCATTCGAATCAGTCTTCCTCTCAGAATTATCAAACGGCAAATGAAAAAATGAATGTGAATTTTATCCCTAATAGTCGTTGGGGGTAGAAACCCCGTATTTGGTGGCAACAGATACCGTATCAAGTCTAGAAGAAATGACAGTACCCACTGGGTTTGTTATATAAAGGACTGCGGAGCTACTGTCAATACTAAAGAAGATATAATCTCATCGATCGGCTCTCCACTTAACCATCCGACCGACATGGACCAACCTTCGGTGGACACCTTCTTGGCCAATCTGAGGAAAACAGTTCAACATTACCCGCAAACCGTCTACTCTATCTGCAAAGATCAAGTTTCATCTCTCAGAGCTGACAATACTCACCCGGCATTGATCTGTAAAATACCAATATCTACAGTGCAAGATCAGCTTTGTATAGGTCCTGTTCCAAGACCAGACCACATCTTCCAAAGACTATAAAACTGCCACCCAGAATGCCATCCGAGAGATATTTCCTTCAACAATCTTGAATGGATGTTTATTTCCCTATACCCTGTGTGCCTGGAGAAAGGCCAATGATGTGGGGATGAAAACAAAATACCAACAGGACCCCGCTAGTAGTATGCCATGTACCCGGACGGGCCCCATTTGGGGAACCTCGGTGGGGGACCCCGGAAGTGACGCCATGTCACGTGACCCAGTGGCGCCATGTTGTGTTGTTATAGTAACCCGCGTGAGCGTTATACTTATTGGTGTTTAAGGTCACATACTTTTGCACAATGGCTAATCGCGACCGTGACAGTTTTATAGGTGGAGGAAGCCGAAGAGAACCACCGAGCATCGACGAGCAACTGTCAGCTCCTCAACATTCTAACTCTGTTCAAGCTCGGCTCACGCAGGGTTACAGCGATTGAAGACATGCGCACATTCGACGTGCAGTACGCCTTAGTACATCGTTTTATCGTGCCCCTATGTAGACAACCGGGATAAAGTGCCTTGCCCAAGGTCACAACATGGGTCGTCCCGGACGGGGATGGAACTCGGGACCTCTAACATAGAAGTCCAACAGTCTACCACTGAGCCATCGCGTCCTTGGAGGCCTAAATTTGATTCTCCTCATCGTTTAATGGAAGTTCATTAGGCACATTCGACAGCCCAAGTTTCATCGAGTACCGACGGTACAAACATAGAGGTAAGGGCTTCATACTGAAAGTAAACACTCCGGCCATAGTACCTGCACCGCGGCACTCACCCGCCCGTTAATTGAAGTATCCTTAAATGCTGAAATGAGGCTAAGAGAAATAGTAAATTAGACCTCGTTGAGGGCTTTTCACATAGCCCTCTTGCTCATATGACTAAAAGGGTTGCCGAAGGCCAGACGTTTTCCAAAAAGGGTGCTGAAATTGGGGTGCCGCGGGGTATGGCTGCTAAATACCGAGATAAGGCTGAGGTATAGTAAATTAGGCCTAATTGAGGGATTATTTCATGGCCCTGATGGCCTCAAACGAAATGAGGCCAAGAGGTATAGTAAATTAGGCTTCACTGAGAGATTTTCACATAGCCCTTATGGCCTCATATGACTAAAAAGGGGTGTTGAAGGCCAGACGTTTTCCAAAAAGGGGTGCTGAAATTGGGGGTACCACGGGATATGACTGTTAAATACGGAGATAAGGCTAAGAGGGATAGTAAACTAGGGTTCATTGAGGATTTTTTTCATGGCCCTCATGGCCTCAGACGACATGAGGCCAAGATGAATAGTGAATTAGGCCTCTTTGAGGGCTTTTCACATAGCCCTCATGGCCTCATGGCTAAAAAGGGGTGCCGAAGGCGAATCTTTTCCAAAAAAAGGTGTGCTAAAATCGGGGTGCCATTGGATATGGTTGTTAAATATCGCGATGAGGCTAAGAAGAATAGGAAATTAGACCTCATTGTGGGATTTTGTCATGGCCGTCAAAACCTCATATGATATAAAAGGGATTCTCTAGAAGGCATCCTCGATAGGTATCCTCAAATAATACAATACCAGGACATAGGTATCCTCAAAAACCCGTATGTGCCTATGTGCTAGTACACAATGTGTTACATTGTGCCTTTTCACATAAGTACATAAAGGCACATCCAGCATGTGCCTATGTGCTACCCAGTAATGTGTACAATAGAACAGAAACACGCTTAGGGAAGTCGGAATGAATAGAACAAAGAAGTCATGAAAAGGATTCTGGGGAATCCGTTGCAGACAAATACTCCTATTCAATCGAACAATCGATGCCCCCTCTGTACTATAGCATTAATTGCTACTATTAAAAATCTAAGATATGGCGGTCCTAAAATGGATTCAGGGGGAAATCCGTACTGAATAATGTGGATTTAGGTGATTAGGATGGATTATAGGGTTTTTTGTGGTAATTAGATTTACTCCTATTCAATCGAACACACCCACCGAACATGCCCCTGTCCTATAAGAAGGTTTTAGGTCACATAGCAACCACGTGCTACCACAGAAACCAATATGGCAGCCTCCAGTATACAAACTGGACGACGGAAACACGTATCACCATAACAACACGCGCTGCGCGTGCGCACTAACACCACGTATCACTATGGGGGATGACGTCACAAGATGGCAGCTCAGGCGGGTTACCATGGCAACACAACATGGCGCCACTGGGTCACGTGACGTGACGTCACTTCCGAGGTCACCCGACCGAGGTCCTCCAAATGGGGTCGTCCGGGTACATGACATACTACTCCCGCTGTTCCTCAGCTAATTCGTCGTGACATAGGACTGCCTTTCATCCCAACTGACGAAATCAGCGATGCATGGTCTTCTGCTCTTGAGGCCTGGGATGAGACGCTAGTGCAGGAAGATCGCCAGTTGACCCACATATAACAAAGTTTACAGACTCCGTTACCACGCATCGGGTAGGAGGGAGCCATGGTAGACATGCATGGAATCATTATAAGACAGTGGGGCCAAGAACAACTAACCACGCAACAGGCTGGCACAGAAAACTTGTACAGTCCATTGCTGGCCCCCATCCAAACATATTTAGCTTGATTCAGTTTATCATAGAGGACCAGGCATGTCAAGAAGCAGCAATATTATAAATACGTAATGTTGGAAAAGTGGTTGTTTTTCTACAGGAATTGAGTTGCGCTGATGGTGAAGTTTGATAGGGACTAAAGTGCACTTACTTCGCGCCCTTTTACTTTCAGAATAGTTACAGGCCTCATAGTTTCTACTGTATGACGTTTGAAGAATTGAACGTTCTTGTCGTCACATATCATTGGGAATAACCATCGCTTTGATTTCACGCCATCACGAGTGTGGGAAGGAGAACACCACTGATGTGTATATATCTGGATTATTGAAACATCGGCGAACAACGTCGGTACTCAAACTTTCTCCCCGTCCTTAACACTTTGAACTCTAGTGGTATCTCCCATGTCAGTTCAATGGCAGCAATTAGAAGAGTCCACTTTATTCATTATTTGGGGTAGACCAATCAATATTTTGAACGCGCAGCCCTGATTGAACGTGCAGCCTCATGGCTGCACGTTGAGAATATTCATTGGTTTACCCCACACATTTACTGAACAGCCATCCTATATAATGACGTTATGACGTATCAAGTTCCTTGTTGGAAAATCGGCGGCTGGGGTTCAAAGGGTTAAAATGGCATCAATACAATCAACTCATCAAAATCCATTACGTTTAGTGGCATGAAAAATGCTAAAGTGTGACTATAGCTAACAACTTTCACTTGATCATACGTCTTGGCGTTTACCTTGCACGAAAACTAATAATATAAATTGTCCCTGTAGCAGTATGCATCGCGTCTTCTGATTGGTCAACTTGACCGAAACAAATAGCCATGGTATCGGCTATCTTCAAACATGCGGGTGATAAGAGCACGCGCCGTTGTTCCCCGTTTGTCACTCGAGAAACATCCAGGTGATAAAAATAACCTTTGACCCCGACTAGGTTTTTTGGTAGTATTAGGCTTATTATTAATATTATAAGGGATTTGCCCAATTACAATTCATGGGAGAATGCCTATATGTATAGCACTATCCCATAAATTGTAACGGGGAAAATCTTTTCAATGAGGGGTCACAATTTCAGTGAGGGTTTTGGAGCCAAAATGAGGTAAAAATAGGAAATCCACGGCGGGCAAAAATACGGGCACATTCAGTGTAAGACTTGGTGTCAACAACAAAGTAGCATTACATGTACCAGGGCATTAAATATCGGCGCACTTCATAATTTATTTTGCGGTTTCCAATGGTCAGCGTAGAAATGTATGCTAGTAATTCCACCTACCTCTTACAAAATTCAATGACTGCGGCTCAATTCAAAATCTTCAAGTTTAAACCCAAGTGGAGTCTGATATTGTGAGGCATCGTTCCCGAAAGTCAAAATGTCACCTTCCGTGTTCCATGTCCAGCGTCGTTTTAAGTGAGTATTTAAGCTATTCTCCCAAAGCCATGAATAAAACACACAACACAACACATCTAACATGCTGAAGCTTGTCCCATGGAAATACAATACACTCTGGAAGGCTGAATTTACACGGTTTTAAAACTTTTTCAACGAATTCAAATTCACCAAAGTGAAAAACTTCTCCATGTGTGACCTGGTTTATAAACAACGATTCAGAAATAGACTCGGTTTATGTATAGTTTTGCTATGACTTTATTTCGTTGTTTGGTTCAAAACCTGAGGCTCAATGTGGGGTTTGAACTTCGTCGCCTGTGTCTTAATTAATGTGGGATCATATTTTACATCTCGTCATTATTTCTGTGTAAAGGAGGAGGGACAAAATCGTTATCTCGGGCAACATCCAGGGTACATGGAGATTTAATACCTGGATGTCTCCTTTTCGACCATTCGGCTTGCGCCTCATGGTTGAAAACCGACATCCAGGTATTAAATCTCCATGTACCCTGGATGTTGCCCGAGATAACTTATATTATCTCTGGCAACATCCAAGGTCAAAAGAGATTTAATATCTGGATGTCGGTTTTAAACCATAAGACTGGTAGCTGAGGGGTTTAAAAAGAGACATCCAGGTATTAAAGGCCCATGTACCGTGGATGATGTCAGAGAAAATATTTTAGTCCCGCCTCTACCCTCGAAAGTTTCCCAAGTCGAATATTTGTTTCAATAAATGCGATAAACTGACCCAAACCTGGCCTCAGACGATGAAGCTCAAGTCCTGCACTGAACTCCAAAAGCGTCGTGATGTGCAATTTGTTACCAGACGGAAACGGGAACGACGCATAAATGTGTCAACACCGAGAAGATAAATAGGCCGAAGACCTACAGTTGATTATCTCATCCTTCAGTGAATGAAATTGGAGAACTAACTTCTTCCCCCAAAAATTAAAATTGAAGCTACATGAAACCACTTCCACACATACTGAAACGTTTCCGCGAAAATAACGAACAAGAAAAAAAATGCTGTCACGGGACTTAGAACGGATTGAGTCTATTTATGAAACTAGGAAACACGCCCCGAGATGTTTGTAACTTAACTGAATTTCAGTTAGTAATATGACAATACGCAAGGTGTAAGAAGGACCCAAAGTATGCAACATATTAAAATATTTCATCCCGCAACCATTACTCAGAAAACATTTTATGCAATCAAATTCCTGCAATTGTTTATTTTCAGCCAGACATAGACGTATCACAGTACTAAATATTTTCTCATAGGCGATCATTATAATGTTCAGGCGAAACCAATATGGTCGCATCACTTTAAATTTGGCAATCAAACATCTTTTGTCAAGTATCGCCCTTCAAACAACCGTTTTCTGATCCTTAAACAGGGTGTCATTCAACAAATAAGAGCGAAAAACTGACAGAAAGGGAAGTGCCCATATTTCTCAGGGAATTCCCAGCAAAAACACACCAATAGTCAAATTCATTTTTAGGTCCAAAAAGTCATCAAATCACCCTCTTTGTTCATCTGGAACATTCAAAAGTTACGCAGGATGTCAGAAGGATGCTTCAAATGTTTATTGAAACAATATATTTTCCCAAGACTGCTTAGTTTTGGGGATTACATAATTTCCGATTGCAACTTTTCGAGGCAGGTTCATGTAACTCTAATTAAAATATTTACAACAGTTGTACCTATGAGCAAATCTAACCCTACCAAATATACATTTACCTCGTTCATGTCATTTCTGCAATAGAATTCAACTTTTGGCTTCTGTCTTGTCAAAATCATGGGAAATTTGTTCTTTTGAAGAAGAAGTGTCCAATCTGTGTCAAATGGCCTTAAAAACTGGTATTGCCTCCGACAAGATTCCTACTCTGTTACCTAAAGAGTAAGCTGGGAGGGATAAGAATTACAGCTTTTATTGAAAACTACCCAAATCCCAAAAGGAAACTAAAATCTGCATCATCGCACAATACCTTTTGACAAAATCTGTCTTAATTGACCATACAGCAAAATAAATAGTGTCCCACCCCATGAAACAATATGTCAATTTTGTTTCAAAATTGGGATTGTGCAGGGCTTATAATTCCTCTAAATTTGGGAGAAGCCATTTGGATGCTTGCGGAAATCGTTGCGAGAATCCAGACCTGCTATGAGTGTCCCAGGATCCCATGAGGCCAGTATGGTGAAGCCCGTGTTGTATACTGATAACACATGTTAACCTTTTACCCAATACAGCTTTTTATTTTTTAAAACACCAACTACTGATTTTTAGAAACAACAAGAGCTCCCAACCCCAACCCCTAGGGTCCTTAATCGCTCATCTGATAAATTGGTTCAGAGAAGTATTTTAGGTAGCATTCAGTTAGTCATGGTTCATGAACACTACAAAGGAATGATGTTATGAAATTATTCATACCTCTAGTGTCCATGTCGGATGATTATTAGCACAGGTATTCCTGATTGCTTCCAATTCTGTCAACTGTAGACAAGTACTGCCAAACTTCCAAGGGTTGTTGTGTCACTGCAGCTTGAAAGGCAAATGTTATGGAAAACCTCTAAGGAATTATGAACATTAATGAACAACCTTGAACATAACCCGCCCCTGCCCAAATATTAAGCCAGGAACTCGAAATGAACAAACTCAAATCTGACCACCTCCCTACCCCCCCCCCCCCCCCCCCCGCGAAACCAAAAATGAAAGGATTCTGATTGGCAGATCTGAAGACGAAGCTTTTTAAAGAAATCTCCTCATATTATATTAAGTTATATTCCAGCTCCAGCAGGGAGCCCAAATACTGACCTTCAATTTGATCTCAATTGAGATGTTGTATACCAAGTATGAAAGCATTGTGAATGGTGGATCTGAAGACGAGTTTTTAATGAAATCTCCTCATATTGCACTAAGTAAAAATTCGGGCTCTCATGGGGAGCACAAATATTAACCCAGGTACTCCATTGGAACAAACAGAAAATCTGACCCCTCTAGAGATGCTGTATACCAAATACAATGAGCTCGTTCCAATGACTGGCCGTAAGCTACGTTTTTGAGACAAAAATTGAAAATGTTTAGTTATTCATGAATTTATTTTGCAAGTATCGTCTGCTACCCGCAAAGCGTGAAGGTTTAAGAATGACCATTTCCAGCTACTGATACAGTATGGTGATCATGCAAGTAAACAAGTTTGTAAGCAAGTAACTTGCATGCTTTACTCTACCTCATATAACTGATGTGGGTCAGTGTGTCAATATTTGCCTGTTTTGGAGCAAGTCTGTTCCTTTGTTAACCCATAAAATACAGTAGTTCAAAAGTAACGCTAATCGATAAATTACTGTTTGAATCGATCAAGATGATGATCATTGATTTTTCGATTGATCGAATAACCATTTCAGCTCCAACAGTTATATCCTAATTTTCGGTTTTATTACATACTAAAATCACAAAGAAATCCGAAACATTTTATAGGTTGTTTCTGTGATTCGTTCATGACGTCACCTACATTGTAATAGTTCTGCCATAACGGCTGTGAAATTTCTAGTATGGCAACGCATTTGTAGATATGGCTTTTCTTGGAGACTAAATGTTTTAATTTCAAATATACATGTTTAAACGTGATCTCAAAATTCAAATAGTTAGACTACGTTTAAAATCCGGCTCCTTCCAACTGAGGGTGGAAATTCCCAAAAGTAAAAACGGATGAAATAATTTCAGAAAACTGGAAATCGATATCCGATTTCAAAGCTGTCTCGTTAACAACTATGGGGCGGCCTGTGCGGACAAATTAGGGGTTTTGATGATGCGTGTTCAAAACCGCCTAGAATTTGAAGTGGTGTTTAAATGGCGACAAATATAAATAAAAAGCAGTACAATCTATCACTCATTTTTTTACATACATTAATTTAAAAAAGAAAAAAAAATGAATCTGTGCCCCCATAGGATGTTACTTCCTAGTCCGACCATTGCAGATGAGAATTCACCAGTAAGAGTTAAGTCTATTTAAGATTATATTTCCACAATTTCAGAAAGTTAGGCTTAAAAATGAGGTGGAATAAAAATCTTGAAAACAACTCTTAAAATCCTGTTTCCTCCAAATCAAGGGTATGAATGTTAACCCTTACCCAACAAATCGGCCGCTTCCGCCCACGAAATATGCAAATTCAGCAGTTGAAATTTTTTTATTTTTCCAAAAATGTCAACAAAACCATATCAAGTGACCCCTCGTTGGAACGAGCTCGTCGAGCTCGTTCCAACGAGTGGTCACATGATATGGTTTCGTTGATATTTTCTGAATTTTTTTTAAAAATTATATTTAAAATTATAAATTTTGATATCGTCTGCGTTGGGTAAAAAGTTAAAAACTAACTCCGACAGAACATCTTCAGACAACGAGAGGTAGATGTGCGAAGATTCGCTGCGGTATATTTATCAAGTATGGAGCGGCGTGTGTCACCAGATTAGGGGTTTTGATGACGAATATCTGGTACAGTATAAATGTTAAAAAATAACTTCGACACAACAAGTTAAGATAACGAGAGGTAGATGTGCGAAGATTCACTGCTGTATATTTATCAAGTATGCAGCGGCGGGTGTCATCAGATTGGGGGTTTTAATGACGAATGTCTAGTACAGTTTGAAAGGGGATGTTTGATATAAGAGCTGATATCAGAAGATATTGATCAAATGGAAACATTTGAAATCCACATCTCTCTAACCGTGGATAGAATTGCGGGAACTGCATTATTGTCAGGGTGAGTACTTCATGTTTCTGACGAAAAAGCGGAAAATTTGTGACTGTAGATTAAAGGGAAGTACCTCAAATATTGGCCTGACAAAAGGAGAGCAGAAAAAATAAATAAAATGCGAAAAAGCCAACGATCGCTACAAGTCATGTCAACTTCATTGAATGACATTATCAAGTTTCGGCCAGGCGCTGAGATATAGTTGTTCAGTAAGACACCTTGATCTGACTTTCAATCTCCTCTCTCCTCCTTTCTCAATCTGACTCTTCTCCCGGTAAACAGAAACAAACTGATCATATTTCTTACCAGGACACCTTTGATTCCCCCAACATGCCGACAGTCTCCCTCATTCGTGTTCTGACTACCACCCCTCCTTCATTTCAGACCCCGTTTCCATATTATACTCCAAATCAATTTTATTCTGTTGAAATGAAATTTTGCGCATAATAAGGGACGACAACAGTGACATGATGAATAATCTCGTGCATTTTCCACCATATGGCATGATACATGCAACAAACAGAAATGAGAAAAAAACAGAAACAGCTGGCCTTCAGAGAATAATTGAGAGGTAGAAGTCAGCACGTTCGTTTTTGCAGACCTAAAGCAACATTTGGTGTGTTCAAATACGAAATAAAAAAGTATCGCATTCCAGTCAGCTCATACATTACCTGGCGACAATTGTGTTTTTTCATGTTTTAAACCATTATATTCGCGTGGTATCTTCCATGTAGGCTTAATGACAGCAGTTAGGTGAGTGTAAATTCATTATGCAATTAATATTTTCAACGTGCATCCACATGGCTACACGTTAAATGGGTCTCCTCTCCACATTAACTCAGCAGCAATCCATCTGATGAGTTGACTTTTTGTTACCGTCTTCTTCGTTTGGAAGACAAAAGAGGTATTGAGCTAAAACTCACACCAAAGTTTTAACTGAAAATGTATTGCCAAAACATTTCGAAAAATATCACCGAATGCACGTGGTACAAACATTGCAAAGTAGTCTTTAAACTGTTCAAGACAAACGCGTGTTTAATTTTGAAATGAAGTATGTAACAGCATTTTCGTTGCGTCCTGAACAGGACAAATATTCTTTTTTTACTTTTTTGAATACACTCGTACGGAAATGTGCGAGTCTTTCAGCCACACGTTTCTTTGATAGCTAGACGAGGCGTCGCTTTGAAACTGACACACAAACCATTTAACAGGAGAGCCATCGTCAACGAGATGCCAAATACTTCACTCAAGTCCATTCTGTTATTTCGGAACTCTGTCCGAGATAAATGTATTTACAATAGTAAAAGGATGAAAAACGCGCAAGATTGAAGCTGTTTCTAACAGCACTACTTTTCGTTCAGCAAAACCAAGTGCTTCTTTATAAAGTGTGACACCAAAACATAACAAAACATTTGCTCTCCTGAAAAAGCTGAATCCTCCTAAAATACAATAAGATTTTTCTTGCGAACAAATCAATGCAGGAAACTGTAAAGTTTTCGGAATTTTGAAGCTTTTATGAAAGTACCAGCTTTATGTATCCAGAACAGGTTTTGGATAGTTTTATAGACTTTTTGTTATGAAGCGAAAAAATGTATTGGATATAGTTGGGTACGTAAACATGTAACAAAACTCTTGTTGCCTTATAAATACTAAATACAGTACTCAAATCAAATCAATATGTGTTATATGCTTTGTGACAAAGGAATACAGAAAAGTGAACAAATTAAAAAAAAAATGAATTTATGTTGACAGTACGTCGCCTGAATGCTAGAATGTTCTATGTCCCATAAAAAGGGGGGGGGGGGGGGGGGTGGGGGGTAGAATATTCTAGCACTCAAACGACGAGTAGCCTATTTAAAAAATGACAAAGTATATATTTAGTTAATCCTTAAATGAAACAAATGCAGGGAATTCGTCCAGCTGGGAGTTCAATACATGAATACAAGGTGTTTGAAGTTAACCAACTTTATACTGATAGAAAATATTAACCAAAGTTGACAGGTTTTTTTATTATTTTTTTTAATTTTTTTCAAATAGCGTTTTTTAAACAAACAGTGTATTGGTGTTGGTGATGGTGGTAGTACGTGTGTGATTGGGGGTGTATGGGGCGTAGTAAATGAGACAAATAAACTATAACAATTACTCTATCATACAGTTATTTTTGATGTCCCAATACCACAATCTGTGCCACAAAATGCTCGGAATAAAGAGACATTGCCTTTGATGGTCAGCTTTACATAAACTCACTGCATGTGGTCCCTAAAGAATCGCCAGGAGTAAATGTTAACAGAATTTCTTGGTGATTTCGTTGCATCATTTTTCTCGCCAAATGCATAAAAAAATGTTTGAGCTAATTTTGAAAAAGGGAAGTTGCAATAATATTAGATTTCAAACACTTGTTATAGGAATAATAACCAAAATTCGGTGCTTCATTCGTTAATATTTTGTCGGAATTGATTTTTATTACCTGGTAAACACGTTCGTGGAGATAACTGCCCGCGCGGACATTACGATCAGTCCACGTCGTCTGTACTGTATACATTGTATATATAGAGGATATGAAATGAGTATTTTTCTAATATAATATTTATGAAACGAGTCTAAGAATTTTTCGTTTCGGCGAGCCTCTGGCGAGCCCAAACGGAAAATTCGGACGAGTTTCATAAATATCATATGAGAAAAACACTCATTTCATATTCTATTTATCATATGACACACACACGCACAAATTAGCCACGTAGTAGGACTTTTTAACCCATCACCTAACTTGAGTTGCAGACGGCACTTGGAAAAAACATCCCCATATAACTAAAAATTTTCATTTTTTGCTTCCAAAACATAGGTTATGACCCCTCATTGGAACGAGCTCGTCGAGCTCGTTCCAATGAGGGGTCATAACCTATGTTTTGGAAGCAAAAAGTGAAAATATAAAAATATGGATGGCGTTTTTCTTGGAGGTAAAAGATTAATACAATATAGCCCACCCTAAATAGGGCAGATAACGTAAATTATCCCTACTGAAATTATGCAAATGTCACCCAGTTGTATTTTGTTTAGCCAATCAAATTGTCCAGTTTTGAAATTGACCAATGAAAGCTCCCAACTCCAATTATGCAAATTTTGAAAATATGGCCCAGTTTTATTTTAGTCAGCCAATCAAATTGTCTAGTTTTGAAATTGACCAATGAATTTGACGGAAGGCTTTATTTATCACTGATTAATATGAAAGCAAAATATCAAATGTTTTAAAGTGAACAAACCAGACGAGTCATATGATAGATATTATTTATTTATTGGGGTTTATCGACACTCTCGACAACCAGGGTTATCTCTTGTCGGACGATTTTACAGGTGGATGAAGCCGGAGGGCCAGGAGAGAACCGCCGAACAACGGTGAGCTACTGTCAGACTCCACAACGTACAGTACAACCGCCGTAGATTGGTCGCTTTCCACCGTTGGACAATATTCACACGGTGTCACGGCAAAGCTAGTTTAAAAGGGAGGAGGCCCCCTCCCCCTACTTTCAAGTTCAAGTATATGTATATATAAGTCAATTAATATCGAAGTGACCGACACTTTCAATCATCATTATTATTTCTTGGGATACGCTTGATTGCATATAGTTGATTTGTATGTCCATAGATGTCGTGTGCCATTTCAGGGAGTCTTGGGTTCCGACCGTTTAAAGGAGAGACTTGAGTTCCGACCATTTAGGATTGAGACGCCACATAGGGTGTCGTGCGAGAGGAATTGCTGGGCAATCCACGAAGCTCCGTTGTACGGCGCTATTATCAGATTAGGTTGAAGTAAGAGGTTACAAGCCCGAATTTAGAAAGTAGATTACGAACCCAAGTAACGGCCAAGTTTATATGTCATTAGCGAGGATCGACTCGCACCTGTCTCAAAGTGTAGGCTATTGTATTGTGGTATTAACCCTTGGGAACGCAGATGTTGATCGCGTAGTAGTCTGTTACGTATCAGATTGCTGTGAGTATCGACTCAGGGTCGACAGTGACAATTCGCGCAAGCTCGAGGTGCTTATTGAATTCGTGATGAGTTCCGCATGAACTGTGTGTATTTCAAAGGACAGGAACATTCAAGGAGAGTTCTGTCAAAGGACACATGAATAAGGTATGTGACGTAGTCTTGATAAACAACCTGACATCGGGATCCCCCAGCAGTCAGAGCTGCAAACGCGCTCATGCGCAAAATATTAAGATTCGGTGTTTGAAGCTCCTGTTGCCAGCCCGCGGCAGTGACATATTGAGAGTGTACTCTAGCGCCAGTACAGTGCTATAGATAAACTGAATTTGATGAAAAACTATTAACCCATGTGATAAATCTTCGGCCATGTTGATCAAATTGTTAAATGTGTGGAATATGGAAATGAGTTTATTTTGAATAGATAAAAGAATCGTTGTTACTTTAATCATTGTTTCCTTCCCGCCGCCTGAAGTGATTAGGAATTACATCCAACAAAGAACGAACCTATATTTCGAGTTCACTCGGCAAGAAGAAAATCATAATGCGGTCCCAACTCAGATCTGTGAGCCGAGTTTGGCCCGTGCCCGGATTCCGACCCTCCTAGTTGCCTCGTCCCCCAATAGTTTTAATGGCGAGGCTAAACAACCCCAGGTCCCCCCCCCCCCACCCCCCACGTGGGTAGACGTGTTTGGACACACGGGGACACAATAATATTACATTCCAAAGAGTAATTATTGCAATAATGATGAAACAAATTTAATTAATGAAACACCCGGTACAACCCGGTACAACCCGGTACAATCCGGTACAACCCGGCACAACCCGCTACAACCCGGTACAACCCGGTGCTTCATTAATTAAACTGTTGCTGATGATAACTTTTATTATTTGGTAGACGCATGCGTGGACATCAAGAACCCACGCGTGGATTATGACCAGTCCACTGCGACTGTACTGCTCTAACTACACACAAGCAAGGTTAGCATTGGTTGATGACAAGTTCACCACCGACGTGCTGTACGCCTTAGTACACAATGCCACCGTGCTCTCACGTATAAAAAATCAGTAAAATAGTATTTCAGATATATTGTCCACATAGATGTGTGTAATAATAATAATAATAATAATAATAATAATAATAATAATAATAATAATAATAATAATAATAATAATAAACACTAAAAAATGAAATCGCGAGTCTCAGCCCTTATAGCCTGAATTATGAGTGTATGAAATAATATTTCACTTAATCGGATCACATAAAACTGGTGGGTATACAACTCTGAATGCATCGAATGTGGATTACTGCAGAGATAATTGCTCGATATATATTATTTTTAGGAGCAAAAACGAATATCGTAGCATACCTAAAATATCCTAACTGATACGTATTGCTTTTCTTTCGGACCAATCTTCCCTGTGCCAAGTTTTCCCCAGGCCAAATCTTCCTCCTGTTCCAGAATACAGATGACATGCCATTTTCGATGGCATTAAGGTGCTATATAAGTAATGGAATTGTGTTTACTTTGAAATTCCCACCTATGAGATTCCTTAAATTCAAATTGAATATAAGGGAAGGTGGGTGGAGGGGGAGGGGGGGGGGGGGTAAACATTATGCATCCCTTTACTCGAGTAGGATCATGACAGGCACATATAGGGGCAAGAGTAATATCTAAGGGGCGTACTGAATATGATTTGCAGTATCATCTGAGTGATGGGGGCTAGCATGAGAGGAGGTGTCTCCCGCTCGTGGGCCGTTGGAGTGAGCCCGGAGTGGGTTTTTTTCCGTACACATTTTAAAATTAGAGATAAAATCAGCAATATGTTTTACTCTGAACCCGTTTCTGTCCATAATCAGTTAATAAATTGTGAAAGGCAACATTAATTAGGCCACATCACCACCAAATAGAATCCGAA
Source organism: Pictodentalium vernedei (assembly GCA_031216915.1). NCBI lineage: Eukaryota > Metazoa > Mollusca > Scaphopoda > Dentaliida > Dentaliidae > Pictodentalium > Pictodentalium vernedei. The sequence continues at coordinate 507,897,243 of CM062293.1, forward strand.
TAAATTATAAAATTATAAAATAATGTAACCGATTGCTTGCAACAACATGGCAAAATAGCAACCAGCAGTTGAACTATTTGGTGCAGATGGTTTCCTGTATGGTTGTAAACACAACACACGTGGGTACACACTAAAGTGCACCTCAAATATTGTCTGAAGAATGCGAATTTGCGAATGAATTAGAAAAAAATCACAATGGAAGATATAAATTATTGAAGAATTATTTTCGAGAGGCGTACGAAGCATCCGTGTTTTGATATTTTGATGTGAAAATTGACGCGATATATAAGTGAAACTGTGTTCACCAGAAGGCAGACATATTTGGAAATCCAGGTGCTAATTTTACTTTCCCTGCTATTCACGTATAAATTTTGCTATCACGCACCCCCTCCACTCCAACATTTTACAAGTATAAATATCTAGATTTTAAGATTTCTTACCATACGGATTAACATGGTGGGGGAGGGGTGGGGGTGGGGTGGGAGTGGGCGGGGTGTGTGGGGTGGGGGCGCTGCATGACTGGATTTCTTTGGGGAGGGAGTTCCAGGTTCCACTGGGTCGTGGTTGCAGTGTTCTGAGGCGTATACCACGGCGACGGTACATACAACCATTGCAAACCCTGCTTGTGCCGAGTTAGTAGCTCGATCGGTGTTTCTCCTGGTTTTCCGTCCTCATCCGCCTGCCACTGACTTTCGAAAGTGTCGGTGCTCCCCAGAAAATAAATAAATAAATAAATAAATAAATAAATAAATAAATAAATAAATAAATAAATAAATAAATAAATAAATAAATAAATAAAAATAAATAAATAAATAAATAAATAAATAAATGTCGCGCCCTGGTGCAAAAACAAAAATTACCGAAGGAACCTAAAGTTTGCTGGTCGACAACGATTGGCTGATCAATTAGATTCGACGCGACGACGATGCGTCTGTGTATTTCAAAACTTCTCAGTGTCGCATCAGCGATGGATTTAATCCAATTAGATTCGACGCGTCAAAAATCCGTCGACTATTTCACTCCTTAGATGCGAGTGGGGTCCCAACAGAAAACGAACGTAGTTGACATTTTGTTTGATTTTTGATTATCAGCCCAAAAACTCCCAGGGGGGGGGGGGGGGGTAGATCAATTACAATTGAATGGGCAATTCGACACTGGAAGTCACGTGATTTGTTCACTGATATTTACTATTCAATTCAAAAAATCACATTGACGGCTATAGAGAATTCTATTCTGGAACACATTTATCTGACTGGGTATGGGCAAACCCTTGCGGGACTACGACCCGCTTGGGGTTCCTATAATTTGTAATTATAGGGTACCAGGTGTGTATCAGTAGTATGTAATGTGGTTTTGAGTCCTCATTTGGGGGATCTCATCGGGGGATCTCATGTGACGTCATAGTCACGTGACCCAGTGGCGCCATGTTGTGTTGTCATGGTAACCCGCGTGAGCGGTCATCTTGTGACGTCATCTCCATAGTGATACGTGGTGTGAGTGCGCATGCGCAGCGTGTGTTGTTAGGGTGATACGTGTTTCCGTCGTCCATTTTGTATTCTGGAGGCCGCCATCTTGGTTTCTATGGTAGCACGTGGTTGCTATGTTAACCAATTGTTCTGCAATGGGACGGGGTATGTTCGGAGGGTATGTTCGATTGAATCAGAGTATTTTCTGGAACGACTTCCCTGGATAATTACCACAAACAACCCGACAACTTGTATTATTTCGAATTCTTTCAGAATTCTCTGCTTCTATCTATATATGCAATAGTTTACGTCTACCTAGACATGTTCCTTTATTCTAGAGTATACTCCAGTAGCGTAGAAGAGCCTATCAATTGGAACATCTTTACTTATTGTTACTATATTTAGCAATTTCTGGTCTATTCTTGTTAGTTCTCACACTATTCCAAGTACTCTTGTTGTTTCATCTAGATTATAATTAACCAATTAGATTATAATTAACCAATTAGATTGCTTGATTTCCCATAATCTGTATGCAGGGTTATCTCCCTTCTGTAACAAAAGACTATATCCAATGGCCATATCCCATGGAATCCCATTTTTTGCAAAACGCCTGTGGCTATGGAATCCCCTTTCTGTCGTATGAGGCCATAAGGGCTATGTAAAAGCCCTCAATGAGGCCTCATTTATTATCCCTCATACCCTCATTGAATTTTGAGGTTATGAGGACCTTGAAAAATCCCTCAATGAGGTATAATTTACTACGACTCTTATTCTCATTTCAGTATTTAACAGGTATATCTTATGGAATCCCATTTTGGAAAACGCCTGTGACTGTGAAATCCCTTTTTGTCGTATGAGGCCATGAGGGCTATGTAAAAGCCCTCCATGAGTCCTCATTTACTATCCCTCATAGCCTCATTGAATTTTGAGGTTATGAGGACCATTAAAAATCCTGTTTCAGAGATTGAGATTGTTATTTCAAAAAGATAATGTCAAACCGAAAACCTGTGCTGTGGAGCGCTTTGCAGGCCGCAGCCGACATTGTGAAAATGTGTGTATCACTGCAGTGATTTTGCTGTATCGGCTCGGATTTGTAGCCGTTGGTAGATTGAGATGCGGTTGTGGAAGTTGGAAGAGGAACATTATTACGTTAACCATCAGTGAGCTAAGAATAGTTATCTCTCAAGAGAAGTTTATGCCCTGTTAATAGTGGAACGTTGACAATGTCTGTGGGCAGTGTAATGGTGGGAGCGTGGTGGTTCGGTGGTAGACTGTTAGTCTTCTCAGCTAGAGGTCCCAAGTTCGATCCCTGTCCGGGACGACCCGCGTTGTATCCTTGGCAAGGCACTTTATCCCGGCTGTCCACATGGGGGCACGATGACGCCGTGTACTAAGGCATACTGCACGTCAACGGTGCACATGTCTGCAAACGCTGTAACATTGCTTGAGCGGAGCTTGAACAGAGTTAGAAAGTTGAGGAGCTGACAGTTGCTCGTCGCGGCTCGGTGGTTCTCTCCGGGTACTCGGGCTTCTTCCACCCGTGAAACTGTCACGATCCCGATTAGCCGTTGTGCATAAGTATGGGACCTTAAATACCACTAAATGAATGAATAGTAACAGTGTATTGGAATTATGGAATAACATTTAAATTTTCACGTAATTTTTACACTAGCTGTTTGCGAGCTCTTACAATTCAAGTTTTTTATTAGTATCAGTTTAAACAATATTTATTTCCAAAGTTTAACCCTTTACCCAACGAATCGGCCCGCGTAATATGCAAATTCAGTATTTGAAAAAATATTATTTTTTTAAAAATTTCAACAGACCCATATCATGTGACCCCTTGTTGGAACGAGCTCGTCGAACTCGTTCCAACGAGGGGTCACATGATATGGTTTTGTTAAATTTTTTTGAAAAAAAATGATATTTAAAATAATAAATTTTGATATCGTCTGCGTTGGGTAAAAGGTTAAAGAAAGTCACAGATATCAAGTACGATAAAGATACGATTGTCAGCGTCATAGAGCATTAATGGAAATGGATTCAGCAACAATCTAGAAGCTTATTCTTTTATTAGTATTAACTATATTACGAATATTTGTTTAATCTAAAATAAGTTGGGTTAAAAATCCATCCAAATAAACTGGGTTGAGTGAATATAAACCCAATTGGGTTTGTATGCACTCAGACCAGTCTAGTTGGGATAACTTGTAACCCGACTGATTTTAGAGTGTTGTAATAGCTTGACAATGCTAACTGAAGTTTTCTCAATCAGGGTGAGCTGGTTGAGGTCAAAGGTTATTCATTGTACCTGGATATGACTCGTGCGACAGACGGGTAACAAACAGCTCTTATTACCTGCCATATGTTTCGTCCAATTTAGCCAAAGAAAAGAGGTGTTCAGTGCTCATAAATGGACAACAGTGTATCTATTTTCCAACCTTGATACTGTCTTGTTGTCAATAATAACAAAACTATGTTGTAAATTGGACCTGCGAAGCTTCGAGATTCGAATCGATTTCGAATCTTAAGTAGATATTCGCCTCGATTTGAATGTGCTGCACGATTCGTCTCCTCTCGACTCTTTTTTATATAGCTTGGTATCAGTCATCTTAGTCGACTCACAAAACATATGTATGATATGATATATATATATTTATTCATCAGTATACTATAGATTACAATAAGATTGATAATTCAACATATATTTACAGTATTCATATGGTACATAACAACTATTATACATATAAGATACACAAGTATACTGGCAGGGGAAAGCATAGCCAGATTGGCTGTCTTCCTGCATTCCCCTATAAAGAGAGAGAGAGAGAAAAAGAAGGATTAAAAGGAAAGGTCGGAGAAAAAGAAAGCATACACGTGCAACATTGAGGAGTCTTGCAACTGGCTCTACTGAGATTCCGCTTTAGTGGGTGTATACTTGATACATCCACTAAGGCATATACACATCGGTGGTATGGCGGCTGCTATCCCAAGCTTGCTGGCTCTCTTGAAGTGGCCTCAACCATTCAAACGATTTAGCTTGCGAACTGAGATATTTGTTCTAAATCCTTGGGTCTTTACAGCTCTACACTTTAAGACAGAGGCCAAGTCAAAAGTACAAAGGTTCGAGAACCAGACAGTTACGATTAAAATAAGCAGTCTAAAAAAAATCCTTATCGGGTACAGATACATCAAAAAGACATGCCTTCGACGAAGGCATGCCTTGATGATGCAACTGGATTATATTATCAGTTGGAAAATGAGTTATCACAGTCAGAATAAACAGGTTTGCAGCACCCCAAACCCCATCAGTCATCTTCAAGACGCCACAGATTGGATTCGTGGTTCGATTCAGTTTCAAATAATAGACATGATCCGATTCAAGATTCGATTCGAATCGAAATATATGTTATTCGCAAGGCCCTAATTGTAAATATTCGATTTGAAATGCCGCGAAAAATGTGCAGAACATCAACATATTAATTTTCCACAGACATCAGCGTATATTCTTTAAAAGCATATCATACACTGCAAGACGCCAGGAACTTGAAAACATTCGAGATTTTTTTGGTTTGTTGAGCATTGTATATTTATACCCACACCTCCTCCCAATGTTTCTTTGTGTGACCAACGAACGTACTTTCCACAATCCAGTTGTATAGAGATCATTCGACGATATACTGATTTAAGCCGCTTTCCACCGACAACCCAGCAGTCCAGTTCTATAGAGGTTGGTAAGGCTAAGGTCGGCTTTCTGAAATGTAATATGCCGTTGACCCTTTTCCCAACGTAACTGCCAAAAACCGACCAGCGCTATGCTCAATGCCTATTCATTTTCATTATATTTCCATTTTGTCTCAAAAACATAGGTTATGGCCCCTCTTTGGAACGATGTCGTCGAGCACGTTCAAATGAGTGGTCATAGCCTATGCTTTTGAGACAAAAAATGAAAAAAAGATTAGTTTTTCAAGAATTTTGTTTGAAAGTGTCGCCTGCTTTTCATGTTAGGTAATGGATTAAAACAGCAAGTTAGCTGAGTTTTGTTGCGCACTACCGTGATTCCCAAAGCAGGTAGAGAAGAATAACTGAATTAGGACCAAGTCGTAATCCGGTCGATATTTTGTAACCAAAGCACATTAGAATTTCAAGTGTCGAAAAAGAAATGCTCGAATATTGATCTGCTATTTTCGTTTGTTTTTATTTTTATTTATGTCATATTGATAGTGTAGTATTGTATCTTAGTGCAAGAGCACATTTCCCCCCCCCCCCCATACAAATAAAAACGCCCAGTTAAAATACAAATATATATTGAGGGTAGCATCCACACGTCCCATCATTCGATTCTCACAGGGAACATAGTTTACCTGACTCCATTGGCAAGGAGTTATTATACACCATTCTGATGACAGTAAGAATATGATAAATAAATCACCAACTCAACGAAATAAATTAGACTATATCATATTCTGCCACGATGATATGTTTCTACAGGCCAAACATACGTTAAACATGAAAAATAAAAAAAACTTAACAACACAGCTGTTACACTTCTATCCACTTTTTAACAATGGGAGGGGGGGGGGTACATCAACCACAGCGCAAGAGCACAATACCACGGCGAAGTGATCTTGTAGTGTTCTTAATCCGCAATGTACTTTACATAAAAACAGGGTCACAGACCCCCCCCCCCCCCCCGGTTGGATTTCCGAAGGCGTTTGTAGAGTTGGAACTCGGGATACCACCAATTCCCCATGGCTTCCCTGTCAACGCGTGGTCCTGTCTGCTAAAAGGAGACGTCAAATAGAAAGACTGTAAATACGAAAATTTATGATATACAAGAAATACATAAAAATATTGATCCACCAGCCAGTCACTCTATCGATGAGAAGTATCAGCGTCTTCCCGTGTCCGGTAAAACCTATCGACGTCGCTCCTTCTCTCTACGGGTATCAGCGTCTTCCCGTGTCCGGTAAAACCTATCGACGTCGCTCCTTCTCTCTGCGGGTGCAGGCGAAAACGGCACCGTGAAAAAACGGCACCGACTCTTGTTGACGAAAACGGCACCAACTGGCGAAAACGGAACCAAGTGTGGCTGGCGAAAACGGCACCAAATTGGTGAAAACGGCACCAAGTGCGGCTGGCGAAAACGAAACCAAACCAAACGAAGAACAACACTGTGATACACTGTCAAATATTTAATTTTCCTCGGATCGTCGTTTTGATTATTTTCTGCTTTTCTGGCGTACATACAATAGTATCGAATATGAACGCAATATATTACATATTTGGCCAAGAGTTATTCTCATCAATGCAATATACAACTATAACATTTACACATATATACAGAGACGGTGCAAGCCTAATGAAAATACGTGTGGAGGGGCCAATTGAGCAGGCACGTAGCCACTTGCTTTTTCTGGGGGGTATAAATAATTCTTCACATTTTAATATATTTTTTTTATTAAAAGACAATCATGGTACACCAATACTGGCTACAGTGGTCAATGTAAAGATATTCCAGTATTACCATTTCGTTTTGCAAATGTACCAAACACATCATATGTATTTTCGAGTAATAAATTACCCCTTTCAGATGATAAATATATGACCGCTAAGTCTGGCAATCTTTGGTTGACCATTTTGTTTCTCTGATAATTTTTTATATGTGGAGAGCTGAAAAACTGCATTCACATTACGCGGAAGGCACTGGTAGGGTGAGTGCCAGTTTAACTGTTTCGTTTTGTTTTTGTAAATTTGGAGTATTGAACAGGGAATAATTGTCTTTTCAAGTACCGGTACCACTCATTCTTGTTTGAAATCATTCAAATCAGTATTAACCTTTTACCTAACCTGCAAAGCAGACGACACTTGCAAAAATAATTCTTGAATAACTAATTATTTTCATTGTTTGTCTCAAAAACATAGGTTATGACCCCTCGTTGGAACGAGCTCGACGAGCTCGTTCCAACGAGGGGTCATAACCTATGTTTTTGAGACAAAAAATGAAAAAAATAATGAAAATTAATTGACGATTTTTGAGAATAGCGCTGGTCGGTTTTGGCCGTTACGATAGGTAAAGGGTTAACTGTGGGTATTGCGAATGGTAGCGACATAGCCAGCGACATAGTCACTAAAACGAACGAGTTCTTTTACAAGCACGTTATCCCTCGCCTGAATTTTCACAAACAGTTTATGAACACATGAAGGGACATAAAGGTATATAAAATTCCAGCTGGGGCTTCACCTGCTGGTTTAACACTTCTGCACACATCAACCAAAACCAGGTTTAATCGAAGTGTATAACAATGAACATAGAAAGCATTGAGAAACTGCTCTCTCAAACGGGTATGAACACCAAATAGGTGTTCTGACATTACACTTGCGCCGTCATAACACTGTGCAACAAACCTAACGCTCCCTAAACCAAGTGATTTTATTTCTCTCACAATTTGTTGGGTAAGAGCTTCGGCGTTTAGTTTCTCTCAAATTGTCTGCCCCGTGAAATTGAAGAAATTCCTCTTTTACGACATGAATATGTGAGATTATATGGCTTCACGCTCTGGAGGCACTCTGGGCGGTTTGAGACAAGCCCCCTTCGACTCTTCGACAATTTGAAATAATTAGTTGAAGCTTTTTTCACAGATGCCGACCATGACAGGAAGCAGCAGAGAAGGAAAGGCCAAGGGAGGAGGCTTTAGTGCTCTTATTGGTGATCTAGTTGAGGTGTTAACCTCCGTCAGGTGAGAACCAGTGTGAGAGGGGGCCCTCTCGACAAAGGTGCTACCTCTCCCCGAGACTGATGTGGTGTCTTTATCAGGCAATTATAATCTGCCACTTGTTAAATATTATTTCTGAGGCCTTCATTGGCAAGTGTAGTCTGCCTCTGACAATTGTCGGAGAGGTTGAGCTGGCTTCTGCGGAAAGGCTTCTTTCATAGGAGTCAACAGAGACATGTACAAAACCAACGGCCCTTTTTGAAGTCTACTGAAAGAAAGACCCGAACTTCGGGGGCAGACCTTCATGTTAACCTATTTGGCAAGTCGTCGCCTGAGTGCTAGAATGTTCTATGTCCCCTATGGGACATAGAACATTCTAGCACTCAGGCGACGAAGTGCCTGAATGCTCTCTAGCATTGTTGGGTAAGAAGAGAGACGCAAGACCAACGCTCGCCTCTCCGAAGGTGGGTGGTCACCTCTCGGGAAGGAGTGAAGGATGATCAGAATCCATAAAGATTACTAAGTATCCATAGCGGTTATAATAATTCCGTAACGGTTATTGTGGAAAAGATAGAAAAAAAAAAAAAACGGAAAAGAAGTGTGTTTGTGTTAAGTGGCAGTCTTTGTCTTGTAACTTATCCCTATCGGCCAGCTGGATTAAATTCGTTATCAATGGCTTAATAAACTGTAGTAACAAAATAGACTCTATCGACAACGAGCCAACATGAGTATAACTTCGAAACTCTTTTTTTTCAGCATACCCCACCGTGCCCCGCACCTTAAGTGAATATGTCACTTAAGCAGATCTATAGGGTTTTTGTTGATTGTCCCTTCTGAACAGTAGCTATAAGAATTGCTTATTGCAATGGATTAATCAATCTACACCCTCCCCCCCCCCCCCCCATCCAATTACATAGCGTGTGACCTAGGTTCAGGTGTGTCTTGCATAAACGTCGAGGGTATTTTATCGTGAGGTTTCTCACAGGGTGCGACCTAACCTTAGATGCCCCTTGTCAAAAGTCTTACTACAAAAAAACTCTCTATCAAAATACTTTTAAAAGTTATCTTCAGTGGTCTAAGCAATTCAATGGATGTTTCGTTCTTACATCACTGATGGCACAAGAATGAAAATAGGCTATACAGCTTGGAATATTCAAGGCCTTTCCAATAAATTGAACGACACCGAGTTTAAAACTATGTTAACTCGGTATAATTTCATTATCCTCACGGAGACTTGGCACTGCGATGAGACCGAATTAGATCTACCAGGTTACACGCGTGCCGATCTCTGTCTGGGCAAGTCATCACGCCAGAAGGGTGGAATTTGTTTTTATTTCAACTCTAAATATGATAAATTCCTTTGTAATATTAGATATATTGGCGACATTGCTCTCTGTGATGATTTTGATGGTAAAATGTTTAATTTACCATCGAAGATCGTTTTTGTATCTGTGTATATTCCTCCCAGTAATTCTACTTATTGGAAATTGAAACCTAGTCCTGATGTTTCCGCATTTGCGGATTTAGAGCATCAGTTACTGAGCAGTAGTCCTGGGGATATATTGATTTTAGGAGGAGATTTCAACGCTCGAACTGGAGGACAGCTGGATTATATTGTAGGTGACAACAACAAATGCATTCCCTTGCCGGAGTCATACACTGTAGATTGCATAAAAGACAATGAAAGTCTTGACAGAATAACAAACACCTTCGGAAAACATTTACTGGAGCTATGCCAATTAGCAAAACTAAGAATTTTGAATGGCCGCTGCCTCGGGGATAGACTAGGTAATTTTACCTCATACCAGAACAACGGCGCAAGTATTGTGGACTATACCATAATATCAGAAGAGTACTTTTCGGATGTTGATTACTTCTGTATCAAAGCGCCGACCGTTTCTCAGATCATTGCCAGTTGGTACTACACCTTGAATGTATCAATATTCTTGGTAGCAGCGAGACGAGCAAGTATCAGTACACCCGAAATACAGTCCCCTCAAGGTGGACAGAACAGAGCGCTACACACGTGCAAGACTGATTCTAACACGACCAGATATAATCTCAAATATTTCACACTATCGAATGAAGCCATACTCATCCAACCAGAAGGGCACAGAGAAGGCTGCTGCTGACTGGATGAGTATTCTTCAATCTATCATTAACTTTGCTTCTCGACGAGTCCAATGGACTAGCCGAAAAACACCCCCCAAAAAGAAATGGTTTGATCACAGATGCAAAGACTTGAAACGAACAATGGAAAGCATTATAAAAGATATAATCCCAGTGACAGATCACTTATTGCTAAATTCTTCACTGCGAAGAAGGCTTATAAGACAAAAGTGAAATACAAATCAAAAATGTTTTATAAAAAAACTATGTGACCAACTGGACGACTTACAATGTAAGGAGCCAGCTAGTTACAGGGAAATTATAAAACAATTTCGATCTGCTAGGAGTGACGTTAATAGTCTTGATCCCGACACCGCTGTTCATTTCTTTGAAAAACTGGTTTCCCCTGCACACAGCGCTGAAACGGCAAGCATGCCACCGATTCATCTCGAACCTTGACCCAAATATTAAACTGTGACATATTATCCCCGGGGGAAATCAGGAAAGCACTCCGACAAATAAAAAATAAAAAGTCTCCAGGCCAGACAATATATCCAACGAACTCCTAAAAACTGTAATTTCCTACATGCTAGACGAAACAGTCAAGTTGTTTAACCAAGTCCTCGAATCTGGTTATTATCCAACTGAATGGAGCAAGTCCACCCTAACCCTACTGTACAAAAATGGTAACCGGCACGACCCTAACAACTACAGAGCCATTGCCGTTAGCTCTGCCGTCGGGAAATTATTTATGTATTTATTTATTTTTTTATTTATTGATTTCCTCGAAGATAACCGGTTTATAAGTGACAACCAGTTTGGATTCCGTGAACACCGTAGCACGGTCGACAGTGCATTTGTTCTCAAAAATATTTTCAATCAGTGCAAACGAGAAAAATGGCCTCAAAATGCAGCTTTTGTTGATTTCAGGAAAACCTTTGCCACAGCCCATCGACCATTGCTGTTTAACAAATTACACAAATGGTAGTGAACTATGGGATACAAAATATCAACTTGCAAAGTGGGATAGACTGCCTGCTGAGGCTGTACTTTTTTTTATTTATTTATTGGTGTTTAAGGTCAAATATTTATGCACAATGGCTCATCATGACCGTGACAGTTTTACGGGTGGAGGAAACCGGAGTACCCGGAGAGAACCACCGAGCAACGGCGAGCAACTGTCAGCTCCCCAACATACTAACTCCACACAAGCAGGGTTAGCATTGGTTGAAGACAAGTGCACCATCGACGTGCAGTACGCCTTAGTACACAACGCCACCGTGCCCCCACGCGGGCAATGGAGATGAAGTGCCTTGCCCAAGGACACAACGCGGCAGCCGCAGGTGGGATTCGAACCGAGGACCTCTCGGCTTGCAGCCTGCACCTCTGCCTACTGAGCTACCGCGCTCCCTGCTGAGGCTGTACACATCAAGTTCTGTAAAATGATACTCGGTGTTAATACAATTTTTTCCAACCTTGCCGTTCGAGCTGAACTTGGCAGATTCCCACTATCCCTCGAATGCATCGTCAAAAAGTTCAAATTCATGACCAGGCTTCACTGTGCAACTCCGGGTACATTGCTCCGTGATTTACTGGAAGAGCATAAATTAACGACGGAATATAGCAGATTCCGTCAAATATTGGAAGGTTACAATATACCATTGTCAGCAATGCACGATAATAAATCCAGTAAATTACTTGAAAATTTAACAAATGATTGCACACTCTATTTTAATGAATGCCTTAACAGTGACAACAAAAAGAACGGTAAAAATAAATTGCGCACTTACCGCGCCTTCAAAAATGATATTAAATTCGAGCCCTATTTAGCTTACTCAAAAACAAGAGTAGCGCAAAGTACGTTTACAAGATTACGGATTAGTAATCATAATTTGGCAGTTGAAAAGGGGAGACATGCACTGCCGCCAGTACCTTTAGCAAATAGGATTTGCAATGTTTCTGATGCTTGTAAGGACGCCGGCGATGTGGAATCCGAGATGCATTTTGTCATGGACTGCCCGGCCAAAACAAACATCAGGAGACAGTTGTTTGCAATAATTAACTGGAAGAGTGCTAAATTAGTTTTGGCCACCAAAATTTGTTCATATGTCTTTGCCTTGTTACAATTTATAGGAGAGTGCCGACAGGCACTCTCCTATCAATTGTAACAAGGCAAATTTTATTAGTCTAAATAATATCATCACAAAGATAATATGAAGCACAACCACTGACTTTGAAGACTTTAAGTTGCAGTACCTGCACTTCAGAATAAAGCCCAAATATGGGCTTCCAGCACTCTACCAGTTAACAGGAATAATGCAGACTTCTCAAATGCAAGCAAACAAGATCGGTTTGAATTTATTATGAAAAATAATACGGCCGCATTATATCACGCCATCTGCAACACAATCCTGCTGTTCTTCAGGAAAAGAGAAATAATAATCGCAAAATAGTAGGTCATTAAACTGATCTAGGGTTTTGACATTATATACTTATATGTATGATACATTAGCTTTATTTACTATACAAAAATAGCTGTTTCGTTCATTATTTGTTTCTAATAATCATATCATATCTCTGTTAGCTCTTTCTGTTACTATTTCTAAGTGTAACTTTATCCACTTGGGTAGCTGGATTAAGTAGCGTTATCATTATAAACTCGACCGACAATAATTAACTTAATGCGGTACACGCGATCTTTAAAATCTTCATATATATTTTTTAATATTTTTTTTTCGGGAATACCTTAGGTGGGACGTGCGCCCCCCCCCCCAGATTACGTCTTTGCAGTTGAATAAGAGTAACCCCGGGGCTCATAACTTTCGGGTTTGGACTGCCCCCAGTCCAAACATGGCGTAAAAGACCGTGTTTTAAGTTTATGAATGGAACTACCGAACCATTAAATTAAAATACGGGCGTTCAACCAGGTTTGGACTAACTCCCAAGGTTCCGACTTCTGCGCCAATAGTAAACAGAGGGGGTTGTATCGTGAATCCGGGGTGGATAGTAGTAACCCCGGAGCCGGAACTTTGTGGGGCCAGGGTTTGGCCCAGGATTCCTGAGTTAGTGCTGCCCCAAGCCCAAACATGTCCTAAAACTAAAAGACTTTTTTTTTTTTTTTTTTGCTTTGGTACGTACCAAACCATAGAATCAAAACACGATCTTCCAGGCAAAGTCCCCCACCCCACCCCCACCCCCACCCAGGTTCTGACTTCTTCGCCAGCTGTAAAGAAGGGGGCTGTGGATCCGTGTGGGACGGTGTTTATAAAAAGGGCAAGACGAGGGACTCGGGACAAATGCTCGCCTATCCAGGGGTGGATGACCATTTCTGGGGATGGAGAGAAGGATGATTAGAGTCCATAACGGTTATGAAATGTCCTTAGCGGTTATAATTTGAATAGTTGAATTTATGGTCTCTTTTGACCTCGGGGTGTTTATTGATGAAGCTATCTATAGCGTGTTTGACTTTGTCGTCATACCCAGGGCCTTCACGTGGGCGGTGAGTTTCTGTTTCTGTTCCTTTGACCCTTGTGGTTTAAGTGGTGGTGGTTGGTTGGAGCTTTCTTTCCCTTCCACTGGTGTGGACCAGTTCGGGTTGGCGGGCCCGCGAAAGGTGCTTCCACTCCCAGAGGTGGGTTTCATCAGATACTTGACGGTAAGCTGAACGCAGCCACTCCCAATATGGACATCAAAGTTGAGAGGTGAACTGGCGTCCAACAACTTCAGGGTATCCTTAATTATTTTCGGCAGGAAATCCCTGGCTAATTAGTTAAAGAACTCGTAAATACTCAGTTTCAAAACAAAGCAAAGAAAATGGCAGAATGAAATGAATTAAATAATGGTGCCGTTTTCGCAGACTGAACTGGTGCCGTTTTCGCCAACCCATGGTGCCGTTTTTGCCAGTGCAATTGGTGCTGTTTTCGCCACCATTGGTGCCGTTTTCGCTCACTTGGTGACGTTTTCGCCAGGTGCAGTTTTCGCACGGTGCCATTTTCGCTATAACCCCTCTCTACGTTCAATGCGTAGTCAACTAACTGCAAACGAGTGACGTCGTTGATAAACAGCTTGTCAGTTACATGAAATTATCCTCTTTCGCGCAAGACGGAGCTTTCTGGTCGAAGGAATGGGTCCCCCGACAGTCCTAAACTACCGAAAAATGATGCAACAATCATTCATCATTAAAAAATCATTTAATGAACGCTGAATGATTGTCAAAGCACATGAATTTAAAGAGTGTACCCAATCCAGTCATTGTACGTGCTCATCGAAAAGGGAGGTATATTGTACGATTAATCTGTTATTACCACCTTGTCGGTTTTCCAAGATGGTGGGCTGAAGTCTCGATTTCACCAGACCATAAGAACTCGTCGATTTATGATCCACCTGTGAAGGAAGTCTCGACTTCAATACACCACTTCGGAACCCACATGGTGGTAATGACCTATACTATTCAAACAAGTAGGAGATATTGGATAAAAGTGAGGTATATGAAGAAATATGTTTATATATTCATCAAAAAGACAGTTGAGGCATTGCAATCAATGAATGATTCCAGAGCTAGTTGGATGTCTGACAGGCACACATCCCACGCACTGACCTGTACAAGAGATGGACGGATAATCATAGAATTTACCACATTCAGTCCAAGACCTCAATACTTTGTAAATCCTCCTCATTTCGCGACACTAGCGCGTATCCGACGTGGCATAGTCCTCACCAAACATCCCATATCAGCTTGACTAATGTTATTTTATATTTTATTCTTCCTGCAGTGCAGTGGTGAGTTCCTGGACATTGGAAACAGATTGTTGGAGTTGGCGTAGGCGCCTGCCAAGCATATCCCAGACTTGCTCGATTGGTGAAAGGTCTGGACTTAGTGCAGGCCACGGCAGTGTAGAAATGCTCTGCCCCTGGAGGAACTATGTTGCGGCACGGGTCCTGTGGGTTCTTGCATTGTCATCTTCACGACTTGGAAAATGAATCGACGGCCCTGACGTCGCGCAAATGGCACCACATGAGCTGCTAACATGTTGTCACGGTAGTATTGCCCTGTGACACGCTCTTGTATGACATGTAATGCTGTTCTGCCTATCATGGTTATGGCTCCCCACGCCATGCCCGATCCACCACCAAAACGATCGTGCTGCCTAACGGTTACGTCATGGTATCGGTCACCGCCGCCGCCACACTTTGTTTCACCTGTCTGGAATCGAGAGTGAACCTCGGTTCGTCGGAAAACATGACGTGCCTCCACCGATGATTGTCACAGTGCTGTCGTGCTCCACACCAATTACGCCTTGCTGCGATGTGACATTCAGTCATACGTGGAATTATTCGAGGTCGTAAAGCGAACAAATTCCAGCTGTGCAGGCGATTTCGGATAGTCGGACCACTGTCTCGCACATCTGTCGCTCGGTTCAGCTGCTGTCCAATTTCTGAGGCACTTTTTATGGCGGTTACGTAATGCTGTGGTTCGGATGAAACGGTCCTGGTTAGCAGCTGTCGCTTTTGGACGCCGTGACCGACGTCTGTGATCAACATTGCCTGTCTGTCGGTAACCGTGACCACAACCTGCTAATCCCCGATTGAGTAACGTTGAGAATTTTTATGGTAATGTTCATAAACCATATAATTAATCAATATCTGAAATTTCAAATTAACTTCAGTTCCATTTTTAAAAATGCTTTAAAAAATAAAAAAATAAAATTGAATTTTTTTTTTTTTTTTGGCGAATTCTGTTTATTTGTGGGAGACCAATTAGGTCTACCACCAAAAACGTTTGGTTTGAATAGATTGGTAAGGAATATAAGATTCGGTTGCTGGACAAATCCCCTGTGGTCTAAACCCCCTGTACCATCAGACCAAACAGAATAAAATAAAGTAAACTAGTTGTTTGTTCCCGTAAATTAACGCAAAGAAGTGACTTCATTCCACAACATTCAGTTAATTAACCACAAACGAGACAAGTTAATAATAATACATACAGTACGTGGAGAGTGGATTGTAACTAAATCACTCACGGAGTGGAGTTATCACCCAAGCTATAACTTTCAAATGTTGTACATATCGACAAAAAACACAAGCAATGTTCAGCCAGTGGACCTCCGAGTTTAACCCGGAGGTCCATTGGCTGAAACTTTGCAGGTGCTGGTTATGCTTTGCAGCAAATTTGCATTTATTGCTCGGGTGGAATCTCCACTCTGCGGGTGATTTAGTGATAATACACCCTCCACGTACTGTACATGTAGTACGCGTTCCTTATTCAATATATAGCACACAGATTATTTATTGAGTGCATATCCTATATGAAGAGCGGATTTGTACTGAATCATGGTAGGGTAGTTTTTCCACGATTCGACTAATTATTGCTCTTCAGAAAGCCCAAGCAACTTGTCAGCTTATTGATCATCCCGTGGTTCGTGAGTTGAAACATTTGTTTGTGCTTTGTTGTCTGAAATTGTGAAATATCGGTAGACAGGAAATACACTCCACTGTTATTTGGTAAAAAGATACACAGATACTTTATTCAGAAGCATGCATTATTTTTACAATGTAACAAATTTCAACTGATAAATAGTAACATATAGCACATACTGCGGTGAGATGGCATAGCCAGATTGGCAGTCTACCTCAAGTTGGAAGAATGCTTCATTGAATCCAGACAAGTGCATGTCAAGTGAGGTACATTATCAGTGAATTATCTGTAATGTTGCAGAGTTAATGAAGTAGGCGATTGAGTGAATGTGTGACTGTGGATGGGCATTGAAATATTCCAATAAATTTCGCTCCCCATCCTACACACAAATGAAGACCAGAAGCATTTGATGCTAATCGAAGTTGCTTTACAAGACAGTGGGTGAGATACACTGTCCCGACACCAGTGTTACCCCAATATCATTCGTGATAGTGCTTATCAATAGTGGCCTGAGTGTCTCGCTGGAATCAGGACAGTTTGTTTTGCTTGACAAAATATACCCTCTGGTTCCAACGACACCACCCTTCAGTCTGCACATTAGAGTTCGTGCTCTGTCACATAGACGGGAAGACCTGCTAGTGTCACACCGTAACTAACGAGCGACCCGGACAGGTCAAAACCTCGTAAATGGAATGTTGTTTGAGGTCAACAATCTGTTGTTTTCAGAGCAATTATTCAATGAATGGAGCACCGGGTTCATGTTGCCCCATCCATTGACGATTTGCTTGTTATTAGTTGTTTTATGTTACAGATTCATAGCTGAAGCGCGTACAGACAAACCGCTCGTGCGCGGACCTCGAGCCCCACAAGGACCAGTCCGTATCCATATTGTCGATTGACCAGAAAATAGTGTCGATTTTCGACACGTAGCACCATCAGCATTGACCGCATTTCTCCTTGCCCACAGCAACCCTCAATAAACAGGGGTATTTTGTTACAAACTCATCCATTGATTAAGTTCAACGAACATTTTCTGGGGAACCAAATTTTTTCGAGATAACCAGACAAGATAGCTAGAACAGCACATACCGTTAGGTTAATGGAGTTCAACATTGCTTGGGAAATCATCGTGTCACATCCTAATACATTTAGTCAACTTCAGCAAGGCCCTTAAAGTGACTCAGATAAAACAATCGGGCAGTAAGGAAAGATTGCATTCAACGCTGTCGGCATATGATGCTTAGAACTTAAAAGTCAGACTTTTGTAACACATTTCTATTCTCTAGATGACGAATAATGTCTTTGTCCAATTCGTTCCACATTTTTGTAAACGAGTACAGTGGAAATTTCGCCAAGGATCGAGTTATTGTTCTACTAACACGTAGAAACGTAGACTGACTGGTGTTTCAGAGGGCCAGAGTACTGACATAGGTTACAAAATCGCCAAATGAGGCTGGGGGATTAGACTTTTTTTCCAGTCGTAGTTGAACAGAGCAGCATGGAGTTAAAATAAGTCATTAACCTTTAGGGTGCGATCTTTAATGAACAACAGATCAGCATGGGCATTAATTTTTTATTATTGATAATTCGTATGGTTTCTTTTCTGCCTGAAGAGTAATCTGTTGGTTGCTCTTGAGATATCCCTGATTTGAATACTAAAAAGCAAGTGACTGTGTACGAGTGTGAAGTAAATAGTCCTCAACGCATTGTGTGGGAGAATGGCTTTAACTTTATTAAGAACAAAATTTGCACGTGCAATTTTTGAGCATATCTATGTGATGTGGGTTTTAAACGATAGCTCGTCATCAATGTTGATGTCAAGACATTTGAGCGACTTTTCGGTTTCGACGCCGGCACTAATTATTTCTTTGTCGTCGATATAGACACACTGTTGAGTAGTTTTTGTTTCTTTTTTTTCCTGTCTGGTTTAATTAATATCTATTTATTTCTGTTAGCGTTTTTGACAAGACGATTAACAGAACACCATTTGGATATTTTTTTGCAATTCTTTCTTTCTGTTGGTTTTCAAGTTATTATCGCAGGCTCGTGATACGCATACTGTAGTATCGTCCACGAACGATAACAAGTTCAGTGAAGTTAAGTTAAAATATCATTAATTAATTACTTTCCAAAGTGTGATTTACTGGGATTTCCCGGTTTGATTATAAAAGATAACTTCATAGGTGAATTATGCAATCAACAATTGGGTCATGTATCCGTGCGCGCAAACGAAGACGCTTTGCAGTGGGTGTAAAGGGGACTTTATTGTTTTTTGTTTTTTTAACCCTTTAACTAACATGAAAAGCAGATGACACTTGTAAAAACAAAAATCTTGAATAACTATTATTTTCATTTATGTCTCAAAACCATCGGTTATGACCCCCTCATTTGAACGAGCTCGACGATACGATTCCAATGAGGGGTCATAACCTATGTTTTAGAGACAAAAAATGAAAAAAATAATGAAAATTAATTGGCGATTTTTGAGAATATCGCTGGCCGCTTTTGGCCGTTACGTTAGGTAAAGGGTTAAATAATATAACTATCGTTAAAAATGAAAAGTAATAAACAGAATAATCGCTTGACTGGATTGGTCACGTGAAATAATTCATTCGAGGCGAGGGACTATATTGTTAAACACTCGACAGGTGTTTGTACGATGTCCCTCACTTCTCATGAATTATTCAACGTAACCAGTCCAGTCAAACGATTAATCTCTATATATAGTAAGAAAAGCACAGGTCCTAATACTGAGTCATGTGGTATGACGCACACAGTTTGAACCAAATTCGCTTTGTCTTCACTATAAAGAACAAATTGATTTCTGTCAGACTGTAATCAGTTCTGAGAAAAGGTTGGTTTACGGTTGCCTAATGCACAGCTTGGGAGACAACAGGTAGACAGCCAATCTGGCTATTTTGTCTTCCTGTAGAATTCACTGATATTGTCATGCTTGAGTAGTGATAATTTATATATCTTTTGTGTATCCTTAAAACATTATTTATTACCGCATTTATCATTTCTCTTTGTATTATGTATACTGTAAAATAAAGAAAGCAATCAGATAAATACTTTTTTGAACCTGTCATTGGTAATTCCTCTCACTCCATAGTGCTCAAGTTTCTGTAACTAAAGTTCGTCGTAGTAATCCACCCTCCGCATAAGTACCATCTGAAATAAGTTGCAGGAATAACCACAAGTAAATGTTCATTACACCTACCCCGGTTGATAATTCCAGCCCTGAAATCATCCCCTGAGACCCTGAGAATGATGTCAAGTTTCAATGGTATTATTAATAGGGGGAAAATGAGATCAAATGTTTTAATTAAAAGCTATCGTACTCATCCTGTAATTTGTATACAGGAGGGAGTCGGGATGGTGTATGTCAGCAGAGTGTTTTATTATGGGGTGGGGGGGGGGGGGTATGTCCGATACCTACAAATCATTGAAGCTTTATAATCTGTAGCCCTTAAGTTGGATGCTGAAAATTTTAATATATCCATACCTAAAAACCTTTGTCAGAAAGCTTTATACAAATAAGAGAGCTGTTCATTTCAATTTCGTAACGGCCAAAGCCGGCCAGCGCTATTCTCAAAAATCGTCAATTAATTTTCATTATTTTTTTTTTATTTTTTGTCTCAAAAACATAGGTTATGACCCCTCGTTGGAACGAGCTCGGCGAGCTCGTTCCAACGAGGGGTCATAACCTATGTTTTTAAGACAAAAAATGAAAAACATTGGTTATTCAAGATTTTTTTTTTTTGCAGTGTCGTCTGCTTTTCATGTTAGGTAAAGGGTTAAAGAGTTCAGTTCATTGTTCCAGCTGCTATAATTTGTGTTTATATAATTCATCGCTATTATTTTCGTTGACATTATGTCCATGGACATTTCTTTTCCAGATTTGTATGTTTATGGACATTTTTCACAGATTTGTATGTTTATGGACATTTTTCTGGCTACCACTGAAAATCAATAAGTATAAGAAAACGAGAATGATCTCCCTTGCTCTTTTCATTTAAATACCAGATTATGACACTAAACTTTGTAAGTAATAAGTAAGAGCTTTCTAAGACTAAATGGCGGTGAATGGAAGCAATAATGAAGAATAACCATGAAAGAAAGACATTTCATACATTTTCAATATTTCTTGGGCCAGAAATCTATCCCGCTATGTATTAATAAACCAACATATTGGTGATTTAAAATCTGAAACGGAGTTGGGTGGGGGTAGGGGGGTGGAGGCACAACGCAATACAATATGTGTTGGCATGTATCACACCCTGTCTTTGGAGAGGATCTGAGTGCCTCCCAAGGGACACTTCTTTTACAATTTACCATAAAACAATGCAGTTTACTTACTTCTTGGCAAGGGCAACGTTCCCATTATAAATTGATATTTGACACAGATAACCACAGGCCCTATGTCCCAAGATGACATACATCTGGAAAAAAGATGCCCCCTCCCCCCCCACCCCACCCCCGTCTCTCCATCACTGTTTAATGCAATATAAGCTGAAATAAGTTTTCTCCCCCACTGCATGTGTAACATACGTCTGTCCAGGTGAGATAGCAGGGAGAGACAGATGTATCCCACCTCACCCACGTGACGTTATACATTTATAACGTTTTTATGACGCTATGCATAGTTTTTGGCTACCAACTAATTCATATTGACGTCATCAGAACGCCGTGTGTTCAAAGTTTGATGCTCTAAAACTCTTTAAACCCCAAGATGCTACCATTCCTAATTGATTTCGTGGTATATACCTTTGGTAAAAACATAACTTTTGCATGGTCTTTCCGATGGTGTCATTAGTTTTTCAAAACAACGAATACTAAATGAGTTGATTATATCAGCACGTGACCGCCGATTACCTCTTGCTAACGTAACCGCTGTATGGTGGGGGGAGAAAAATAATCCCTGATGGGTACGGGTGTGGGATGGGAAAATTTCACCCTCGGGACAAGATATTTGGTCCAGACACTCGGCAAGACTCGTGTCTGGCCCAAATATCTTGCCCTCGGGTGAGATTTTCCCATCCCACACCGGTACCCATCAGGGATTACAAGCTGTAATAACTACAATAAACTTGTGATCCCATTTGTCCTTTATTGATAATTCCAGACCTTGATGTCAATGCTTGTGAATGATGTCAAATGATGCAAAAATCAACAAAAGAATAATGTTACGCAAATTCGGTTGTGGTTATCCTGCAACTTATTTCAGCTGTTATTGTATGTATGATTTTATCAAACTGGTCAGGTTTCGGAAAATCTCTCTCCAAGAGTTTTAGAAGTATCACTCTCAAAATTCGGTATGACTTCTAGCTGTCTCCCTCCAAATTTCCACTTCCATGACGTAATCCTAGTGAACTATGGCAATATAAACTAAGTGAATTTCTGATTCGAGGTATCAGATTAGCTTGAGGAATTTTTGCAGGTTGCGTGTGGATGACATGCGCCCTACCCCCTCCCCTCCCCCGCATCCCCATCACTCTCCGGTTAAAAATATCAATAACCTGATAAGTAATGTTAATTTTAAGAATTTGTATATGACATGTTACCATGACACCATCATAGGTGGTTTCGTAGGATTAGACATCGTTTTTCGATCGATTATAAAAGTTTTTTCATTGGAGTTCTGTTGTTGTCGTCTTGTCTTGTATAAAGTTAAACAAAAACAACTGTTGAATTTCACACAATTTTGGCTATAAGAAGACGACCAATGAACGAGCGGTGTGGCCTGCATTGCTCGGTTACCGGACAACCCCGGTTGTCGATAGCAATCAATCTGGATTCACGCGATTTAAAGTGAAAAATAAATGCGAGTACAGGTCAACTTTCGCCAATCTGGGCGTCAAAATCAAATTTTATCGTTTGTTTGAGCGAGATCGATGAAATATTCGCTATTTTACAGATTGATGAAAATGTCGATCTGGGAAGTGTCATACCGTTACCGTTTTTAGTATTGATAATATATTACATGTTTTATAAAAAAATTAATAAACTCTGATAATACGTCGAGTGAGTGCCTGTGGTACCATGTGATAAACAGAATATAAAATTTGTGATTTGGTTACTTGATATATTTTTAAACTTGTCTTCGAAGTTCTCGTATCTCGCCAGAGACTCGGCAAAGCGCAAAATTCTTAGATTCGTTCCATAATAACGTGGTAGCACGTGATTGCTATGTGATCTAAAACCTTTTTATAGGACAGGGGTATGTTTGGAGGGTGTGTTCGATTGAATAAAAGTAAATCTAATTACAACAAACAACCTGGCAATCCCTCCAAATCACCAAAATCTACTTTTATTTTCTGCGGATTCTTCAAGGCCACCATACCATGGTCCCGAGAGGCTCCAGGGACCCCGGGGTAAGTTCGATTGAAGTAGAGTAGGTTGTCTGGTCAGTATGTCCCACAGAATCCTTTTTAGGACCGCCAAACCATGGTTTATAATAGTAGCACGTAGTACTATAGTACTGAGCGGCCCCTTTGGATTATAGTCAACTGATAGACAACCTCTATGAAAGCTTTCATCATTCCTAATGCCATGAATCTATAGAGTAGTTACTGATAAGTCAATGTTCGAACGACTCCAATCCCACCGAGCAAATTAGCCATAGAGTATTTACACGAACGAGTGACTCGCACATACGACTCTCAGCCTCATTTTTGTATTCGAGGATACCTATGACCTGGTATTGTATTATTTGAGGATACCTACGACGATACCTTCTGAAGAATCCCTTTTTTGTCGTATGAGGCCATGAGGTCCATTACATCCCTCAATGAGGTCTAATTTACTATCCCGCTTAACCTCGTTTCGTTTGAGGCCATGGGGCCATGAACAAATCCATCAATGAAGCCTAATTTACAATCCCTCTTAGCCTCATTTCGGTATTTGAGGATAGCTATGGCCTAGTTTTGTATTATTTGAGGACACCTATCGAGGATACCTTTTGGAAGAATCCCTTCTTTGTCGTATGAGGCCATGAGCGTCATGAGAAATCTCTCCATGAGGTCTATTCTACTATCACTCTAGTCTCATTTCTGTTGAGGCCATGAGGGCTATGAAAAAATCCCTCAATGAGGTCTACTTTACTGGCCATCTTAGCCTCATTTCGATATTTAAGGATACCTATGATCCAGCTCCTACACAGCTCCTATCTCCTATATAGCTCCTACATATTTCCTACACACATAGTCTTACCAACGGTTTCCATCTTATCACCAACGCTCCAAGTCCGCAATGGCACAATACTGCTGTAGAAGAAAATGATAGGACAGATAGGCAATAGACAAGTATTGGCATGGCATGGTATGGCTGTCATAAAAAAGGGTTCTGGGGGAATCCGAACCAGAAAACCTACTCTAGTTCGATCGAACTTACCCCCAGAGGCCCCTTATGTACTATAGCACTACGTGATACTATTAAAGTCTACGGTATGGCGGTCCTAAATAGGATTCTTGAAGAATCCGTAGTAAATAAAAGTGGATTTTGGTAAATTGGAGGGATTGTCGGGTTGTTTGTGGTAATTCGATTTAATCCTATTCAATCGAACACACCTTCCGAAAATACCCATGTCCAATAAGAAGGTTTTACGTCATATAGCAACCACGTGTTACCATAGAAACCAAGACGGTGGCCTCCAGTATACAAAATAGACGACGGAAACACGTACCACCCTAACAACACACGCTGCACATGCGCACTAACACCACGTATCATTATGGGGATGACGTCACAAGATGGCCGCTCCCGCGGGTTATCGCGACAACACAAAATGGCGCCACTGAGTCACGTGACATGACGTCCGGGGTCCCCATCGGGGTCCCGAAATGAATGGGGGTGGGTGAAACCTGCGAGACATACTACTAACGTGCATGTGGACATCACTGCCCACGTGTCGCGGACTGGTCGACTGTACTGTGCATAAACCCGTTTGTCGAGATTTTGAAAATAATTGACTGTAAAATCAAGGTTACACAAAACGAAAAGAGAGAAAAATACTTCCCTCCCCCCACACAAACAAACAAAAAAAAGAAGGACAAAAAAAGAAACAAAAAAACAAAACAAAATGAAAACGAATATAGCATGTCAGATTCAATGTCTCTTGTTTCCCTTCAGAGAGGTCAAATTCTATATTGTTTCAGGAAGGGAAGTGGACAGAGCATTTTGCCTGTGTCGCGACCTATTCGCGATCCGGTCGAAATTCCATTTCCGCTTTTGTGATCACATTACTTATGAAACGAAAACTTCTACTTATCTTTTTCTTCTGATTCTGTTTTCAGATAATTATAATTACCGGTACAGGAATAATACAGAACGTGATGCTTCGTTTTATAAAACGTCGTAAAGTTAAAACGTGTTTCGTTGTACTTCTCATTGTCACAACCGTTATGTTTTACAAAGTGAAACGAAATCAATCTTTTGTTATTGAGAAAGGCTCATACACCTTGTTCCGTAACAATAGCAAATTTCTGGAGATATTCCCAAATCGTGTATTCAGCAATAACAAAATAAAACTCATACTGGTGTGGAAACGTAAGTGGATAAAATGGAGTCCTGGCCGAAGTATTGGTTGTGCCAAAAACTGTCAGTGGACGGATGATAAAAATGCTGTCACTGAGGCTGATGCGGTTCTGTTTGACGAAGAACGGGATCCGAAACGTTTCCCCACATATAGAGCAAACCATCAGGTCTGGGTATTAATAAACCATGAGCCTCCACAGAAGTATCTTACATCATTTTCAGATCTGAATAACGTTTTCAATTGGACAATGTTTTACAGGACTGATTCAGATATAGTCTATCCCTTTTTCAGTTTAGAAACGATCGGCATTCAGGACGATAATGAGCCAGGGGTCAGTATAATTCCTAAGAAGACGAGAGGAGTGTTCTCTACAGTGTCGAACTGTTTTGCATACAACAGAAGAAACAGGTTAATAGAAGAGTTGGGAAATTTTATACACATTGATAATTATGGAGCTTGTGGGAGAAATATTTGTCCGCTCTTGACAAACTCGTGTGATGAGTTATTCGCTACATACAAGTTTAAACTGGCAATAGAAAATAGCAATTGTGTTGATTACGTCACAGAGAAGCCAGCTGATGCTCTACAAATATCAGCCATACCTATTGTTTACGGAGGTGGAAACTACTCAAACTTCTTACCGGCGGGATCATATATAAATATACATAATTTTAAAAATGTACGTGAACTTGCTGACTATATACGGAAGGTTGACAAAAACGATACTTTGTATGAGCAACACTTTCTTTGGAAGAAGTATTATGAAGTGAGGAAGTTTGGACGATGGGAATGTAAATTATGCGAAGCTTTGTATGACAAGAATCGTCCTGCTCAAGTTTATAAAAATATGAAAGGATGGATAGAAGAAAAAGACAGAGGCGGATATTGTAAAGAAAGAAATGTAAGTATTAAAGTACTCAGAGGCGGATGCTGTAATTGTAATTCGGCGGCGAGGAGAGGTAGGGAGCGTAATGGAAATCGTCGATGGAACAGGGTAGCTAACCCGTTGACGCGTGCGGCCGATTTTCCGGACCAGAAACAAGATATGCCATACTCCCATTCAGTGGGACGGCTGCTGAGATAAAATGTGCGGTAGACCAATAAATGTTTTTTAACGTGCAGCCCAAGTCTGTACGTTGAAAATATTAATTGGTCTACACCTAGATAGTAAAAGAAATACAAGTTGGAGAGTTTTCTCTTTGAGTCCATTTCAGAAATGCATCAGCGTTCACCATGATGTTGTCCAAACATATCCGTACATATAAGGATACCAGTCTG
This sequence comes from Pictodentalium vernedei, assembly GCA_031216915.1. Lineage (NCBI taxonomy): Eukaryota > Metazoa > Mollusca > Scaphopoda > Dentaliida > Dentaliidae > Pictodentalium > Pictodentalium vernedei. The sequence continues at coordinate 507,923,763 of CM062293.1, forward strand.
GTATACTGGCGTATTTTATGACGTACTGTGATGCAAGTTACAAGGCTCGCTCGTGCGTGTTGCGCTATATCTTTACGTGAGAAATCACTGACATTTGAAATTAAAACTAAATTACGCACGTGAAGTCACTGACAGTAAAAGCTCTAACACTAATCTGTACACGTGAGATCCCTGACTTTACAAAACTGTTAACACTAAATTGTGACATCAAAGTAACTGATATTGGAAACTGTTACACTAATTACGTTTTTTTGTATTTAGTTTTTTATGATTTTATGTTAAGTTCATAATCGTTTTTTCCCAGCAAGTTTGTTTAGAAGGAAGAAGAAATTTATCAAAAATATGTTTTCTATTTTTTCCTATATTGCTTCGAAGTGTAAATCTAAATAAAAATGATTGCATAATCGTTCTTTCGAACTATATAGTTTTCTAATTTTTAAGCAATTTTCGATTTTTTTTTTCCTATTTGTTCGTGATGTATAATCACTAAAAAAAATATTCTATATATTTTTCTCTTTTTAATGTCCAAAACACTTGTTACATTTTTATGCTCGTAAAGTCAGGTAAGGAAAATGCGATTCCACTAGTAAAGGACAGGCACACGGGGAGCAGAACCGTGTCCAGGCCCCAAACTGTTTTAGGGGATCTGTACACTTAACCTGGGATTTTTTCGTAGGGTATTCCAAATGTTGAGATTTTTTTTTTGGACAGGACAGCATCTGCTGAAATGAAACATACACACCAATTTTCAATGTGTGGTTTAGAATTGACAATTAACACTTACGCTGCCGAAAGCGCCTATTGTCATATATTTTATGATGATTATTTGAACGTTCTGGTATGCGCAGATCAAATCTACCATCTGGTTAATTGTTGGAAAGCGCTCAGGGCTCAGGGCTCAGCTGGCAGAGTTTCAAGCATGTCATAAATCTTAATAAACTTCCTCGCCCTCAGGCCTACAATGGTGCTAAAGTGGCCGTGGAAGTAAGACGGTTAAAGTTCCAGAGACAAAGTAAAAAATCTAGAAAGGTCCGAACAGAAATGTGTGTGTTGGGACTTACCTTTACACACTGCTCATGACTTTGAACGTATTGTTTCGAACAATTCTCTCAACCTTAACACTCAGTCTTTATAGAATTCCGTACTTCTTTAGACCTACCTATAAGGAATCGTACAGAGACGAAGGAGCAAGGGGCCTTCTGGTGAGAGATGGATATGGTATCACAGTGACTACTCGACTCGGGAGGGGGGGGGGAGTAAAAAAACAACAACAAAAATGTTTGTGACACGAAAACTTGGGTTTGCTTAACACGCTCCCACCACATCATGTATCAAAGATCTTAATGCAATTCATCGTAACTTTTAACAAATCATTTTTGTTACATTTTTCTTGAAATTAATAGGAAGTCTTAGCCATGGTTGTGTAAATGTAGCTATAAACATACTAAATAATTTCAAGAACCACTAGAAAGATTAGATATATTTCAGGAAATGTATTTCTTCTCCGAACGTAATGCTTCTTGAGTTGTACCATACGTCAACGATGCGTTGACTTACCTTTCAGTTACTGCCTGTTATACTGGAGATGGGAATCACCAAGCTGTACAACATTGAAGGGGAGCAGACATGTTATAATATATTGTCGACAAACTGGTGTAATGGATTTTAATTTTCTTCTTTTCAGTTTTGACTTATCTCAATAAGTCCGTTTATGGAAGTTACATGACACCATTTCAAACGCAATGTTCGATATCTCTGAACTTTTCCGACAAAAACATTGCGCCTCAATCCCGTGTGAAGGGTGAGCCATGGCTCAGCGGTTAGGGCATCGACCTTCAAACCGAGAGATAGATGGTTCGAGCTCTTCCGGGGATAACTGCGATGTGGCATTGGGTAAGGCACCTATTTCCGATTTCCCACCTGGGGGCATGGTGGTACTGTGATCTAACGCGTAATGCGCGTCGATGGCGCACTTGTCTTCAATCAATACAAACCCTGCATTTGTGGAGTTAGTACGTTGGGGAGTCTGACGGTTGCTCATCGTTGCTCTGCGTCTCCCTCCGGGCACTCCGGCTTCTTCCACCCATAAAACTGCCCCGCCCGATGTAATCCAGGAGTCAGTGATCGCTTGCGTGACTTGATCATTAATAACAGCAGCTCAGATAAATATAGTAAGATAAGAACACGGTGTAGACAGCCTTCAAGGCGTTACCAGATTTGTAATGCTTTCCTTGCCTGAATCTCCCCCAAACATTCAATAAAGAATACCGGTCATTGTTATGTATTGCATCTCTTGAAAAGAAATTGAAACTTATTTACCACCTGTACTGCCCCACCCTCGCACTTCCAAATAGGAGGTGGCAGGAAGACAGCCATTGGGCTATGCCGTCTCCTTACAATATGCATGTTTTTTTCAACTTGTCACTGTTCTAGTTATACAATATTTTTTTTTTTTTGGAAAACATCTAAATACATTTATATTTGTAGCTACACTATATGTACATGCATACTGTGAATACAATATTTTATTATGCCAGCTAATGAAATTCGCCAATCACAGCCCCCGAATAGTGGGACGGTACTGAGCCGTATTGGGTCACCTGCAGCCCGAGGTGACCTAATACGAAACTCGTATTAGGTTAGTACCGCCATTTTGTTTCGACGTGGAAATTCCTCACCTCGCGGTGCTTTTATATCCATATTGAAGAAATTGCAGTACAATCAAACGTCCCTCCGTGTCTATATGTCTCATTTTCTCGTTTTATAATAAATTTATTGTGAAATTTATTTTCTAAATGTAAATTTAATTATTTGAAGTGAGAAATACTACTGTGTTCGATCTACCGATAACGGATAAGTCGGCCTGGCCCTAACTTGACATAGGGTCTAAGTTTATTGAGGCTAACACACAACAGTTTGGGTACGGTGTTCGCCTCGATATTTTAAAAGCTTTAGAAAAAATATATAACCCATAAATGCGTTGTTAGAAAGTTGAAAAAAATATATCGTGTGAATAAATAAACTGAGAAAAAAATTGTCTTATCCCGGGAATAGATTAATTTCATTTTTTCTCGTTGAGCTCATTCTGTAGTCTCTGTTGTGGTGAATGGATAACGTAGCTTCGAAAATGGATAAAATATAAATAGCGACTGCACTATAATGAAATTGTAAGAAATGAATCACAGCTACGAAGGAAAAGATGCGAGATACATTTATTTTGTTCGAATTCTATAAAATCGGACGTTTCGGACATTTTCTGCACACTCAAGACAAAGTGACAGTACGAAGAAAAGTGTCTATCGCTGTTGTCTGTGTTGTCAAGGAAATTATACACAAACAGGGAGACAACTGTGCACGTTTGTTACAACTTACATATCGTTTTGCACCAGTTTTGAAAATGTGCCGGCGTTCAAATTTGATTGTTATTTTGTTTTCGCTGGCATAATAAATACGTTACAGGACGTTCAGGTGACGGATACGGTATCATATGAGCCTCGGCAAAAACAATATTGGACTCGGCGTACCGCCTCGTCCAATATTGTTTTCACCTCGCCTCATATGATACCGTATCCGCCACCTGAACGTCCTGTAACTTATAGTATTGTATTGTATTGTATCCAGGCTGTCGAAAGTGTCATTAAAGCTTCAATAAACAAATCCCTCTAGCAAGGAGTTAAAAGCATGAACTGATTCCAAACATTTGTCTAATTTTGGACAAATGTTTAATACTAATGATTTCTGCTGATTTCTATCATATGTAACTGATTATTTAATAGACATGAGCGCAATCCGATTACGTAAGTAGTAGAGCCTTACTCGGATACGGCATCAGTTGCGGGAGGGATAGTTGGAGTGGCTAAGTGATGTCAGAAGTTACGTCATGTTGTTTATCATGGCAGTCCGCACGAGTGGTCAAATTGCGACGTTATTGCCATACTGATGCGTTGTGTCACTGCCATACTGATGAGTTGTGTCACTGCGCATGCGTAGTGCGTACTGTTAGGGTGACACGTGTTTCCGTCGTACATTGTAGGTCTGGGAGGCCGCCAACGTGGTTTCTTTGACGGAAGGTGGTCGCTATATGACCCCAAATGCTCTAACAGGACGGGATGCGCTCGAAGAGCGTGTTCGATTAAATTGGAGTAAATCTAATTAACCACATGGGCCTAACAATTTCCCGAAACTTCCGGAATCCTTGTTTCCATTTGCCCAGATCGGCTTTCGTGATGGAACTATGTGATTCAAACAATAAAATATCCAAACATAAGCAGAAAGCAATATGGCGGTCTACTTCAACAAAGTAAATAAAAGAAAAGCGAATCACTCGCGCGCAGGATTATCCCAATGGAAGAGGAATCTCATCATGCCCACTCACACTTGTTACAAGGACAACCTTCGTGGGACACAACATGATCCATGGAATGACGTTACATCCAAATTTAATAACAGGGACAGCCAAATCGAGAACAAAAATCACATTGGATGCTGGTTGTTTGAATTTAAGTGTTAATTTATACTGATAAATATGATAAAATCTAATGTTTATCAATTCGTCGCCTGAATGCTGTAATGTTCTATGTCGACTATGGGACATAGAACATTCTAGCACTCAGGCGACGAATTGTTGGTGGGACGTAGAATATTCTAGCATTCAGGCGACGGAATTATTGGCGGGACATAGAACATTCTAGCACTCAGACGACGAATTGTTGGTGGGACATAGAACATTCTACCATTCATGCGACGAATTATTGGTGGGACATAGAATATTTTAGCACTCAGGTGACGACTTGTTGGTGGAACATAGAACATTCTAGCATTCAGGATGACGGAATTATTGGTGGGGCATGGAACATTCTAGCACTCAGACGACGGATTGTTGGTGGGACATAGAACATTCTAGCATTCAGACGACGAATTATTGGTGGGACATAGAATATTCTAGCACTCAGGCGACGACTTGTTGGTGGGACATAGGACATTCTAACATTCAGGCTACGGAATTATTGGTGGGACATAGAACATTCGAGCACTCAGACGACGAATCGTTGGTGGGGCATATAACATTCTAGCATTCACGCGACGAATTATTGGTGGGGCATATAACATTCTAGCATTCACGCGACGAATTATTGGTGGGACATAGAACATTCTAGCACTCAGGCGACGAATTATTGGTGTAAAATATGTTGCTTTATATTTCCATTTCAGATATGGATGGATATGTTCAATAGACTGGATAATTATCTTTTTAGAATTGGTTTGTGAAACAGAACCTAATCAGCTCAAATGGCCATTCACCAAGAAAACTAGTGGTCGACACTTCATTGGAATGAGGAATTCGAGGCTATGTTTAGGTGATAAACATTATAATTATACAATAACATTTGAATTACCTTTTTTGTATTTTGTCCCATTGTTTTTGTTGGCTTTCACTCGCTTGGAATATTTAACCCTTTTGTACTTTTTGCACGTCTTATGACGTACGAAATCAAACAGCACGTTCATACTTTGTCATTTGTTTTATTATTATTTTTCGACTTTTTAAAGTTTTAACCTCAATTCCTATTTTCTCCCGAATAGTACTCAGTGAAAACCGTTGAGCCAAATGTTATCACAGTTTAAAATACTAATATAATCCTGCTGTCAAGACTTCTTAACTGGTTGGGTGCTAGAAGTCACTATCAGGGCTTTCAAAAATGAGGATACCAGAGCAAAAGCCAACACTTTCCTTGCTTATATTTCATATTCAGTCAAACACAAATAATATTTTGTTTATATAAATTTGTTTTATTACAAATTAATGGAGATTGTCCGTGGGCACTCTCCATTAATTTGTAATAAAACTAGTTTTGAATAACAAATTCAGACCACCAAAAATAATCTAGTCCTCAGCCAGATAATCACTAATGTGAAAAATATCTTGTTATTTGTACTTTCCGACGTTTGAAGTCGTATTTTGAAAAACGTTTAAGACACTGAACGAGGCGCGGTGGCTCAGTTGGTAGAGGTGCAGGCTGCAAGCCGAGAGGTCCTCGGTTCAAATCCCACCTGCGACAACCGCGTTGTGTCCTTGGGCAAGACACTTCACCCCCATTGCCCACGTGGGGGCACGGTGACGCTGTGTACTAAGGCGTACTGCACGTCGATGGTGCACCTGTCTTCAACCAATGCTAACCCTGCTTGTGTGGAGTTGGTATGTTGGGGAGCTAACAGTTGCTCGCCGTTGCTCGGTGGTTCTCTCCGGGTACTCCAGCTTCCTCCACCCGTAAAAACTGTCACGGTCATGGTTAGCCATTGTGCAGAAATATGTGACCTTAAACACCATTAAATAAATATTAAATAAGACACTGAACTCCAAGTGACATTTGAACGTCAGGATAATTAAAGTCTCAAAGGGTTAAATTACAAATATCCTGCTCGTGGTAGGTGATTTGTGAAATGGCAAATCAAAGACGAAAGAGTTTCAAGCGTGGAAACTAACTGGGTGGATGCATAAATAACAGAAGACTACTGTTTAACAACATGTACAATCTATAACAATTATTTTACAATATCCATTCATCTGAAAAAACATGAAATGGTTGTGTATTTCGTATATACAAATATACACACCTAATTAATGAGGTGTAACACAGATCCCAATAGCAACCACACAAACGCAGTCATTGGGTTACTAAACTACTGAGATAATAGACCAACAGAGATAAGGACCGTGCATACATCCTATCCTACCACCCTAAACAACCAAGCAATGACTTAGCACTGCCAACTGCCTCTACTAGTCATAGAATAATATAAGGCATTCCATAGGTCAGCAATACAAGGACTTACGGAATGCCAACAGGAGTACAGACTATACACCATATACTACAACACTGACAACTATGCATTTCCCCACAAAACCTCCAGGCTGAGTATTACGTTTTAACTATACCAACTGTTGGGCAGTAATTTGCCTGAGGTGGATCAATGGTACAAATAGTTTACATTGAGCCAGGAGGGAATACGGTGTGTACATCCAATTCATTGCTCCGCAATATCACATTTCATGTACCAGTCAGAGGATAATACGAAGCATTCGGGAGGTTATTTGTCTCTAAAGCTATCAGTAGACCAACAGAGAATATACCACCCATATTAATCAGCCTTATTTAAAAATTATTAGTTCAATGCCAGAAGTCCGACATACCCTGACCCGGACAATGTCACGTCCGACAGCATTCGCAACATCAACAGTTTCACGGGAAAAACATTCAAGAAAACTCAACATCCAATAGTAATACAGCTCGCACGTTTCGAGCCCTTTACCAGAAGCCCTGGGTCAGACCCCGACCTCGAGGTTATTGACCTCGTCGCCCAAATCCGTTAGATCTATTGTAGGCGCCACTCCCCCCCCCCTTCCCGCCCTACATCTAGGTTATTTTCGACGCCCCCGCCCTTCCCACCTTATAGGTACCCTATTTTAGGCTATCCACCCCAAAGCCCATTTTAGAACCCTCCAAAGGGGGGCGGGGCAAGTCATGTATAGCCCATTTAAGCTTTCCCCACATTGGCTTTTCCTGCATGTAGGCTCCCCCTCTCCTTTCAAAAGCCGAGTCCCTCCCCACCAAAGTCCCTTTCCTTCAAAACCATTTCAAGGCTAGGCCAAAGCTGGATGACTTCCACACTGTGGTGTCCTTATGAGTCCCACCATCCCATATCCCCTCCCTGCTCCTCCCATAACTTTATTTCTTAGTAAATATATCTAAGCAACTGTGTTGTCATGTACATACCAAATGATTATATTCAAGACTGCCTGGTTTGTTTAGACAGTTATGTAATTACGATAAACTCCATAGTGGAACATCTGAATTTATGTACATACAAAATGCTTTAGATATAAAAACTACCTGGTTTGTTTAGACATGTCACTAAAGTCATAAAGGAATTCTGAAGGTGTTCAGAAGATACTCGATCAAACGATTTTGAAAGAATGATAAAAACTTCCAGTCTTGCTTGCCTTTTATTGTCACACTCCGAATCACTCATCTATTCGCCACGCAGAAAATACTTCATGGTACGGTCTGATTGGACAGTTGTTTGACCAATCAGCGAACGCCTGCGTGAGATAATTTTACAACAGGCTTATCTATTGGTCCCAAGGAACAACCACCGTGTGGAATGATCTGACTGGACAACTGTTTGACCAATTAAACACCGCTGCGATCTTACTGGATTATCAAACACCTGCGACGTGACACTATCTTGTTTATGATATAATGAGACAGTGTACATGGTCTTTATCATATTAAGCTTCTTATAAACAAAGGAGACCTTTAGCACAATAGCTTTATCTATGACATAATCAAACATATCAGTTGTCCTTTATCTATTTGCATAACTATCCAACGTGACACTATCATATCTTCTTATAAACAAAGGTTCTCTCTATCTTAATCACCTTTATCTATGCAATACATTGACAAAGCCCAGGTATTTTCTATCTTAATTCCCCAATGACATGTCTAAACAAACCAGGTAGTCTTTATATCTGAAGCATTTTGTTTGTACATAAAATCAGATGTTCCGCTATGGAGTTTATCGTATTTACATAACTGTCTAAACAAACCAGGCAGTCTCGAAAATATTCTTTTTGTATGTACACGACAACACAGTTACTCAGAGATATTTACCAAGAACTTATATTATGTGAGGGGCAGGGAGGGGATAAGGGATGGTGGTACTCTTTTTTAGTACTCATCAGGACACCTCAGTGTGGAAGTCACCCAGCTTCGGGCTAGCCTTGAAAGGGTTTTGAAGGAACAGTCCAGGACTTTGGTTGGAAGGGACTGGGATTTGGAAGGGGAGGGGGAGCCTACATACAGAAAAAGCCAAAACAATGAAAATATTCTTTTTGTATGTACATGACAACACAGTTACTCAGAGATATTTACCAATAACTTATATTATGGGAGGTGCAGGGAGGGGGTAAGGGATGGTGGTACACTTTTTTAGTACTCATCAGGACACCACAGTGTGGAAGTCACCCAGCTTCGGGCTAGCCTTGAAAGGGTTTTAAAGGAACAGTCCAGGACTTTGGTTGGAAGGGACTGGGCTTTGGAAGGGGAGGGGGAGCCTACATACAGAAAAAGCCAAAACAATGTGGGGAAAGCCTAAATGGGCTATACTTAGCTTGGGCCCCTCTTTGGATGGTCCTAAAATGGGCTTTGGGGAGGGAGAGCTAAGATAGGGTACATACAGGGTGGAAAGAGGCGGGAGCGCCTAAAATAGCCTAGGTATATGGCGGGAAGGGGAAGGGGCGCCTAAAATAGACCTAACAGATTTGGGCGTCAAGATCAATGACCTCGGGGTCAGGGTCTGACCCCGGGGTCCTGGTAAAGGGGCTCGAAACGTGCGAGCTATACTATTTCCCATCAATCTTCCATCACGCTCCTATACTACATACCCAAAACCATATCCACCACAGCCGTGCTGTACTACTACATGCAATACCCCATATTCGCTCGGATATGCTGTGGGGATTTGAGGAAGCTGTCTGGTCATAATCATTTCTGCGAGCCTTGTTTCCTTAACTGTTTATAAAACCCAGAAAACATATTTTTATTGACCTCCCAAAATAATTATTTCTCAGAGCAAGAAAGCAATCACAGTACAAGTCGTCATAATTCCTGCTTCATCTGTCCTAAGTGTAATACAAATTATTCCAACTTAAATTTATTGCATGAGAGTTTTTGTATTTCCCTCATTTCTCTATTCTCCAAACTTCTTGTCGTACACTATTTTTTCCCATTCCAACTTTTAAGGTGGGTGACAATAAAACAGCCAATTGGCTATGCCCCCCCCCCCTGCAGAAAACAAAGGTTACAAAATCTGTTATAACCGCAATAACAGGATGTTCGAGTCAATGCACTATATTTTATGTTGCTAAATAATATGTACTTCTATTGTATTGTTTTTTGAAAAATAAAGTTATTCGTTCATTCATTCATTCATTCATTCATACTGCTAAGGTTGCAAAAGTGGTACAGTTAAAACGAGAAGTCCTGTCCTGAAATGCGCACAAATAGCACGTCGATTTACGCGTTAATCTGCCCTTTATGACGATGGTAAGGCTATCAAATTCTGCACATACGGCCTGTGCACAAGCAAAGTTTCAGCAAATGGACCTCCGGGTAACCCGGAGGTCCATTGGCAGGAACATTGCTTGTGTTTGCTATAGGTAACAAGGGGAACCTGCCATGCTTTGAGTGTCATACGATATGGCAATTGCGCGCAATGCCTACGCGCAATTAAGCCTAGATAAGCGCGCAGTTCATGAAAAATATTGGTTGAAGGTTTCATTGTTCTATTCTTGGTATAAACTCGTTCAACAGTAGTTTCTGATCGACACGTAACTTTTGAGGTATGCGAGGACAGACACGTGACGAACGTTTACGTGCCGTTGGCATGATGGAAGCTGGCCGCATACAGACTGCGGTGGCTCAACTTCTCAACGTTTCTCAATCGGTGATTAGCAGGTTGTGATCACCCGTCAGAGAGGCAATGTTAATTTCAGACGTCGGGCAGCTAGTCCAAGGGCGACAACTGCTAAACAGGATCGTTTCATCCGAACCACTGCATAACGGAACCGCCATCAAAGTGCCTCAGAAAGTCGACAGCAGCTGCACCGAGCATCGGATGTGCGAGTAAGTCAAACTGTCCGAATTCGCCTACACAGCTGGAATTTGTACGCTCGACGACCTCGAATAATTCCACGTTTGACTGAATGTCACATCGCAGCAAGACGTAATTGGTGTGGAGCACGACAGCGCTGGGAAAATCGTCGGTGGAGCAACGTCATGTTTTCCGATGAATTGAGGTTTTTGGCTGCGGCGGAACGAAAGATGCCATTACGTAACCTTTAGGCAGCACGTTCGTTTTGGCGCCGACACGGTTATGGTGTGGGGAGGCATAATCATGACAAACAAAACAGCATTACATGTCACCCAAGTGCGTGTCACCCAAGTGCGTGTTACAGGGCAGTACTACTGTGACAACATGTTAGCAGCTTACGGCCGTAAATCCAGTTTCCAAGATGACAATGGAAGAGCACACAGGGCCCGTGTTGCCACATAGCTCCTCCATGAGCAGAACATCACTACACCGCCTTGGCCAGCAATAAGTCCAGACCTTTCACTCGTCGCTACCGTCTGGGATATGCTTGGCAGGCGTCTACGACAACGTCAACAACCCCTACCAATATCCAGGAACTCACTGCTGCACTGCAGGAAGAATGGAATAACATCAGACAAGCTGATATTTTTGGTTTGGTGAGGGGTATGCCGCGTCGAATCCGCGCTTGTCTCGCGAACCGAGGAGGATTGACAGGATACCTAGGTCTTGGACTGAATATGATAAATTCTCTCACTGACCGCCCGTGTCTTCTACAACTCAGTGCATGGAATGTGTGTTTGTCAGACACCTAACTATCACTGGAATTATTCACTAGATGTCACAGTGTAATGCCTCACCAGCCTTTTTGATGAAAATATAAATATATTTCTTTATATATCTCACTTTTATCAAATATCCCCTTCTTTTTTGAATAGTGTATAAAACATAGAACACACTAAAAACTAAAGTGTTAAACCCATTCTAACTCTTAGGGTATGATTTTAACACTCGAAGTGCAATGCTTTAAGCACTTAGACATTACAATCGTCAGACATCTGAAACATGAACGGATGGCACTTCCCATGTGTCTAGCATTGGTGGTTCTTTCAGAATCGTCCATAATTTGATTTGCGCTTGGTGGGTACATAATTAAAAGGACACAACGCAGATGACGCGGATCAGGCTCGAGAGTTCGAGCCTGATCCGCGTCATCTGCGTTGTTTCCTTTTAAGTCTCGCGACATAACACTTGTCAAGTGGTATGATTATTACACCTGTCAAGTTCTGGGATATCTACACTTGAACAAAGTGCTAGTTCAGCACTTAGTAAGTGTTAAATACAGCACTTCAAGTGTAGTTTTTAACGCTTTAGTTTTTAGCGTGAATCTACATACATAGAAGCATACAGAAAAGCATAACACATATTCACATTTTAAACCTTTACCCAACGAATCGGCCACATCCTCCCGCGTAATATGCAAATTCATCAGCCTAAAAAATACTACTATTTTTCAAAAGAATTCAACAGAACCATATCATGTGACCCCTCTTTTGGAACGAGCTCGCCAGGTGCTAGACAGTAACTGAAAGACGTGAACAAAACCACGAATATTTCATTTATCTGTAATGTCTTAAGTGTTCGAGCCTCATTTCGGTAATCTGCGTATAGGTCACATCACGGGGGAATGCTCTCTGTTGACAAACCTTGTTGATGGCACCAATTTATATTACAATACTTAACCCTTTACCCAACGAATCGGCCGCATCCGCCCAAGTAATATGCAAATTCAGTAGTTGAAAAAATATTATTTTTTCAAAACATTTCAACAAAACCATATCATGTGACCCCTCGTTGGAACGAGCTCGTACACTTTGCCGATTTCCCTTTGACCCATGGCCTCAAACATTTTCGTCAGTAATAATGGACATTCAGACTCACAAACAAAATGAGAAAAATCTAACATGTGTACGAACCCCCGATGTTCGTTTGTGCTGTAGAAAAGAGGAATTTTGTTGTGGTGTTTCAACATTACTGATCCCTTGTGGTTCCCAGAAACATGCAATCTCGTTGCATTAACTGTTTCTTCAGCTTAACGTATTAAAGCAATTGTACAAGTTTGAATATAGTGTCCCCAATTCTTCAAGACACACAACGCAACACAGTATCGATTAACCCAATACCCAACGTAACGACCAAAACCGGCCAACGCTAATCTCAAAAATCTCCAATTATTTTTTATTATTTTTTCATTTTTTGTCTCAAAAACATAGGTTATGACCCATCATTGGAACGAGCTCGTCGAGCTCGTTCCAATGAGGGGTCATAACCTATGTTTTTTAGACAAAAAATGAAAAAAAATAGTTATTCAAGAATTTTGTTTGCAAGTGTCGTCTGCTTTTCATGTTAGGTAAAGGGTTAAAACACTTATACAGTCAACTCCTGACCCATAATAATAACGACGCATCATTTCCCAATGTCCTGGCAATGAAGTGTCCCAAATGCTTGAGATCAATGGAAGGAAAAAACTCCAAATCGTTCTTTTTTAATAATAAAGAAACATATGTTTGCTACAGTTTCTCTAATTATGATTTAGGTTCGACACTGGTTCGTCGCTGGAATATCGTGTGGGGAATATATAATAAAACAAAACTCGACACACTAAAGGGGCAGAGTAATAAACTCGTTAAACGGTGTTTCAGCAGGGCGTACTGACACGGGTTACACAGCAGATCTATCATACGGGATGTTGAATTGTTAAGGCATAACATTTACACTTCTACTACTTGTTAGTTACAGTGGAGCAAACCTAACTGGAAACCCCTCAACTAACAACCCTGCTAAATGAATATATTGCATATGGGTGGGTCTTCAACTTTTAGCGCCTCTCGCAGTGATCAACTCCGCTGCTGTTTCTTTGGTGGCATTTCCCAACTGTGGCATAAAGCCCGTTACTAAAATACTCGTTTCCATTTCTAAAGTTGTGAAAATTAAAAATCATGTGCGCTTTGTCTTTTGTGTGAGGGTGGTGTTTCGCCTCGTTCATTCGTACATGTTTTATTTCGTCTTTCTGCTTTGTTGTTTGGTAAAAAGTAGTTTAAACAGTTACGGAATGTAATTATAAGAATTGAATGCATTTTTTATAATCTTTATTGGAGTATGAACGTGTGGGAATGGGTACAAATTGTATGAATCCCTTCGGGATTCATACATAATTTGTACCCATTCCCACACGTTCATACTCCAATAAAGATTATAAAAATTGCATTCAATTCTTAAATGAATCGATTTCGCCGACTTTCCAACAAAGTATCTTATTTGATTGATTTAAAGAAATAGATAACTGTGAAATTTTATTGGTACAGTGCAGTCACCGTGGACTGGTCGTAATTCTGAGGCGGGCAATGATGGCCACGCATGCGTTTACCGGGTAATAAAAATCATCATCAGCAATATTTTAATTAATGAAGCACAGGGTTGTAACTGGTGCCTCATTAATTAATTTGTTGATGATTATTTCTATCATTAGTACTTGGAATCATAATACTGAGTCCGTAGAAATATTATCCACTCCTGGAAAGTGACCAGTCTACGACGACCTTACTGTATTAAGAATTGAATGCAATTTTTATAATCTTTATTGGAGTATGAACGTGTGGGAATGGGTACAAATTATGTATGAATCCCTTCTGCACCCATTCCAACACGTTCATACTCCAATAAAGATTATAAAAAATGCATTCAATTCTTATAATTACATTCCGTAACTGTTTAAACTACTTTTTACCAAACAACAAAGCAGAAAGACGAAATAAAACATGTACGAATGAACGAGGCGAAAAACCACCCTCACACAAAAGACAAAGCGCACAACTCTGATTTTTAATTTTCACAACTTTAGAAATGGAAACGAGTATTTTAGTAACGGGCTTTATGCCACAGTTGGGAAATGTCACCAAAGAAGCAGCAGCGGAGTTGATCACTGCGAGAGGCGCTAAAAGTTGAAGACCCACCCAAACACCGCCCGAATTACATTCTGTCAACTGCGCTCTACCGTAAATGCGGGTCAAAGTTCGACCAAATGTATTCTTGGAAAATGAATTACATTTGGTCATGACGTTTTCATCTAGCTGACCAATGGGAATTGAGTATTTGGACCCAACACGTATAACTGCATTAACAATCTAATTATTTTCAAATAAATATTCATTATAAACAGTTACTGTTTTCTATTATACCCATCAGAGATTTCTTCATAATTCAAATCATCAAAATGTATCTTGACCTTCAGAAATAGTTTGACTGTTGCGTCTTGACTGTAAAAATATGACTAAAATAAGTATCTTTAGCACTTGCATGTTTCAACCTGGTGAGTTCCATTGTGTACAAAGGTGTGTGTGTGTAGGGGGGGGGGGGGGTCTAGCCAAGATCACTACTTGCAATTAAGTGGATAAAAAAATAATAATTTGAAAATTTTCTGTCATATTTTGTCCCTAGTTTTTTAGCGAGTTAAAGGGGCGTTTTCACCATTTTCTTTATTTTTCCTTTTTTTGTCTTCAGATTTTTTTTTATAACCGGCAGAGGCACGAGGAAAAGGTGATTAAAAGTAATGTAACGATCGACTCCGGGTGAGGTAGAGATCTCACAGTAGGGGCAAAATTCTGGTGACTAAACGAAATCAACAAACGACTAGTTATTTCGGGGCGTCAGTACGTCGATGTGATCTCATTTTGAGAACGGGGGGGGGGGGGGGGGGGTGGGGAGGATTAGGCTCGTTCATGTGTATTTACGTTGTTTTAGGGGATAGTAAGTCTGTTTATAATTGCCGGAAACAGTTCTAAAAATGTGGGTACATATTTCCCAAAACAAAATAGAATAGCAACGTGTATTGTTAATAGGTGACGTTTAAATTATCAGGCAGTCATGAAAAAGGGCTGTTGTAGGGTAATCTTCTGGCAGCGTGTTATTTGCTCCTCCCCCCCCCCCCCCCCGCCGCCCCCCACACACACAGAGTTGGGAAGGAGCCAATTTTTCGGGAAAATTGCAGACAAATTTCGGGTAATTCGGTTGCCATAAATGACGAAAAAAGTCGTTTTTTTCATGCAAAACATTGTAAGTGCATATGAAGAAGTTTTATTACTACATATTACAGTTCAACAGATCTAAATTTTCAAATTAAAATACAGGCCTGAGATTTTGTTCAAAACATCCTAGCGCCACTCGCTCGAGTTCAGATGACGGCAGATATCAGAAATTATGAGCTCTGAAAAGTGTTTTAAAAAGTGTGTGCGCAGGCATCATTATTTGATATTGATTTTTTTTTATTTGCCAGTATACTAAAAATATAACAATGTATACATATAGTGCATGTAGTTAACATATTGAAATTTCAACAAAAAAGAAATATTGCATATAGTACATATAAATACAACAATCCCATTAATTAATGCATTGTATACTGGCAGGGGAAGGCATAGCCAGATTGGCTGTCTTCCTGCATTTCCCTGAGAAATATAGAAGAAAAAGAGAAAGAAAGATCAAAAAAAAAGAAAGAGAGAGAAATAGGTATTACACTGTAACATTGTGGATTCCGGTTATAATGTCTTGATTTGGTCTCATTCCAGCATGCGTGCAAAGTGTCGCTGATGATCAACTGCGAAATGTCGCTCTCTTGATTCTGCTGACACCATTCCTCCCATTAGCTTGGAGGTAGTAATAGTATGAGTAGATCTACGAAATGGTTGTTGGGAGCAGAATGGAAGGCGGCGACATGGACGAAAATACCAGACAACAATTACTGTCAAAGACAACACGTGGTTTTATCGTTAACCGCTAGGAACGTAACCGCCAAAACCACCCAGAGCTATTCATAGAAGTCGCTATTCACATTTTATTTTGTTTTCACACTTTGTCTCAAAACCACAGCCCACGATCCTCCATTGGGGCGATCTCATTGAGCTCGCCCAATTGAAGGCTCACGCGCAATGTCCCCGAAACAGAAAAATAAGAATGGTTAGTTATTCAAGAATTTTTTCATGGCAAATGTCTCTGCTTTTGGACAAGCATAAATTTTAGTTTATACAATCCAGACATTAAGGGTTCGAACAGAAAATGTTTTCGGAGTAAGAGGAGAGAATATTGTTGTTAACTTTTTCTTGAATTCTTTCCTATTCTCAGTATTTCTGATATCTATTTCTAACTCATTCCATAGCTTTGGTAGCGCGAAGACGGGTAATTTATCCAGGGTTTTGGTTCTGGTTTTGTGAGTGCGTAAGAGACCAGCCTGGAGAGTAATTATGTTGGGTTGGTTATTCACAATTGAGAAGAAGTTTGCAAATGAAACCGGGAGGTTCCCATTATGCCAATCAAACATAAATAATAAGGCGTCTAATTTGTATAAATCTTTTAACTTCAATATACTATCTTTGATAAATAGGGGGTCAGTGTGGGCATTGTATTTCTTATTATTTATTATTCGTAGTGCTCGTTTCTGCAGTTTTTGAACACGGTCACAGGCTTTTGACGCACCACATAAAGGAATTCCCTAGATGAAGTGGCTCTGTATCAGAGTGAAATATAAAGTTTTCATAACACTATGAGGGAGAAACTTTTTAACTTTATTTAGAACGAAGTTGGCAAGTCCAACTTTCGTGCAGAGTTGAGATATGTTGGCGATGTACGATAAGTTGTCATCAATATTTATACCAAGAAACTTTAAGGACTTCTCACTTTCGCCACTGCCAACCTTGTAGATTACCCGGTTGTTTATACAGACATTCTGATGAGTAACATTCCTTTCTTTGTGACCTGGATTAAGTAAGATGTATTTCGTTTTCTTTTCCTTCTGTCTGCGCACCAGTCAAATATATTTTTTAATTCCTCATTGAAATCTAAGACTCGGGCATTTATCTTCGCTCCAGACTTGTATGCTTCTGTGTCATCGGCAAACGAATCGGCAAACGACAAGACATTTAATGTAGTTGAATTACTTATATCATTGATATATATTAAAAATAAAATAGGGACCATTATAGAACCTTGTGGAACTCCACATGTCAGTTCAGTTAGATTAGATTTACTATCACCAAACGATACATACTGATTCCTGTTCTTCGGATAGCTTTTGAACCAACTAAGAGCGTTACCTCTTATTCCATAATGTTCGAGTTTTTGAAGGAGGATGTCGTGGCTTATTATATCAAAGGCTTTGGAAAGGTCAAGAAAAACAGCTAAGGTGGTGTCTTATTGACTTTGTTATTGCCTACAGCAACATGTTTTAACAGTTGCATAACTGGATGCAGTGTGCTATGCTGCTTCCTAAAACCTTATTGGTGGTGATAGAGAATATCGAATTTGTTCAGGAATTTTACCAGTCTAAGAAACATCAGTTTTTTTAAAATCTTTGAAAAGACAGGGCGAATACTTATTGGTCTATAATTTGTGAAGTTATTTTCATCACCTGATTTAACGATTGGGATTACCTTTGCAATTTTCATTCTATCAGGAACTATTCCCTGACTGAATGAAATGTTCATGATATGGGCAAGGGGGTGGGCAATCGAATCTATCGAATGTTTAAGGATACTGTTTGAAATATTCTTGCAGTCCTGACTTGTTTTAGGCTTCATTTTACTTACTATATTGATAATTTCCAAAGACGACGTTGGTAAAATAAACATATTATCTGGGAGTGGATATTTCATGAATTCGGAGAAAGATTTGCAGGGATTCCTTATTTGTTTTGAGGTCTCCTTTCCTATATTTGCAATGAAATTATTGAATTCGAGAGCGATTTCGTTCGGAGTATTTATCTTTTTTTCTCCCAGATTAAAAAAGGAAGGTAAATTGCTTTTATTTTTGTTTCTATTTAGTGCGTTATTTAGAATTTGCCACGTTTTTCGCATATTACTTTTATTTTCCAAGGGGACGTTTTCGTAATACATTGCTTTACTTTGTTTTTTAATTCTGTTGAACAGCCGACAGTAATTTTTTTAATTTCTAACATTAAATTCTGTAGGACTTCTTAATTTTTTCAGGAAAAAAATATTCTTGTTATTGGCTGAGATTAGAAGACCTTTCGTCATCGAAGGCTGTCGCTTTATGTGTTTTTTATTCATTTTTTTTTTGCCTTTGCAAAGGAAATGCCGAGTCAAATGCATTCAAGAAAATGTTTAAGACGTGTCCATAAACAGCATTGGGGACAGTTGTATTCCATAACTGGAGCAAAATCACACTGGGACAGCAATACCTTGAAATATTCGATACTGCTAGAGTTTTTTTCCCAGATAAAAGTGGCATTGTGCTGTCAAGTGACATATTTGCTGATTCAGCGTAAAAGATTCCAAAATGGTCGGATACATCAGCGAGAATTATACCAGATGTGAAAGAGTTAATTAGATTATTTGGAAAGATATTGTCTATGAGCGTCGCAGAATGATCTGTCACTCTGGTTAGTTTGGCGATGACAGGCATAAATCCCTCACTAAACATTAAACCTGTAAACTTATCTGTTTTCGAGTGGCAAGCTACTTTCAGAAGGTCAATATTAAAAACGCCCATGATTAAGGTTGTTCCCTTTTCCTTGTTAAGTATGTCAGTTATGTTGCTGATCTCTGATTGAAAAGGATCTATATCCGGGTTGGGGGCCGTTTTGGTCGATATATTACACCAATAATTCTCGACAGATTCTTATCCTTTAGTTCTATGAAAATTGACTTAGTCACATGTGGTATGAAAATAGAAAGATCTTGTCGGACAATGAAGTTAGAGTCATTTTTTATAAATAGTCCTACTCCACCTCGGCCATCGTCAACAATGGGTGTGGTGTGTTTTGATAAAGGGTGATATCCTTCTAGTGTATAAGATATATTAGAGGGGATCTGAAAAACCTCGTGAGACCAATGACATCGATTGTTTTTTCATTGCTCTTTAGTGCAGATAGCAGGTGATTTAGAGGATCCCAATGAGCATTAAGGCTTTGACAATTGATATGAAATGCGGAAAAAAGATCCGTTCATGTCCCTGAGCTCTGATTGCAACTCACCAGGACGGAGATATTTACAATCGGTAATGTTGTATTTTGAAGGGGTATCACTAGCTGTATTGGACATGTTGGTCATCTCGTTCATGATATAATTAAAGTCGTAGTCAGAATCAGTCTGGATCCCGTCCAAATTAATACTACCTGCCATGATTTACAAACATTCCATCAGCAACACCAAAGCACAGACGCACGAAGGAGACCTGAAGAATCATAAATAATATAGACAATTCATTTTGTGACTGAAAAGAAACATCAACAGGAGTTATAACAGAGTAATATAAAGTGTGTAAATGAAGATAGTCTTTCTCATTACATTGGTTTAATGTGATCAAAAAGAGGGTACAGAGAGAAGTAAGTAAACATATTCCATAGAAAACGAGATTCATCATTCCGTTTTATTGTGAAATATCGTAATTTGGTCCCTAGCTAACTTGTAAACAAACAAGACATTTGTACTGACGGTGGTTACTACAAGACAACATAGCATAAACCTGAATAAATTTGTAGAGGTTCATCTGAAATCCCTTTCTTCAGCAAACACACAAGATATACTTAATAAACGTGCTATGATGATAATGGACAGTCAAACAAATCTGTCCATGTGAACAGTCAGTGGATCAGTTAGGTAATATTATAAACAATTCATCAGCACAGCACAAACATGATGTGATTATAACACACGCTCAAAATAACAAGTCAAAATACACGGTCAGAGGGTCAATTGGATAATATGATACACAATTCACCACATTCCCCGATAATGATGTGACGATAATGGACAGTCAAACTAAACTGTTAAAATGTATGGCCAGTGGATCAGTCGGATAACACAATACACAGTTCACCAGCACGATTGCATGAAGTTCTTGCCAACACGATGATGAGTTGAAAGAAGAGAAAGAAAAAAGTGAAATTCCGTGCTCATAGACATTTGAAAATTTCTCCTTCGAATTGATGGGGGAGTTTGATGACTGGTTAATTTATTTGTTATGGAATATCTTTGTAAAGGATTTTAAAAAATACAACGATTGTATCCTTCCAAAGGATAAAAAATACAATGACTGTGATGCATTATTCGTGTTTATCTGATATTAAAATGGTTTGACAGAGATAAAGGTTAGTCAATATTATAGTGGTTCCCAAATACATAGATGAGAATCATTTGATTAAAAGAAAAGAAAAACATCGGAGAGATATTTAATTTTAACTTAATCTTGGGTGTATGTGTGTTGGGGTGGTCTAATCAAGTGGATGGGATGAGCAGGGAAAAAGAAAATAGGGTCAACTAAACTACAATATCGAAACAAAGACAAAGATATATTTATCTACGTTATTGCGATTTCCCAGTATTCTTAGGTGGGTTGATGTTGATGGGGTGGAGTCTGCAAAATTCAATTTCCATGTAGAATTATCAATAACTTGTTGAGTGCAAGATTATTTTAGATTGTTAACATTTGTTTCCAAAGTTTGTCATATTATAACCTTTTGGAAAGTGCCAGCAGGCAAATGAACCAAGAATATACATGCCAGTTGGCATACTCGCTTTTCCTTAACTTGATCACTTCATTATAGACAATTGGGGAGTACCGGAAGGCACACATTTGCCCAAATACAAATTATTCGAGGATGCCAGCAGCCAACCTCCCAACAATTTTCAACAAAGCACAACATCATCATTCAAATTGTATCAGCTTGACATTTATTCCTCCGAACTGACCTACATCAAATCAATGGAGGATATCAACAGGTACTCTCCAACAATTTCCAACAAAGCCAGACTTCATCGATCAAGTTAGATTTGAATCACCAAGAGGAACGATCGAAGGATATATAGCAGGCACATGCTCTTTTAATTAATGACCGAGTGCTATAATATTTTCCAAAGTTAACATTTGTTCCCACAAATTAGCCCTGCAACAAATTATTGGAGGATGCCAGCAGACACCCCTCAGCAATTCCCAACAGTGCAAAACTTCATCGAACAAATTTTATTTGCTTTTGGATCATCACGAGGAATGAACAAGGAATGTGAAACCTGCAGCAGGCATTCTCATTTTCCTTTAACATGTCATTTGCTTGACTATTTTTCATAGTTAACATTTGTTCCTCTAAATTTGCCCTATTACAAATTACTGGAGTACGCCAGCAGACACCAAGACAAATGAAGAAATAATATAGAAACCACTGCAGACATACTCACTTTTTTAACTGAGTGTTAGATTATTTCCTCCAATTGCCCTATTACAAATTATTGGAGGATGCCCACAGGCATCCTCCAATAATTTCCAGTAGAGCCAAACTTCATCGGTCAAATTTTATTAGCTTTGCTTTACCTTGAGTAATGAACGAAAAATATAAGAACTATAGCAGGCACATTCACCTTTCATTAACTGATGGAGTGCTAAATTATATTTGAAAGCTAAGATTTGTTTCTCCAATTTTGTTCTTTTACAAATGCCAGGAGGATGCCAGCCGGCACCCTCCAGCAATTTCCAACAAAGCAAAACTCCATCGATCGAATTTTAATAGATTTTGGTTCACCATGAGAAATGAACAAGGAATATGAAAACTACTGCAGGCATACTCACATTCCTCTAACTGGTTGAGTTCTAGAATATTTTGAATGCCAACATATTTTTGGAAGTCAATATATGTTCCTCCAAATTTTGCCCGACTACAAATTATTGGGGAGGATGCCAACAAACACCCTCCAATAATTTCTAACAAATCAAAGCTTCATCACTTTTTATTAACACGCTTTTGGTTCCCCATGAAGAATGAACAGAGAATACGGAAACTACAGCAGACTTTATCATTTTTCTTAACTGACCGAGTGCTAGATTATTTCATCCAAATTACCGTTACAAATCATTAGAGGATGCCAACAGACATCCTCCAATAATTTCCAACAGAGCCAAGCTTCATCGATCAAATTTTATTGGCTTTGGTTCACCATAAGGAATGAATAAAAAATCTGAAAACTGCAGTCGGTACACTCACTTTTCATTAAATGGTTAAGATTGAATTCTTCGATTGAATTTATTAGCTTTTGGTTCATCATGAGAAATGAACTAGGAGTATGAAAACTACAGTAGGCGTACTCACTTTCCTTTAACTCGTTGAGTTCTAGTATATTTCGATTATCAACATTTTTTCCTCGAAATTTACCTCTCTACAAATTATTGGAGGATGCTAGCAGACACCCTCGCACTTTTCATTAACTGATTTAGTGCCAGATTATTTCTGAAAGTTAAAGTTTGTTCCTCCAAATATGTTTTGTTACAAATTACTGGATGATGCCAGCAGACACCCTCCAGCAATTTCCAACAAAGCAGAAATTCATCGATCAACTTTTATATACAAAGAATATGAAAACTACAGCAGGCACATTCACTTAAGAATTAAATGCAATTTTTATAATCTTTATTGGAGTATGAACGTGTGGGAAAGGGTACAAATTGTATGAATCCCTTCGGGATTCATACATAATTTGTACCCATTCCCACACGTTCATACTCCAATAAAGATTATAAAAATTGCATTCAATTCTTATAATTACATTCCGCAACTTTTTAAACTACTTTTTACCAAACAACAAAGCAGAAAGACGAAATAAAACATGTACGAACGAACGAAGCGGAAAACCACCCTCACACAAATGAAAAACTGCACAACTCTGATTTTTAATTTTCACAACTTTAGAAATAGATACGAGTATTTTAGTAACGGGCTTTATGCCACATTTGGGAAATGTCACCAAAGAAACAGCAGCTGAGTTGATAACTGCGAGAGGCGCTAAACGTTAAAAAACCCGCCCAAACACCGCCCGAATTACATTCTGTCAACTGCGCTCTACCGTAAATGCGGGTCAAAGTTCGACCAAATGTATTCATTGGAAAATGAATTACATTTGGTCATGACGTTTTCATCCAGCTGACCAATGGAAATTGATTATTTGGACCCAAAACGTATAACTATATTAACAATGTAATTATATTTCTTTAATTGATTGAGTACTAAATTATTTTAGTCAACATTTGTTCGTACAGATTTGTCCTATTACAAATTATTGGAGACTGCCTGCAAACACCCTCCGAGAGTTTCCAACACATCAAACCTTCATCAGTCACTCTGTATAAGCTTTGGGTCACCATAAATAACGAACAAATAATATGGATGCTGCAGCAAGTATACTCATTAGTGTTTGTTTACCCTGAGGGATACACAATGAATACGGAGACTACAGCAGGCACACTCACGTTTTGTTAACTGACTGAGTGCTTGATTAATTTTTAATTGCCAACAGGCACCCTCCAACAATTTTCAACAAAGCCAAACTTCATCGATCATATTTTATTAGCTTTAATCCACCACGAAGAAAGAACTAAATATATGAATACTTCTTAAATTATTACCTTCAAATTGACCCTTTACAAAATATTGGAGGATGCCAACAGATTGAGTGCTAGATTATATTTGAAAGTTAAATATTTGTTTCTCCAAATTTGCTTTATTACAAATTACGGGAGGATGCCAGCAAACACCCTCCAGTAATTTCGAACAGAGCAAAACTTCATCGATTGAATTTTGGTAGCTTTTGGTTCACCATGAGAAAGTTTTCTTATGTCTAAACGATATTCGGAAATAAAACAGAAACAAAGTTTATAACTGCCGATACGAGCTTTAATACAAGATGGACAGGGTTACGTGTGCCTTATACCAAGTTCATCTACAATTACCCCTTCATTGAATTGATGGCCGTTCACGAAAAACCAGATTTTTCTTTTTTAATAAAAGATTCTGGAAACGTGCGCTGAAAGACATGCTATCATCATTTCTCTGCACAGATGTCAGACCTCATCTGTATGTACTATTACATATACGAAAATATCAGTCTTAAAATACAATTACATGTACGTGTTACATATAACACGTATATGGCACACCAAATGTTAATATGACATAACTCTACTGTTATAGCATGTTAGAAAGTTGACCGTTCGTGATCGCGGACTTGCAAGAACTGATTTTCTATACAATCACTGACCATGACCAGAATTGGACACGAAGTCACGTGACTCAACTTTACGTTGACCCTACAACCAGCAATTACCTTTAACCGTCAAAACAACAGTTTCATGCTATTCTGCGAAACGCAAGAAACTATAAGCCTAAACGATATTCGGTAATAAAACAGAAACAAAGTTCATAACTGCCGATGCGAGCTTCAATACAAGAATAACAAATCAAGCAGGGTACAAGTGCTTTTAGAAAAGATAACAGACTTTAAACTTAGTGTGAAAAAGAAATCATTGTTCTAGAAAAACTGCAAATACTCATATGAATTTTAACATCATAAATGGAGGCTTTGAATCACCTGAAGGCGTTTTTCAAGACAATCTTGAACGCAACCGTCCTTACTAACGTCGGTTTTCCACCTACCTTGTCGTTTAAGGCAACGTTCGGATACACCAGCGTTTGCTAGCGTTGCGACACCGCCTGAACGCAAAGAATGTATTCCTAAGTTCAAATCAGGAGCAACAATTTTTAATTTGCTCACGATAACTTCTCGAGCTCTTGTGTAACTTATTTTACGAACTTTTTCAACCAGCTTACAAATTTTCCCAGATCTGAAAGCTGGTCTAAAAAGATAATTATCTGAATCATAAGGTAAACCACCTTTTACCATATAAGACTGCAACATGCGATATGGACAGGCAATAGAATTGCCTTTGGAAATGGTAATCTCATTGCCACAACGATATACATCGGTTTTGCTTTTACGTATCTGAATTTTCAGACATTCATCATTAAAAAAAACATCATTGCATTTCAATTCACTAATTTCATCAAATCGCAGAAAGCCAGAATAACCAATCAAAATCATCGATAAATCCCGCAATACTAACAAATCATCGTTGCCTTTAAAATGATCACACAGCTCTATTAGAATGTTAACCCTTTACCTAACATGAAAAGCAGTCGACACTTGCAAAAAAAATTCTTGAATAACTAATTTTTTTCATTTTTTGTCTCTAAAACATAGGTTATGACCCCTCATTGGAACGAGCTCGACGAGCTCGTTCCAATGAGGGGTCATAACCTATGTTTTTGAAACAAAAAAATGAAAATATAATGAAAATTAATTGGCGATTTTTGAGAATAGAGCTGGCCGGTTTTGGCCGTTACGTTGGGTAAAGGGTTAACGGGTTTCGATCTTAAGCGTTTAGCTGCTTCAAATACTGTAACAACAAAACCATTGTCAGTTGGATCACAGAATGAGTTCATGCGATGAGCCCACTTAATGGCGTATACCGATGAAGATATAACGCTATATGAAACCTGTTCGTCTAAACTTTTGTGAGATATAACACAACATGCATCGGATCCGCTGGTAATGATGGATATGAAGAAAGTTCGCAAAAACATTTCCACTTTTGGAACGATGATAAATACTTTCACACCGTGGTGTCACTTTTCGAATGCATCATATATGTGTAACAGGAAGTGAGCCTCGCCAATTTGTAACAGGGGTGGGGTGAACGACTCCCCATGGGGCTAGAACCCTGGCTGAAATCTCCCTGTTGTTCTTCAGATTCGTGAAGATCTGGGTCAACTAGCAAACCATGGATAAAATATAGCTCAACTCTAGAGGTCGAATAATCATCAAGTTATGTGTTGTGGTCTGGATGAATACACAATAAAACAGGAAAACAGTTTATACGTGGTTTATTAAGAAGCCAAAAATAGTATGATATGAAATGAACATGAATATGAATGACGGATCAAAAACCACGGGCCCACTACACTTTCACCCAAAAGAGGTTTAAATTCCACCCAACATATGTTCAGGAAATGTGAATGGTTCCCACAGAACTCGGACATGGAGAGAATCACTGTCGGAAACGTTCATTCTCACCAGGGCCGAGTTGAACGGGTCCCAAAATGACGGTACCCATTACGGTTAACCTTTTTACAGGTAATAAAGTGTCCCCATAACTAACCTAGTTTATGGGCTTACGTTTGGCCAGCAAGTTCAAAGCTTTATTGCCAAACATAAAGTGGACGGCGAATAATATATATTGGATAATTTCTCCGGGAAAGATTTAGAATATTCTGGAATCTGATTGATCCTTCGCTTTCACCTCGACGAATGAAACAACAGCACAATGAACTACGTCGTGAAGCAATAAGGTACATCGATTCATTTTAAACATGGAAAAGATTTGAAGCCAACAAAAACATAATTAAACGTCTGTTATGACCAGACGAATTATAACAGAGTAATTTATAACTTTTATTGTATATTATATTTCAACTGCTGTTACCAAATCCGTTATACATGTAACGATGTTAAGTCCACATGTTCACGATCCGCTCGTGCATCGACCGACGCATCAGAAATGGTTCGCGTTAAACCAATACCTGCAAAAACGTAAATTACGAAACGGATAAATATTTTTATCTACTTGGTACCACGTGAATGGATTCGGCCCAATCAACAAAGCCAGTAATCAACAATGTTTATCCGAAAAAACTAAAATCGAGAAATGATTGTTGTATTTCTCGGCTATCAACGTCAAACGCATGTTACGTAGCACGTCGAGAATAACCGACCTCTAATTCGCCGCCCTATGAGATTGACCACAAATATCAAGTAAACGCTGAAAACATACCGTATTGTTAGATAACAGTGCACAAACTAAAATTTAATATTTAAAGCAATCACATGGAAAGCTAAAGGATTTTTCTGAAATAATCCATTGTTTCCCCTACCAGCTTCTATAACATTTAACTTTGGGAACCGTTCAAACCTGGTCACAAATGTGTTGAACAAGTCATGTTCGTTTACAAGCATTGCCCAAAAAGAAGACGCTTTCCACTCAGGCACAACCAAAATTCCTTCAGCCTTTTCATTGATCATTTTTCGTATGACTAACGGAACCAAACGCGGGGGAGGCACCATCCAATTCCGAATTTCACCCCATTTTTGATCAAAAGCATTAACTCCCTCTGTACCAGGAACCCACCATCTGGAGTTAAAACTTGTACATTTTCTATTCAGATTGAAAGCAAAGCGACCAATATCACAAGTTCCCAAGGCTTTGGTTAGAAAACAAAATACCCATTGATTGATACTCCAATTGTCACAGTCGGTGCATCTACTCAAAACGTCCGCCTCGACATTTTGTGCCCGCGGTATCCATTTTGGTATGAGATTGATGTTCATTTGATTGCACATATCTTTAACTTGTAACGCGATTTGTTGTAAATCTGCTAAATGACTACCTTTTTGTTAACACTGATTTTACGTTTTTATTATCGCAAACCAATTTCAACTTCCTATCGCCAACGAATCTAACGTTACTTAGCGGCACCCTTTTTACAGCTTCTGTTTCTCGCCAGGTGGAGCTTTTAAGCTTCTCGGCCTCCGTCCAATTTCCTATAACTTCCGTTCCACGTAATATTTTATACTCAGCCTTACCTGCACAAGAAACTGTAATCTCACCTGTAACCGTGCCATGTACATCAAGGGAAAAGTCGTCACAATCGAACGTATCGGGATAAATAATGTCCGACAACTATAATGGTTTCACCGATCTCATGTCCGACTCTAGGACATTTTTGTCTGTCTCTAAGACAATATTCCAAAAAATTCTCAACATTGAGCCCACCACAGCTCAATGTAATGTCACGTATCTGAAGCGTATTTGAGGTTATCACAGCCAAATCTTTTGCACTCTCAGTCAACAGACGTGACTTCATATCATTTTAATTCCATAAATAACCGCCATATCCTTCGTGACTGGCGTCAGTAAACAAAATCAATTCAGCATCCAAATTTTCTTCTATATTTCTACCAGTGTCATTAATCCCCCTTATATTTGACCTCCAAAACCTCAACTCATTGACGGCGTCAGAAGTCACCAATACAGGGGCATTACAGTTAGCTCTAGCCAAAATGCATTTATACAAGTGCACAGTTTTCAGCTGCGCTAGGCTTCCAATTACTGTATTCGTAGAGCTGATCTGACCAATAATAGAAGTCAAAAATCTAACCTTGACCAAAGGAGTTGATTGTTTACTGATTTGCCAAAATAAAGAACCTATATAACTTTCTAATCTAGCGATTCTTTGTTCAGTGATTAAAATGATGCCTTTCTCCATGTTCCAAACATGACCTAACCAGGTGACCTCATGCGAGGGTTCCCATGTACACTTTTATTCAGCAACTAAAAATCCAAATTCATTCAAACTATTCTTTACATATTCACTCACTTTTAAAGCGACGTTTTTGTCCATGTGACCTCCCATACCGTCGTCCAAAAACATTAATACTTTGTAACCTTTAGATCTCCATACTTGGACTAAAACCCTCATAACCTTAGAACAAATGAAACCAGATGTTGATAATCCAAAAGGTAAGGAATTGAAAACATAATTCTTCACTTCGTTCCCACTCGACCACTGAAAACCTAAATATTTCTTATGATCTTCAAAAATGTTCAAGTGGTGATAAGCCCCCTTTAAATCAAAACAGAATAAATAGGTCCCTGTACAAAAAAGTTGTTTGGCTACATTTAAAGCTTCGTATTTGAATTTAAATTTCATCAAACAAGGGTTAATGTATCTGCAGTCCAGCACTAGCCTTTGCTTGCCATTTTTGTTTATTGCAACGGTGAGGGGGTTAATTACATAAGGTTTATTACAAACTTGAGATATGCACCCCTTTTTAAAAGATTGAAAAAATTTCTTCTACAAATTTGGCATTGTCTTTTTTTCTTATTCTTTCCTTCTGCCCTTGCTTCCGCTTTGTATATCTTTTATTCATCTTCAGAGTGGCTAGCCAATGGGTTAGCCTCATACTCGTTCCCGACCTTCCATCCCAATTCTAAAATGTCCGCAAGCTTCATCATTTTTTTGTCTGTGATTAATTAATTCTTTACCTTCAGTGGCTTTGGTCCTGGCTTTCTTTGCATCTTCATCACGGACGGAAATCAAAGACGTTTCTATGTCATTAAACTTTTCTTTGACACATGAATTGAACTTGAACTGTTCTTCACAACTTTTTCGCTTGAAAATATGGCCGCCATATAACTTGTTCACTTCAAACTTCTCGCTTTGACTTTCCGATATAGCTGTCTGGGATTATGTCACTTTCTTCTCAAAACATTCAAACTTTGAAGAAATAACTTTATCCAAACCAGTTAGAATTTCATTTTGTTTTTCAGCCATAACAGCGTTTATGCACTGTGAAACACATTGCTGAATTTGATCTCTGTCCATCTTGCAAGCGCGAAAGTTGACCGTTCGTGATCGCGGACGCGCAGAACTGATTTTCTATACAATCACTGACCATGACCAGAACTGAACACGAAGTCACGTGACTCAACTTTACGTTGACCCTACAACCAACAATTACCTTTAACCGTCAAGACAACAGTTTCATGCTATTCTGCGAAACGCAAGAAACTGTAATTCTTAACTAATTGATTTCTAGATTATTTCATCCAAATTGACCTGTAACAGTTCATTGGGGGATGGCAACAGACATTCTCCGATAATTTCCAACAGAGCCAAGCTTCATCGATCAAATTTTATTAGCTTTAGTTCATCATGAGGAATGAACGCAAATATGACAACTACAACAGGAATACTCACTTTTCATAAACTGGTTAAGTGCTAGACTATATTGAAAGTTAATGTTTGTTCCTCTAAATCTGTTATATTACATACAGATTATCACCACAGTGTGTGTCTCCGGGAATTCAGATCAACTCGAGTTGTAGGAAGAGAATAGTATTTCGACGAGCCCGTTAGGGCGAGTAGAAATGCGATTCTGTGCCTACAACGAGACTTGATCAGAATTTCCGGAGACACACACTGTGGTGGTGATAAATTTATCTCACAATATTGACCACAAAATGTGTTATAAAACAATTTTAAGAGGAACTTTTTCATATGCCTTATCGATGGAAAGACGCAAATTGAAAAATAGAATAGCGTTCATTGATCTCCATATTGAGGTCAGTGACGATGTTACACTTCAGAGAAAATTACGTCACTGGGATTCACTTTACTGAACACTGTCTTGCGAAGTGGAGCAACTGTGTTGTTTTGTCAACGTGAATTTGGTTGTTACTTTTGTAATAATTACTGGTGAATTAAATATCCCTCTTGGTGTAAAGGTTTATTATATTTTAAAATATGCCGTTCATCGTTTATTGAGGTGGAGTTTTCCACATTTCATAGCGAAAGCTAATCCTTTAACTTCAAGAGAGAAGCCTCAACTCGAGCGTTCAGGAAAACCCCAATAAGAGGCTACAAACCAGCCCAAGATGCCGAAAAGTGCGCATAATTTAACTATTCGTTGAGTTAACTTCACCAGTGACATTTTAGCATGCCGTGCATAATAAATACATTACAGGGCGTTCAGTTGGCAGATACAGTGTCCTACACGGCTCAGAGAAAACAATATTAGGTTCGGCTTCGCCTCACCTAATATTGTTTTCTCTGAAGGGAAAAACGCGAAGCGATCGAAAAATTATATTAATGCCGTTGTTTTGGCAACAGCAGAATCACGCGCTTGTATCAGGGGCCCTTGATACGGATTCGGAACAAGGGCCCAGATACATTAAACTTTAGTTGTGTAACAGTGCAAAAACGCCCCGATTGTGAGATAAAAATTATTGGAAGATGCCAGCAGACACCCTTCAGCAATTTCTAACAAAGTTCATCGATCAAATTTTAAGAACAAAGAATATGAAAAATACAGCCGGCACATTCACCTTTCATTTACTGATTGAGTGCTAGATTATTTTTGATTGTCAACATTTATTCCTACAAATGTTCCCTATTACAAATTATTGGTAGATGCCAGCAAACACCCTCCAACAATTTCCAACACATCAAGGCTTTATCAATCACTTTGTATAAGCTTTGGTTCACCGTGAGCAACGAACAAATAATATGGATACTGCAGCAGGTATCCTTTACAGAATATTGGAGGATGCCAACAGATTGAGTGCGAGATTATATTTGAAAGTTAACCCTCTGCACATTGGTGTCAAAGTGCCAAAATTTCAAGCATCAACTTTTCATCATAGTTCAACTGAGAATTTAACCAATTCAGTCTTGTTTGACAGAGCTCAGCGAGCTCTGTCAAACAAGACTGAATTGGTTAAATTTCTAGTTGCATTGCGGGAAATATTTGCAGGTTGAACGTTTGACATTTAGACATCAGAGTGCAGAGGGTTAACATTTGTTTCTCTAACTTTGCTCTATTACAAATTACAGGAGGATGCCAATAGACACCCTCCAGTAATTTCTAACAAATCAAAACTTCATCGCTTAAATTTTATTAGCTTTTGGTTCACCGTGAGAAACGAACTAGGATTATGAAAACTACAGCAGGCATACTCACTTTCCTTTAACTGGTTGAGTGCTAGAATATTTCGATTGTCAACATTTGTTCCTCGAAATTTGCCTCCCTATACATTACTGGGGAATGCCAGCAACAGACACCCTCCAACAATTTCTAATGAAGCAAAACGTCCATCGTTCAAACTGTAACAGACTTTGATTCAACATGAGGAGTGAATAAAGAATATGAAAACTAAGGGAGGCACATTCACGTTTCAATATTACAAATTATTGGAGTATGCCAGTAGACACCAGGAATAATGAACTAATAATATAGAAACTACAGCAGATATATTCACGTCTCCTAACTGATTGAGTGCAAGATTATTTCCTCCAAATTGCCTCGTTACAAATTATTGGGGGATGCCATAATTTTTAATTGCCAATGGCACCCTCCAACAATTTCCAACAGAGCCAAACTTCATCGATCAAATTTTAATATCTTTAATTCACCATGAAGAAAGAACGAAAGATGCGAAAACTTTTTAAATTTCGATTGTCAACATTTGTTCCGTGAAACATGCCTCCCTACAAATTATTGGAGGATGCCAGCAGGCACCTCACTTTCCATTAACTGATTTAGTGCCAGATTATTTTTGAAAGTTAGAGTTTATTCCTCCAAATCTGTTCTTTTACAAATTACTGGATGCAGCCATCAGACACCCTCCAGCGATTTCTAACAAGGCAGAAATTCATCGATCAACTTTTGTACAAAGAATATGAAAACTATAGCAGGCACATTCCCTTTCCTTTAACTGACTGAGTGCAAGATTATTTTTGATAGTCAATGTAACAGGTATTCCCTGAGGAATAAACTATGAAAACGGAGATAACAGCAAGCACACTCACGTTTTGTTAACTGATTGATTGCTTGATTGTTTTTTTAATTGCCAACAGGCATCCTCCAAAATTTCCTACAAAGCCAAACTTCATTGATCAAATTTTATTAGCTCTAATTCATCATGAAGAACGAACGATATGAAAACTTTTTAACCTTTTACGCAACGCAGACGATATCAAAATTTATGATTTTAATATTTGTTTATTCAAATTTTTCAAAAAATATTCAACGGAACCATATCATGTGACCCCTCATTGGAACGAGCTCTTCTCTTCTCTTAGTACAATTCCACGACTTCCGTTAACCAGAGTGCAAGGCAGTCATCAAGTCA
This sequence comes from Pictodentalium vernedei, assembly GCA_031216915.1. Classification (NCBI taxonomy): domain Eukaryota; kingdom Metazoa; phylum Mollusca; class Scaphopoda; order Dentaliida; family Dentaliidae; genus Pictodentalium; species Pictodentalium vernedei. Next base: position 507,957,054 of record CM062293.1, read on the forward strand.
TTCTTTTGAGTCCGCCAACATAGGAGTTATGTGAGCAGCAGGGAGGAAGGATTCTTACCCGAATAAGAAGACGGGAGGGCCTCCATGTAAACAGTTGCAGTAGGTATAATAAGAAAGGAAATTTACTATAAAATTTGTATTTTTTATCAACCTACCTTACAATTGTTTTAGTATGGAGGGAATCACATAACCAAACCACACATACCTCAATTGCACTGGAACCGTGGACAGAGGAAGAGGTCCCTAGGCCGATCAAACCATAGCATCACAGACATTAGTAAAAGACATTGAGAGATGAGGCGTATGGTGATGTGCGACGCACAGACAGAAAGGGCAGTAACAGCACGGAGCTGGAACTGACCTTGTAAGAAGCTGAATGGCTGGGATAGACAACAGCCTGAGCAGAAGAAAGAGGGCCCGTAGAACAAAGGGTCTCTGCCTGCCCCTGCAACTGTCGCAGAGAAGTGGAGAAAGTAGTATTTCTCCAGTAGGCTGCCAGCATAACACCCGACAACATGACGCAGTTAGTATAAGCCCCGAGAGGTAGAAAATACAAGCACCTCGTGGCAGAAAAACGATTGGTAATACAATCGCCAGTCGCTAGACGAGCGGAAGCTGCACGAATAGCAAGACAGATCCATCGAGAAATGGATTCAGGAGAGATCTTCTGTCGACCAGAAACAAGGGACAGAAAATCGATCCGACCATTCCAAATGAACAGAGCAAAGGGTGTTAAGGAAGAGTCCCGATACAGATAGAAGTCGGAGTAGTTTCCGGTACCTGATTCCTGGCCAGAAAGGAGCAGTCACTGGGAAAACATAACACTTGTGGGAGAGCTCCAGAAAAAAGGCCAGGTCAACCGAGAGGGAGTGAAGCTCACTAACCCGTCTGGTTGAAGCAAAAGCCATCAGAAACTCCACAGTCTGTGTGATCGAAGGAGTGACAGAAGCAACAGAGTGATCCGCACACCATCGACAGAAGACCTTCCACTTAGCCGCAGAGGCTATACCAGTGGAGTGAGTGCATCCTTGAAGAAAAGCAACTCCACTGCTCGTCTCGGAAAAAAAACACTACAGAGGAGAAAGGACCTGACAAAAGAAATGCGCGAAGGCACAAAGAAGTCGGGTCGACGGGAAACCCCCTCGGTCGACCTTGGCAAAGAAAGTCGCGACATAGAGGGAGACGTGCCGGAACCGCCGCTAACAGAGAGTGGAGCAGATTGACCCACACCCACTGCGGCGACAGGGGTGCGATCGAAAGGATTCGACAACTGTAGGTTCGTATCTGGGCTAGAACCTGAGGCAGAATCGGAACCAGCAGGAAGGCGTAGCCGACAAGACCGTTCCAAAGGAGGGACAGAGCGTCCACGGCGAAAGCCAGAGCATCTGGACACGGAGACACGAAAGTGTCCACCTGATTGTTCCAACGAGTCGCAAATAGATCGATGTGGGGATGACCCCAGTGATCGCAAAAAGTCTGGAACACCGCCATGTGGAGCATCCACTCGGAAAAGAACCTGCCCCGTCGGGACAGGGAGTCGGCTCAGACGACCGGGAAAGTGACGAACCACCACTCCGGCGTTGACATCTTGAGCGAGCAGTAGAATATCCTGAACCAATTCGTACATGAGAACATAGTGCGTGCCGACCTGGTTCCGAATGTAAACAACCACCGTCGAATTATCGGACAACAGAAGGATCTGACAATTCGAAAGGCGGGGGATCTACTGCCGGAAACTCAAAAGAAGAGCAAGAAGCTCCTTCTGGTTGACGTGAAGAGCTGCTACATCCTGGTCCCATGACCCGTGAAGGAAAAGACCTAGAGGATCCAACGTCACACCCCATCCGAGATCGCTGGCGACTGCCGTCGGAACACGATCGGACATGGGGAAGTCCAACTAAACTCCCTGCATAATCCACTGAACATCGGTCAGGGGGGAAGGTGACGAGGAAGAGACTCTGGTAACTGAAGCACCAGAACCAGAGGATCGACAATCTGCCTCCAACGACTGAGCAAAAGTGTTGGAGAGGTCTGACATGCAGCCGACCTAGAGGAATGAGATCCGTCACCGAACCGCTGAGACCGAGCAGCCGGGGAAGACTCCGAGCTGTTGCGGACGTAGACTGGGACAGAGTCAGGGCAAAAGGCTGAGAAAACCACAGTCCTTGCCTGGGAAAACCGCCACCGTATCCAGCTGAGTACGGAAGTCCATCCCAGATGACAAAACAACGGAGAAGGGGCCAGGTCCGACTTCTCCCCGTTGACTCTGAACCCGAGTGACGTGAGTAGGCTCAACAGTGTGATGATATCAGACTCCAGAAAGGCAGCAATGGAATGTCTTTAGAGGATATCAACTAGATAAGCCGAATAAGACACCCTGGACTGTGTGCGATGTAAGACTAACACATGCGACATCAGATGAGTGAAGGCCCAAGGATCCAGGTCGAGGACAAAGGGCGAGGCATTGAACTGGAAAACATCTTGGAGAGTGGAGCGGCGAAACGACTAGAAAGCCTCCATGCTGAACGGAGGACCTATGATAGACTGCGTCAGGATACTCAGATCGATAAACTGTCGGCCGTCCTTCTTCGGCACCAAGAACAGGCGGGAATAAAATCCCACTGAAAGAAAGTTCTTGATGACCGCGATCGCCCCTTTTACAGGAGATTGCCTATCTCCGTGATCAAAAGTTTCCAACGTGTAACGTTGAAAGGGACTCATGTTGGAAGAGGCACTCTCGACCGAGTGGAATGCCTCAACCTGGGACAAAATCGAGGTGACGACTGCCGACGCCTGCCCTTACCCTGTGAGTGAGTAGAAGTGGCGGCAGGATGATCAGCCCTTAGCTTCGCAGAGAAAGCAGAAGGCTACTAGTTAGGCTTTGGACGGCCCCTGCCTCCAACAGAAGGCTGATAAAGCTGACTGAGTAGCAGCAGATCAATGGAATGACAAAGGGAGTCATCCCGGACCGTCGCCACGGAACTACGGAATAGTCGCGGACCCGCCGATAGAGGCAGAGCGAAGAGCAGCGCACTGCCCCTCAAGAAGGGAACGTCTTGTGTCCAGCACAGCGTCCCTGCAAACTAATTCCAAGTTAGCCGTGTTACAGGCATGTGTGTGAGAAGATGCACGAGAGCCTTGGACAGCACACACAAAAAACCGGTTTGTCGTCAAACTCATCTGGGAGCAGATAAGCAGCAAAGCAGGGACGACGTGATCAAAGAGAGAAAGCATTCCAGCATCTCTCCTGATAAGCCCAACATGGACTCCACAGTCTCCATATGAAAAATGGCCGGCTTGTGAGTTGGAGTCCTGATCCAAGACCGTCAAAGTCTGGCAGACTGACGGATTGGCGAAATCGTAGGAACGATAACGCACCGGAGGCAAAAAAGTGTCAACCCTGATGAAGAACGACGTCTTCATAGCCTTGGAACTCAGCTTAGAGTCCAAAGCTGTAACTGCTTCAACCACCTGTACCGACAGGCACGGCCGAAGGAGCCCAGAAGCCGGTTGCTCCACAGGCTGTAGGCGCGCGACCGATGATCGCGGTCGGGCTGACACTGTCGGCTGGTGTGACGGTTTGAGACCCGGAAGGAGCCCAAACACAAAGTCAAGAGCTGCCCCCAAGGCAGAAGACTATTGGCTCTCAACGTCAGAAATGTCGGACTCATCCCATGAGTCGGAAGACACATAGCGCATCATGGGCAAACCAGCCGACGCCTCCCATGGTGTAGGCACACCAGGGGGATCAGAAATCGGCCAGTTTCCAATCCCGGGAGACGGCGCCACAGGGGGTGCCCGGAAACCTCGCTGGAAGCAACGGAAAAAAGACTCTTGGACAGAACCTAAGTGAGCAAGGAGAGGGCCTCCGTAAGCTCACTGATTATGTCGGAACGGTACGACGTGGAAACGAACCGACAAAGTGGCTTCACTCCTGACCCATTTACCGAAGGGTCACGATCCTCAAATACACCCGACGAGGGGCGACGGGCTGCAGCCGAAAACATCTGAAGGCAGATGTGCATTGGGGTATCACATACCCCGAGGATCAACAAAGCGGAAACTCATGAGAGTCGCCGCGGACCTCTGCGGGACAGAAAGTCCAGGCTGCACAAAAGGCGTTGGTCACGCAAAACTGGCCATCGGACCAGCGTGCGTGGACGGAAACGCCACGGAGCTCTTGGTGAGGTACTCGACGGCTGAGAGACCACAGTAAAGGGTTTTTGGCCGGCAGCCCCTTCCAACTTCCCAAAGTTGAAGTCAGGGAAGTCTGAGGCCAATACTCCAAGTCTACACCACCAGACATCTCTGCAGACCCCTGCAGAGATAAAACTGCTGTGCTCAACGGCGACGAGGACACAACAGGGGGTTCGGTCGGCAGCCACTTCCGACTTCGCCAAGTTGAAGTCAGGGAAGGCTGAGGCCGATACCCCATTTACTACACTACCAGACACCTCTGCAGACCCCTGCAGGGATAAAACTGCTGTGCTCAACGGCTGAGAAGACACAGCATGGGGTTCGGTCGGCAGCCACTTCGCCGAGTTGAAGTCAGGGAAGGCTGAAGCCGAAACCCCACATCCACACTACAGACATCACTGCAGACCCCTGCAGGGACAAGCCGAGGCCGGCTAAAACGGTGACCGATGACGTTGTAGACGGAACAACAGTAGCAGCAGATACGATTGGAGCTGTTGAAATGGGAGAGAGCAACCTAGCTCGGCCTCCGAAGGAGGAGTCACAACCCTAGTGACAGCCTCAGATGTCGACTGGAGAGGGCGCATAGTCCCGGAACCAAGCACCTCTTCACCAGACATCTAACAGCTCCCGCAGTATCCACCACGGTAAAAAAACTGCACATCCCCCACGGAGGGGGAATAACTCTCACCAGACGTGATCGTGTCGGGAGGCCCCGAAACAACATCGTTCCCCACCACCCACGGATGCGGAGGAGCTGCACATCCCCCACGGAGGGGGTATAACTCTCACCAGACGTGGTCGTGTCGGGAAGCCCCGAAACGACAGCGTCCCCCACCCCGGCGGGTGCGGGAGGGGCTGCACATCCCCAAGGAGGGGGTATAACTCTCACCAGACGTGGTCGTGTCGACAGCGCCCCCCCCCCCCCCCCCCCCCAGCGAGTGCAGGAAGAACAGCCACGAGAACGCGCCAAAAGCGAGGGCAAAAGGCATTGCCCTAACGGAACCGAACTGGACATAACAGAGGTGAGAGCAGTAGAAGAAAAACGTGAACTCAACAGATACAGAAAGTAGAAGAACACCCCTAACTACGAGAGAAAGGTGGCAGAAAAAAGAACCGGTGGGTACACAACAGAACCCAGACGGCCGACAGGGACCTAAAAAACAGAAATTCAGCCCTCAACAGAGTGAAGAAATCCTGTCCACACAGTCCCTCAGTGACACCTAACTCCAATAATAATATTAAAATTTATCAACCGAAAAAATTTAATGTCCGAACCGCACGGAACGATTTCGAAAATTACGCGCGACATCGGAACATATATATAAAATACTAACGAGAATATACAAAACACAGTCCTGTTATTATACGATCTTCAGATCCATAATTCCAGTCACAGGAAAACATTATCAACGAGTTGAATCAGCACTGTTTCGTAATGCAAAATGGGGACACGTCCTTCACGTGCAGCGGACAAAAGCCTTGCACTCTGGTTAACGGAAGTCGTGGAATTGTACTGAGAGAAGAGCTTCCCCTACTGGGTGTGCGCCGATGGCGCTCGACCCAGTTTGGGCTTATTGTTTCGTGGTGTTTTTTACACCACTTTTCTTTCCCAAATCTCTTGGGAAAGATTAAAATAGAGAGTATTTTATCCGAGTTAGGGTCTTCCACTGTAGTGCAAGCCTGTAGTAAACAATTGCGGTAGGTATAATAAGAAAGGAAATTTACTATAAAATTGATATTTCTTAACTAATTGAGTGCTAGAATATTTCCTCCAAATTACCCTGTTACAAGTTATTGGAGGATGCCAACAGACATTATGAAATAATTTCCGACATAGCCAAGCTTCATCGATCAAATTTTATAAGCTTTAATTCATTTTAAAGAACGGAAGATATGAAAACTACAGCAGGTACACTCATTTTTCATTAACTGATTAAATACTAGACTATTTTTGAAAGTTATATTTGTTCCTCCAAATCTGTTCTATTACAAATTACTGGAGGATGCCAGCAGGCACCCTCCGGCAATTCCCAAAGAGCTGAAGTTCATCAATCATATTTTATGTACAAAGAATATGAAAACTACAGCAGGTACATTCACTTTCCATTAAATGATTGAGTGCTAGATTATTTTTGATAGTCACCATTTGTTCCTACAAATTTGCCCTGTTACAAATTATTGGCGGATGCCATCAGACACCCTCCAATAATTTCTAACAAAACAAAACTTCATTGATTGAATTTTATAAGCTTTTGGTTTACCCTGAGGAATGAACAATGAATATGGAGACTACAGCAGGCATACTCACGTGTTGTTAACTGATTGAGTGACTGATTATTTTTAATTGTCAACACATATTCCCCCAAATTGCCATATTACAAATTATTGGATGCCAACAGTACCCCCAACAATTTTCAACAAAGCAAAAACTCATTCAATCAAATTTTAAATTTGTTTAAAAATATCACACCAACAAATATATACTTATCAGTTCAATATTCTTCACAAGTATATCATGTTTATCCTTTATCTTGGATATATATCAGAGTCCGGTACCTCCCAATTCCTTTTCTAGATTTTGTACTTCCTGGGGTGTAGACAAACGCCGAACAGTCTCATCCTTTAATTTCACAAATAGACTACCGTCATGGGTTCAAGTCTGAATAAGTTTCTTGTCTTTCACAAGACCACGACATCTCCTGGCCAGATATGATTTTGTTGACGTAAGATGTTCATTCACAAAAACACGACCTGTATTATGGGCCGTCTTCGGTTTTCTTCGAGCCCTGTAGCACTTGTCGCGAACCCTGTAGACGGTAAACTTAACTAAAATTGTTCTTGGTTCGCTCTTTCCAGGAGCCCGCGCCAGATCGATGACTTCGCTCAATCTCACAGACATCAAGAGGCACTTCTATTTTGCCTGTTAACTTATTAAATCGTTTGTGCTCTCCCCGTTAGATTCCGGAATTCCGGATACTCTGAGGCTATTCCTCATCCCATATTGTTTGAGGTCATTAAGTTCATTTTCTAATCGGGTTATTATGCCATCCTTTGTTTTATTCTCGCTCTCGAGCTCTTTCACTCTGTTCGTGAACTCGAATAACTGTTCAGTAATTGTCGTTGCAATGAGGTTTTTGAAAACTAACAGTACGTTTGGATCAGGCATGTCAGGCATGTTACTGCAGTCATTCCCTTCTGCGATACTGTTATCAACACTGGTGTTAATACTGGTATCAGCCTCATATATTGATAAGTCGAACACAGATTCCGACAAATAATCCTTTTCTTTTTCAAAGAGTGCAGAGCTGATATACTGTCACTTGATGAACGCCTTCGCTTATCTCTCTCTCCTTCCTTATCTTTTTTTATCCAAGTCTTCTTCCTTCTTCCATGAATTATCCGTACAATGGAGGTGGTGTGGAGCACGGATTTTGACGTGACAATTGGAGATTTAATATTTGCGTCAGCACAGCTTGCCATAATGCCATAAAATTTTGAGGTGCCTCATACAAAGTAACACACAGGTAGCTTCCCATAAACATATTCAAGCTATTTCCCGAAAACAGACATAACCCATCGCTCCAAAGACCGTTATTCATTTTTTTATTAAAGAGAAAGCCAGAGACAAAAAACAAACTCAACTACCCGCCATAATGATCACGTGACGTGGTTCATTTTTTTTTCTGGAGGATGGAGAATGTACAAGAACTTCAATTTATACGGTGCGAACTGGTCGCTCTGTTTAAATTTCGTACTTTATAAACTGAAACTTAAGTGGAACTCGGATTGACTGTGCGTTAGGCTATCGCTTGTGGACATTGTTCTGCACTGGCCAAGGGAATGCATTTTTGTGCAATAGTTAACCTTCCGGGGCATTCGACCGTTTAGAGTAACTGGGAATTCCATTCTTCAAATTGCAATTTCTGAATGAACTCTGCAGTACTGACAAGGTAAGTTAGTTTGTGCTTTCCTACTTTTTTTTCGTTACAAAGTTTCGGACTTGAAATTTAGCCTGTTGATTTTATCTCAAGCCATGATAACCTTTGTTTGAAATGGACTGCACTTACAATGAAGCCGGCTTTATGTTGTCCACACTCCACATTTACTACATTCGAAGCGAAAAACAACAGGCACCCGAAAATTCACAGACACATGGAGAGGGTGGGGGCGGGGTGGGTGGTTAAAGGACCGGACAAAAATCCGTAAATGACTAAAAATTCCATTTTCCCTCCTCATAAAATCAACAAGTTCTTTGCTTGTTTTGCCATTTATTTTCCGTTATATGGCCAAGCAGGCCACTTAAAACACATAAACTGTCAAATCAGGGTGTCGGTAAGCCCAGATCCATATAAATTCCATGCTGGTCCCATCACTAATGCTGTCAACATGGTTATAGAGAAATGGTTTACAAATTCGTATCAGACAAATTGAAATACATGGAAAGTATTTTTATCTATCAATTTGAAACTACGTGAAATTGTAATTTAATCAGTCTGATTTAGTGTGCAATAATGTTTTTTTGGATGTACAGGCATGGGCTACTACTGCATGTTAATTGAAGGATAAAATAGTCCAAAATAATTTCAGAAAGCTTATATCAACAAAAATCACAACACCACCTGATGCCACTGTTATAAAACAATAGAACAAAAACAGCTGCCTCCCGCAATCCATTTACCCCCACCCCCATGTTTAGTTGACTTTCTTTGCTAACTCTATTAGCTCCAAAATGAGGAATAAAGAGTATTTTCTATTTAGTAGAATTACTAAATAATCTTGTACAAACTGAGGTCTCAGGGAATGTATTACCTAAGACTTACAATTTGATTATATTTTATTTTCATTTCTCCATTCAAACTCATTTGAACTATCTTTCTTGCAGCCCCAGAGGTTTATTAAAATGCTGGAATAGTCAGTGGAATGTTCTTCTGAAATATTAGGAAATGAAACAGTTCCCGGTTAGAAAGGGGTAGGTCTGCATTTTGTGCTTTTTTCACAGATTTTCGGGGTGTGTCAGTCCACCAAAATGTCCCGAAAAAACAAATAATAAGATTATAGGCAGCAAGCGGTGGGTTTCTGAGGGGCAGACATGTTTTAATCCCTGTGTGTGCAATTTTTTTCCATCCCCACCCATAACAGTCTCTTGTTGTCACCATAATTATACACCCTTACATTCTAAAGAGGCGGGATTGGGGTCGGGATTATTCTCACAATGTTGGCTTCAACTTTTTTTGTTGATAATATTTTTAAAGACTGGTTGAAATTTCCATTATTTTGTACAACTTCACCAATTTGTTATCTTAACTTTTCTAACGTTTATCAATAGTTTTTTGTCTTTGTATCTGGTTCAAAACAAAAATAATTCTTTATATGATTGGTCCTATTGCTTACAAGTCAGTCTTAAATTTTGTTTTAAATCAAAATGCAGGTCCTCACCTCGAATTTGCCCTAGTAGTCCATGAAAATGTTCTGCCCATTTTCCTGATATTTGCCAAAAGAATAAAAATAGCCACTTCTTCCCCCCCCCCCCCCCCCCCCACCCCCACACACCCAACAATTTGCTCTGAAAATACTACTCCTTTTCCGTGTAAACTGCAAAATTAGTTGGCTGTTGGTGGAGGGGGGTGAGAGTGCAGCATCCCCCTCCCTACCTCATACACCCGCGTGGATAATTCATGTAGGTAGCATTCGATTTTAGTTTTGATGCTGAGAGTTAAAGCAAAATAATATGCGAGATTTAATTATATATATCAGCTTTCACATTTAGCGCATCGCTCCGAACGCTCGCAACGCATCTAGTGCGCTACGGTCTTAAGAAAATCGTCCGCTCGCGTCCAATGTGTTTTCACCTTAAGCCCTTTCAGCCTCCAAATGTACCTGCCCTGTGGTGCCGTAATGCTACCCGCACTGGCAGTTAGGACCTATTGACTACGGATAAGAGGCAGTGTGCATATTCTTCAACACGACTCGTAGTTCCACAGCCCTACATGGTTCATAGTCATCCAGCCCCACACAGCTCAAAGTCACCCAGCTCTACTCAGCTCATAGTCACCCAGCCCAACACGGCTCATAGTCACCCAGCCGTACACGGCTCATAGTCGTCCATCCCTTCAGGGCTCATAGTTACCCAGTCCTACATGGCGCATAGTCACCCAGAACTACACGGCTCACAGTCAACCAGGACTACACGGCTCATAGTCATCCAGCCCTACACGTCTCATAGTTATCCAGGCCTATACGACTCATAGTCACCCAGACCAACACGGCTCACAATCACCCTTCCCTACACGACTCTTAGTCACCCAGCCTTACACAGCCCTTAGTCACCCATCCCTACACGGCTGTAGGATTAAATAATCTCTGACCACTCTGCTCCATGATTGTGCATTGGCGGCCTGCTTTCTAATTACGCAAAAACTTATGTACTTCGAATTGAAAGGGTTAAGAGCTGACACTAACACTTTCGAAACCAGGCCATATATTTTGTTGGGGCTCGGGCTGATAAACCCCGAAATCAGTCCCGTGATAGGCCCTTAAAAACATTGTTGGGACTGAACTCATTGGAATGATTAATAATTTTATTAATATAGGCCCCGACAACACAAAAATAGACCCTGAAAGTCTATTCCATGTGGTCTATTGGTAGGCCTAGAAAGTCCATTCTATACGACTTAATAGTAGGCCCTGAAAGTCCTGGTATACGACCTAATAATAGGACCTGAAAGTCCATTCTATGCGACCTAATAGTTGGCCTACAAGCTCATTCTATGCGACTTAATATTAGGCCCTGAAAATCTTTTCTATGCGACCTAATAGTAGGCGCTGAAAGTCTATTCAATGCGACAAAGTAGTGGACCCTCAAAGTTTATTATATGCGACCTAATAGTTGGCCCTGAAAGTCCATTCTCTGCGACCTAAGAGTAGGCCCTGAATGTCCAGTTTATTGGATCCAGTTAATACCTTGATCTCCTACATTACATTTCCACAACGTGATTAGCAACCGTCCTTTCATTGGCATCTGACATGTCATGCGGACAAACATGCGAGCTCATAAACAACACTCCTCGCACTATAGCTTGCTCAAACATTCGTTTTATTTCAATCGCCATTTTTTTCATCAACTAATTTTCACGACATTCTATTTGCCACTTTTCGGCTCTGTTTAACCCTTTAAAAGCAGACGACACTTGCAAAAACAATTCTTGAATAACTATTTTTTTTTCATTTTTTGTCTCCAAAACATAGGTTATGACCCCTCACTGGAACGAGCTCGACGAGCTCGTTCCAACGAGGGGTCATAACCTATGTTTTGGAGACAAAAAATGAAAAAATAATGACAATTAATTAGCGATTTTTGAGAATAGCGCTGGCCGGTTTTGGCCGTTACACTGGGTAAAGGGTTAAGGTTTAATTTTCGGTTCTACTTTTCAGAAGATATTATCAATACGAGAGGGGTTTAGGAGTCGAACAGTTATACCTAAAAACTCAGCATTTACTGATTACTTTATCTGCAGAATTGATGAGTCATATTTGACATGCCGGACAACCAAAAATAGTAGTTTGATGTCCTATGATTGAACCCTTTTCCGTAAATAGACAACCACTTTGGCGAACCCTGTTAAAGGATATCAATAAAAAAAGAAAACAAATACACGATACAAGACCCAAAATGTTGACCAACAAAGTCGATAAGTAGCTGCCCGCATGCAATTCAAAATATTCTTTTGGGAACATCAGTTCAAAACTGATGAACAATCCTTTATCTTCTGTTTTTACAGTCAGTTTCTGAGACAAGATTATGATAGTAATGGACAACTTAACTCTTTTGGCGCGGATTATCCTGAGAAACAGAATTCTCAGCGCCAAATAATTATCAGGCATTTTACTAAAATACGGTTTATTAGATTAAAGAGTTATAATTGATAAAAGCGTTCCAGGGATCTCATAGAGTGTTTTTTTCAGAATTGGATCATGATTTGTTTTATATATATTTTATGTTTTTATTGCCGTACATTTTAGTAGGATTTTGTGGGGCCATTCTCTACTGATTTCTGTATTTTTGCAGTCAAAATAACACAGTAGGATCTACATTATTAGAGACAATGTGATACAGTCATTTCAAAGTGTAAAGGTGCCAACTGCAACGCAGATGCGTTGCAGTTGGCACCTTTATGCTTTCCAGTAACAATATAACTGTTCTTGTATAGAATAAAAATCGTGCACGAAACATAGGAATGCGTTGATGTTTGATTGATAGCACTTGGAGATGGACACACAGTTGTCTAAAATGTCGACTAGAGTTGCCTACCTCGGGCTGGCGTACTATCGACTTAAGCTGCCTGTCGCGCCAAAAGCATTAAAGAGTTACAAATGTCGTACTGAAATAGCGTACATGCGAGCAAATAACAGAAAACAAAAACAACTATATATTCGAATCATATGCTGGATAAAGTTCAATTTTTTTATACATCGTTATTTCTCCATTGATAGGATAATGATGTATTGCAACGCGCACACACTGTTTTAGTGAAATATTTAACCACGCAGGGTTGAATAATGCAGATATACACATGGTGCTTTAGCTGATTCATAATATTTCTTCTGAGACCCACGAATTTTCTTATGTTGAAATAAGACTAATATCCTTACCCTCTGATTGGAAGAGAGCTCGCTTAATTTGTTGTATGTTTACGGCTCCAGTGGCATATGTTATCGCCTGACGTCACCACGCGAAACATTTGAAAATATGATAACAATGGGAAGAGATTCAATTTCAAAGTTCATACTGCCTTTAAAATCGTATTTGCCAAGGCCAGTGATCATTCTGTGAATATATATTCACGACCCACTTATAAAACAGTTGAGGTTACCCTTCTCTGAGATGGGGTAATGCAATGAGAGGTGGGTACCTCGAGGTAAACACTTTCTGTGTCTTGATTATCCCCCGTGATATGCTCTTGTGTGAGATTAACTCCATTTTTGACATTCATTAAAGTTACTTCGTATGGACTGGACGTGTCAGTTTAGATTCCAACATATTGGTAATTCGTTAATTTGAACGCAGTGTTGCTGTTACTTTAATGGATCATTGGTAAATTATCAACCAAATTTGCCACAGTGGCGTCGCCGTAAAAAGAAGGAAGCGAGGAAAGTGTATTCTTTCTTTCTTATTTTATTCACTCACGCGGCATTTCGTGAGATGAATTCACCACAATTTTTCGTGATGTCTTTTGTTTGAATAAATGACCACTGTGCAAAGCTGAACAGATAGGTCCCAACTTCTCGTTCGTGATTTTTGCCATCATTTCTTCAAACGTGTTCGTGTTGTAATAATAACTACAAATATTTTATCATGGTACGCCTAAACGTTCAAACTGCCACTGCCGAGCAGTTACAAAAACTGGAATTTATTGACCAGCATCAGGCCCAGAAACTGGTAAATTTCAGAAGAGCCCATGGTTACTTGACACCAGGTGACTTCACGGAACTGACTGGTGTGATGGATGTAATATCAGAGAAGAAACTTACTTACTCAAGTTATACTGATCTGCGTGAAGATAAATCCTCCTCTTGGGAGAGTGGCCAAGTCAAAGTCACACATCGAACAGCTCAAACTCAAACACTCGAGCAGCCAGATCATTCCATCAGGTCTCATTGTGAGAAAGAGATCTTCAAGCAAAACATTTTGGAGAAGCTTAATACTTTACAGAAAATGTTCCAAACAGTGTTTCATTTGTTTAATAAATAAACAAGCAAGCTACAACAAGACTGAAAACAACACTGTCAACAAAAGCAATAACGATAATGTTTTATTAAGCTATTTATTTATTTATTTTATTTATTGGTGTTTAAGGTCACATATTTCTGCACAATGGCTAACCATGACCGTGACAGTTTTACGGGTGGCCTTAGTACACAGCGTCACCGTGCCCCCACGTGGGCAATGGGGTTGAAGTGTCTTGCCCAAGGACACAACGCGGTTGCCGTAGGTGGGATGCGAACCGAGGACCTCTCGGCTGGCAGCCTTCACCTCTACCAACTGAGCCACCGCGCCCCCGTTTTATTAAGTAAAGGCAGGGGCAGGTCTTGCAGAACCATCAACTAAGAATCTCCTGCTGCCAATAATAAAAAGCCAAGACAAAAGTCGAGAAAGAGTCAACAAAAACAGGGAGGTGGAAGCGAAAAACAATTTAACCCCCATACCACAGATCAGCGATCTCGACACGAAAATAGAAAACCCCAACGAATCACGGTTGAGTCTTCTGACGATGTATTTTTGTTCGCGTGTTAGCTGTTATACCACCAGGCGATGTGTATAATCCAACCGCAATGGACATAGGGAACAAACAGAGCTCATCTAAAATAAAGTGAAGACCCGCAAAGCAACAGAGAGGAGAAAAACTAAATGTCAAAATATAAGAAAAGGTAAAAGGTTCGATTCATCTGAAGACTTTCCAGAGAATTGCTTGAAAACTCTCCAGCTTGACGGCACCTCTCCTTCAGAAAATAAAGAATTTGAAAAGCTGAAATTATCTCTCCTAGAAAAGAGAAGGAAAAGCAGAATCCAGCACAAAAAGACAAATCCTACAAGGGAGATCGACGAAGTGGCTAAACGTTGGACTTCTCAAGGTTTGGACCGTTCCTACATGGGTACAATCATTAAACCATCAACGCTTTTATCAAATGAGTTTGGATTTGATGACATTTTTAATAATGTTAAAATCATTACTTAAGATATATCGTCAGTGAGTATGTTCACTTCACCAAAGCAACAGATTTAGCCGAGGAGGTCTCAAAACGTCTGTTCTGCTTCTCAGAGAAGCCAGGTCAGGGGAGATGTTAGTTGAATATCCTGCCAAGACAATTCAATGTCTATCAAAAACAGACACACCGAACTGAAAGACGGATGGCAGGAACTGTGGGCTTCTCATTTGGAAAGTACACTTCCTAAAATGGCCTGGAGGGATGGTATCGGCAATGAACCCCGTAGTGGTTTGATGTTTAAAGCTGACAACTTTGGATTCCTGCAAGAAGTTATTTGATAGCTCAACAAGTGATGGATTCAGAGATTTAACAGCTTGAATAATACTGCACTGATTTTGCAAATATGGTGACAATGCAGTGGATGTCTCACATTATGTGGAAAAAACTTTGTAGCCGGTTCTAGCCGACACAATAACTGTTCCACACCGAAGCACCCATTGTCGCTGAATTTGCGGAATAAATGTTACCGACATTGAAAAACAATCTGTCAAAATTCAAATCGGCATCAGCATTTCGTCTGGTTTACGAGGATTTCAGGCATAATAATGTCAGTTTTATAATTCCAAAGTCTGAATCTATTGAAAGATTTCAGCTTGTGTTCTGGTAACAATAATCAGAAAATAAGTTACCTTCATAAAATCGATGCCACATTCTTGAAGCATGCCAATTTTGTATATGCTCCTGGAAAGAGCACAAAAAGTAACGCATGCGTTATACCGCATATTTGAGTTCATTGTGCTTGCGTGAACACTGCAAAACAGTTGCGTTGTCTTAAGTACAATCACAATAACACCTACCTTTTTAACAGCTTCTTTCTTTTAACACATTGCACTCGCACACGTCTTTCTCTCAAAACTTGGCATTCTTAATTTTACAACCTCCTGCAGCATGTTACTTTCTTCCCTAGTTTATTTTCATAAGCAGAAAAACACTTACGTTATATGTACATACATGTAATTTCCAACAACTAAGTTTAGGATGTCACTGCTTTCGGCCTCTATGTATCGCTAGGTGAAGCAGACAGGTTATGTGAACGCCTGTATAAACTAGTGACGGGGATCAGAAGGTTACAGCTTTTGGTCACCGCCCAATCTGATAGTCTAAGAACTATTCTTCTGAATTTGGTAATCAGTCTGAAGTTAATTGTCATTATCTGAGAAGAGAAATTATGTTTGTGTACATACATAACGTTTTGATATTGATATGATTGCAGTGAAACAGCCCACGTAGTGAAGCATATTAAGTTTATTCTAGCAAGCTTCATTTGAATTTTAAAAGTTATTTTGAACCATTACTGGTCTTGTTAAAACAGGAAATTATAGTTTAGTTTCACAAAATGGGGAGGAGTGTAGTGAGAACGACTGCTGGGGTAGATATTTCTCCAAGTAAACACTTTCAGTGGCTTGATTATCTCCCGTGATTTGCTCTTGTTTGAGATTAACTCTGTTCTTGACATTCATTGGAGTTACTTCGTACCGACTGGACGTGTCAATTTAGATTCCAGCATATTGGTAATTCTTTAATCTGAACGCAGTGTTGCTGTTTCTTTAATGGATCACTGGTAAATTACCAACCAAATTTACCACAGTAACCTCGACCTTAATCTGGGTTATTGATTGTTTTATTGTACAGTGATGTCGTAGGGTACACGAAAGGTTTATTTACTAAATTTGTTATCCTTAAAGTTGCCTTGTTCATCGAAGTGCGTTGTTCATTTTTAACGATTTGGGTTTTGGATTATGGATGGGGTATTATTGGAACACATACGTCTTTGTTGAACATAAGCTCCGAGCCGCAAATCGCAGACCATGTTACCGTCAATTCATCACAATAACTTATAATGTCCTTTATAAAATAGAATTTCCTCGACAGAGCACTATTTCAGGGCCTATGTCCAATAACGCAATTGGAAAAAATACATATTTTACCTCTGAACAACAAGAGCAATTCGAAGCGTGGCACATGCCCCCAACTACAATGCACAGACGGGCATATTTCTATTCTAAGCATTTGCATGTGGGGGGTCATTGTCTTTGTAGCGATTATAAGATTCATGTACACCAATTACAAACGGATGATGACGATCCGATCTTGTCTGCGTTTTGCAGCAGACAATTCCTCACAAGCGACAATTCTGAAGGCCAATAACACCTGCTCCTAAGTCTGATGTCAATTTTACCAACCTTATGGGGGGGGGGGGGGGCAAAGACCAAACGCCCAATACCAAATTTGGGGAGGATTTCCATGCATTTTCTTTGTTTTCCTTCACGGACCCAAATTCCCACACATCGGAAGTAATTATCATCTCCACATACACTCACCTACAAGGCTTGGCGGTGATCGGGTCATCCACTTTACAGATTATGTGGAGACACACGCAAACAAACCGTTCTCAAATGTATACAAAGAATGAATCCAACAACTGAATCGATGGCAAATAAGTCTGTAAATGTATTTGCGATGGTATGTACTCTGGGATGGGCTCTCTTCGAACATTAAGGGTAGTTCTAAGACCGACAGGTTCACAGTTGCAAAACTGTTCAATTTACAATGGCTTCGTAGAAACACTCCCATATTTAACCGTTTGAACCCCGGTGGTATCTTCCATGGACGTTCCTTGCAAGGAGCTCGAAGAACGCTTATTCAGTATTTAAAGGCAGACCAATTTCTATATTCAACGTGCTGCCTTAAGGCGGCAAGTTGAAAATATTGATTCGTCAACCCAACTTATTAACTTACGGCCATCCTACTTAATGCAGTCATGACGTATAATGGACCTAGACAGGAAAAACTCCTTTCCTTTTCAAATGGGTATTCCAATTGGAAATGTAGTTAATTATAGTAGCAGTGAATAAGTCAATAAGTCATCTGTAACAAGCAGTGTCGTGTAATGACACTGTTACGTTCCATCTTTCTGAATGACTTGTGATACAGATTTCGCTTAGAGTAATATGAGGAAAAATTCTTTAAAACCAGCAACGATTTGTTGATGTTTGCTAACAGCATCATCAGTAGGGGGGCGGGGGGGGGGGGGGGGGCACAACCCAGTCTGTTCAAATTAAGTCCCTTATGTTCATGTTTGAATTTAACTTAATGCAACATGATGAATATTCTGCAAATGCATCTTCAGATCCGTCAGACAAAATCTTTTGATAGCTCATAGACTAACCTTTGTACCAGGCACCAATCAACTTTCAAAGAAACAAACGTTGTTCAGAGTCTGCTAATTTATTTGAACATCACATGAGATGTCAATGCTCAGTGTTAATCAATAAAGACGCACACAGTTGACGAAAAGTAGGATATATATAGAATATACCCATAGCAGTTTGGTGTACCAAAGTTCACCAGTCGTGGTGAAGTGGTGTTAACCGCGAGCCTTCGGCGCGAGGTTAACACCACTTCACCACGACTGGTGAACATTTGGTACACCAAGCTACTTTGGGTATATTTTATTTATACATGTACCATGATCGTCAGATTATTTAGAGTCGCTATTATTTTTTCTCGTTTTTACTGAGCACCAGACGTATATGCGAACGAATCTGTTTTTGTTTACACGAGCATCGGTGGACGGTACTTCCGCTATCAATTTTATCGCCGAAACGAAATGAAAAAAAGAAACTGAGCCTTTTTCGTTTTAATAACATAATAACATACTATTTCGAGTTATGCATGCTTTAACATGAGACAATGCATGTTTGTTAATTGTTGGTATCTTGTGAGGTAAACCCATTTAAAAACGTAATAAATAATTGCCCCTTCCATTTCACTCTTCGCGAGGCGACGTGCGATAAATTTGGATAAGTTTACATTCAGGTCGACGTCACCAAAGGTCAACGGGGATGTAGTTCTACGTTTGGTGTAAACTTTTACTACTGAAATCCCATTGATAGCGTGTTCATCACGGTTGGTGTGTAAAGCTAACATTTATGTCATAGGCTTTTCATATATAGTAGAATAGGTAATCATGGTATAACAACATACACACCTCGATTTCAAATTTAAAGAATGTGTATGGGCGAAATAGCTGTGTATTGGAATCATAAGAGAATACTTTTTTTTATATAAAAAAACACCTTTTGTACTTTTATATCATTCCAGAGTGCAACGTCTGTAGTTCGGGAAATGTTGTAACCTTTCAATTGTCCCTTTAGTGTTCTCAAATCTAATATCACAACCACAACAACACAAGTATGATGACCAGTTCAGCCATTAGCTACAGCTGTGTTTTCCACTTCTATGTATTCGAACTCTAGGTTTCAATGAGTTCCGGTACCGATTGTATAGGTAAGAGAGAACTTGATTACTTGAATACCTCCGTAATCATAAAATATATCACTTCTCTGAGTTTTCTATGGTAAAGCGATGCAATTGAACAGCTTCCGCGCCGAAAGTACTTGACGCGACCTTGTGCTGATGAGGTCAATTGCTGCATAGAATTAAGGAAGCTGTACTAAAATAACTACAGTACGTGGAAAGTGGATTGTAACCAAATCACCCGCGGGGTGGAGTTATCACCCAAAATATCACTCTCAAATTCTTACATATGGATAAAAACACAAGCAATGTTTCAGCTAATGGATCTCCGGGTTTAACCCGGAGGTCCATTGGCTGGAACTTTGCTTGTAATGGTTATGCTTTGCAACAAATTTGCAATTATTGCTCGGGTGGAATCTCCACTCTGCGGGCGATTAATGATAATACACTCTCCACGTACTGTACTTGATGAACTTCCTGTATTATATGTTTATCACATCTACCTCCACATTGCTGCAGTAGTTTTCGTATCAATGATTGGTCGTCTGAATGGAATGGCTCAACTACTCACATTTGCATCACGCCTGTCAGAAAAGACGTCGGAGTTCAAAATTTCGACCCACGTGTAGATGCATCAGTGGATGGCTCCGCAAATGATGCTATATAGAGGTGCAGATGTCACATATAATGCCATGATAGCCCACGAGAGCTGCCATGCTGCAGCATCAGTACCGTGGTGATACTTTGTGTCAGTGTACATGCAGAGTGCATGTTGTTAGGGTGGCGCGTGCTCGGCGGCGAGGTTTGATTACTTAAGGGCGCCTTCTGAGTTTCTCTGTGGGACGTGGTTTATTTGACTCCGTGAGGCCATAACCTCAATGAGGGGTGTGTACTGTTGGTGGAATGTTTTTTAGGGGTATATCTAATTACCAGAAACAAGCCAAGGGTAACCAAAAATTACCAACACGTACCTGATTTTACCCAAGTGTACTTTAATTCCACTCTTGTGGGTACCATGCAGTGTGAGTGTGTGTCCTCGAATTAATTTAGAGTAAATCTCATTTGTGCACCTGGCCGACAAATACCTCTTTATCTGGCTCAAATTCTCGTTATCCATCTTTTCCAGCCCTGATATGTCAAACCCTAAGATTCAATTGATTCTAGCTGTTTTGTTCTGACCTATATTTCCAAACAGACGTCAGTTTCCCCAATCGGGTTGCTTCATTTGCCTAAATTCACCAACTCCAATGCGTAGTTATCGCCCATTGGAGGTAAGCGGGGCTCCTTACTAGTCGGTTGAGTTGAAGATTCGTAAGAGCAGCAGGCTATGCTCGGAAGACTCGAATCTTGTCGAGCGAATATCTTTTAAGCAGTTGCTCGAAAGTGTGACTCCTGGTTAAACACTTCGAGTCATTTCCGAAAACAAGGTCGTTTCAGAGAAGAATTCTGCAGTTCTGTAGGCAACATTCCCTTTGTTTCTAGTACAACTGTCCTGTGTCACTACAAGATATCAGTCTCACTGTCTACTAATAGTCCTACTGTTTACTTCTACCACGAGTCCATGACCCCAATTACCTGTCCTGTGGTCGGCCTTCACAGTGTTCACTGGGTTCACCTAACACTATAGCCTTCCGCTACTTATGGCTTCTATTATTACCACCACTCGCCTTTCTGTGCTGAAGACCATACCTACAAATGTTTGTCACAAGTAATAACACATAAATGACGTCGCTTATCATGTGACTAATGACGTCACTACTCAAGGGCACTTGCACCTTTAACTATGGTGGTGGCATCATGCCGTGCTTTACCTTGACAACATACTGTATTCCATCATGCATTGTCATGTGGTGTAAAACAATGAAAACGTCTCTATCTATTTTCCAAAATGAGACGAAGTGTCGAACGATGACAGTAGTATGTCCCGGGATTTTCAGGCCATATTTGGATGATCTCATCTGGATGATCTCATGTGACGTCACGTCACGTGATCTGGTGACACCAGGTTGTGTTGTTACGGTAGCGCGTGTGAGCGGCATGTTGTGACGTCATCCCCATAGTGATGGGTGGTGTTAGTGTGCATGCGTAGCGCGTGTTGTTAGGGTGATACGTGTTTCCGTCGTCCATTTTGAATACTGGAGGCCGCCTTCTTGGTTTCTATGGTAGCACGTGGTTGCCATGTTACCAAAATGCCTACAACAATACAGGGATATGTTCGGAGGGTGTGTTCGGTTGAACAAGAGTAATTTCCCGTTTCGTGGAATTACCACAAACAACCCGACAAATTGTACTATTTCGATTTTTTTCAGAATTTTCTGCTTCTATCTATCTATGTAATAGTTTTCATCTACCTGACCATGTTCCTTTGTCCTGGAGTATACTCCAGTAGAGTAGAAGAGCCTATCAGATGGAACAGTTTTGCTTATTATTGCTATATTTAGCCGTTCTGGTCTGTTCTTGTAAGTTCTGACCCTATCTCGAGTACTCTGGTTGTTTCATTTATCTAGATCACCCAATCAGTTTACTTCACTGTCGCTAACTACCAATCAGATTGCTTGATTGTCCTTAATCTGTGTGCAGAGTTATCTCCCTTCTGTACAACAAAATTCTATATCATTCCCAAAGCCAATCAGCTATCGAGCAGTTACTGATAAACCATTGCTCGAACGACTCGAAGCCCATTGAGCAAATGTGCTATCGAGCAATTGCTCGTTCGAGTGACTCGCACATACGACTCTTGGCCTCATTTCAGAAAAGAACTGGTATTGTATTATTTGAGGATACCTTCTGGAGAATCACTTTTTTGTCACATGCGCTTATGTGAAAAGGCACAATGTGACACATTGTGCACTTGCACAAAGGCACATGTTGGGAGTGCCGATATGTGCTTATGTGAAAAGGCACAATGTGAAACATTGTGCCCTAGCACATAGGCACATACGGGTATTTGAGGGTACCTATAACCTGGTACTGTATTATTTGAGGATACCTATCGGGACTAACCTTATGAGGAATACCTTTTTTGTCATATGTGCTTATGTGAAAAGGCTCAATGTGACACATTGTACACTAGCACAACGGCACATGCTGGATGTGCCGATATGTGCTTATGTGAAAAGGCACGATGTGACACATTGTGCCCTAGCACATAGGCACATACGGGCATTTGGGGATACCTATGATCTGGTATTGTATTATTTGAGGATACATATCAAAGATATCTTCTTGAGAATCTCTTTTTTGTCGTGTGTGCTTATGTGAAAAGGCACAATGTGACACAGTGTGCACTAGCACATAAGAACATGCTGTATGCAGCGATATATGCTTATGTGAAAATGCACAATGTGATTCATTGTGCATTAGCACATCGGCACATACGACCAAAAAACGAGCTGTTCGAATGGAGTCGTAGTGAACGAAGATCCAACGCAACCAAGATCGAAGTGAACAGAACAAAGTGAACAAAGGTTTGAACTATAACCCCTAAATATAACCCAATGCTAACCTTGAACTGAACAAAACCTATTGAACACAAAATTCCAGACTTTATCATCCTGTTTGAAATGAACTACAACCCCCATCTATAACGCAGTGTTAACCCTCTTGAACTGAACAAAAATTTAAGTGATTGAACTCTATTTTCTAACTATATCCCTACTGCAAATATAACACAGTGCGAAGCCGTTGAACTGTTTGAATGAATATCATTTTTCCGCGGTTCAACGAATAGCGGAAAACATTTGTCTTCTCGGCATGACAGTATACCAATAGTAGCGGTAGTGGGGTTAAATGATTTTGATTGGTGAGTAGTATTCGGTCACGATGTGTGTTGTTAACCGTAATGTAAGAGCGGTCAAGCGAGAATAAGTTCATTCTGGCCGTCGCTTTCACACAGTGCAGATGTAATAATTTTATTGTTGGCAGTTTATAATGGAATCGGATTCACTGTGACCTGGTTTATAAACAACGATTCAGAAATAGACTCGGTCTATGTATAGTTTTGCTATGACTTTGTTTCGCTGTTTGGTTCAAAACCTGAGGCTCAATGTGGGGTTTAAACTTCGTCGCCTGTGTCTTTATTAATGTGGGATCATATTTTACATCTCGTCATTATTTCTGTGTTAGGAGGAGGGACAAAATCGTTATCTCGGGCAACATCCAGGGTACATGGAGATTTAATACCTGGATGTCTCCTTTTCGACCATTCGGCTTGCGCCTCGTGGTTGAAAACCGACATCCAGGTATTAAATCTCCATGTACCCTGGATGTTGCCCGAGATAACTTATATTATCTCCGGCAACATCCAAGGTCAAAAGAGATTTAATATCTGGATGTCGGTTTTAAACCATAAGACTGGTAGCTGAGGGGTTTAAAAAGAGACATCCAGGTATTAAAGGTCCATGTACCGTGTATGATGTCAGAGAAAATATTTTAGTCCCGCCTCTACCCTAGAAAGTATCCCAAGTCGAATATTTGTTTCAATAAATGCGATAAACTGACCCAAACCTGGCCTCAGACGATGAAGCTCAAGTCCTGCACTGAACTCCAAAAGCGTCAGTTTGTGCAATTTGTTAATAGACGGAAACGGGAACGACGCATAAATGTGTCAACACCGAGAAGATAAATAGGCCGAAGACCTACAGTTGATTATCTCATCCTTCAGTGAATGAAACTGGAGAACTAACTTCTTCCCCCAAAATTGAAATTGAAGCTACATGAAACCACTTCCACACATACTGAAACGTTTCCGCGAAAATAACGAACAAGAAAAAAAATGCTGTCACGGGACTTAGAACGGATTGAGTCTATTTATGAAACTAGGAAACACGCCCCGAGATGTTTGTAACTTAACTGAATTTCAGTTAGTAATATGACAATACGCAAGGCGTAAGAAGGACCCAAAGTATGCAACATATTAAAATATTTCATCCCGCAACCATAACTCAGAAAACATTTTATGCAATCAAATTCCTGCAATTGTTTATTTTCAGCCAGACATAGACGTATCACAGTACTAAATATTTTCTCATAGGCGACCATTATAATGTTCAGGCGAAACCAATATGGTCGCATCACTTTAAATTTGGCAATCAAACATCTTTTGTCAAGTATAGCCCTTCAAACAACCGTTTTCTGATCCTTAAACAGGGTGTCATGCAACAAATAAGAGCGAAAAACTAACAGAAAGGGAAGTGCACATATTTCTCAGGGAATTCCCAACAAAAACACACCAATAGTTAAATTCATTTTAGGTCCAAAAAGTCCTCAAAGCACCCTCTTTATTCATCTGGAACATTCAACAGTTACGCAGGATGTCAGCAGGATGTCAGTAGGATGCTTCAAATGTTTATTGAAACAATATATTTTCCAAAGACTGCTTAGTTTTGAGGATTCCATAATTTCCGATGGCAACTTTTCGAGGCAGGTTCATGTAACTCTACTTAAAATATTTACAACAGTTATACCTATGAGCAAATCTAACCCTACCAAATATGCATTTACCTCTTTCCTGTGATGGAAGACTCATTTCCGCAATAGAATTCAACTTTTGGCTTCTGTCTAGTCAAAATCATGGGAAATTTGTTCTTCTGAAGAAGTGTCCAATCTGTGTCAAATGGTCTGAAAAACTGGTATTGCCTCCGACGGAATTCCTACTCTGTTACTTAAAGAGTAAGCTGGGAGGGATAAGAATTACAGCTTTCTCTGAAACTACCCCAATCCCAAAATGAAACTAAAATCTGCATCAGCACACAATACCTTTTGACAAAATCTGTCTCAATTAACCGTACAGCAAAATAAATAGTGCCCCACCCCCATGAAACAATATGTCAATTTCGTTTCAAAATTGGGGTCGTGCAGGGCTTATAATTCCTCTAAATTTGAGAGAATCCATTTGGATGCTTGCGAAAATCGTTGCGAGAATCCAGACCTGCTATGAGTGTCCCAGGATCCCATGAGGCCAGTATGGTTAAGCCCGTGTTGTATACTGATAACACATGTTAACCATCGCTCATCTGATAAATTGGTTCAGAGAAGTATTTTAGGTAACATTCAGTTAGTCATGGTTCATCAACACTACAAAGGAATGATATTATGAAATCATTCATACCTCTAGTGTCCATGCCAGATGATTATTAGCACAGGTATTCCTGACTGCTTCCAATTCTGTCAACTGTAGACAAGTACTGCCAAACTTCCAAGGGTTGTTGTGTCACTGCAGCTTGAAAGCCAAATTTTATGTGAAACCTCTAAGGAATGGATTTGAACATTAATGAACAACTTTGAACATAACCCGTCCCTGCCCAAATATTAAGCCAGGGACTCGAAATGAACACACTCAAATCTGACCACTCCCCCCCCCCACCCCCCCCCCCCCCCCCCCGCCTGCGAAACCAAATATGAAAAGAATCTGATTGGCAGATCTGAAGACGAAGCTTTTTAAAGAAATCTCCTCATATTATATTAAGTTATATTTCAGCTCCAACAGGGAGCCCAAATACTGACCCTATTCCAAGAAACTTCAATTTGATCTCACTTGAGAAGTTGTGTACCAAGTATAAAAGCATCGTGAATGGTGGATCTGAAGACGATTTTTAATGAAATCTCCTCATATTACACAAAGTAAAAATTCGGGCTCTCATAGGGAGTACAAATATTAACCCACGTACTCCATTGGAACAAACTTGAATCTGACCCCTCAAGAGATGTTGTATACCAAATACGATGAGCTCGTTCCAATGAGGGGCCATAAGCTACGTTTTTGAGACAAAAATTGAAAATTTTTAGTTATTCATGAATTTATTTTGCAAGTATCGTCTGCTACCCGCAATGCGTGAAGGTTTAAGCATGCCCATTTCCAGCTATTGATACAGTATGATGATCATGCAAGTAAACAAGTATGTCAGCAAGTAACTTGCATGCTTTACTCTGTCTCATATAATTTATGTGAGTCAGTGTGACAATGTTTGCCTGTTTTGGAGCAAGTTTATTCCTTTGTTAACCCATAAAATACAGTAGTTCAAAAGTAACGGGTAATCAATCAATTACTTTTTGGATCGATCAAGATGTTGATCATTGATTAATCGATTAATCGAATAACCATTTCAGCTCCAACAGTTATATCCTAATTTTCGGTTTTATTACATACTAAAACCACAAAGAAATCCGATACATTTTATAGGTTGTTTCTGTGATTCGTTCATGACGTCGCCTAATAGTTCTGCCATAACGGCTGTGAAATTTCTAGTATGGCAACGCATTTGTAGATATGGCTTTTCTTGGAGACTAAATGTTTAAATTTCAAATATACATGTTTAAAGGTGATCTCGAAATTCAAATAGTAAGACTATGTTTAAAATCCGGCTCCTTCCAACTGAGAGTGGAAATTCCCAAAAGTAAAAACGGACGAAATAATTTCAGAAAACTGGAAATCGATATCCGATTTCAAAGCGGTCTCGTTAACAACTATGGGGCGGCCTGTGCGACCAGACTTGGGGTTTTGATGATGCGTGTTCAAAACCGCCTAGACTTTGAAATGGTCTTTAAATGGCGACAAATATAAATAAAAAGCAATAAAATCTATCACTCATTTTTTTTACATACTTTACTTTAAAAAAGAAAAAAAAATGAATCTGTGCCCCCATAGGATGTCACTTCCTAGTCCGACCATTGCAGATGAGAATTCACCAGTAAGAGTTAAGTCTATTTAAGATTATATTTCCACAATTTCAGAAAGTCAGACTTAAAAATGAGGTGGAATAAAAATCTTGAAAACAAATCTTAAAATCCTGTTCCTTCCAAATCAAGAATATAAATGTTAAAAATTAACTTCGACAGAACAACTTCAGATAACGAGAGGTAGATGTGCGAAGATTCACTGCTGTATATTTATCAAGTTTGCAGTGACTGGTGTCATCAGATTAGGGGTTTTAATGGCGAATATCTGGTACAGTTTGAAAGGGGATGTTTGATATAAGCGCTGATATCAGAAGATAATGAACAAATGGCAAAATTTGAAATCCACATCACTCAAACCGTGGATATAATTGCGGGAACTGCATTATTGTCAGGGCGAGTACTTAATGTTTCTGGTCAAAGAGCGAAAATTTGTGACTGTGGATTAAAGGGAAGTACCTCAAATATTCGTCTGACAAAAGGAGAACAGAAAAAATAAATAAAATGCGAATAAGCCAACGATCGCTACAAGTCATGTCAACTTCGTTGAATGACATTATCAAGTTTCGGCCAGGCGCTGACACCTTTATCTGACTTACAACCTACTCTCTACTCCTTTCTCAATCTGACTCTTCTCCCGGTAAACAGAAATAAACTGATCATATTTCTTACCAGGATATTTTTGATTCCCCCAACATGCCGACAGTCTCCCTCATTCGTGTTCTGACTACCACCCCTCCTTCATTTCAGACCCCGTTTCCATATTATACTCCAAATCAATTTTATTCTGTTGAAATGAAATTTTGCGCATCGTAAGGGACGACAACAGTGACATGATGAATAATCTCGTGCATTTTCCACCATATGGCATGATACATGCAACAAACAGAAATGAGAATAAAAAAACAGAAACAGCTGGCCTTCAGAGAATAATAAAGAAGTGGAAGTCAGCACGTTCGTTTCTGTAGACCTGAAGCAACATTTGGTGTGTTCAAATACGAAATAAAAAAGTATCACATTCCAGTCAGCTCATACATTACCTGGCGACAATTGTGTATTTTCATATTTTAAACCATTATATTCGGGTGGTATCTTCCATGTCAGCTTAATGACAGCAGTTAGGTGAGTGTAAATTCATTATGCAATTAATATTTTCAACGTGCATCCACAGGGCTACACGTTGAATGGGTCTCCTCTCCACATTAACTCAGCAGCAATCCACCTGATGATTTGACTTTTTGTTACCGTCTTCTTCGTTTGGAAGACAAAAGAGGTATTGAGCTAAAACTGACACCAAAGTTTTAACTGAAAATGAATTGCCAAAACATATAGAAAAAGATCACCGAATGCACGTGTTTGAGAAAACAGGTACAAACATTGCAAAGTAGTCTTTGAACTTTTCAAGACAAACGCGTGTTTAATTTTGAAATGAAGTATGTAACAGCATTTTTGTTGCGTCCTGAACAGGACAAATATTCTTTTTTTACTTTTTTGAATACACTCGTACGGAAAACTGCGAAGTCTTTCAGCCACACGTTTCTTTGATAGCTAGACGAGGCGTCGCTTTGAAACTGACACACAAACCTTTTAACAGGAGATCCGTCGTCAAATAAATACCAAATACTACACTCAAGTCCATTCTGTTATTTCGTAACTCTGTCCGAGATAAATTTATTTACAATAGAAAAAGGATGAAAAACGCGCAAGATTGAAGCTGTTTCTAACAGCACTACTTTTCGTTCAGCAAAACCAAGTGCTTCTTTATAAAGTGTGACACCAAAACATAACAAAATATTTGCTCTTCTGAAAAAGCTGAATCCCCCTAAAAAACAATAAGATTTTTCTTGCGAACAAATCAATGTAGGAAACTGTAAATTTTTCGGAATTTTGAAGCTTTTATGAAAGTACCAGCTTTATGTATCCAGAACAGGTTTTGGATAGTTTTATAGACTGTTCTTTTGTTATGAAGCGAAAAAATGTATTGGAAAGAGCTGGGTACTTAAACATGTAACAAAACTCTTGTTGCCTTATAAATACCAAACACAGTTACTCATATCAAATCAATATGTGATATATGCTTTGTGACAAAGGAATACAGAAAAGTGCACACATTAAAAAAAAATAGAATGTACTATGTTCCATGG
This sequence comes from Pictodentalium vernedei, assembly GCA_031216915.1. NCBI lineage: Eukaryota > Metazoa > Mollusca > Scaphopoda > Dentaliida > Dentaliidae > Pictodentalium > Pictodentalium vernedei. Next base: position 507,986,093 of record CM062293.1, read on the forward strand.
AGGGGGGGGGGGGGGGGGTAGAATATTCTAGCACTCAAACGACGAGTAGCCTATTTAAAAAAAGACAAAGTATATATTTAGTTAAGCCTTAAATGAAACAAATGCAGGGAATTCATCCAGCTGGGAGTTCATCACATGAATACAAGGTGTTTGAAGTTAACCAACTTTATACTGATAGAAAAAAATTTACCAAAGTTGACAGATTTTTTTATTATTTTTTTTTTATTTTTTCAAATAGTGTTTTTTAAACAAACAGTGTATTGGTGTTGGTGATGGTGGTAGTACGTGTGTGATTGGGGTGTATGGGACGTAGTGAATGAGGCAAATAAACTGAAACAATAACTCTTATCATACAATTATTTTTGATGTCCCGATACTACAATCTGTGCCACAAAATGCTCGGAATAAAGAGACATTGCCTTTGATGCTCAGGTTTACATAAACGCACTGCATTTCGTCCCTAAGGAATCGATAGGGGTTAATGTTAACAGAATTGCTTGGTGATTTCGTTGCATCATTTTTCTCGCCAAATGCATAAAAAAAAGTTTGAGTTAATTTTGAAAAAGAGCAGTTTTCTTTACAGTATAGTCGGCGTGGACTGATCACTTTTGACGACAGGTCAAAATGTCCGCGGATGCAATAATATTAGATTTTAAACATTTGTTATAGGAATAATAACCCAAATTCGGTGCTTCATTATTTAATATTTTGCTGGAGTTTACTTTTATTACCTGGTAAACACGTTCGTGGAGATCACTGCCCGCGCGGACTTTACGATCAGTCCACGTCGTCTGTACTGTATACATTGTATATATAGACGATATGAAATGAGTATTTTTCTCATATAATATTTATGAAACGAGTCTAAGAATTTTTCGTTTTGGCGAGCCTCTGGCGAGCCCAAATGGAAAAGTCGGACGAGTTTCATAAATATCATATGAGAAAAACACTCATTTCATATTCTATTTATCATATGACACACACACGCACAAATTAGCCACTTAGTAGGACTTTTTAACCCATCACCTAACTTGAGTTGCAGACGGCACTTGGAAAAAACATCCCCATATAACTAAAAATTTTAATTTTTTGCTTCCAAAACATAGGTTATGACCCCTCATTGGAACGAGCTCGTCGAGCTCGTTCCAATGAGGGGTCATAACCTATGTTTTGGAAGCAAAAAGTGAAAATATAAAAAAAATGAATGGCGTTTTTCTCGGAGGTAAAAGATTAATACAATATAATCCACCCTAAATAGGGCAGATAATATAAATTCTCCCTACTGAAATTATGCAAATGTCACCCAGTTGTATTTTGATTAGCCAATCAAATTGTCCAGTTTTGAAATTGACCAATGAAAGCTCCCAACTCCAATTATGAAAATTTTGAAAATATGGCCCAGTTTTATTTTAGTCAGCCAATCAAATTGTCTAGTTTTGAAATTGACCAATGAAATTGACGGAAGGCTTTATTTATCACTGATTAATATGAAAGAAAAATATCAAATGTTTTAAAGTGAACAAACCAGACGAGTCATATGATAGATATTATATATTTATTGGGGTTTATCGACACTCTCGACAACCAGGGTTATCTCTTGTCGGACGATTTTACAGGTGGATGAAGCCGGAGGGCCAGGAGAGAACCGCCGAACAACGGTGAGCTACTGTCAGACTCAGCAACGTACAGTACAACCGCCGTAGATTGGTCGCTTTCCACCGTTGGACAATATTCACACGGTGTCACGGCAAAGCTAGTTTAAAAGGGAGGAGGCCCCCTCCCCCTACTTTCAAGTTCAAGTATATGTATATATATTTCTTCTCTCTGTGTTGTAAGCACACATGTTTTAATTAGACAATTAGCCTAAGGCGATTCACAGTGGGATACTTCTCTGGCATATCACACTAGTCAGCAGAAGATGTTTTCATGCTATCTAAAGTCAATTAATATCGAAGTGACCGACACTTTCAATCATCATTATTATTTCTTGGGATACGCTTGATTGCATATAGTTGATTTGTATGTCCATAGATGTCGTGTGCCATTTCAGGGAGTCTTGGGTTCCGACCGTTTAAAGGAGAGACTTGAGTTCCGATCATTTAGGGGTGAGACGCCACATAGGGTGTCGTGCAAGTGGAATTGGTGGGCAATCCACGAAGCTCCGTTGTACGGCGCTATTATCAGATTAGGTTGAAGTAAGAGGCTACAAGCCCGAATTTAGAAAGTAGATTACGAACCCAAGTAACGGCCATGTTTAGATATCATTAGCGAGGATCGACTCGCACCTGTCTCAAAGTGTAGGCTATTGTATTGTGGTATTAACCCTTGTAAACGCAGATGTTGATCGCGTAGTAGTCTGTTACGTATCAGATTGCTGTGAGTATCGACTCAGGGTCGACAGTGACAATTCGCGCAAGCTCGAGGTGCTTATTGAATTCGTGATGAGTTCCGCATGAACTGTGTGTATTTCAAAGGACAGGAACATTCAAGGAGAGTTCTGTCAAAGGACACATGAATAAGGTATGTGACGTAGTCTTGATAAACAACCTGACAGAGTGGATAAACTGAATCCAAATCAGAAATGTGTTACGCAAAGTAATTGACATTGCTAGTCTGCATCCCCCAGCAGTCAGAGCTGCAAACGCGCTCATGCGCAAAATATTAAGATTCGGTGTTTGAAGCTCCTGTTGCCAGCCCGCGGCAGTGACATTTTGAGAGTGTACTCTAGCGCCAGTACAGTGCTATGGATAAACTGAATTTGATGAAAAACTATTAACCCATGTGATAAATCTTCTGCCATGTTGATCAAATTGTTAAATGTGTGGAATATGGAAATGAGTTTATTTTGAATAGATAAAAGAATCGTTGTTACTTTAATCATTGTTACCTTCCCGCCGCCTGAAATGATTAGGAATTACATCCAACAAAGAACGAACCTATATTTCGAGTTCACTCGGCAGGAAGAAAATCATAATGCGGTCCCAATTCAGCTCTGTGTGCCGAGTTTGGCCCGTGCCCGGATTCCGACCCTCCTAGTTGGCTCGTCCCCCAATAGTTTTAATGGCGAGGCTAAACAACCCCAGGTCACCCCTCCCACGTGGATACACGTGTTTAGACACACGGACACAATAATATTACATTCCAAAGAGTAATTATTGCAATAATGATGAAACAAATTTAATTAATGAAACACCCGGTACAACCCGGTACAACCCAGTACAACCCGATACAATCCGGTACAACCCGGCACAACCCGGCACAACCCGCTACAACCCGGTACAACCCAGTACAACCCGGTGCTTCATTAATTAAACTGTTGCTAATGATAACTTTTATTATTTGGTAGACGCATGCGTGGACATCAAGAACCCACGCGTAGATTATGACCAGTCCACTGCGACTGTACTGCTCTGACTACACACGAGCAAGGTTAGCATTGTTCACCACCGACGTGCTGTACGCCTTAGTACACAATGCCACCGTGCTCTCACGTATAAAAAATCAGTAAAATATTATTTCAGATATACTGTCCACATAGATGTGTGTAATAATAATAATAATAATAATAATAATAATAATAATAATAATAATAATAATAATAATAATAATAATAATAAACAACACTAAAAAATGAAATCGCGAGTCTCAGCCCTTATAGCCTGAATTATGAGTGTATGAAATAATATTTCACTTAATCGGATCACATAAAACTGGTGGGTATACAACTCTGAATGCATCGAATATGGATTACTGCAGAGATAATTGCTCGATATATATTATTTTTAGGAGCAAAAACGAATATCGTAGCATATCTAAAATATCCTAACTGGTACGTATTGCTTTTCTTTCGGACCAATCTTCCCTGGGCCAAGTTTTCCCCAGGCCAAATCTTCCTCCTGTTCCAGAATAAAGATCACATGTCATTTTCGATGGCATTAAGGTGCTATATAAGTAATGGAATTGTGTTTACTTTGAAGTTCCCACCTGTGAGATTCCTTAAATTCAAACTGAATATAAGGGAAGGTGGGTGGAGGGGGGGGGGGATAAACATTATGCATCCCTTTACTCGAGTAGGATCATGACAGGCACATAGGGGGGCAAGAGTAATATCTAAGGGGCGTACTGAATATGACTTGCAGTATCATCTGAGTGATGGGGGCTAGCATGAGAGGGGGTGTCTCCCGCTCGTGGGCCGTTGGAGTGAGCCCGGAGTGTTTTTTTTTCCGTACACATTTTAAAATTAGAGATAAAATCAGCAATATGTTTTACTCTGAACCCGTTTCTATCCATAAGCAGTTAATAAATTGTGAAAGGCAACATTAATTAGGCCACATCACCACCAAATATAATCCGAATAAATGATAAAATTATAAAATATTGTAACCGATTGCTTGAAACAACATGGCAAAATAGCAACCAGCAGTTGAACTATTTGGTGCAGATGGTTTCCTGTATGGTTGTAAACACAACACACGTGGGTACACACTAAAGTGCACCTCAAATATTGTCTGAAGAATACGAATTTGCGAATGAATTAGAAAAAAATCACAATGGAAGATATAAATTATGGAAGAATTATTTTCCACAGGCGTACGAAGCATTCGTGTTTTGATATTTTGATGTGAAAATTGACGTGATATATAAGTGAAACTGTGTTCAACAGAAGGCAGAAATATTTGGAAATCCAGGTGCTAATTTTACTTTCCCTGCTATTCACGTATAAATGTTGCTATCACGCACCCCGTCCACTCCAACATTTTACAAGTATAAATATCTAGAGTTTAAGATTTCTTACCATACGGATTAACATGGTGGGGGGGGGGGGGGGGGGGCGCTGCATGACTGGATTTCTTTGGGGAGGGAGTTCCAGGTTCCACTGGATCGTAGTTGCAGTGTTCCGAGGCGTATACCACGACGACGGTACATACAACCATTGCAAACCCTGCTTGTGCCGAGTTAGTAGCTACGATACTCGATCCGATAGGTGTTTCTCCTGGTTTTCCGTCCTCGTCCGCCTGCCACTGACTTTCGAAAGTGTCGGTGCTCCCTAGAAAATAAATAAATAAATAAATAAATAAATAAATAAATAAATAAATAAATAAATAAATAAATAAATAAATAAATAAATAAATGTCGCGCCCTGGTGCAAAAACAAAAATGACCGAAGGAACCTAAAGTTTGCGGGTCGACAACGATTGGCTGATCAATTAGATTCGACGCGACGACGATGCGTCTGTGTATTTCAAAACTTCTCCGTGTCGCATCAGTGATGGATTTAATCGAATTAGATTCGACGCGTCAAAAATCCGTCGACTATTTCAGTCCTTAGATGCGAGTGGGGTCACAACAGAAAACGAACGTAGTTGACATTTTGTTTGATTGTTGATTATCAGACAAAAATTCCCGGGGAGGGGGGTGGGGGGGTACACTAATTACAATTGAATGGGCAGTTCGACACTGGAAGTCACGTGATTTTTTCACTGATATTTACTATTCAATTCAAAAAATCTCATTGACGGCTATAGAGAATTCTATTCTGGAACACATTTATCTGACTGGGTATGGGCAAACCCTTGCGGGACTACGACCCGCTTGGGGTTCCTATAATTTGTAATTATAGGGTACCAGTGTGTATCAGTAGTATGTAATGTGGTTTTGAGTCCTCATTTGGTGGATCTCATCGGGGGATCTCATGTGACGTCATAGTCACGTGACCCTGTGGCGCCATGTTGTGTTGTCATGGTAACCCGCATGAGCGGCCATCTCGTGACGTCATCTCCGTAGGGATACGTGGTGTGAGTGCGCATGCGCAGCGCGTGTTGTTAGGGTGATACGTGTTTCCGTCGTCCATTTTTTATACTGGAGGCCGCTATCTTGGTTTCTATGGTAGCACGTGGTTGTTATGTTACCCAATTGTTCTGCAATGGGACGGGGTATGTTCGGAGGGTATGTTCGATTGAATCAGGTTATTTTCTGGAACGACTTCCCTGGATAATTACCACAAACAACCCGACAACTTGTATTATTTCGAATTATTTCAGAATTCTCTGTTTCTATCTATATATGCAATAGTTTACGTCTACCTAGACATGTTTCTTTATTCTAGAGTATACTCCAGTAGCATAGAAGAGCCTATCAATTGGAACAGCTTTACTTATTATTACTATATTTAGCGATTTCTGGTCTATTCTTGTTAGTTCTGACCCTATTCCAAGTACTCTTGTTGTTTCATTTATCTAAATTATAATTAACCAATTAGATTGCTTGATTTCCCATAATCTGTATGCAGGGTTATCTCCCTTCTGTAACAAAAGACTATATCCAATGGCCATATCCCATGGAATCCCATTTTTTGCAAAACGCCTGTGGCTATGGAATCCCCTTTTTGTCGTATGAGGCCATGAGGGCTATGTAAAAGCCCTCAATGAGTCCTCATTTATTATCCCTCATACCCTCATTGAATTTTGAGGTTATGAGGACCTTGAAAAATCCCTCAAGGAGGTATAATTTACTACGACTCTTAACCTCATTTCAGTATTAAACAGGTATATCTTATGGAATCCCATTTTGGAAAACGCCTGTGACTGTGGAATCCCTTTTTGTCGTATGAGGCCATGACGGCTATGTAAAAGCCCTCAATGAGTCCTCATTTACTATCCCTCGTAGCCTCATTGAATTTTGAGGTTATGAGGACCATTAAAAATCCCTCAATGAGGGATTTTTACTACGACTCTTATCCTCATTTGACAAAAAAGGGATTCTCCAGAAGGCACCCCAATTTGGGCACCCCTTTTTTGAAAAACATATGGCCTTCGGCACCCCTTTTTCTGAAATGAGGATAAGAGTCGTATTAAAAATCCCTCATTGAGGGATTTTTAATACGACTCTTATCCTCATTTCAGAAAAAAGGGGTGCCGAAGTCCATATGTTTTTTTTAAAAAAGGGGTGCCGAAATTGGGGTGCCGGGGATATTGCCATTGATATAGGTTTTTATTATACAGAAGAGAGATAACCCTGCATACAGGTTATCGGAAATCAAGCAATCTAATTGGTTAATTATAATTTATATAAATGATCTAGATAAATGAAACAACAAGAGTACTCGGAATAAGGTAGGAACTACTGGTATTACGTACCACCTTACCAGTAACAGGATGATACAAAGCATTTGGTAGGTTAATACTATGAACGGTTAGGATGGGACCTATAGGGGAATATACCAACCATACTCTGCTGCCGTTCTGTATTACCAGGCATTGACCCCACCCCAGAATACCGCTCAATAATATGAAGCATCTGGTGGATCAGTAGTACCAAGGGCCTGCAAGAGACCTACATGGATATGTACAGCCTATGTTATTCTACCGTTCTAAACTGCCAAGCATTACCCCCACCCCCACAAAATCACTAGGTCTACCATAACGTACTACATATACCAGCCATAAAATAAAACAAAGCAATCGGTTGGTTAATAGTACCAGGCACTAACAGGAGCCTATAGGTGTATATACCGCCATACTATAGTACCGTTCTAAACTACCAGGCAGTACCCCTACCCACAATACCCATATGCCTAGCATTGCATACTACCTATACCAGTCATAGGATAGCATAAAGCATCAGGTGGATTAATAGTACTAAGGACCAGCAAGAGACCAATAGGGATATGTACAGCCTATATAGTATCCTCAGATAAGTATCCAATAAAAGGTATCCTCGATAGGTATCTTCGAATAATACAATACCAGGCCATGGGTATCCTCGAATACCGAGATGAGGCTAAGAGTCGTAGTACAAATCCCTCATTGAGGGATTTTTAATGGTCCTCATAACCTCAAAATTCAATGAGGCTATGAGGGATAGTCACAGTCACAGGCGTTTTCCAAAATGGGATTCCATAAGATATACCTGTTAAATACTGAAATGAGGATAAGAGTCGTAGTAAATTATACCTCATTGAGGGATTTTTCAAGGTCCTCATAACCTCAAAATTCAATGAGGGTATGAGGGATAATAAATGAGGACTCATTGAGGGTTTTTACATAGCCCTCATGGCCTCATTCGACAAAAAGGGGATTCCATTGCCACAGGCGTTTTGCAAAAAATGGGATTCCATGGGATATGGCCATTGGATATAGTCTTTTGTTACAGAAGGGAGATAACCCTGCATACAGATTATGGGAAATCAGGCAATCTAATTGGTTAATTATAATCTAGATAAATGAAACAACAAGAGTACTTGGAATAGGGTCAGAACTAACAAGAATAGACCAGAAATTGCTAAATATAGTAATAATAAGTAAAGCTGTTCCAATTGATAGGCTCTACTATGCTACTGGAGTATACTCTAGAATAAAGGAACATGTCTAGGTAGACGTAAACTATTGCATATATAGATAGAAGCAGAGAATTCTGAAAGAATTCGAAATAATACAAGTTGTCGGGTTGTTTGTGGTAATTATCCAGGGAAGTCGTTCCAGAAAACACTATGATTCAATCGAACATACCCTCCGAACATACCCCGTCCCATTGCAGAACAATTGGGTAACATAGCAACCACGTGCTACGATAGAAACCAAGATGGCGGCCTCCAGTATAGAAAATGGACGACGGAAACATGTATCACCCCATCAACACGCGCTGCGCATGCGCACTCACATCACGTATCACTATGGGGATGACGTCACAACATGGCCGCTCACGCGAGTTACCATGACCACACAACATGGCGCCACTGGGTCACGAGACTATGACGTCACATGAGATCCCCCGATGAGATCCCCCAAATGAGGACTCAAAACCACATTACATACTACTTGTATCGTATTCCCATTAAAAGAAACTCTGCAACATGTTTACACGTGTTGCGTTGTATGTTTTGTGTTAATCTTACCTATAGCCGGATTATTGTTATTTCAAAAAGATAATGTCAAACCGAAAACCTGTGCTGTGGAACGCTTTGCAGGCCGCAGCCGACATTGTGAAAATGTGTGTATCACTGGAGTGATTTTGCTGTATCGGCTCGGATTTGTAGCCGTTGGTAGATTGAGATGCGGTTGTGGAAGTTGGAAGAGGAACATTGTTACGTTAACCATCAGTGAGCTAAGAATAGTTATCTCTCAAGAGAAGTTTATGCCCTGTTAATAGTGGAATGTTGACAATGTCTGTGGGCAGTGTAATGGTGGGAGCGTGGTGGCTCGGTGGTAGACTGTTAGTCTTCTCTGCCAGTGGTCTCCAGTTCGACCCCTGTCCGAGACGACCCGCGTTGTATCCTTAAGCAAGACACTTTATCCCGGCTGTCCACACAGGGGCACGATGACGCCGTGTACTAAGGCGTACTGCACGTCAACGGTGCACATGTCTGCAAACGCTGTAACCTTGCTTGAGCGGAGCTTGAACAGAGTTAGAAAGTTGAGGAGCTGATAGTTGCTCGTCGCTGCTCGGTGACTCTCTCCGGGTACTCGGGCCTACTCCACCCGTAAAACTGTCACGGTCTCGATTAACCGTTGTGCATAAGTATGTGACCTTAAACACCACTAAATGAATGAATAGTAACAGTGTATTGGCAATTATGGAATAACATTTAAATTTCCACATAATTTTTACACTAGCTGTTTGCGAGCTCTTACAATTCAAGTTTTTATAAGTTTTTTATTAGTATTAGTTTAACCAATATTTATTTCCAAAGTTTAACCCTTTACCCAAGGAATCGGCCCGCGTAATATGCAAATTCAGTATTTGAAAAAATATTATTTTTTTTTAAATTTCAACAAACCCATATAATGTGACCCCTCGTTGGAACGGGTTCGTCGAGCTCTTTCCAATGAGAAGTCACATGATATGGTTTTGTTGAAATTTTCTGAAAAATTTGAAAAGATGATATTTAAAATAATACATTTTGATATCGTCTGCGTTGGGTAAAATGTTAAAGAAAGTTACAAATATCAAGTACAATAAAGATACGACTATCAGCGTCGCAAAGCATTAATGGAAATGGATTCAGCAACAATCTGGAAGCTTATGCTTTTATTAGTATTAACTATATTACGAATATTCGTTTAATCTAACATAAGTTGAGTTAAAAATCCATCCAAATCAACTGGGTTGAGTGAATATAAACCCAATTGGGTTTCTATGTACTCAGCCCAGTCTAGTTGGGTTAACTTGTAACACGACTGATTTTAGAGTGTTGTAATAGCTTGACAATGCCAACTGAAGTTTTCCCACTCAGGGTGAGCTGGTTGAGGTTAAACGTTATTCATTGTACCTGGATATGACTCGTGCGACAGACGGGTAACAACCAGCTCTTATTACCTGCCATATGTTTCGTCCAATTTAGCCAAAGAAAAGAGGCGTTCAGTGCTCATAAATGGACAACGGTGTATCTATTTTCCAACCTTGATACTGTCTTGTTGTCAATAATAGCAAAACTATGTTGTAAATTGGACCCGCGAAGCTTCGAGATTCGATTTGATTTCGAATCTTAAGCAGATATTCGCTTCGATTCGAATGTGCTGCACGATTCGTCTCCTCTCGACTCTTTTTATATAGCTTGGTATCGGTCATCTTAGTCGACTCACAAAACATATATGTGATATGATATATATATATTTATTCATCAGTATACTATAGATTACAATAAGATTGATAATTCAACATATATTTACAGTATTCATATGGTACATAACAACTATTATACATATAAGATACACAAGTATACTGGCAGGGGAAAGCATAGCCAGATTGGCTGTCTTCCTGCATTCCCCTATAAAGAGAGAGAGAGCAAAAGAAGGATTAAAAGGAAAGGTCGGAGAAAAAGAAAGCATACACGTGGAACATTGAGGAGTCTTGCAACTGGCTCTACTGAGATTCCGCTTTAGTGGGTGTATACTTGATACATCCACTAAGGCATATACACATCGGTGGTATGGCGGCTGCTATCCCAAGCTTGCTGGCTCTCTTGAAGTGGCCTTAACCATCCAAACGATTTAGCTTGCGAACTGAGATATTTGTTCTAAATCCTTGGGTCTTTACAGCTCTACATTTTAAGACAGAGGCCAAGTCAAAAGTACAAAGGTTCGAAAACCAGACAGTTACGATTAAAATAAGCAGTCTAAAAAAATTCCTTATCGGGTACAGATACATCAAAAAGACATGCCTTCGACGAAGGCATGCCTTGATGATGCAACTGGATTATTTTATCAGTTGGAAAATGAGTTATCATAGTCAGAATAAACAGGTTTGCAGCACCCCAAACCCCATCATCAAGACGCCACAGATTGGATTCGTGGTTCGATTCAATTTCAAATAATAGACATGATCCGATTCGAGATTCGATTCGAATCGAAATATATGTTATTCGCAAGGCCCTAGTTGTAAATATTCGATTTGAAATGCCACGAAAAATGTGCAGAACATCAACATATTAATTTTCCACAGACATCAGCGTATATTCTTTAAAAGCATATCATACACTGCAAGACGCCAGGAACTTGAAAACATTCGAGATTTTTTTGGTTTGTTGATCATTGTATATTTATACCCACACCTCCGCCCAAAGTTTCTTTGTGTGACCAACGAACGTACTTTCCACAATCCAGTTGTATAGAGATCATTCGACGATATACTGATTTAAGCCGCTTTCCACAACCCTGCAGTCCAGTTCTATAGAGGTTGGTAAGGCTAAGGTCGGCTTTGTGAAATGTAACATACCGTTAACCCTTTTCCCAACGTAACTGCCAAAAACCGACCAGCGCGATGCTCAAAAATCGCCTATTAATTTTCATTATATTTCCATTTTGTCTCAAAAACATAGGTTATGGTCCCTCTTTGGAACGATGTCGTCGAGCATGTTCAAATGAGTGGTCATAGCCTATGCTTTTGAGACAAAAAATGAAAAAAAGATTAGTTTTTCAAGAATTTTGTTTGAAAGTGTCGCCTGCTTTTCATATTAGGTAAAGGTTTAAAACAGCAAGTTAGCTGAGTTTTGTTGAGCACTACCGTGATTCCCAAAGCAGGTAGAGAAGAAAAACTGAATTAGGACCAAGTCGTAATCCGGTCGATATTTTGTAACCAAAGCACATTAGAATTTCAACTGTCGAAAAAGAAATGCTAGAATATTGATCTGCTATTTTCGTTTGTTTTTATTTATGTCATCTTGATAGTGTAGTATTGTATCTTAGTGCAACAGCACATTTCCCCCAATACAAATAAAAACGTCCAGTTAAAATACAAATATATATTGAGGGTAGCATCCACACGTCCCATCATTCGATTCTCACAGGGAACATAGTTTACCTGACTCCACTGGCAAGGAGTTATTATACACCATTTTGATGACAGTAAGAAAATGATAAATAAATCACCAACTCAACGAAATAAATTAGACTATATCATATTCTGCCACGATGATATGTTTCTACAGGCCAAACATACGTTAAACATGAAAAATAAAAAAAACTTAACAACACAGCTGATACACTTCTATCCACTTTTTAACAATGGGAGGGGGGGGGGGGTACATCAACCACAGCGCAAGAGCACAATACCACGGCGAAGTGATCTTGTAGTGTGTTTAATCCGCAATGTACGTTATATAAAAACAGGGTCACAGAACCCCCCCCCCCCCCCCCGGTTGGATTTCCGAAGGCGTTTGTAGAGTTGGAACTCGGGATACTACCAATTCCCCATGGCTTCCCTGTCAACGCGTGGTCCTGTCTGCTAAAAGGAGACGTAAAATAGAAAGACTGTAAATACGAAAATTTATGATATACAAGAAATACATAAAAATATTGATCCACCAGCCAGTCACTCTATCGATGAGAAGGATCAGCGTCTTCCCGTGTCCGGTAAAACCTATCTACGTCGCTCCTTCTCTCTACGGGTATCAGCGTCTTCCCGTGTCCGGTAAAACCTATCGACGTCGCTCCTTCTCTCTACGGGTATCAGCGTCTTCCCGTGTCCGGTAAAACCTATCGACGCCGCTCCTTCTCTCTACGGGTATCAGTGTCTTCCCGTGTCCGGTAAAACCTATCGACGTCGCTCCTTCTCTCTACGGGTATCAGCGTCTTCCCGTGTCCGGTAAAACCTATCGACGCCGCTCCTTCTCTCTGCGGGTGCAGGCGAAAACGGCACCGTGCAAAAAACGGCACCGACTCTTGTTGGCGAAAACGGCACCAACTGGCGAAAACGGAACCAAGTGTGGCTGGCGAAAACGGCACCAAATTGGTGAAAACTGCACCAAGTGCGGCTGGTGAAAACGAAACCAAACCAAACGAAGAACAACACTGTGATACACTGTCAAATATTTAATTTTCCTCGGATCGTCGTTTTGATTATTTTTAGCTTTTCTGGCGTACATACAATAGTATTGAATATGAACGCAATATATTACACATTTGGCCATTAGTTATTCTCACCAATGCAATATACAACTACAACATTTACACATACATACAGAGACGGTGCAAGCCTAATGGAAATACGTTTGGAGGGGCCAATTGAGCAGGCACGTAGCCACTTGCTTTTTCTAGGGGGTATAAATAATTCTTCACATTTTAATATATTTTTTTATTAAAAGACAATCATGGTACACCAATACTGGCTACAGTGGTCAATGTAAAGATATTATAGTATTACCATTTCGTTTTGCAAATGTACCAAACACATCATATGGATTTTCGAGTAATAAATTACCCCTTTCAGATGATAAATATATGACCCCTAAGTCTGGCAATCTTTGGTTGACCATTTTGTTTCTCAGATAATTTTTTATATGTGGAGAGCTGAAAAACTGCGTTCACATTACGCGGAAGACACTGGTAGGTTGAGTACCAGCTTAACTGTTTCGTTTTGTTTTTGTAAATTTGGAGTATTGAACAGGGAATAATTGTCTTTTCAAGTACCGGTACCAGTCATTCTTGTTTGAAATCATTCAAATCAGTATTAACCTTTTACCTAACCTGCAAAGCAGACGACACTTGCAAAAATAATTCTTGAATAACTAATTATTTTCATTGTTTGTCTCAAAAACATAGGTTATGACCCCTCGTTGGAACGAGCTCGACGAGCTCGTTCCAACGAGGGGTCATAACCTATGTTTTTGAGACAAAAAATGAAAAAAATAATGAAAATTAATTGACGATTTTTGAGAATAGCGCTGGTCGGTTTTGTCCGTTACGATAGGTAAAGGGTTAACTGTGGGTATGGGCCGTTTGCGAATGGTAGCGACAAAGCCAGCGCGTCACCAAAACGAACGAGTTCTTTTACAAGCACGTTATCCCTCGCCTGAATTTTCACAAACAATTTATGGACATATGAAGGGACATAAAGGTATATAAACTTTCAGCTAGGGCTTCACCTGCTGGTTTAACACTTGTGCACACATCTACGAGAACCAGGTTTAATCGAAGTGTATAACAATGAACAGAGAAAGCATTGGGAAACTGCTCTCTCAAACGGGTATGAACACCAAATAGGTGTTCTGACTTTACACTTGCGCCGTCATAACACCGTGCAACAAAACTAACGATCCCTAAACCAAGTGATTTTATTTCTCTCACAATTTGTTGGGTAAGAGCTTCGGCGTTTAGTTTGTCTCAAATTGTTTGCCGCGTGAAATTGAAGAAATTCCTCTTTTACGACATGAATATGTGAGATTATATGGCTTCACGCTCTGAAGGCACTCTGGGCGGTTTGAGACAAGCCCCCTTCGACTCTTCGACGATTTGAAATAATTAGTTGAAGCTTTTTCACAGATGCCGACCATGACAGGAAGCAGCAGAGGAGGAAAGGACAAGGGAGGAGGCTTTAGTGCTCTTATTGGTGATCTAGTTGAGGTCTTAATCTCCGTCGGGTGAGAACCAGTGCGAGGGGGGGGGGGGGGGGGGGGCCTCTCGACAAAGGTGCTACCTCTCCCCGAGACTGATGTGGTGTCTTTATCAGGCAATTATAATCTGCCACTTGTTAAATATTATTTCCGAGGCCTTCATTGGCAAGTGCAGTCTGCCTCTGACAACTGTCGGAGAGGTTGAGCTGGCTTCTGCGGAAAGGCTTCTTTCATAGGAGTCAACAGAGACATGTACAAAACCAACGGCCCTTTTTGGAGTCTACTGAAAGAAAGACCCGAACTTCGGGGGCAGACCTTCATGTTAACCTATTTAGCAAGTCGTCGCCTGAGTGCTAGAATGTTCTATGTCCCCTATGGGACATAGAACATTCTAGCCCTCAGGCGACGAAGTGCCTGAATGCTCTCTAGTATCGTTTATAAAAAAAATGGGTAAGAAGAGAGACGCAAAACCAACGCTCGCCTCTCCGAAGGTGGGTGGTCACCTCTGGGAAGGAGTGAAGGATGATCAGAATCCATAAAGATTACTAAGTATCCATAGCGGTTATAATAATTCCGTAACGGTTATTGTGGAAACGAGAGAAAGAAAAAAAAACGGAAAAGAAGTGTGTTTGTGTTAAGTGGCAGTCTTTGTCTTGTAACTTATCCCTATCGGGCAGCTGGATTAAATTCGTTATCAATGGCTTAATAAACTGTAGTAACAAAATATACTCTATCGACAACGAGCCAACATGAGTATAACTTCGAAACTCTTTTTTTTAGAATACCCCACCGTGCTCCGCACCTTAAGTGAATATGTCACTTAAGCAGATATATAGGGTTTTTGTTGATTGTCCCTTCTGATCAGTAGCTATAAGAATTGCTTATTGCAATGGATTAATCAATCTACACCCCCCCCCCCCTCCAATTAAATAACGTGTGACCTAGGTTCAGGTGTGTCTTGCATAAACGTCGAGGGTATTTTATCGTGAGGTTTCTCACAGGGTGCGACCTAACCTTAGATGCCCCTTGTCATTGTCTTACTACAAAAAACCTCTCTATCAAAGTACTTTTAAAAGTTATCTTCAGTGGTCCAAGCAATTCAATGAATGTTTCGTTCTTACATCACTGATGGCACAAGAATGAAAATAGGCTATACAGCTTGGAATATTCAAGGCCTTTCCAATAAATTGAACGACACCGAGTTTAAAACACTGTGAACTCGGTATAATTTCATTATCCTCACGGAGACTTGGCACTGTGATGGGACCGAATTAGATCTACCAGGTTACACGCGTGCCGATCTCTGTCTGGGCAAGTCATCACGCCAGAAGGGTGGAATTTGTTTTTATTTCAACTCTAAATATGATAAATTCCTTTGTAATATTAGATATATTGGCGACATTGCTCTCTGGGTTGATTTTGATGGTAAAATGTTTAATTTACCATCGAAAATCGTTTTTGTATCTGTGTATATTCCTCCCAGTAATTCTACTTATTGGAAATCGAAACCTAGTCCTAATGTTTCCGCATTTGCGGATTTAGAGCAGCAGTTACTGAGCAGTATTCCTGGGGATATATGGATTTTAGGAGGGGATTTCAACGCTCGAACTGGAGGACAGCTGGATTATATTGTAGGTGACAACAACAAATACATTCCCTTGCCGGAGTCATACACCGTAGATTGCATAAAAGACAGGGAAAGTCTCGACAGAATAACAAACACCGTCGGAAAACATTTACTAGAGCTATGCCAATTAGCAAAACTAAGAATTTTGAATGGCTGCTGCCTCGGGGATAGACTGGGTAATTTTACCTCATACCAGTACAACAGCGCAAGTATTGTGGACTATACCATAATATCAGAAGAGTACTTTTCGGATGTTGATTACTTCTGTATCAAAGCGCCGACCGTTTTCTCAGATCATTGCCAGTTGGTACTACACCTTGAAAGTATCAATCTTCTTGGTAGCAGCGAGACGAGAAAGTATCAGTACACCGAAATACAATCCCCTCAAAGTGGACAGAACAGAGCGCTACACGTGCAGGACTGATTCTAACACGACCAGATATAATCTCAAATATTCCACACTGTCGAATGAAGCCATACTCATCCAACCAGAAGGGCACAGAGAAGGCTGCTGCTGACTGGATGAGTATTCTTTAATCTATCATTAACATTGCTTCTCGACGAGTCCAATTGACTAGCCGAAAAACACCCCCCAAAATGAAACGGTTTGATCACAGATGCAAAGACTTGAAACGAACAATGGAAAGCATTATAAAAGATATGAAGCTTAATCCCAGTGACAGATCACTTATTGCTAAATTCTTCACTGTGAAGAAGGCTTATAAGACAAAAGTGAAATACAAATCAAAAATGTTTTATAAAAAAACTATGTGACCAACTGGACGACTTGGTGACGTTTTCGCCAGGTGCAGCTTTCGCGCGGTGCCATTTTCGCTATAACCCCTCTCTACGTTCAATGCGTAGTCAACTAACTGCAAACGAGTGACGTCGTTGACAAACAGCTTGTCAGTTACATGAAATTATCCTCTTTCGCGCAAGACGGAGCTTTCTGGTGGGTCTCCCGACAGTCCTAAACTACCGACAAATGATGCAACAATCATTCATCATTAAAAAATCATTTAATGAACGCTGAATGATTGTCAAAGTAGATGAATTTAAAGAGTGTACCCAATCCAGTCATTGTACGTGCTCATCGAAAATGGAGGAATATTGTACGATTAATCCGTTATTACCACCTTGTCGGTTTTCCAAGATGGTAGGCTGAAGTCTCGATTTCACCAGACCATAAGAACTCGTCGATTTATGATCCACCTGTGAAGGAAGTCTCGACTTCAATACACCACTTCGGAACCCACATGGTGGTAATGACCTATACTATTCAAACAAGTAGGAGATATTGGATAAAAGTGAGGTATATGAAGAAATAAGTTTATATATTCATCAAAAAGACAGTCGAGGCATTGCAATCAATGAATGATTTCAGAGCTAGTTGGATGACTGACAGGCACACATCCCACGCACCGAGCTGTACAAGACATGGACGGATAATCATAGAATTTACCACAGGCAAAATGTTTAGTTATTCTGAACTCCAAGAACCGCGTGTGCACTTGCTGCGTTTCTGATTCCTTATTTTATCAGCAGTTCCGTGTGTTCCGCGTGAAACCGGTGGGACCACATGCACTTGCTGCGTTTAAAAACGAGGTGGAATAAAAATCTTGAAAGCAAATCTTAAAATCCTGTTCCTTCCAAATCAAGAGTATAAATGTTAAAAACACTAACTCCGACAGAACAACATCAGATAACGAGAGGTAGATGTGCGAAGATTCACTGCTGTATGTTTATCAAGTATGGGGCGGCGGGTATCATCAGATTGGGGGTTTTAATGACGAATATCTGGTACAGTATAAATGTTAAAAACACTAACTCCGAAAGAACAACATCAGATAACGAGAGGTAGATGTGCGAAGATAGATTCACTGCTGTATGTTTATCAAGTATGAGGCGGCGGCTATCATCAGATTGGGGGTTTTAATGACGAATATCTGGTACAGTATAAATGTTAAAAACACTAACTCCGACAGAACAACATCAGATAACGAGAGGTAGATGTGCGAAGATTCACTGCTGTATGTTTATCAAGTATGGGGCGGCGGGTATCATCAGATTGGGGGTTTTAATGACGAATATCTGGTACAGTATAAATGTTAAAAACACTAACTCCGACAGAACAACATCAGATAACGAGAGGTAGATGTGCGAAGATTCACTGCTGTATGTTTATCAAGTATGGGGCGGCAGGTATCATCAGATAGGGGGTTTTAATGACGAATATCTGGTACAGTATAAATGTTAAAAACACTAACTCCGACAGAACAACATCAGATAACGAGAGGTAGATGTGCGAAGATTCACTGCTGTATGTTTATCAAGTATGGGGCGGCGGGTATCATCAGATTGGGGGTTTTAATGACGAATATCTGGTACAGTATAAATGTTAAAAACACTAACTCCGACAGAACAACATCAGATAACGAGAGGTAGATGTGCGAAGATTCACTGCTGTATGTTTATCAAGTATGGGGCGGCGGGTATCATCAGATTGGGGGTTTTAATGACGAATATCTGGTACAGGTTAAATGTTAAAAACACTAACTCCGACAGAACAACATCAGATAACGAGAGGTAGATGTGCGAAGATTCACTGCTGTATGTTTATCAAGTATGGGGCGGCGGGTATCATCAGATTGGGGGTTTTAATGACGAATATCTGGTACAGTATAAATGTTAAAACACTAACTCCGACAGAACAACATCAGATAACGAGAGGTAGATGTGCGAAGATTCACTGCTGTATGTTTATCAAGTATGGGGCGGCGGGTATCATCAGATTGGGGGTTTTAATGACGAATATCTGGTACAGTATAAATGTTAAAAACACTAACTCCGACAGAACAACATCAGATAACGAGAGGTAGATGTGCGAAGATTCACTGCTGTATGTTTATCAAGTCTGGGGCGGCGGGTATCATCAGATTGGGGGTTTTAATGACGAATATCTGGTACAGTATAAATGTTAAAAACACTAACTCCGACAGAACAACATCAGATAACGAGAGGTAGATGTGCGAAGATTCACTGCTGTATGTTTATCAAGTATGGGGCGGCGGGTATCATCAGATTGGGGGTTTTAATGACGAATATCTGGTACAGTATAAATGTTAAAAACACTAACTCCGACAGAACAACATCAGATAACGAGAGGTAGATGTGCGAAGATTCACTGCTGTATGTTTATCAAGTATGGGGCGGCGGGTATCATCAGATTGGGGGTTTTAATGACGAATATCTGGTACAGTATAAATGTTAAAAACACTAACTCCGACAGAACAACATCAGATAACGAGAGGTAGATGTGCGAAGATTCACTGCTGTATGTTTATCAAGTATGGGGCGGCGGGTATCATCAGATTGGGGGTTTTAATGACGAATATCTGGTACAGTATAAATGTTAAAAACACTAACTCCGACAGAACAACATCAGATAACGAGAGGTAGATGTGCGAAGATTCACTGCTGTATGTTTATCAAGTATTGGGCGGCGTGTGTCATCAGATTGGGGGTTTTAATGACGAATATCTGGTAAAGTATAAATGTTAAAAACACTAACTCCGACAGAACAACATCAGATAACGAGAGGTAGATGTGCGAAGATTCACTGCTGTATGTTTATCAAGTATGGGGCGGCGTGTGTCATCAGATTGGGGGTTTTAATGACGAATATCTGGTACAGTATAAATGTTAAAAACACTAACTTCGACAGAACAACATCAGATAACGAGAGGTAGATGTGCGAAGATTCACTGCTGTATGTTTGTCAAGTATGGGGCGGCGGGTATCATCAGATTGGGGGTTTTAATGACGAATATCTGGTACAGTATAAATGTTGAAAACACTAACTCCGACAGAACAACATCAGATAACGAGAGGTAGATGTGCGAAGATTCACTGCTGTATGTTTATCAAGTATGGGGCGGCGTGTGTCATCAGATTGGGGGTTTTAATGACGAATATCTGGTACAGTATAAATGTTAAAAACACTAACTCCGACAGAACAACATCAGATAACGAGAGGTCGATGTGCGAAGATTCACTGCTCTATGTTTATCAAGTATGGGGCGGCGTGTGTCATCAGATTGGGGGTTTTAATGACGAATATCTGGTACAGTATAAATGTTAAAAACACTAACTCCGACAGAACAACATCAGATAACGAGAGGTAGATGTGCGAAGATTCACTGCTGTATGTTTATCAAGTATGGGGCGGCGTGTGTCATCAGATTGGGGGTTTTAAAGACGAATATCTGGTACAGTATAAATGTTAAAAACACTAACTCCGACAGAACAACATCAGATAACGAGAGGTAGATGTGCGAAGATTCACTGCTGTATGTTTATCAAGTATGGGGCGGCGTGTATCATCAGATTGGGGGTTTTAATGACGAATATCTGGTACAGTATAAATGTTAAAAACACTAACTCCGACAGAACAACATCAGATAACGAGAGGTAGATGTGCGAAGATTCACTGCTGTATGTTTATCAAGTAAGGGGCGGCGGGTATCATCAGATTAGGGGTTTTAATGACGAATATCTGGTACAGTTTGAAAGAGGAGGTTTGATATAAGCGCTGATATCAGAAGATATCACATGATATGGTTTTGTTGAAATTTTTTGAAAATTTTTTAAAAATGATATTTAAAATAATAAATTTTGATATCGTCTGCGTTGGGTAAAGGGATAAAGGGAAGTACCTCAAATATTGGTCTGACAAAGAGAGAACAGAAAAAATAAATAAAATGCGAAAAAGCCAACGATCGCTACAAGTCAAGTCAACTTCGTTGAATGACATTATCAAGTTTCTGCCAGGCGCTGAGTAAAAGTTGTTCAGTAAGACACCTTGATCTGACTAACAACCTACTCTCTCCTCCTTTCTCAACCCGACTCTTCTCCCGATAAACAGAAACAAACTGATCATATACTACTCAAAGTTTGCTAAGCACCAAGTACGGTACGTGGATAGTGGATTATAACTAAATCACCCGCGGAGTGGAGTTATCACCCAAGCTATAACTTTCGAATTTTGTACCTATCGACAAAAAACACAAGCAATGTTTCAGCCAATGGACCTCCGGGTCTACCCCGGAGGTCCATTGGCTGAAACTTTGCTTGTGTTGGTTATGTTGGAATCTCCACTCTGCGGGTGATTTAGTGATAATACGCTCTCCACGTACTGTATATCCAACTACCTGTTTTACGTTTTAGTTGAAATATTATTATAAAAAGTGGATATATTTTATATTTAATTATATCTTTAATGATTTAAGCACAGAAATTGAGATTTTGTCTGTGTTTGACATTATTTTTTAGCTTTGGAATACGGTAACCATGGAAAATGGATATTATTGGTAATAGAGGAAATTTTTCAAATTTGTCAAAAAGTTGAGGGAGCGAACAGATATGGGTTCAATATCGAGTATGAGAGTAGCAAGTAAACTGACCATTACACTGTCCAAGTTGATTCAGTGGAACCGTATCCACGTTAATATTATTCATTTATAATCACACAAGTACATATAAAGAGTTCTATTACTGCATATTACGGGAGCACGGTGGCTCAGAAGGTAGAGATGATTGTTGCAATCCAAGAAGTCCTCGGTTCGAATCCCGCCTGTAGCAACCACATTGTGTCCTTGAGCAAGACACTTCTTCCCAATTTAATTTCCCACGTGTGGGGGGGGGGGGGGGGGGGAGGGCATGATGGCGATGTGTACTAAGAGTACTTTGAGGGTGTACTTGTCTTCAACCAATGCTAACCCTGCTTTTGTGGAGTTAGTATGTTGGGGAGTCTGAGTCGCTTGCCATTGCTCGGTGGTTCTCTCCAGGTACTCAATGGGAGGGAGACCCCCCCCCCCTCCCATACCCACATTTGGCATTTCCTCCTGAGATTCAACTTTTTCGGGCTAAAAGGGTTCATCCGCCACCCCCCCCCCCCCCCCACCCTGAAAAATAGCAATGTACGCCTATGCAGTGAATACCTGGACTTGAATAAATACCTATATTATGGTCATGATATAGCTGTAGATGCTGAAAGTGACCTTAAATATCAATAATTAATTTATTCTCTATCATATAGTCTGTGAATGTGTGGGATTTGTCAACAAACGAGGGTAAGCTTCCTACTCCATGATGTAATATGAGTTACTGTCACCCACAAATTAGTTGTTTATTTGATATGGTTTAAACCATCAAGAGAGCTAGTATACACAGTGATGGGTACAGTTCAAGTCAAAATGAGTTGATTAAAGGGATGTTGAACAGCTTGTTAATATTCCTTGCTTTACATTACTACTTTGCTATTTATTGACAGAAGGATTTCACGTAGGGTTTCCCTGACGGTATTTATTTATTGGTGTTTGCGGTCACATACTTATCCACAATGGCTAATCGTGACCGTGACAGTTTTACGGGTGAGGAAAGTCGGAGGACCCAGAGAGAACCACCGAGCATCGATGAGCAACTGTCAGCTCAACATTCTAATTATGTTCAAGCTTCGCTGATGCAGGGTACCAGCGGTTGAAGACATGTGCACCACTGACATGCAGTACGCCTTAGTACATGGCATCATGCCCTCATGTTGGCAACCGGGATAAAGTGCCTTGCCTAAGGACATTACGTGGGTCGTCCCAGATAGGGATCAAACTCTGGACCTCTGTCATAGAAGTCAAACAGTCAAACAGTCTACCACTGAGAAAATGTGCTTTCTGTCCTGGCAGTATTCATATTTGTACGGCCAAACTGGTGTTGGATAACACGGAACACCAAAACATATAACACAAAATTTGTTCCCCATTGATTTTTGAAAGCAGTTATGGAAAGCTCAAAGAGCTCTTTCCTTTTTGTTTTTGGACAAGTGAGTATTCACTCAAAGTCATTTTTTGCAGACAGTGCTATTTTTAAGTGTGTTGTTTCATTAAGTCCCAGAACATAACTAAAGCCGGATTTATTGATTAAACATCTCTGCATATAGCAAAGCAAAGTGTCTCAAATTAACCAATTCCAAAATGATAGTAGAGAGTAACCAAAGTTGTATAATTTGGGTATTTCCAAATGGTACACTTATTCTCACTCTCATTGTGCTTGAGGGTTAAATCTGAGACTGAAAAGGTATACCAATCTTACTCAGGGAAGGTGAGTACAGAAAAGTACGAAATTAATCAGAAAATGAATTTGTCTGACGGTACTAATATTTGTACGAGCAAAACCGGTACTGGATTTATTTATTTATTTGGTTTTAAAGACACATTAACAGCCAAGGTCATATTATGTCGGTGACAGTTGTATGGGTGGAGGAAGCCGGAGTACCCAGAGAGAACCACCGAGCAATGACGAGCAGCTGCCAGCTCCCCAACATAGTGCCTCCGCACTGTAGCACAGGCAGGGTTAGATTGGTTGAAGACATGCGCACCATCAACGTGCAGTATGCCTTAGTACAAGGCGTCATGGTGCCCCCATGCGGATAGTCGGGGTGAAGTGATCGGGACATAATTGGAATATATCCGACAGATACAATGTCGGATATATTCCAGTTATGTCCCGATCATGCAAGGCAGCAACTTGAAATTCTCAGAATGTTTCCTACTGTACCTGCCCGACAGTTTAGTATCTTTGTCAAGTGCCGAGACCGCGTGGAAAAACCGTGGATCAGGTGGAAACCGAGGGCATGATTCGTCCCTACTTTATTCTCAACTCAACGACTTTTCCATTCATTATTTACCTGTCACCGGCTGAGTTAGGTATTATATTTGTCTATTTGATGAACTTTTCAACCTTAACTATTTGCGGCTTCATGTAGCACCACTGAAAGGCCACTGCACGGTTACCAATATATTCAGGGATTTTACGAAAATAACAATTATTCCGACTATACCCACATGGGAACTCCTAAGTATGCCAAGGGTTAAACTTTTGATAATGACGTATAAAACAGAAGTTGTCATGCTATTCTTGCTTCTGCATGCAGGCATAGAAAACATTCAGCGCTCAATGAATTAGGAATGGAGTAAATTGTCACTTAAACCTAAAAAATTCTGAAAAAATGCATGAGGTTTCTTCGACGACATCTACCATTATGCATCTGAGACAGGGATTGCGTTAAACTTTACAGCAACCTTATAACAGAAAATATTCTTGGAATTGAACTGTGAATCCGAATTTCGAAAGCATTTTCGGATATTCTATTTCAAACTACCACTGCACGCTTATCAATATTCAGTGATTTCATGAAAATTAAAATTATTCTGACCATACCCATATGGGCAGTCTCGAATCTGCCAACGGTTAAACTTTTAATAATGACATATAAAACAAAAGTTGTCATACTATGACTGCTGCATACAGCCATAGAAAACGTTCAGCACTCAATCAATTGGGAATGGAGTAAATCGTCACTTAAACTGACCAAATTCTGACAACGAGAGGTTTTTTTTGGACTGCACCAATTTTTATGCAAACAGAACGAGCATAGGGTTAAACTTTACAACCAAACTTACAACAGCAAATATGCTCGGTAGGCAATTGTAAATACGAACATGTAAATCATTGTTCGATATTCCTTTCGAAAATGGAAGAAATGTGAGCTCCAAATTAGCCAATTTTATGGAGAATTTTAGGGCACTCAAATTCAAGGCCCGAAATCTGGGTGAAGGTTAAAACTTTGAATAAAATATATAACAGCAAAATTGTTCTTGGATGAAGGCCCAATCCTCTCATGGAAAAGGTTTTGAGACAATATGGCTCCAGTGCTGAGAAAGTCCATGTAAACGTTGGCGAAAATAATTATTCTGACAGTACCCTTATGGGAAGTCTCAAATTTGCCAAGGGTTAAACTTTTTAATAATAACATATAGAACAAAATTTGTCATACTTTGACTGCTGCAGGCAGCTATAGAAAACATTCAGAGCTCAAGTAATTAAAAATGGAGTAAATCGCCACCTAAATTAACCAAATTCAGAAAAAATTGGATTTTTTTTGGACGGTACCTACTTTTCTGCAACCAGGATGGGATAGGGTTAAACTTTACAACCAAACTAACAACAGCAAATATGCTCGATAGTCAATTGTGAATACGTACATGAAAAGTGTTTGAAATTAACCCTTTCCAAAATGATAGAAAAGGCAACCAAAAATGGCAAATTTTGGCATTTTCAAACGGTACTCTTACTCTCGTGTTTCGAATTGAAGTGAGGTCTGCAATATAAGTGCGGGGTAGAAACAATGGCCATAATTAATAAAAGTGCAGACTGGAATATAAGTGCAGGGTAGGAAATCCCATCGGAGCTTGCGACATATACATTAGAAGTCAAAATAAGTTGTAAGATAATAGTTAGATGACCACTATAGGCAATGTCACAGTATGTGTCCTGCGTTTCCTACAATGTTATCACCTGGTTCTCACCATTCTTGCATTATTTTTTTTGGAAAGCCCACATAGAACCTGGTGCTACCAATGTAGGAAAAGTGGGACACATTTTTACAGTCAATATGGTGCCAAGTGGTGATCTTGAAACTTACTTTGAATTGTACGGTTTTTAGATTCCTTACCCTTGAGGCCAAAATAAACATACCTGTACAGTTTATTATAGAGATACCGGTAAGTAAATGCATGCGATAATTTACATGCTGCAGTCAAAATGCACAATTTTTCCCTCGGATGTGTTCCACTCTGTCGAAAATTAAATAGAAGTGCAGACTTGAATAAGCATGGTGCAGGGTGGAAAATCTTCGGGAAAATAATAAACATGCGTGCATGTTTATTCCAAACACAAGAGTATTCTCGGCCTCATTGTGCTAGAGGGTTAAATCTGAGACTAAGAAGTAAACAGTACCTTTCTTCCCCAATCATTGTTGCATCTAGCCATACCAAAATAATTATTACAACTACCTTGTAATTAGAAAAAAATTGCTCTTGAAGTTAGCGAAAATAACAAATATTCCGACAGTACTCTTATGAGAAGTCTCAAATCTGCCAAGGGTTAAACTTTTAATGATAACATATAGAACAAAGTTTGTCATAATTTGACTGCTGCAAGCAGCTATAAAAAACATTCAGAGCTCAAGCAATTAAAAATGGAGTAAATCGTGACCTAAACTTACCAAATTCTGAAAAAATTGGAGTTTTTTTGGACGGTACCTACTTTTATGCAGCCAGAATGGGACAGGGTTAAACTTTACAACTAAACTTACAACAGCAAATATGCTCGGTAGTCAATTGTGAATATGTACACGAAAAGTGTTTGAAATTAACCCCTTTCCAAAATGATGGAAAAAGCAACCAAATTTGGCTAATTTTGGCATTTTCAAATGGAACTCTTATTCTCACTCTCATTGTGCTTGGGGGTTAAATCTGAGATTAAAAAAGTAAACAGTAACTTTCTTCCGCAATCATTGTTGCATCTATCCAAACCAAAATAATTGTTACAACAACCTTGTTATTAGAGAAATTTGCCCTTGAAGTTGGTCAATTTTGAAGAAAAATTATATATTCATGTCATTTTTGGCCAGTGGGGGTTAAAATTGAAAGATCTGAGTGGTGATAGTGGAGTATCATATTATGCTCTAAATGTGTGGAAAATTTGAGCTGAATAACTGTGTAAACAATTTTGAGACATTCGAAAAATGGTGAAATTTTGAAGGTTTTGGCAGAATATTTTGAAAACACGCGTTTTCACAGATATGACGATACCGCATTTAACTAGATTTTATGACATTACATGAGTGTGCCAAATTTGGTCAAAATCGTACAACTTGTTTTCGAGCAGTTCATCAGACAAAATTACGGGAGGAAAAAAAAAAAAAATAGAGAAGAAAAATTTTGAAAAAGAAGAATAACAATAGTCTTTCCCAAACTGCGTTTGGGAAAGCCTAATTAGAATATGGGATACATATCGCTCTCACCAGTCACCACATTTATCAACAACCCCTTCCCCCCTCCATCCCCACCACCACCACCACCACACTGCCAACACACCACCAATTTCTATGTGACCCACCCTTGCGATGAAAAGAAGAACTTCAGTGTCAGGCTAATAGAAATTCTCAACACCTTTATGGTGAGCAAAACCCTACTGAATCAGACCGAAAACTCTGTCCAGGCTGAAGGCTTATTTAGGAGACTTTAACAAGGAGGGAATTGGCGAAGCATGGAGTTGGAGAAGATGTACAGCCTGGAGAGAGTAGATCACCATTAAATCACAAACCTTTTACAACAATTGTGCACACTTCTTGAGACCAGAACTCACAAAACAACAAAAGTTACAACACAAAGCCCTGAGGTGCAAGCGGTCTATGAGCTGAACATTTACAAGTTCTTATACAGTACTTTCTTAAACAAAATAGTATCCTGCAAAAAAAAAATGAATAAATTCAGACTGTTGTGCTGTGAATTCACCCAGGAACGTGGTTGGGAGGATTTAGACGATGCCATTATCTGGCATAAGAAAATTATTCAGCCTCAAAACGGCCCTGAGATTTCCTACTTATGACATCAATAAATACAATTTGGCAAAAGTTCTGTTGCCCATCATAACATTCTTATTTCAAATAAATTATGGCCCTGCAAAATTACAATTTACCCCCTCCCCCCCCCCCCACCCCCACCCATCAGCACAACCAATATTTTCAAACTAGTGTTCACAGTAAGTACTATTTACGAAGAAAATCCAGTTAATTGCCACAACTCCTTGTATTTTTATGGTCTTGTTGTGAAATTCTAGTTTATTCTCTATGCCACCACCCCCCTCCCCCACCGTCCTCTCAGGGGTTTTCTAGCAGTGCCCTTAGAAAGTACAATTAACAATTTCATGGAATGCTACGTGCAGGCTATTACCCCTTTCAAATATTTTTTCATGGTCTTGGGAGTATGAATTTCTGAATGGATCTTTTCTTTTTGTGTTTCAAAATTTCCTAATTGTGGTGAATTCTCAGTAGCAAGAAATGATTGTTTTCCAAATTTTTTTAGCGAAGATTTCTGTCTTTTTATCACTTTCAAATTTCATAATTTCATAACTCAGTAATCTGTGAAGTGATCATTTGGGTGGGGACATCAATTAAAATACCCACAGTCCCACACACTGCCTCCACTTCTTGTATTTTCAAGTACATGTAGTTTAAGCAGGTTGAAAATTTTCTGAAAGGTGGGGGAGGGGGTGGCGCAACAAATACACTCACTCACTCTCAGCGCCTCAGGTTGCAAGTAGGTTGGAAAGGTTCTTCACTTATTTATTTATTTATTTATTTTTTTTTTTTTTGGGGGGGGGGGGACATCAATCATCCCCGTCGAACCCAAATCTGTGGTTGTATTTTCAACTTGCAAGAAGGTTAGAACATTATGTAGCTTAATTTTATGTAGCCCATTGTCTTTCCATCACAAGTTTTCTTGATACCTGATTGTTACAGTGGCGGCGCCAGGATTTCAATTTTTTTTTTGGAGGGGGACTTAAGATATGGATGGGGGGGGGGGGGGGGTCCAAGGTCGAGATGCCAAGCCTTATAGATGGAGGGGGCGTCTCCCCACGAAAGTTTTCCATAATTGAAGTCCCTGGAGCCATATCTGAGCATTTCTACAACACCTTACATAATGTGTATTGTTGTGTGTCGTTTGCGGTGTGATATTGGGTGGGGAAACCACGGTCAGATAGAAATTTGAAATCTGATTTGGGCGAGGGAAAAGTGGGGGGGGGGGGGGGGGCAGCCATCCCTCCTCCTGTGGTGCCGCCACTGGATTGTTAAACGTTATGTAAAAAAGTTTTGGACCAGATAGAAATTGAATTCAGTATCAGTGAGTGTAAGTAATCAAATTTATAGAATTATTACTTTTATTCCCACGCTTTAATGTGTAGTCCCATTTTGCTGGTCGCCTGAAATTGCAAATGCATTTGCAGACTGACTGAGTTTAACTTGGATCGGACTCGGTCACTGATCAAAAACGGCACCATCTGATCTCCCTTATTTTACGAAGGAATGAGTCATGAACTATTTACTGAATGGTTTTATATTCAAAACAAAAATGTATTAACACTGCGTGTGTATCGATAATTTTCTCTTGCAATCACAGCCCGAAGACGGAAAACCGTCTTTCCTTGCCAAAATTGGTATACAACGTAACAAGAATCTCCGCGTGATGCAAAAGTGGGTCAATCCGAAAGTAGTAACAATTTTCTGTGGAGTTTCCACTGGACTGGAGTGGAGGTGCATCACTTCAAAAATGGAAAGATCGTGTTCGAAATATCATTACCATGCAGGTGCTGGTACAGTACTTTCTGATAAATAATATTAAAGTGGAAAAATCGTCCCAAAACTTTATTGCGTCAGAAAAATGGGAAAAAATTGATGATCCGAAATGTACGGGGGCACCCAACAATGAAGAGCAAAGTCTCAGGAATCCCATTGTGTGCCTCTTTTTTTTAATTCTATATTACGTATCTTCCAACGGAAATCGTCATAAGCACGAGAGGGGTAAACCCGTTGTTTACAAAAAAAAGCGGGATCAGAAATAAGAAATGCGAGAAAACATCGTCCCGTCTCGCGAAAGGAAAATACTCAAAAATTATAGAATTTCTTGCAGACACACTTGTTCTTAGATATTTTATTAACAAGCGTGCCACTTTGTGGCCTTCAACAATTTTGATTTATTTTTGTACAAAGAACTGAAGTTTGAAAGTTGAACGACAAAATTAATGTAGCGCAGCGTGCGTTTCTTTTGAGGTTTCGATTTTTGACGGAACCGAGAACCAGGTGACGCTTTTCCTGCACGCTCACCTATTCCTTTTTTTCAGAAATCTAATTCGATTTCTACCAATGAAAACAACACAATTTGATCAACTTCGACTTCTATTGTTTGTCCATGGAGTTTACTTCCGGACACAGATTTTTGGATTGGATGCTGTATTCTCAGACAAACATTTTTCTGAAATATTCTTCTAAATTTCTTATATTTTCACACATACACACACGTTACCATTATGCTCTCTTCGTTCGCGGCCTTCGGCCGCTCACTACGTTCGCTATCAGGGAATCTAATATAACGGGAAGGTCTTCTCTCTAATTACGTCATGTAATTTCCATGACGTCGTGACGCCATGTTTGTGGTGGGATTGAACACAGGTACCTGCTCCTGGACGCATACGAACTATAACGGAAAACGTTAGGAAAAATTATTGTACCTTACGCCCTTCTCACGATTATTATGACCGTTGAAGCTTGGCAAGTGGAAGACTGAGTAAAGTATTCAGACATTGTTTTCCTCCAGTTATTACAATTATGTGCACTTAAGTTATTTTTTTAAAATAAAGCAGAATAATATCATCTGAACTGGATTTTGTGTTGTTTTTTTTCAAAACCTGCCCTATGAAACAAATCAAAACACGTGGTTGTGTGTGTGTGTGTGTTGGGGTGTGGGGGGGGGGGGGGCGGTACAACATTAATTATTCATCATCTTATAAAATTATAACCAGTCCTGGTCAAAGGTTGTTTAAAGCATGTAATGTATCCTGGGCTATACAATTCATCAATGAACAAATATTGTTGGCCTTTCCCTCATCTGGATGAAATCAGAAACTCAAATTAACCACTGATTATTAACAGTTACTCAAAACTAGTTTTAGACATTTGTTTCAATTAATTTTTTATAATTTTTTCTTCTGAAACCATAGTTCATGACCCAACATTAGAGTGAGTTCAATGAGCTCGTTCCAATAAGAGGACATGTACTATGGTTTTGAAGAGAAAAATGGAAAACTGACATAAAAACTAGAATGGGGATTTTTTTGTGTGTCTTGCTCAGGCAAATATAGGTCTTTTTTCAGGTGAAGGGTTAACTGACCTGTCATATGTGACGGGTATGGTTAATTTTGGCCTATCTTCACCTGTCATATGTGAGGGGGTATGGTTAATTTTTGTCTATCTTCACCTGTCATATGTGAGGGGTATGGTTAATTTTTGCCTGTCTTCACCTGTCATATGTGAGGGGTATGGTTAATTTTTGCCTGTCTTCACCTGTCATATGTGAGGGGTATGGTTAATTTTTGCCTGTCTTCACCTGTCATATGTGAGGGGTATGGTTAATTTTTGCCTATCTTCACCTGTCATATGTGAGGGGTATGGTTAATTTTTGCTTGTCTTCACCTGTCACCAAGTCAGAAATTGGTTGAACAGTCATACATTTAAAGCCACATTAGCTGTAGCACCCCAAGTCTCTGTGGAGGTGGTGATGGTCATGGACTCATCAGGCTGATGCTGGGGTAATTTTAGTTATCCATTGGTAACCCACTATGCATGGGAACTTACACAGTCTTGAAAACTCATACACCTTGAGGCACAAGCCATGTGTT
This sequence comes from Pictodentalium vernedei, assembly GCA_031216915.1. NCBI lineage: Eukaryota > Metazoa > Mollusca > Scaphopoda > Dentaliida > Dentaliidae > Pictodentalium > Pictodentalium vernedei. The sequence goes on from CM062293.1 coordinate 508,017,898, forward strand.
TGAGTTTTCAGACCAGTATAAATTCCCATACACTCGGGGAAACCAAAAGAGTAACAAATCTATTTCCAAATAGAGAACATAGCCATTGTGCATATGTGACCTTACACACCAATAAATAAATAAATTGTATTATACACCTCCCCCTCCCCCACACCCCAAACCATGACAAAACGTTTTTTTTTATACATTTGACATTATTTGATAATGAAATGGCGCGAAAAAAACGTTCTGAGCAGAAAATTACATTTGGTGGAGATTGTCTGTAGAAAATTAGCAGACAGTGTGCCTAAGGGGGTGGGTCCCTCGGGGGCTCAACCATCGTTGGGGGGAGGGGGGGATATAGTCCCCAACATGACAAACAAGTCATTGTTAATCTGGATAATAATTTTGTAACTGTCTTTTTGTTAACAGTAAAAACATCGGCATCAGGAAAGACAAAATCAATTACTTTTTTGTAAAAGGTGTATTTCATGCCACAAAATGAAAAAAGAATAGTGGCCATTATGGCATTACAAGACAAAGTGATCGAGAAAAGTTGAGAAAATAATGCGAGATATAGGGTTTACTTTTGTCGTCTTGTGTCGTCGGCGTCACACTTACTTTTATCCGCAACTCCTCTTTAATCCAATAAATGGATTTTTAATGAAACTTTCAGGGATGCTTCCTTGCATTATATCATTGTGCACCTCTTATTTTATTTTTCGAGCCGATGTATTTTTTTCAGAGTTATGCCCCTTCTCGACTTAGAATTCTGTCTGAAATGCCTTTGAGTGTAAAAATCCTCAGTCGTTGTCAGGCGGATCTTAATGATATTTGGTATGCATATGAACTCAGTTGTGTGTGTGTGTGTGTGGGGGGGGGGGGGGGGGGGGGGGGGTATCCGCTTACAGTCGTTATTGTCCACTTAATTTTGCTCTAGAGTCATGCACCATTTTTGACATATAGTGATTACTTTTGTCATGCGTCATTTGCGTCACACCTACTTTTATCTGCAAACTCCTCTTTAGCCAAAGAATGGATTTTAATGAAATTTTCAATGCTTCTTCATTACATAATGCCTTTGTGCACCTCCTATTTTATTTTTATACCCCACTTCGAAGAAAAATGGGGAGGGGGTATACTGGATTACATGCGTCCGTCTGCCTGTCCGCCCGTGTGTGAGTCCGTCCTCGAATATTCATAACTTAATTCATTTATGCTTCATCAGTCCAGCACTGCAGTAGGGGTATGGATTGCCTTCAGCAATAACTATTGTTTGATCTGATGTGTTTTGGGGGTTTCCCATAGCAAAACATGGTTTTTGCCATTCCAATATGAGGTGGGGGGAGGGGTGCACATCGTTTATCCGCAACTCAACTTTAACTTGTGAATGGATTTCAATGAAACTTTCACAGAATGTTTATCACATAATGGCAGTGTGCACCTCCTATTTATTTTTTTGATCTGATGTATTTTTGGAAGTTCCCCATAGCAAAGCACAGACTTTGCCATTTGAATAAATGCTGATGGGGGAGGAGAGGGGGAGCAAGTCCTTTTTTTAACAATTTGATGCAAAAGATATTTCTCTTGCAAATTCATCATCAAATAATGTCAAATCGGTGATTTTTTAGGCCATGTAGGATTGGGGTATCCAGGCCTGGATATCTTCCTGTTTCAACCAAATGTAACTCAATATCGAAAGCTGAAACAAACCTTTCTGCTCAAAACATTTTTCTCACCATATCAATTATCAAATAATGCCATTTGTGTAAAAATGTTTTTTTCTTTGTCATGGTAGGGATATCACCTCTCACCCCACTCGAATCCACCCTAACCCTAGTGTTCATAACTGAAACCAACTTTTTCTGCCAAGAGCACTTTTCCAGACCTGGATATCTTCCAGGTCCTATTCCAACCATCAACTCCAGATATGTTGAAAGTTGAGACCCATTTTTTCTACCGAAAAACAGTTTTCTCACCATATCGTGGTCAAATATTCTTAAATGTGAGAAAAATCTTTATCTCTATCTATATCTCTAACCTCCCATTCCAACCAACCCTAACTCAGTGTTTATATCTGGAACCAGTTTTCCTGTCAAGAACACATTTTTCTTGCCATTTTATTTTCAAAATATGTAAAATGAGTGGATTTCTTTTTTCGCATGGCAGTGCCCCCGCAGTAAGTAAGTTCTGTTTCACTGGTAAAATAGGACCCAGTCACCAATGCTTGGGGTGGAAGTCCTCTAAAATGTGCAGCATGGGTATAAACGATTGAATTCAACTTGACTTTATCTCCATGCTGTGGTGTGATGATTAGCCAGTTGGCATAAATATGTGGCCCTAAACACCAATAAATAAATAAATTCGTGGTAGTGGAAGGATGGGTGGTATCAAGACCTTGATTTCTCCACCCGCACTCCCTCCCCATTCCAGCCAACCATAACTAAGTGTTCATATTCGGAAAGTCTTTTGGCGCAAAACATTTTCTTCGCCATTTCATTATCAAATACTGTCAAATGTGGGACATTTTTTTTTTGTCATGTTGAGGTGGGGGAGAGGGGAGGATATCCAGACTCCCACCCCAATGACCACACATTCCAACTAACACAAACTCATTTATATCTCCAGTGGCGTAGATAGCTTTTCACTGGCGGAGGGGACAAGCCCAAAATTTTCCGACAGACCGAAAATTTTCCGACAGTGTAACAACAACAAAAACCCAAACAAACAGAAAGAATCTGTTGTTCACTGCAAATGTACTGAAAATTGATCTTTTTTACCCAAAATTTACCCAAAATGGCATGTTTTTATCCCCAAAGCCAGCATTTTAATGTTATTAGGCATAAATTCGCCTAAAAATGGTCCCAAAAAAATTCCGACAAAATCTACGCCACTGTATATCTCAAACCAATTTACCTGCCCAAAATATTCAAATCAGTAAAAAAAAGGTGGGGGTGGGGTGGGGGGAAGCTGATCTTGGCCCATCACAAACCACCATCGAGAATAACTAAGATAGTTCTGTCTTCAGCAGCTCCCACTCGACAGGTTCGAACAGAAAAATTCACAGGTTGGTTTGCCATGATTAAATAATATATTGCTACCCCCCCCCCCCCCCCAAGCAAAACAAATGTTCATGCCACTTTGTACACCACTACCACAAGATGTGGTTTTGAGGCAAATCTGTTATAAAAAAAAATGACTGGAGGATAACCACTTATGACCTAAATCTTGGCGTCATTTCTTGGAAAGTTCACCCAAACAGCTTGACAAGAACTGATCTTTATGGGTTAGAACCACCACCAAAAGAAATGTAGCATAAATTGTCTTGTGGAATTTATTCTATCGCACATTCCATCACGTACTGTATGAAAGAATGGAAGCTGTTTTGTTACAATGTATCCCTCCGAATATGACATCAGTAATGTGAGAGATTCAAATTGTTAACAATGTTGGCCCACACTAGAACAACAATGTGTTAATGTCTTGTTGAAAGGCTCACTGACGTTTCGCTTTTTAAAAGCTATTTCAATCTTTCCAGTACAATAAAACAGTTGTTAATAATTTAATAACTTTTCTGACCATCAATTTTACTTTTTGCCATTGTGGAACAGACAATGGTTGTGTGTAGGTTTTTTCTGTTGTATTGCGAAATTCCGAAGGGTCAACAGGTGCGCCTTTCAGCAGTAACTGTTGCCTGCAGTGGACCTCTTTTACGGGCCTGCTGACCAAGTTACTGTTGCAAGAGACATTGATGTTGAAGTTGAAAGATTTACATTTTCACCGAGGCTCATCGCCTTGGAAGTTGGAGTTTGTGTTGTGTGCAGTTTTGTAATTTGTTACACCAATTGTCTTCTGTGATGAGATTCTGTGGTAAACATTTATGGAACTGCTGACTTTGTGACCAGACAGCCACGCATTGCCATTAGTGTTGGATAATAAACGTTATTTCTTGTTGTAATGCCACTGCCAGTGGTACGCAGAGTGGTTAGTGACACCTACACTAGTCTCTAGTGACAGTGAAGGCTACTAAACTTAGCTCACAAGACTTGCCGAGTCTGCTCATGAAATTAAAAGTACCTAACTCGTCTAACCCGACCTACTTTTTTGTGTACTACGACTAATCAACTTTGAAAGAATAGATGGGACGCTGCAGAAGCTGAACTTTTTTCATTCTGAGGATTTAATTTGGAGAGATATTTCTCAAAATTTCAAATGACGGGACAGGACAAAGGTGGGTTCAACCTCACTTGTCTTGAGCAATGAGCAGGTCGGGGAAATATTCCAGTCGAGCTATTTCAGCTCGTTCCGGGTGGGTTACTTTAAGTTTAACTCGATCGAGCTGTACCTCAAAATAAGGGGAACTTAGGAAAAGTGTTTTTATCGTACAGGACTTTGTCCCATCACAAACCACCATCGAGAATAAAGGCCAAAACGTTATTATTACTAATGATAATAATAACTATTAAGATATTATTTCTTGTCTGCAGCAACTCCCACTCGACAGGTTCGAACAGAAAATTCGCAGGTTGATTTGCCATGAATAATTAATGTCATATTGGCTAATTATTAACTTGTTTAGCGTTGTGCAGTTAATGCCATGGTATAACATGTTACATTTCATTCAACTCTCATTTAAATTAACAGTCAAGTTGTAACTCTCGATGGTGGTTTGTGGTGGCCTGTAGGCCGAAGTCCCGCTCGACAAAAACTATTATTTCGCCTTATTTTTTACAGCTCGATTGAGCAAAATTAACTCGATCGAGCTAAAATAGTTCGATTGGAAATATTCGTAGACCTGTTAAGCCGTGAAACCACCCACGAACGATTATAAAATGTCAGGGCCCATCATAACATTACAAATACTATTAATAAAGTATTATAATAATAGTGTAACTATTAGTAACTATACTTTAGATACGCAACGCAAATTGATTTCCGTGTTCAACCTAGTAAATACCTAGCTGAAGTTTTCGAAGGGCGCGTTATACTCTAATGTTTATAAATCATCCAATTTTACCCCAACTTGCCCCAAATTGATATTTTACATTTAAATAACCTCTATATACCATAGTATGCCCTTTATTTTGCCTAATATGCCTTATTTTTCTACTGCTCGGTTCTGCTTGTTATATCCCGGTATTTAGTATGACCCATTTTTGGGGCCTACTTCGGCATTCTCGCCAATCTCGGCGCCCATTTTTATTAAACAGAATGGTAAAATGCCATTTTCTCAAGTTCCTCTGACAGGCTCCGAAAAATAAAGAAAACAGTTGGGCTGTGTGCGGTTTTTGTGAATCATGGTGACAATCGGCCAATGGCCGAACCCAGTCAAAGTCAAACGCAAATACGCCAATTCAACTCATTGCCATTGGGACTAAATCCTATTTAGTTGTCAAGAAATATTTTCCTCCAATCCCAATAAACATTTCAAAGGTTATACTCTTCAAGTAGGTACACACTGTTTGTAATAATTAATGTCAATAATATGTCGTGCCAACTGAAATGATGAAGGAGAAAAAAAATGGTTGTATGCGTTTTTATTTACAAACAAAATCGAAAGTGGAAGAAATCCCACCACAAACATGGCCGCCAAATTACACGATTTGATTGGAGTAAACCTTCCCGTTATTTATAGATTCGCTGATGGTATATAGAAAAATGATAAAATCATGGACACGTACCTATTACCTATGCTCGCCTATCCAGGGGTGGATGACCATTTCTGGGGCTGGAGTGAAGGATGATTAGAGTCCATAACGGCTATGAAATGTCCTTAGCGGTTATAATTTGAATAGTTGAATTTATGGTCTCTGTTGACCTCGGGGTGTTTATTGATGAAGCTATCTATAGCGTGTTTGACTTTGTCGTCATACCCAGGGCCTTCACGTGGGCGGTGAGTTTCTGTTTCTGTTCCTTTGGCCCTTGTGGTTTAAGTGGTGGTGGTGGTGGTTGGTTGGAGCTTTCTTTCCCTTCCTCTGGTGTGGACCAGTGCGGGTCGGCGGGCCCGCGAAAGGTGCTACCACTCCCAGAGGTGGGTTTCATCAAATACTTGACGGTGAGCTGAACGCAGCCACTCCCAATATGTACTTCAAAGTTGAGAGGTGAACAGGCGTCCAACAACATCAGGGATTCCTCAATTTTTTTCAGCAGGAAATCCCTGGCTAATTAGTTAAAGAACTCGTAAATACTCAGTTTCCAAAAAAGCAAAGAAAATGGCAGAATGAAATGAATTAAATAATGGTGCCGTTTTCGCAGACTGAACTGGTGCCGTTTTCGCCAACCCATGGTGCCGTTTTCTCCAGTGCAATTGGTGCCGTTTTCGCCACCATTGGTGCCGTTTTCGCTCACTTGGTGACGTATTCGCCAGGTGCAGTTTTCGCACGGTGCCATTTTCGCTATAACCCCTCTCTACGTTCAATGCGTAGTCAGCTTACTGCAAACGAGTGACGTCGTTGATAAACAGCTTGTCAGTTGCATGATATTATCCTCTTTCGCGCAAGATGGAGCTTTCTGATCGAAGGAATGGGTCCCCCGACAGTCCTAAACTACCGAAAAATGATGCAACAATCTTTCGTCATTAAAAATCATTTAATGAACGCTGACTGATTGTCAAAATAGATGAATTTAAAGAGCGTACCCAATCCAGTCATTGTACGTGCTCATCGAAAATGGAGGAATATTGTACGATTAATCCGTTAATTACCACCTTGTCGGTTTTCCAAGATGGTAGGCTGAAGTCTCGATTTCACCAGACCATCAGAACTCGTCGATTTATGATCCACCTGCGAAGAAAGTCTCGACTTCAATACACCACTTCGGAACCCACATGGTGGTAATGACCTATACTATTCAAACAAGTAGGAGATATTGGAAAAAAGTGAGGTATATGAAAAATATGTTTATATATTCATCAAAAAGTCAGTTGAGGCAATGCAATCAATGAATGATTTCAGCGCTAGTTGGATGTCTGACAGGCACACATCCCACGCACTGAGCTGTACAAGACATGGACGGACAATCATAGAATTTACCACATTCAGTCCAAGACCTCAATACTCTGTAAATCCTCCTCATTTCGCGACACTAGCGCGTATCCGACGTGGCATAGTCCTCACCAAACATCCGATATCAGGTTGACTAATGTTATTTTATTCTTCCTGTAGTGCAGCGGCGAGTTCCTGGACATTGGTAAGAGGCTGCTGGTGTTGTCGTAGGTGCCTGTCAAACATATCCCAGACGTGCTCGATTGGTGAAAGGTCTGGACTTAGTGCAGGCCATGGCAGTGTAGTAATGCTCTGCTCCTGGAGGAACTATGTTGCGGCACGGGCCCTGTTGGGTTCTTGCATTGTCATCTTGGAAAATGAATCGACGGCCCTGACGTCGCGCAAATGGCACCACATGAGCTGCTAACGTGTTGTCACGGTAGTACTGCCCTGTGACACGCTCTTGTGTGACATGTAATGCTGTTCTGCCTATCATGGTTATGGCTCCCCACGCCATGCCCGATCCACCACCAAAACGATCGTGCTGCCTAACGGTTACGTCATGGTATCGGTCACCGCCGCCGCCACACTTTGTTTCGGCTGTCTGGAATCGAGAGTGAACCTCGGTTCGTCGGAAAACATGACGTGCTTCCACCGATGATTGTCACAGTGCTGTCGTGCTCCACACCAGTTACGCCTTGCTGCGATGTGACATTCAGTCAAACGTGGAATTATTCGAGGTCGTCAAGCGTACAAATTCCAGCTGTGCAGGCGATTTCGGATAGTCTGAGCACTGACTCCCACATCTGTCGCTCGGTTCAGCTGCTGTCCAATTTCTGAGGCACTTTTTATGGCGGTTACGTAATGCTGTGGTTCGGATGAAACGGTCCTGGTTAGCAGCTGTCGCTTTTGGACGCCGTGACCGACGTCTGTGATCAACATTGCCTGTCTGTCGGTAACCGTGACCACAACCTGCTAATCCCCGATTGAGTAACGTTGAGAATTTTTATTGTAATGTTCATAAACCATATAATTAATCAATATCTGAAATTTCAAATTAACTTCAGTTCCATTTTTAAAAATGCTTTAAAAAATAAAAAAATAAAAATGATTTTTTTTTTTGTGGCGAATTCTGTTTATTTGTGGGAGACCAATTAGGTTTACCACCAAAAACGTTTGGTTTGAATAGATTGGTAAGGAATATAAGATTCGGTTGCTGGACAAAGCCCCTGTGGTCTAAACCCCCTGTACCATCAGACCAAACAGAATAAAATAAAGTAAACTAGTTGTTTGTTCCCGTAAATTAACGCAAAGAAGTGACTTCAATCCACAACATTCAGTTAATTAACCACAAACGAGACAAGTTAATAATACATACAGTACGTGGAGAGTGGATTGTTATCACCCAAGCTATAACTTTCAAACTTTGTACATATCGACAAAAAACACAAGCAATGTTTCAGCCAATGGACCTCCGGGTTTAAACTGGCTGAAACTTTGCTGGTGCTGGTTATGCTTTGCAGCAAATTTGCATTTATTGCTCGGGTGGAATCTCCACTCTGTGGGTGATTTAGTGATAATACACCCTCCACGTACTGTACATGTAGTACGCGTTCCTTATTCAATATATAGCACACAGATTATTTATTGAGTGCAAGTGGTATGCAATGTGGTTTTGGGGCCTCATTTGGGGGATCTCATCGGGGGATCTCGGAAGTGACGTCATGTCACGTGACCCAGTGGCGCCATGTTGTGTTGTCATGGTAACCCGCGTGAGCGGCCATGTTGTGACGTCATCTCTATAGTGATACGTGGTGTGAGTGCGCATGCGCAGCGCGTGTTGTTAGGGTGATACGTGTTTCGGTCGGCCATTTTGTATACTGGAGGCCGCTATCTTGGTTCTTATGGTAGCACGTGATTGCTATGTTACCCCATTGTTCTGCAATGGGACGTGGTATGTTCGAAGGGTATGTTCGATTGTAGAAGAGTAAATCTAATTACCACAAACAACCCGACAATCCCTCCAAATCACCAAAATCCACCCAAAATCACCGAAATTGACTTTATTTCCCCAATTTATCGGCTTAGAACGTAGTGCTATAGTACCAAGGGGTCCCCTGGGGGCGTGTTCGATTGAACTAGAGTATTTTTCTGGTTCGGATTTTTCTCAAATCCTCGTTTACTTTGTAGAATTACCCAGATAGACCCGATCACCCTTACAAACCACCAAAATCTCCACCAAACCACCCAAACGGACATGTGAACCCCCATTTTGGGCATATAAAAATAACACGTTATGCTATAGTACCAAGGGGTACAGGGGTATGTTCTACTGAATAGGAGTACAGGACCTGATTTTCCCAGAATCCCATTTTTAATGCCTACTGCATATGTTTCTCTATAACTAACAGTCTATCCAGTTCAAACTATCTCTGGTTCTCTCGTCCAAGTCTTATAATTACCAGTGCTTGATTTATCATAATGCAGTTATCTCCCTTGTGTATATCAAAAGTATTCCCAAACCCAATAAGCAATCGAGCAGTTACTGATAAACCATTGCTCGAATGACTCGAATCCCACCGAGCAAATGAGCTTTAGAGTAATTGCTCGGTCGAGTGACTCGGCATATTGCTCAAACGACTCGAATCCCATCGAGCAAATGAGCCAACGAGCAATTGTTCGTTCGAGTGACTCCTCGAACGACTCTTAGACTCATTTCAGAAAAAAGGGATTCCATGGCCATAGGGAATATACCAACCATACTCTGCTGCCGTCCTGTATTACCAGGCATTGACCCCACCCCTGAATACCGCTCAATAATATGAAGCATCTGGTGGATCAGTAGTACCAAAGGACAGCAAGAGACCTATAGGGATATGTACAGCCTATGCTATTCTACCGTTCTAAACTACCAAGCATTACCCCCACCCCCACAAAATCGCTAGGTCTACCATAACGTACTATATATACCAGCCATATAATAAAACAAAGCAATCGGTTGGTTAATAGTACCAAGCACTAACAGGGGCCTATAGTTGTATATACCGCCATACTATAGTACCGTTCTAAACTACCAGGCAGTACCCCTACCCACAATACCCCTATGCCTAGCATTGCATACTACCCATACCAGTCACAGGATAACATAAAGCATCAGGTGGATTAATAGTACTAAGGACCAGCAAGAGACCTATAGGGATATGTACAGCCTATAATAGTATCCTCAGATAAGTATCCTATAAAAGGTATCCTCGATAGGTATCCTCGAATAATACAATACCAGGCCAAGGGTATCCTCAAATACCGAGATGAGGCTAAGAGTAGTAGTAAATTATGCCTCATTGAGGGATTTTTAATGGTCCTCATAACCTCAAAATTCAATGAGGCTATGAGGGATAATAAATGAGGACTCATTGAGGGCTTTTACATAGCCATCATGGCCTCATACGACAAATAAGGGATTCCACAGTCACAGGCGTTTTCCAAAATGGGATACCATAGGATATACCTGTTAAATACTGAAATGAGGATAAGAGTCGTAGAAAATTTTACCTTATTAAGGGATTTTTCAAGGTCCTCATAACCTCAAAATTCAATGAGGCTATGAGGAATAATAAATGAGGACTCATTGAGGGCTTTTACATAGCCCTCATGGCCTCATACGACAAAAAGGGCTTCCTTAGCCACAGGTGTTTTGCAAAATTATGGGATTCCATGGGATATGGCGATTGGATATAGTCTTTTGTTATACACAAGGGAGATAACCCTGCATACAGATTATGGGAAATCAAGCAATCTGATTGGTTAGTTATAATCTAGATAAATGAAACAACAAGAGTACTTAGAATAGGGTCAGAACTAACAAGAATAGACCAGGAATTGCTAAATATAGCAATAATAAGGTAAACTGTTCCAGTTGATAGGCTCTTCTACGCTACTGGAGTATACGCTACAATAAAGGAACATGGCCAGATAAACGATAACTATTGCATATATAGATAGAGGCAGAGAATTCTGGGTAATGACCAAAGGAACGTGTCTTTTAATGGGAAAAACGTCATGGGATAGGGATCCAAAAAGGGATTCTGGGAGAATTCTAAGCCAGAACATTACTCCTGTTCAATCGAACGCACCCCGGTGCCCCCTTAGTACTATAGCACTACGTGCTAAGCCGATAAATTGGGGAAATAAAGCCAATTTCGGTGATTTTGGGTAGCTTTTGGTGATTTGAAGGGATTGTCGGGTTGTTTGTGGTAATCAGATTTACTCTTCTACAAAGGAACACACCCCCGAACATACCCCTGTCTTGTTAGAAGCCATTGGTAACATAGCAACCACGTGCTGCCATAGAAACCAAGATGGCGGCCTCTAGTATACAAAATGGACGACGGAAACACGTATCACCCTAACAACACGCGCTGCGCATGCGCACTAACAACACGTGTCACTATGGAGATGACGTCACAACATGGCCGCTCACGCGGGTTACCATGACAACACAACATGGCGGAACTAGGTCACGTGACATGACGTCACTTCCGGGGTCCCCCACCGGGGTCCCCCAACCTATCCCTCAAACGTGCATGACATACTACTCATGTTCATATTTCTCAGGGAATTCCCAAACAAAACACACCAATAGTCAAACAAATTTTTAGGTTCTAAAAGTCCTCAAATCATCCTCTTTATTGATCTGGAACATTCAACAGTAATGCAAAATGTCAGTAGACTTCTTCAAATGTTTATTGAAACAATATATTTCCCCAAGACTGCTTAGTTTTGGGAATTACATAATTTCCGAGCGCAACTTTTCAAGGCAGGTAAATCTAATTAAAATATTTACAACAGTTATACCTATGAGCAAACCCAACCCTACCAAAGATACAGTTACCTCTTTCATGTGATGAAAAACTCATTTCTGCAATAGAATTCAACTTTTGGCTTCTGTCTAGTCCAAAGCATGGACAATTTGTTCTTTTGAAGAGAACTGTCCAATCTGTGTCAAATAGGCTTAAAAACTGTTATTGCCTCCGACAGAATTTCTACTCTGTTACCCAATAAGTTGGGAGGGATAAGAATTCACAGCTTTCTTTGAAACTACCCAAATCCCAAAATAAAACTAAAATCTGAATCAGCACACAAAACCCTTTCACAAAATCTGTTTTAATTAATCATACAGCAAGATAAATAGGGCCCCACCACCATGAAACAATATGTCAATTTTGTTTCAAGATTGGGGTTGTGCAGGGCTTATAGTTCCTCTAAATTTGGGAGAATCCATTTGGATTCTTGCGGAAATCGTTCCGAGAATTCAGACCTGCTATGGGCCAGGATCCTATTAGGTCAGTATGATTGAACCCCTGTTGCATACTGATAATACATGTTAACCCTTTACCCAATACAGCTTTTTTAATTTTTACAACACAACTACTGATTTTTACCCCCCCCCCCCCCGGGGCCTTAATCGCTCACCTGACGAGGTGGTTCAGAGAAGAATTTGGGCCAGATTCAGTTAGTCAAGGTTCATGGACACTACATAGGAATGATGTTATGAAATTATTCATAATTCTAGTGTCCATGTCAGATGATTATTAGCATAGGTCTTCCTGATTGCTTCCATTTCTGACAGCTGTAGACAAGTACTGCCAAACTTCCAAGGGTTGTTGTGTCACTGCACTTTGAAAGGCAAATTTTATGGAAAAGCTCTAAGGAATGGATTTGAACATTTATGAACAACCTCAAACCTAACCCACCCCTGCCCAAATATTAAGCCACAGACCTGAAATGAACAAACTCAAATCTCCCCCCCCCCCCCGACCCCCTTCCTGCGATACCAAATATGAAAGGGTTCTGACTGGCAGGAGCCAAACTGGAACAAATTTACATCTGACCTCCCCAGAGATGTCGTACACCAAATCTGTTTTAATTAATCATACAGCAAGATAAATAGGGCCCCACCACCATGAAACAATATGTCAATTTTGTTTCAAGATTGGGGTTGTGCAGGGCTTATAGTTCCTCTAAATTTGGGAGAATCCATTTGGATTCTTGCGGAAATCGTTCCGAGAATTCAGACCTGCTATGGGCCAGGATCCTATTAGGTCAGTATGATTGAACCCCTGTTGCATACTGATAATACATGTTAACCCTTTACCCAATACAGCTTTTTTAATTTTTACAACACAACTACTGATTTTTACCCCCCCCCCCCCCCGGGGCCTTAATCGCTCACCTGACGAGGTGGTTCAGAGAAGAATTTGGGCCAGATTCAGTTAGTCAAGGTTCATGGACACTACATAGGAATGATGTTATGAAATTATTCATAATTCTAGTGTCCATGTCAGATGATTATTAGCATAGGTCTTCCTGATTGCTTCCATTTCTGACAGCTGTAGACAAGTACTGCCAAACTTCCAAGGGTTGTTGTGTCACTGCACTTTGAAAGGCAAATTTTATGGAAAAGCTCTAAGGAATGGATTTGAACATTTATGAACAACCTCAAACCTAACCCACCCCTGCCCAAATATTAAGCCACAGACCTGAAATGAACAAACTCAAATCTCCCCCCCCCCCCCGACCCCCTTCCTGCGATACCAAATATGAAAGGGTTCTGACTGGCAGGAGCCAAACTGGAACAAATTTACATCTGACCTCCCCAGAGATGTCGTACACCAAATATTAAAGCATTAAACTAGTGGGTCTGAAGAAAAAGATTTTTAAAGAAATTTTCTCATGTTGCTTTGAGTTAATTTGCACTCCCATAATGAGCCCATATATTAACCCATAGATTTGGCTTGAACAAACATGAATCTGACCCCCTTGGAGATGCTGTAAGCCAAATACGAAAGGATTCTGACTGGTGGATCTGAAAAAAATAGAGTTTTAAAGAAATTTCCCCATACTGCACTAAGTTAAACTTCGGGCTTCAATAGATAGACCAAATATTAACCCAGAGACCCAATTCAAACAAACTTCAATCTACCCCCCCCCCCCCCCCCCCCCGCCCACCTCCCCCCCCCCCCCACACTAGAAATGTTGCATTCCAAATATGAAAGCATTCTGACTGGTAGATCTGAAGGAGGTTTTCAAAGAAATTTCCTCATGTTGCACTGTTGATATTTGGGTGCCCATAGGGAGCCCAAATATTAACTCAGGGAATTGATTTGAACAAACCTGAACCTATCCCCCCACCCTCCAGCCCTAGAGATGCTGTATACCAAGTATCAAAAGATTCTTATACATGGTTCTGGAGAATTTTTTTTTCAATTTTGGAAAACAATTTATGCATGCTATCAGAGAAATGCTTGGGGCCCCCTGTGGGTGTGGCAACGTTAGTTGAACAAACTGGAATTCATATATGATAAGGAACACGAATATCAAATTTGGTTCAATTCGGCTCAGTTGTTTATGAGGAGAGGTTGGTAATGTAAAGTTCACGCCAGACAGGATGGACTGATGGTGGACAGACAGAAAGTCATCATTTAAGCGCCCCCTGACTTACAGTCAGTTGAGCTAAAAATAAACAATATTCATCAAGCGTAATAATTATGGATGTTACTAGAACCGGCTGGTGAGAGCCGGTTCCAATGACAGCCATATTTGTACAAATTTTATTGCCAGTGTCACAATATTTCAGGTCATGTTAGTGTTGTATTGGTTAATTTGCTGCCTTTGTGTTAGGTAAAGGGTTAAACTGACTCAGTTCTTTTCATGTGAATCCTAGCAGCAATGTTACGAGAAGCTACATGGTTTCTCACTGGTTTTGTTGCACGGATCTCTACGGGAAACGATTCTCTGATTCTTATAAGCCCTGGCTGAGGCTATATAATCCACCAATATCAATAGAAAGTGCCATTTTATCCCAACAAATGATGTCAAATATTCTTTTACCTGGTGATGAGGTAAATTATAGCCCTGGATGTACCCCTCGCCACCAAGCTCTCAGTATGCATTTTTTCCTAAAACAATAGGCCCCAGGGGGCCTGAGGGTGCCCACCTGTACATGGTAACCTAAATATCAACCCAGAGAATTGATTTCAACAAGTTGCATCTACTCCTCCTAAGAAAAGCTTGTACCAAATATCCAAAGATTCTGACAAGTGGATCTAAAAAAATGATTTTTAAAGAATATTCCTCATATTGAACCGAGTTATAATTCGGGCTCCCACAGGGAGCCCATATATGAACCCAGGGACTTGGCTTTAACAAACTTGAATCTTGCCTCCTAAGGATGCTGCATAAAAAATATCAAAAGCATTCATCTGCTGGACCTGAAGAAGCTGTTTTAAGAAAATTCCTCATTTCGAACTAAGTTACAATTCAAGCTCCCACAGTGAGCCCAAATATGGACCTAGGGACATGGCTTTAACAAACTTGAATCTCACCCCTCTAAGGATGCCGCACACCAAATATCAAAACATTCCAACTGCTGGATCTGAAGAAGATGATTTTTAAAGAAAATTCCTCATTTTGAACTAAGTTACAATTCAAGCTCCCACAGTGAGCCCAAACATGGACCTAGGGACATGACTTGAACAAACTTGAATCTTGCCTCCTAAGGATGCTGCATAAAAAATATCAAAAGCATTCATCTGCTGGATCTGAAGAAGATTTTTTAAGAAAATTCCTCATTTTGAACTAAGTTACAATTCAAGCTCCCACAGTGAGTCCAAATATGGACCTAGGAACATGGCTTGAACAAACTTGAATCTCACCCCCCTAAGAATGCTGCATACCAAATATTAAAACATTCTGACTGCTGGATCTGAAGAGGAAGATTTTTAAAGAAAATTATTCCTCATTTTGAACTAAGTTATCATTCGGGCTCCCACAGTGAGCCCACATATTGACCTAGGGACATAGCTTGAACAAACTTGAATCTCACCCCCCTAAGGATGCTGCATACCAAATATCGAAAAATTCCGACTGCTGGATCTGAAGAAGACTTTTAAAGAAAATTCCCCATTCTGAACTAAGTTATAATTCGAGTTACCACAGTGAGCCCAAATATGAACCCAGGGACTTGGCTTGAACAACTTGAATCTCACCACCTAAGCATGCTGCATACCTAATATCAAAAGATTCGGCTGCTGGATCTTGAGAAGAAGATTTTCAAAGAAATTTGCCTGAAATGCACTAAGTTCAAATTTGGGCTCCTATACTGAGCCCAAATATGAACCCAGGGGGCCGATTTGAACAAACTTGAATCAGATCCACCCCACAATGTTGCATATCAAATATCAAAAGATTCTGCCTGCTGGATCTGGAGAAGAAGATTTTTAAGAAATTTGCCTGAAATGCACTAAGTTCGAATTCGGGCTTCTATAGTGAGCCCAAATATGAATCCAGGGGGCTGCTTTGAACAAACTTGAATTAGATCCACCCCACAATGTCGCATACCAAATATCAAAAGATTCTGCCTGCTGGATCTGGAGAAGAATATTTTTTAAAAATTTGCCTGAAATGCTTCTATAGTGAGCCCAAATATGAATCCAGAGGGCCGATTTGAACAAACCTGAATCAGATCCACCCCACAATGTTGCATACCAAATATCAGAAGATTCTGCCAGCTGAATCTGGGGAAGAAGATTTTTTAAGAAATTTGCCTGAAATGCACTAAGTTTGAATTCGGGCTCCTATACTGAGCCCAAATATAAACCCAGGGGGCGGATTTGAACAAACTCGAAACAGATCCACCCTACAATGTTGCATACCATGTATCGAAAGATTCTGCCTGCTGGATCTAGAGAAGAAGATTTTTTAATGTTTTTCCCATTGCCTACAGTGTTAAAAAGTGTTTTCAAAGTCCCGAAACTGTACCCTATGATAAAACCGATGGCAATTTTTTGGACCAATCCTTTCTGTTGGTCATAAGGAAGCTTCACACCAAATAAAAATTCTCAGTGCCGTGCAGTTTTGGAGATATGGCGTTTTACTTTTTTTTCTATTTTTAGCTCCTGCGGTTTCCACACGGCTACAGAAAAAGAAAATTTGGCATAAACTGGGTACTTATGACCCAATAAGCCCTCACATAAAATTTGATTCAAATCAGCCTCTCGGTTCGGAACATAGAAATTTTGGGCGGGGCCAAATATTTTGCCCCTCCCATAACTACGCCAAATATAGCCCATCAAACTTCGCTTAAAGAAATCCAAGTCTGCACCTTAAAAGGAAGCTGCATACCATATATCAAGTCAAGTCACTGCTACTGCTGGTTGATGAGAAGATTTTGGTGCCCCTTGGGGGCATGGCACCACCCAGGAGAAGGGGGCAACTTCATTTGAACAAATCTGAATTGGCATTAGGTAATAAACATTTACCCAACATTTGAATAATGTAAAGTTAACGCCGGACGGACGGCGGACAGAATGTGATCAGTAAAGCTCCCACTGAGCTTTGCTCAGGTGAGCTAAAAAACTATATTAATTTATAAATAAATTGATGGTGACATGAATTTCCCATTATTTTTTAATCACATTTTTGCTTCTGAACACATTTCACATTGTGTTTGATATTTTGTAATCTTTGTAAGAAAAAGCCTAAGTTTTCTCAGTTAAGGCACCTCGAGTCATAAAACAGTGATTTTTTCCAACAGAATGACCAGTACCTGCTACTGTGGTGTCTCATGACACTGTTAAAATTCCTAAAATCATCAAATATTGATTCATTAGTGCTGTGCTTGTGCTGCAAATATCCACAAGTGCACTTTCACTATTTTGGTTTTAATCCCCACAGGCACACATTCTGTCAAAAGGAGTGAAATTGTAGAAAATATGTTCACAAAGAGGACAGGTTACAGTACAGTCGCTGTGGTCGGGTTGTAATACACGCGTGGGCAGTGATATCCACTCATGCGTTTACCAGTCAATAAAAATCATGATCTACAAAATTTTAATTGATGAAGCACCGGGTTCTACCTGGTGCTTCATTATTTAAATTTTTGATGATTATTCCTATAGTTAGTGTTTGGCATCAAATATTATTGTATGAATTTGTATCCGTGGAAATATTGCCCATCCATGGAAAGTGAGCAGTACACTGCCACTGTACTGTATTTGTTTCAAGTGTATAATATACTCTTTGATGTTTAATATACTTGTGATAGGCTGGGTCCAAAGTACTCAGTACTCGTAGTACTCAAGTACCACTTTTTGGATAAAATACTCAATACTTGCCAGCCCAGATTTTTGTATGTCTGTGTGTGTGTGTGTGTGTGTGTGTGTGTGTGTGTGTGTGTGTGTGTGTGTGTGTGGGTGGGTTTGTCTTACCAACTTGACGAGGTAGTTAAACAAAAAAGTTTGCGTGTTTTGTCTTACCGAGGTACAAAAGACAAAAGAAACCCTTTACCTCGGTTGTTTTCCCAAACTGTACCGTGTGTGTGTGTGTCTGTCTCTGTGTGTGTGTGTGCGGGGGGGGGGGGGGTGAAAGATAGCTGCAAATTATTTAAAATGTTGACCCAGGCAAATGAAAAGCAAAGAAACATTTCATCTGAAGGACAGACAGACAGACATGCAGTAACAAATTTGGGAAGCCTAAATAAAAGTAGTGACTAAGTTAAAATGAAAAATATAGATAGAAGAGCCAGGGCAATGTTGTCAAACAGAAAACAAACAAGAGCCTGATGGCATTCACCTGACATGGTAGCCTAAATATCAACCCAGGGAATTTATTTGAACATTTAGTTGCATCTGCCCCTCATAAGAAAAGCTTATACAAAATATCCAAAGATTCAGACCGGTGGATCTAAAAAAAAATGGATTTTTAAAGAATATTCCTCATATTGAACTAAGTTACAATTCAGGCTCCCACAGAGAGCCCAAGTATGAACCCAAGGACTTGGCTTGAACCAATATGAATCTCACATCCCTAAGGATGCTTCTATATACTAATATCAAAAGATTCTGACTACTGGATTTTAAAGAATATTCCTCTTATTGAACTAAGTTGTAATTTGGACTCCCACAGGGAGCCCAAATATGAACCCGGGGACTTGGCTCAAACAAACTTGAATCTCACCCCTTTAAGGATGCAGCATCCCAAATATCAAAATATTCTGAAGAGTGGATCAGAAGAAGATTTTTAAAAAATATTCCTCATATTGCACTAATCTAATCATAGAGAGCCCAAATATGGACCCAGGGATTTGATTTCAACAAACATGTGAATAAATCTTCCAAAGATGTTATATGCAAAATATGAAAGCCTTTGGAGCAGTGGTATGGGAGAAGAAGATTCTTTAATGTTTTCCCATTACTAAAATGATGACTCCGCATAAGTTCTGGAAAACTTCCCTATGATAAAACTGATGGCAATTTTTGTTTTGGCCATTCTTTTCGGCTGTTCGTAAGGAAGCGTCACACAAAATAAAAATTCTCAGTGCCATGTAGTTTTGAAGATATGGACGTTTTAAAATGTTTTCTTTATTTAGATCCTGCAGTTCCCACAAGGCCACAGGAAAATGTTTTGGCATAAATTAGGTACTTACGACCCAATAAGCCCATCATATCAAATTTGCTTCAAATCAGCCTCTCAATTTGGAAAATAGAAATTTTGGTACAATTCGGGCTCCTACAGGAAGCCCAAATATGAACCCAGGGACTTGGCTTTAACAAACTTATATCTCACCCCCCTAAGGATACTGTATATATCAAAACATTCTGACTGCTGAATGTGAAGAATACTTTTGAAGAATATTCCTCATTTTGAACTAAGTTATAATTCAGGCTCCCACAGTGAGCCCAAATATGAACCCAGGGACTTGGCGTAAACAAACTTGAATCTCCCACAGTGAGCCCAAATATGAACCTAGGGACTTGGCGTAAACAAACTTTAATCTCACACTGTCTCACACCGATTAATCGTCTAACCAATGATCAATATCTTGATTGATAAAAAAAAGTAATTGATCGGTTAACCGTTACTTTTGAAGTACGGTACTATATGGCAGGGTATTTGATGGCTGGATTCACATCGCAAAATGCTATACAAAAATGTCCAGTTGCTAACCATTTTTCTTTCATATTGGGTAAGCTTATATTCACTATTTATCATCGCTTTTTGAAACCAAGATGGAAACTGTTAATCAAATTTTTAAAAACAAAAAATACCCTGTATGGGTTAACTATGGAACAAAGTTGCTCCAAAACAGGCAAACATTGTCACACTGGCTCACATCAATTGCATGAGAGAGAGAAATGCATGCCAGTTGCGTGCCAAAATACTTGTTCACTTGCATGATCATTATACTGTATCAGTAGCTGAAAACGGTCATTCTCAACCCTTCACCAAATGCAGGTAGCAGACAATACTTGCACAAGAAATTCTTGAATTACTAAAGATTTTCAATGTTTGTCTCAAAAACATAGCTTATGACCCCCCCCCCCCCCCAACCCGATTGGAACAAGCTCAATGAGCTTGTTCCAATGAGGGGTCATAAGCTATGTTTTGAGACAAAAATTGAAAATATAAAATTTGAATGGACATGTTTGTATATGGCGCTGCCCGGTTTTGTCCATTATGCTGAGTAAAGTTTTAATTATATAAATGGTCAACGGTACAGCAATTATTCAGCTACCTACTGGGGCAAATGATTAATCGGTTAACCAAGGTTGATTTCAATAAACGTGTAAAAAAATCTTCCAAAGATGGTATATGTGAAATCTGAAAGGTTTTGGAGGAGTGAATTGGGTGAAGAAGAGTCTGAAATGCTTTCTTCATTACCCACAGTGTTACAGAATGCTGACTAAGCATTTTTTTCAAAGTCCCGAAAAAGTACCCCATGATAGACCTGACAGAAATTTGCTTAGACCATTCCATTCTGTTGGTCCCAAGGAAGCTTCACACCAAATAAGAATTCTCAGTGCCATGTAGTTTTGGAGATATGTGCGTTTTGAATTTTGTTCTATTTTTAGCTCCTGCGGTTCCCATGGGGGGATGAGAAAATATTTTGGGGCATAAATTAATTACTTATGATCAAATAAAACCAAAAATTAAATTTGGTTCAAATCAGCCTCTTGGCTCGAAAAACAGAAATTTTGGGCGGGGCAAAAATACATGCCCTCCAATAACGAAGGCAAATAAAGACCCACAGACTTCTCTTGAACAAAACTGAGACTACACCTCAAAAGGAAGCAGCACACCACATATCAAATCTCTGCTACTCCTGGTTCACGAGAAGATTTTTTAAGATTTAGGCAAAATTTTGGGGCATGGCCCTACTGAGGGGCAGGGCAACTTGATTTAAGCAAAATCAAAATGCAAGGTAATAACAAACAAGCATCTCACATTTCACTTAAATGATTAATCAGTTCAGCAGTTTTGGAGGAGACGACGCAAACACCATGTTCACGGATGTCGGACGACAGACGGCAAGTGATCACTACACCTCACCCTGACTGAAAGTCAGGTGAGCTAAAAACTCAGTGGACCATGAGTGCTGCAGTTGGGCGAGATTGATTGGTTCAAGGAGAGAAGAAACTTGTAGCTGCTGGCTTTCGAAAGTGTTGTTAAAACCCAATAAATAAATAAATAAACAAGAGGCCACACAGGGCCTGATGCGCTCACCTTGAACAGAACACGATATAAACAGAGAACAGAACACGATATAAGAGTCCAAGAATGAATCTACATTAAGCAATTCATCTCCATAGGATACACTGCAAATCTTTGAGCCCCTCAGGAGTGACAAAAACAGTCCAAGCATCATGCCTTTTCTTTAGTTGATTATGATGTAAAATGTGGAGCTCCCCTCTCAAGCCCCTTGATACAACTTATGTAGATTACTCTTCACCTCTTGAGGGTACTGAATAAAAAATGTCTAATTCTTCAGCTACTTGGTCAATTCCGACTCCCATAGGGAGCTCAAATATCAACCCAGGCACTCGATTTGAACAAAGTTGAATCTGATCTCCTTAGAGATGCTGTATACCAAATATGAAAGCATTCTGACTGGTGGATCTGAAGAACAAAATTTTAAAGAAATTTCCTCATATTGCACTAAGTTAAAATTTGGGCTACCATAGCGAGCCCAAACTTTAACCTACAGACCCGATTTGAACAAACTTGAATCTCACCCCCACCCCCACCCCTCCCCCCTTAGAGATGTTGTATACCAAATATGAAAGCATTCTGACCGGTGGATCTGAAGAAGAAGATTTTTTTTTTTAAATTTCCCCATACAGCCTTAAGTTAAAATTTGGGCTACCAAAGGAAGCCCAAATATTAACATAGGGACTTGGTTTGAACAATCTTGAATCTGACCATCATAACAATGAGGGTACCAAACATTAAAAAATTCTGACTCGTGGTTCTGAAAAAGATTTTTAAAGACAATTCCCCATAAAATTTGGGCTCCTGCATTGAGTCCAAATATGAACGAATGAGCTTCATTTTAACAAACTTGTACAGTTAAAACTAGAAGTCCTGTCACGAATAGTGCGCTTATCGAGGCTTAATTGCGCGTTGGAATTGCGCGCAATTGCCATATCGAATGGCACCCAAAGCACGGCAGGTTCTCCTGGTTACTCATAGCAAACGCATGCAATGTTTCTGCCAATAGACCTCCGGGTTACCCGGAGGTCCATTGGCTGAAACATTGCTTGCGCACAGGCCATAGGTACAGAATTTGATAGCTTTACTTGGGCCATAACGCTTACATTAACGCGCATATCAGCGTGCTATTTGTGCGCATTTCATGACAGGACTTCTAGTTTTAACTGAAGTCTTGTATCTGACCCCTCTATGGATGCTGTATACCAAATATCAAAAGATTCTGAACATTGGTTCTTGAGAAAAGATTTTCTAAAATGTTTGCAAAAATGCTGCGCCAACATTATTCTGATGCCCTCTGCAGAACTCTCTAACAACAACAGAGGGCATTTTTTTTACCATTCAATTCTACTGGTCCTAAGGATGCTTCATACCACATAACAGTTCTCTGTTCCAAGTGGTTTGGGAAACATGGGAGTTTGAAAACATTTCTATTTTTTGCTCCTGGAGTTCCCATGGGGATGCAGGGCTTTTTTGCATGAGGCAAGTACTTATGACCCAATATTACCACATACTGAATTTCATTCAAATCGGACCATCGGTTCAGAAAATAGAAATTTTGGGTGTACCAAAAATCTAACCACTGCCATTACAAAGCCAAATATTGCTTCACAAAGTACGTTTGAAGAAGCGTGATTCTACACCTCAAAAGGTAGTTCCATAACGAATATAAAGTCACTGTACCCACTGGTTCATAAGATTTTAAAAATATTTTGGGAGTATTTTACCCCACCCCCTCCCTATGGGGCTGGGCATGTTGAGTTAAACAAAAATGTAATACCCCTTTGGTAGCATTACTCACACAAACTTGAATTGACCAAAACATGGTGTTGATGGATGACAGATGGATGGACAATGGACGGAGAGTGATTAGATAAGCCCTGCTTGACTTTGTCGAAGTGAGCTAAAAAAAAAAAAAATTAAACGGTTCATGTCCGATATTTTACCCATGTTATTAAAATTGATAAATTTGTCCCTGGAGTGCAACAAGGTTTATGCTATACATGTAGCATTGCAAAGCCTTCTTGCACTCAAGTGATGGAATACCCTCTACCCAAGCTATTCTGTAGATTATGAGGCCTAAAACAAACCAAGAACATAAACTTATGCATGAATATTATTACAATGAATACACTGTCTTACACAAAGGAATACCACACAATTCAGTGTAGACTGATTTCAAAAAGTCCTCCGTAGTGGAAGGGCAATTTTAACAAACATACAGGCCCAAATAAGCTTCATACACAGTGTAAAAATTCCACAAAATTAATAAACATTCATGTATGTTTAAAAGGAATTAGGAGTATTGTAATTAAAAGTCAATTGTGTGGTTGTTCATAAACTTATATTACTTTGTTATCAGGTGTTAAAAAATATCAATATTTGTAAACACACCCACCCATTTAGATTAGTCCCTGCTCATAGCAGTGACACAGACATACAGTACAGTTGCTGGTCATAATCCTAGCATGGGCAGTGCATGATGTCCATGCATGTTTTTTCCAGGTAATAGAAAATCATCATCAATAAAAGTTTAATTAATGAAGCACCGAATTGTATCCTGTGGTTCATTAATTAAATTTTTGATGATTATTGCTGTAAACAATGTTTGAAAACTAATATAATTGCATCCGCAAAAATATTGCCCACCCACAGAAAGAGACCAGTACACAACAGCACAGAGTCAAGGTAATTGTGTTTTACTGTCTTGAATTTCAAATTTTGTTTTTTTTTTGTTCTTTGGTTTTTTGTTTTTGTTTTTGTTTTTTTTTTTTTTTGGGGGGGGGGGTGCACCAGACCCTTCCACTGATGAGAGGGTCACACACCCTCTTGTCCTCACCCCTATCTCACTGCTATTTGGCTCAGGTGATTCTGTGCATCATATTCTTTATGACTCCCACTAGATACATGTATTACTCTTGCCCCTACATGTAACTTAGATATCCTGGTTAAGCATCAGTATAATGGTAAACTAACATGAAATTGTGTGCTTATGTACAGTAGCTAACATATTGGAATAGTATAATGAGCTTTGTCAGAAACTTGATCAAGTATTGATGACAAACAACAATTTTCATTACCAGTACCTGGTGCCAGTAATAAAATAAGATTTGCAAATATCACCCTGCGTTTTTTCAGTTATTAACTAACATAAAATTGTGCGCTTCATGAAAATTATTTCGTTACTCTACCTGTTAAAAATTACCGTTTCTTGTTTTGCTCTTTTAGAAAAAGAAATCACTCCTTTTCTGGCGGGCATACTAAACACCGAGGCAACCGAGGGATACCAAGGTGAAGGAAAACAGGAGAGAAGCGGGTATGAGGTGGTGTGTTCTTTTTATTATTTATTTATTGGTGTTTAAGGTCACATTCATCTGCACAACAGCTTATTGTGACCATGGCAGTTTTATGGATGGAGGAAACTAGAGTACCCAGGAGAACCACTGAGAATTGGCAAGCAACTGTGAGCTCCCCAACATACTACACAAGCACGGTTAGCCTTGTTCAAAGACAGGTACACCAAGAACATGCAGTATGCCTTAGTACACAGCATACCTTGCCCCCACATGGGTAGTGGGGGCGAAATGTCTTGCCCAAGGACACAAAGCTGTTGCCGCAGGTGGAATTCGAACCGAGGATCTCTCGGCTTGCAGTCTGCACCTCTACCTACTGAGCTAATGCTCCCCTGATCGTGTATTCTGATTATGTAAATAGATTTAAGCTAGTGGCCATCCTGAATTTCTAACTGCACCCAAAATAACTCGCTCTCATCCCACGGTGATAACAAAGGTACCCAAGACGTTTCGTAAAGATCGGTTCATAAATACGGCCTTTAGCCTGAGCCGTATAGAGGTTGTGTACAAAAAACTGATTGGACCTAATTTTTGTACAAAATGGCCACTGGCAGCCATCTTGAATTTTGGATCGCGCCCTAAAACACTCGTTCTCGTCCCTAGGTGATAACAAAGGTACCCAAGAAGCTTGGTGAAGATCCGTTCATAAATATAGCCCCTAGCCCGATCCGTATTGACATGTGTACTTACTGTGTATAAGTAGCACTGAATAAATCACACTTCATTTAATTTGCATAATTTCTGTACAAGAAAAAAAACTGTATTTTATGTGATGTATTCCATGTTACTAAACAAGCATACACAAATTTATTCAAATCAGAACTTTCATACAGAAGTTCTGTACAAAAAACTGATTGCAGTAATTTCAGTACAAAATAGCTGCCGGCAGCCATCTAGAATTTTGGACTTCCCCAAAAACACTCATTCTAACCCCATGGTGATAACAAAGGTACCCAAGAAATTTCGTAAAGATCGGTTTATAAATACAGCCTCTAGCCCAAGTTGTATAGAAGTTCTGTACAAAAGTCAAAAAACTGATTGTACCTAATTTCAGTAGAAAATGGCCACTGGTAGCCATCTTGAATTTTGGACTGCACCCAAAAACACTCATTCTCATCCCAAGGTGATAACAAAGGTACCCAAGAAGTTTCATGAAGATCAGTTCATAAATACAGCCTAGCCCGAGCCATATTGACATGTGCACTTACTGGGTATACATGTAAGTAGCAGAGAAAAAATTAAAGTTCATCTAATTTGCGTAATTTCAGCACGAGAAAAAAACCTGCATTATATGTGATGTACTCCATCTTACTAAACATTCATACAAAAATGTATTCAAATCAGACCTTTCATACAGAAGTTCTGTACAAAAACGCTGATTGCACTAATTTCTGTACAAAATGGCTGCTGGAGGCCATCTTGAATTTTGGACCGCACCCAAAAACACTCGTTCTCGTCCCACGTGATAACAAAGGTACTCAAGAAGTTTCGTAAAGATCGGTTCATAAATACAGCCTCTACCCGAGCCGTATTGAATTGCTGTTCCCGAACAGACGGACAATGGGCCATGACATAACCTTAAATTTGACTTTGTCAAAGTTGAGCTAAAAATGGATTTGTCAATGTTGAGCTAAAAATGGAGAGTATCCAGAGTATCACAAATCAAAAACCTATTTGTAAATGACTCCCCCTTTCAAGGATAATGGGGCAGTGTTGGCATTCACCACCATGCTGCCTTGAGGCTGCATTTTGAATTCCTGTGTTTGTTGTTCTTATGAAATATTATTTTATTATTATCAGTTATGATACAAATATGGTACCGATAGCACACTTTCAGGAACCGCTGATATCTGATGTCGACTGTGTGTCAGTGCGTGAGGTGCACACATACTGTGGGGGTTCTATACACCACATCCTTCATTTTGCTATATACTTTGTGTAAATTTATTTGGAATTTATAGAATTTCAGACTTGTAAATTTCATAGTACTGTTTTTGCCTCAGTTATGGTGCTTTATAAGTAATGGGCAATTTAGTTTGAAAAAGGGGTTCATGAATATTCAGTCACAGGAAGATTCAGCCCTCATACCTTTTCTAAGAATATTCGGTCCCCAATTTCATTCATGCCCCCATCCCTCTCTCCTGTTAACCCATATAATGAACATCCCAAAAGACATTTTAATATCTAGATATTTATGCTTGTTCGCAACTTATTACGGGCACAAATGGACACAGAGTCAAGGTAATTTTGTTTTACTGTCTTGAATTTCAATTTTTTTTTGTTTTTTTTTGGGGGGGGTGGGGGTAGGGGGAGGTGCACCCGACCCCTCCACTGATAAGAGGGTCACACACCCTCTTGTCCTCGCCCCTATCTCACTGCTATGTGTCTCATATTCTTTATTACCCGGCCCCACTCCCACTAGATATTACTCTTGCCCCTACATGTAACTTAGATTTCCTGGCTAAGCACCAGTATATAGTGGTAAACCAACATCAAATTATGTGCTTATGTCCAGTAGCTAACATATTGGAATAGTATAATGTGCTTTGTCAGAAATTTGAACAAGTATTGATGACAAACAGCAATTTTCATTACCAGTAGATGGTGCCAGTAATAAAATAAGATTTGCAAATATTACCCTGCGTTTTTTCATCTATTAACTAAGATAAAATTGTGCGCTTCATGAAAATTATTTTGTTACCACCTGTTAAAAATTACTGTTTCTTATTTTGCTCTTTTAGAAAAAGAAATCACTCCTTTTCTGGCGGGCATACTAAACACCGAGGCAAACCGAGGGACACCAAGGTGAATGAAAACAGGAGAGTCTAAACGGGTATGAGGTGGTGTGTTCTTTTTATTATTTATTTACTGGTGTTTAAGGTCACATTTATCTGAACAACAGACTATTGTGACCATGGCAGTTTTATGGATGGAGGAAAGTAGAGTACTCCAGGAGAACCACTGAGCAATGGCAAGGAACTGTGAGCTCCCCAACATACTACACAAGCTGGGTTAGCCATGTTCGAAGATAGGTGCACCAAGAACATGCAGTATGCCTTAGTACACAGCATACCTTGCCCCCACATGGGTAGTGGGGGTGAAGTGTCTTGCCCAAGGACACAAAACTGTTGTCGCAGGTGGGATTCGAACCAAGGATCTCTCGGCTTGCAGTCTGCACCTCTAACTACTGAGCTAGTGCACCCCTGATGGTGTATTCTGATTATGTAAATAGATTTAAGCAGTACAAGTATGTGATTGGCTTTAATGCCATATTTGAGAATTATTGGCACTGAAGTAATAAGAGAGCGCTTAAAAATCTTCCCTTTGGTATTTAGTAGGTAGCTTGGTAATGGTAAAGTGACTTCACCTCAGTAAGTAACAGTGTGAAAGCCGGCAGCCATCTTTAATTTCTGGTCGCACCCAAAACCACTTGTTCTTATCCCAAGGTGATAACAAAGGTACCCAAGAAGTTTCATGAAAATCGGTTCATAAATACAGCCTCCAGCCTTAGCGTATTGACATGTGCACTCACAGTGTATAAGTAGCACTGAATAAATCAAAGGTCATTTAATTTGCATAATTTCTGCAAGAGAAAAAAACCTGTATTATACAGTATTTTTGTGATGTATTCCATGTTACTAAACATTCATACAAAAATTTATTCAAATCAGAACTTTCATACAGAAGTTCTGTACAAAAAATGATTGCACTAGTTTTGGTACAAAATGGCTGCTAGTGGCCATCTTGAATTTTGAACTGCACCCAAAAACACTCGCTCTCATCCCACGGTGATAATAAAGGTACCCAAGACATTTCGTAAAGATTGGTTCACAAATACGGGCTCTAGCTTGAGCCGCATAGAAGTTGTGTACAAAAAACTGATTGTATCTAATTTTGGTACAAAATGGCCTCTGGCAGCCATCTTGAATTTTGAATCGCACCCAAAAACACTCGTTCTCGTCCCTAGGTGATAACAAAGGTACCCAAAAAGCTTGGTGAAGATCGGTTCATAAATACAGTCCCTAGCCCGAGCCGTATTGACATGTGTACTTACTGTGTATAAGTAGCACTGAATAAAGCAAAGTTTGTCTAATTTGCATAATTTCTGTACAAGAAAAAAACCTGTATTTTATATGATGTATTCCATGTTACTAAACAATCATACACACATTTATTCAAATCAGAACTTTCATACAGAAGTTCTGTACAAAAACTGATTGCAGTAATTTCAGTACAAAATAGCTGCCGGTGGACATCTAGAATTTTGGACTCCCCCCAAAAACACTCATTCTAACCCCATGGTGATAACAAAGGTACCCAAGACATTTTGTAAAGATCGATTCATAAATACGGCCTCTAGCCCAAGTTGTATAGAAGTTTTGTACAAAAAACTGATTGTACCTAATTTCGGTACAAAATGGCCACTGGTAGCCATATTGAATTTTGGACCTCACCCAAAAACACTCATTCTCATCCCAAGGTGATAGCAAAGGTACCCAAGAAGTTTCATGAAGATCAGTTCATAAATACAGCCTAGCCCGAGCCGTATTGGCATGTGCACTTACTGGGTATACATGTACGTAGCACTGAATAAATTAAAGTTCATCTAATATGCATAATTTCAGCACGAGAAAAAAAACTGTATTATATGTGATGTACTCCATGTTACTAAACATTCATGCAAAAATTTATTCAAATCAGAACTTTCATACTGAAGTTCTGTACAAAAAACTGATTGCACTAATTTCTGTACAAAATGGCTGCTGGAGGTCATCTTGTATTTTGGACCGCACCCAAAAACACTCGTTCTCGTACCACGGTGAAAACAAAGGTACCCAAGAAGTTTCGTAAAGATCGGTTCATAAATACAGCCTCTAGCCCGAGTCGTATTGAATTGTTGTTCCCAAACAGACGGACAACGGGTTATGACATAACCTTAAATATGACTTTGTCAAAGCTGAGCTAAAAATGGGGAGTATCCAGAGTATCACAAAACAAAAACCTACTCTGTAAAGGACTCCCCGTTTCAAGGACAACGGGACAGCGTTGACATTCACCACCATGCTGCCTTGAGACTGCATTTTGAATTCCTGTGTTTGTTGTTCTTATGAAATATTATTTTATTATTATCAATTATGGTACAAATATGGTACCGATAGCACACTTTCAGGATCCGCTGTTGTCTGATGGCGACTGTGTGTCAGTGTGTGAGATGCACACATACTATACACCACATCCTTCATTTTGCTATATAATTTGTGTAAATTTATTTGGAATTTTTAGAATTTCAGACTTGGAAATTTCATAGTATTGTTTTTGCCTTAGTTGTGGTGCTTTATAAGTAATGGGCAATTTAGTTTGAAAAAGGGGGTTCATGAAGATTCAGTCACAGGAAGATTCAGCCCTCATACTTTTTTCTGAGAATATTCGGTCTCAGTCGTGATCGAATGTCATCACCTCTGAGGTCAAATCCTCACAGATTTTTTTTTAAAAATATTCTATGCATTTTTTCTATTGTTTTATGTTAAGGATTTATGATTACTAATTATGACAAATTACAAGTGCGATATGAAACAAACCTTAATGAAGCTGGAACAAAAAAAAACCTTCCCAAAACAAGCTGAGAGGTTCTCAGCTCGAATCCCAACTGCGGCAACTGAAATAAGGCGTACTGCACATCGATGGTGCACTTGTCTTCAACCAATGCTAACCCTGCTTGCTTGGAGTTACAATGTTGAGAAGCTGACAGTTGCTTGTCATTGTTGCTCGGTAGTTCTCTCCGGGTGCTCTGGCTGGGTTCCTCCCCTAGTAAAACTGTTGGGTGGCCCTGGCTGAAAAAATTGTTGTTAAACCCAATAAATAAAGAAATCAAATTTGCTGAATCCAAGCCCTTTGAATGATGGTTTTGATTGGGGTGTGTGTGTGTGTATGGGGGGGGGGGGGGGGGTTATACAGTGGTGCCCACTTAATTGGATATATCTTAATTGTATATCCCTGTTAATAGAATATAATTTCCCAACACAAAACCATTTACCTCCAGTACAAATTTGACCTGGTAATTGAATATAGGTTATTGAGTAATCTCCTGTTAATTGAATAAAAAATCTTGTAACATGTTGAGAAATTGCCCTGACTCTTCCCAGTTTTCCCTTGGTTATAGACCAATTTGGCCCCAGTACATTCAATACAGGCATTTAATCTATTATATCTTGTTTGACAGAGCTCATGGAGCGCTGTCAAACAAAATATAATAGAATAAATGCTAAGTTTATCTCTGGAATACAGGAAAGTGACACAATCCCTGTTAATTGAATACTCCTCTAATTGAATAATGTTATTGGCAAAGTGGATCTTCAATTAACAGGGTTCCACTGTACAGCAAAAACAAATATCACAAACTAATAATGAAACTATGTACTTGTGAAATTTTCATGTGGTCATTCTACGAAATGTTTTAGCTGGTACTGTACAGTTTTGAAGGTTAAAGGGCTCAGTAGTTAGAGGTGAAGGCTGCAAGCCAAAGGGTCCTCTATCAAATCCCACCTGTGGCAACCACTTTGTTTCCTTGGGCAATACACTTCATTCCCACTGCCCACGTAGTGCCATTGCATACCAAGGCATACTGCATGTCAATCGTACACTTGTCTTCAACCAATGCTAACCCAGCGTGTGTGCTGTTTGTACGTTAGATGTTTGTAATTGCTCGGTGGTTCTCTCTGGCTTTTCCCACCCGTAAAACTGTCCGACATGAAGTGACCCTGGCTATCAAAGTGTCATTAAACCCCAATAAATAAATCAATAAGAATCATGTGTCCCTATTCTGGAGAACAGTTTGGGGCAAATTGCCAAAGGATGGTTTGGGTTAGATTAGTATCCAGTTTGGGTCAAATTGTTGGAGGACAGTTTGGATGCAATTCTCACGAATTCCAGTCACTTTGGCCCCAAGTCATTTGGACCCAGTCATTATGGCCTCAGGTCAATTCAACCCCAATATACCAGGTCATTTCGGCCTCTTTAAATATTTTCAAATATTGTTTGAATTTTAACATTTTTCTATTTAATTTTTTTCCAACATTTATATCTCTCAATTAGATATTCAGGTATCCATGATATATGTCTAGTAGATTTTCTTTCATGATGAATAATTAAAAGAAAAGTTTCAGCACGTCGAAGGTGCACATGGACTATGTGGGATTTGAAATCCCTTGTGACCTGAATAATTTTATTTGCTTGTGAATCTATGAGAGCCGGAAGCGAGGGTAAGTAATGTTATTTGATTTGAGTGTACGCCTTGGAAGTGGGGCACTGGGATCAGACCCCCGTGGACATCGAACTGGAAGGGGACTAGGAATTGCGCATAACTACAAGGATTCTGCTCTGTGTTTTAGAAAATGTGGACATATTTATGGTAGTATCAAAATCGCAGTTTGGTGGTTGTTTCAGAAAAAAGAAAAGAAAAAGAAACCCTGTGGACCTCAAACTGGAAGGTGACTAGGAATTGTGCATAACAATATGAATAAATGACTGCATATTCCGGTACTTTGCAAAATTTCAAAGTAAAATAATTTCTCTTACTTATGCAGATAGCATCTTAAATGTATGTAAAATTGAACACATGGATATGTTTTAATGTCATGTATAACTGTTCTGTACACTGTGTAAATACAAATAACTGAACATTACTTAATAAAGGTAATTACCCATTATTTCTAAACATGAACTATGCACTGATCTTTATAGATCTCTACACTTAAAATGGTGCCGAAATGACCAAGGGACCAAAGTGGCTAGGACAGAGATGACTTTGAGGTCGAATTGACCAGAGGACGGAATGACTTGGAGCCGAAGTGATTGGATACCATTCTAACTGATGAGAGACGTTAATTATTACAGAACACATTGAATGTGAATTTACTGCAGAGATAATTGCTCGACGATATATTATATTAATATTTTTTTCAATAAATATCGAACAATCTATTAATATTTTTTTTAAGAATTATTTTGAGGAGTTAAAACGAATATCGTAGCGTATCTAAAATATCCTAACAGATGTGCACTGTTTTTCTTTTGGATGATTCTTCCCTGGGCCTAGTTCTCCCCAGGCCGAAGATTCCCCCAGTTCCCGAAAAAAGATGACATGCCATTTTCAATGGCAGTAAATATCCAAAAGGGTTATTATTTTCCATTTTTTTAGTTTTTGAAACTACGAAGCACTGTTCAGAAATACAGATGCACCAAAAAGTAACACATTATTATTTTGTTTTGGTTTCTAACGGGACTGAAAGCAACCTGTCAGTATCACCTTTTCGAATTACACCCATTTCTTCTGCTAACCAAATCATCCGCTGCAATTTTACCCAAGTCGTCCTCTACAATTATACCCAACACGTCCGAAACTCGTTCGCTGGGGGAAAGTATTCAAGTCTTGTATTTTGAATCATTTTTTATTTATATAATAATTTTATTGTATAATTTATTTATATTACCTATTGTAATATATCTTAATGTACCTCCATTGTAATATATCTAAATGTACCTCCTTGCATTAAATTTCATATATGTGTATGAAATTCTGAAAACAGAAATGTCAGAACAAAATAAACTATCCAGCCATCTAATAAATTTTAATTACTGTTTATTCAATGGTTTACCTATAATAATTATATTATTACAGTAAAAGTTCTTAAAGTATATGTACGTTATATTAAGTTCCACAACATAATCTTATAATTTTGCAATTTTTCATTGAAGAGCTCCACCGGCACCTTATAGTGAATAATTGCAAAATTATTAGCAGAAGTATTATAAGAATTAATTATATTAAGAAATGCAACAAAATTTGTTATAATCAGTTATCCAACATAATCTTATAATTTTGCAATTATTCATCGCGGCGCACCGTCGCTTTACAATGAATAATAGCAAAATTATTAGCAAATGTATTATAAGAATTAATTATATTAAGAAACGCATCAAAATTTATGGTTTATTAAATTCTGCAACATAATCTTATAATTTTGCAATTATTCTTGGAAGAGCATCACCGGCGCTTTACAATGAATAATCACAAAATTATTAGCAAATGTATTATAGGAATTAATAATATTAAGAAACGCATCAAAACGTGTTATAATTATATTAAGAAATACATCAAAACTTGTTATATTAAGTTCCGTAACATAATCTTATAATTTTGCAATTATTCCAGGGGGAGGGGAGTCCTGGAGGGGGGGGGGCAAAAATTTGCAAGACGTGATGTGGGGGTGGGTGAGTCTCTTGAGTGCACCAAAAATGTGCATCTCCAACTTCTGAAATTTTTTAAAAACATATCAATAATATCAGCCAATATATGACATCATTTGTGTTTCAAACCTTAAAGATGATGTTGTACATCACACTCTTAACATAAATACAACATTAGTAGGCTTTATAAGTGAGAATATTGGGTTTAATCTGGGAGAATGTCACACGTTAGTAGGGGGTGGGTGTCTTGTTCGAAATGTAGAAAATGTGCAGACAATATTTTCCTTGACAAGCGGACGACTCGGCTTGCGGACGAAACGTCCGTATACCGGTTTTTTTAAGCAAACTTTTCCTTACTTTTACAACACCTTAACATTCGGATAATTCAACAACTGAGTTTCTGTTCATCTTGATATTTCACAAGATTCGTGTCAATGCATATCTGTATACAATCGCACCAATATAACAACAATTATCAGTTATATGTACGTTTTTTTCGATTGAGGTTATCACTGGCAGACAAGCGGCAACGAAATCAGGACTGAGAATGAAATGACGAGATCATCAGGTGAGCATATTGACAAACCTCCAGAAGGACAGAACTCGAGTAATAATAGTAACACTTTGGCCGGCCGCTGATTTGTCGCGGTTCTCGGTTGAGAAGGCCTGGTTACCCATGAAGTGTAGATATGTAGGCCAATGTATCACGCAAAGCTTTGAGGCGAACCAAAATACATTTTATTCCTAGAGGGGGGCAGGCCAATTGCAACTGCATGGGCAATTCGACATCGGAAGTTACGTGTTTTTTTCACTGAAATTTACTGTCCACTTCAAAAATCACATTGACGGCGAAAGAGAATTCTGTTCTGGAACACATTTATCTGACTGGGTATGTGGAACCCTTTGCGGGCCTACGGCCTGCTTGGGGTTCCTAATATATATTTATTTCTGTTAGCGTTTATGACAAGACGATTAACAGAACACCATTTGGATATTTTTTGCAATTCTTTCTTTCTGTAGGTTTTCAAGTTATTATCGCAGGCTCTTGATGCGTATACTGTAGTATCGTCCGCGAATGATAACAAATTCTGTGAAGTTAAGTTAAAATATCATTAATTTATTACTTTCCAAAGTGTGATTTACTGGGAATTCCCGGTTTGATTATAAACGATAACTTCATAGGTGAATTATGCAATAAACAATTGGGTCATGTATCCGTGCGCGCAAACGAAGACGCTTTGCAGTGGGTGTAATGGGGACTTTATTGTTTTTGGTTTTTTAACCCTTTGCCTAACACGAAAAGCAGACGAGACTTGTAAAAACAAAAACAAAAATCTTGAATAACTATTATGTTCATTTATGTCTCAAAACCATCGGTTATGACTCCCTCATTTGAACGAGCTCGACGATACGATTCCAATGAGTGGTCATAACCTATGTTTTAGAGACAAAAAATGAAAAAAATAATGAAAATTAATTGGCGATTTTTGAGAATAGCGCTGTCCGGTTTTGACCGTTACGTTAGGTTAAAGGTTAAATAATATAACTATCGTTAATAATGAAAAGTAATAAACAGAATAATCGCTTGACTGGACAAGTTACGTGAAATAATTCATTCGAGGCGAGGGACTATATTGTTAAACACCCGTGCGTATTGTCGCACTCGTGTTTGTACAACGTCCCTCACCTCTCATGAATTATTTCGCGTAACCAGTCCAGTCAAACGATTACTCTCTATATATAGTAACAGAATGACAGGTCCTAATACTGAGTCATGTGGTATGACGCACACAGTTGGAACCAACTTCGATTTGTCTTCATTATAAAGAAGAAATTGATTTCTGTCAGACTGTAATCACTTCTGAGAAAAGGTTGGTTTACGGGTGAATAATGCACAGCTTGGGAGACAACAGGTAGACAGCCAATCTGGCTATTTTGTCTTCCTGCAGAATACACTGATATTGTCATGCTTGAGTAGTGATAATTTATATATCTTTTGTGTATCCTTAAAACATTATTTATTACCGCATTTATCATTTCTCGTTGCATCATGTATACTGTAAAATAAAGAAAGCAATCAGATAAATACTTTTTTGAACCTGTCATTGGTAATTCCTCTCTCACCATAGTGCTCAAGTTTCTGTAACTAAAGTTCGTCGTAGTAATCCACCCTCCTCATAAGTATCATCTGAAATAAGTTGTAGGAATAACCACAAGTAAATGTTCATTACACCTACCCCTGTTGATAATCCCAGCCCTGACATCATCCCCTGAGACCCTGAGAAATGATGTCAAGGTTCAATGGTGTTATTAATAGGGGGACAATGAGATCAACCGTTTTAATTAAAAGCTTTCGTACTCATCCTGTAATTTGTATACAGGAGGGAGTCGGGGTGGTGTATGTCAGCAGAGTGTTTTATTATGGGGTGTGGGGGGGGGGGGGGGGGGCGGGTATGGCCGATACCTACAAATCATTGAAGCTTTATAATCTGTAGCCCTTAAGTTGGATGCTGAAAATTTTAATATATCCATACCTCAAAACCTTTGTCAGAAAGCTTTACACAAATAAGAGAGCTGTTCATTTCAATTTCGTAACGGCCAAAACCGGCCAGCGCTATTCTCAAAAATCGTCAATTAATTTTCATTATTTTTTTTTCATTTTTTGTCTCAGAAACATAGGTTATGACCCCTCGTTGGAACGAGCTCGGCGAGCTCGTTCCAACGAGGGGTCATAACCTATGTTTTTAAGACAAAAAATGAAAAACATTAGTTATTAAAGATTTTTTTTGCAGTGTCGTCTGCTTTTCATGTTAGGTAAAGGGTTAAAGAGTTCAGTTCATTGTTCCAGCTGCTATAATTTGTGTTTTTATAATTCATCGCTATTATTTTCGTAGACATTATGTCTATGGACATTTTTTCCCCAGATTTGTATGTTTATGGACATTTTTCTGGCTACCACTTAAAATCAATAAGCATAAGAAAACGAGAATGATCTCCCTTGCTCTTTTCATTTAAATACCAGATTATGACACTAAACTTTGTAAGTAATAAGTAAGAGCTTTCTAAGACTAAATGGCGGTGTATGGTAGCAATAATGAAGAATAATCATATAAGAATGACATTTCATACATTTTCAATATTTCTTGGGCAGGAAATCTATCCCGCTATGTATTAATAAACCAACATATTGGTGATTTAAAATCTGAA
Source organism: Pictodentalium vernedei (assembly GCA_031216915.1). Lineage (NCBI taxonomy): Eukaryota > Metazoa > Mollusca > Scaphopoda > Dentaliida > Dentaliidae > Pictodentalium > Pictodentalium vernedei. Next base: position 508,055,213 of record CM062293.1, read on the forward strand.
ACGGAGTTGGGTGGGGGTAGAGGGGTGGAGGCACAACGCAATACAATATGTGTTGGCAGGAATCACGAGGTGGGGAATCGCCCTGTCTTTAGAGAGGATCTGAGTGCCTCCCCAGGGACACTTCTTTTACAATTTGCCATAAAATAATGCAGTTTACTTACTTCATGGGCAAGGGCAAAGTGCCCATCATAATTGTTATTTGGCATAGATAACCGCAGGCCCTATGTCCCAAGATGACATACATTTGGAAAAAAGATGCCCCCCCCCCCCCCCCGTCTCTCCACCACCGTTAAATGCAATATAAGCTGAAATAAGCTGTAATAACTACAAGAAACTTGTGATCCCATTTGTCCTTTATTGAAAATTCCAGCCCTTGATGTCAATGCTTGTGAATGATGTCAAATGATGCAAAAATCAACAAAAGAAAAATGTTACGCAAATTCGGTTGTGGTTATCCTGCAACTTATTTCAGCTGTTATTGTATGTATGATTTGATCAAACTGGCCAGGTTTTGAATGATCTCTCTCCAAGAGTTTTAGAAGTATCACTCTCAGAAATCGGTACGTGATGAGCGGGGTGTGTGTGTGTGTGGGGTGGGCGGGGGTTAAGGTAGACAACTTCTGTCTCCCTCCAAATTTTCACTTCCATTACGTAACCATAGTGAACTATGTGCAGTTTGCTGTGAATGACATGCGCCCTACCCCCTCCCCTCCCCTCCCCGCATCTCCCGTCACTCTCCGGTTAAAAATATCAATAACCTGATCAGTAAAGTTAATTTTAAGAATTTGTTTTTGACATGTTACCATGACACCATCATAGGTGGTTTTGTAGGATTAGACATCGTTTTTCGATCGATTATAAAAGTTTTTTCATTGGAGTTCTGTTGTTGTCGTCTTGTCATGTATAAAGTTAAACAAAAACAACTGTTGAATTTCACACAATTTTGGCTATAAGAAGACGACCTATGAACGAGCGGTGTGACCTTCATTGCTCGGTTACCGGACAAACCCGGTTGTCGATAGCAATCAATCTGGATTCACGCGATTTAAAGTGAAAAATAAATGCGAGTACAGGTCAACTTTCGCCAATCTGGGCGTCAAAATCAAATTTTATCGTTTGTTTGAGCGAGATCGTTGAAATATTGGCTATTTTGCAGATTGTTGAAAATGTCGATCTGGGAAGTGTCATACCGTTACATTTTTTAGTATTGATAATATATTACATGTTTTATAAAAAAAATAATAAAATCTGATAATACGTCGAGTGAGTGCCTGTGGTGCCATGTGATAAACAGAATATAAAATTTGTGATTTGGTTACTCAATATTTTTTTAAACTTGTCTTCGAATTCCTCGTACCTCGCCAGAGGCTCGGTAAAGCGCAAAATTCTTAGATTCGTTCCATAATAACGTGGTAGCACGTGGTCGCTATGTGATCTGAAACCTTCTTATAGGACAGGGGTATGTTCGGAGGGTGCGTTCGATTAAATAAGAATAAATCTAATTACCACAAACAACCTGGCAATCCCTCCAAATCACCAAAATCTACTTATATTTTCTGCGGATTCTTCAAAACCACCATACCATGGTCCCAAGAGGCCCCAGGGACCCCGGGGTAAGTTCGATTGAAGTAGAGTAGATTTTCTGGTTAGTATTTCCCACAGAATCCTTTTTAGGGCCGCCAAACCATGGCTTATAATAGTGGCACGTAGTGCTATGGTACTGAGCGGCCCCTTTGGATAATAGCCAACTGATAGACAACCTCTATGAAAGCTTTCATCATTCCTAATGCCATGAATCTATAGAGTAGCTACTGATAAGTCATTGCTCAAACGACTCCAATCCCACCGATCAAATTCGCCATAGAGTATTTACACGAACGAGTGACTCTCAACCTCATTTTGGTATTTGAGGATACCTATGACCTGATATTGCATTATTTCAGGATACCTATCGGGGATACCTTCTGAAGAAACCCTTTTTTGTCGTATGAGGCCATGAGGTCCATTAGCAAATCCCTCAGTGGGGTCTAATTTACTATCCCTCTTAAACTCGTTTCGTTTGAGGCCACGAAGGCCATGAACAAATACCTCAATGAGGCCTAATTTACTATCTCTCTTAGCCTCATATCGGTATTTGAGGATAGCTATGGCCTAGTATTGTATTATTTGAGGATATCTATCGAGGATACCTTTTGGAGAATCCCTTCTTTGTCGTATGAGGCCATGAGGGTCATGAGAAATCCCTCAATGAGGTCTATTCTACTATCCCTATAGCCTCATTTCTGTTGAGGCCATGAGGGCCATGAAAAATCCCTCAATGAGGTCTACTTTACTGGCCATCTTAGCCTCATTTCGATATTTAAAGATACCCATGATCCAGCTCCTATACAACTCCTCTCTCCTATATGGCCCCTATATAATTCCTACACACATAGTCTTACCAACGGTTTCCATCTTATCCCCAACGCTCCAAGGCCGCAATGGCACAATACTGCTGTAGAAAAATGATAGGACAGATAGACAATAGACGAAGTATTGACATGGCATGGTATGACGGTCCTAAAAAAGGATTCTGGGAGGTGGGGGGAATCCGAACCAGAAAACCTACTCTAGTTCAATCGAACTTACCCCCAGAGGCCCCCTATGTACTATAACACTACGTGATACTATTAAATCTACGGTATGGCTATCCTAAATAGGATTCTTGAAGAATCCGTAGTAAATAAAAGTGGATTTTGGTAAATTGGAGGGATTGTCAAGTTGTTTGTGGTAATTAGATTTTCTCCTATTCGAACACTACTTCCGAACATACCCATGTCCTATAAGAAGGTTTTAGGTCATATAGCAACCACGTGTTATCATGGAAACCAACACGGTGGCCTCCAGTATACAAAATGGACGACGGAAACACGTATCACCCTAACAAGACACGCTGCGCGTGCGCATTACCACCGCGTATCATTATGGGGATGACGTCACAAGATGGCCGCTCACGCGGGTTATCGTGACAATACAAAATGACGCCACTGAGTCACGTAACATGACGTCCGGGGTCCCCATCGGGGTCCCAAAATGAATGGGGTGGGTGAAACATGTGAGACATACTATTAACGTGCATGTGGACATCACTGCCCACGTGTCGACGGTCTGGTCGACTGTACTGTGCATAAACCCGTTTGTCGAGATTTCGAAAATAAATGACTGTAAAATCAAGGTTACACAAAACGAAAAGAGAGAAAAATACTTCCCCCCCCCCCACCCGCCCCACAAATAAACAAAAAAAGAAGTTAAAAAAAAAGAAACAAATAAACAAAACAAAAGGAAAACGAATATAGCATGTCAGATTCAATGCCTCTTGTTTCCCTTCAGAGAGGTCAAATTCTATATTGTTTCATGAAGGGAAGTGGACAGAGAATTTTGCCTGTGTAGCGACCTATTCGCGATCCAGTCGAAATTCCATTTCCTCTTTTGTGACAACATTACTTATGAAACGAAAACATCCACTTATCTTTTTCTTCTGATTCTGTTTTCAGATAATTATAATTACCGGTACAGAAATAATACAGATCGTGATGCTTCGTTTTATAAAACATCGTAAAGCTAAAACGTGTTTTGTTGTACTTCTCATTGTCATAACCGTTATGTTTTACAAAGTGAAACGAAATCAATCTTTTGTTATTGAGAAAGGATCGTACACCTTGTTCCGTAACAATAGCAAATTCCTGAAGATATTCCCAAATCGTGTATTCAGCAATAACAAAATAAAACTCATACTGGTGTGGAAACGTAAGTGGATAGAATGGAGTCCTGGCCGAAGTATTGGTTGTGCCAAAGACTGTCAGTGGACGGATGATAAAAATGCTGTCACTGAGGCTGATGCGGTTCTGTTTGACGAAGAACGGGATCCGAAACGTTTCCCCACATATAGAGCAAACCATCAGGTCTGGGTATTAATAAACCAGGAACCTCCACAGAAGTATCTTACATCATTTTCAGACCTGAATAACGTTTTCAATTGGACAATGTTTTACAGGAGGGATTCAGATATAGTCTATCCCTTTTTCAGTTTAGAGACGATCGACATTCAGGACGATAATGAGCCAGGGAAGAGTATAATTCCTAAGAAGACGAGAGGGGTGTTCTCTACAGTGTCGAACTGTTTTGCATACAACAGAAGAAACAGATTAATAGAAGAGTTGGGAAACTTTATTCACATTGATAATTATGGAGCTTGTGGGAAAAACGTTTGTCCGCGCTTCACAAACTCGTGTGATGAGTTATTCGCTACATACAAGTTTAAACTGGCAATAGAAAACAGCAATTGTGTTGATTACGTCACAGAGAAACCATTTGATGCTCTACAAATATCTGCCATACCTATTGTTTACGGAGGTGGAAACTACTCAAACTTCTTACCGCCGGGATCATATATAAATATACATAATTTTAAAAATGTACGTGAACTTGCTGACTATATACGGAAGGTTGACAAAAACGATACTTTGTATGAGCAACACTTTCTTTGGAAGAAGTATTATAAAGTGAGGGAGTTTGGACGATGGGAATGTAACTTATGCGAAGCTTTGTATGACAGGAATCGCCCTGCTCAAGTTTATAGAAATATGAAAGGATGGATAGAAGAAAAAGACAGAGGCGGATATTGTAAAGAAAGAAATGTAAGTATTAAAGTACTCAGGGGCGGATGCTGTAATTGTAATTCGACGGCGAGGAGAGGTGGGGAGCGTAATGGAAATCGTCGATGGAACAGGGTAGTTAACCCGTTGACGCGAGCGGCCGCTTTTCCGGCCAAGAAACAAGATATGCCATACTCTCATTCAGTGGGACGGCTGCTGAGATAACATGTGTGGTAGACCAATAAATAATTTTAACGTGCAGCCCAAGGCTGTACGTTGAAAATATTAATTGGTCTACACCTAGATAGTAAAAGAAATACGAGTTGGAGGGTTTTCTCTGTGAGTCCATTTCAGAAATGCATCAGCGTTCACCATGATGTTGTCCAAACATATCCGTATATATAAGGATACCAGTCTGGTATACTGGCGTATTTTATGACGTACTGTGATGCAAGTTACAAGGCTCGCTCGTGCGTGTTGCGCTATATCTTTACGTGAGAAGTCACTGACATTTGAAATTAACACTAAATTACGCACGTGAAGTCACTGACAGTAAAAGCTCTAACACTAATCTCTACACGTGAGGTCCCTGACTTTACAAAACTGTTAGCACTAAATTGTGACATCAGAGTAACTGATATTGGAAACTGTCACACTAATGACGTTTTTCTGTGTTTAGTTTTTTTATGATTTTATGTTAAGTTCATAATCGTTTTTCCCAGCAAGTTTGGTTAGAACGAAAAAGAAATTTATCAAAAATATGTTTTCTATTTTTTCCTACATTGCTTCCAAGTGTAAATCTAAATAAAAATTATTGCATAATCGTTCTTTCGAACTATATACATTTCTAATTTTTAAGCAATTTTCGATTTTTAATTTTTTTTTCCTATTTGTTCGTGATGTATAATCATTAAAAAAAATTATTCTATATTTCCGAACTATATATTTTTCTCTTTTTTAATGTCCAAAACACTTGTTATATTTATGCTAGTAAAGCTCGGTAAGGAAAATGCGATTCCAAGAGTAAAGGATAGGCACACGGGGAGCAGATGCACGTCGATGGTGCACTTGTCTTCAAACCCTGCATTTGTGGAGTTAGTACGTTGGGGAGTCTGACGGTTGCTCATCGTTGCTCTGCGTTTAACTCCGGGCACTCCGGCTTCTTCCACCCATAAAGCTGTCCGACCCGATGTAATTCAGGATTCAGTGATCGCTTGTCCTCAACCAATACAAATCCTGCATGTGTGGAGTTAGTACGTTGGGGAGTCTGACGGTTGCTCATCGTATCCCTCCGGGCACTCCGGCTTCTTCGCCCATAACACTGTTCCACCCGATGTAAACCAAGAGTCAGTGATCACTTGCGGGCCATTAATAACAGCAGCTCAGATAAACAAAGTAAGATAAGAACACGGTGTAGACCGCCTTTAAGGCGTGACCAGATCTGTAAAGCTTTCCTTGCCTGAATCTCCTTCAAACATTTAATAAAGAATACCGGTCATTGTTATGTATTGCATCTCTTGAAAAGAAATTGAAACTTATTTTCCACCTGTACTGCCCCATCCTCGTACTTCCAAATAGGAGATGGCAGGAAGACAGCCATTGGGCTATGCCGTCTCCTTACAATATGCATGTTTTTTACAACTTGTCACTGTTCTAGTTACATAATATTTTTTTTTTTTGGAAAACATTTAAATACATTTATATTTGTAACTACACTATATGTACATGTATATTGTGAATACAATATTGTATTGTATTGTATTGTATCCATGCTGTCGAAAGTGTCGTTAAAGCTTCAATAAACAAATCCCTCTAGAAAGGAGTTAAAAGCATGAACTGATTCCAAACATTTGTCTAATTTTGGACAAATGTTTAATACTAATGATTTCTGCTGATTTCTATCATATGTCACTGATTATTTAATAGACATGAGCGCAATCCGATTACGTAAGTAGTAGAGCCTTACTCGGATACGGCATCAGTTGCAGGAGGGATAGTTGGAGTGGCTAAGTGATGTCAGAAGTTACGTCATGTTGTTTATCATGGCAGTCCGCATGGGTGGTCAAATTGCGACGTTATTGCCATACTGATGCGTTGTGTCACTGCCATACTGATGAGTTGTGTCACTGCGCATGCGTAGTGCGTAGTGCGTACTGTTAAGGTGACAAGTGTTTCCGTCGTACAGTTTAGGTCTGGGAGGCCACCAACGTGGTTTCTTTGATGGAAGGGGTCGCTATATGACCCTAAATCCTCTAACAGAACGGGATGCGCTCACAGAGCGTGTTCGATTAAATTGGAGTAAATCTAATTAACCACATGGACCTAACAATTTCCCGAAACTTCCGGAATCCTTGTTTCCATTTGCCCAGATCGGCTTTCGTGGTGGAACTATGTGATTCAAACAATAAAATATCCAAACATAAGCAGAAAGCAATATGGCGGTCTACTTCAACAAAGTAAATAAAAGAAAAGCGAATCACTCGCGCACAGGATTATCCCAATGGAAGAGGAATCTCATCATGTCCACTCACACTTGTTACAAGGACAATCTTCGTGAGACACAACATGATCCATGGAATGACGTTACTTCCAAATTTCATAACAGGGACAGCCAAATCGAGAACAAAAATCACACTGGATGCTGGTTGTTTGAATTTAAGTGTTAATTTATACTGATAAATATGATAAAATCTAATGTTTATCAATTCGTCGCCTGAATGCTGTAATGTTCTATGTCGACTATGGGACATAGAACATTCTAGCACTCAGGCGACGATTTGTTGGTGGGACATAGAACATTCTAGCATTCAGGCGGCGGAATTATTGGTGGGACGTATGACACTCTAGCACTCAGGCGTCGAATTTTTGGTGGGGAATATAACATTCTAGCATTCACGCGACGAATTATTGGTGGGACATAGAACATTCTAGCACTCAGACGACGAATTGTTGGTGGGACATAGAACATTCTAGCATTCAGGCGACGGAATTATTGGTAGAACATAGATACTTCTAGCACACAGGCGACGACTTGTTGTTGGTACATAGAATAGCACTCAGGCGACGAATTGCGGGTGGGACATAGAACATTCTAGCATTCAGGCGACGAATTATTGGTGGGGCATATAACATTCTAGCATTCACGCGACGAATTATTGGTGGGACATATAACATTTTAGCACTCAGACGACGAATTGTTGGTGGGGCATATAACATTCTAGCATTCAGGCGACGAATTTTTGGTGGGACATAGAACATTCTAGCACTCAGGCGACGACTTGTTGGCGGGACATAGAACATTCTAGCATTCATGCGACAAATTATTGATGGAACATAGAACATTCTAGCACTCAGGCGACGAATTATTGGTATAAAATATGTTGCTTTATATTTCCATTTCAGATATGGATGGATATGTTCAATAAACTGGATAATTATCTTTTTATAATTGGTTTGTGAAACAGAACCTAATCAGCTCAAATGACCATTCACCAAGAAAACTAGTGGTCGACACTTCAATGGAATGAGGAAGTCGAGGCTATGTTTTGGTGATAAACATTATAATTATACAATAACATTTGAATTACCTTTTTTGTATTTTGTCCCATTGTTTTTGTTGGCTTTCACGCGCTTGGAATATTTAAGTTAAAAATATCCTGCTCGGGATAGGTGATTTCAGAAATGGCAATTCAAATGCGAAAGAGTTTCAGGCATGGAAACTAACTAGGTGGATGCATAAATACAGTACGTGGGAGAGTGGATTGTAATTAAATCACCCGCGGAGTGGAGTTATCACACAAGTTTTACTTTCAAATTTTGTACATATCGACAAAAAAACATAAGCAATGTTTCAGCCAATGGACCTCCGGATTTAACCCGGAGGTCCAATGGCTGAAACTTTGCCTGTGCTTGTTATGCTTTGCAGCAAATTTGCAATTACTGACTGGGCGGAATCTCCACTTTGCAGGTGATTTAGTGATAATAAACTGTAACAGAAGACTACTGTTTAACAACATGTGCAAAATATAACAATTATTTTACAATATCCATTCATCTGAAAAACATGAAATGATTGTGTCTTTAGTATATACAAATATACACACATAATTAATGAGGTGTAACACAGATTCCAATAGCAACCACACAAACGCAGTCATTGGGTTACTAAACTACTGAGATAATAGACCAACAGAGATAAGGACCGTGCATACATCCTATCCTACCACCCAAAACAACAAAGCACTGATTTAGCTCTGCCAACTGCCTCTACCAGTCATAGAATAATATAAGGCATTCCATAGGTCAGCAGTACAAGGACTTACGGAATGCCAACGGGAGTACAGAATATACTACAACACTGACAACAATGCATTTCCCCACAAAACCTCCAGGCTGAGTATTACGTTTTAACTATACCAACTGTTGGGCAGTAATATGCCTGAGGTGGATCAATGGTACAAATAGTACACATTGAGCCAGGAGGGAATACGGGGGTACATCCAGTCCATTGCTCCGTAATATCACATTTCGTGTACCAGTCCGAGGATAATACGAAGCATTTGGGAGGTTTTTTGTCTCTAAAGCTATCAGTAGACCAACGGAGTATATACCACCCATAGTAATCAGCCTTATTTAAAAATTATTAGTTCAGTGCCAGAAGTCCGACATACCCTGACTCGGACAATGTCACGTCCGACAGCATTCGCAACATCAACAGTTTCACGGGAAAAACATTCAAGAAAACTCAACATCCAATAGTAATGCAGCTCGCACGTTTCGAGCCCCTTTACCAGAAGCCCTGGGTCAAACCCCGACCTCGAGGTTATTGACCTCGTCGCCCAAATCCTGTTAGATCTATTGTATGCGCCACTCTCCCCCCCCCCCCCTTCCCGTCCTATACCTAGGCTATATTCGACGCCCAAGCCCTTCCCACCCTATTTTAGGCTTTCCACCCCCAACGCCCATTTTAGAACCCTCCAAAGGGGGCGGGGCAAGCCGTGTATAGCCCATTTAAGCTTTCCCCACATTGGCTTTTCCTGTATGTAGGCTTCCCCTCCCCTTTCAAAAGCTCAGTCCCTTCCCACCAAAGTCCTGGACTGTTCCTTCAAAACCCTTTCAAGGCTAGCTCAAAGATGGATGACTTCCACACTGAGGTGTCCTTATGAGTCCCACCATCACATATCCCATCCCTGCCCCTCCCATAACTTTACTTCTTGGTAAATATCTCTAAGCAACTGTGTTGTCATGTACATACCAAATGCTTATATTCAAGACTGCCTGGTTTGTTTAGACAGTTATGTAATTACGATAAACTCCATAGTGAAACATCTGAATTTTTGTACATACAAAATGCTTCAGATCAAAAAACTGCCTGGTTTGTTCAGACATGTCATAAAGTCATAAAGGAATTCTGAAGGTGTTCAGAAGATACTCGATCAAATGATTTTGAAAGAATGATAAAAACTTCCAGTCTTGCTTGCCTTTTATTGTCACACTCCGAATCACTCATCTATTCGCCACGCAGAAAATACTGCATGGTACGATCTGATTGGACAGTTGTTTGACCAATCAGCGAACGCCTGCGTGAGATAATTTTACAACATGCTTATCTATTGGTCCAAAGGAACATACCACCGTGTGGAATGATCTGATTGGACAACTGTTTGACCAATCAAACACCGCCGCGATCTTACTGGGTATCAAACACCGGCGACGTGACACCATCTTATCTATGATATAATGAGACAATGTACATGGTCTTTATCATATTAAGCTTCTTATAAACAAAGAAGACCTTTAGCATAATACCTTTATCTATGACATAATCAAACATATCAGTTGTCCCTTATCTCTTTGCATAACTATACAACGTGACACTATCATATTTTCTTATAGACAAAGATTCTCTCTATCTTAGTCACCTTTATCTATGCAATACATTGACAAAGACCAGGTATTTTCTATCTTAATTCCCCAATCACATGTCTAAACAAACCAGGTAGTCTTTATATCGAAAGCATTTTGTATGTACATAAAATCAGATGTTCCACTATGGAGTTTATCGTATTTATATAACTGACTGAACAAACCAGGCAGTCTTGAAAATATTCTTTTTGTATGTACATGACAACACAGTTACTTAGAGATATTTACCAAGAACTTATGTTATGGGAGGGGCAGGGAGGGGGTAGGGGATGGTGGTACTCTTTTTAAGTACTCATCAGGACACCTCAGTGTGGAAGTCACCCAGCTTCGGGCTAGCCTTGAAAGGGTTTTGAAGGAGCAGTCCAGGACTTTGGTTGGAAGGGACTGGGCTTTGGAAGGGGAGGGGGGAGCCTACATACAGAAAAAGCCAAAACAATGTGGGAAAGCCTAAATGGGCTATACTTAGCTTGGGCCCCTCTTTGGAGGGTCCTAAAATGAGCTTTGGAGAGGGAGAGCTAAGATAGGGTACATACAGGATGGGGAGGGGGCGGGAGCGCCTAAAATAGCCTAGGTATATGGCGGGAAGGGGAAAGCGGCGCCTAAAAATAGACCTAACGGATTTGGGCGTCAAGATCAATAACCTCGAGGTCAGGGTCTGACCCCGGGGTCCTGGTAAAGGGGCTCGAAACGTGCGAGCTATACTACTTCCCATCAATCGTCTATCACGCTCCTATACTACATACCCAAAACCATATCCACCACAGCCGTGCTGTATACTACATGCAATACCCCATATTCGCTCGGATATGCTGTGGGAATTTGAGGAAGCTGTCTGGTCATAATCATTTCTGCGAGCCTTGTTTCCTTAACTGTTTATAAAACCCAGAATACATATTTTACTGACCTCCGTAAAACACCATTTCTTCCATAACTGAACTGGCTCTGGATGATATCTCACATCTTATAACTCCCAAAATAATTATTTTCTCAGAGCAAGAAAGTAATCACAGTACAAGTCGTCATAATTCCTGCTTCATCTATCCTAAGTGTAATACAAATTATTCCAAATTAAATTTATTGCTTGAGAGTTTTTGTATTTCCCTCATTTCTCTATTCTCCAAACTCCTTCTCGTACACTATCTTTTCCCATTCCAACTTTTAAGGTGGGTGACAATAAAACAGCCAATTGGCTATGCCCCCCCCCCCCCCCCACCTGCAGAAAACAAAGGTTACAAAATCTGTTATAACCGTAATAACAGGATGTTCGAGTCAATGCACTATATTTTATGTTGCTAAATAATATATACTTCTATTGTATTGTTTTTTTTAAAAATAAAGTTATTCGTTCATTCATACTGCTGAGGCTGCACAAGTGGTACAGTTGAAACAAGAAGTCCTGTCATGAAATGCACACAAATAGCACGTCGATTTGCGCGTTAATCTATGCGTTATGTCGATGGTAAGGCTATCAAATTCTGCATATACGGTCTGTGCACAAGCAAAGTTTCAGCCAATGGACCTCCGGGTAACCCGGAGATCCATTGGCAGGAACATTGCTTGTGTTTGCTATGGGTAACAAGGGGAACCTGCCATGCTTTGAGTGTCATTCGATATGGCAACATTCTTAGTTTAGGTCCCTTTGGGGTTATGTGATACGCCCCCCCCCCCCCCCTCTCTGAATGTTGTCTGCCTCGTGGTTTGCAAAGAATAGTGGGTGGATATCTAAAACACTAAATCTGCCAGGCACTTTCGACTGCAGATCCAACGCCGGGTTATATAATTAGGAATATTTTTTAATCTATTAACCCTTGACCCAACGTAACGGACAAAACCGGACAATGCTATTCTCAAAGATCGCCTATGAATTTTCGTTATTTTTTTTCATTTTGTGACTCAAAAACATAGGTTATGACCCCTTGTTGGAACGAGCTCGTCGAGCTCATTTCAACGAGTGGTCATAACCTATGTTTTTGAGACAAAAAATGAATTATTCGAGAATTATTTTTGCAAGTGTTCTCTGCTTTCCGTGTTTGGTAAAGGGTTAAATTGCTAAAAATAATCTGGAAGATACGTATCCCAGATAAGGGCACCTGGTCGCCTTTTGATAATCCTCTCAGTCAAAGTGAGAAATCAGTAAATTTGAAAAAGACTAGCGAGCGCGTAATCCAGCCGAAATAATCCGCTTTTTGGAACTCAGTTTAGACCAACATTTGTTTTCAGTCCAAACTTATGCAGAAAGTGAATTATTATACAAAGAAACATACGGTACAACTTCTATTCAATTTATTTATGTTTTTTTAAAAACACGCCGAACATTGCTCTCGTTACCACTGTTTGTCATTCTATTTAGTACCGTTCCATAATGTGCTTCATTTGACGATCGACGAGATGTGAAATTACATCTGCATTGATGGCGAAGCGGGTGGTAACTTTTCCCCGTTTACTGAAAAATGTGGTACATGAAATCTCACCACGATATTTCCTGTGGCATTATTTCGCATTTCGTGTACTTAAGCTGGCTCAGTTGGTAGAGGTGTAGGCTGCAAGCTGAGAGGTCCTCGGTTCGAATCCCACCTGCGGCAACCGCGTTGTGTCCTTGGGCAAGACACTTCACCCCCATTGCCCACGTGGGGGCATCGGTGACGTTGTGTACTAAGGCGTACTGCACGTCGATAGTGCACCTGTCTTCAACCAATGCTAACCCTGCATGTGTGGAGTTGGTATGTTGGGGAGCTGACAGTTGCTCGCCGTTGCTCGGTGGTTCTCTCAGGGTACTCCGGCTTCCTCCACCCGTAAAACTGTCACGGTCATGGTTAGCCATTGGGCAGAAATATGTTACCTTAACCCTTTACCTAACATGAAAAGCAGACGACACATGCAAAAAAAATTCTCGAATAACTCATTTTTTTCATTTTTTGTCTCAAAAACATAGGTTATGACCCCTCATTGGAACGAGCTCAACGAGCTCGTTCCAATGAGGGGTCATAACCTATGTTTTTGAGACAAAAATGAAAAAAATAATGAAAATTAATTGGCGATTTTTGAGAATAGCGCTGGCCGGTTTTGGCCGTTACGTTGGGTAAAGGGTTAAACACCAATAAATAAATAAATAGTACTTATGGAGCCCGTGTTGGCATACCACTCGTCGGGTGGATTTCCGGTCAATATCGGAATATTTATAAACAGCGCTCTCTTATGAGTAAAATAAATTTTGTTTCATCCATTTTCTGCCCTTGGTACCGTTTTTTTTTTTTTTTTTTTGTATGGTGGGCTGGTCATGCAGATGAAAGTCTTGAAACGCATCAAGGGGCGTAACGTGAAAAGCCCCAACGGCGGTTTAACAGGGTGTGACATCTTTAACTTGTTTCAACTTCGAGGTATAACAGTATTAAATATTTATCCAAAGCCGATCATTATAACGTTCAGGTGACAAAAGACGCGATTGCATCTCTTTAATTTTGGCATTCACGTATCTTTGTCAAGAATAGCCCTTCCGACAACGTTTTCGACCACGAAAATAACGGGCCAAACTGACAAGAAAAGAAGTACAGGTCACCTATACATTTTGTCAAGGAATTCCCTGCAAATACACACCAATAATCAATTACAATTTTTAGGTAAAAAAATTCTCAAATCACTTTCTTTATTTAGCTTGAATATTCAGCAATAATATAAGATGTATGTAGAGAGTTTCAGAAAGTTTATTAAAACAATATATACTGTCCAAAACAAGTTAAGCACCCCCCCCCCCCCCCTCATCTATAATACCTGTGTGTGGGTATACAAATAGCTCATATTGTGACGTTCTGCATTTCTCTACTGGTGAATATTTGCTGGCTATTGACAACTTTACTGCCGTGTGCTTATAGAGAAATGAGACAACATCACAGTGAGAGAAACTCGGAAGGTCATAGACAGCATGCCACGCCCATTAACCCTTTCAGAACGTAACGGCCAAAGCCGGCCAGCGCTATTCTCAGTAATCGCCAATTAAGTTTCATTATTTTTTTATTTTTTGTCTCAAAAACATTGGTTATGACCCCTCGTTGGAACGAGCTCTTTCCATCGAGGGGTCATAGCCAATGAGTTTGAGACAAAAAAAAATTAGTTATTCAAGAATTTTGGTTGCAAGTGACGTCTTTTTTTCATGTTAGGTGAAGGGTTAAGATGTGTTAGATATTCTCGAGGCTGTTCCATCAGGTACTGAACAACGTGACGTTTTTTTAAAGTTGTGATGACGTCCGCGGTGCCTAATATTCATTCAATAAAAAACAAAACTCTAGAAACCCTTGCTTCACTAATAAGGCATAATTATTCCCCTTGTTGCAAATAGCAGGTTTTCGCAGGAAAATGTACCCATTTACCGTATACCTTCTGGTATTATAGGGAGGTGGCCGGGAGGGGGAGGGGTGGGGCTTAACTTTTTTTGGACAGTATGTATTCTCCAAGCCTGGTTGTTTTAAAAGACTGCAACATTTCTGAGTTCAACATCTCCAGTAGGGTCAATGTTTCAAGGAAAGTAACTCTCATTCAAATATTTAGAGCAGCCATTACCAATACTCAACATCAACCCTACCAAAGATAAATTTCACCTATTTCGTATGATAAAAGAGAAATTCGTGTATTATAATTCATTAAAATACCCGTGTGTGCGTAATTAATTGCCACCTGTGTTTAGAACAGATTGTGGCATAGAACACAGACACGTATCAACACATCCAGTTTTTGCCTTCATGTGATGAGTACACACAGTTACACTAGCACACAGACACGTTTCATAGAGGTAGAGCCGTCAACTGGTCGAAGGGGTGTATACATAGCTAGCAATCATGTAGTGGTACTACTTTTAGTACAGGACATGCAGTGTTTCTCATGGTCAGTCAGCAGATCTTGTAAATACAGATTATCATGATAATGTGCATGTCCTGTGTTTTGTCTCAGATTCGAGGTGGTGTCCAGAATGGTATCTCAATGAGCCGGCCTTGCCGGCGAGTTGTGATCCCATTTTTGGACGCCACCGAGAATCTGATGCAAATTACAGGACATGCACATTATTATGATAATTCATTTATCTAACAATTCTGTCATATAAACAAATTAAATCTTAAATTATTAATACAGTTTTAGGACACAAAGTTGGGCGAGAAAAAGTTGAAGAAAACCCATATTTTATGGAACTATATTGTTGTGTACTCTCACTAACAATGAGTAACGCTGTCACCGCAATTTTCAAAGTTGTGTTGTCAAATTATTCACTTTCAGTGTCACATCCTATGATAGTACGCTTGAATTTACGAATGTGTAATATTGAATTGTGCAGTTTCTATTTATTGTGTGTGTGTGTGTGGGGGGGGGGGGGGGGGGGGTGAGGAGGAATATTGGCTGTTAAAAGTTATGTCGCTAACTGTAAGGAATTGTGTTTTGTTTTGTAAGCGATCAGCTGAGTCGATCACTGAAACTCACATAGAATGTATTTATGCGCCTGTTATGATAGCCCGTCGCGTTTCCGGAAACGAGTGGTCAAAATGATACGGACTTTGAATGAGTCGTCAATGTGATACGTGCCGTTTCTCGCGGTTTTCAGGCCAAAATCTATATGATTGTTAGATTAAAGACGATTTTGGTGGATGAAATTTATAGAAGCTGATTATAGAACATTACCGATTTTCGTGATTTTCGTGGACACGTCAGTAGCAGTAGTCTAGAAGCCATTAAGACGCATGGGGAGATATATGTAGGACACCTGTGGAAGTAGGAACCACACATTCATATTTTTTTCTACGATCGAATGTGCCCATGTGCTATATGTTTTTGAAGCATACTGAAACGTATCACGTCAGCAAATGTCGGTCTTTCAGGTATGTGCCTCGGATACGCAACGAACTCCCACACACGCTCGCTCAAGTAAGACAGACATGTTGTTGTGTTAGTTGGCTGCGTTAGATGAATGGGGCGATGTGATTTGACAATCTACGACTTGGTCGACTGATTCATTACATTGTGGACTGAGATAGGCAGGACAGGTAGGATTAGAGAGAAAGCATAGTAAATTAGACCTCATTGAGGGATTTTCTCATGGCTCTCATGGCCTCATATAACAAAAAAGGGATTATCCAGAAAATATCCTCGATAGATATCCTCAAATAATACAATACCAGGCCATATGTATCCTTAAATACCGAAATGAGGCTAAGATGGATAGTAAATTAAGCCTCATTGGGTGATTTTTTCATGGCCCTTATGGCCTCAAATGAAATGAGGTTAAGAGGGATAATAAATTAGACCTCATTAAGGGATTTTCTAATGGACCTCATGGCCTCATATGACAAAAAAGGGATTCTCCAGAAGGTATCCTCGATACGTATCCTCAAATAATACAATACCAGGTCATAGGTATCCTCAAATACCGAAATATGGCTAAGAGGCGCATGTGCGAGTCACTCGGCGGAGTAAATACTCTATGGCTTGTTTGCTCGGTGGGATTCGAATCGTTCGAGCAATGAGTTATTAGTCACTACTCGATATATTATATTCTTGGCATTAGGAATGGTATAAGCTTTCACAGAGTTTGTCTATCAGTTGTCTATAATCCAAAGTGGCCCCTCAGTACTATAGCACCACGTGCTACCATTGAAATGTACGGTATGGCGGTCTTAAAAAAAGAATTCTGAACGAATTCGAAATAGTACAACTTGTCGGGTTGTTTGTGATAGTTCTACGAAGTATCCAAGCCAGATAATTACTCCTATTCAATCGAACTCACCCCGGGGTACCTCGGTACTATAGCACTACGTGCATAGCCGAGAAAATTGGGAATCCGTATCAAATAAAGTCGTTTTTGGTGATTCGGTGAGATTGTCGGGTTGTTTGTGGTAATTCTACGAATCAAAATTACTTTTGTACAAAGGAACATACCCTCGGAACATACTCCTGTCATATGAGAAGGTTTTAGGACACATGGCAACCACGTGCTACCAAAGAAACCAAGATGGCGGTATACAAAATGGCCGACGGAAACACCTATCACCCTAACAACTCATTCTATGGGCAACCAAATTTGCGAGGGGAAACCGTGTTACTATTTTGTCCCCTGAATTCTAATGTGTTCTATGTGCCTACTGGCAGCCTACTGGCACATAGAACAGATTGGAACTTAGGGGACTATTTACAGCTATCGCTAGGGATTCAAATTGTAATTGCGTTGCACGATTTGTAGAAAATTCCAGTGAAATTTCGCTTGTATTTAAAAATACTCAACACATATGTGCGGAACAGATTTTCGTTTTCCGCATGGTTTAGTTTTGCTGTAGATGGGGATTTCGCAGAACAGGCGTGTAATAAAGGGATAAGATGTAGAGGTCCATTGTATCCCCCGCTCCCCGCATTGACTGTAAATTATTCGAAGGAGGATATTTATTTATTTATTTATTTATTTATTTATTTATTTATTTATTTATTTATTAGTATTTGACGCCCCATCAGCAGCTAAAGACTATATCGTGGCGGGAAAACGAGAGAAAATAAAATACATCATTGTAAAAACAGGAGATAATTACAACAGAATGACCTGAGCATTAAGAACGGTAATGAGCGATAATACTAAAGGGAATTATAGGGTCGAAATTTCAAACTCGTTGGATGGAATCGATTTATGTGCCGATTGTTAGATAAAAGGGGGGTGTTAAAAAACGCTGTGTTTAACTTAGCCTTGTCGACCCAGTTACGAATAAAATGGCAGATGCTATAATATTAAACACGAGGATTCTTGTAACCTGTATTATTTTAATTCATTTGTTGTACATACCAATCAAAAACGATATATAAATACAGTGCGTGGAGAGTGTATTATCACTAAATCACCCGCAGAGTGGAGATTCCACCCAAGCAATAATTGCAGATTTGCTGCAAAGCTTAACAATCACCAGCAAAGTTTCAGACAATGGACCTCCGGGTTAAACATTGGCTGAAACATTGCTTGTGTTTTTTGTCGATATGTACTAAATTTGAAAGTTATAGCTTGGGTGATACCTCCACTCCGCGGGTGATTTAGTTACAATCCACTCTCTACGTACTGTACATTATATTAATGAACTAACACCAAAATCATCTCTAAAGAATTATTAGATGGCTCTCTTGTTCCTTCAGCCTCATGTCCCCCTTATCTACGGTGTCGTCTAATTTGTGTGAACAATCTTTCCTTCAGTTGATTGGCCACGTCCACGCTAGCCTTCCTAGTCCTACTCCTGGGATCGTAGATGTCGCCGACCACTTCGAATAGGTGTTTGTTCGACAGGAGTATCAATTGGGCGTCGGGGCGTGGACTAAAACTCTTACCGTACGTCTTCTTATTGCCAGAGAACGCCGATGCATTCCCCCCGTAAGTTTCTTGAGGGATTCCAGACTCAGCTTATTACTCGATCCGAATTCGTCCACTATCAAGAACTGGGCGCACCCCTGTGAAGTTTTTTTGTGTCTGTAACTTCGGATGCGCTGTAGCCACATATCAGCATTTCTTTCAAAACGCTCTTTCCGTAATTGGGCTTATTAGAGTATATGTAATTGTCCTGGATCTGTCGGTCACGATCTGACCGTTGTGATTGCCCGCTTCTTTTTCAAATTCGAAAACAAACTTTTCGCTTTCGGAAACGTCATCTGTGGAGGAAAATATTTTTTTATGTTACTTTTGGGGGTTGAAATACAAAACCATCCACGGCCTTTATGTCCCTCTCTGCACACTCGCTTTCCTGTTTCAACTCTCTTATCTTTTCTTCTGCGCAGATTGCCCTGTCGATATTGAGAGGGTCTATCCTACCCTTTTTAACGGCTCTGACCGCTCTGCCCTCGGACTCTAATTCTTCGTAAAGCCTCTTATTGCTCCTCTCCTTACAGTGCCGTTTCATTTCGGTCAGTATGTACTCCTGCGTGAACATTCCGTAGTTGAATAGGAGTTGCAAAAATAAAGAGATTTATGAGTCATGTCGGGAGGACGACTCGCAAAAAAACATAAGTACAGAATATTTAAGCACACATATATTGTACCAAACAAACTTCATTTTTCTGCTTTACTGGGATATGTACTTACATGATAACATTCAGTAGAACGATTATACAACACCACAAAACTTTTCCGCCACCAATAAGAAAATAGTTTCCCCGCCGCGAATACGGAAATACACGAACAATTTCCCCGCCACGCGAATACGGAAATATACGAACAGTTTCCACGCCAGACGAATATGGAAATATACGAACAGTTTCCCCGCCACGCGAATACGGAAATATACGAACAGTTTCCCCGCCAGACGAATATGGAAATATACGAACAGTTTCCCCGCCACGAAAAGTGATACAATCTTATGGAATGAATGATGTGTTGAAATGTTGGAGAAAGGAATGATGGATTGTTGGGGGGGAGGAATGATGGCATGAATGGACGAAGGATGGATGGGGGAATGGAAGGATGGAATGGATTCTCGGGGTTGTTGAATGGATTGAGGGAGGGGGAAAGGAAATGCGCGGAAATAATGTGATTCTCTCCACTAATGGGATAAAATCCTCTGTTGTTCCCAACTATTGACGGTGTTTTTACTAAATTGATTTAAAAACGAACTTTTACAATTGAATTACATTTGTTTATTAACACACATACAACCAAACAATCATAATTTTTATACAGAGGTTGTTATTGACCGCAATAAAGTATATACTGTGTCTAATTCGTCTCCATCAAGATTCATACGCTCTCCAGTACGCGACCGGTTGGTTATGTCCGTGTGGTAGCTGATGTAGTTTTCAATGCAGTCATACTGTGAGGCGATGTGCATGGTTGTCAAAGTAGGAAATACAGTACGTGGAGAGTGGATTGTAACTAAATCACCCGTGGAGTGGAGTTGTCACCCAAACTACAACTTTCAATTTTTGCACATATCGACAAAAAATACAAGCAATGTTTCAGCCAATGGACCTCCGGGTTTAACCCGGAGGTCCATTGGCTGAAACTTTGCTTGTGCTTGTTATGCCTTGCAACAAATTTGCAATTATTGCTTGGGTGGAATCTCCACTCTGTGGGTGATTGAGTGATTATACACTCTCCACGTACTGTATATATTGAAAACGGAAGATCATATAGTATAATATTTCCGGACGTCTGCGTTTTCTCGATGCCTCAGTAAAATATTCCGTTACAGTGTTCCGAACTTTCATAAATTTCGACTCTTTTAACAAATCGTCATTTTCCCTTTTTCTAACCACACTCTCTGCAAACATGGGCGCAAATTGTGATATGTCTCTTGTACAGTTCAAAACAGTCTGAAATGTCTTGGGAATCTCTTTCTGAGCGACGCAGTATTCCATCTTAAAACAATTTTCCCAACATTAAGCTCACGGCTACGTCAGTATTGATGAGTCGCCGTACTATGAATGCAGTTGACTCGAAATGTAGCGTTTTATTCATATTAATCTTGAATTGCGATTCCAATTCAGCCAGATGAGTTTTGTTTTGCCTAAATATTTTCAGATATCTATCCAGGGAGAATTCGCCATCTCCTTTTTTCCTTAGTTTTAAAAGATATGCTAAGACAAGATTAGTTTTCCAAAACAAAATGTATGTGGGGTTCATTTTTTGACGATTGATCGAATGAATGCTATCTCAACTTGCATTGTTATTTATATAAACCTTTCAAGATAAATGCGCATGCACCCAAAATATAACATCCGCATGACTGCAAGGATTATTTTAATCCCAAAACCAGCCAATCTCGTTCGATAAAAGAAATTATTTAAATTCCTTGGTACGAGGAAAAAATATGTTACGTCCACAAAGGTAGAATAATACAAGTAACTATGCACCATGAAGTAATGATATTTAAGCCTAGGTAGACCATTCCTGCCTCTGAAAACACATCGAGCGATTTGGTAGGCACGAATTATTTTAATTACGAAATCGATCAACCTCAGGCGAGTAAACTGATAATTGAAATCCATTGGTATAAGGTAAAAATATATAATGTCTGCCTAGCTAGAAAAACACAAGTAACACATCACAAAGAACACTATGGAATTGTATAAAATTTTAAGCTTATAGTCGTCACTCCAAGTAACTGTATTATTCGTACTACCAAAAGCCCCGGAAACTCGAACCGTTTTGGAAAATGTAGACATGCTTTCAACTTCTTGCAAACGAACGTTCCTGTCAAATTCGTAAAAAATAATCTGAGCAATTCTATCGCCCATTTTATATTCAAATTTCTCCTTCATAGAATCATTTGTCAAAACAACACATATATCTCCACGGTAATCCGAATCTATGATCCCTCCAGATACTCTCATTTTAATTTTAGCCATGCTTGATCTATCCCTTATCTCAAAATACATATGCGAAGGCAACCAAAATCTTAGGCCAGCATTTATTACTTTGGTTTCCAGTGGTAAAATAGTACCAGAATTACACGTATACAAATCCCACCCTACGGACCCAGGTGTACCCTGTGTAGGAACTTTGTATACGAAGCTTGTATAGATATATATATAAAAATTTCGATAAATAGTGGGCGTTTCAAACGTCATTTGTAATATGACACGCGGCCGGAAAAACAGTTGCGACTGTAGATCTAGGGGGGAAGGTGTCATCAACACAGCTATAAGATTGTTTAAGGGTTCCTAATATTAATTTCAGTAGCAAAATAATAGCAAAAAACGTGAAGTTGCGAATCAACTTATCACCAATAAACAATAATTAACTTATTACCCAAACCAATGGCTAATAATATTGGACTCATATGGACAATTTGAACAGTATTTCGCTATTATCTCTAAACTGTGTGCTTCTAGTTACATTTAGGGGCAGTGTGGACATTCTCCCTATTATTCAGTTTACTCGGCTTGTGGCCTTTCATTGGAGCCGATAAGTACCGCGCGGACGAAGAGTGTAACTAGTTGCGTTTGAAACATCACACGCATCATTGAAACGGCGTGTGCTCAAAGGTAAAATAAACCCGTCAACTGACCTGTCTGTGGTATTGGAAATAAATACTCTTTGAGGCGAATTGGGTTGAAACATCACATTAAAATAACGTGTTAAAAATCCTCCCTTCCCCCACGTGTATATAGGATTGAACATGTTACTAATGTCACTTTGAACATCTATGGCTATAATTTGCGTTAATGTCACATTGAACATCTATGGCTATAATTTGGGTTAATGTCACTTTGAACATCTATGGCTATAATTTCGTTAATGTCACTTTGAACATCTATGGCTATAATTTCGTTAATGTCACTTTGAACATCTATAGCTATAATTTCGTTAATGTCACTTTGAACATCTATGGCTATAATTTTATCATAGCATATGTCTCAAGGATTTTGAATGTTACGCATTCGGGGCAGAACACCGCTGCAAGAAAATAACGTGTTCAGAACACAAAAAAATGTATTAGTGTGGTAATTTTTGGGGTATAATAATCTTAATGTACTAATACTTATATATACCACCCAATATCAAATAGTTACAAGCTCATCAAGTGGGTTATTTCCTCCAACGGACGGGTACTTTCAACTCACCAAATGATATGTTCAGCAACCAGATAACGACAACGACTGGGTTTCTTCTTCTGGTTCAGTAAAAAAACCATTCTCCTGGTGACGTCACCGGTTCTCTTTACTCTTCTGACCAGTTTACCGTTCCAATTGCTGATTCCATATTGGAGGAGTAATCACAGGGGCAAATTATGCTACATTAGCACGCGAGATTCGTTCTGGCCTTTATTTTTTTTACTTCTTCTGCAGAAATTAAAGATGTGGCGTTGGAAACATCACTGTTAAAAATAGCATGTGTTCAAAATAAACACTCGCGTGTAGACAGCCTGTTATTGGTGCTTAATGTCACTTGGAACATCTATGGCTATAATTTGATCATAAGATAATGTCTCTAATCTAATGATTGAGAAACGAATGTCTGCCCCTGTTGAATCTAATTTATGACCTAAAATTTGCCCCTAAGAAAGTAACAACTTGCATAGTACTACCCAACATTATCTTTAAATAGCTTTGTTCCCTGGAAACGCATTTTGCTTCAACCGCTTGTCATACAAAGTGTGTATTGAGACTTGAATGTCGTCCCCTGTTGAATGTAATTCGTCACCTACAATTTGTTTTTCAGAAAGAAATTGTGGGTCACGACAAGCTGTTGTTCCACGGGGAAGCGTGTTAATCTAATGATTGAGACTTGAATATCGGTCCCAGTTGAATGTAATTCGCCACCCACAATTTGTTCTTCAGAAAGAAATTGTGGGTCACGACAAGCTGTTGTTCCACGAGGAACTATAGCTTATCATACAAACTGTGTCAACACATGTACAACAGCTTGTCATACAAAATGTGTCAATCTTATGATTGAGAAATGAATGTCTGCCCCTGTTGAATTTAATTTGTGACCTGCAATTTGTCCCTCAGATATTAACAATTTATATAGGACTAACTAACATTTTCTCTTAATAGCTTTTTACCCTGGAAACGCATTTTGTTCGGAATTTTCTGTACTCTTCTCCCATGTATCATGCTTTACGTGGGGTGAGACACATGTTTGTGTACCGACGTCCATATACACTGGATTGTATCACGGTCACCCAAATCTATACACTGGAATGTATCACGGTCACCCAAATCAATTTCCCCATCTGGTCCCCCATTTTAAGGGTTGGGTAACTCAACGTTCTATGCTTGCTTACTTAGGTTAACAAGTTTGGCTCTATTGGTAAAATGGGACCTGGTGAACTACACTGCTGGGTGCAGCCCCTCAGCAAATGGGCACCATGGGTATAAACGATTGGCTAAGCTTTAGAAACTTGACATAGCACTTTCAGTGTACCAAGAAAATAAATGGGCACTATGGGTATAAACAATCGGCTAAGCCTGACTTTATCTCCCTGTTGCAATCACTATTAGCCATCTTGGTGAGAAACGTGACCTTCCTGCCCAAAGAGCATTGATATGGCACTTTCAACGTACCCGAGAAAATAAATTCAATACATTTATACACCTAATTCCGCTATTGATAAGATGGTCAGCACAGCTCTTGAGCAACCGTTAAAAATTATGTGTGCCTTGAAAATCCCTTGAATTCGCTATGACCATTTTCTTTTTTACTTCGGTCTTGCTTGCATAATCCCTGATAAACCATTGAATTTCTCCCTAAGACTTTGCATATTCCAGAAACCCAATCTGTATCTCGGACTTAAAAAATCATTGAGAAACCCCTGAATTTTTTCCATAAGGTTTTGTATGAACCATGGATAATAAGAATCATCCCAATAACATATCATTCCAGCGTTCCCTCTTACAATCCCATCTTTATCCAATCATGAAATTTGTATATATGTTCTTGTTAATGTTTGTGTTTATTTTTCTCTACATTGCGCGTACAAAGGTTCCTGCATTGTACACGACTGATTATTTAAGCCTAGGTATTACACCCCAAATACGCAATATATATATGGCTGTGGGAGTTCTCAGATTATCCGAATATATTAACAGGCAACGATCAAATTACGCTTCTGTGATTATGTATTGGTATGAAATTGTACCACTTGGTAGTTTTTTTTTTTGTGAATAATGGCGGGTAACATTAGTCTCGACGAGATACAGACGAGTCCGGAATTTGATTTCATTAAGGTCTACAATGATAGAACATGTGAACTTCCCAATGACGAAGATTCCCCATTTAAAGATGCAACAGGAGATTGTAATTACTACTCACCCAATGAATTTCAATCAAAGAACATCAAGCAAAGTGATCAATTCTCAATGTTTCATTTAAACTGCCAAAGCTTAAATGCACACTGGGACTCCTTGAATGAATTGTTGAGTGATTTATATGGCTCGAATAATGCCTTTAGTATTATAGGGTTAACCGAAATATTTCGACTTCCTTCGAACATGTCATACCAGTTGGACGGCTATTACCCACTCATTAATAAGACACGACCTGAGGGGGATGACGGGAGGGGTGGTGTGGGTCTATACATTATGGAGGGGCTGGCGCCTATAATACAACATGATTTGTCTGTTTTTATTCCCCATGTAATTGAGTCCCTGTTTGTCGAAATCAAGGCAAATAATACTAAGAAACTAATTGGTGTCATATATAGACCAAATACACAACCAAAAGCGGATATAGATCTCTTCCTTACAAAAATAAATGAAATAACTGACCTAATTAATCATGAACTCACGGAGGCACATATTATGGGAGACTTCAACATCGACCTACCAAAAACGAATTGTCATCCCAAAACCCAAATGTTTTTAGATCTCATGGTTAGTCAGGGTTTTTTACCGTGTATTACTCGACCCACTCGGATAAGCACTCACTCGGCAACTTTAATAGATCACCTCTTCTCAAATAATGTAACCGCAACCTGCTCGTCAGGAATAATAATCACAGATGTTTCCGATCACTTCGGCATATATTATATAGAAAATATTACCGCTGCAAGGGGTAGTCCTAAAATTATACGCAAACGTAAATTCACTGAAGCCAACGTGGCCATATTTAGGTCACTTCTCTACCAAAGCGATTTTTCGTCAATTCTTGTATCAAGCTGTCCTAATGCAGCTTACGAGAATTTGATGGATATCTATTCAACAGCTTTTGAACAGGCGTTTCCTGTAGTAAATGTGCAATTGCAAGCTAAGTTTATCAGAAAACAACCGTGGATGTCCAAGGGACTCATGACTTCATCTCTCAATAAGTCAAAGTTTTATAATAAAAAAATAAAATCCCCAACAGAACAAAACATACAAAACTACAAAAATTACTGTAAAATCTTTAATAAAATAAAAAAACAAAGTAAAGCAATGTATTATAACAAGATATTAAATGATAGCAAAACCAATTTAAGAGAAACTTGGAAAATATTAAATGAAACAATAAACAAAGCAAAACGTACAACTAGCTTGCCTTCTACTTTTATCAAAGACAATAACTGCGAAATAAATGACCCAAAGGAAATAGCATGTGCCTTTAATATTTTTTTTGTAAACACGGGGAGACGTGCTAGTGCAGATTTGACACAAACAGATAAATCCTTCCGAAACTTCATGGGTCCGTCTTCCTCAAATAACTTCTACATAACACCCACTACCCCTTGTGAAGTGATGGATGTTGCCAAACGAATGAAAGCCAAAAGGTCAGAAGACTGTGATGGCACCACAACATATCTTCTAAAGAATTCTATAGATATATTAGCCTACCCGTTTGCCCATATCGTCAACCAGTCCTTTATCGCCGGTGTTGTACCAAACCGAATGAAAATCGCTAAAGTCATCCCAATTTATAAAACCGGGGATGAAAATAGATTTAATAACTACAGACCTGTAAGTATTCTTCCAGTATTCTCTAAAATCTTAGAAAAATTAATGGCAAATAGAATGATTAATTACCTGGATACATTTGATATTCTTTGTCAGCATCAATATGGCTTCAGAAAAAAACATAGCACCACACATCCCGTGATGCAACTCCTGAGACATATTGCTATAGAAAACAACAAACCAACAAAAGATTTAACTTAGCGGTATTTATAGACTTTTCGAAAGCTTTCGACACGATAAATCATAGTATTCTGATAAACAAATTAGAAAGATATGGATTCAGGGGTATTAGTATTGACTGGTTCAAGAGTTATCTATTTAACAGAACCCAATATGTAAAATGTGATGAGAATAGTTCGCATGAAGCACAAATAACATGTGGAGTACCACAGGGTTCCATACTTGGGCCGATCCTATTTCTGCTTTATATTAACGACATTCGCCACTCGACATTGTTAAATCTCCTATCATTTGCGGATGACACGACAGCCTATGCTTCAGGTCCAAATGCAAGTAGATTGGCTGAATATATAAATCATGAATTAAGCAAATTAAATGAATGGTGCTCAGCCAACCAACTTGTGTTGAACACGTGTAAAACTAAGTACGTTCTGATAAATCCAACCCGTAGCACGTTAGTCCCAGAAGATTTATCTATAAAAATACAAAACCAACCGATAAAAAGAATAGGAGGCCATGAACAAGATAAATCACTAAAATTTCTTGGTATTAGCATTGATGACAATCTAACATACAGTGCCCATATCTCACATGTTTGCTCCAAAATTGGAAAAGTAAATTATGCATTGAATAAAGTAAAAAAAATATTGCCACAGAAGGCCTTAAAAACATTATACTTTGCCCTTATACATAGCCACCTGTTATATGGCATCCATGTCTGGGGCAATGCTCGGGCAACTAATAAAATTCTCATTATGCAGAAACGCTCACTTCGTATCATTAATAATTCAAATTACAACGCCCATACTGATCCCTTATTTATAAAAAACAAAATACTTAAAATTAATGACTTGTTTAAACTCCAAGCTTGTCTCTTCATTTTTGCTTGGAAAATGGGACAACTTCCATCGACATTTAATGACTTTTTTAACCCAACTCAAAATATCTCACAAAGAGTTACGAGACAATCAGATTTATTACAGGTGAGTAGAACGCGTAATAAAGCCCTCGATAGGTTACAGATCCATGCATTTCCGAGGGTGTGGAATGAATTGGATCAAGATTTAAGGTCTATTACTAACAGAAATCTATTCAAAAAATTATTGACACAAAAATTCATCTCCCAGTACCCAAGTAGTGTTGAATGTGACAATCCCTATTGTCGAGATTGTAATTTTAATGTCGGTAGATAATTATGGATTCAAACCCCTGAAGATGTTTCTACAAATAATCAAATGTCTGCACAGCCATTAACTTGGCCCTTCACTATACATTGGTCATTTTCGATTTGTATGCTCTTTGCATTTGATAACACCAAGTAATATACTACGTCTGTCTATCTCGCCCAACTGAAAAGTATGATTAAACTGCCAAGTCCGACACTTTCAACACCAAAAAATTAAATCGGAATGCGATCGGACAACTTGCCTTTAACCCACATCCATAGTCAGTGTACAATGCTCACTCTAGAACAAATTTTAGATGGAGATGACAGGTAGACAGCAAATCTGGCTATGTCATCTCCCTACGGTATAGATATTTATTTATATCATCAAATTGTACTAATGTTTTGTGCTTTTGAAATCTTGTATTATACATGCATTGATGTAATTCCAATCTATACCGTTAAATAAATAATCAATCAATCAATCAATCTGTCAAGGGTTAGATTTCTGTTCTGGTCAACTCGTTAGGTTTCTGGTGGATGGTAGATTTATGATTTGATATAGCATAATGTCTCTCAAGGGTTAGATTTCTGTTCTGGTCATTTTTTCTGATAGATTTTGAATGTGAAAATAACGTGTTCAGAACACACAAAAAATATATTAGCACGCGGGATTCGTTCCAGCCTTTATTGTTTTTCCTTCTTCTGCAGAAATTAAAGATGTGGCGTTGGAAACATCACTGTTAAAAATAGCATGTGTTCAAAATAAACACTCACGTGTAGACAGCCTGTTATTGGTGCTTAATGTCACTTGAAACATCTATGGCTATAATTTTATCATAGCATAATGTCTCTCAAGGGTTAGATTTCTGTTCTGGTCAACTCGTTAGGTTTCTGGTAGATTTTGAATGTTACGCATTCGGAGGGGTGGGAGAGAGAGAAACACCCACAATGACTGCAAAAGAATAACGTGTTCAGAACACTCCAAACAAATTACCAAAGTTAAAAGACCCAGACTTGTTTCTAACTTGCTTTATTCGGTTTACCTTTAAAATGGATAATTTTTGTTTGTTTCAAAAAGCGATTTAGCCAATATATTATTGTCGTTTTAAAGGTGGGTGGGGGGGGGGTCTAAAATACCTCCCCTATGAATTATTGTGAGAATTTGGACGTGACGAAGTAAAAAAAAAAACCGTGAAGTTGTTCATTCCTTTTCAGCTTACCTATGAGTTGAGCATGCTACAGTAGTTTACTACAACACTCCTGATCACAAACCTATTCGCCAAAATACTGCATGGCACGATCTGATTGGACAGTTGTTTGACCATCCAGAGACCGCCTGCGTGGGATACTTTTCTAACACGCTTATCTGTTGGTCCTATGGAACATACCGCCGTGTGGGATGATCTGATTGGACAACTGTTTGACCAATCAGAAACCGCCGCGATCTTACTGGGTTATCAAACACCTGAGGCGTGACACCATCTTATCTATGACATAATCAAACAGTGTACATGATCTTTATCATATTAAGCTTCTTATAAACAAAGGAGACCTTTATCATAATACCTTTATCTATGGCATAATCAAACATATCAGTTGTTCCTTATCTATTTGCATAATTATACAACGTGACACTATCATATCTTCGTATAAACAAAGTTTCCCTCTATCTCAATCACCATTATCTATGCATTGACAAAGACCAGGTGTTCTCTATCATAATTCCTTTATGACATGTCTAAACAAACCAGGTAGTCTTCAAATTAATCTTTGTAGTTACGTGTACATGTCCTTGACAACACTTACCTTAGATACACCAACAGAGCTCGAAATTTACGTGGGGCATGGGAGGGGAACTCTTTGTTAGTACTCAGTTTGGAAGTCCCCCAGCTTTGGGCTGGCCTTTGGAAGGGGAGGAACAGTCCAGGGCTTTGGTGGGGAGGGACTGGGCTTTTCAAAGGGGAAGCCCACATACAGGAAATACCAAAACAATGTGAAGAAAGCATACATAGGTTATACATAGCTCGGGTCCTAAAATGGGCTTTGGGGAGGGATAGCCTAAGAAAATAGGGTACGTACAGGGCGGGTAGGGTGAGAGAGCGCCTAAATATAACCTAGGCCTAGTGTGGAGAGGGAAGGGGAGCTGGGGCGGGGAAGTCTAACGGATTTGGGCGTCGGGGTCAATAACCCCGGGGTCGGGGTCTGACTCCGGGGTCCTGGTAAAAAGGGCAGCTCTCAACCTTACATACTACTCCTCTAGTATAGAGGTCCAACAGTCTACCACCGCGATCTCATCTGTTACATTCATAATATGTTGTTTTGTTTTCCATTAAGACTTAATGACACTTTATCTCGCTTTTTTAGTGAAATGTCATTAAGTGGAAATCTTGAACAAAACTACTTCCACCTCCAACAGTGTGTACCTCGTAAGACGTATGTTTGAGAAGGTGTTCTTGGATTGTTTTTTTTCTTTTTTATTCCACAAATCCGTTTTTCTTATTTTTTCTCACTAAGATCAAGACATATTTTATTTTGCTCGAACTGAACAAAATATTGTATGACTCGATATGTGTAAGAAAAAAAACTCACCCAGTTATTTATTTATTGGTGTTTAAGGTCACATACTTATACACAGTGGCTAATCGTTGTACGGGAAGCCGGAGCATCGACTTTCAGCTCTTCAACATTCTAACACTGTTCAAGATCTTCGACGTGCAGTACCCACCACCATGTAGGCAACCGGGATAAAGTGCCACAACGCGGTTCGACCTCTAGTATAGAAGTCCAACAGTCTACCACCGCGATCTCATCTATTACATTCATAATATGTTGTTTTGTTTTTCATTAAGACATAATGACACTTTATTTCGCTTTTTAGTGAAATGTCACGAAGTGTCATTAAGTCTTAATGGAAAACTACTTCCACCTGCAACAGTGTGTACCTCGTAAGACGTATGTTTGAGAAGGTGTTCTTGGATTGTTTTTTTCTTTTCCAAAACAAAAGACAGTGTTCTGCTTTTTGTTCCCATGGCACATTTTTTTCTCTCGCGCACAAAACTGATCCGTTTTCTATCCGATCATGCCGAACTATTTCACTTTTTTTAAAAAAAAATCACGGTGTGAGTTCTCAAACTGAAGGATATTTTATTTCTCTTCTTTTGGATGTTTTTGTTGGGTTTTTTGTTTTCAAACATAAAAAAGCAAACAAAATATTTCTTATCTGCCGTTTGAAAACATCCAAAAGGAGAGAAATAAGAATTTCTTTCAGTAGGTATTGCTACGCATATTTTTCCACTTTGCGTCTCTCCTGACCAATATGTATCTTGGCCATTGTGTCCCTTAAAGCCCTTTGTAGCCTATTATACTCCAATTCCTATTTCCCAGAGAACAACTTGTGGCCAAATGTACTTCAGTTGTTCTTATGGAAATATTATGTAATTATCAGTTCTGGTTACGGTAGAAGACTTCCAGTGGTGCCTGCCGTTATGAGTTTTATGTCATGTATTTTCCCTCCCGACCTTCATTTGGATGTATAATTTGTGCATATTTAATTCAAGGAATATAGACGGTGGGAAAATAAACAAAATTCCATTACACCTCAGTGTATTGAAAAGGTAAAACAGAGTGTTATTATTTCCCAGAAGTTGGTGAAAATAGATAGAACAAGAATTTTGTACTCGTCAGTTTACCCAAATAACGCACACTTGAAAGCTCGACGTTTTCGAGACTTGGAGATCACATGAATTTGCAAAAGCTGTCTTCTTTTTCTCTAATGTCGAGGATATATTATAGTTACAACTGTGGTATTGTTATTTGAAAAATAGTCGCCGATAACATTTTAATCGCAAAGTGGGGTCGGCGCGCAGAAACCAATTCA
This sequence comes from Pictodentalium vernedei, assembly GCA_031216915.1. Classification (NCBI taxonomy): domain Eukaryota; kingdom Metazoa; phylum Mollusca; class Scaphopoda; order Dentaliida; family Dentaliidae; genus Pictodentalium; species Pictodentalium vernedei. The sequence goes on from CM062293.1 coordinate 508,087,368, forward strand.
TCTGCATGACATATAAACGGTCTGGAGATTATTTATTTATTGGTGTCTAAAGTCACATATTTATGAACAATAGCTAATCGTGACAGTTTTACAGGAAGCCGGTCCAGCAACTGTCACCCCCCTCCCCCACACCCCCCCACACACACACACTCACACACACACTAACTCCACACAAGCAGGGTTTGTGCACAATGGACGTGCAGGACACAACTCCTCCGTGCCCAAGGGCACAGCGCGGTTGGGATTCGGACATCTCGGCCTGAATCTGTACCTACTGAGCCACCGCTCGCGATTCAAGATCTGTGGTACACTTCCCGTACAAGGAGGTACGGCGTTGACGGGAGGAAAATCATAAATTGGGACGCCCGTCATGGTCCTACCAGGCACGGATGAGTGTATTGCAATATAACGACATTTGTTTTAATTGCTAATGACATTTTAATTGCAGTGTTGAATGAGACTTCTCTCCGTTGGTTGACGCAAACAAACAGTTCAAAAGAAGAATGAACCAGCGATATCTTTCGAAATGTTTTATTCGAAACGTTTTTGGCAATATAGTGACATTTGTTTTAATTGCTAATATCATTTAATTGCACAGTGTTGAATGAGATATGCCCTGACAAGAGCGTCTAGGGATAAACAACTGCTTATACCGAGCCACCGCGCGACCCTACCTTTTTCTGTTTTGAAAGATTCGTACGAAATATTAGTGGTTACAATTTTACTGAAAAATACCATGCGTAGTAACAACCGTTTCTAAGATTATCTTGAAGTTTATTACGCACAGTACGTGGAGAGTGGATTGTAACTAAATCACCCACGGAGTGGGGTTATCGCCCAAAGTATCACTTTCAAAGTCTGTGTATCTGGACAAAAAAACACAAGCAATGTTTCAGCCAAGGGACCTCCGGGTTTAACCCGGAGGTCCATTGGCTGAAACTTTGCTTGTGCTGGTTATGCTTTGCAACAAACTGGCAATTATTGCTTGGGTGGAATCTCCACTCTGCACTCTCCACGTACTGTACCAATAAATTTTTTAGCGATTGTAAAGAATATTTTTTTTGTCAGACTAATAATAAATACTACAGGCCTGAAGATAATTTTCTGATAAATGCACTTATATTAAATGTTTAATGGATTTCATATCAGATTTTTATAGAAAAACAAAACATTTTAATTGAAGGCGATAACGATATGCCAGGTAAATCGTACATGAATTTACTTTCTAACAATTGTGGATAATACCCGCAGTGTGCTGTTTGATAAATTAGACATAAAAATTCACCTTTCCTAAAAATAAATTTTAACTGTAGGTGATGAAGATATGTTAAATAAATTGTATAAAAATCTGTTTTTTAACAAGGCGAGTTCTATTAACTGGATGAAAACGCAGTATGATGTTTGATAATTTAAACGTAAAAAAATCCTTTCCCTGTTGGAAGAAGAAATAAAAATGTGAATTAAGATAATTCATGATTTGACAGGAACTGATCGGGCTACAATCTTTTCGGACATTCACCTCTATTTTTTTTATCCATTTACGTTTATCACCTTGTTGGAAAATAGATTTATAAACGATTTATCGACGTAATTTTCTGCTTTCGCTCTCGATTAAAATTTATTCTTTTACAATTCCTTCAAAAACTCACAGTCTGAACATGAAATAAAATCACCTCCCTATGATTTCAACAACTCTTCATCTCTCTTCCTTTTCTACCGTCCTGAGTGATTAACGAGAATGTTTTCACCAGGGTGGAATAAAAATATGTCAACGGGGCTATTTAATGATGTCACTATATACCCTTAGCTGCTGATGTGGCGTTAAGCACCAGTGAATGAAATATTTAATGATGACCGGATCCGGCCCGGTCTATGGTGCGCCGTTAACATGACTTTTATAGCAGTGGTCACTCAGCGAGTTGACGCTCACTAGGAGAGTTATGTTGACACGGGATTGCCGAAGTATGAGATTACTTGAAGGGAATTATTACAGCCGTACTATGGCTTCAGATCTGTGAATGAAAAAAATATCGACTTGCAAAACAACAAAGGAAGGGATCTACGAATCACAAATGTCTTTTCGAATCGAATCTCGAATCGAATCGTGTCCCTGATATCGACATCGAATCGAATCCCGAATCGAATCTTAAAAGACAAGTTATTTCATATTCCATCAAACGGAAGTTACGGAACACTGTGATGACCCTTACGCGACGGAGTGAACACCTTAAACACCAATAACTAAATATTCTCTGTGGCACCGTCGATGAAACAGCTAGGCCTATTGTCCATAGTTTTAGTTTTTGAAGGCCTAACTTGTTACTATTCACGTTCTTAAGAACGTGAATAGTAACAAGTTTAGCCTTCAAAAACCAAAACTATGGATAATGTTCTGGGCCAAATTCACACCTTACCTAACAATTAAACATTGTCAATTGCTCAAATAAATAGGAATTGAGCCTACATGAATGAATTTTCTAATGACAGTTTTATCCTATTTTTGTTGGAAATGTATCAAATTGAAGTCAGTACGAGAGATTCGAAAAAATCGAATCCTGAGACTGATTCGGGATCGATCTCGAAGCATACCTATGGTATCGATATCGAATCGAATCTCGAATATTCGCAGGACCCTAAACAAAGGCCATTATAAGGGTCGAAATTTCAACGTACGAATATCTGGTCGGAACATGGCGTGTTTTTATCACCTTTGCGTTAGTAAAAACACGTCGAACAAACCGAATCGGCACCAGTAAAGGTACAATATACCACTGTTGTCACCCGCATTTTAACATTCGTGATTGAAGCTGCAGAGTGATGAAAAATCTCGAAAATGTCCGATCATGCAACAGGCTGCATTTTCTATCAGTGGAGACATCGGGTATACGCGTTGAAATAAGAAACTGCTCCATGGCGACAGAGCAGCAACCACCCAATGCTTATAGTTTTTCTTATCTCACACAACACCATGAATGCAAGTGATGAGTTTGAATCCGGAAAATCTGTAAAGCGTTTCCCTGCATTTTTCATAGCTTTTAGAATGCTATCTAATTTAAAACCTTCTTCCGTAACAGGCATTATCTTTTCAGATGGAGTCATGTTTTTTGATAAAATGATGAACGAATGTGTTTTTTTTAATCACCTTTGCGTTTGAGACGGTTTGGGACTACCCCTTTCGACCCTCTGTTGCTGTATTGATGTATTTTTTCTGCACAATATCCAAAACGTGGAATGTCTTGGTTGCTAGCGACGTTTGTGTGTTCTTTTTTTATTCACGATTTCATACCAATAATGAAAACCCATATTTTCAAAAAAAAATTCTCTGTGTTTAGTGACTAAAACATATCAACTGCCCAAAATCTAAATTTAATAGCCTGCATTGCTACAATTATCCGATTTATTATAAATAATTCGAGGTCCCATTGTCTATGGAGAGCAGATTCAAATATTAACCGTATACCTTTATCAATTACTTATCTCGGATCCACATTTATTCATTTCTGGAGTTCACATTTAACGTTTATACACTTTTTAGCCGTAACTTTGACATCTTTTCCCAAGTTGACCTGAGTTGACGGCGTCCATAGATACGCGACTTGCGCAAAAACTTTCCCCATTCTTCCATTGGCTTATTTTCATGGATGATTTTCTCGGAATAAATCGTAGCCAATGGGATGTCATTGTGCTTCTATGGATGCCGTTAGCTTGCTTAGTTTCTAAGGGACGGTTAAAAAAAATGTATAAACGGCAAATGTGATCGCCAGAAATGAATAAATGTGGATCCGAGATTAGTAATTGATAAAGGCATACGGTTAATATTTGTATCTGCCCTCCATAGACAATGGGACCTCGAATTATTTATAATAAATCAGATAATTGTCGCTCGTAAACCTCATTCCACTGTGCACTATCTTGTCCGACAAAATGTTTTTCAGCCTTTTCTGCGACTTCTCCCAGTTATCATGAACAAACCAAGAATACCCAACGGTCGTGTAATACACCACTGTCAAGCTTATTCATTCCCCTTTCCGTTGATACCGGGTACTGTTGGATACGTTGTGTGAATCAAATTTGAGGGGGGGGGGGGGGGGACGAAGATGAGTGCTATCGTTTTCGAAAAGCGAGTTGTTTACCTTGTTAATATTTATGTACCATTACAGGGGCACGTCAATAGATTCAAATATGGTATCAAACATCATTTTTCTTGCGATTTCCCAGCTTGTGTCGAGTACCTGTGTTTATGACAGTAGGCATTAAATGCCATCGTTTTGACAGATTCATGGTGTTATAATTACATTCTTTCCTCCATGTGATAATAAATCTCTCTATGGGGGAGATTAATTTTCTGTCATCAGATACATTCATCCGGTCATATTTGGGATACCAAAACATTGCGGAAAATTAATTGCCTTTGCTCGGATAGATTCAAACTGTTTGTGGAACGGGATTTTTCGAGGTAAGTGGCATCTTGTTTATGAAAACAGAATGTATCAGAATTATGTCTATGACCATACAACTGATTACGACTGAGTTTAGAGCGCAGAATTAAAAAACATCGAGCCGCACTACTAAATTTTTGAAACACAATGTAGTCTGGGTAAACGCTACATGTTGATCCACATTGCGGGGCCACTTAGAAATGCTAAATTGTCTGATGATTCTGTATGCAAATCTAGTCACGTATTTTTACAATTTGTATGTTGAATATTGTAGAATGCTTAACAGTGCGACTGACCAACGTCGTTCTGTTGTGCATTCTATAATGTTCAGTATTGTTGACGTTTATCGCGTCCTCGCTCTGTTAGGGGAGGGGGGGGGGGGGGCACAACACCCATCCATGCCTGGTAGGACCATAATGACCGTCCCAGTTTATGAATTGCCGCCCACCACCGATGTACTACGGAATGTTAACCCACAGCTTGAATCGTGCTGGGGGGGGGGGGGGGGGTAGGGGTGGGGGGGGGGGGGGGCAGAGAGAGAAAGAACGTGTATAATTTGTAAATACCCACCACGGACATGTAACATAAACTCATGTATATCGAAATATTTTTCGTTTGTACTTTACTATTTATTTATTGGTGTTTAAGGTCACATATTTTTGCACAATAGCTAATCATGACCGCGAGAGTTTTATGGGTGTACAGTTAAAACTAGAAGTCCTGTCACGAAATGTGCGCTTATCTAGGCTTAATTGCGCGTTGGAATTGCGCGCAATTGCCATATCGAATGACATCCAAAGCACGGCAGGTTCTCCTGGTTCCTCATAGCAAAAACAGGCAATGTTTCTGCCAATGGACCTCCGGGTTACCCGGAGGTCCATTGGCTGAAACATTGCTTGTGCACAGGCCGCATGCACACAATTTGATAGCCTTACTATGGTCATAACGCGTATATTAACGCGCATATCAACGTGCTATATGTGCGCATTTCAGGACAGGACTTTTAGTTGTAACTGTAGGAAGCCGGAGAGAACCACCGAGCAACGGAAAGCAACTGTCAGCTACCCAACACACTAACTTTACGCAAGTAGCATTGGGTGAAGACTAGTGTACCATCGACTTGCAGTACGCCTTAGTACACAAAGCCACCGTGCCCCCACATGGGAGCAATGGACACAAGGCGGTTGCCGCAGGTGGGATTCGAACCGAGGACCTCTCGGCTTGCAGCCTACTGAGCCTTCCCCCGTACTTTACTCCATGTAAATGGAAAAAAGTAATGACATAAATAAAAATGAAATCAATGGAATGAGTGGAATCCTCTTTTAAGTCCCAAAATCTCTTGTTCCATAATAACGTGGTAGCACGTGATTTCTAAAAACATGGCGGCGAGCTACTGACACACGAGATTTCTACTCCCAGTGTTTCAGTGATTTAATAGTGTAATTTTATACTTCTTAAGTTAAGGGTAGTATGGTTAGCTTTTTAAGACAGTGGGTTTAACAAAGCAGTATTTTACTGATGCCAACATGACTGGAGATGCTGCATTTTTGCGATCTTTTAGAGAACCTACAGTTAAAACTAGAAGTCCTGTCACGGATTGTGCGCTTATCTAGGCTTAATTGCGCGTATGAATTGCGCGCAATTGCCATAACGAATGGCACCCAAAGCACGGCGGGTTCTCCTGGTTACTCATAGCAAACACAGGCAATGTTTCTGCCAATGGACCTCCGGGTTACCCGGAGGTCCATTGGCTGAAACATTGCGTATAGCGTATACTTCTTATAATACTAAGATAGGTATATAGCACACCTGTGTGTAAAAAGATAATAAATATCTACTGCAAGTAGCCGAGTACACGCTAGAACGGTTAGCATGATACCTATATTTAATGACATTAAATATGAAAAATATGGAGTGAAATCTTCATTGTGACAGTAATGACAGGTTGACATGTATCGTTAGATGTACACAAATATCAACAGAGAAAATACTCAAGCATGTTAAACTTCAGAGAAAATCCCCATCTTCGGTCAACAAGCCACCCAGGAACAACCAGAGATAAAAGCCTATTTGTGGCAAAAGACTCTGGAAACCTGCAGTCGGAGTATGCAAAATTGACGTCAGGGTCAGGATGCCGACCTCCATCCTTACACTTTCTGTTTTAAAATGAAGCATGTAACCGTTGCGGTGATATGGCTAGAAATGACAGTAACACATCATCAGCATAAACTGGTCACTCAGCGTGACGAACTCATAACTCTCGTGTCTGATAACACGTTATTCACTCAGCCGTTACATGAACTGACTATAGTGTTAAGACACTGCCGTTAAGGCTGTTAACCCTTTAACAACCGTACCCACAATACATATATTTCTCGCTATACTGCGAAACGCGAGAAAGTTAACTTGTGCACAGGCCATACGTACAGAATTTGATAGCCTTACTATGGTCATAACGCGCAGATTAACGCGCAGATCGGCGGTGTAGCGAAATTGCCTTTGTATTTATAGATGCTACATGAGATATTTACTACAAGAGTACTTACCGATTGCGTAGAGAAATTGCACAAGTGAAATGCAAAGAGATGAAATGTATGCGAGTGTTTCAAGCGTTGGAATCTGGAAGAAGTCTAGCTGAATAATGTATCTGTCACAAATTGGCGGGTTATGACGTCACAACTTGCATCTTGGGAACCAGGTGAAAGGTCACGTCTGTCACTTCACATCACTGTTCCCTTCTTTTGGAGAATAGGTTCCAAACTGTGAAGTGTTTTTTCTCGAGTAATCATCCGAGGCATGATATAAAACGGAAACAGTTTGAACACAAGGTTCAAACTGCTTAAAAGAAGAATAAATAACATGGAAACAGTTTGAACATTATTCAAACTGCTTTACAATATTTGATATGTGAAAACTGTCTGAACATGGTTCAGACTGCTTGAAAAAGGAAAAGCAATACATACATTTTTTATATGAAATTTAGTAATTTGAACTGTAATGTTGTGTGATGTTGGTTCAAATTACTTCACACTATGAATTAAGAATATAACTAGTTTTCTCAAGGAAGCAGTCTGAATTAAAAAGAACTGAATGTTCAAACTACTTGTTCTTGAGAAAACATGTAGCAATAAATATATTGCTGTCAGTGAGGCAATAGCCAAGTTTACTCTTAAAGGAGTAAACGATAGAGTACTGGTTGAAAAGTATATGGATTAAAGTCACCAATGCAACAAAAATATTTTAAATAAATAATATGAAAAAAGGTTCAACGAAATTAATTGCCAAAACACAAAAAGTGTGTCTATGGTCAATTTACTGAAAACCATAGACACGTGTTGCATTGGCGTTTAGTTGGTCACTAAGAACCCTGAAGTCCATGCAGAGAATACGGGACAGTTCCCTAGCATTCTCTCCGACTACAGACGGGGTCGTCCAAGGACGGTCCTGTCTGACAAAATAGGGAGCATCAGATTCCAAAAGAATCCGGTCGAGTCGGATAGCGCGAACGCCCTCCCTCTGGATCTCTGTGAAGTTGTGGAGTGCGCCAGTGACACCAAAATAGGTATTGGGTCTGGCCAAACTACAGGCACGAACCTGATATCTGGACCCCATGAATGAATGCAGGTGTATGATTTGTTCAACGTGAGTTTGGGACCTTATGTGTTCTAGGGCGGTATAACTCTCGTCGTGGGAAAGTGAATCCCCTATGTGTCCCCTGGTGTGTAATATTAGTGGTTTAGACACCAGCCTGGACAGTCCCAGAAGCCGGCGGAATGTTTCATCATGCTGTAGCATGGTTTCGACAGGTGAATTTGTTGACCTGTCCAAGCCTATTTCCCCTAACGCAACAACATTAGGATGTCGGACTAAGGACTCTAATTTGTTTCTGACCTCAGGGTTAGATAAGCAGTTATATTTTTTAGGATGACAGCCTACTGCTACTTTCCATTGTGGGTGCCACACAAGCTCTGCGGGAGATGGCCAAGTTTCAGGGTCACAAAAAACTTGAACGCCGCCCACAACAGAAGTAGGAACATCAGCCTTGAGGTTGACGGCTTGGATGGCACGTGCTGCAGTTTGTAGTGACTTAATGTTGAATTATTTGTGTAGCCGATCCAAGTGAAAATGCGTGTCATACAGTTTATTTGTCAAAGACCTTTGTTTTGGGGGCTTTGTTTTGGTGTTTGCACCTTGACCTTTACCTGCACGTTGTACTTCTGGTTTGCTGACCTTAGATTCAGATGGTATATGTGTAGATGTTTCTTGTTTTGCCTTGACCTTAGAAGTCACTGCTTCAGCCATTAATGGTGTTACAGCTGGAGTGGATAATAATGGCTGTTTGTCGTAAGGTTTTGGAGCAGCAGTGCTTCCATTTGTATTGTCCGACGCTTTCCTTCCAGCTAACATGTTTTTAAATCTCATGCGCCGTCTTTCAGTGCGGTACAATCCAGAAGGATGTGTGGTATGTGTGGTGCTTGCAGTGTTAGTTGTTTTTGGTGGGTCTAATTCCATTGGTGTCACAGAGAGTGATGGGGATACACCTGACGAAAACACATCAGGCGGTGGAGCGACAGATAGTCCAAGGCTTGTTGAAATAACAGTAGCAGTAGTAGTAGTTGTAGCTATTGGTGCTGGCATGGTGACAGTTTCCGGCACTAAACTGACAGGATTCAGTGGTATATAAGCCAAGGTGAAAACAGGCATGGGAGAGGATGTAAGAGATAGAGCACTTGACGTAATAGCATCAAGCGAAAAGGTAGGCAAAGAAGTACCTGACGCAGAGACATCAGGCATAGATGCAGAAGAAACACATGACGAAATAACATCATGCGAAGGAGAAGTAAATGATATGAGATCACCTGACGAGAAGGCATCAGGCGTAGATGTTACCTGTGTAGCAGTACTAATGGGCACTGTAACTGATGATTCAGTTACAGCGGTAAAGGTTTTGTCAGACATGTTTATCTGAAAAGAGAAAGAAAAGTATCATTTAGCATTTGGAACATCTATAAAAATCTATAGCATCAGCATCTTGTGATGTAACACCAATACAATCTCCATGATACCATTCAAAACAATAATCACATTGTATCATGAATCGTTTACCGGCGGGCTGACGGTAAATACAAAATATTCCTTTTTGAGATTCCACTTTCACTTCACCAGTCTGATGGAAAAGTTCAAGCGTTTTAGTTAGCCAAACAGGTAAAGACTTATCAAAACATTTCTTAAGACGGTCATGATTAACGACGTTCAGGGAGTTCTTGAAAAGCACTTTGTACAAGTATGGGGTCAAGACCTCCGAAACGATTCCCGGTCCCTTCCAGAAAGGACGTAATTTTTTGCACTTGCCCTTCTTGGATGAATCGTCTAATAAGAAAACCAGATCTCCCACCTTGTATTCATATTTATGAGTTTTCACATCGTAATCACGTTTCATCTTTTGACATGCCATTTTTAATCTTGACCTGGCTGACTGGTGACATTCTTTAGATTTTTCTACCAAATTTTGGACAAATTGGCCAGTATTTTTGTGCTCAGTTTCACCAAGATGAAAATTGTACATGATGTCGCTGGGATGATTTACTTCCCTACCCAACATCATTTTGTTTGGCGCAAAACCGGTCATTCGATGCACCGAGGATCGAATTGCTCCGGCTAACTGAGGCAAACATTTGTCCCAATTTTTCTGATTTTTATCTACATAGCACCGTGCAATATTCATCAGCGTTCGGTTCTGGCGTTCCGCCGAGCCATTAGCTGACCGTCTGTACGGCGTTGTCCTAGATTTATGAATTTGTAACACTTTACACATCTCTTGAAAAAGATTTGATTCAAAGCATCAACCTTGATCCGAAAATAGTTGTAAAGGACAACCGAACCGGGAAAAGGAATCACTTACAGTGGCGGCACATGCTGCTGTTTCGGCGGTTTGATCATGTAAAGCGATAAATTCAACACACTTTGTGAATTGACATGTTAGAACCAAAATATATTTATTTCCATTATCAGTAAGTGGTAAAGGTCCGAGAAAATCAATATGCGCTCTTTCCATTGGTGCACCTGACTGGTATATTATTTGTTCCCACTTAGCGTGTTTGCCTCCGGTTTTGCTCCTGACACACTGAGAACATGCAACAACTTAACTGTCGATGTCATCAGTGATGCCGTACCAATAAAACTGTTTTCGAAGTCGTTCACGAGTTCGGAACACTCCTAAATGACCAGAGGACGGTATGTCATGAGCGATATGCAAAAGATCTGGTGCGAATTTACTTGGCACTACCAGAACTTGACTATCATCTCTACAAATTTTATACAGAAGATTGTTTTTTATCAAAAATCGTATCCGATTTATCCAAAAATATTTTGTTGCTGGACTACACCGGAAAAGTTCTCCTTCAGTTGGAGTTTCTCCAGATTCTAACCAATCAATAACTGGCTTGAGGTCAGGATCAGCTCGCTGAACTTCGACCAGTTCAATTTGGAGACGACTCAGGTGCATACTCCAAATTCAGACTAGTATTCAGCCAACCAGTTTCTTGAGAAAATGATCAATTTTGACTGGGTCGGGTTCTATTTCTAACGGCATATCCACCAGCGTGGTTTGTTTCACTGAGGACTCACTAGAAAAGCCATCGTTCCTAAATTCAATTACACCTTGAGATAAAGGCACGACGTCATCGACCTCTTGTTCAAATTTGGTCCAGCTGTTATGAACTCTAGTACAATATTTACATCCACCGCAAGGGAGTTCAGTTAAATCACAACCTGGGAAATAATTTTCACAGGAAGCGTTCACCGGAATTCTTGATAGAGCGTCGGCGTTTGTATGATGGATACCCTTACGATGCTCTACCACCATGTCATATTGACTAAGTTCTTTTAACCATCTAGCAAGTTGGTTTTGAGGTTCCTTGAAATTTAACAACCAGCGTAGACTACTATGATCAGTTCTTAAAATGAATTTTCGACCAAGCAGATAGTGACGGAACTGACGAACAAATCTTACCACGGCGAGTAATTCCAAACGAGTGGTACAATATCTTTTTTGTTGAGGGGACAAAACATAGCTACCATATGCTATTACTTTCTCTTCACCGTTTTGAATTTGAAGCAGTTCGCCACCTATAGAATGAGCACTGGCGTCAGTATCAAGTATAAATAAATCAGTTGAATTTGGAAGAGCCAAAACAGGTGGAGAAGTTAATTGTTGTTTTAAATTATCAAATGCTTCTTGTTGGGCAGCTTCCCACGTGAAAGGTTTTTTTCCAGTTATTTCATATAAAGGACGAGCTATCTCAGCGAATTTTTTAATAAAGGATCGGTGATAATTGACGAGGCCACAAAACCGTTCAACTTCATTTGTATTTGTGGGAACCGGCCAGTTTAATACCACATCAACTGATGAATCTAACATTTTCACTCCTTTTTCACTAATGTTTCGACCAAGAAACTCAATTTCCTTTTGAAAAAATTCACATTTGCTTGGTTTCAGCTTCAGATTGTGTAATCGAAACCTATCAAGCACTTTGCGTATATTTTCCAAGTGGTTATCTTCAGAACTACCCAACAGAACTACATCGTCTATGTACCCAACGCATATGTCCCAATTTAATCCTTGTAGTACTAGATTTATCACCCTACAGTAAATGGGGAGCCCTGTAACCCAAATGGCATTTTCAAATACTCGAAAATCCCATATTTGGTTAAAAAGGCTGTGATAGGGCGGTCCGAATTTTTCCACCGAAACTTGATGATAAGCCGAAAGACAGTCAGCCTTGCCAAACCAAGAATTACCACTCAACGTATCAAGACAATCGTCGATTCGCGGTAATGGGTAGACTTCTTTTCGAGTTACATCGTTTACACGACGATAATCAATACACCAGCGCATTGAATGTTTGTTATCTGGGTCACGTTTTTTCACTAATACAGGTGCGCTAGCCCATTCAGATGTAGAGGGTTGAATAATTTTTGCTGCCAATAATTTTTTCAAATGGGCTTCCTCTTGATCCACAAAACAAGCAGGTGTTCTGCGCATTGGCTGTTTGATTGGACGAGCACCTTCTATTAGCGGTATAGTGTGTTCGATTTGTTCAAAATTTCCTAAATCAAACTCATCTTTTGCAAAAACATCTTGATATTCAATTAAGAGTTTACCAAGTCGAGAAACATATTTGTCTGAAATTAGTTTGGAGGACCGCTCAAATAATTTTTTCAAATGTTCTGGCATTTCAGACGAATCAATTCCTGAATCATCACTGCCGATTTGACTGACAGTAGCAGATTTAAAATTGTCAAAATCACAACATATTTCGGACACTTCACAGGTATCTGCGATATATTTGTTTTTATTTATCAACACTGGTCGATCATCTGAGTTTATAAAACAGACGTGAGGTGTCGTATAACCTTCATGGAGAGTTGGTAACGACGCAGATTCTACACTATGAAGCGGTTCAATAACATAATCATTCAATGGCGGATTTATAGAACATTCGAGAAGAACAACAGAGCTGGGAGGAACCAATGTTTCGTGATTCGCAAAAACACGAGCAATTTTTGTGGCAACAGTGTCAGTAGACACAGTCGGAAAAACATGATTACACAAAGTGATCGTATCTATTAAAATGTCAATTTGAGCTTTATACTTTTTCAGAACATCAATACCTAACAGCATATCATCTTCAATTGGAGCTACATAAATGTTTTCTTCAAATTTTAAACTACCATTTGAGATAGAAACTGGCCCTACCAGTTTTTTAAACATGTGACTATCACGAGCTGCGGTATTAAAGCGGATTGTCTTAATACACTGTAGCGTGGGGTTCAGATTATAAAACAGTTTATCCGAGATCAAAGAAATATCAGCCACAGTATCTATTATAGCATTTATTTGATGTCCAGAAAGTGATATAGGTACTGCGATTGACGAAGTAGATTTCACCCGAGTAATCATGGGCGGTGAGTCTGATTGAAAATCGAGGTTGTTGGAGAGAGAAGGGGCCAGAATCAGACCTCTCGATGATCTGACCCGTTCTCGTTTAACTTTCCAAATTTAACTCGATTGTCCTTGTTAGGTCTATTTGAAGGATTTTTTGTTGGACAATCTTTTTGATAGTGTGGACCATGACAAGTAAAACATTCAATTGTAAATTTTCTTGAAGGTGAGGGCGACCTCGACTGTGGGGACGACTCACGTTTTATAAAAGTTTTTGATGGATTGCTAGGCAAATTGGTGACCAATTTTGTCAACTGATCCAACTGCGACACAACTTTGTCGAGCGTCGTTTCAATGTTCAACGTCCGACTTTTGAGAGCAGCGATATCAGTCGTATCTGTTTTTGTCTTATTACTCTTGTCAGAATCACGTGGATTTATTTCTTTATCTCGTGACTTATGTGTCACAGCTCGGATATCATATTCGCCATCGCTTTCTGTTCAGTGTCTGAGGAAACACGACGTACGTCTTTTCTTGATTTATGCGGGAAAATAGCTGCATAGTTATGTTGGTGCCACCTGATTCTATTTATGGCTTGTTCCATTGTCTGCGGCGATTCCATAGCTACAGCCACCGCAGCATGTGGATCGTTACAGCCCTGACAAAACCTAAGAATGGCTTGCCGAAAAGTAAAATCAGGCGAACAATCTTTGAAAGCACGTGTTGCCAGCGTTAAAACAGTTTCTGCCCACTCCTCTAAGGACTGGTTTGGCTTCTGTCTAGACTGCTGGAACCGTAATTGAGTGGTTTCGGGTAAGTCATGATACCCGAACCGATTTTCCAACGCCTTTAACAAAGCGTCGATTGACATATTAGGGTCACGCTCATTCATTAGAGTGAAATATTCGCTAGAGCACCCGGACAAAGACCAGCAAAGAACTTGTTTTTGTTCTTCAGGATTCCACTGTTGATACTCTGCATATTTTTTGAATTTCAATTGAAAAGGCTGCCAAACCTCAGATCCATCATAACTGAAACCACGGGGCAATCAAGGTGTCCTCCCTTCTCTACCCCAATCGGAACCAGACCTATAGGCTGGATGAGAAAAAGGTGGAGGCCTAAAATGTGGCGCAGGGGGAGCCGAATGTCCAAAATAAGGAGGGTACACCACATTTCCATAGGCATCATACAAAGATTGGCCCATGTGACCTAAATGAGGCTGGTAACCAGAATTCATCTGGCTTGAAAATCTGGAGTGATCTACCCACCCCAGACTGTGGGATGCAGGAGGGTAACCAAAACTGGGATAAGTTGAACCAGGATAGCCGGGTCCACCCTGGATAGGGAATCCTGAAGGTTGTCCAAAACATGGCTAGGTGGTGAGGGAGGATAACCAGAGAATGTCTGGCTAGGATATCTGGATTGCGCTGTAAAACCTTGGGTTTGAGTTACAGAAGGGTAACCAGAGTAAGTTGGGTTAGGATACCTAGTGGCATCACCTCCCATACTAGTATTGTATGGATGAGAGGCGGGGGTAAAATCTGTCTGTTGAAGAAGTGGGGGTTGAGTCACAGAGTAAGACTGAGTTGGAAGAGGTGGTGTAAAGGACAGATGAGCAGAGCTTTTTGGTAATCCAGTAAAAGTTTCACAAGTAGATATAGGTTGGGTCACCTCCGATTGAGTTATTTGAACGGAAGGCGTATCATTAAAATATGTCTGTAAAGAAGTATTCATCACCCTGAAAATTGAAGCTTAGTACACTTTATCTCAGGATAGAGCGAATGTTAGAATTGTTAAATCTAATTTAATGAAATCACAATGTTTTAATTAAAGAAAACATTGCGTGTTTGTAGAAATTTTGAATTTTGTCACTTTTAAAATATGTTCGGACGATTCAACTTCAATTTCGGATCATCGCAGGAACACCGGTTTTATATTGTTGCAGCGACGTGACACAATCGAAATCGAAAGTAGTGTTAATCGACCTTTATGTTACTGCTCGACTGCATGGAAATAAATTTTAATTTTCGTGAAAATCGAATTTAATTATGCCCAGAAATGAAATTAAATCGACTATGCTAGACTTCAAAACATCGCAGCACGACGTTTGATTTTCAACGCTCGAAAACAGACTAGAAACACACACGAATTACCATGGTTACGGAAATTCAAATTTCTCAACACGAAAAACACAATTTCTGTCAAAATTTCACAAATCGGCAAGTAACATCGCTTGCAAGTAATTTGTATTAATGTTTAATACCAAAATAACATCAGATTATTAAATAATTAACGAAAAACTGACGTTAAAAAAATTGAAGTGAGAGAAAAATAAAAAAAAATTCATCATGGCGGCTCCTATCTGCATAAACGCACAAGACGATCAAAAAATCATTTTTTTCGCAGCGACGCCAAATGTAGCGAAATTGCCTTTGTATTTATAGATGCTACACGAGATATTTACTACAAGAGTACTTACCGATTGCGTAGAGAAATTGCACAAGTGAAATGCAAAGAGATGAAATGTATGCGTGTGTTTCAACCGTTGGAATCTGAAAGAAGTCTAGCTGAATAATGTATCTGTCACAAATTGGCGGGTTATGACGTCACAACTTGCATCTTGGGAACCAGGTGAAAGGTCACGTCTGTCACTTCACATCAACGGGATATTTGTGCGCATTTCACGTCAGGACTTCTAGTTTTAACTGTAACCTGCTTGAATGCTCGGTGATGTGATGACGGCATGAACTGAATATAATTGTACTGTTCACAATAGTAAACTTGAATTCTAATCACTTTCTAATATACTAAAGTGTTATTGTTTATTCACAATGTCGGGTCGAGGATCTGCTGTCAAAGGAGGTGCAATTGCAAAACCTATTAGACAATTATCTTTTTCCAAAACTAGACTCCAAGACGAAAAAAGCGCGATTCTAACAAGATATCACCACTGGAGAATAGAATACAAAGAAGACGAGCTGGGTCATTAGAGAATCTACCTGTTCCCACAACAATAGACGAAATGTCAACAACTTCAGGTGAGCACTGTTCAGGATCCTTGCCTGGTGATATTCAACAGAGTGCAATAATAAACATGACCGACATTGTTCTCAACACAATGACCCAGAAACCGTTCATTGATAAACTTTTGCCACTTCTTCCAGTACACGATTCTGGTGAACCTGCCAAAATTGACACCATCCTGGCAAGTATCATGCAGCTACAGTACGTGGAGAGTGGATTGTAACCAAATCACCCGCAGAGTGGAGTTATCACCCAAAGTATCACTTTCAAATTCTGCACATATGGAGAAAAAACACAAGCAATGTTTCAGCCAATGGACCTCCGGGTATAACCCGGAGGTCCATTGGCTGGAACTTTGCTTGTGATGGTTATGCTTTGCAACAAATTTGCAATAGTTGCTCGAGTGGAATCCCACTCAGCGGGTGATTTAATGATAATACACTCTCCACGTACTGTTCAAAAGCAAATGACTGAATTATCCACGGTATCTATTCTAGCGGCGATAGAGAATGCCATGGATAGGATTATGACAACACACATAAAAGCCCTTGAAGAGGAAGTGAAGCATCTTAATAGCGAAAATAAGGAACTCAAAAAACAGATAAAGTCCTTGAGTGCGCGTCTAAAAAATCCGAAACTAACAAAGAGCGTAAGATGGACGATCAGGAGTAATATTCTAGACGGAATTGTTTGGTTTTTCGAAACGTACCGGTTAACGCTCAAAGTGTAAGCGACATTAACAAAACTACTGATAAAATTGTGCTAGACTTATGTAACTCTCAGTTAAAAACTCCGGTTTCTCCAAATGACTTGAGGAGATCACACGTACTTGGGAAAGTGCGTACGGTAAATAACAGAAAGAGTTGCAACATTATATGTAGATTTGTCTCATACCGACGCCGTCGTTCTGTCAATACGAACAAGAAAGAACTGAGAAACAACCCAGATAAAATCTTTATCACCGAATCCCTGACAGAGAGAAGAGGCACTATTGTATCGAAGCTATCCTCCGTCCGTAAGGATAAGAAGACATTCTCCTTCTGGACCAATGATGGTAGGATCTTTGTGAAAAAAAACTCCGGATGATGCTCCTAGACTCATTAACCATGCAGACGACAGTAGGTGATATAGGCGGATTCGCGACCACTTTGTACATGTACGTGTACGATATACGTACACGATACGTTTACCAACGTGGGATTCAGTGTTAAATCGCACGCTTGTTCACAAAAAATGTTCAGTGGTCTCGAATCCCCCATGTTTTTTGTGACTCCTAGATCGCACTTTTAACGTTCAAATACTCGTGGTGAACGTTGAATGTCACCCGTTTTAAAAAAAAAGGTGAAATTGTACATTTTCACTTTTTTTTTTTACTTTAAAAATTTTTGTCATCGTTCCCATCGCAGATCAGACCATCGATCCATCGTTGGTGAACGCGAGCAAAATTCTAGGCTAGCATAAAAAAAAACGGTTTGCGGATTCTAGACCAGTGGTCCAGAATCCGCTATTGTTTTGAGGCGGTGGGTTTTTCCCATTTATGACGTCATTAGGGGAATTCCCATAGTGGGAATTTCCAAACTCAGCTAATCAAAAATCAGATTGCTTGATTCTCCGCTAATTGACCAATCGGATTGCTCGATTCTCATAAACTCGATCATACAGAGTTATCTCCCCTCGTCGTGGTGTGGGGGTGGGGCAATACCCGAGGAAATAAATAAAAAAAGTGATCGATATATATAGGAGAGATAAAAATATATAAATAATAGTTATTTAGAAAATGAAATATATCAAATCGAATAGATAATAAAAAAATACGTAAATTATGTGCGCTTCCCAGACTATTAGAGCAAGGTTTCTTTTAAACATGCTGATGAGAGCCTACGCAATCTGCGTGAACGAAGAACTACGTCCCATCTTGTTAGGACGATGCGTCGGATGTCGGGATCATCTAGACTTCGATCACGAGAATCATTTGTGTCTGACGATGGAAAGGGAAGATATGGTCATCATGTATTTCGAACCGGCGTTCGAACGCGTTAGATTCAACGATGTGATCACGTTTTGGAAGAGATTAGTCTTCTGTAAGAATGAAGACAAGCCTACAGTTTCGGAAGAACTGAAATTGGCGCGTAAAAGTCTGACTTTAGAAGACAAGGGATGCATCAAGAAATTATTGCTGAATGAAGCATACGTCTAAGTTTTGTTCATTGATATAAAATAAGGGAGAATAGAAAATAAAAATAAATACACACATAAAATTTTTTATCTAACATTAGAAAGAAAAAAATACAAAAATGAGAACCAGAAATAAATTGTATCCGACGGTAGTGGACGACGAGGATGAGAAGCCGATCAACGTTTTGCCGACGGCACCGTCGCTAGAAGAAAGAGAAAGACGAGAGAGGTATCGCATCGATCAAATCAGTAAAATCTAAGAGTATCTAATTCGAGAGAGAGATTCTCGTCGTTCCCTCAAGAAGAAGTATTCACGTTTCGTGACATTCGTCAACGCGATCGACACGACACTCATCACGATTTCCATGGGTTTACACGCGGCCGGCATCGGATTGTTGTCGACCGCGGTCAGCATTCCAATCCTGTTGACCGTAGAAGGAGTGGCTCTCGCCGCCGGATTGTTTAGCACGCTCGGAAACTTTTTGAGTAGGAAATTATATCTGAAGGCGAGGAAACACGACAAGATTCGCGTCTTGGCCGACACCAAGATCGACACGATATCTGAAATGATCTCTATGGCGTTGAAAGATGGTAAGATATCGGATGGAGAATACTTCGCAATATTGAGTGAGAAAACGAAATACGATGCCATGAGAGAAGCCGTGAGAATCAAGACTCGTCAGATCATCAAGGAAGAGATGAAGGATTCTCTCGTGGAAAAGGGGAGGAAAGAGGCCAGGGAGAAATTCAGTAAGATGATAGAACTCAAGAGCAGGGATTGAAAAAAATATATATATATATAAGAACAGAATTAATTAATTATTAAAATTATATATAAAATAAAAAAACGAAATTAATTTAAATAACTCTTAAAAAATGTATTGCGTAAAGTGTAAGAGAGTTACCGAGACGAGTAATTCTAGAGAAGTGCGAACTAAAAACGACAGACAGATGCTTCGCGGAATTTGCGACGTGTGTGGTTCTGTCAAGACTAGATTCGTCAAAAAAAAAGAATGCGAGCAAAGGTAAAGGCATCGTGAATAAAATGATCAATAATCTACCTTTTGAAATGCATCTGCCCGGTCACAGTTTCACTGGACCCGGAACGAAATTGAACAAGAGACTCAACGCCGATCTGACTCCCAAATCTTGGAGCAAACCTGTGAATAGGGTGGACGCGGCCGCCTATGATCACGGTCTGTGCTACGCCGGACACCCCGACACCAAGACTCGCAACAACGTCTGCGATAAAAACATGTTGGGGAAATTGAGAGGCATATCGAATCCGACCAGGAGAGAGAAGATGGAACGTTCGCTGGTCGGCAATCTGATCGGTGCGAAACGTCGATTCGGATGGGGCGTTCAAAAAAAAAGCGCATCAGAAAAGAAGAAGAAACGATTATTGACGAGCGAATTGGCCGAGGAGTTACACAAACCCATAGTGCGTAAATTTCGAAAGAGAAGGGCGTTCGTGAAGGGTCTGGATGATATTTGGTCTGCCGACTTGATCGACGGTCATCGACGTGTTTTCCAAATACGGTTGGATCAGAGCTTTGAAGAATAAATCGGGACCTTGCATCGCCGAGGCTCTGAAGAGCGTGTTCGACTCGTCTTCTCGAAAACCGGGTAAATTGTGGGTGGATAGGGGAAAGGAATTCTACAACAAGCACGTTCGTCGTTTGGTAGACCTCTACTCGATCGAAAACGAAGAGAAAGCCAGCGTGGTGGAACGTTGGAATCGAACGATGAAGGAAAAGATGCACAGATACTTCACAGCGAATTCGACCAAGAAATACATATACGCTCTGAACGGTCTGGTCAAAGATTACAACAACACGCGACACAGATCGATCAAGATGACTCCCGCGGAAGCTAGCGATCCTCGAAACGAAAAACGGGTCTACGTGAATCTATATCCTGAGAGATCTAAGATCAGGAAGAAGTCTAGAACGCCGAAATTTGCGGTCGGTGATCGAGTGAGAATCTACGCTTATAAGAAGCACTTCGAAAAGAGTGATACTCCTCGATGGACCTCGGAAATCTTCGTGATAATCAAAATATTTCACACTGATCCGGTGACTTACGAAATCGAAGCTTTGGATGGAGAAGAGATCATCGGAAAGTTTTACGAACAACAATTACAGAAGACGAAGTTTTGATAAAGAAAACAATTTTTTTTTTTATTTACTCTCGTTAACATTTTCTTGTTTACACAAATATATATAAGAGAGAAAAAAATAATAAAAAATAATTAAAAACTATTTTTAGATAAAGAAAGCAAGTTAATTAATAAACAAAAACTAAAAATCCTTTAAAATGACAAATATACTAGATATAGCACAAAGCATAGTGAAAAATGAAAGTATTCAAGAATATGAGGTTCACGAATATGAACCGGTAACCGGAACGAGTTTGAACAATGCGGGAGAGATAAGAATCAATGTCGAAACCCAAGATTTATTCGTACATCCTAGCGAGAGTTACATAGTGGTGCAGGGACGTCTCACCAAGGAAGATGGGAGCGACTATGCCGACGACGACACGGTTACTCTTGCCAATAATGGCATCATGCATCTATTCAGTAACATAAAATACATGCTATCCAGACAAGAGATAGAATCTGTTTTTCATCCCGGTCAGGCCACCATGATGTTCGGACTCTTGACGTATCCTGAAGATTTTTCGAAATCCAGAGGACTTAATCAGTTGTGGGTGAAAGACACCGTAGGCCCTGCTAGCACAGTCGCCGCATTGATATTCGACTACGTCGTCCAGACCTAAAGGAACGTTTTCGTTCAGGATACCTTTGAAACACATCTTCGGATTTGCGGATGATTACAACAAGATCATGTACGGATTCAAACACAATCTGACATTGATTCGAAAAGGAAACGACGACGCAATAGTGAGACCCACTGCGACCGATGCGGGTAAGATAACTCTACACAAGATATCGTGGTTCGTTCCGCACGTGGAGCCTTTGATCATGGAGAAAGCACATCTCTACAAGATCATAGAATCCAAGAGTAAATTCCTTGTGGGATTTAGAATGAGACAGTGCGACACGGCTAGCATTCCTCCCTCTATGAATCACTTCGATTGGAGATTGACGGTGAAATCCGCTTCCGAGCGACCGCGTTTTATCGTGGTTGCGTTTCAGACCGATAGGGATGGGTCTCAGGAAAAGAATGCGTCGCTGTTTGATCACTGCCATTTGAGAAACATGCAAGTGTTTCTGAACGCCACGAGATATCCAGCAATCGATTACAACCTGTCGTTCGACAAGAACGATTTCTGCAGACTGTACGGCGACGCCGCTGATTTTAGAAAGAAGTATCACGGTCTAGACGAATTGATGAGCAACCGTAACATGTCTCCCGGCGAATACAAGTCAATGTATCCCATGTTCGTATTCGACGTCAGTAAACAGAGTGAACAACTCAAGAGTAGCGTGTTAGACATTCAGATCAAGATAGGAACGTGCCGAGAAAAACCAAAGCCTTCGCCCTGGTCCTGTCAGACAGAGAATTACAATTCGAATCGGACGGAAATAAGATGTCGATCATTCGATGAGAGACAAGTGTGAAAAAAAATAAAAAACAAAAAAAAAATAAAAAGTAATGAGTAATTATTAAAAACAAAAAAAACAAAAAAAATAAATAAAGTAATGTGATCTAGAGAGATTGAACATCTTTCTAAATCTTTCTAAATCTCATTACTTTTTTTTTTGTTTTTTTGTTTTTAATAATCATACATTATTTTTTTTAATTCATTATTTTCCACGTGTTCACTGTTTGTTCAAAGGATCTAGTTCGATCAGTAGACTCACCACGGAAGTGGCGGCTTCGGGATTATTGGTTTTCGTAACAAAATTAATTCTGTCTCCCTCATCTAAGGCGCCGGCCTCTTCAGCCCACACAGTGATCAATTGTCTAGCATATTTGACTTTCTCCACCACCGAAATCAGGGTGCAGGCATCCGTCATGTTCACAGGATCCGGTAGATTCGCGAGCGCGTGTCCACCCATGTCTAGTTTACCTTCCATGATGTCACCCTTTCTCCAGACCGAGTTGTCATCCACGTACTTTCTGCTGACCGCGCTGGAATCGAATTCGGGATCGTGATCAAGACCGAATAAATTGTGACCGTTCATGTTGATGCCACTCTCCATGGTTCCGCCAGATTGTTTGTTCAGGTAGAGATCATCCACTTGCGATTCTAGGTATTCTTGTGATTGTATCACGGCAGAATCTACATAGTCCTTGTTGACCGCGGTTGAGTCTGCATCCGTGTCGTTGATCTCTGACAGATTCAATATCTTGTTGAATCCCGCATTCAGATCCGATTTCATTTCTCGTCCGTCAGACTTTCTCTGTTCCAGATCTACATAGTGTTTGGTCGGCACGTCCTTGGGATTCGTGGGAGTGGCCACGTTCGTTATCTTGTTATAATTGGCATTCAATTCCGAGTGCATCGTTTTCTGAAGGTATCTATTTCTCAGGTGTTCGCTGAATCTCGCGTGAGAGTCGTCCGCGTATTTCTTGGTCATGGCATCGGTGGGATCTATGGGATTCGCAACGTTCACCAAACATTTGGATTTCAGATCGAGATCGTCGGTCATGGTTTTATCCATGTAATTATCTAGCAGGATTCGTTCGAAATCGGCATTCCCTCTGTTGACGTATTTTTTAGTCGCAGCATCTGCGAGATCTATCGGCTCAGGAAGATTGTAGAGCTTCTTATCGTTCATGTTCAAAGGTTCTTCTCGAGGTTCATATCTCTGAACGTAACATTCGTCCAAGTTGGCAACGTCGTAACCATCATCGACTTCGAACAACTTCCTCTTCTTTCTTGGGTTGACGTTTTCGTCGTCACTTCTACAAAATTTATCGACTGGCATGTTGTTGTGAGGATTTTTTTGTTTTTAAAAAAAATATATTCAAAATGCAGTTTATTAAAAATGAACTATGTTATTTTATTTTTCGTTTTATTCGATTAAAATTTTTTTAAAATAATTTTTTATCTTTATATATACTATAAAAAAAAATCTCTCTCTAATGTAAATCATTCAGAATGTCTTGAAATCGATCTCCTTCAGACCCTCTCTTGAGAACATAGAGACATAGGTGACCGCAAAACACTTGATCTGATGATTGCACTTGTTCTGTGTTGTAACGAACCATCGATTTGTTGAAATAGTTCTTTATTTCTTTTGGCGGCGAGATTCCGTAGCTGTCAAAATAATAATTTTTCTTCTTCCCGTTCTTGATCCACGCCACCCAGTGAGTGCCTTCACCCGATGAATCATCTAGATTTAAAATTCCGCATTCCGATTGTCGAGGTCTTCTCTTCGGCAAGGCATCTCTGGAAAACACGCCTAGAAAATCTTTGATTTTCAAATCTTTTGCCGCATTCAACAGATCGATGTTGGATAGGGGTTTGTTAGGTAAGGCGACACCTTCTACGGATATCTTTATTTTCTTATTCATAATGCGTATATATATTTTTTTATTTATTTTATTATAATTCACTAAAAAATGACGTTATTTTTTTTTATTTATTTTTTCTTTTTAAACTAACATTCTCGATGTCTCTATCGATTTCCATAATCTTGAATCCATCTAATTCCTCTTGATTTTCTGAACTCCTGATATTACCATCTTTTAGTAGAACAAATTTGATCGTTTTGTGGTGATTTAACAAATGAAAATTTTTAGACACCGTGTCGTAAATGTATTTCTCTTATCTTTGGACAATTTTTTGAACAGGAAGAACAACTGCAAATATCTATTATATTCAAATACGTCTTTTTCGCTACCTGCGAAAAAAGACGCCGCAAAAAGAGATATCAAACGTAGTTTGTCTCTCTTAGCTCAAACATTTTCGGAATTTAAGAATTGGAGTTCGTTAGGGTTTTTTTTCTTTTTTTTTTTTCTTTTTAAACTAACTTTCTCGATGTCACTATTGATTTCTATAATTTTGCATCTATCTAATTCTTCTTGATTTTCTGGAATCCTATCATCCACAATCATATCTGGACTGTTATCATCCACAATCATATCTGGAATTTTATCATCCACAATCGTATCTGGAATCCAATCATCCATATTCATATCGTCTCCAATTAGATCCACAGTCGAATGTCCGAGTGCCAAAGTGTTTATTTTATCATCCAACACGAATCTCTTATTGTCGTCGGCCGACAGCGAAATCTTGTTGACTATTTCGGTATACAAGTCGTGATTTTTGCTTCGAATTGATTTCATAGTCTTATACACCGAACCACTTCCTAACAGACAATCTTTAAACTCTTGGAAAGAGATGTTTTTCTTCACCACGCATGCTTTAACTCCTTTGCACTTCTTGACCTCTTCATTACTCTTCTAGACGATAAGCATACAGTTTAGGTCTCAAGTCCACGAATTCGACGATTTGTTTACCACTGCTCTCATCCTTAAATTTACCCAACACCTTCTTGTTGTCGTTCGATTTAATGTTGGACGGGTGATCAATGGGATAATTGCTCGTGTCGAACCACTCGGCCGCGTCCTGAGATATATTTCGGTAGACGTCTTTCATCTCTATCTTGTAAACTAAACTGTCCGTGTCGGTGAACAGTAGTTTGGCTTTATCACCAAATTTTCGTTTGACGTAATCGTAGTGAAACTCATACATCAATCGCTTGCTGATATCTAAGATGACCGGTCCGAGATA
The DNA here is from genome assembly GCA_031216915.1 of Pictodentalium vernedei. Taxonomy (NCBI): domain Eukaryota; kingdom Metazoa; phylum Mollusca; class Scaphopoda; order Dentaliida; family Dentaliidae; genus Pictodentalium; species Pictodentalium vernedei. Next base: position 508,112,664 of record CM062293.1, read on the forward strand.
ATACGGTTTGTCGAACTTCAGGTGCGTCTTTTGCATGTGAACGGCCACTAGATTTTTGTTGAATATGGTCCGGTATTTGTAATTGGGTTTCGCCACTAATCTTTTAGCTCTTTTCTCAGACGTGATGAGTCGAACGTCGGTTCTCTTCCTGATGTTTTCCATCGATTTACCGTACACGCAGTTGTTCATGAGTTTGAAGAAATCTTTTTCGAAATCGTTCTCGGCTCGAATTCTGAGATTCGTGTTGAGATCGATGTATTTTTTCATCCAAGGCTCTTTGTCGAATCGAATGATGCGATGTATGTCGACTAATTTCATCCCGTAATCGACATATTGTTTCAAATTCTCACTGTAGACAACGTAGTTACGTTTGTTAAATAAAATCGGAATGAGTTTTTCCTCATCTTCTTCGTTTGGTTCCATTCATTCGGGAGCTAGCGGATAATCGCTTTGTGGATCGTGTAATTCTTCCGGATAGTTCAAATCAACTTCTAAAATGCAAGGATAGTCTCTCCATTTTTGCATCTCTTCCGGTTCTGTCACCCATTTGAAATTTCCAATCAGTAAAGGATGACTCATAGCCCAACCATACAGATTATTAGCATCCCAATACTGTATGTGTTTAGTCGACCATTTCGAATCGAAACCTTCTTTCATGTAGGGATTGTTAGCCTCAGAATATCTGTGGGAGATCATCGAGATGCTACCTCTCGCAGCCCTTTCGAACATGAGCAACATGTCCACGTCGGATAATAATTCCAATTGGACTTCGGTGGTCTTCAACAAAGCATCCCATGCCAGACCGGGTGCGGTGAAATACCAAGCGGGATCCAGATCATAATTTCGACGACAGACGTCTCGAAAATTTTCGAACACGTCTGCCAACAGCAGAACGTCGGTCTTCAGATAGAGATCGTGATAATCTCTCATGGTTTTCATATTGAATGATTTCCAAACGTTTTTGGCATGTTCATAATTCTCATCGGAAATGTTGGATTCGTATAATTTCAAATAAAAATCTACTTTTGAAGGTAGTGCGGTGTCTTCGAATCTCTTTAGATCATTCATGTAATCGTAAGGATAGACTCCTTTCCTCAACATGACGTCTACTCATTCTCCAAGATGTTCGCTCGTGATTTTAAATTTATCCTTGCTCATGTTATCGACTGATTTTTTCAGAGTGGTCGACATGAATTTAAAACTGTCGATGAAACGTATGGCTCTACGAATGAATTTCGTTTTTTCTTTCATCGTCTCTCCGTCGATTATTCTTTTCTTCTCCATGAGCTTCCATTTCATCTTTCTTCGCTGTTCGCTATGCAATTTAATTCTTCGTGTGAGGTGCCGAGATTTTTCACGAAAAGATGACTGTCATAACCCGATAGATTGTGAAACATCACCGGATAGAAAACAGCATCTCGATATTTTAAGTTACACTTGCTGTGAGCTGGACCGCGATACAGACCCGTGTAATGATCGTGGTCTCTGACCTTCTTATTTTCCTCCGAATTCTCGTCGAACGATTGTCTGCATATGTGACATTTGGTGGCTCTGTTATTTTCGTCCTGCTGTTCTCGCGTGATGATCATTTTTAGCGGAGTTTTAAATTTGTCGTATAACATTTGAATTTTCGATTCTAACTCTTCCACGAACCTTTGAGCCACGTCGTCGTCTTCATATTGTTTCGTGTAGGTGAAGGGACCCATGTCGTGTTGCGAGTCAAAAGCGCATTTCACGTAAATGCAATAGCCTGAAGGTATGTGTTTTTGATATCTTTCAACATAACTTTGAAGAGCGTTGGGTTGACAGGAACTCATTTTCGCGGTGAAACATTCGAAATTGGCGTACACGACGAATGGTACTTTTAACCTTCTATTGTGATTTTCAAACTTCACGATGGTGTTGGGTTTAGGCATTTCGACGGCGAAACCTTGATTTTCGTTGCAATATTCCTGATGTTTCACTAATGATTTTTCAGTCTTAAATATCTTCATGCAATTGTAACATAAAGATATCTTTCCTTTATGATTATTATTTTGTTTCGACAGTAATCGAGTCAGATGTTTAACCCAACAATAATGATGATTGTCACCATTCGAAATCAATAATAAAATAATCGTCTTTTCTCTTCCGCGATACGAAGTCTGTCTGAGAGAATAGATCGTTTGTTTTTCGTCGTCGTATCCAAGGACGTTCACTGCTACGGTGGGATTTTGAGCCTCGAAACGTTCAATATGTTTTAACTCTGTTGGAAAAGTCACTCCGGTCCAATCGATATTTTTAGAAGTTTCCACATAACGAGAAACTCTATCGGAATGTATTTCGACAGGGTATAAAGCAGAGGTGACTGCCCATTTAAAACACTGATCATCTTTATTTCTCACGTTGATCACGGCCTGTTTCTTAGCCGAGAAGTATGGTAATTCCAAGTAGGAAGATCATTTCAACAGATCGTTTTTATTTATGTGAATTTCGAGTTTCAACACCTCATCGAACGTCCAATTACTACCTTTATGTTGATAATTTGCGAGAGACGTCAACATCTTGTCTTTCATCTTTTCGAAAACGTCCGATAAATCTGAACCTCAAAATACGGGTTCGACGTTAGATCTGAAATATGCATTTTTCACGATGCTCTCGCCGGACTTCACATCGATTTTATTCATCACGCAATGGAGTATCATCTTAATTTTTAGTCCCATGTTCGTGTATTCCCGAAACAAATCCAATACTTTTTTCTTCACTCGTTCCATGAACAATTTCGGATTGATTTTCTTGAACGAGGGAACCACGTCGAAAGTTTTAAAAATGCCTTTCATCACACTCTCCCGTTCTACGGGTTTTGATTGGAATAGTTCTGCAATGAGTCGTGTTACATATTCTTCTCCTTTCCCTTTGTCGATTGCTCGTTGAATTTTGCTCGATATATCTCGTTTGTCTAGAATCTGAAGTGCATCACTCGTTTTCGTTTTTCTTTTCTTTTCTTTGGAAACTTGATGTTCTTCAACGACATTTCATTTAGTCATCTTCTTATTTTTTACAATCGAAACGTTTTTAGTTTTTTTCGACCTCGGCATTTCGATTCCTTTTACTATCTTCTCATTTTTCACAACCGATGCATCTTTTGACGTCGTTGCTATCGACATTTCATTTGCCTTTCTAGCATTTCGCAAATATTCTTCTATGACTTCAATTTTTTTTGATTTAGTTTTCTATGATTTCTGAAATGTGAAATTTGTAATAGTTTACAAATCTCATTTAACTGAGGTACGGTTTTCTCATTTAAATTTACCATTGTTTTATCTGTTTGCTTCATTTGTAAGAATATTTTTTTGAATTTTGTATTAAATAATTTGTTAAAAAAGTTTTGCTTTTTTACTCTTTTTATATATATATAAAAAAAGTTAAATTTTAAATTCAATGTTTTTTAATACAAAATTTAAAATATACATTATTTGCAAGAATTCATAAACCAAATAATCGATCATGACAACAACACCTAAAAGATGCGAATTAAAATTGAAACGAGACGAAGCGTATAAGAAATTTGGTTTTAATATCTATACATTACAACAACATGATCCCATCGAATTGAACGAGGTCGAGATGGAGGAGTTAGAGCGCTACTACAACAAATATCGGAGGTGTTTGAAATTGGACGAAGCCATGCTCGATTTGTTTTACGAGTACCAACGCAATCTGCTGAATAATATCATCGTCGCTGAAGACAGAGAATTCGACAAGGGTGATTTATTGTTGTCCTATGGAAGTTATATATATCCAATAATCTCACTCGAACTCGTGGACAAATCGGGTGGTGAGAGCGCATTCACCGATGTCAAAAAACTCAAAAGAGTAGAGATAAACATTCAAAACATTTTTGTAAGTGGAAAAATGATGAATGTCAACATGCTAATAACGGACATGGAAATATAAACAATAGAGAGATTGATTTTTAGTGAAGAAGAAGGAAAAAAAGTAATGAGATCTAAAGATGATCCATTACTTTTTACAAAAAAATTTTCACATTAAAGAAAATTAAAAATTTAAAAAACTTTTTTTTTTTATATATATATATAAGAAGCAAAAAAAAAAAAAAAACATTTTTTTTAAACAAATTATTAAAATACAAAATTTAAAATATACATTATTTGCAAGAATTCGTAAAACAAAAAACTAAATAATTGATCATGGAGACAGCAACACCTAAAAGATGCGAATTGAGATTGAAACGAGTCGAAACGTATAAGAAATTCGGTCATAAAATCTATGGATTACAGCGACACGATCCCATCGAACTGAACAAGGTCGAGACGAAGGGCTTAGAGCACAAATACTACAAATATCGCATGCCTTTGAAATTGGACGAAGCCACGCTCGATTTGTTTTACGAGTACCAAAGCGATCTGCAGAACATCGTCATCGCCGAAGATAGAGAATTCGACAAGGACGATTTGTCGTTGCCCTATGGAAATTACATATTTCCAAACATCTCATTCAAACTCGTGAAGAAATTGGGTGGTAGGAGCGAGTTGACCGATGTAAAAAAACTCAAAAGAGTAAAGATAAACATTCAACACGTTTTCGAATAAGGAGAAGACACGAGTGTCAACATGCTAATAACGGACTTGGAAATATAAACAATAGAGAGATTGATTTTTAGCGAAGAAAAATGAAAAAAAAAAGTAATGAGATCATCTTTAGATCTCATTACTTTTTTTTATTTTCCTTCTTCTTCACTATTACCATATATTATAATAACGTTTCCTTTTTTCTCAATTTTCAGCGTCGATTCTTTGTTTTCTTTTTTTCTTTTTTTTGTGATATGATATGTTTATACCAACATTTTTGTTTATCCGAATCATAATTATGAACAAATGTTGTGCATCTCTTGGTAACACTCGCATCATTACCATTCTCTTTAGAAGGTAGTGGTGACAGTGGAAAGCATCTCATTCTTTTCATTTCCAACCGTCTATCCCGTGCTTTATCTATCTCTTTCATCAGTTCTTTCCTCATATATCCATCATTAGCATCTAACCATTTTTCCACTTTTTTTTGTTTCTTCACACTCTGTCTCGCGATATTCGTCATTATCGTCTAATTGTTTCTCCACCTTTTTATCCATTTTAAATATATTATTTTATACTTTCTATGATTTATATTTTATATAATTATATAATTTTATATTATAATAACATATTCGAAATTGGTATATTCTTAAACGGCGAATTCTCACCAAGCAACAAACCCTTGCTGAGTTGCTCAACGTTCTGTCCACTCTTCAGATAGAGACCGTTTCCTCTCAGAGAGTTGCCACCTCTAACGGGTTCTAGATACAATCCTTTACCGCTGTCATCTACGTGGATGTGACACACAGCTCCTCCCTTCTTCAAAAACAGTCCGCTGCCACGAATTAATTTCTCAACTGCCGAACTAGCGAGTCCCGTGAGAGCTCCCACGCCGAGAGTCTTTCCGAGAAAGGGTAGTGCCTTTGTGGCGAAGGGTAATGCTTTTGCGGCGATTCCTGCCAATAGCGGTAGGAAACCACCTTTCATTCTCAAATTGTATCTCAATTGAGCGGGACTCAATCTCACTGTCAACCCTCTTCCATCGCGAATCGCTTTCTCCATCCTTTTGATTTGACTTCTGGTCCAGGCGATCGAATCCTGACCGCCTCTCGTCAGATCTTCGTGAGTGAATTTGAATCTCACCGCCTCACCTCGAGTTGTTAACGCTCTCTTAAGTTTCTTCCTCTGTCTTGTGGATATGTTCACATTTTTAATCACGTTTTCTGTCATAATTCTGTTTTTTAAAATATATTTACTTCAATTGTTTCTTGTTTAATAATTATATTAAAATAATTTTGTAAAATTAATATTGCGTTTATTTTATTTTTGTTATCTATATATAAACACAATATTTTTTTTTTTTGCTTTTATATTTCTCTTATGTGAAATCGTATCGTCACTCTCTCTCCGCGAAGATCTAACAGTTCACCATTTTGATCCGTCAACGTGGTTTTGAGACTATATAACATGTCTAAAATCACTGGTAGATAAACTAAATTTCGAGGTCGCTCCACGATCTTATAACCCGGCGACACGTTTGGAAAGAAGGAATAGATCGTCGGTTGAGCGCTACCATTCACGTAGCTTCCTGCAATCACGTCCACGTTCACCAGAATGCTATTGACTGCGAGAATGTCGACCGTATTTTCAGATGCCGCGTGGCCTCGATACATCTTTCGATCGAATCCCAACATCTTGCCTATAGAATCGTCCGTGTTGAAATCCACTCGAAAATTATCTTCCAAATCCAACATCGTCTGTAAGGTATTAGGATTGGGAGCGAGTCTGATCTTGTTGCTTCCCTTTCCATCCATCTTCATTCGCGTCTGAATGTAATTGTTCAAATCGTCTATGTCTTAACTCCCTTTGGGAATTCGAATCTCCAACCAATCCACTCCGTCGGAATACTTGAACGAGTTATTCTTTACGGTGACGTTGGGAAAGGAATAATAAGTCTCCAGATTCACCAACGCCATCTCGTATCTTTTCTCTCTATTCAATTCGATGGAAGGTTCGAATTTCGTAGCGAATCGAGTCGAATCGCCACTCACCACGATTCGAATGGATTGTTTTGCAGCCGTATTCTCGGCTATTCGTTCTAACAATTCTCCATGTTCGAACATTATATTTAATTTTATTTTTTTTTTATTCAAAACTAATTATTTGAAGATTTATTATTTTCTAAATTTTATTTTCACGCTCTATCTTATTATCATCAGAAACATAAAACTTGTCAAATCCGCACCGATATTTTCCGTGATTAAATTCGCTTGTCAAATCGATCACAACGAAATTGTAAAGTCCACCATCCCAAACCCTCTCGCAGAATCTCCTGAATTCCGCCGCGCTCATGTCGTTTGCGACGTGATCGCCGTAGATGTGATTGAGATTCTTGAGATCTTGGCAAAAGAGACATAGAAAATTAGCGTTCTCCCTTATCGTCTGTCTGGGCAATCGAAAATAATTCTGCGACAGGTAGAAGCAGTCCACGTTGCTGTGTCGACCCCTAACATAATACGATTCGCATCGGTTCTGTCTCTCCAAAAGCAGATCGTCGAAAATCATGAGATTCTTATCTTCCGATTTCAGTTTTCTAGGATCCGGAACGTCGCTAGCATTCTCATAAAATCGACACCCAACGTTCGAAGATGCATTTCTCTTCATCAGCTCCATCGCCGCACCGTCCAAAATGGTCGAAAGTGGAGCTTCACTCTTGTCGAATTCCTCCCTACTGTCAAAGATTCTGGATATGACGTCCTTGGGCAATCTACGATTCATGCACTCTCGAAGCAATCTGTATTCGGGTTGAAACAAGCTCTTGCCAAACACGAACAATCTGCCGTAATCCAACCAGTCGGGTCGGGACAACAGATTCATCAACAGATTGGTCTTTCCACAATTCGATTTTCCCACTATCAAGCCTCTTATGCTTTTGTGAAAGAACTCGTTATTCGACCTCTTGGTCGCGGCGTCGTTCCAAGACATATCATTAATGTTCATCTTTGTTTTATTTTTTTTTTTGTTGTTATTTTAGATTCTTTTCAAACGCAATTTTTTTTATGTTTTTCAAACTCAGTTTTTAATGTTATTATTTATTTATATCACACCGTCGCGAGTTCTCTTCAATCCAGATCCACTCGTCATTTTGGCTAAATCTTGTATGGGTACCACAGCATCCTTAAAATCTTTCCAACTTTTCGGCGTTCGCTCTAACGCAGCTCGCTTCGCCGACGGACTGATCAACTTGTCGATCAACACGTCAGCTGCCCTCTTGCCAGCCACAGAAGCTATCCTACCACTGGCTTCGGAAGTGGCTTTCTTACCAGCATCCAAAGCCGTCTTCTTACCGACCTCAAATGCGGTCGATGCGAGTTTTCTACCCGCATCGCCCGTGAACGCTCGCATTATAGAATCGACGATTCCAGAACCGCCTTGAACGTAAGTTCTGACGTATCCCCTGTTCTTTATCACCAACATATTTTATTTTTATAATATATTTTGTTTTTTCACTGGTAAATCGTTTTGCTGTTTAAATACTTTTATTATTCTTGTGTAAAAATTTACTGTTTTATTTTTGTTTGTTTGTTTGTTTCTCTCTACTTATTATATACACATCAATCCTTCAATTCGTTCATCAGCCTTTTATAGTGGTTTTTATTCAAAACCTTCTGTCTTAACAATTCGTCAGATATAGCAACTATCTGATTGTCTGATCCTGTGGTACCAGCCCGTCTGCTCGCCACCAACAAACTCATTCTCTGAGACAGAGCATCAGAATCGCTCGGAAGAAAAGTGGTTTTCACCCCTTTGCCAGTCACCGATTCGATGAACTTCTTGTTCATATCCTATATGGGTTTCACCACTTTCGTCCACTTGTAACCTCTGTTGGCTTTGGGTCTCGTCTCTCTGGCATCGTTATTTCTCTTCATGGCGTGGGTCTGAACCAGAATGTCGCCGTAATTGTCGAAATCCTGATCCGTGTAATCGCTAGTCTTGTCGTAAAGGAGCAATCTGCGCAGCCCATCAGTCAATTCGTATCTCTTCGAACCCACGATCAATTCATCATCGCCAATATCTACTTCTGTGTCTCCTACAAAAATCCTTCCCTCCGAATCCTTATAAAATCCATACGACTGATCTCTCTTACCGCCATCATCATCAGACGATGCGACGCTACTAGTGGTGATAGTCGAAGCTGTATCGTCGCTCTCGCTCAAATCTGTTTGAATTCCCGTGGGGACATAATCCGGTGTAGATTGAACGGAATACCGATTTCCAAAACTAGGAGGCAACAAACCCATTCTCAAAGAACTCTCCTTTATGGGTCTCAATTCTTCGACTATCTCCTTCCTGCTTTGCTCTTGACCCTCTGTCACGGGTTTAAATATTTTTGTGGCTTCGCGTTTGAGTTCCATCTCACCAAGACGTCTGCTCCTATCAGCTGACTGAATCCCCTTCTTAGCACGTTCATACTCGCCTAAAATTAGATCTCGGCGCCTAGGATCCATCTGTAAAAACATCTTTCGTTTTAATTGTTTTATTATTTTCAAAATTATATGTTTAATTATATTTTTATGTTTTTAAGTAATAAAAATCTTTAAGTCTTTAATATAATAATCTGAAAATATTCACGTCTCAACTGACTGTTAATTGAATTGGTGAAGTTTAAGAATACGTTTAAACAGTACATGACAAACCGGTTTCTGATTTAACGCATTTTGACAATAGTTTTTACATTTTATCAAAAGATTTCCATTCACTCATCAAACAACCATTCACTCAGTATCGAATTAAGAGAGAATCCCTTTGATGACTGTTAAACAGTTTCAACACACAAAAGAAAACTAATTTAACTGTTTCCGCTTTTGATCCATAGAAATAATTTTTTCAGATAAACCATTTAACTTGACAATATTGATCTTTTGAACTGTTTCCGCTTTGATCCATATAAATAGTTTTTCAGATAAACCATTTAACTTGACATTAATCTCATTTGAATAAGAACCTGTAATACATCTCAGGCGTGACAAAATAACGTTCTCAGTAAGTGTCTATACAGTAAATGTCACTTTGACATGCGACCTGCTTGCCAGTTTTGATAAAAACACAGACAGACGATTGTAGACTGACATTCGAATGAAATGGTTTAACACGCCAAAGGCGCGCAGGAACGGTATGGGGAACAAGCCCCTTTCAAGTCTAATAGTAGTCTGTTAAGTTTTTGGGGGGAAAAACCCACCGCCTCAAAAGAATAGCGGATTCTGGACCACTGGTCTGGAATCCGCAAACCGTTTTTTTTATGCTAGCCTAGAATTTTGCTCGCGTTCACCAACGATGGATCGATGGTCTGATCTGCGATGGGAACGATGACGAAAAATTTTAAAGTAAAAAAAAAAAGTGAAAATGTACAATTTCACTTTTTTTTTTTAAACGCGTGACATTCAACGTTCACCCCGAGTATTTGAACGTTAAAAGTGCGATCTAGGAGTCACAAAAAACATGGGGGATTCGAGACCACTGAACATTTTTGTGAACAAGCGTGCGATTTAACACTGAATCCCACGTCGGTAAACGCATCGTGTACGTATATCGTACACGTACATGTACAAAGTGGTCGCGAATCCGCCTATATCACCTACTGACGACATTTCCAACTTTCTGTGAAACAATTCTTACATTTAGGAACACGAAAACTTGTGAACATTAGAACTGAGTAAGTAACACTTCATCCATCCATCCATCCATTCCATCCATCCATCCATCCATCCATCAAACAATTATTCTGACTATAGAACTAACACAATTTGTACTAAATAGGACTCAGAGTAACTTTTCATCCATCCACCAATCTACCTATCCATACATCTATTCTGTCACTCATTCAAACATCATTTTGATAAATTGCATGTCTCAATGTGCATCTTTTCTCCAAAATAACATGTTTGTAAATAACTTAATTTCTGATTAATATGTTTGTTCATTCATTCATTCTTTATTCATTTCATGTATTTTATACATCTAAATTGCTGTACTCCTTACTACATTAATTCATTCATCCATCATTCATGTACAATTTGTCACTATATGTGACATACGTCCACCTGTACGATTTGACACTATATGAACCCATCCATCCATCCTTATTCATCCACTCATCCATCCATTCTTCCTTCCATTATCCCCTTTCATCCATCCATTATTCCGAATTATTGGACTAACATACTTTGAGCATACTTAGCATACTCAGAGAGTAACATTTCATCCATCTTTCCATTCACCTGACACCTATTCATCCAGCTCATTCACTCGATCACCATTTTGATGCTTGAGCTCATGTGTGAAAGGCGGCATGACTGAATGCGCTTCCTTCCTTCAAATAACTTCGGTCTGTAAATAACTTAATTTTCGATCAAATATCTATCCATCCAACCTTCCTACCATCCATTTTTCCGACGTAAAGGACCAGCATAATTCGTGTGATGTAGGACTCGGAGAGTGACATTTCATCCACCCACCCATCCATTCATCAACTCATTCACTCGAACACCATTCCGATGTTGGAGTGCGTGTGATACAGATTGCACGACTCCATGTGCTTCTTTTCTTCAAACAACATCTGTCCATTTATTCTTTGAATGTGTACATGACTGAGTGGGATGACGAACAGTTGATCGCTGGTTTGTTCAGACTCTGACTCTCTCTCGCGTTCTCTCCCCTATTTTTTTCAACAGCCTTGCAATTAAAAGCTTTATACCAGAAACGAATAGAAGTACCTATATGTATTAAAATTGGTTCTACTGAATGAAATGTGTTTAAATTATTGTATTTTGTAATATTGTTTGATGTGTATTTTCATTCATTCATTCATTCATTCATTCATTCATTCATTCATTCATTCATTCATTCATTCATTCACGTGTTAGTAATTTCATTCCATCCAGTCGTCCAACCATCCATCCATCATACATCAAATATTTTTATGTAGCAATTCATTCACTTATTTTCGCTTTGTCATGTGATGATAGAATGGATACATTATCAACCACATAGACTGAATGGTAAATCAATTTTGTTCTCGATATCAACTACATTACTAAACTATTTATTTGTTTATTCATTCATTCATTCAGTCAGTCATTCATTTTATGCATTCAAATTACTGTACTTCTCACTACATTCATTCATTCATTCTGTTGCAAACTTCATTCATTTATTCATTCATTTCCACATTCATTCATAGGACTATCACAACTTGTGTGAAAGGACAAATACAATTTGTGTGAAATAGAACCCAGAGAGTAACATTTTATCCATCCTTCCACCCATCCACCTAGCTATTCTATCACTCATTCAAACATCATCTAGATGTTTGGGTGCCTGTGTGATAGATTGTATGGTTCAATGTGCTTCTTCTCTTCAAATAACGTGTGTCTGTAATCAACTTAATTTCCGATTTCTGCGATTCGTGTACAATTTGACACTGTCATCGACTCATTCATCCATCCATAAATCCATACATCCCAGATGTTTTATATAATGACTCCTGTATAATGTAGACTATAATAATCATTCCTCCTCCTTTCAATCCATACTACAACATTCATCCACACACTTTCCAGACTTTTTGGACTAAAACGACACGTGTGAAATGGGACTCAGCGAGTAACCCATATTCAAGCCATTACTTGTCTGTGATTGGCTTAATATTTTTTTTTTTTTTCGATATGAGCGTTAAACAATTCTACTCACTCACCCAGTCATTATTCATTCAACCAAGAATTTGTGCATGTCTGATCAAATGGATGAACAGTAGAAACACAATAGCTCTCTCTCTCTCTCTCTCTCTCTCTCTCTCTCTCTCTCTCTCTCTCAAAACCCCTAGAATTGAATTTCCATTACTAGAATTGAATAATCATATTTATGTTGAATGTATGTTATACCACACGAGTTTATGACTTTTGCAAGTCCACCCACCCATTCACTTATTCATCGCGATGACATATAAACGAGCCTATCCAGAAGAAATGACATGATTCAATTATCGATATAATTCGCCTGTCCTACATGCCGTGATCATTGGCTTTAACCAATAACTGAGGCTGACAAACTGGATCATCCATCCATCCATCCACCCATCCATCCATCCATTCATTCTTTGATTGTGTGCAAGGATGAGTGGGCTGAGGACCAGTGATTCATTCATTCCCTCACTTATTCAATGTAATGCTGTACGACGTGCATCTACATTCATTCTTTCATTCACTCATTAACTCATTTTATATTTGTTCTTTCATTTATTTACTCAATCATTAATCCATTCATTTTGTGCATCCAAATTACTGAACATCTCACTTCTTTCATTCATTCATCCATTCATTCAGTCATTCATTTATTCAATCATGTTACAAAGTTCATTCCATCCATTCGTCCATACATCCATCCATCCATCCATCCATCCATCCATCCATCCATCCATCCACATCCATCCATCCATCCATCCATCCATCCATCCATCCATCCATCCATCCATCCATCCATCCATCCATCCAACCAACCAACCAACCAACCAACCAATCTTTTGATGTGTCAATCCATTCACCTATTTTCTCTTTGTCATTTGATGATAGTATGCATACATTATCGACTACAGATACAGAATGGTAAATTAATTTTGTTTTCGCCTTGAAGTCGCATAGTATTCTAATGCTAAAAGACCGTTACATATCAACTACATTGTTCATCAGTTTGAACCTTTGGCCATGATTATATCCACTTATTCAGATTTTCACCCATCGATCTATTGGGTTGTTGGATGGACATGTGAATGAATGGACGGCTAGGACCTAACCGCTCTTAACCATACAAATTGGCCAACCCATTGTTTGGTTTACTTTCTTAGTTGCCCGTTCAGCCCATTGCTATGATACTAAATTTGAATAGAAAAGTCTTACCACCCTGTGAACTAATCGAATATTGTGACCTCCTTCTAGCCCAAACCTCTACATGTTGTGAACACCATTCCTATTTAGTGAACATCCTTAACCGACCCACTACAAAATATACGATTATCACTGACTCTATAAACTAGTCAAATATTGAGACCTCTCTCTAGCCCAAATCTCGACATGCTCTGAACCCAATCCATTCGGCGTGAGCGTCTCTACCCAAATCACTAAAAAGAAAACGCCTAACCCTAACCATACCCGCATATTTTTATTCAAACAAATCACCAGCTACTGGAAAGCAGAGAAGAATCGTACTACAAAGTATCTACTAGAAAACTGTAGATCTGAAAACTTATACAGTTGATTAATTCTCCCATAGTGTCATTTCTAGCGATGACTAATGTGGTATCTCTCGATAAAGTACAAAATGACGTCTCATTTGACTTTGTTACTCTGTTTAACCATGTGATCAACAGTGTTTCCGATAATGATCCCATTACTCCACTCCAGTCCGATGGCAACAGCTGCAAATACTACTCAACTGAAACATTTTCCTCAACAATCGACACGAATAGAAAGTCCTTTGCCCTCGTTAACATTAATTGCAGAAGCTTAAATGCTAACTTTGAACACCTACAAAAGCTTATATGTGACCTCTAAAAAGATGAAAACTTATACGACATCATAGGGTTGACCGGAACATTCAGTGTGAAGGAAGGCGTTTCTTACGTCTTAAATGGTTACCACCCACTAGTATTACGTTCTCGCCCTGATGGCGATGACGGTAGAGGAGGTGTCGGGGCGTTTATTAAAGATCCCATACCTTCAAAATCAGAACCGATTTGAGTATTTTTATCCCTCATGTGTTCGAATCATTATTTATCGAACTCACTGGAAAAAACAGATCAATTGTAGGAATTAAATATCGGCCCAATACTGCACCAAAAGCTGACTTAGACTTGTTTTTATCCGAATATTCAAATCTACTTGACAAAATTAACTCAGAGAATAAAACAACCTATCTTAGGGGTGATTTCAATATTGATCTGCTCAATTTTAATCAACATTCCAAAACTAATCAATACTTAGAATCGTTATTTACTACTGGATTCCTCCCTAGGATAACCAAACCCACGAGAGTTACAAGCCACTCGGCAACAATAATTGACCATATTTTATGCAATAAAGCAAGTCATAACACTACTGGAATAATCATTGCAGATGTTAGTGATCACTTTGATCGAATATCTCCAAACGACCCATCTCAAAAACATTACCTGTCCTCCTAAAATAATTTTCAACACTAGGAATATGAATACATTCAAACATCTGCTCTCCGAATCAGATTTCAGCAATGTATCGCTAGAGTTCAATTCCAATGACGCATATGAGAAATGTCTCGAAACCCTCAACACAGCGTTTGATCAAGCCTTTCCATTGACGTCGTTAAAAATCCCCAACAGATACATAAAACGAGAACCTTGGATGACCTCCGGACTTCTCCAATCTTCAATAAACAAACATAAATTACTTAGTAAGAAATACAAATTCCCAACTGACGAGAATATTACTCATTACAGAACCTATTGCAACGTTTTCAACCAACTTTTACGAAAACAAAAGAAAAACTATTATAGCCAGTCCATAATAGAAAACAAGGGGGACATTAAGAAAACTTGGGAAATTCTTCACAAGGCAATAAAAAAGTCAGACACCTCTCCTCCTCTACCATCATCATTCATTGAATATAACGTGGAGTTATCCAACCCCAAACAGATTGCTGAAAAAGTCAATAACTATTTCATAAATTTTGCTAAACGAGTAACTCAAAACATGGAAGGACCAACACACCATTTCTCTGAGTATCTTAAAAGTAGTGTTTCAAACTCATTTTATATACTACCTACATGTACCGATGAAGTGATATCCGTAATTAGATCCTTGCCTACAAAAACACCCACTGGCCTGGATAACATTTCCCCCAAACTACTTAAAGGCATAATACATGAGATAGCCGTTCCCTTGACACATATTTTTAATGCTTCATTTTTAACAGGAGCTGTAACATCCAAAATGAAAATTGCTAGAGTAATACCAATTTTTAAAACTGGTGATAGGCAGTCCTTTGCAAATTACAGGCCTATAGGTATCCCCCCCCCCCTCCCTCTTTCTCTAAAATTCTGGAAAAAGTTAATGCACAGAAGGTTAATGGACTTTTTAGATGCAAATGACATAATCTACAATTTCCAGTTTGATTTTAGAAGGGGCCATTCAACTTTTCACCCGATAATGCATCTTATCAGTTACGTTTCAACAACGAACAACAAAGTAAGCAAGGACTGCACCTTATCCATATTCCTTGACTTCTCAAAAACATTTGACACCATTGACCATGAAATACTTGCGCATAAACTCGAGCGTTACGGAGTTAGGGGCATAGCAAATGCCTGGTTTCAAGACTACCTATCAGGAAGGTCTCAATTTGTTCAATTTACGAATGAATCCTCCGATCTGCAAAATGTTACGACCGGTGTTCCCCAAGGTTCTGCACTCGACCCACTCTTATTTGTTCTATATATCAATGACATATCCCAATCGACTGATATGAATGTTTTGTCCTTCGCGGATGATACAACTGCTCATACATCAGGAAATAATCTTAACTTATTGACTGAGAGGACAAACGACGAATTAACGAAAATCAGTGACTGGTGTCTTGCCAATAAGCTTTCACTGAATGCTAACAAAACCAATGCTTTACTTCTTCATCCACCAAATGATAATTATAATTATAGCCATGTACAGACACAAATACCAATAAAAAATAAAAACATCACAGTAGCAGGTAATGATCGCGAAATGAAATCAGTAAAATTTTTAGGTGTTAACATAGATGGAAATCTCAAATTTAATCACCACGTGTTCATATAAAATTGTCTAGAGCTATTTATATCCTGAATAAAGTGAACAAAAATTTGGCAGTTGACACTTTACGTGTACTTTATTTTACGGTATTCCAAAGCCACTTAATTTATGGAATCACTGTATGGGGTAACACACCTGCAACAAAACTAATTCTGAATTTGCAGAAAAAAGCAGTGTGTATAATAGCAAATAAAAAGTTTAACTCTCATACCGATCCTCTCTTTAAACATTTGAAAATTCTTAAATTCACTGATCTTTACAAATTACATTCACTACTATTCATCTACGATTGGACTCACAAAACTCTCCCTGTCAGTTTTAATAATACATTCCAAGTGTACGAAAACCCTTTAGGCATAAATACCAGACAGTGTGGGAATCTAACCAAACACAAACCCCGCACTCAGTTCTCAGCCGTTCTTCCCTACTTCTCTTTCCCGAAATTATGGAATGACATAGATTCAAGATTAAAACTCCTCCCCCACGTGTTATGTAAAAAAACACTGACCAATCAGTTCATAAATGCTTATAGTGACAACATAAATTGCTCAAATCCGAGATGTTCCGACTGCTCATATAACTAGTTCGCCTGTGGCAGGTTTGCTTGGAAATACATACCGGTTGTTTTCGATTCTTGTCATTGCGGTATTTTGACACTTCCTGTTGCTTCCTTAAAGCTGATAAACCTGTGTATCTCATTGGTTGTTCGTTTCCAGTGTCTATAACTTTCTAGTTGGTTGAATCCAAAGCGAGGGATCAACCATATTCGAGTTCTCCAGCTCGAATTGGCTATATAAAGCTGCCTTCACTTAGTGAAGGCCCCCCATTCTTGGCATCAAAGCTCTAATTCAGCTGCGCCAGAACAACTGCCTGTTGAGGTTAGTTGAGAGGCCATTCTGTGCTCTCCTATTCAGGGGTGTTACAGACCAGAATCTATACTGGAGTTGCTCCATTATACGGGGCACATATGCCAGTAGAGACAACGTCCATGACGTGCCTTTTTCGGTGGAGGTGCTCAATACAGTGGAGTTGCCCAGTTAAGGCCACCCTACAGTTGAAATTGGCAGTATATGGCCTCCCAAAATGTTTTTTTTTTTTGGATGATGTAATTTTTATATAAGGTTAGAAACCCCACCTGAAATTGAGCCAAATTTGGTCCCAGTATTTTTCTTTTTTTATGTAGCATACTACTGGCAATGTCACCCACAAAGGGCCGTGGTTTAAATAAAATATTATAATTTGGTTGAGTTTGAGCTATTTTTTTTTGTTTTGTTGAATGATTTTATTTTGATTTTGTTTAGTTGTTGAATAAACCACGTTAAACTTATTTCTTGTACTTTTTTTATCCTTAACTGGCTGAGAGCTTCAAATCCTTATGAATCTGACATTAACAGGGTTCCAATCTTCTGTATATTATTATACTTAGTCCCATCCTGTTACATTTTTGGCGAGGCTACCAGGATTTGAAGGTTGATTTGACTAGATATGGATTCTGTTACAAGAGATAACTTACAGAGAGTAGGGAGTCCAGTTAAGCATGGACAATTTGGAAATATGGGTCTAAAGACCGATCCCTGTGGTACACTTTCAACAACTTGTGCAGTAACAAGTTCAGTACACCCTTTGATGAGTACAAGACCAAAAGTATCTTGTGTTAAAATTCAAACATGTGTAGGTCTCCCATCTTTTCAAGCTGGACCCTTGTATACAACAGCTGGGGGTACTCAGAAAAAATATTGTGAGTCCCAAGGAAATCTGGGGCTTACCTTAAATCAAAACAGAATGGGGCCTGGGTCACCAGACTTACTTTTTGATTATTCCCCTTTTGATTTTGAAAGGACTAATGTTTCAGGGGAAATTTTGAATTTAGGTTTTCATAGTGAGAGCAATCTGAAAACTCCAGGAGAGTTGAGTTTGCCTGCTAAAAAGTTACGAACTTCTAGTACCACAGTAATTAATGAAAGATATCTTGATTATCAGCCTCCTCAGTTCAGTGAGTTACATCTTTCTAGGCTGAATCGTGGGTATATTCCTGCTGGGATGGATTTTTTAAGCTCCACTGAAAACCTGAGTTTATGTGCTGTCTCTTCAGAAGCTACTCCTTGGAGAGCTGTAAACAGGACAAGTGCATTTAGATTGCGAGAGGATGCAGGACAGTTAAAGAGGCCTATGGAATCCAGACATGGGTACATTTTTTTGAAGATTCTTCTCACCTTCCTCCAAAGTTCTCTTATTCAGTATATGAGAGGGCAAATCAAGGTATATCTTCCCCTACAGGAGAACATGGTTTTTCCTTCCCTTCCTTTGTGGAACAAAAATCTAGTTCATTTGCAAAATCATATCCACAATTTCTGAATACACAAAATAGGACTGATTTTAATCATGTTAAAACAAGTTGTGGAAATCAGAGCTATAGCCAGTTATCTCCTTTACAAAAAGGGGCTAATCTTGCCCCCTTAGAAAGGTCATCTCCAAAGTTAAATGAGACCCCATACAATGTGGATAAATTAGGAGACGTGAACGTTGGTCAGGCAAAGGTACATCCTATTGACCCTGTGGTATGGGGTCCAAGCATGTGCCAAACATAGACGTCTCCTTCTGGTCACCGACAGAATGAGTTTTCACAGATTCCTACAAATCATGCCCAAGAAAGCAGTAACTTTTATCATGATCCATTACATATAGTAGAGACACCTGTAGGTAGGAAATTGACTGGAAATAGAACCCCCAGGGCTGAAGCTGAATATTCAAATGATTTTCTTAAGGTCAAAAGCCAGAATACAAAAGAACCACAGACATATGATGGCTTATCTGACTTTCAGGACTACTTGATACATTTCGAGCAAGTAGCTGCCTGGAATGGTTGGAATGATTGTGAAAAGTCTCAACAGTTAATAATGTGTTTGAGAGGTTCTGCTCAAAAGATATTGAGTGATCTCACTCTAAGTCAAGTTAGTAATTTTGCTGAGGTTAAGCATGCATTTTTGCAATGCTTTAAACCTCCTGGTCGAGAAGTCACATATCGAATGGAATTTAGGAATAGGAATAGAATAGAAACTGAAACTTCTGCTGAATTTGGATTTGCTTTGCATTGGCTGGCTAATTCAGCCTTTCCAGACTTACCAAGCTCAGCAAAAGAGGCTTATACTATTGATCAATTTATTAATGGCTTGGGGTCTTATGAGCTCAGAAAACATGTTCAATTTAGCCGGCCAAAAACTCTGGATGAAGCAATAACTAATGCTGTAGAGTTTGAAGCTTTTGATGGATCTCATAATACCACAACCAAGTCGGTAGAAACAGAACATTTAGTGTCTGTGATACAGGAAAAGAGAGCTCAAAATAAGCAACATGAACCAACTGGCCAAGACATTATTGATGTAATTCGGGAAGAGTTTAGCAAACTGAATAAAATTTTAGGGGATGCCCTTAACTCTGATGAAGGGATGGGAAAGTTAAAGAAATGTTTTAAATGTGGGGAGAATTGGAACTCTAAACACAAGTGTTCTGGTAAACTTGAGAACGATGTAGATATTAAAATGAAGTCTGAATCAGTTGAAAAGTCGGGAAAATAAAAAGGGTCAAGTTTGAGCCCCAAAATTTGGCCTTGGATTATGTTTGTAAAGATTCAAAATGTGGGCAAACAATATGTATAACATCTGTTCAGCCAAGTTGTCTTTTTGTGAGGACTCTGGTTGAAGGTAAATCTGTTGAATTTTTAGTGGACTCTGGCTCTGCCGTGTCTTTGGTATCTCAGGATATTTATGATAAGTTGAATGGCAGTTTTACTTATGATATTAAAAGTGTTGCTGTCACACTGTTGTCTGCTTCTGGTGATAGTCTTTCTGTTCTTGGAGATACTTCATTGGAGATTAAAATTGGTAGTCAGAATTTTGTTCATAATGTAGTTGTAGCAGATTTGGATAATTTGTCTGGAATAATTGGAGTAGACTTCTTAACTAAACATAATGTTAATTTGAGTTTCAGTCAAAAACTCCTTGATGTAAATGGTGAATGTGTTGAACTTTTTCCACAGTTTGGGAAGCATTGTGCTCGAATAAGGTTAGATGAATCTGTGACGGTACACCCTGGTACTGAACACGTAGTTCGAGGTATTGTAGATGGCTCATATGTTTCGCATGAAGGTTTAGTCAAACCAACTTCATTGGTTAAAAGCAAGGACTTGCTGATGGCTCGAGCCGTGGTGAAAACAGAAAACAGTGGAATTTATATGTCAGTGATTAATATTGGGAAAAACAGTGTAAAGATTAATGGTAATTCTGTGGTGGCAATTCTGTCCCCAGTGAACATACTTTCTGATGTAGGAAGAAGTATCCCAGATTTGATCCTCACAGCACTACCTGGCCATTTGGAGTCACTTTTTGATGGAATGTCAGAAAAATTAAAGCCTGAACAAAGAGAAAAAGTAAGAGATTTACTCATTGAGAATCGGAATATTTTTGTTGGGCCTGATGGTAAACTTGGTAAAACAAACTTAGTGGAGCATAGTATAAATACTGGAGAACATAATCCCATTAAGATACCTCCCAAAAGAGCATCTTCTGTTAAAAGGGAAATCATTGACCAGGAAGTTGATAAAATGCTTAAAGAAGGCATTGTTGAACCTAGTACAAGTCCATGGTCGTCCCCTGTAGTTTTGGTTTCTCGAAGTGATGGGAGTGTAAGATTTTGTATTGATTATCGTAAGCTAAACTCAGTGACACAAAAAGGATGCTTTCCCTTTGCAGAGGATAGATGATGTATTAGATACTTTGGGCAATTCACAGTGGTTTAGTACCTTGGATCTCGCAAGTGGATACTGGCAAGTTGGTATGGACAAACTAGATAAACACAAAACAGCCTCTGTCACTCATAAGGGGATATATAAATTTAATGTAATGAGTTTTGGGCTCTGTAATGCCCCGGCAACGTTTACAAGGCTAATGGAATTGGTTTTGGGTGGCCTACAGTGGTCTAAATGTCTTTGTTATCTGGATGACGCCATTGTGTACGGAGCCTCATTTGACATTGCCCTAGACAACCTAAGAACTGTGTTTGAGTGTTTCCGAAATGCCAATTTGAAACTAAAGCCAAAGAAATGCAAACTGTTTGCTTCAGAGGTATCATATTTAGGTCACAGGATATCTGAAGAGGGAATTAGTTGTGATCCTGGAAAGACTGATGCAATTCGACAATGGCCTACACCAAGTTCAGTTACAGAGGTAAAGAGTTTTCTTGGCTCTGCAGGGTACTATCGCCATTTTATTCCGGATTTTTCAAGTGTGGCCTCTCCACTAACAAAACTCACACAAAAGAATTTTAAATTTAATAGGAATAAAGATTGTGAGCAGTCTTTTGAAAAGCTTAAAGAGCTGCTGATGTCTGCTCCAATTTTGGTTTATCCCACCAGTAAAGATTTATTCATTTTGGATATGGATGCCAGTTTAACTGGCATTGGTGCAGTTTTATCTCAAGTACACAATGGGGAAGAAAAGGTCATAGCATATGCAAGCCACACCTTGAGTAGGTCCCAACAAAATTATTGTGTAACTTATAGAGAATTATTAGCTGTTGTTACCTTCTTGAAACAATCCAGACACTATTTGTGGGGGGGGACAAAAGTTCTTAATTCGAACTGATCATGCCTCTCTAGCATGGTTAAGGAATTTTAAGGAACCAGAAGGGATGGTAGCCAGATGGCTTTCTATTGTTGATACTTACAATTTTGAAATCCAGTATAGTAAGGGAAGTAATCACCTCAATGCAGATGGCCTTTCAAGAAGAGTCCGGAAATGTAAACGTGATGATTGCCCCTCATGTGGAAAAGAGATTTTTAGTAGAATAACATCTGATGTTGGTTCATCTAACAGCTCTCTTCAGGCTGGCAGTTTGGATTGTAAGGTTTTGACAGTGTTGGATGAGCCATTACCGAGTGTTATTTCTAACTGGGTAGATTCCTGGTCACTCAATCTGTTGAGAGAGTGGCAGGAAGAAGATTCAGATATACAGCACATTCTTTTGTTGAAACAGAGATATGATAAAAAGCTGCCTAAGTCTGTGTTGGCAGATTTGAATCATAATGTAAGGATATTGGGACAAATTTGGGAAGTATTGGAGGTTAAGGATGACATTCTCTATCGTGTGTGTGAAAAAGATCCCCAAGGGAACCTTTACAACCAAATTATGGCACCTTTTAAAATCAGAGATAAAATATTGGAATTTGTTCATAACACAAGAACCTCAGGACATATGGGAAGAGATAAAACTCTGCAAAAGTTGAGAAAACGCTTTTATTGGGTTGGAATGAGTCAAGATGTGAGGAGATGGTGTTATGAATGTGAACAGTGTGCCAAATGCAAACCAGGGGCAGGCAAAGGAAAATCTCCCCTCCAGCAAGATCCTATTTCAAAGCCTATGCAGAAAATTGCAATTTACATTTTGGGAGGTCTTCCAGATACCCAAAATGACAATGAATACATTATTGTAGTTGGTGATTATTTTTCAAAATGGAAAGAATCATTTGCTGTTCCTAACCATAGAGCCTATACTGTGGCTGACAAATTAGTCACTGAATTCTTTGTACGTTTTGGTGTGCCCTTACAAATTCACACAGACCAGGGAAAAGAATTTGATTCTGAACTTTTCAAAGCCATATGTGATAAACTGGGCATAGAAAAAAGTAGAACAGCTCCTTATAGACCACAGTCTGATGGGTTGGTGGAGCGTTTTAATCGCACATTAATTCAGATGCTCTCATCCTTTGTTAATGAAAATCAAGATGACTGGGATGAACATTTACCATATGTAATGATGGCATATCGCTCCACTACCCATGACAGTACAAAGTGTAGTCCCAATTTAATTATGTTGGGCAGGGAAATTGACAGCCCTTTAGATCTTATGGTTGGAAACCCATTGGCATATAAGAAAGAAATTCGTTCTGTACATTACGTGCATTGGTTACAAAATGCTGTGAGATACTGTTTTGAATTTGTATTCAAAAACTTGGGTGAAGCAGCTAGCAGGCAGAAGAAGTATTATGATCGTGGCCTTAAACCCTGAGAATTTCATCGTGGGGATTGGGTTTGGAGGTGGTATCCACCAGCTCATTCAAACAAACTTGGTCAAGGTTGGACTGGACCTTATCTAGTACTTCAAAAAATAGCAAGTGTTAATTATGAAATTTAGGAGAACTCGCATGTTTCACCTACAGTAATACATGTGGATCACCTTAAACCGTTTACTGGAAGGGTACCCCCCAACAGGTGGATCGATGATGAGGTGAAAGTTTCTTCTGAAACTGAGACAAGTGCTTCTGAGAAAGTTATCAGTCCACAAGAAATTCAACTGGCTACTTTTGGTGCAGGACTACTAGGAGAAGGGGATTCTATAGGTGATAAAACAGATTTTGATGTAGGGTAAAGTGAACCTCTCAATTAAAGTCCCATTAGGACAAGGCAGGGTAGAATTGTGAAACCAAGGGATGTTTATTCTCCATGATAAATTGTCATGTTTTGTCAGAAAAAGGTTTTGATTAATAGATTCCACAGTTTACAATTCTGTTTATCTGACTGCAGGCTTTAAATGTTATTTTAATAATTTTGATTAAATGCTTGGATTTTGAAAGCAGGACTAAAAGCAATGTATCTTGCTGTTCTTGCTGGAAATTTATGTCTTTTTCCTATTTTTCAGAAATGGAAGACCTATTACAAGTG
Organism: Pictodentalium vernedei; assembly: GCA_031216915.1. Classification (NCBI taxonomy): domain Eukaryota; kingdom Metazoa; phylum Mollusca; class Scaphopoda; order Dentaliida; family Dentaliidae; genus Pictodentalium; species Pictodentalium vernedei. The sequence continues at coordinate 508,136,820 of CM062293.1, forward strand.
AGTGTATCACAGAGGGAATTGGAAGAATTGGACCGAGATATACGACCTGTTTTCCCACCAGAGGGCATGCCATGCAATGTTTTATATTATAGTGTTACTGTTTTCAACACCTATCAGCAACTGAGGGTCCATTGGGAAACTTGCCACAAATTTGCTGAGATTATAAAGTTCCGTTGTGATCTGTGTCCCTATCAGCACATTAGACGTAATCAATTACAAAGACATTATCATCGTTTTCACCTTTTTGATATTTGTAATGCCAAGACTCGTTCGGCAGCAGCAGTTGGACGTTCTGAGGTGAACCAGCGTTTTGTAGATCCTGGTGATGTTCTCATGCCAACAGAGTCTGTGTCAGCTCATAGACTCCAGTTTCGTGACAGTTTTGCTAGGGCACGACACCAGGGTAATTCCTCACAGACAGCTATATTGTTAGACAGAGTGAATACTCCGGTTGCGAGAGGTGAGGAGGTAGAGGTCACCATTTCTTCTGCGGGAGAGACTCACTGTACACGCCAGATGAAGAGACACTGGAAGATTGTGGACGAAGAATCTGATGTTGTAGAAGAAATTGCCACAAAGACAGATTTTAGAAAGTTTAGAAAAACAGAATGATTTTATTATTTCAAGATTTTTTTGGGGTTTAAATGTGTACCACCACCACTGAAGGTGATGACCTGTTTGGGACATCAGCTTCAGTGATGGTGCTACACATTACCCTTGACATTGCCATTGGTATGCTGCAAAATATAATTTCATTAATCTTAATAGTTATGAAGTCTAAAAATGTGTATACATTTTGTTTTTTTAAGGAGGGGGGAGTGTGGCAGGTTTGCTTGGAAATACATACCGGTTGTTTTCGATTCTTGTCATTGCGGTATTTTGACACTTCCTGTTGTTTCGTTAAAGCTGATAAACCAATGTATCTCATTGGTTGTTCGTTTCCAGTGTCTGTAACTTTCTAGTTGGTTGAATCCAAAGCAAGGGGATCAATCATATTCGAGTTCTCCAGCTCAAATTGGCTATATAAAGCTGCCTTCACTTAGTGAAGGCCCCCATTCTTGGCATCAAAGCTCTAATTCAGCTGCGCCAGAACAACTGCTTGTTGAGGTTAGTTGAGGGGCCATTCTGTGCTCTCCTATTCAGGGGTGTTACGGACCAGAATCTATTCTGGAGTTGCTCCATTATACGGGGCACATACGCTGGTAGAGACAACGTCCATGACGTGCCTTTTCCGGTGGAGGTGCTCAATATAGTGGAGTTGCCCAGTTAAGGCCACCCTACAGTTGAAATTGGCAGTATATGGCCTCCCAAAATGTTTTTTTTTTGGATGATGTAATTTTGTATATAAGGTTAGAAACCCCACCTGAAATTGAGCCAAATTTGGTCCCAGTATTTTTCTTTTTTTATGTAGCATACTACTGGCAATGTCACCCACAAAGGGCCGTGGTTTAAATAAAATATTATAATTTGGTTGAGTTTGAACTATTTTTTTTGTTTTGTTGATAATTTTATTTTGATTTTGTTTAGTTGTTGAATAAACCACGTTAAACTTATTTCTTGTACTTTTTTTATCTTTAACTGGCTGAGAGCTTCAAATCCTTACGAATCTGACATTAACAGGGTTCCAATCTTCTGTATATTATTATACTCAGTCCTATCCTGTTACACGTCTATGTGGGGGAGGGGGGGGGTGGGTCTTACTTTTCCCGTCCCCAAATGTCTATGGTTTGTGCAATGGTACCTAATCCGTACTACTAAAATGGAGGAATTTATTTATTATTACCTATTTATTGGTGTTTAAGGTCACATATTGATGGCTAATCATGACCGCGACAGTTTTACGGGTGGAGGAAGCCAGATTACCCAGAGAGAACCACCGAGCAACGACGAGCAGCTGCCAGCTCCCTAACATCGTAACTCCGAACTGCAGCACAGACAGGGTTAGATTGGTTGAAGACATGCGCATCATCGACGTACAGTATGCCTTAGTACACGGCGTCATCGTGCCCCCACGCGTGCAATGGAGATAAAGTGTCTTGCCCAAGGACACAACGCAGTTGCCGCAGGTGGGATTCGAACCGAGGACCTCTCGGCTTGTAGCCTGCACCTCCACCTACTGAGCCACCGCGCTCCCAAAAATGAAAGAATAACGAAATTTATTTTTCACGTTGGAAACAAAGTTGATCACAAGGTCAGAATAACAACTAATCTAACATTGGAACTAAAATGTCAAAATAAACCAACACTGTTCTGAACTATTCAAATTAACCATCTATTGTCCAGATCCACCTTTCTTCTAAAAAACTGTCATTCGCCGTATTTGACATCTATATTTTGTTTAATTTTGTTTTATATGCCATGTTTTTTTTCTGCTTTTTTTTTATTTTTAATTCGAGGGGATGACATGAAGACAGTCGCAAGACTATGTCATTCCCCACAGTATACATCTACTCATTTCTCAAATCATGTAACATCATTTTCTCTTAAAACGTACTGTATTTGTATTCTGTGAAATAAAGTGAATTGAATTGAATTGAATTGCTATGTGATCTAAAACCTTATAGGACAGGGGTATGTTCGGAGGGTGTGTTCGATTGAATAAGAGTAAATCTAATTACAACAAACAACCTGACAATCCCTCCAAATCACCAAAATTTACTTTTATTTTCTGCGGATTCTTCAAGACCACCATACCAAGGTCCCGAGAGGCCCCAGGGACCCCGGGGTAAGTTCGATTGAAGTGGAGTAGGTTTTTTTGTTAGAATTTCCCACAGAATCCTTTTTAGGACCGCCAAGCCATGGCTTATAATAGTAGCATGTAGTGATATAGTACCAAGCGGTCCCTTTGGATTATAGCCAACTGATAGACAACCTCCATGAAAGCTTTCTTCATTCCTAATGCCATGAATCTATCGAATAGTTACTGATAAGTCATTGCTCGAACGACTCCAATCCCACCGAGCAAATTAGCCATAGAATATTTACACGAATGAGTGACTGGCACATACGACTCTTATCCTCATTTTGGTATTTGAGGATACCTATGACCTGGTATTGTATTATTTGAAGATACCTATCGAAGATTCCTTCTAAAGAATCCTTTTTTTTGTCGTATGAGGCCATGAGGTCCATTAGAAAATTCCTCAATGAGGTCTAATTTACTATCCCTCTTAACCTCCTTTCGTTGAGGCCATGAACAAATCCCTCAATGGAGCCTGCTTTACTATCCCTTTTAGCCTCATTTCGGTATTTGAGGATATCTATGGCCTAGTATTGTATTATTTGAGGATACCTATCGAGGATACTTTTTGGAGAATCCCTTCTTTGTTGTATGAGGTCATGGGGGTCATGAGAAATCCCTCAATGAGGTCTATTCTACTATCACTCTAGCCTTATTTCTGTTGAGGCCATGAGGGCCATGAAAAAATCCCTCGATATGTAAGGATACCTATGATCCAGCTCCTATACAGCTCCTATCTCCTATATGGCTCCTATATATTTCCTACACACGTAGTCTTATTAAAATCTACGGTATGGCGGTCCTAAATAGGATTCTTGAAGAATCCGTAGTAAATAAAAGTGGATTTTGGTAAATTGGAGGGATTGTCGGGTTGTTTGTGGTAATTCGATTCACTCCTATTCAATCGAACACACCTTCTGAACATACCCGTGTCATATATAAGAAGGTTTTAGGTCATATAGCAACCACGTGTTACCATAGAAACCAAGACGGTGGCCTCCAGTATACAAAATGGACAGCGGAGACACGTATCACCCTAACAACACACGCTGCGCATGTGCACCAACACCACGTATCATTATGGGGATGACGTCACCAGATGGCCGTTCACGCGGGTTATCATGACAACACAAAATAGTGCCACTGAGTCACGTGACATGACGCCCGTGGTCCCCATCGGGGTCCCGAAATGAATGGGGGTGGGTGAAACATGCGAGAGATACTACTAACGTGCATGTGGACATCACTGCCCATGTGTCGACGGACTGGTCGACTGTACTGTGCATAAACCCGTTTGTCGAGATTTCGAAAATAATGACTGTAAAATCAAGGATACACAAAACGAAAAGAGAGAAAAATACTCCCCTCCCCCCACACAAACAAACAAAACATGAAGGAAAAAAAAAAAAAAACAAAAGGAAAACGAATATAGCATGTCAGATTCAATGTCTCTTGTTTCCATAAAGAGAGGTCAAATTCTATATTGTTTCAGGAAGGGAAGTGGACAGAGAATTTTGCCCGTGTAGCGACCTAATCGCGATCCGGTCGAAATTCCATTTCCGCTTTTGTGATCACATTACTAATGAAACGAAAACTTCTACTTATCTTTTTCTTCTGATTCTGTTTTCAGATAATTATAATTACCGGTACAGGAATAATACAGAACGTGATGCTTCGTTTTATAAAACGTCGTAAAGTTAAAACGTGTTTCATTGTACTTCTCATTGTCACAACCGTTATGTTTTACAAAGTAAAACGAAATCAATATTTTGTTATTGAGAAAGGCTCGTACACCTTGTTCCGTAACAATAGCAAATTCCTGGAGATATTCCCAAATCGTGTATTCAACAATAACAAAATAAAACTCATACTGGTGTGGAAACGAGAGTGGATAGAATGGAGTCCTGGTCGAAGTATTGGTTGTGCCGAAGACTGTCAGTGGACGGATGATAAAAATGCTGTCACTGAGGCCGATGCGCTTCTGTTTGAGGAAAAATGGGATCCGAAACGTTTCCCCACATATAGAGCAAACCATCAGGTCTGGGTTTTAATAAACCAGGAGCCCCCACAGAAGTATCTTACATCATTTTCAGATCTGAATAACGTTTTCAATTGGACAATGTTTTACAGGAGGGATTCAGATATAGTATATCCCTTTTTCAGTTTAGAAACGATCGGCATTCAGGATAATGAGCCAGGGAAGAGTATAATTCCTAAAAAGACGAGAGGAGTGTTCTCTACAGTGTCGAACTGTTTTGCATACAACCGAAGAAGCAGGTTAATAGAAGAGTTGGGAAATTTTATACACATCGATAATTATGGAGCTTGTGGGAAAAATGTTTGTCCGCGCTTCACAAACTCGTGCGATGAGTTATTCGCTACATACAAGTTTAAACTGGCAATAGAAAACTGCAATTGTGTTGATTACGTCACAGAGAAGCCATTTGATGCTCTACAAATATCTGCCATACCTATTGTTTACGGAGGTGGAAACTACTCAAACTTCTTACCGGCGGGATCATATATAAATATACATAATTTTAAAAATGTACGTGAACTTGCTGACTATATACGGAAGGTTGACAAAAACGATACTTTGTATGAGCAACACTTTCTTTGGAAGAAGTATTATAAAGTGAGGAAGTTTGGACGATGGGAATGTAGCTTATGCGAAGCTTTGTATGACAGGAATCGTCCTGCTCAAGTTTATAGAAATATGAAAGGATGGATCGAAGAAAAAGACAGAGGCGGATATTGTAAAGAAAGAAATGTAAGTATTAAAGTACTCTGGGCGGATGCGATGTAATTGTGATTCGGTGGCGAGGAGAGGTGGGGAGCGTAATGGAAATCGTCGATGGAACAGGGTAGCTAACCCGCTTTTCCGGCCCAGAAATAAGATATGCCATACTATCATTCAGTGGGACGGCTGCTGAGATAAAATGTGCGGTAGACCAATAAATATTTTTAAAGTGCAGCTCAAGGCTGTACGTTAAAAATATTAATTGGTCTGCACCAAGATAGAAAAAGAAATACAAGTTGGAGGGTTTTCTCTGTGAGTCCATTTCAGAAATGCATCAGCGTTCACCATAATGTTGTCCAAACATATCCGTATATATAAGGATACCAGTCTGGTTTCCTGGCGTATTTTATGACGTACAGTGATGCAAGTTACAAGGCTCGCTCGTGCGTGTTGCGCTATATCTTTACGTGAGAAGTCACTAACATTTGAAATTAACTCTAAATTACGCACGTGAAGTCACTGACAGTAAAAGCTCTAACACTAATCTCTACACGTGAGGTCCCTGACTTTACAATACTGTTAACACAAAATTGTGACATCAAAGTAACTGATATTGGAAACTGTCACACTAATTACGTTTTTTTTTGTATTTAGTTTTTTTTCATGATTTTATGTTAAGTTCATAATCGTTTTTTTCCCAGCAAGTTTGTTTAGAACGAAGAAGAAATTTATCAAAAATATGTTTTCTATTTTTTACTATATTGCTTCGAAGTGTAAATCTAAATAAAAATGATTGCATAATCGTTCTTTCGAACTATATAGTTTTCTAATTTTAAAGCAATTTTCGATTTTTTAATTTTTTTTTCCTATTTGTTCGTGATGTATAATCACTAAAAGAAATATTCTATATTTCCGAACTATATATTTTTCTCTTTATTAATGTCCAAATAACTTGTTACATTTTTATGCTAGTAAAGTTAGGTAAGGAAAATGCGATTCCAATAAAAAAGGATAGGCACACGGGGAGCAGAACCGTGTCCACGCCACAATCTGTTTTAGGGGATTTGTACACTTAACCTGGGATTTTTCGTAGGGTATTCCAAATGTTGAGATTTTTTTTTGGACAGGACAGCATCTGCTGATATGAAACATACACACCAATTTTCAATGTGTGGTTTAGAATTGACAATTAACACTTACGCTGCCGAAAGCGCCTATTGTCATATATTTCATGATGATTATTTGAACGTTCTGGTATGTGCAGATTAAATCTACCATCTGGTTAATTGTTGGAAAGGGCTCAGAGCTCAGCTGGCAGAGTTTCAAGCATGTCATAAATCTTAATAAACTTCCTCGCCCTCAGGCCTACAATTGTGTCTTCCATATATGGCTAAAGTGACCGTGGCAGTAAGACGGTTAAAGTTCCAGAGACAAAGTAAAAAATCTAGAAAGGTCCGAACAGAAATGTGTGAGTTGGGACTTACCTTTACACACTGCTAATGACTTTGAACGTATTGTTTCGAACAATTCTCTCAACCTTAACACTCAGTCTTTATAGAATTCCGTACTTCTTTAGACCTACCTATAAGGAATCGTACAGAGACGAATGAGCAAGGGGCCTTCTGGTGAGAGATGGATATGGTATCACAGTGACTACTCGACTCGGGAGGGGGGGGGGGGGTAAAAAAACAACAACAAAAATGTTTGTGACACGAAAACTTGGGTTTGCTTAACACGCTCCCACCACATCATGTATCAAAGATCTTAATGCAATTCATCGTAACTTTTAACAAATCATTTTTGTTACATTTTTTTCTTGAAATTAATAAGAAGTCTTAGCCGTGGCAGTTTAAATGTAGCTATAAACATACTCAATAATTTCAAAAACCACTAGAAAGATTAGATATATTTCAAGAATTATATTTCTCTTCCGAACGTAATGCTTCTTGAGTTGTACCAAACGTCAACGATGCGTTGACTTACTGTTCAGTTACTGCCTGTTATACTGGAGATGGGAATCACCAAGCTGTACAGCATTAAAGGGGATCAAACATGTTATAATATGTTGTCGACAAACTGGCGTAATAGATTTTAATTTTCTTTTTTTCAGTTCTGACTACTCTCAATATGTCCGTTTATGGAAGTTACATGACACCATTTCAAACGCAATGTTCGATATCTCTGAACTTTTCCGACAAAAACATTGCGCCTCAATCCCTCGTGAAAGGAGGGCCATGGCTCAGCGGTTAGGGCATCGACCTTCAAACCGAGAGATAGATGGTTCGAGCTCCGCCAGGGGTAACTGCGATGTGGCATTGGGTAAGGCACCTATTTCCGATTTCCCACGTGGGGGCATGGTGGTACTGTGATGTAACGCGTAATGCACGTCGATGGTGCACTTGTCTTCAACCAATACAAACCCTGCAATTGTTGAGTTAGTACGTTGGAGAGTCTGACGGTTGCTCATCGTTGCTCTGTGTTTCCCTCCGGGCACTCCGGCTTCTTCCACCCATACAGCTGTCCCACCCGATGTAATCCAGGAGTCAGTGATCGCTTGAGTGACTAGGCCATTAATAACAGCAGCTCAGATAAACATAGTAGGATAAAAACACGGTGTAGACCCCCTTTAAGGCGTGACCAGATCTGTAATGCTTTCCTTGCCTGAATCTCCTCCAAACATTTAATAAAGAATACCGATCATTGTTATGTATTGCATCTCTTGAAAAGAAATTGAAACTTATTTACCACCTGTACTGCCCCATCCTCGCACTTCCAAATAGGAGATGGCAGGAAGACAGCCATTGGGCTATGCCGTCTCCTTACAATATACATGTTTTTTACAACTTGTCACTGTTCTAGTTACACATTTTTGGGGGGGGAAACATCTAAATACATTTATATTTGTAACTACACTATATGTACATGTATACTGTGAATACAATATTGTATTGTATTGTATCCATGCTGTCGAAAGTGTCATTAAAGCTTCAATAAACAAATCCCTCCAGAAAGGAGTTAAAAGCATGAACTGATTCCAAACATTTGTCTAATTTTGGACAAATGTTTAATACTGATGATTTCTGCTGATTTTTATCATATGTCACTAATTATTTAAGAGACATGAGCGCAATCCGATTACGGCATCAGTTGCAGGAGGGATAGTTGGAGAGGCTAAGCGATGTCAGAAGTTATCATGGCAGTCCGCATGAGTGGTCAAATTGCGACGTTATTGCCATACTGATGCGTTGTGTCACTGCGCATGCGTAGTGCCTACTGTTAGGGTGACACGTGTTTCCGTCGTACATTTTAGGTCTGGGAGGCCGCCAACGTGGTTTCTTTGATGGAATGTGGTCGCTATATGACCTTAAATCCTCTAACAGGACGGGATGCGCTCGAAGAACGTGTTCGATTAAATTGGAGTAAATCTAATTACCCACATGGACTCAACAATTTCCCCAAACTTCCGGAATCCTTATTTCCATTTGCCCAGATCGGCTTTTTTGATGGAACTATGTGATTCAAACAAAAAAATATCCAAACATAAGCAGAAAGCAATATGGTGGTTTACTTCACCAAAGTACATAAAAGAAAAGCGAATCACTCGCGCGCAGGATTATCCCAATGGAAGAGGAATCTCATCATGTCCACTCACACTTGTTACAATCACAACCTTCTTGAGACACAACATGATCCATGGAATGACGTTACTTCCAAATTTAATAACAGGGACAGCCAAATCGAGAAAAAAAATCACATTGGATGGTAGTTGTTTGAATTTAAGTGTTATTTTATACTGATAAATATGATAAAATCTAGTGTTTATCAATTCGTCGCCTGAATGCTATAATGTTATAATGTTCGATGTCGCCTATGGGACATAGAACATTCTAGCACTCAGACGACGAATTGTTGGTGGGACATAGAACATTCTAGCACTCAGACGACGAATTGTTGGTGGGACATAGAACATTCTAGCACTCAGACGACGAATTGTTGGTGGGACATAGAACATTCTAGCATTCAGGCAACTAATTATTGGTGGGACATAGAACATTTTAGCACTCAGACGACGAATTGTTGGTGGGGCATATAACATTCTAGCATTCAGGCGACGAATTTTTGGTGGGACATAGAACATTCTAGCACTCAGGCGACGACTTGTTGGCGGGACATAGAACATTCTAGCATTCTGGCGACGAATTATTGATGGAACATAGAACATTGTAGCACTCAGGCGACGAATTATTGGTATAAAATATGTTGCTTTATATTTCCATTTCAGATATGGATGGATATGTTCAATAGACTGGATAATTATATTTTTTAGAATTGGTTTGTGAAACAGAACCTAAACAGCTCAAATGGCCATTCACCAAGAAAACTAGTGGTCGACACTTCAATGGAATGAGGAATTCGAGGCTATGTTTAGGTGATAAACATTAGAATTATACAATAACATTTGAATTACCATTTTTGTATTTTGTCCCATTGTTTTTGTTGGCTTTCACTCGCTTGGAATATTTAACCCTTTTGTACTTTTTGTACGTCTTATGACGTACGAAATCAAACAGCACGTTCATACTTTGTCATTTGTTTTATTATTATTTTTCGACTTTTTAAAGTTTTAACCTCAATTCCTATTTTCTCCCGAATAGTACTTAGTGAAAACCGTTGAGCCAAATGTTATCACAGTTTAAAATACTAATATAATCCTGCTGTCAAGACTTCTTAACTGGTTGGGTGCTAGAAGTCACTATCAGGGCTTTCAAAAATGAGGATACCAGAGCAAAAGCCAACACTTTCCTTGCTTATATTTCATATTCAGTCAAACACGAATAATATTTTGTTTATATAAATTTGTTTTATTACAAATTAATGGAGAGTGCCCGTGGGCACTCTCCATTAATTTGTAATAAAACTAGTTTTGAATAACAAATTCAGACCACCAAAAATAATCTAGTCCTCAGCCGGATAATCACTAATGTGAAAAATATCTTGTTATTTGTACTTTCCGACGTTTGAAGTCGTATTTTGAAAAACGTTTAAGACACTGAACGGGGCGCGGTGGCTCAGTTGGTAGAGGTGCAGGCTGCAAGCCGAGAGGTCCTCGGTTCAAATCCCACCTGCGACAACCGCGTTGTGTCCTTGGGCAAGACACTTCACCCCCATTGCCCACGTGGGGGCACGGTGACGCTGTGTACTAAGGCGTACTGCACGTCGATGGTGCACCCGTCTTCAACGAATGCTAACCCTGCTTGTGTGGAGTTGGTATGTTGGGGAGCTAACAGTTGCTCGCCGTTGCTCGGTGGTTCTCTCCGGGTACTCCAGCTTCCTCCACCCGTAAAAACTGTCACGGTCATGGTTAGCCATTGTGCAGAAATATGTGACCTTAAACACCATTAAATAAATATTAAATAAGACACTGAACTCCAAGTGACATTTGAACGTCAGGATAATTAAAGTCTCAAAGGGTTAAATTACAAATATCCTGCTCGTGGTAGGTGATTTGTGAAATGGCAAATCAAAGACGAAAGAGTTTCAAGCGTGGAAACTAACTGGGTGGATGCATAAATAACAGAAGACTACTGTTTAACAACATGTACAATATATAACAATTATTTTACAATATCCATTCATCTGAAAAAACATGAAATGGTTGTGTATTCCGTATATACAAATATACACACCTAATTAATGAGGTGTAACACAGATCCCAATAGCAACCACACAAACGCAGTCATTGGGTTACTAAACTACTGAGATAATAGACCAACAGAGATAAGGACCGTGCATACATCCTATCCTACCACCCTAAACAACCAAGCAATGACTTAGCACTGCCAACTGCCTCTACTAGTCATAGAATAATATAAGGCATTCCATAGGTCAGCAATACAAGGACTTACGGAATGCCAACAGGAGTACAGACTATACACCATATACTACAACACTGACAACTATGCATTTCCCCACAAAACCTCCAGGCTGAGTATTACGTTTTAACTATACCAACTGTTGGGCAGTAATTTGCCTGAGGTGGATCAATGGTACAAATAGTTTACATTGAGCCAGGAGGGAATACGGTGTGTACATCCAATTCATTGCTCCGCAATATCACATTTCATGTACCAGTCAGAGGATAATACGAAGCATTCGGGAGGTTATTTGTCTCTAAAGCTATCAGTAGACCAACAGAGAATATACCACCCATATTAATCAGCCTTATTTAAAAATTATTAGTTCAATGCCAGAAGTCCGACATACCCTGACCCAGACAATGTCACGTCCGACAGCATTCGCAACATCAACAGTTTCACGGGAAAAACATTCAAGAAAACTCAACATCCAATAGTAATACAGCTCACACGTTTCGAGCCCTTTACCAGAAGCCCTGGGTCAGGCCCCGACCTCGAGGTTATTGACCTCGTCGCCCAAATCCGTTAGATCTATTGTAGGCGCCACTCCCCCCCCCCCCTTCCCGCCCTACATCTAGGTTATTTTCGACGCCCCCGCCCTTCCCACCTTATAGGTACCCTATTTTAGGCTATCCACCCCAAAGCCCATTTTAGAACCCTCCAAAGGGGGCGGGGCAAGTCATGTATAGCCCATTTAAGCTTTACCCACATTGGCTTTTCCTGCATGTAGGCTCCCCCTCTCCTTTCAAAAGCCGAGTCCCTCCCCACCAAAGTCCCTTTCCTTCAAAACCCTTTCAAGGCTAGGCCAAAGCTGGATGACTTCCACACTGTGGTGTCCTTATGAGTCCCACCATCCCATATCCCCTCCCTGCTCCTCCCATAACTTTATTTCTTAGTAAATATATCTAAGCAACTGTGTTGTCATGTACATACCAAATGATTATATTCAAGACTGCCTGGTTTGTTTAGACAGTTATGTAATTACGATAAACTCCATAGTGGAACATCTGAATTTATGTACATACAAAATGCTTTAGATATAAAAACTACCTGGTTTGTTTAGACATGTCACTAAAGTCATAAAGGAATTCTGAAGGTGTTCAGAAGATACTCGATCAAACGATTTTGAAAGAATGATAAAAACTTCCAGTCTTGCTTGCCTTTTATTGTCACACTCCGAATCACTCATCTATTCGCCACGCAGAAAATACTTCATGGTACGGTCTGATTGGACAGTTGTTTGACCAATCAGCGAACGCCTGCGTGAGATAATTTTACAACAGGCTTATCTATTGGTCCCAAGGAACAACCACCGTGTGGAATGATCTGACTGGACAACTGTTTGACCAATTAAACACCGCTGCGATCTTACTGGATTATCAAACACCTGCGACGTGACACCATCTTGTTTATGATATAATGAGACAGTGTACATGGTCTTTATCATATTAAGCTTCTTATAAACAAAGGAGACCTTTAGCACAATAGCTTTATCTATGACATAATCAAACATATCAGTTGTCCTTTATCTATTTGCATAACTATCCAACGTGACACTATCATATCTTCTTATAAACAAAGGTTCTCTCTATCTTAATCACCTTTATCTATGCAATACATTGACAAAGCCCAGGTATTTTCTATCTTAATTCCCCAATGACATGTCTAAACAAACCAGGTAGTCTTTATGTCTGAAGCATTTTGTTTGTACATAAAATCAGATGTTCCGCTATGGAGTTTATCGTATTTACATAACTGTCTAAACAAACCAGGCAGTCTCGAAAATATTCTTTTTGTATGTACATGACAACACAGTTACTCAGAGATATTTACCAAGAACTTATATTATGTGAGGGGCAGGGAGGGGATAAGGGATGGTGGTACTCTTTTTTAGTACTCATCAGGACACCTCAGTGTGGAAGTCACCCAGCTTCGGGCTAGCCTTAAAAGGGTTTTGAAGGAACAGTCCAGGACTTTGGTTGTAAGGGACTGGGATTTGGAAGGGGAGGGGGAGCCTACATACAGAAAAAGCCAAAACAATGAAAATATTCTTTTTGTATGTACATGACAACACAGTTACTCAGAGATATTTACCAATAACTTATATTATGGGAGGTGCAGGGAGGGGGTAAGGGATGGTGGTACACTTTTTTAGTACTCATCAGGACACCACAGTGTGGAAGTCACCCGGGTTCGGGCTAGCCTTGAAAGGGTTTTGAAGGAACAGTCCAGGACTTTGGTTGGAAGGGACTGGGCTTTGGAAGGGGAGGGGGAGCCTACATACAGAAAAAGCCAAAACAATGTGGGGAAAGCCTAAATGGGCTATACTTAGCTTGGGCCCCTCTTTGGATGGTCCTAAAATGGGCTTTGGGGAGGGAGAGCTAAGATAGGGTACATACAGGGTGGGAAGAGGCGGGAGCGCCTAAAATAGCCTAGGTATATGGCGGGAAGGGGAAGGGGCGCCTAAAATAGACCTAACAGATTTGGGCGTCAAGATCAATGACCTCGAGGTCAGGGTCTGACCCCGGGGTCCTGGTAAAGGGGCTCGAAACGTGCGAGCTATACTATTTCCCATCAATCTTCCATCACGCTCCTATACTACATACCCAAAACCATATCCACCACAGCCGTGCTATACTACTACATGCAATACCCCATATTCGCTCGGATATGCTGTGGGGATTTGAGGAAGCTGTCTGGTCATAATCATTTCTGCGAGCCTTGTTTCCTTAACTGTTTATAAAACCCAGAAAACATATTTTTATTGACCTCCCAAAATAATTATTTCTCAGAGCAAGAAAGCAATCACAGTACAAGTCGTCATAATTCCTGCTTCATCTGTCCTAAGTGTAATACAAATTATTCCAACTTAAATTTATTGCTTGAGAGTTTTTGTATTTCCCTCATTTCTCTATTCTCCAAACTTCTTGTCGTACACTATTTTTTCCCATTCCAACTTTTAAGGTGGGTGACAATAAAACAGCCAATTGGCTATGCCCCCCCCCCCCCCCCCCCTGCAGAAAACAAAGGTTACAAAATCTGTTATAACCGCAATAACAGGATGTTCGAGTCAATGCACTATATTTTATGTTGCTAAATAATATGTACTTCTATTGTATTGTTTTTTGAAAAATAAAGTTATTCGTTCATTCATTCATTCATTCATTCATACTGCTAAGGTTGCAAAAGTGGTACAGTTAAAACGAGAAGTCCTGTCCTGAAATGCGCACAAATAGCACGTCGATTTACGCGTTAATCTACCCTTTATGACGATGGTAAGGCTATCAAATTCTGCACATACGGCCTGTGCACAAGCAAAGTTTCAGCAAATGGACCTCCGGGTAACCCGGAGGTCCATTGGCAGGAACATTGCTTGTGTTTGCTATAGGTAACAAGGAGAACCTGCCATGCTTTGAGTGTCATACGATATGGCAATTGCGCGCAATGCCTACGCGCAATTAAGCCTAGATAAGCGCGCAGTTCATGAAAAATATTGGTTGAAGGTTTCATTGTTCTATTCTTGGTATAAACTCGTTCAACAGTAGTTTCTGATCGACACGTAACTTTTGAGGTATGCGAGGACAGACACCTGACGAACGTTTACGTGCCGTTGGCATGATGGAAGCTGGCCGCATACAGACTGCGGTGGCTCAACTTCTCAACGTTTCTCAATCGGTGATTAGCAGGTTGTGATCACCCGTCAGAGAGGCAATGTTAATTTCAGACGTCGGGCAGCTAGTCCAAGGGCGACAACTGCTAAACAGGATCGTTTCATCCGAACCACTGCATAACGGAACCGCCATCAAAGTGCCTCAGAAAGTCGACAGCAGCTGCACCGAGCATCGGATGTGCGAGTAAGTCAAACTGTCCGAATTCGCCTACACAGCTGGAATTTGTACGCTCGACGACCTCGAATAATTCCACGTTTGACTGAATGTCACATCGCAGCAAGACGTAATTGGTGTGGAGCACGACAGCGCTGGGAAAATCGTCGGTGGAGCAACGTCATGTTTTCCGATGAATTGAGGTTTTTGGCTGCGGCGGAACGAAAGATGCCATTACGTAACCTTTAGGCAGCACGTTCGTTTTGGCGCCGACACGGTTATGGTGTGGGGAGGCATAATCATGACAAACAAAACAGCATTACATGTCACCCAAGTGCGTGTCACCCAAGTGCGTGTTACAGGGCAGTACTACTGTGACAACATGTTAGCAGCTCACGGCCGTAAATCCATTTTCCAAGATGACAATGGAAGAGCACACAGGGCCCGTGTTGCCACATAGCTCCTCCATGAGCAGAACATCACTACACCGCCTTGGCCAGCAATAAGTCCAGACCTTTCACTCGTCGCTACCGTCTGGGATATGCTTGGCAGGCGTCTACGACAACGTCAACAACCCCTACCAATATCCAGGAACTCGCTGCTGCACTGCAGGAAGAATGGAATAACATCAGACAAGCTGATATTTTTGGTTTGGTGAGGGGTATGCCGCGTCGAATCCGCGCTTGTCTCGCGAACCGAGGAGGATTGACAGGATACCTAGGTCTTGGACTGAATATGATAAATTCTCTCACTGACCGCCCGTGTCTTCTACAACTCAGTGCATGGAATGTGTGTTTGTCAGACACCTAACTATCACTGGAATTATTCACTAGATGTCACAGTGTAATGCCTCACCAGCCTTTTTGATGAAAATATAAATATATTTCTTTATATATCTCACTTTTATCAAATATCCCCTTCTTTTTTGAATAGTGTATAAAACATAGAACACACTAAAAACTAAAGTGTTAAACCCATTCTAACTCTTAGGGTATGATTTTAACACTCGAAGTGCAATGCTTTAAGCACTTAGACATTACAATCGTCAGACATCTGAAACATGAACGGATGGCACTTCCCATGTGTCTAGCATTGGTGGTTCTTTCAGAATCGTCCATAATTTGATTTGCGCTTGGTGGGTACATAATTAAAAGGACACAACGCAGATGACGCGGATCAGGCTCGAGAGTTCGAGCCTGATCCGCGTCATCTGCGTTGTTTCCTATTAAGTGTCGCGACATAACACTTGTCAAGTGGTATGATTATTACACCTGTCAAGTTCTGGGATATCTACACTTGAACAAAGTGCTAGTAAGTGTTAAATACAGCACTTCAAGTGTAGTTTTTAACGCTTTAGTTTTTAGCGTGAATCTACATACATAGAAGTATACAGAAAAGCATAACACATATTCACATTTTAAACCTTTACCCAACGAATCGGCCACATCCTCCCGCGTAATATGCAAATTCATCAGCCTAAAAAATACTACTATTTTTCAAAAGAATTCAACAGAACCATATCATGTGACCCCTCTTTTGGAACGAGCTCGCCAGGTGCTAGACAGTAACTGAAAGACGTGAACAAAACCACGAATATTTCATTTATCTGTAATGTCTTAAGTGTTCGAGCCTCATTTCGGTAATCTGCGTATAGGTCACATCACGGGGGAATGTTCTCTGTTGATAAACCTTGTTGATGGCACCAATTTATATTGCGATACTTAACCCTTTACCCAACGAATCGGCCGCATCCGCCCAAGTAATATGCAAATTCAGTAGTTGAAAAAATATTATTTTTTCAAAACATTTCAACAAAACCATATCATGTGACCCCTCGTTGGAACGAGCTCGTACACTTTGCCGATTTCCCTTTGACCCATGGCCTCAAACATTTTCGTCAGTAATAATGGACATTCAGACTCACAAACAAAATGAGAAAAATCTAACACGTGTACGAACCCCCGATGTTCGTTTGTGCTGTAGAAAAGAGGAATTTTGTTGTGGTGTTTCAACACTACTGGTCCCTTGTGGTTCCCAGAAACATGCAATCTCGTTGCATTAACTGTTTCTTCAGCTTAACGTATTAAAGCAATTGTACAAGTTTGAATATAGTGTCCCCAATTCTTCAAGACACACAACGCAACACAGTATCGATTAACCCAATATCCAACGTAACGGCCAAAACCGGCCAACGCTAATCTCAAAAATCTCCAATTATTTTTTATTATTTTTTCATTTTTTGTCTCAAAAACATAGATTATGACCCATCATTGGAACGAGCTCGTCGAGCTCGTTCCAATGAGGGGTCATAACCTATGTTTTTTAGACAAAAAATGAAAAAAAATAGTTATTCAAGAATTTTGTTTGCAAGTGTCGTTTGCTTTTCATGTTAGGTAAAGGGTTGAAACACTTATACAGCCAAGTTGTGCCCCACAATAATAACGACGCATCATTTCCCAATGTCCTGGCAATGAAGTGTCCCAAATGCTTGAGATCAATGGAAGGAAAAAACTCCAAATCGTTCTTTTTTAATAATAAAGAAACATATGTTTGCTACAGTTTCTCTAATTATGATTAAGGTTCGACACTGGTTCGTCGCTGGAATATCGTGTGGGGAATATATAATAAAACAAAACTCGACACACTAAAGGGGCAGAGTAATAAACTCGTTAAACGGTGTTTCAGCAGGGCGTACTGACACGGGTTACACAGCAGATCTATCATACGGGATGTTGAGTTGCTAAGGCATACATTTAGACTTCTACTACTTGTTAGTTACAGTGGAGCAAACCTAACTGGAAACCCCTCAACTAACAACCCTGCTAAATGAATATATTGCATATGGGTGGGTCTTCAACTTTTAGCGCCTCTCGCAGTGATCAACTCCGCTGCTGTTTCTTTGGTGACATTTCCCAACTGTGGCATAAAGCCCGTTACTAAAATACTCGTTTCCATTAAAAATCAGAGTTGTGCGCTTTGTCTTTTGTGTGAGGGTGGTGTTTCGCCTCGTTCATTCGTACATGTTTTATTTCGTCTTTCTGCTTTGTTGTTTGGTAAAAAGTAGTTTAAACAGTTACGGAATGTAATTATAAGAACTGAATGCATTTTTTTATAATCTTTATTGGAGTATGAACGTGTGGGAATGGGTACAAATTGTATGAATCCCTTCGGGATTCATACATAATTTGTACCCATTCCCACACGTTCATACTCCAATAAAGATTATAAAAATTGCATTCAATTCTTAAATGAATCGATTTCGCCGACTTTCCAGCAAAGTATCTTATTTGATTGATTTAAAGAAATAGATAACTGCGAAATTTTATTGGTACAGTGCAGTTGCCGTGGACTGGTCGTAATTCTCACGCGGGTAATGATGTCCACGCATGCGTTTACACGGTACTAAAAATCATCATCAGCAATATGTTAATTAGTGAAGCACCGGGTTGTAACCGGTGCCTCATTAATTAATTTTGTTAATGATTATTCCTATCATTAGTGCTTGAAATCATAATACTGAGTCCGTGGAAATATTATCCACTCCTGGAAAGTGACCAGTCTACGACGACCGTACTGTATTAAGAATTGAATGCAATTTTTATAATCTTTATTGGAGTATGAACGTGTGGGAAAGGGTACAAATTGTATGAATCCCTATAATTTGTACCCATTGCCTCACGTTCATACTCCAATAAAGATTATAAAAATTGCATTCAATTCTTATAATTACATTCCGCAACTTTTTAAACTACTTTTTACCAAACAACAAAGCAGAAAGACGAAATAAAACATGTACGAACGAACGAAGCGGAAAACCACCCTCACACAAAAGAAAAACCGCACAACTCTGATTTTTAATTTTCACAACTTTAGAAATAGATACGAGTATTTTAGTAACGGGCTTTATGCCACAGTTGGGAAATGTCACCAAAGAAACAGCAGCTGAGTTGATAACTGCGAGAGGCGCTAAACGTTAAAAAACCCGCCCAAACACCGCCCGAATTACATTCTGTCAACTGCGCTCTACCGTAAATGCGGGTAAAAGTTCGACCAAATGTATTCATTGGAAAATGAATTACATTTGGTCATGACGTTTTCATCCAGCTGACCAATGGAAATTGATTATTTGGACCCAAAACGTATAACTATATTAACAATGTAATTATATTTCTTTAATTGATTGAGTACTAGATTATTTTAGTCAACATTTGTTCCTACAGATTTGCCCTATTACAAATTATTGGAGACTGCCTGCAAACACCCTCCGAGAGTTTCCAACACATCAAACCTTCATCAGTCACTCTGTATAAGCTTTGGGTCACCATAAATAACGAACAAATAATATGGATGCTGCAGCAAGTATACTCATTAGTGTTTGTTTACCCTGAGGGATACACAATGAATACGGAGACTACAGCAGGCACACTCACGTTTTGTTAACTGACTGAGTGCTTGATTAATTTTTAATTGCCAACAGGCACCCTCCAACAATTTTCAACAAAGCCAAACTTCATCGATCATATTTTATTAGCTTTAATCCACCACGAAGAAAGAACTAAAGATATGAACACTTCTTAAATTATTACCTCCAAATTGACCCTTTACAAAATATTGGAGGATGCCAACAGATTGAGTGCTAGATTATATTTGAAAGTTAAATATTTGTTTCTCCAAATTTCTCTATTACAAATTACGGGAGGATGCCAGCAAACACCCTCCAGTAATTTCGAACAGAGCAAAACTTCATCGATTGAATTTTGGTAGCTTTTGGTTCACCATGAGAAAGTTTTCTTATGTCTAAACGATATTCGGAAATAAAACAGAAACAAAGTTTATAACTGCCGATACGAGCTTTAATACAAGATGGACAGGGTTACGTGTTCCTTATACCAAGTTCATCTACAATTACCCCTTCATTGAATTGATGGCCGTTCACGAAAAACCAGATTTTTCTTTTTTAATAAAAGATTCTGGAAACGTGCGCTGAAAGACATGCTATCATCATTTCTCTGCACAGATGTCAGACCTCATCTGTATGTACTATTACATATACGAAACTATCAGTCTTAAAATACAATTACAGGTACGTGTTACATGTAACACGTATATGGCACACCAAATGTTAATATGACATAACTCTACTGTTATAGCATGTTAGAAAGTTGACCGTTCGTGATCGCGGACTTGCAAGAACTGATTTTCTATACAATCACTGACCATGACCAGAATTGAACACGAAGTCACGTGACTCAACTTTACGTTGACCCTACAACCAGCAATTACCTTTAACTGTCAAAACAACAGTTTCATGCTATTCTGCGAAACGCAAGAAACTATAAGTCCAAACGATATTCGGTAATAAAACAGAAACAAAGTTCATAACTGCCGATGCGAGCTTTAATACAAGAATAACATATCAAGCAGGGTACAAGTGTTTTTAGAAAAGATAACAAACTTTAAACTTAGTGTGAAAAAGAAATCATTGTTCTACAAAAACTGCAAATACTCAAATGAATTTTAACGTCATAAATGTAGGCTTTGAGTCACCTGAAGGCGTTTTTCAAGAAAATCCTGAACGCAACCGTCCTTCCTAACGTCGGTTTTTCACCTACCTTGTCGTTTAAGGCAACGTTCGGATACACCAGCGTTTGCAGCGGTTGTGACACCGCCTGAACGCAAAGAATGTATTCCTAAGTTCAAATCAGGAGCAACAATTTTTAATTTGCTCACGATAACTTCTCGAGCTCTTGTGTAACTTATTTTACGAACTTTTTCAACCAGCTTACAAATTTTCCCAGATTTGAAAGCTGGTCTAAAAAGATAATTATCTGAATCATAAGGTAAACCACCTTTTACCATATAAGACTGCAACATGCGGTATGGACAGGCAATAGAATTGCCTTTGAAAATGGTAATCTCATTGCCACAACGATATACATCGGTTTTGCTTTTACGTATCTGAATTTTCAGACATTCATCATTAAAAAAAAACATCATTGCATTTCAATTCACTAATTTCATCAAATCGCAGAAAGCCAGAATAACCAATCAAAATCATCGATAAATCCCGCAATACTAACAAATCATCGTTGCCTTTAAAATGATCACACAGCTTTATTAGAATGTTAACCCTTTACCTAACATGAAAAGCAGACGACACTTGCAAAAAAAATTCTTGAATAACTATTTTTTTTCATTTTTTGTCTCTAAAACATAGGTTATGACCCCTCATTGGAACGAGCTCGACGAGCTCGTTCCAATGAGGGGTCATAACCTATGTTTTTGAGACAAAAAATGAAAATAGAATGAAAATTAATTGGTGATTTTTGAGAATAGCGCTGGCCGGTTTTGGCCGTTACGTTGGGTAAAGGGTTAACGGGTTTCGATCTTAAGCGTTTAGCTGCTTCAAATACTGTAACAACAAAACCATTGTCAGTTGGATCACAGAATGAGTTCATGCGATGAGCCCACTTAATGGCGTATACCGATGAAGATATAACGCTATATGAAACCTGTTCGTCTAAACTTTTGTGAGATATAACACAACATGCATCGGATCCGCTGGTAATGATGGATATGAAGAAAGTTCGCAAAAACATTTCCACTTTTGGAACGATGATAAATACTTTCTCACCGTGGTGTCACTTTTCGAATGCATCATATATGTGTAACAGGAAGTGAGCCTCGCCAATTTGTAACAGGGGTGGGGTGAACGACTCCCCAGGGGCTAGAACCCTGGCCGAAATCTCCCTGTTGTTCTTCAGATTCGTGAAGATCTGGGTCAACTAGCAAACCATGGATAAAATATAACTCAACTCTAGAGGTAGAATAACCATTAAGTTATGTGTTGTGGTCTGGATGAATACACAATAAAACAGGAAAACAGTTTAGACGTGGTTTATTGAGAAGCCAAAAATAGTATGATATGCAATGAACATGAATATGAATGACGGATCAAAAACACGGGCCCACTACACTTTCACCCAAAAGAGGTTTAAATTCCACCCACCATATGTTCAGTAAATGTGAATGGTTCCCACAGAACTCGGACATGGAGAGAATCACTGTCAGAAACGTTCATTCTCACCAGGGCCGAGTTGAACGGGTCCCAAAATGACGGTACCCATTACGGTTAACCTTTTTACAGGTAATAAAGTGTCCCCATAACTAACCTAGTTTATGGGCTTACGTTTGGCCAGCAAGTTCAAAGCTTTATTGCCAAACATAAAGTGGACGGCGAATAATATATATAGGATAATTTCTCCGGGAAAGATTTAGAATATTCTGGAATCTGATTGATCCTTCGCTTTCACCTCGACGAATGAAACAACAGCACAATGAACTACGGCGTGAAGCAATAAGGTACATCGATTCATTTTAAACATGGAAAAGACTTGAAGCCAACAAAAACATAATTAAACGTCTGTTATGACCAGACGAATTATAACAGAGTAATTTATAACTTTTATTGTATATTATATTTCAACTGCTGTTACCAAATCCGTTACACATGTAACGATATTGTCAGCTGTTAAGTCCACATGTTCACCATCCGCTCGTGCATCGACCGACGCATCAGAAATGGTTCGCGTTAAACCAAAACCTGCAAAAAACGTAAATTACGAGACAGATAAATATTTTTATCTACTTGGTACCACATGAATGGATTCGGCCCAATCAACAAAGCCATTAATCAATAATGTTTATCCGAAAAAACTAAAATCGAGAAATGATTGTTGTATTTCTCGGCTATCAACGTCAAACGCATGTTACGTAACACATCGAGAATAACCGGCCTCTAATTTGCCGCCCTATGAGATTGACCACAAATATCAAGTAAACGCTGAAAACATACCGTATTGTTCGATATCAGTGCACAAACTAAAATTTAATATTTAAAGCAATCATATGGAAAGCTAAAGGATTTTTCTGAAATAATCCATTGTTTCCCCTACCAGCTTCTATAACATTTAACTTTGGGAACCGTTCAAACCTGGTAACAAATGTGTTGAACAAGTCATGTTCGTTTACAAGCATTGACCAAAAAGGAGACGCTTTCCACTCAGGCACAACCAAAATTCCTTCAGCCTTTACATTGATCATTTTTCGTATGACTAACGGAACCGAACGCGGGGGAGGAACCATCCAATTCCGAATTTCACCCCATTTTTGATCAAAAGCATTAACTCCCTCTGTACCAGGAACCCACCATCTGGAGTTAAAACTTGTACATTTTCTATTCAGATTGGAAGCAAAGCCATCAATATCACAAGTACCCAAGGATTTGTTTAGAAAACAAAATACCCATTGATTGATACTCCAATTGTCACAGTCGGTGCATCTACTCAAAACGTCCGCCTCGACATTTTGTGCCCGCGGTATCCATTTTGGTATGAGATTGATGTTCATTTGATTGCACATATCTTTAACTTGTAACGCGATTTGTTGTAAATCTGCTAAATGACTACTTTTTGTTAACACTGATTTTACGTTTTTATTATCGCAAACCAATTTCAACTTCCTATCGCCAACGAATCTAACGTTACTTAGCGGCACCCTTTTTACAGCTTCTGCTTCTCGCCAGGTGGAGCTTTTAAGCTTCTCGGCCTCCGTCCAATTTCCTATCACTTCCGTTCCACGTAATATCTTATACTCAGCCTTACCTGCACAAGAAACTGTAATCTCACCTGTAACCGTGCCATGTACATCAAGGGAAAAGTCGTCACAATCGAACGTATCGGGACAAATAATGTCCGACAACTGTAATGGTTTCACCGATCGAATGTCCGACTCTAGGACATTTTTGTCTGTCTCTAAGACAATATTCCAAAACATTCTCAACATTGAGCCCACCACAGCTCAATGTAATGTCACGTATCTGAAGCGTATTTGAGGTTATCACAGCCAAATCTTTTGTACTCTCAGTCAACAGACTTGACTTCATATCATTTTAATTCCATAAATAACCGTCATATCCTTCGTGACTGGCGTCAGTAAACAAAATCAATTCAGCATCCAAATTTTCTTCTATATTTCTACCAGTGTCATTAATCCCCCTTATATTTGACCTCCAAAACCTCAACTCATTGACGGCGTCAGAAGTCACCAATACAGGGGCATTACAGTTAGCTCTAGCCAAAATGCATTTATACAAGTGCACAGTTTTCAGCTGCGCTAGGCTTCCAATTACTGTATTCGTAGAGCTGATCTGACCAATAATAGAAGTCAAAAATCTAACCTTGACCATATTTATTTATTTATTTATTGATGTTTAAGGTCACATATTTATGCACAATGGCTAATCATGACCGTGACAGTTTGACGGGTGGAGGAAGCCGGAGTACCCGGAGAGAACCACCGAGCAACGACGAGCAGCTGCCAGCTCCCCAACATCGTAACTCCGCACTGCGGAACAGGCAGGGTTAGATTGGTTGAAGACATGCGTACCATCGACGTGCAGTACGCCTTAGTACACGGCGTCATCGTGCCTCCACACGGGCAATGGGGATGAAGTGTCTTGCCCAAGGACACAACGCGGTTGCCGCAGGTGGGATTCGAACCGAGGACCTCTCGGCTTGCAGCCTGCACCTCTACCTACTGAGCCACCGCGCTCCCTAACCTTGACCAAAGGAGTTGATTGTTTACTGATTTGCCAAAATAAAGAA
This sequence comes from Pictodentalium vernedei, assembly GCA_031216915.1. Taxonomy (NCBI): domain Eukaryota; kingdom Metazoa; phylum Mollusca; class Scaphopoda; order Dentaliida; family Dentaliidae; genus Pictodentalium; species Pictodentalium vernedei. The sequence continues at coordinate 508,161,704 of CM062293.1, forward strand.
CCTATATAATTTTCTGATCTAGCGATTCTTTTTCAGTGATTAAAATGATGCCTTTCTCCATGTTCCAAACATGACCTAACCAGGTGACCTCATGCGAGGGTTCCCATGTACACTTTTCTTCAGCAACTAAAAATCCAAATTCATTCAAACTATTCTTTACATATTCACTCACTTTTAAAGCGACGTTTTTGTCCATGTGACCTCCCATACCGTCGTCCAAAAACATTAATACTTTGTAACCTTTAGATCTCCATACCTGGACTAAAACCCTCATAACCTTAGAAAAAAAGAAACCAGATGTTGATAAGCCAAAAGGTAAGGAATTGAAAACATAATTCTTCACTTCGTTCCCACTCGACCACTAAAAACCTAAATATTTCTTATGATCTTCAAAAATGTTCAAGTGGTGATAAGCCCCCTTTAAATCAAAACAGAATAAATAGGTCCCTGTACAAAAAAGTTGTTTGGCTGCATTTAAAGCTTCGTATTTGAATTTAAATTTCATCAAACAAGGGTTAATGTATCTGCAGTCCCGCACAAGCCTTTGCTTGCCATTTTTGTTTATTGCAACGGTCAGGGGGTTAATTACATAAGGTTTATTACAAACTTGAGATATGCACCCCTTTTTTAAAAGATTGGAAATTTCTTCTTCTACAAATTTGGCATTGTCTTTTTTTCTTATTCTTTCCTTCTGCCCTTGCTTCCGCTTTGTAGATCTTTTTTTCATCTTCAGAGTGGCCAGCCAATGGGTTAGCCTCATACTCGTTCCCGACCTTCCATCCCAATTCTAAAATGTCCGCAAGCTTCATCATTTTTTGTCTGTGATTAATTAATTCTTTACCTTCAGTGGCTTTGGTCCTGGCTTTCTTTGCATCTTCATCACGGACGGAAATCAAAGACGTTTCTATGTCATTAAACTTTTCTTGAACTTGAACTGTTCTTCACAACTTTTTCGCTTGAAAACATGGCCGCCATATAACTTGTTCACTTCAAACTTCTCGCTTTGACTTTCCGATATAGCTATCTGAGATTATGTCACTTTCTTCTCAAAACATTCAAACTTTGAAGAAATAACTTTATCCAAACCAGTTAGAATTTCATTTTGTTTTTCAGCCATAACAGCATTTATGCACTGTGAAACACATTGCTGAATTTGATCTCTGGCCATCTTGCAAGCGCGAAAGTTGACCGTTCGTGATCGCAGACTCGCAGAACTGATTGTCTATACAATCACTGACCATGACCAGAATTGAACACAAAGTCACGTGACTCAACTTTACGTTGACCCTACAGCCAGCAATTACCTTTAACCGTTAAGACAACAGCTTCATGCTATTCTGCGAAACGCAAGAAACTGTAATTCTTAACTAATTGATTTCTAGATTATTTCCTCCAAATTGACCTGTAACAGTTCATTGAGGGATGGCAACAGACATTCTCCGATAATTTCCAACAGAGCCAAGCTTCATCGATCAAATTTTATTAGCTTTAGTTCATCATGAGGAATGAACGAAAATTTGAAAACTACAACAGGAATACTCACTTTTCATAAACTGGTTAAGTGCTTGATTATATTTAAAGTTAATGTTTGTTCCTCTAAATCTGTTATATTACATACAGATTATCACCACAGTGTGTGTCTCCGGGAATTCAGATCAAGTCGAGTTGTAGGAAGAGAATAGTATTTCGACGAGCCCGTTAGGGCGAGTAAAAATGCGATTCTGTGCCTACAACGAGACTTGATCAGAATTTCCGGAGACACACACTGTGGTGGTGATAAATTTATCTCACAATATTGACCACAAAATGTGTTATAAAACAATTTTAAGAGGAACTTTTTCATTTGCCTTATCGATGGAAAGACGCAAATTGAAAAATAGAATAGCGTTCATTGATCTCCATATTGAGGTCAGTGACGATGTTACACTTCAGAGAAAATTACGTCACTGGGATTCACTTTACTGAATACTGTCTTGCGAAGTAGAGCAACTGTGTGTTTTGTCAACGTGAATTTGGTTGTTACTTTTGTAATAATTACTGGTGAATTAAATATCCCTCTTGGTGTAAAGGTTTATTATATTTTAAAATATGCCGTTCATCGTTTATTGAGGTGGAGTTTTCCACATTTCATAGCGAAAGCTAATCCTTTAACTTCAAGAGAGAAGCCTCAACTCGAGCGTTCAGGAAAACTCCAATAAGAGGCTACAAACCAGCCCAAGATGCCGAAAAGTGCGCATAATTTAACTATTCGTTGAGTTAACTTCCCCAGTGACATTTTAGCATGCCGTGCATAATAAATACATTACAGGGCGTTCCGTTGGCAGATACAGTGTCATACACGGCTCAGAGAAAACAATATTAGGTTCGGCTTCGCCTCACCTAATATTGTTTTCTCTGAAGGGAAAAACGCGAAGCGATCGAAAAATTATATTAATGCCGTTGTTTTGGCAACAGCAGAATCACGCGCTTGTATCAGGGGCCCTTGATACGGATTCGGAACAAGGGCCCAGATACATTAAACTTTAGTTGTGTAACAGTGCAAAAACGCCCCGATTGTGAGATAAAAATTATTGGAGGATGCCAGCAGACACCCTTCAGCAATTTCTAACAAAGTTCATCGATCAAATTTTAAGAACAAAGAATATGAAAAATACAGCCGGCACATTCACCTTTCATTTACTGATTGAGTGCTAGATTATTTTTGATAGTCAACATTTATTCCTACAAATGTTCCCTATTACAAATTATTGGTAGATGCCAGCAAACACCCTCCAACAATTTCCGACACATCAAGGCTTTATCAATCACTTTGTATAAGCTTTGGTTCACCGTGAACAACGAACAAATAATATGGATACTGCAGCAGGTATCCTTTACAGAATATTGGAGGATGCCAACAGATTGAGTGCGAGATTATATTTGAAAGTTAACCCTCTGCACATTGGTGTCAAAGTGCCAAAATTTCAAGCATCAACTTTTCATCATAGTTCAACTGAGAATTTAACCAATTCAGTCTTGTTTGACAGAGCTCAGCGAGCTCTGTCAAACAAGACTGAATTGGTTAAATTTCTAGTTGCATTGCGGGAAATATTTGCAGGTTGAAATTTTGACATTTAGACATCAGAGTGCAGATGATTAACATTTGTTTCTCCAAATTTGCTCTATTACAAATTACTGGAGGATGCCAACAGACACCAGTAATTTCTAACAAATCAAAACCAGTGGCGGCGCTACAGGGGGGCACGGGGGGGATTTGCTCCCCCAAACGTGGGCTCTGCCCCCCCCCCACTTGCCCCCCCACACACCACACACACATCCATCCAAACACACAAACACACACACTCTCTCTCCCTCCCTCCCTTCTCACCCCTCCCTCCCTCTCTCTGCCCCTCCCTCTCTCTATCTCTCCTCTCTCTCTCCCCTCCATCTCTCTCTCTCCCTTCTCTCTCTCTCTCTCTCTCTCTCTCTCTCTCTCTCTCTCTCTCTCTCTCTCTCTCTCTCTACCCCTCCATCTCTCTCTCCCGTCTCTCTCCCTCTCTCTCTCCCTCCCTCCCTCTCTCTATCCCTCTCTCTATCTCTGCCTTCTCTCTCTCCAGACGCGGATCCAGGATTTTTTTAAAGGAGGAGCGCTAATTACCATTACATTTAGTCGAAACTTGGACCCAAAGTCCGTAATAGCATTTTTTGGTTTGGTACGTCCACAGGACGTACCAAACCAAAAAATTATATTACGGACTTTGTGTCCAAGTTTCGACTACCTCGTAATAAAGTAATGATATGATCCTTTACGTATTTGCCCCCCTTCATGGGGAGTCTGCCCCCCTACTTGCCCCCCCCCCCCCCCCCCACGAAAAAATTTCTGGCGCCGCCACTGATCAAAACTTCATCGCTTAAATTTTATTAGCTTTTGGTTCACCGTGAGAAACGAACTAGGATTATGAAAACTACAGCAGACATACTCACTTTCCTTTAACTGGTTGAGTGCTAGAATATTTCGATTGTCAACATTTGTTCCTCGAAATTTGCCTCCCTACACATTACTGGGGGATGCCAGCAACAGACACCCTCCAACAATTTCTAATGAAGCAAAACGTCCATCGTTCAAATTGTAACAGACTTTGATTCAACATGAGGAATGAATAAAGAATATGAAAACTAAGGGTGGCACATTCACGTTTCAATATTACAAATTATTGGAGTATGCCAGTAGACACCAGGAATAATGAACTAATAATATAGAAACTACAGCAGATATATTCACGTTTCCTAACTGATTGAGTGCAAGATTATTTCCTCCAAATTGCCCCGTTACAAATTATTGGGGGATGCCATAATTTTTAATTGCCAATGGCACCCTCCAACAATTTCCAACAGAGCCAAACTTCGTCGATCAAATTTTAATATCTTTAATTCACCATGAAGAAAGAACGAAAGATGCGAAAACTTCTTAAATTTCGATTGTCAACATTTGTTTCGTGAAACATGCCTCCCTACAAATTATTGGAGGATGCCAGCAGACACCTCACTTTCCATTAACTGATTTAGTGCCAGATTATTTTTGAAAGTTAGAGTTTATTCCTCCAAATCTGTTCTTTTACAAATTACTGGATGCAGCCAGCAGACACCCTCCAGCGATTTCTAACAAGGCAGAAATTCATCGATCAACTTTTGTACAAAGAATATGAAAACTATAGCAGGCACATTCCCTTTCCTTTAACTGACTGAGTGCAAGATTATTTTTGATAGTCAATGTAACAGGTATACTTATTATTGTGTGTTTACCCTGAGGAATAAACTATGAAAACTGAGATAACCGCAAGCACACTCACGTTTTGTTACCTGATTGATTGCTTGATTGTTTTTTTAATTGCCAACAGGCATCCTCCAAAATTTCCTACAAAGCCAAACTTCATTGATCAAATTTTATTAGCTCTAATTCATCATGAAGAACGAACGATATGAAAACTTTTTAACCCTTTACGCAACGCAGACGATATCAAAATTTATGATTTTAATATTTGTTTATTCAAATTTTTCAAAAAATATTCAACGGAACCATATCATGTGACCCCTCATTGGAACGAGCTCTTCTCTTCTCTTAGTACAATTCCACGACTTCCGTTAACCAGAGTGCAAGGCAGTCATCAAGTCATTCTTTTGAGTCCGCCAACATAGGAGTTATGTGAGCAGCAGGGAGGAAGGATTCTTACCCGAATAAGAAGACGGGAGGGCCTCCATGTAAACAGTTGCAGTAGGTATAATGAGAAAGGAAATTTACTATAAAATTTGTATTTTTTATCAACCTACCTTACAATTGTTTTAGTATGGAGGGAATCACATAACCAAACCACACATACCTCAATTGCACTGGAACCGTGGACAGAGGAAGAGGTCCCTAGGCCGATCAAACCATAGCATCACAGACATTAGTAAAAGACATTGAGAGATGAGGCGTATGGTGATGTGCGACGCACAGACAGAAAGGGCAGTAACAGCACGGAGCTGGAACTGACCTTGTAAGAAGCTGAATGGCTGGGATAGACAACAGCCTGAGCAGAAGAAAGAGGGCCCGTAGAACAAAGGGTCTCTGCCTGCCCCTGCGACTGTCGCAGAGAAGTGGAGAAAGTAGTATTTCTCCAGTAGGCTGCCAGCATAACACCCGACAACATGACGCAGTTAGTATAAGCCCCGAGAGGTAGAAAATACAAGCACCTCGTGGCAGAAAAACGATTGGTAATACAATCGCCAGTCGCTAGACGAGCGGAAGCTGCACGAATAGCAAGACAGATCCATCGAGAAATGGATTCAGGAGAGATCTTCTGTCGACCAGAGACAAGGGACAGAAAATCGATCCTACCATTCCAAATGAACAGAGCAAAGGGTGTTAAGGAAGAGTCCCGATACAGATAGAAGTCGGAGTAGTTTCCGGTACCTGATTCCTGGCCAGAAAGGAGCAATCACTGGGAAAACATAACACTTGTGGGAGAGCTCCAGAAAAAAGGCCAGGTCAACCGAGAGGGAGTGAAGCTCACTAACCCGTCTGGTTGAAGCAAAAGCCATCAGAAACTCCACAGTCTGTGTGATCGAAGGAGTGACAGAAGCAACAGAGTGATCCGCACACCATCGACAGAAGACCTTCCACTTAGCCGCAGAGGCTATACCAGTGGAGTGAGTGCATCCTTGAAGAAAAGCAACTCCACTGCTCGTCTCGGAAAAAAAAACACTACAGAGGAGAAAGGACCTGACAAAAGAAATGCGCGAAGGCACAAAGAAGTCGGGTCGACGGGAAATCCCCTCGGTCGACCTTGGCAAAGAAAGTCGCGACATAGAGGGAGACGTGCCGGAACCGCCGCTAACAGAGAGTGGAGCAGATTGACCCACACCCACTGCGGCGACAGGGGTGCGATCGAAAGGATTCGACAACTGTAGGTTCGTATCTGGGCTAGAACCTGAGGCAGAATCGGAACCAGCAGGAAGGCGTAGCCGACAAGACCGTTCCAAAGGAGGGACAGAGCGTCCACGGCGAAAGCCAGAGCATCTGGACACGGAGACACGAAAGTGTCCACCTGATTGTTCCAACGAGTCGCAAATAGATCGATGTGGGGATGACCCCAGTGATCGCAAAAAGTCTGGAACACCGCCATGTGGAGCATCCACTCGGAAAAGAACCTGCCCCGTCGGGACAGGGAGTCGGCTAGGGCGTTCAGACGACCGGGAAAGTGACGAACCACCACTCCGGCGTTGACATCTTGAGCGAGCAGTAGAATATCCTGAACCAATTCGTACATGAGAACATAGTACGTGCCGACCTGGTTCCGAATGTAAACAACCACCGTCGAATTATCGGACAACAGAAGGATCTGACAATTCGAAAGGCGGGGGATCTACTGCCGGAAACTCAAAAGAAGAGCAAGAAGCTCCTTCTGGTTGACGTGAAGAGCTGCTACATCCTGGTCCCATGACCCGTGAAGGAAAAGACCTAGAGGATCCAACGTCACACCCCATCCGAGATCGCTGGCGACTGCCGTCGGAACACGATCGGACATGGGGAAGTCCAACTAAACTCCCTGCATAATCCACTGAACATCGGTCAGGGGGGAAGGTGACGAGGAAGAGACTCCGGTAACTGAAGCACCAGAACCAGAGGATCGACAATCTGCCTCCAACGACTGAGCAAAAGTGTTGGAGAGGTCTGACATGCAGCCGACCTAGAGGAATGAGATCCGTCACCGAACCGCTGAGACCGAGCAGCCGGGGAAGACTCCGAGCTGTTGCGGACGTAGACTGGGACAGAGTCAGGGCAAAAGGCTGAGAAAACCACAGTCCTTGCCTGGGAAAACCGCCACCGTATCCAGCTGAGTACGGAAGTCCATCCCAGATGACAAAACAACGGAGAAGGGACCAGGTCCGACTTCTCCCCGTTGACTCTGAACCCGAGTGACGTGAGTAGGCTCAACAGTGTGATGATATCAGACTCCAGAAAGGCAGCAATGGAATGTCTTTAGAGGATATCAACTAGATAAGCCGAATAAGACACCCTGGACTGTGTGCGATGTAAGACTAACACATGCGACATCAGATGAGTGAAGGCCCAATGATCCAGGTCGAGGACAAAGGGCGTGGCATTGAACTGGAAAACATCTTGGAGAGTGGAGCGGCGAAACGACTAGAAAGCCTCCATGCTGAACGGAGGACCTATGATAGACTGCGTCAGGATACTCAGATCGATAAACTGTCGGCCGTCCTTCTTCGGCACCAAGAACAGGCGGGAATACTGGCCACTGAAAGAAAGTTCTTGATGACCTCGATCGCCCCCTTTTACAGGAGATTGCCTATCTCCGTGATCAAAAGTTTCCAACGTGTAACGTTGAAAGGGACTCATGTTGGAAGAGGCACTCTCGACCGAGTGGAATGCCTCAACCTGGGACAAAATCGAGGTGACGACTGCCGACGCCTACCCTTACCCTGTGAGTGAGTAGAAGTGGCGGCAGGATGATCAGCCCTTAGCTTCGCAGAGAAAGCAGAAGGTTACTAGTTAGGCTTTGGACGGCCCCTGCCTCCAACAGAAGGCTGATAAAGCTGACTGAGTAGCAGCAGATCAATGGAATGACAAAGGGAGTCATCCCGGACCGTCGCCAAGGAACCACGGAATAGTCGCGGACCCGCCGATAGAGGCAGAGCGAAGAGCAGCGCACTGCCCCTCAAGAAGGGAACGTCTTGTGTCCAGCACAGCGTCCCTGCAAACTAATTCCAAGTTAGCCGTGTTACAGGCATGTGTGTGAGAAGATGCACGAGAGCCTTGGACAGCACACACAAAAAACCGGTTTGTCGTCAAACTCATCTGGGAGCAGATAAGCAGCAAAGCAGGGACGACGTGATCAAAGAGAGAAAGCATTCCAGCATCTCTCCTGATAAGCCCAACATGGACTCCACAGTCTCCATATGAAAAATGGCCGGCTTGTGAGTTGGAGTCCTGATCCAAGACCGTCAAAGTCTGGCAGACTGACGGATTGGCGAAATCGTAGGAACGATAACGCACCGGAGGCAAAAAAGTGTCAACCCTGATGAAGAACGACGTCTTCATAGCCTTGGAACTCAGCTTAGAGTCCAAAGCTGTAACTGCTTCAACCACCTGTACCGACAGGCACGGTCGAAGGAGCCCAGAAGCCGGTTGCTCCACAGGCTGTAGGCGCGCGACCGATGATCGCGGTCGGGCTGACACTGTCGGCTGGTGTGACGGTTTGAGACCCGGAAGGAGCCCAAACACAAAGTCAAGAGCTGCCCCCAAGTCAGAAGACTATTGGCTCTCAACGTCAGAAATGTCGGACTCATCCCATGAGTCGGAAGACACATAGCCCATCATGGGCAAACCAGCCGACGCCTCCCATGGTGTAGGCACACCAGGGGGATCAGAAATCGGCCAGTTTCCAATCCCGGGAGACGGCGCCACAGGGGGTGCCCGGAAACCTCGCTGGAAGCAACGGAAAAAAAGACTCTTGGACAGAACCTAAGTGAGCAAGGAGAGGGCCTCCGTAAGCTCACTGACTATATCGGAACGGTACGACGTGGAAACGAACCGACAAAGTGGCTTCACTCCTGACCCATTTACCAGCGAAGGGTCACGATCCTCAAATACACCCGACGAGGGGCGACGGGCTGCAGCCGAAAACATCTGAAGGCAGATGTGCATTGGGGTATCACATACCCCGAGGATCAACAAAGCGGAAACTCATGAGAGTCGCCGCGGACCTCTGCGGGACAGAAAGTCCAGGCTGCACAAAAGGCGTTGGTCACGTAAAACTGGCCATCGGACCAGCGTGCGTGGACGGAAACGCCACGGAGCTCTTGGTGAGGTACTCGACGGCTGAGAGACCACAGTAAAGGGTTTTTGGCCGGCAGCCCCTTCCAACTTCCCAAAGTTGAAGTCAGGGAAGTCTGAGGCCAATACTCCAAGTCTACACCACCAGACATCTCTGCAGACCCCTGCAGAGATAAAACTGCTGTGCTCAACGGCGACGAGGACACAACAGGGGGTTCGGTCGGCAGCCACTTCCGACTTCGCCAAGTTGAAGTCAGGAAAGGCTGAGGCCGATACCCCATTTACTACACTACCAGACACCTCTGCAGACCCCTGCAGGGATAAAACTGCTGTGCTCAACGGCTGAGAAGACACAGCATGGGGTTCGGTCGGCAGCCACTTCGCCGAGTTGAAGTCAGGGAAGGCTGAAGCCGAAACCCCACATCCACACTACAGACATCACTGCAGACCCCTGCAGGGACAAGCCGAGGCCGGCTAAAACGGTGACCGATGACGTTGTAGACGGAACAACAGTAGCAGCAGATACGATTGGAGCTGTTAAAACTGGCGGAAAATGGGAGAGAGCAACCTAGCTCGGCCTCCGAAGGAGGAGTCACAACCCTAGTGACAGCCTCAGATGTCGACTGGAGAGGGCGCATAGTCCCGGAACCAAGCACCTCTTCACCAGACATCTAACAGCTCCCGCAGTATCCACCACGGTAAAAAAACTGCACATCCCCCACGGAGGGGGAATAACTCTCACCAGACGTGATCGTGTCGGGAGGCCCCGAAACAACATCGTTCCCCACCACCCGCGGATGCGGAGGAGCTGCACATCCCCCACGGAGGGGGTATAACTCTCACCAGACGTGGCCGTGTCGGGAAGCCCCGAAACGACAGCGTCCCCCACCCCGGCGGGTGCGGGAGGGGCTGCACATCCCCAAGGAGGGGGTATAACTCTCACCAGACGTGGTCGTGTCGACAGCGCCCCACCCCCCCCCCCCACCCCCCCCCCCCCCCAGCGAGTGCAGGAAGAACAGCCACGAGAACGCGCCAAAAGCGAGGGCAAAAGGCATTGCCCTAACGGAACCGAACTGGACATAACAGAGGTGAGAGCAGTAGAAGAAAAACGTGAACTCAACAGATACAGAAAGTAGAAGAACACCCCTAACTACGAGAGAAAGGTGGCAGAAAAAAGAACCGGTGGGTACACAACAGAACCCAGACGGCCGACAGGGACCTAAAAAACAGAAATTCAGCCCTCAACAGAGTGAGGAAATCCTGTCCACACAGTCCCTCAGTGACACCTAACTCCAATAATAATATTAAAATTTATCAACCGAAAAAATTTAATGTCCGAACCGCACGGAACGATTTCGAAAATCACGCGCGACATCGGAACATATATATAAAATACTAACGAGAATATACAAAACACAGTCCTGTTATTATACGATCTTCAGATCCATAATTCCAGTCACAGGAAAACATTATCAACGAGTTGAATCAGCACTGTTTCGTAATGCAAAATGGGGACACGTCCTTCACGTGCAGCGGACAAAAGCCTTGCACTCTGGTTAACGGAAGTCGTGGAATTGTACTGAGAGAAGAGCTTCCCCTACTGGGTGTGCGCCGATGGCGCTCGACCCAGTTTTGGCTTATTTTTTCGTGGTGTTTTTTACACCACTTTTCTTTCCCAAATCTCTTGGGAAAGATTAAAATAGAGAGTATTTTATCCGAGTTAGGGTCTCCCACTGTAGTACAAGCCTGTAGTAAACAATTGCGGTAGGTATAATAAGAAAGGAAATTTACTATAAAATTGATATTTCTTAACTAATGGAGTGCTAGAATATTTCCTCCAAATTACCCTGTTACAAGTTATTGGAGGATGACAACAGACATTATGAAATAATTTCCAACATAGCCAAGCTTCATCGATCAAATTGTATAAGCTTTAATTCACCGTGAAGAAAGAACGAAAGATATGAAAACTACAGCAGGTACACTCATTTTTCATTAACCCTCCGGCAATTCCCAAAGAGCTGAAGTTCATCAATCATATTTTATGTACAAAGAATATGAAAACTACAGCAGGTACATTCACTTTTCATAAACTGATTGAGTGCTAGATTATTTTTGATAGTCACCATTTGTTCCTACAAATTTGCCCTGTTACAAATTATTGGCGGATGCCATCAGACACCCTCCAATAATTTCTAACAAAACAAAACTTCATTGATTGAATTTTATAAGCTTTTGGTTTACCCTGAGGAATGAACAATGAATATGGAGACTACAGCAGGCATACTCACGTGTTGTTAACTGATTGAGTGACTGATTATTTTTAATTGTCAACACATATTCCCCCAAATTGCCATATTACAAATTATTGGATGCCAACAGTACCCCCAACAATTTTCAACAAAGCAAAAACTTATTCAATCAAATTTTAAATTTGTTTAAAAATATCACACCAACAAATATATACTTATCAGTTCAATATTCTTCACAAGTATATCATGTTTATCCTTTATCTTGGATATATATCAGAGTCCGGTACCTCCCAATTCCTTTTCTAGATTTTGTACTTCCTGGGATGTAGACAAACGCCGAACAGTCTCATCCTTTAATTTCACAATTAGACTACCGTCATGGGTTCAAGTCTGAATAAGTTTCTTGTCTTTCACAAGACCACGACATCTCCTGGCCAGATATGATTTTGTTGACGTAAGATGTTCATTCACAAAAACACGACCTGTATTATGGGCCGTCTTCGGTTTTCTTCGAGCCCTGTAGCACTTGTCGCGAACCCTGTAGACGGTAAACTTAACTAAAATTGTTCTTGGTTCGCTCTTTCCAGGAGCCCGCGCCAGATCGATGACTTCGCTCAATCTCACAGACATCAAGAGGCACTTCCATTTTGCCTGTTAACTTATTAAATCGTTTGTGCTCTCCCCGTTAGATTCCGGAATTCCGGATACTCTGAGGCTATTCCTCATCCCATATTGTTTGAGGTCATTAAGTTCATTTTCTAATCGGGTTATTATGCCATCCTTTGTTTTATTCTCGCTCTCGAGCTCTTTCACTCTGTTCGTGAACTCGAATAACTGTTCAGTAATTGTCGTTGCAATGAGGTTTTTGAAAACTAACAGTACGTTTGGATCAGGCATGTCAGGCATGTTACTGCAGTCATTCCCTTCTGCGATACTGTTATCAACACTGGTGTTAATACTTGTATCAGCCTCATATATTGATAAGTCGAACACAGATTCCGACAAATAATCCTTTTCTTTTTCAAAGAGTGCAGAGCTGATATACTGTCACTTGATGAACGCCTTCGCTTATCTCTCTCTCCTTCCTTATCTTTTTTTATCCAAGTCTTCTTTCTTCTTCCATGAATTATCCGTACAATGGAGGTGGTGTGGAGCACGGATTTTGACGTGACAATTGGAGATTAAATATTTGCGTCAGCACAGCTTGCCATAATGCCATAAAATTTTGAGGTGCCTCATACAAAGTAACACACAGGTAGCTTCCCATAAACATATTCAAGCTATTCCCCGAAAACAGACATAACCCATCGCTCCAAAGACCGTTATTCATTTTTTTATTAAAGAGAAAGCCAGAGACAAAAAACAAACTCAACTACCCGCCATAATGATCACGTGACGTGGTTCATTTTTTTTTCTGGAGGATGGAGAATGTACAAGAACTTCAATTTATACGGTGCGAACTGGTCGCTCTGTTTAAATTTCGTACTTTATAAACTGAAACTTAAGTGGAACTCGGATTGACTGTGCGTTAGGCTATCGCTTGTGGACATTGTTCTGCACTGGCCAAGGGAATGCATTTTTGTGCAATAGTTAACCTTCCGGGGCATTCGACCGTTTAGAGTAACTGGGAATTCCATTCTTCAAATTGCAATTTCTGGATGAACTCTGCATTACTGACTAGGTAAGTTAGTTTGCGCTTTCCTACTTTTTTTTCATTACAGAGTTTCTGACTTGAAATTTAGCGGCTGTTGATTTTATCTCAGGCCTTGATAACCTTTGTTTGAAATGGACTGCACTTACAATGGAGCCGGCTTTATGTTGTCCACACTCCACATTTACTACATTCGAAGCGAAAAACAACAGGCACCCGAAAATTCACAGACACATGGAGAGGGTGGGGGCGGGGTGGGTGGTTAAAGGACCGGACAAAAATCCGTAAATGACTAAAAATTCCATTTTCCCTCCTCATAAAATCAAAAAGTTCTTTGCTTGTTTTGCCATTTATTTTCCGTTATATGGCCAAGCAGGCCACTTAAAACACATAAACTGTCAAATCAGGGTGTCGGTAAGCCCAGATCCATATAAATTCCATGCTGGTACCATCACTAATGCTGTCAACATGGTTATAGAGAAATGGTTTACAAATTCGCATCAGACAAATTGAAATACATGGAAAGTATTTTTATCTATCAATTTGAAACTACGTGAAATTGTAATTTAATCAGTCTGATTTAGTGTGCAATAATGTTTTTTTGGATGTACAGGCATGGGCTAGTACTGCATGTTAATTGAAGGATAAAATAGTCCAAAATAATTTCAGAAAGCTTATATCAACAAAAATCACAACACCACCTGATGCCACTGTTATAAAACAATAGAACAAAAACAGCTGCCTCCCGCAACCCATTTACCCCCACCCCCATGTTTAGTTGACTTTCTTTGCTAACTCTATTAGCTCCAAAATGAGGAATAAAGAGTATTTTCTATTTAGTAGAATTACTAAATAATCTTGTACAAACTGAGGTCTCAGGGAATGTATTACCTAAGACTTACAATTTGATTATATTTTATTTTCATTTCTCCATTCAAACTCATTTGAACTATCTTTCTTGCAGCCCCAGAGGTTTATTAAAATGCTGGAATAGTCAGTGGAATGTTCTTCTGAAATATTAGGAAATGAAACAGTTCCCGGTTAGAAAGGGGTAGGTCTGCATTTTGTGCTTTTTTCACAGATTTTCGGGGTGTGTCAGTCCACCAAAATGTCCCGAAAAAACAAATAATAAGATTACAGGCAGCAAGCGGTGGGTTTCTGAGGGGCAGACAAGTTTTAATCCCTGTGTGTGCATTTTTTTTCCATCCCCACCCATAACAGTCTTTTGTTGTCACCATAATTATACACCCTTACATTCTAAAGAGGCGGGATTGGGGTCGGGATTATTCTCACAATGTTGGCTTCAACTTTTTTTTGTTGATAATATTTTTAAAGACTGGTTGAAATTTCCATTATTTTGTACAACTTCACCAATTTGTTATCTTAACTTTTCTAACGTTTATCAGTAGTTTTTTGTCTTTGTATCTGGTTCAAAACAAAAATAATTCTTTATATGATTGGTCCTATTGCTTACAAGTCAGTCTTAAATTTTGTTTTAAATCAAAATGCAGGTCCTCACCTCGAATTTGCCCTAGTAGTCCATGAAAATGTTCTGCCCATTTTCCTGATATTTGCCAAAAGTATAAAAATAGCCACTTCTCCCCCCCCCCACCCCACACACCCAACAATTTGCTCTGAAAATACTACTCCTTTTCCGTGTAAACTGCAAAATTAGTTGGCTGTTGGTGGAGGGGGGTGAGAGTGCAGCATCCCCCTCCCTACCTCATACACCCGCGTGGATAATTCATGTAGGTAGCATTCGATTTTAGTTTTGATGCTGAGAGTTAAAGCAAAATAATATGCGAGATTTAATTATATATATCAGCTTTCACATTTAGCGCATCGCTCCGAACGCTCGCAACGCATCTAGTGCGCTACGGTCTTAAGAAATTCGTCCGCTCGCGTCCAATGTGTTTTCACCTTAAGCCCTTTCAGCCTCCAAATGTACCTGCCCTGTGGTGCCGTAATGCTACCCGCACTGGCAGTTAGGACCTAATGACTACGGATAAGAGGCAGTGTGCATATTCTTCAACACGACTCGTAGTTCCACAGCCCTACATGGTTCATAGTCATCCAGCCCCACACAGCTCAAAGTCACCCAGCTCTACTCAGCTCATAGTCACCCAGCCCAACACGGCTCATAGTCACCCAGCCGTACACGGCTCATAGTCGTCCATCCCTTCAGGGCTCATAGTTACCCAGTCCTACATGGCGCATAGTCACCCAGAACTACACGGCTCACAGTCAACCAGGACTACACGGCTCATAGTCATCCAGCCCTACACGTCTCATAGTTATCCAGGCCTATACGACTCATAGTCACCCAGACCAACACGGCTCACAATCACCCTTCCCTACACGACTCTTAGTCACCCAGCCTTACACAGCCCTTAGTCACCCATCCCTACACGGCTGTAGGATTAAATAATCTCTGACCACTCTGCTCCATGATTGTGCATTGGCGGCCTGCTTTCTAATTACGCAAAAACTTATGTACTTCGAATTGAAAGGGTTAAGAGCTGACACTAACACTTTCGAAACCAGGCCATATATTTTGTTGGGGCTCGGGCTGATAAACCCCGAAATCAGTCCCGTGATAGGCCCTTAAAAACATTGTTGGGACTGAACTCATTGGAATGATTAATAATTTTATTAATATAGGCCCCGACAACACAAAAATAGACCCTGAAAGTCTATTCCATGTGGTCTATTGGTAGGCCTAGAAAGTCCATTCTATACGACTTAATAGTAGGCCCTGAAAGTCCTGGTATACGACCTAATAATAGGACCTGAAAGTCCATTCTATGCGACCTAATAGTTGGCCTACAAGCTCATTCTATGCGACTTAATATTAGGCCCTGAAAATCTTTTCTATGCGACCTAATAGTAGGCGCTGAAAGTCTATTCAATGCGACAAAGTAGTGGACCCTCAAAGTTTATTATATGCGACCTAATAGTTGGCCCTGAAAGTCCATTCTCTGCGACCTAATAGTAGGCCCTGAATGTCCAGTTTATTGGATCCAGTTAATACCTTGATCTCCTACATTACATTTCCACAACGTGATAAGCAACCGTCCTTTCATTGGCATCTGACATGTCATGCGGACAAACATGCGAGCTCATAAACAACACTCCTCGCACTATAGCTTGCTTAAACATTCGTTTTATTTCAATCGCCATTTGTTTCATCAACTAATTTTCACGACGTTCTATTTGCCACTTTTCGGCTGTGTTTAACCCTTTAAAAGCAGACGACACTTGCAAAAACAATTCTTGAATAACTAATTTTTTTTCATTTTTTGTCTCCAAAACATAGGTTATGACCCGTCATTGGAACGAGCTCGACGAGCTCGTTCCAACGAGGGGTCATAACCTATGTTTTGGAGACAAAAAATGAAAAAATAATGACAATTAATTAGCGATTTTTGAGAATAGCGCTGGCCGGTTTTGGCCGTTACACTGGGTAAAGGGTTAAGGTTTAATTTTCGGTTCTACTTTTCAGAAGATATTATCAATACGAGAGGGGTTTAGGAGTCGAACAGTTATACCTAAAAACTCAGCATTTACTGATTACTTTATCTGCAGAATTGATGAGTCATATTTGACATGCCGGACAACCAAAAATAGTAGTTTGATGTCCTATGATTGAACCCTTTTCCGTAAATAGACAACCACTTTGGCGAACCCTGTTAAAGGATATCAATAAAAAAAGAAAACAAATACACGATACAAGACCCAAAATGTTGACCAACAAAGTCGATAAGTAGCTGCACGCATGCAATTCAAAATATTCTTTTGGGAACATCAGTTCAAAACTGATGAACAATCCTTTATCTTCTGTTTTTACAGTCAGTTTCTGAGACAAGATTATGATAGTAATTGACAACTTAACTCTTTTGGCGCGGATTATCCTGAGAAACAGAATTCTCAGCGCCAAATAATTATCAGGCATTTTACTAAAATACGGTTTATTAGATTAAAGAGTTATAATTGATAAAAGCGTTCCAGGGATCTCATAGAGTGTTTTTTTCAGAATTGGATCATGATTTGTTTTATATATATTTTATGTTTTTATTGCCGTACATTTTAGTAGGATTTTGTGGGGCCATTCTCTACTGATTTCTGTATTTTTGCAGTCAAAATAACACAGTAGGATCTACATTATTAGAGACAATGTGATACAGTCATTTCAAAGTGTAAAGGTGCCAACTGCAACGCAGATGCGTTGCAGTTGGCACCTTTATGCTTTCCAGTAACAATATAACTGTTCTTGTATAGAATAAAAATCGTGCACGAAACATAGGAATGCGTTGATGTTTGATTGATAGCACTTGGAGATGGACACACAGTTGTCTAAAATGTCGACTAGAGTTGCCTACCTCGGGCTGGCGTACTATCGACTTAAGCTGCCTGTCGCGCCAAAAGCATTAAAGAGTTACAAATTTCGTACTGAAATAGCGTACATGCGAGCAAATAACAGAAAACAAAAACAACTATATATTCGAATCATATGCTGGATAAAGTTCAATTTTTTTATACATCGTTATTTCTCCATTGATAGGATAATGATGTATTGCAACGCGCACACACTGTTTTAGTGAAATATTTAACCACGCAGGGTTGAATAATGCAGATATACACATGGTGCTTTAGCTGATTCATAATATTTCTTCTGAGACCCACGAATTTTCTTATGTTGAAATAAGACTAATATCCTTACCCTCTGATTGGAAGAGAGCTCGCTTAATTTGTTGTATGTTTACGGCGCCAGTGGCATATGTTATCGCCTGACGTCACCACGCGAAACATTTGAAAATATGATAACAATGGGAAGAGATTCAATTTCAAAGTTCATACTGCCTTTAAAATCGTATTTGCCAAGGCCAGTGATCATTCTGTGAATATATACTCACGACCCACTTATAAAACAGTTGAGGTTACCCTTCTCTGAGATGGGGTAATGCAATGAGAGGTGGGTACCTCGAGGTAAACACTTTCTGTGTCTTGATTATCCCCCGTGATATGCTCTTGTGTGAGATTAACTCCATTTTTGACATTCATTAAAGTTACTTCGTATGGACTGGACGTGTCAGTTTAGATTCCAACATATTGGTAATTCGTTAATTTGAACGCAGTGTTGCTGTTACTTTAATGGATCATTGGTAAATTATCAACCAAATTTGCCACAGTGGCGTCGCCGTAAAAAGAAGGAAGCGAGGAAAGTGTATTCTTTCTTTCTTATTTTATTCACTCACGCGGCATTTCGTGAGATGAATTCACCACAATTTTTCGTGATGTCTTTTGTTTGAATAAATGACCACTGTGCAAAGCTGAACAGATAGGTCCCAACTTCTCGTTCGTGATTTTTGCCATCATTTCTTCAAACGTTTTCGTGTTGTAATAATAACTACAAATATTTTATCATGGTACGCCTAAACGTTCAAACTGCCACTGCCGAGCAGTTACAAAAACTGGAATTTATTGACCAGCATCAGGCCCAGAAACTGGTAAATTTCAGAAGAGCCCATGGTTACTTGACACCAGGTGACTTCACGGAACTGACTGGTGTGATGGATGTAATATCAGAGAAGAAACTTACTTACTCAAGTTATACTGATCTGCGTGAAGATAAATCCTCCTCTTGGGAGAGTGGCCAAGTCAAAGTCACACATCGAACAGCTCAAACTCAAACACTCGAGCAGCCAGATCATTCCATCAGGTCTCATTGTGAGAAAGAGATCTTCAAGCAAAACATTTTGGAGAAGCTTAATACTTTACAGAAAATGTTCCAAACAGTGTTTCATTTGTTTAATAAATAAACAAGCAAGCTACAACAAGACTGAAAACAACACTGTCAACAAAAGCAATAACGATAATGTTTTATTAAGCTATTTATTTATTTATTTTATTTATTGGTGTTTAAGGTCACATATTTCTGCACAATGGCTAACCATGACCGTGACAGTTTTACGGGTGGCCTTAGTACACAGCGTCACCGTGCCCCCACGTGGGCAATGGGGTTGAAGTGTCTTGCCCAAGGACACAACGCGGTTGCCGTAGGTGGGATGCGAACCGAGGACCTCTCGGCTGGCAGCCTTCACCTCTACCAACTGAGCCACCGCGCCCCCGTTTTATTAAGTAAAGGCAGGGGCAGGTCTTGCAGAACCATCAACTAAGAATCTCCTGCTGCCAATAATAAAAAGCCAAGACAAAAGTCGAGAAAGAGTCAACAAAAACAGGGAGGTGGAAGCGAAAAACAATTTAACCCCCATACCACAGATCAGCGATCTCGACACGAAAATAGAAAACCCCAACGAATCACGGTTGAGTCTTCTGACGATGTATTTTTGTTCGCGTGTTAGCTGTTATACCACCAGGCGATGTGTATAATCCAACCGCAATGGACATAGGGAACAAACAGAGCTCATCTAAAATAAAGTGAAGACCCGCAAAGCAACAGAGAGGAGAAAAACTAAATGTCAAAATTTAAGAAAAGGTAAAAGGTTCGATTCATCTGAAGACTTTCCAGAGAATTGCTTGAAAACTCTCCAGCTTGACGGCACCTCTCCTTCAGAAAATAAAGAATTTGAAAAGCTGAAATTATCTCTCCTAGAAAAGAGAAGGAAAAGCAGAATCCAGCACAAAAAGACAAATCCTACAAGGGAGATCGACGAAGTGGCTAAACGTTGGACTTCTCAAGGTTTGGACCGTTCCTACATGGGTACAATCATTAAACCATCAACGCTTTTATCAAATGAGTTTGGATTTGATGACATTTTTAATAATGTTAAAATCATTACTTAAGATATATCGTCAGTGAGTATGTTCACTTCACCAAAGCAACAGATTTAGCCGAGGAGGTCTCAAAACGTCTGTTCTGCTTCTCAGAGAAGCCAGGTCAGGGGAGATGTTAGTTGAATATCCTGCCAAGACAATTCAATGTCTATCAAAAACAGACACACCGAACTGAAAGACGGATGGCAGGAACTGTGGGCTTCTCATTTGGAAAGTACACTTCCTAAAATGGCCTGGAGGGATGGTATCGGCAATGAACCCCGTAGTGGTTTGATGTTTAAAGCTGACAACTTTGGATTCCTGCAAGAAGTTATTTGATAGCTCAACAAGTGATGGATTCAGAGATTTAACAGCTTGAATAATACTGCACTGATTTTGCAAATATGGTGACAATGCAGTGGATGTCTCACATTATGTGGAAAAAACTTTGTAGCCGGTTCTAGCCGACACAATAACTGTTCCACACCGAAGCACCCATTGTCGCTGAATTTGCGGAATAAATGTTACCGACATTGAAAAACAATCTGTCAAAATTCAAATCGGCATCAGCATTTCGTCTGGTTTACGAGGATTTCAGGCATAATAATGTCAGTTTTATAATTCCAAAGTCTGAATCTATTGAAAGATTTCAGCTTGTGTTCTGGTAACAATAATCAGAAAATAAGTTACCTTCATAAAATCGATGCCACATTCTTGAAGCATGCCAATTTTGTATATGCTCCTGGAAAGAGCACAAAAAGTAACGCATGCGTTATACCGCATATTTGAGTTCATTGTGCTTGCGTGAACACTGCAAAACAGTTGCGTTGTCTTAAGTACAATCACAATAACACCTACCTTTTTAACAGCTTCTTTCTTTTAACACATTGCACTCGCACACGTCTTTCTCTCAAAACTTGGCATTCTTAATTTTACAACCTCCTGCAGCATGTTACTTTCTTCCCTAGTTTATTTTCATAAGCAGAAAAACACTTACGTTATATGTACATACATGTAATTTCCAACAACTAAGTTTAGGATGTCACTGCTTTCGGCCTCTATGTATCGCTAGGTGAAGCAGACAGGTTATGTGAACGCCTGTATAAACTAGTGACGGGGATCAGAAGGTTACAGCTTTTGGTCACCGCCCAATCTGATAGTCTAAGAACTATTCTTCTGAATTTGGTAATCAGTCTGAAGTTAATTGTCATTATCTGAGAAGAGAAATTATGTTTGTGTACATACATAACGTTTTGCTATTGATATGATTGCAGTGAAACAGCCCACGTAGTGAAGCATATTAAGTTTATTCTAGCAAGCTTCATTTGAATTTTAAAAGTTATTTTGAACCATTACTGGTCTTGTTAAAACAGGAAATTATAGTTTAGTTTCACAAAATGGGGAGGAGTGTAGTGAGAACGACTGCTGGGGTAGATATTTCTCCAAGTAAACACTTTCAGTGGCTTGATTATCTCCCGTGATTTGCTCTTGTTAGAGATTAACTCTGTTCTTGACATTCATTGGAGTTACTTCGTACCGACTGGACGTGTCAATTTAGATTCCAGCATATTGGTAATTCTTTAATCTGAACGCAGTGTTGCTGTTTCTTTAATGGATCACTGGTAAATTACCAACCAAATTTACCACAGTAACCTCGACCTTAATCTGGGTTATTGATTGTTTTATTGTACAGTGATGTCGTCGGGTACACGAAAGGTTTATTTACTAAATTTGTTATCCTTAAAGTTGCCTTGTTCATCGAAGTGCGTTGTTCATTTTTAACGATTTGGGTTTTGGATTATGGATGGGGTATTATTGGAACACATACGTCTTTGTTGAACATAAGCTCCGAGCCGCAAATCGCAGACCATGTTACCGTCAATTCATCACAATAACTTATAATGTCCTTTATAAAATAGAATTTCCTCGACAGAGCACTATTTCAGGGCCTATGTCCAATAACGCAATTGGAAAAAATACATATTTTACCTCTGAACAACAAGAGCAATTCGAAGCGTGGCACATGCCCCCAACTACAATGCACAGACGGGCATATTTCTATTCTAAGCATTTGCATGTGGGGGGTCATTGTCTTTGTAGCGATTATAAGATTCATGTACACCAATTACAAAAGGATGATGACGATCCGATCTTGTCTGTGTTTTGCAGCAGACAATTCCTCACAAGCGACAATTTTGAAGGCCAATAACACCTGCTCCTAAGTCTGATGTCAATTTTACCAACCTTATGGGGGGGGGGGGGGGGGGGGGGACAAAGACCAAACGCCCAATACCAAATTTGGGGAGGATTTCCATGCATTTTCTTTGTTTTCCTTCACGGACCCAAATTCCCACACATCGGAAGTAATTATCATCTCCACATACACTCACCTACAAGGCTTGGCGGTGATCGGGTCATCCACTTTACAGATTATGTGGAGACACACGCAAACAAACCGTTCTCAAATGTATACAAAGAATGAATCCAACAACTGAATCGATGGCAAATAAGTCTGTAAATGTATTTGCGATGGTATGTACTCTGGGATGGGATCTCTTCGAACATTAAGGGTAGTTCTAAGACCGACAGGTTCACAATTGCAAAACTGTTCAATTTACAATGGCTTCGTAGAAACACTCCCATATTTAACCGTTTGAACCCCGGTGGTATCTTCCATGGACGTTCCTTGCAAGGAGCTCGAAGAACGCTTATTCAGTATTTAAAGGCAGACCAATTTCTATTTTCAACGTGCTGCCTTAAGGCGGCAAGTTGAAAATATTGATTCGTCAACCCAACTTATTAACTTACGGCCATCCTACTTAATGCAGTCATGACGTATAATGGACCTAGACAGGAAAAACTCCTTTCCTTTTCAAATGGGTATTCCAATTGGAAATGTAGTTAATTATAGTAGCAGTGAATAAGTCAATAAGTCATCTGTAACAAGCAGTGTCGTGTAATGACACTGTTACGTTCCATCTTTCTGAATGACTTGTGATACAGATTTCGCTTAGAGTAATATGAGGAAAATTCTTTAAAACCAGCAACGATTTGTTGATGTTTGCTAACAGCATCATTAGTAGGGGGCGGGGGGGGGGGGGGGAGGGCACAACCCAGTCTGTTCAAATTAAGTCCCTTATGTTCATGTTTGAATTTAACTTAATGCAACATGATGAATATTCTGCAAATGCATCTTCAGATCCGTCAGACAAAATCTTTTGATAGCTCATAGACTAACCTTTGTACCAGGCACCAATCAACTTTCAAAGAAACAAACGTTGTTCAGAGTCTGCTAATTTATTTGAACATCACATGAGATGTCAATGCTCAGTGTTAATCAATAAAGACGCACACAGTTGACGAAAAGTAGGATATATATAGAATATATCCATAGCAGCTTGGTGTACCAAAGTTCACCAGTCGTGGTGAAGTGGTGTTAACCGCGAGCCTTCGGCGCGAGGTTACCACTACTTCACCACGACTGGTGAACATTTGGTACACCAAGCTACTTTGGGTATATTTTATTTATACATGTACCATGATCGTCAGCTAATTTAGAGTCGCTATTATTTTTTCTCGTTTTTACTAAGCACCAGACGTACATGCGAACGAATCTGTTTTTGTTTACACGAGCATCGGTGGGCGGTACTTCCGCTGTCAATTTTATCGCCGAAACGAAATGAAAAAAAGAAACTGAGCCTTTTTCGTTTTAATAACATAATAACATACTATTTCTAGTTATTCATGTTTTATTAACATGAGACAATGCATGTTTGTTAATTTTTGGTATCTTATGAGGTAAACCCATTTAAAAACGTAATAAATAATTGCCCCTTCCATTTCACTCTTCGCGAGGCGACGTGCGATAAATTTGGATAAGTTTATATTCAGGTCGACGTCACCAAAGGTCAACGGGGATGTAGTTCTACTTTTGGTGTAAACTTTACTACTGAAATCCCATTGATAGCGTGTTCATCACGGTTGGTGTGTAAAGCTAACATTTATGTCATAGGCTTTTCATATATAGTAGAATAGGTAATCATGGTATAACAACATACACACCTCGATTTCAAATTTAAAGAATGTGTATGGGCGAAATAGCTGTGTATTGGAATCACAAGAGAATACTTTTTTTTATATAAAAAAACACCTTTTGTACTTTTATATCATTCCAGAGTGCAACGTCTGTAGTTCGGGAAATGTTGTAACCTTTCAATTGTCCTTTTAGTGTTCTCAAATCTAATATCACAACCACAACAACACAAGTATGATGACAAGTTCAGCCATTAGCTACAGCTGTGCTTTCCACTTCTATGTATTCGAACTCTAGGTTTCAATGAGTTCCGGTACCGATTGTATAGGTAAGAGAGAACTTGATTACTTGAATATCTCCGTAATCATAAAATATATCACTTCTCTGAGTTTTCTATGGTAAAGCGATGCAATTGAACAGCTTCCGCGCCGAAAGTACTTGACGCGACCTTGTGCTGATGAGGTCAATTGCTGCATAGAATTAAGGAATATGTACTAAAATAACTACAGTACGTGGAAAGTGGATTGTAACCAAATCACCCGCGGGGTGGAGTTATCACCCAAACTATCGCTCTCAAATTCTTACATATGGATAAAAACACAAGCAATGTTTCAGCTAATGGATCTCCGGGTTTAACCCGGAGGTCCATTGGCTGGAACTTTGCTTGTAATGGTTATGATTTGCAACAAATTTGCAATTATTGCTCGGGTGGAATCTCCACTCTGCGGGCGATTAATGATAATACACTCTCCACGTACTGTGCTTGATAAACTTCCTGTATTATATGTTTCTCACATCTACCTCTACATTGCTGCAGTAGTTTTCGTATCAATGATTGATCGCCTGAATGGAATGGCTCAACTACTCACATTTGCATCACGCCTGTCAGAAAAGACGTCGGAGTTCAAAATTTCGACCCACGTGTAGATGCATCAGTGGATGGCTCCGCAAATGATGCTATATAGAGGTGCAGATGTCACATATAATGCCATGATAGCCCACGAGAGCTGCCATGCTGCGGCATCAGTACCATGGTGATACGTTGTGTCAGTGTACATGCAGAGTGCATGTTGTTAGGGTGGCGCGTGCTCGGCGGCGAGGTTTGATTACTTAAGGGCGCCTTCTTAGTTTCTCTGTGGGACGTGGTTTATTTGACTCCGTGACGCCATAACCTCAATGAGGGGTGTGTACTGTTGGTGGAATGTTTTTTAGGAGTATATCTAATTACCAGAAACAAGCCAAGGGTAACCAAAAATTACCAACACGTGCCTGATTTTACCCAAGTGTACTTTAACTCCACTCTTGTGGGTACCATGCAGTGTGAGTGTGTGTCCTCGAATTAATTTAGAGTAAATCTCATTTGTGCACCTGGCCGACAAATACCTCTTTATCTGGCTCAAATTCTCGTTATCCATCTTTTCCAGCCCTGATATGTCAAACCCTAAGATTCAATTGATTCTAGCTGTTTCTGGCCTTGTTCTGACCTATATTTCCAAACAGACGTCAGTTTCCCCAATCGGGTTGCTTCATTTGCCTAAATTCACCAACTCCAATGCGTAGTTATCGCCCATTGGAGGTAAGCGGGGCTCCTTACTAGTCGGTTGAGTTGAAGATTCGTAAGAGCAGCAGGCTATGCTCGGAAGACTCGAATCTTGTCGAGCGAATATCTTTTAAGCAGTTGCTCGAAAGTGTGACTCCTGGTTAAACACTTCGAGTCATTTCCGAAAACAAGGTCGTTTCAGAGAAGAATTCTGCAGTTCTGTAGGCAACATTCCCTATGTTTCTAGTACAGCTGTCCTGTGTCACTACAAGATATCAGTCTCACTGTCTACTAATAGTCCTACTGTTTACTTCTACCACGAGTCCATGACCCCAATTACCTGTCCTGTGGTCGGCCTTCACAGTGTTCACTGGGTTCACCTAACACTATAGCCTTCCGCTACTTATGGCTTCTATTATTACCACCACTCGCCTTTCTGTGCTGAAGACCATACCTACAAATGTTTGTCACAAGTAATAACACATAAATGACGTCGCTTATCATGTGACTAATGACGTCACCACTCAAGGGCACTTGCACCTTTAACTATGGTGGTGGCATCATGCCGTGCTTTACCTTGACAACATACTGTATTCCATCATGCGTTGTCATGTGGTGTAAAACAATGAAAATGTCTCTATCTATTTTCCAAAATGAGACGAAGTGTCGAACGATGACAGTAGTATGTCCCGGGATTTTCAGGCCATATTTGGATGATCTCATCTGGATGATCTCATGTGACGTCACGTCACGTGATCTGGTGACACCAGGTTGTGTTGTTACGGTAGCCCGTGTGAGCGGCATGTTGTGACGTCATCCCCATAGTGATGTGTGGTGATAGTGCGCATGCGTAGCGCGTGTTGTCAGGGTGATACGTGTTTCCGTCGTCCATTTTGAATACTGGAGGCCGCCTTCTTGGTTTCTATGGTAGCACGTAGTTGCCATGTTACCAAAATGCCCACAACAATACAGGGATATGTTCGGAGGGTGTGTTCGGTTGAACAAGAGTAATTTCCCGTTTCGTGGAATTACCACAAACAACCCGACAAATTGTACTATTTCGATTTTTTTCAGAATTTTCTGCTTCTATCTATCTATGTAATAGTTTTCATCTACCTGACCATGTTCCTTTGTCCTGGAGTATACTCCAGTAGAGTAGAAGAGCCTATCAGATGGAACAGTTTTGCTTATTATTGCTATATTTAGCCGTTCTGGTCTGTTCTTGTTAGTTCTGACCCTATCCCGAGTACTCTGGTTGTTTCATTTATCTAGATCACCCAATCAGTTTACTTCACTGGCGCTAACTACCAATCAGATTGCTTGATTGTCCTTAATCTGTGTGCAGAGTTATCTCCCTTCTGTACAACAAAATTCTATATCATTCCCAAAGCCAATCAGCTATCGAGCAGTTACTGATAAACCATTGCTCGAACGACTCGAAGCCCATTGAGCAAATGTGCTATCGAGCAATTGCTCGTTCGAGTGACTCGCACATACGACTCTTAGCCTCATTTCAGAAAAGAACTGGTATTGTATTATTTGAGGATACCTTCTGGAGAATCACTTTTTTGTCACATGCGCTTATGTGAAAAGGCACAATGTGACACATTGTGCACTTGCACAAAGGCACATGTTGGGTGTGCCGATATGTGCTTATGTGAAAAGGCACAATGTGAAACATTGTGCCCTAGCACATAGGCACATACGGGTATTTGAGGGTACCTATAACCTGGTACTGTATTATTTGAGGATCCCTATCGGGACTAACCTTATGAGGAATACCTTTTTTGTCATATGTGCTTATGTGAAAAGGCTCAATGTGACACATTGTACACTAGCACAACGGCACATGCTGGATGTGCCGATATGTGCTTATGTGAAAAGGCACGATGTGACACATTGTGCCCTAGCACATAGGCACATACGGGCATTTGGGGATACCTATGACCTGGTATTGTATTATTTGAGGATACCTATCAAAGATATCTTCTGGAGAATCTCTTTTTTGTCGTGTGTGCTTATGTGAAAAGGCACAATGTGACACAGTGTGCACTAGCACATAAGAACATGCTGTATGTAGCGATATATGCTTATGTGAAAATGCACAATGTGATTCATTGTGCATTAGCACATCGGCACATACGACCAAAAACGAACTGTTCGAATGGAGTCGTAGTGAACGAAGATCCAACGCAACCAAGATCGAAGTGAACAGAACAAAGTGAACAAAGGTTTGAACTATAACCCCTAAATATAACCCAATGCTAACCTTGAACTGAACAAAACCTATTGAACACAAAATTCCAGACTTTATCATCCTGTTTGAAATGAACTACAACCCCCATCTATAACGCAGTGTTAACCCTCTTGAACTGAACAAAAATTTAAGTGATTGAACTCTATTTTCTAACTATATCCCTACTGCAAATATAACACAGTGCGAAGCCGTTGAACTGTTTGAATGAATATCATTTTTCCGCGGTTCAACGAATAGCGGAAAACATTTGTCTTCTCGGCATGACAGTATACCAATAGTAGCGGTAGTGGGGTTAAATGATTTTGATTGGTGAGTAGTATTCGGTCACGGTGTGTGTTGTTAACCGTAATGTAAGAGCGGTCAAGCGAGAATAAGTTCATTCTGGCCGTCGCTTTCACACAGTGCAGATCTAATAATTTTATTGTTGGCAGTTTATAATGGAATCGGATTCACTGTGACCTGGTTTATAAACAACGATTCAGAAATAGACTCGGTCTATGTATAGTTTTGCTATGACTTTGTTTCGCTGTTTGGTTCAAAACCTGAGGCTCAATGTGGGGTTTAAACTTCGTCGCCTGTGTCTTTATTAATGTGGGGTCATATTTTACATCTCGTCATTATTTCTGTGTTAGGAGGAGGGACAAAATCGTTATCTCGGGCAACATCCAGGGTACATGGAGATTTAATACCTGGATGTCTCCTTTTCGACCATTCGGCTTGCGCCTCGTGGTTGAAAACCGACATCCAGGTATTAAATCTCCATGTACCCCGGATGTTGCCCGAGATAACTTATATTATCTCCGGCAACATCCAAGGTCAAAAGAGATTTAATATCTGGATGTCGGTTTTAAACCATAAGACTGGTAGCTGAGGGGTTTAAAAAGAGACATCCAGGTATTAAAGGTCCATGTACCGTGGATGATGTCAGAGAAAATATTTTAGTCCCGCCTCTACCCTAGAAAGTAGGGGCGCGGTGGCTCGGTTGGTAGAGGTGCAGGCTGCAAGCCGAGAGGTCCTCGGTTCGAATCCCACCTGCGGCAACCGCGTTGTGTCCTTGGGCAAGACACTTCACCCCGATTGCCTACATGGGGGCACGATGACGCTGTGTACTGAGGCGTACTGCACGTCGATGGTGCGCATGTCTTCAACCAATCTAACCCTGCCTGTGCTGCGGTGCAGAGTTCAGAGTTACGATGTTGGAGAGCTGACAGCTGCTCGTCGTTGCTCGGTGGTTCTCTCCGGGTACTCCGGCTTCCTCCACCCGTAAAACTGTCACGGTCA
This sequence comes from Pictodentalium vernedei, assembly GCA_031216915.1. Classification (NCBI taxonomy): domain Eukaryota; kingdom Metazoa; phylum Mollusca; class Scaphopoda; order Dentaliida; family Dentaliidae; genus Pictodentalium; species Pictodentalium vernedei. Next base: position 508,190,811 of record CM062293.1, read on the forward strand.
CGATTAGCCATTGTGCATAAGTATGTGACCTTAAACACCAATAAATAAATAAATAATACCCTAGAAAGTATCCCAAGTCGAATATTTGTTTCAATAAATGCGATAAACTGACCCAAACCTGGCCTCAGACGATGAAGCTCAAGTCCTGCACTGAACTCCAAAAGCGTCGTGATGTGCAATTTGTTAATAGACGGAAACGGGAACGACGCATAAATGTGTCAACACCGAGAAATTAAATAGGCCGAAGACCTACAGTTGATTATCTCATCCTTCAGTGAATGAAATTGGAGAACTAACTTCTTCCCCAAAAATTGAAATTGAAGCTACATGAAACCACTTCCACACATACTGAAACGTTTCCGCGAAAATAACGAACAAGAAAAAAAATGCTGTCACGGGACTTAGAACGGATTGAGTCTATTTATGAAACTAGGAAACACGCCCCGAGATGTTTGTAACTTAACTGAATTTCAGTTAGTAATATGACAATACGTAAGGCGTAAGAAGGACCCAAAGTATGCAACATATTAAAATATTTCATCCCGCAACCATTACTCAGAAAACATTTTATGCAATCAAATTCCTGCAATTGTTTATTTTCAGCCAGACATAGACGTATCACAGTACTAAATATTTTCTCATAGGCGACCATTATAATGTTCAGGCGAAACCAATATGGTCGCATCACTTTAAATTTGGCAATCAAACATCTTTTGTCAAGTATAGCCCTTCAAACAACCGTTTTCTGATCCTTAAACAGGGTGTCATGCAACAAATAAGAGCGAAAAACAAACAGAAAGGGAAGTGCACATATTTCTCAGGGAATTCCCAACAAAAACACACCAATAGTTAAATTCATTTTAGGTCCAAAAAGTCCTCAAATCACCCTCTTTATTCATCTGGAACATTCAACAGTTACGCAGGATGTCAGCAGGATGTCAGTAGGATGCTTCAAATGTTTATTGAAACAATATATTTTCCAAAGACTGCTTAGTTTTGAGGATTCCATAATTTCCGATGGCAACTTTTCGAGGCAGGTTCATATAACTCTACTTAAAATATTTACAACAGTTATACCTATGAGCAAATCTAACCCTACCAAATATGCATTTACCTCTTTCCTGTGATGAAAGACTCATTTCCGCAATAGAATTCAACTTTTGGCTTCTGTCTAGTCAAAATCATGGGAAATTTGTTCTTCTGAAGAAGTGTCCAATCTGTGTCAAATGGTCTGAAAAACTGGTATTGCCTCCGACGGAATTTCTACTCTGTTACTTAAAGAGTAAGCTGGGAGGGATAAGAATTACAGCTTTCTTTGAAACAACCCCAATCCCAAAATGAAACTAAAATCTGCATCAGCACACAATACCTTTTGACAAAATCTGTCTCAATTAACCGTACTGCAAAATAAATAGTGCCCCACCCCCATGAAACAATATGTCAATTTCGTTTCAAAATTGGGGTCGTGCAGGGCTTATAATTCCTCTAAATTTGAGAGAATCCATTTGGATGCTTGCGAAAATCGTTGCGAGAATCCAGACCTGCTATGAGTGTCCCAGGATCCCATGAGGCCAGTATGGTTAAGCCCGTGTTGTATACTGATAACACATGTTAACCATCGCTCATCTGATAAATTGGTTCAGAGAAGTATTTTAGGTAACATTCAGTTAGTCATGGTTCACCAACACTACAAAGGAATGATATTATGAAATCATTCATACCTCTAGTGTCCATGCCAGATGATTATTAGCACAGGTATTCCTGACTGCTTCCAGTTCTGTCAACTGTAGACAAGTACTGCCAAACTTCCAAGGGTTGTTGTGTCACTGCAGCTTGAAAGCCAAATTTTATGTGAAACCTCTAAGGAATGGATTTGAACATTAATGAACAACTTTGAACATAACCCGTCCCTGCCCAAATATTAAGCCAGGGACTCGAAATGAACACACTCAAATCTGACCACTTCCCCCCCCCCCTCCCCTGCGAAACCAAATATGAAAGGAATCTGATTGGCAGATCTGAAGACGAAACTTTTTAAAGAACTCTCCTCATATTATATTAAGTTATATTTCAGCTCCAACAGGGAGCCCAAATACTGACCCTATTCCAAGAAACTTCAATTTGATCTCACTTGAGAAGTTGTGTACCAAGTATAAAAGCATCGTGAATGGTGGATCTGAAGACGATTTTTAATGAAATCTCCTCATATTACACAAAGTAAAAATTCGGGCTCTCATAGGGAGTACAAATATTAACCCACGTACTCCATTGGAACAAACATGAATCTGACCCCTCTAGAGATGTTGTATACCAAATACAATGAGCTCGTTCCAATGAGGGGCCATAAGCTACGTTTTTGAGACAAAAATTGAAAATTTTTAGTTATTCATCAATTTATTTTGCAAGTATCGTCTGCTACCCGCAATGCGTGAAGGTTTAAGCATGCCCATTTCCAGCTATTTATACAGTATGGTGATCATGCAAGTAAACAAGTATGTCAGCAAGTAACTTGCATGCTTTACTCTGTCTCATATAATTTATGTGAGTCAGTGTGACAATGTTTGCCTGTTTTGGAGCAAGTTTGTTCCTTTGTTAACCCATAAAATACAGTAGTTCAAAAGTAACGGGTAATCGATCAATTACTTTTTGGATCGATCAAGATGTTGATCATTGATTAATCGATTAATCGAATAACCATTTCAGCTCCAACAGTTATATCCTAATTTTCGGTTTTATTACATACTAAAACCACAAAGAAATCCGATACATTTTATAGGTTGTTTCTGTGATTCGTTCATGACGTCGCCTAATAGTTCTGCCATAACGGCTGTGAAATTTCTAGTATGGCAACGCATTTGTAGATATGGCTTTTCTTGGAGACTAAATGTTTAAATTTCAAATATACATGTTTAAAGGTGATCTCGAAATTCAAAAAGTAAGACTATGTTTAAAATCTGGCTCCTTCCAACTGAGAGTGGAAATTCCCAAAAGTAAAAACGGATGAAATAATTTCAGAAAACTGGAAATCGATATCCGATTTCAAAGCGGTCTCGTTAACAACTATGGGGCGGCCTGTGCGAACAGACTTGGGGTTTTGATGATGCGTGTTCAAAACCGCCTAGACTTTGAAATGGTCTTTAAATGGCGACAAATATAAATAAAAAGCAATAAAATCTATCACTCATTTTTTTTACATACATTAATTTAAAAAAGAAAAAAAAATGAATCTGTGCTCCCATAGGATGTCACTTCCTAGTCCGACCATTACAGATAAGAATTCACCAGTAAGAGTTAAGTCTATTTAAGATTATATTTCCACAATTTCAGAAAGTCAGACTTAAAAATGAGGTGGAATAAAAATCTTGAAAACAAATCTTAAAATCCTGTTCCTTCCAAATCAAGAATATAAATGTTAAAAATTAACTTCGACAGAACAACTTCAGATAACGAGAGGTAGATGTGCGAAGATTCACTGCTGTATATTTATCAAGTTTGCAGTGACTGGTGTCATCAGATTAGGGGTTTTAATGACGAATATCTGGTACAGTTTGAAAGGGGATGTTTGATATAAGCGCTGATATCAGAAGATAATGAACAAATGGCAAAATTTGAAATCCACATCACTCAAACCGTGGATATAATTGCGGGAACTGCATTATTGTCAGGGCGAGTACTTAATGTTTCTGGTCAACGAGCGAAAATTTGTGACTGTGGATTAAAGGGAAGTACCTCAAATATTCGTCTGACAAAAGGAGAACAGAAAAAATAAATAAAATGCGAATAAACCAACGATCGCTACAAGTCATGTCAACTTCGTTGAATGACATTATCAAGTTTCGGCCAGGCGCTGACACCTTTATCTGACTTACAACCTACTCTCTACTCCTTTCTCAATCTGACTCTTCTCCCGGTAAACAGAAATAAACTGATCATATTTCTTACCAGGATATTTTTGATTCCCCCAACATGCCGACAGTCTCCCTCATTCGTGTTCTGACTACCACCCCTCCTTCATTTCAGACCCCGTTTCCATATTATACTCCAAATCAATTTTATTCTGTTGAAATGAAATTTTGCGCATCGTAAGGGACGACAACAGTGACATGATGAATAATCTCGTGCAGTTTCCACCATATGGCATGATACATGCAACAAACAGAAATGAGAATAAAAAACAGAAACAGCTGGCCTTCAGAGAATAATTGAGAGGTAGAAGTCAGCACGTTCGTTTCTGTAGACCTAAAGCAACATTTGGTGTGTTCAAATACGAAATAAAAAAGTATCACATTCCAGTCAGCTCATACATTACCTGGCGACAATTGTGTATTTTCATATTTTAAACCATTATATTCGGGTGGTATCTTCCATGTCAGCTTAATGACAGCAGTTAGGTGAGTGTAAATTCATTATGCAATTAATATTTTCAACGTGCATCCACAGGGCTACACGTTGAATGGGTCTCCTCTCCACATTAACTCAGCAGCAATCCACCTGATGATTTGACTTTTTGTTACCGTCTTCTTCGTTTGGAAGACAAAAGAGGTATTGAGCTAAAACTGACACCAAAGTTTTAACTGAAAATGAATTGCCAAAACATATAGAAAAAGATCACCGAATGCACGTGTTTGAGAAAACAGGTACAAACATTGCAATGTAGTCTTTGAACTTTTCAAGACAAACGCGTGTTTAATTTTGAAATGAAGTATGTAACAGCATTTTTGTTGCGTCCTGAACAGGACAAATATTCTTTTTTTACTTTTTTGAATACACTCGTACGGAAAACTGCGAAGTCTTTCAGCCACACGTTTCTTTGATAGCTAGACGAGGCGTCGCTTTGAAACTGACACACAAACCTTTTAACAGGAGATCCGTCGTCAAATAAATACCAAATACTACACTCAAGTCCATTCTGTTATTTCGTAACTCTGTCCGAGATAAATTTATTTACAATAGAAAAAGGATGAAAAACGCACAAGATTGACGCTGTGTCTAACAACAGCACTACTTTTCGTTCAGCAAAACCAAGTGCTTCTTTATAAAGTGTGACACCAAAACATAACAAAATATTTGCTCTTCTGAAAAAGCTGAATCCCCCTAAAATACAATAAGATTTTTCTTGCGAACAAATCAATGTAGGAAACTGTAAATTTTTCGGAATTTTGAAGCTTTTATGAAAGTGCCAGCTTTATGTATCCAGAACAGGTTTTGGATAGTTTTATAGACTGTTCTTTTGTTATGAGGCGAAAAAATGTATTGGAAAGAGCTGGGTACTTAAACATGTAACAAAACTCTTGTTGCCTTATAAATACCAAACACAGTTACTCATATCAAATCAATATGTGATATATGCTTTGTGACAAAGGAATACAGAAAAGTGCACACATTAAAAAAAAATAGAATTTATTTTGACAGTACGTCGCCTGAATGCTAGAATGTACTATGTCCCATGGAGGGGGGGGGGGGGGGGTGTAGAATATTCTAGCACTCAAACGACGAGTAGCCTATTTAAAAAAAGACAAAGTATATATTTAGTTAAGCCTTAAATGAAACAAATGCAGGGAATTCATCCAGCTGGGAGTTCAACACATGAATACAAGGTGTTTGAAGTTAACCAACTTTATACTGATAGAAAAAAATTTACCAAAGTTGACAGGTTTTTTAATTATTTTTTTTTTATTTTTTCAAATAGTGTTTTTTAAACAAACAGTGTATTGGTGTTGGTGATGGTGGTAGTACGTGTGTGATTGGGGTGTATGGGACGTAGTGAATGAGGCAAATAAACTGTAACAATAACTCTCATCATACAATTATTTTTGATGTCCCGATACTACAATCTGTGCCACAAAATGCTCGGAATAAAGAGACATTGCCTTTGATGCTCAGGTTTACATAAACGCACTGCATTTCGTCCCTAAGGAATCGATAGGGGTTAATGTTAACAGAATTGCTTGGTGATTTCGTTGCATCATTTTTCTCGCCAAATGCATAAAAAAAGTTTGAGTTAATTTTGAAAAAGAGCAGTTTTCTTTACAGTATAGTCGGCGTGGGCTGATCACTGACGACAGGTCAAAATGTCCGCGGATGCAATAATATTAGATTTTAAACATTTGTTATAGGAATAATAACCCAAATTCGGTGCTTCATTATTTAATATTTTGCTGGAGGTGACCTTTATTACCTGGTAAACACGTTCGTGGAGATCACTGCCCGCGTGGACATTACGACCAGTGCACGTCATCTGTACTGTATACATTGTATATATATAGAGGATATGAAATGAATATTTTTCTCATATAATATTTATGAAACGAGTCTAAGAATTTTCCGTTTTGGCGAGCCCAATCGGAAAATTCGGACGAGTTTCATAAATATCATATGAGAAAAACACTCATTTCATATTCTATTTATCATATGACACACACACGCACAAATTAGCCACTTAGTAGGACTTATTAACCCATCACCTAACTTGAGTTGCAGACGGCACTTGGAAAAAATATCCCCATATAACTAAAAATTTTCATTTTTTGCTTCCAAAACATAGGTTATGACCCCTCATTGGAACGAGCTCGTCGAGCTCGTTCCAATGAGGGATCATAACCTATGTTTTGGAAGCAAAAAGTGAAAATATAAAAAAAATGAATGGCGTTTTTCTCGGAGGTAAAAGATTAATACAATATAATCCACCCTAAATAGGGCAGATAACGTAAATTCTCCCTACTGAAATTATGCAAATGTCACCCAGTTGTATTTTGTTTAGCCAATCAAATTGACCAGTTTTGAAATTGACCAATGAAAGCTCCCAACTCCAATTATGAAAATTTTGAAAATATGGCCCAGTTTTTTTTTAGTCACCCAATCAAATTGTCTAGTTTTGAAATTGACCAATGAAATTGACGGAAAGTTTTATTTATCACTGATTAATATGAAAGCAAAATATCAAATGTTTTAAAGTGAACAAACCAGACGAGTCATATGATAAATATTATTAATTTATTAGGGTTTATCGACACTCTCGACAACCAGGGTTACCTCTTGTCGGACTATTTTACAGGTGGATGAAGCCGGAGGGCCAGGAGAGAACCGCCGAACAACGGTGAGCTGCTGTCAGACTCCACAACGTACAGTACAACCGCCATAGATTGGTCGCTTTCCACCGTTGGACAATATTCACACGGTGTCACGGCAAAGCTAGTCTAAAAGGGAGGAGGCCCCCTCCCCCTACTTTCAAGTTCAAGTATATGTATATATATTTCTTCTCTCTGTGTTGTAAGCACGCATGTTTTAATTAGACAATTAGCCTAAGGCGATTCACAGTGGGATACTTCCCTGGCATATCACACTAGTCAGCAGAAGATGTTTTCATGCTATCTAAAGTCAATTAATATCGAAGTGACCGACACTTTCAATCATCATTATTATTTCTTGGGATACGCTTGATAGCATATAGTTGATTTGTATGTCCATAGATGTCGTGTGCCATTTCAGGGAGTCTTGGGTTCCGACCGTTTAAAGGAGAGACTTGAGTTCCGATCATTTAGGGGTGAGACGCCACATAGGGTGTCGTGCAAGTGGAATTGCTGGGCAATCCACGAAGCTCCGTTGTACGGCGCTATTATCAGAAAGTAGATTACGAACCCAAGTAACGGCCAAGTTTAGATGTCATTAGCGAGGATCGACTCGCACCTGTCTCAAAGTGTAGGCTATTGTATTGTGGTATTAACCCTTGTAAACGCAGATGTTGATCGCGTAGTAGTCTGTTACGTATCATATTGCTGTGAGTATCGACTCAGGGTCGACAGTGACAATTCGCGCAAGCTCGAGGTGCTTATTGAATTCGTAATGAGTTCCGCATGAACTGTGTGTATTTCAAAGGACAGGAACATTCAAGGAGAGTTCTGTCAAAGGACACATGAATAAGGTATGTGAGGTAGTCTTGATAAACAACCCGACAGAGTGGATAAACTGAATCCAAATCAGAAATGTGTTACGCAAAGTAATTGACATTGCTAGTCGGGATCCCCCAGCAGTCAGAGCTGCAAACGCGCTCATGCGCAAAATATTAAGATTCGGTGTTTGAAGCTCCTGTTGCCAGCCCGCGGCAGTGACATTTTGAGAGTGTACTCTAGCGCCAGTACAGTGCTATAGATAAACTGAATTTGATGAAAACTATTAACCCATGTGATAAATCTTCTGCCATGTTGATCAAATTGTTAAATGTGTGGAATATGGAAATGAGTTTATTTTGAATAGATAAAAGAATCGTTGTTACTTTAATCATTGTTACCTTCCCGCCGCCTGAAATGATTAGGAATTACATCCAACAAAGAACGAACCTATATTTCGAGTTCCCTCGGCAGGAAGAAAATCATAATGCGGTCCCAATTCAGCTCTGTGTGCCGAGTTTGGCCCGTGCCCGGATTCCGACCCTCCTAGTTGGCTCGTCCCCCAATAGTTTTAATGGCGAGGCTAAACAACCCCAGGTCCCCCCCCCCCCCCCCCCCCCCACGTGGATACACGTGTTTAGACACACGGACACAATAATATTACATTCCAAAGAGTAATTATTGCAATAATGATGAAACAAATTTAATTAATGAAACACCCGGTACAACCCGGTACAACCCTGTACAACCCTGTACAACCCGGTACAATCCGGTACAACCCGGCACAACCCGGCACAACCCGCTACAACCCGCTACAACCCAGTACAACCCGGGGCTTCATTAATTAAACTGTTGCTGATGATAACTTTTATTATTTGGTAGACGCATGCGTGGACATCAAGAACCCACGCGTGGATTATGACCAATAATAATACTAATAATAAACACTAAAATATGAAATCGCGAGTCACAGCCCTTATAGCCTGAATTATGAGTGTATGAAATAATATTTCACTTAATCGGATCACATAAAACTGGTGGGTATACAACTCTGAATGCATCGAATATGGATTACTGCAGAGATAATTGCCCGATATATATTATTTTTAGGAGCAAAAACGAATATCGTAGCATATCTAAAATATCCTAACTGATACGTATTGCTTTTCTTTCGGACCAATCTTCCCTGGGCCAAGTTTTCCCTAGGCCAAATCTTCCTCCTGTTCCAGAATAAAGATCACATGTCTTTTTCGATGGCATTAAGGTGCTATATAAGTAATGGAATTGTGTTTACTTTAAAGTTCCCACCTGTGAGATTCCTTAAATTCAAACTGAATATAAGGGAAGGTGGGTGGAGGGGGGGGGGGGGGTAAACATTATGCATCCCTTTACTCGAGTAGGATCATGACAGGCACATATAGGGGCAAGAGTAATATCTAAGGGGCTTACTGAATATGATTTGCAGTATCATCTGAGTGATGGGGGCTAGCATGAGAGGGGGTGTCTCCCGCTCGTGGGCCGTTGGAGTGAGCCCGGAGTGTTTTTTTTTCCGTACACATTTTAAAATTAGAGATAAAATCAGCAATATGTTTTACTCTGAACCCGTTTCTATCCATAATCAGTTAATAAATTGTGAAAGGCAACATTAATTAGGCCACATCACCACCAAATATAATCCGAATAAATGATAAAATTATAAAATATTGTAACCGATTGCTTGCAACAACATGGCAAAATAGCAACCAGCAGTTAAACTATTTGGTGCAGATGGTTTCCTGTATGGTTGTAAACACAACACACGTGGGTACACACTAAAGTGCACCCCAAATATTGTCTGAAGAATGCGAATTTGCGAATGAATTAGAAAAAAATCACAATGGAAGATATAAATTATAGAAGAATTATTTTCCACAGGCGTACGAAGCATCCGTGTTTTGATATTTTGTTGTGAAAATTGACGAGATATACAAGTGAAACTGTGTTCAACAGAAGGCAGACATATTTGGAAATCCAGGTGCTAATTTTACTTTCCCTGCTATTCACGTATAAATTTTGCTATCAGGCACCCCATCCATTCCAACATTTTACAAGTATAAATATCTAGAGTTTAAGATTTCTTACCATACGGATTAACAAAGTGTGTGTGTGTGTGTGGGGGGGGGGGGGGGGGGGGGGGGCTGCATGACTGGATTTCTTTGGGGAGGGAGTTCCAGGTTCCACTGGATCGTAGTTGCAGTGTTCTGAGGCGTATACCACGACGACGGTACATACAACCATTGCAAACCCTGCTTGTGCCGAGTTAGTAGCTATGATACTCGCTCCGATAGGTGTTTCTCCTGGTTTTCCGTCCTCATCCGCCTGCCACTGACTTTCGAAAGTGTCGGTGCTCCCTAGAAAATAAATAAATAAATAAATAAATAAATAAATAAATAAATAAATAAATAAATAATTAAATAAATAAATAAATGTCGCGCCTGGTGCAAAAACAAAAATGACCGAAGGAACCTAAAGTTGGCTGATCAATTAGATTCGACGCGACGACGATGCGTCTGTGTATTTCAAAACTTCTCGGTGTCGCATCAGTGATGGATTTAATCCAATTAGATTCGACGCGTCAAAAATCCGTCGACTATTTCAGTCCTTAGATGCGAGTGGGGTCCCAACAGAAAACGAACGTAGTTGACATTTTGTTTGATTGTTGATTATCAGCCCAAAAATTCCCGGGGGGGGGGGGGGGGGTAGACCAATTACAATTGAATGGGCAGTTCGAAACTGGAAGTCACGTGATTTTTTCACTGATATTTACTATTCAATTCAAAAAATCTCATTGACGGCTATAGAGAATTTTATTCTGGAACACATTTATCTGACTGGGTATGGGCAAACCCTTGCGGGACTACGACCCGCTTGGGGTTCCTATAATTTGTAATTATAGGGTACCAGTGTGTATCAGTAGTATGTAATGTGGTTTTGAGTCCTCATTTGGTGGATCTCATCGGGGGATCTCATGTGACGTCATAGTCACGTGACCCAGTGGAGCCATGTTGTGTTGTCATGGTAACCCGCATGAGCGGCCATCTCGTGACGTCATCTCCGTAGGGATACGTGGTGTGAGTGCGCATGCGCAGCGCGTGTTGTTAGGGTGATACGTGTTTCCGTCGTCCATTTTTTATACTGGAAGCCGCCATCTTGGTTTCTATGGTAGCACGTGGTTGTTATGTTACCCAATTGTTCTGCAATGGGACGGGGTATGTTCGGAGGGTATGTTCGATTGAATCAGGTTATTTTCTGGAACGACTTCCCAGGATAATTACCACAAACAACCCGACAACTTGTATTATTTCGAATTCTTTCAGAATTCTCTGCTTCTATCTATATATGCAATAGTTTACGTCTACCTAGACATGTTTCTTATTCTAGAGTATACTCCAGTAGCATAGAAGAGCCTATCAATTGGAACAGCTTTACTTATTATTACTATATTTAGCAATTTCTGGTCTATTCTTGTTAGTTCTGACCCTATTCCAAGTACTCTTGTTGTTTCATTTATCTAAATTATAATTAACCAATTAGATTGCTTGATTTCCCATAATCTGTATGCAGGGTTATCTCCCTTCTGTAACAAAAGACTAAATCCAATGGCCATATCCCATGGAATCCCATTTTTTGCAAAACGCCTGTGGTATATCTTATGGAATCCCATTTTGGAAAACGCCTGTGACTGTGGAATCCCTTTTTGTCGTATGAGGCCATGAGGGCTATGTAAAAGCCCTCAATGAGTCCTCATTTATTATCCCTCATACCCTCATTGAATTTTGAGGTTATGAGGACCTTGAAAAATCCCTCAAGGAGGTATAATTTACTACGACTCTTAACCTCATTTCAGTATTTAACAGGTATATCTTATGGAATCCCATTTTGGAAAACGCCTGTGACTGTGGAATCCCTTTTTGTCGTATGAGGCCATGAGGGCTATGTAAAAGCCCTCAATGAGTCCTCATTTACTATCCCTCATAGCCTCATTGAATTTTGAGGTTATGAGGACCATTAAAAATCCCTCATTGAGGGATTTTTAATACGACTCTTATCCTCATTTCAGAAAAAAGGGGTGCCGAAGGCCATATGTTTTTCAAAAAAAGGGGTGCCGAAATTGGGGTGCCGGGGATATTGCCATTGATATAGGTTTTTATTATACAGAAGGGAGATAACCCTGAATACAGGTTTTCGGAAATCAAGCAATCTAATTGGTTAATTATAATTTATATAAATGATCTAGATAAATGAAACAATAAGAGTACTCGGAATAAGGTAGGAACTACTGGTATTACGTACCACCTTACCAGTAACAGGATGATACAAAGCATTTGGTAGGTTAATACTATGAACGGTTAGGATGGGACCTATAGGGGAATATACCAACCATACTCTGCTGCCGTTCTGTATTACCAGGCATTGACCCCACCCCAGAATACCGCTCAATAATATGAAGCATCTGGTGGATCAGTAGTACCAAGGGCCTGCAAGGGACCTACATGGATATGATTTATTGATTTATTGGTGTTTAAGGTCACATACTGATGCACAATGGCTAATCATGACCGTGACAGTTTTACGGGTGGAGGAAGCCGGAGTACCCGGAGAGAACCACCGAGCAACGACGAGCAGCTGTCAGCTCCCCAACATCGTAACTCTGAACTCTGCACCGCAGCACAGGCAGGGTTAGATTGGTTGAAGACAGGAGCACCAGCGACGTGCAGTACGTCTCAGTACACAGCGTCATCGTGCCCCCATGTAGGCAATCGGGGTGAAGTGTCTTGCCCAAGGACACAACGCGGTTGCCGCAGGTGGGATTCGAACCGAGGACCTCTCGGCTTGCAGCCCGCACCTCTACCAACTGAGCCACCGCGCCCCCACCTACATGGATATGTACAGCCTATGTTATTCTACCGTTCTAAACTGCCAAGCATTACCCCCACCCCCACAAAATCACTAGGTCTACCATAACGTACTACATATACCAGTCATAAAATAAAACAAAGCAATCGGTTGGTTAATAGTACCAGGCACTAACAGGGGCCTATAGGTGTATATACCGCCATACTATAGTACCGTTCTAAACTACCAGGCAGTACCCCTACCCACAATACCCCTATGCCTAGCATTGCATACTACCTATACCAGTCATAGGATAGCATAAAGCATCAAGTGGATTAATAGTACTAAGGACCAGCAAGAGACCAATAGGGATATGTACAGCCTATATAGTATCCTCAGATAAGTATCCAATAAAAGGTATCCTCGATAGGTATCTTCGAATAATACAATACCAGGCCATGGGTATCCTCAAATACCGAGATGAGGCTAAGAGTCGTAGTACAAATCCCTCATTGAGGGATTTTTAATGGTCCTCATAACCTCAAAATTCAATGAGGCTATGAGGGATAGTCACAGTCACAGGCGTTTTCCAAAATGGGATTCCATAAGATATATCTGTTAAATACTGAAATGAGGATAAGAGTCGTAGTAAATTATACCTCATTGAGGGATTTTTCAAGGTCCTCATAACCTCAAAATTCAATGAGGGTATGAGGGATAATAAATGAGGACTGATTGAGGGCTTTTACATAGCCCTCATGGCCTCACGCGACAAAAAGGGGATTCCATTGCCACAGGCGTTTTGCAAAAAATGGGATTCCATGGGATATGGCCATTGGATATAGTCTTTTGTTACAGAAGGGAGATAACCCTGCATACAGATTATGGGAAATCAGGCAATCTAATTGGTTTATTATAATCTAGATAAATGAAACAACAAGAGTACTTGGAATAGGGTCAGAACTAACAAGAATAGACCAGAAATTGCAAAATATAGTAATAATAAGTAAAGCTGTTCCAATTGATAGGCTCTACTAGGCTACTGGAGTATACTCTAGAATAAATGGACATGTCTAGGTAGACGTAAACTATTGCATATATAGATAGAAGCAGAGAATTCTGAAAGAATTCGAAATAATACAAGTTGTCGGGTTGTTTGTGGTAATTATCCAGGGAAGTCGTTCCAGAAAATACTCTGATTCAATCGAACATACCCTCCGAACATACCCCGTCCAATTGCAGAACAATTGGGTAACATAGCAACCACGTGCTACCATAGAAACCAAGATGGCGGCCTCCAGTATACAAAATGGACGACGGAAACACGTATCACCCTAACAACACGCGCTGCGCATGCGCACTCACATCACGTATCACTATGGGGATGACGTCACAACATGGCCGCTCACGCGAGTTACCATGACCACCCACATGGCGCCACTGGGTCACGTGACTATGACGTCACATGAGATCCCCCGATGAGATCCCCCAAATGAGGACTCAAAACCACATTACATACTACTTGTATCGTATTCCCATTAAAAGAAACTTGCAACATGTTTACACGTGTTGCGTTGTATGTTTTGTGTTAATCTTACCTATAGCCGGATTATTGTTATTTCAAAAAGATAATGTCAAACCGAGAACCTGTGCTGTGGAACGCTTTGCAGGCCGCAGCCGACATTGTGAAAATGTGTGTATCACTGGAGTGATTTTGCTGTATCGGCTCGGATTTGTAGCCGTTGGTAGATTGAGATGCGGTTGTGGAAGTTGGAAGAGGAATATTATTACGTTAACCATCAGTGAGCTAAGAATAGTTATCTCTCAAGAGAAGTGTATGCCCTGTTAACAGTGGAATGTTGACAATGTCTGTGGGCAGTGTAATGGTGGGAGCGCGGTGGCTCGGTGGTAGACTGTTAGTCTTCTCTGCCAGTGATCCCAAGTTCGACCCCTGTCCGGGACGACCCGCGTTGTATCCTTAAGCAAGACACTTTATCCCGGCTGTCCACACAGGGGCACGATGACGCCGTGTACTAAGGCGTACTGCACGTCAACGGTGCACGTGTCTGCAAATGCTGTAACCTTGCTTGAGCGGAGCTTGAACAGAGTTAGAAAGTTGAGGAGCTGATAGTTTCTCGTCGCTGCTCGGTGGCTCTTTCCGGGTACTCGGGTCTACTCCACCCGTAAAACTGTCACGGTCCCGATTAACCTTTGTGCGTAAGTATGTTACCTTAAACACCAATAAATGAATGAATAGTAACAGTGTATTGGCAATTATGGAATAACATTTAAATGTCCACATAATTTTTACACTAGCTGTTTGCGAGCTCTTACAATTCAAGTTTTTATAAGTTTTTTTATTAGTATTAGTTTAACCAATATTTATTTCCAAAGTTTAACCCTTTACCCAACGAATCGGCCCGCGTAATATGCAAATTCAGTATTTGAAAAAATATTATTTTTTTTTTAAATTTCAACAAACCCATATAATGTGACCCCTCGTTGGAACGGGTTCGTCGAGCTCCTTCCAATGAGAGGTCACATGATATGGTTTTGTTGAAATTTTCTGAAAAATTTGAAAAAATGATATTTAAAATAATACATTTTGATATCGTCTGCGTTGGGTAAAATGTTAAAGAAAGTTACAAATATCAAGTACAATAAAGATACGACTATCAGCGTCGCAAAGCATTAATGGAAATGGATTCAGCAACAATCTGGAAGCTTATGCTTTTATTAGTATTAACTATATTACGAATATTCGTTTAATCTAACATAAGTTGAGTTAAAAATCCATCCAAATCAACTGGGTTGAGTGAATATAAACCCAATTGGGTTTCTATGTACTCAGCCCAGTCTAGTTGGGTTAACTTGTAACCCGACTGATTTTAGAGTGTTGTAATAACTTGACAATGCCAACTGAAGTTTTCCCACTCAGGGTGAGCTGGTTGAGGTTAAAGGTTATTCATTGTACCTGGATATGACTCGTGCGACAGACGGGTAACAACCAGCTCTTATTACCTGCCATATGTTTCGTCCAATTTAGTCAAAGAAAAGAGGTGTTCAGTGCTCATAAATGGACAACGGTGTATCTATTTTCCAACCTTGATACTGTCTTGTTGTCAATAATAGCAAAACTATGTTGTAAATTGGACCTGCGAAGCTTCGAGATTCGATTCGATTTCGAATCTTAAGCAGATATTCGCTTCGATTCGAATGTGCTGTACGATTCGTCTCCTCTCGACTCTTTTTATATAGCTTGGTATCAGTCATCTTAGTCGACTCACAAAACATATATATGATATGATATATATATATTTATTCATCAGTATACTATAGATTACAATAAGATTGATAATTCAACATATATTTACAGTATTCATATGGTACATAACAACTATTATACATATAAGATACACAAGTATACTGGCAGGGGAAAGCATAGCCAGATTGGCTGTCTTCCTGCATTCCCCTATAAAGAGAGAGAGAGAAAAAGAAGGATTAAAAGGAAAGGTCGGAGAAAAAGAAAGCATACACGTGCAACATTGAGGAGTCTTGCAACTGGCTCTACTGAGATTCCGCTTTAGTGGGTGTATACTTGATACATCCACTAAGGCATATACACATCGGTGGTATGGCGGCTGCTATCCCAAGCTTGCTGGCTCTCTTGAAGTGGCCTCAACCATTCAAACGATTTAGCTTGCGGACTGAGATATTTGTTCTAAATCCTTGGGTCTTTACAGCTCTACACTTCAAGACAGAGGCCAAGTCAAAAGTACAAAGGTTCGAGAACCAGACAGTTACGATTAAAATAAGCAGTCTAAAAAAATCCTTATCGGGTACAGATACATCAAAAAGACATGCCTTCGACGAAGGCATGCCTTGATGATGCAACTGGATTATTTTATCAGTTGGAAAATGAGTTATCACAGTCAGAATAAACAGGTTTGCAGCACCCCAAACCCCATCATTCATCTTCAAGACGCCACAGATTGGATTCGTGGTTCGATTCAATTTCAAATAATAGACATGTTCCGATTCGAGATTCGATTCGAATCGAAATATATGTTATTCGCAAGGCCATAGTTGTAAATATTCGATTTGAAATGCCACGAAAAAATGTGCAGAACATCAACATATTAATTTTCCACAGACATCAGCGTATATTCTTTAAAAGCATATCATACACTGCAAGACGCCAGGAACTTGAAAACATTCGAGATTTTTTTGGTTTGTTGAGCATTGTATATTTATACCCACACCTCCTCCCAAAGTTTCTTTGTGTGACCAACGAACGTACTTTCCACAATCCAGTTGTATAGAGATCATTCGACGATATACTGATTTAAGCCGCTTTCCACCGACAACCCAGCAGTCCAGTTCTATAGAGGTTGGTAAGGCTAAGGTCGGCTTTGTGAAATGTAACATGCCGTTAACCCTTTTCCCAACGTAACTGCCAAAAACCGACCAGCGCGATGCTCAAAAATCGCCTATTAATTTTCATTATATTTCCATTTTGTCTCAAAAACATAGGTTATGGCCCCTCTTTGGAACGATGTCGTCGCGCACGTTCAAATGAGTGGTCATAGCCTATGCTTTTGAGACAAAAAATGAAAAAAAGATTAGTTTTTCAAGAATTTTGTTTGAAAGTGCCGCCTGCTTTTCATGTTAGGTAAAGGTTTAAAACAGCAAGTTAGCTGAGTTTTGTTGCGCACTACCGTGATTCCCAAAGCAGGTAGAGAAGAAAAACTGAATTAGGACCAAGTCGTAATCCGGTCGATATTTTGTAACCAAAGCACATTAGAATTTCAACTGTCGAAAAAGAAATGCTAGAATATTGATCTGCTATTTTCGTTTGTTTTTATATATGTCATCTTGATAGTGTAGTATTGTATCTTAGTGCAAGAGCACATTTCCCCCAATACAAATAAAAACGTCCAGTTAAAATACAAATATATATTGAGGGTAGCATCCACACGTCCCATCATTCGATTCTCACAGGGAACATAGTTTACCTGACTCCATTGGCAAGGAGTTATTATACACCATTCTGATAACAGTAAGAAAATGATAAATAAATCACCAACTCAACGAAATAAATTAGACTATATCATATTCTGCCACGATGATATGTTTCTACAGGCCAAACATACGTTAAACATGAAAAATAAAAAGAAACTTAACAACACAGCTGATACACTTCTATCCACTTTTTAACAATGGGAGGGGGGGGGGGGGTACATCAACCACAGCGCAAGGGCACAATACCACGGCGAAGTGATCTTGTAGTGTTCTTAATCCGCAATGTACGTTATAGAAAAACAGGGTCACAGAGTCACAGACACTCCCCCCCGGTTGGATTTCCGAAGGCGTTTGTAGAGTTGGAACTCGGGATACTACCAATTCCCCATGGCTTCCCTGTCAACGCGTGGTCCTGTCTGCTAAAAGGAGACGTAAAATAGAAAGACTGTAAATCCGAAAATTTATGATATACAAGAAATACATAAAAATATTGATCCACCAGCCAGTCACTCTATCGATGAGAAGTATCAGCGTCTTCCCGTGTCCGGTAAAACCTATCGACGTCGCTCCTTCTCTCTACGGGTATCAGCGTCTTCCCGTGTCCGGTAAAACCTATCGACGTCGCTCCTTCTCTCTACGGGTATCAGCGTCTTCCCGTGTCCGGTAAAACCTATCGACGTCGCTCCTTCTCTCTACGGGTATCAGCGTCTTCCCGTGTCCGGTAAAACCTATCGACATCGCTCCTTCTCCGTACGGGTGCAGGCGAAAACGGCACCGTGCAAAAACGGCACCGACTCTTGTTGGCGAAAACGGCACCAACTGGCGAAAACGGAACCAAGTGTGGCTGGCGAAAACGGCACCAAATTGGTGAAAACGGCACCAAGTGCGGCTGGCGAAAACGAAACCAAACCAAACGAAGAACAACACTGTGATACACTGTCAAATATTTAATTTTCCTCGGATCGTCGTTTTGATTATTTTTAGCTTTTCTGGCGTACATACAATAGTATTGAATATGAACGCAATATATTACACATTTGGCCATTAGTTATTCTCACCAATGCAATATACAACTACAACATTTACACATACATACAGAGACGGTACAAGCCTAATGGAAATACGTTTGGAGGGGCCAATTGAGCAGGCACGTAGCCACTTGCTTTTTCTGGGGGGTATAAATAATTCTTCACATTTTAATATATTTTTTTATTAAAAGACAATCATGGTACACCAATACTGGCTACAGTGGTCAATGTAAAGATATTCTAGTATTACCATTTCGTTTTGCAAATGTACCAAACACATCATATGTATTTTCGAGTAATAAATTACCCCTTTCAGATGATAAATATATGACCGCTAAGTCTGGCAATCTTTGGTTGACCATTTTGTTTCTCTGATAATTTTTTATATGTGGAGAGCTGAAAAACTGCATTCACATTACGCGGAAGGCACTGGTAGGGTGAGTGCCAGCTTAACTGTTTCGTTTTGTTTTTGTAAATTTGGAGTATTGAACAGGGAATAATTGTCTTTTCAAGTACCGGTACCAGTCATTCTTGTTTGAGATCATTCAAATCAGTATTAACCTTTTACCTAACCTGCAAAGCAGACGACACTTGCAAAAATAATTCTTGAATAACTAATTATTTTCATTGTTTGTCTCAAAAACATAGGTTATGACCCCTCGTTGGAACGAGCTCGACGAGCTCGTTCCAACGAGGGGTCATAACCTATGTTTTTGAGACAAAAAATGAAAAAAATAATGAAAATTAATTGACGATTTTTGAGAATAGCGCTGGTCGGTTTTAGCCGTTACGATAGGTAAAGGGTTAACTGTGGGTATGGGCCGTTTGCGAATGGTAGCGACATAGCCAGCGCGTCACTAAAACGAACGAGTTCTTTTACAAGCACGTTTTCCCTCTCCCGAATTTCCACAAACAATTTATGCACATGTAAAGAGACACAAAGATATATAAACTTTCAGCTTGGGCTTCACCTGCTGGTTTAACACTTCTACACACATCAACGAGAACCAGGTTTAATCGAAGTGTATAACAATGAACATAGAAAGCATTGAGAAACTGCTCTCTCAAACGGGTATGAACACCAAATAGGTGTTCTGACATTACACTTGCGCCGTCATAACACCGTGCAACAAATCTAACGCTCCCTAAACCAAGTGATTTTATTTCTCTCACAATTTGTTGGGTAAGAGCTTCGGCGTTTAGTTTGTTTCAAATTGTCTGCCCAGTGAAACTGAAGAAATTCCTCTTTTACGACATGAATATGTGAGATTGTATGGCTTCACGCTCTGAAGGCACTCTGGGCGGTTTGAGACAAGCCCCCTTCGACTCTTCGACGATTTGAAATAATTAGTTGAAGCTTTTTCACAGATGCCGACCATGACAGGAAGCAGCAGAGAAGGAAAGGACAAGGGAGGAGGCTTTAGTGCTCTTATTGGTGATCTAGTTGAGGTCTTAACCTCCGTCGGGTGAGAACCAGTGAGAGAGGGGGCCCTCTCGACAAAGGTGCTACCTCTCCCCGAGACTGATGTGGTGTCTTTATCAGGCAATTATAATCTGCCACTTGTTAAATATTATTTCTGAGGACTTCACTGGCAAGTGTAGTCTGCCTCTGACAATTGTCGGAGAGGTTGAGCTGGCTTCTGCGGAAAGGCTTCTTTCGCATGAGTCAACCGAGACATGTACAAAATCAACGGCCCTTTTTGGAGTCTACTGAAAGAAAGACCCGAACTTCTGGGGCAGACCTTCATGTTAACCTATTTAGCAAGTCGTCGCCTGAGTGCTAGAATGTTCTATGTCCCCTATGGGACATAGAACATTCTAGCACACAGGCGACGAAGTGCCTGAATGCTCTCTAGTATTGTTTATGAAAAAAATGGGTAAGAAGAGAGACGCAAGACCAACACTCGCCTCTCCGAAGGTGGGTGGTCACCTCTGGGAAGGAGTGAAGGATGATCAGAATCCATAAAGATTACTAAGTATCCATAGCGGTTATAATAATTCCGTAACGGTTATTGTGGAAACGAGAGAAAGAAAAAAAAACGGAAAAGAAGTGTGTTTGTGTTAAGTGGCAGTCTTTGTCTTGTAACTTATCCCTATCGGGCAGCTGGATTAAATTCGTTATCAATGGCTTAATAAACTGTAGTAACAAAATATACTCTATCGACAACGAGCCAACATGAGTATAACTTCGAAACTCTTTTTTTTCAGAATACCCCACCGTGCCCCGCACCTTAAGTGAATATGTCACTTAAGCAGATATATAGGGTTTTTGTTGATTGTCCCTTCTGATCAGTAGCTGTAAGAATTGCTTATTGCAATGGATTAATCAATCTACACCCCCCCCCCCTCCAATTAAATAACGTGTGACCTAGGTTCAGGTGTGTCTTGCATAAACGTCGAGGGTATTTTATCGTGAGGTTTCTCACAGGGTGCGACCTAACCTTAGATGCCCCTTGTCAATGTCTTACTACAAAAACCCTCTCTATCAAAGAACTTTTAAAAGTTATCTTCAGTGGTCCAAGCAATTCAATGGATGTTTCGTTCTTACATCACTGATGGCACAAGAATGAAAATAGGCTATACAGCTTGGAATATTCAAGGCCTTTCCAATAAATTGAACGACACCGAGTTTAAAACACTGTGAACTCGATATAATTTCATTATCCTCGCGGAGAATTGGCACTGTGATGGGACCGAATTAGATCTACCAGGTTACATGCGTGCCGATCTTTGTCTGGGCAAGTCATCACGCCAGAAGGGTGGAATTTGTTTTTATTTCAACTCTAAATATGATGAATTCCTTTGCAATATTAGATATATTGGCGACATTGCTCTCTGGGTTGATTTTGATGGTAAAATGTTTAATTTACCATCGAAGATCGTTTTTGTATCTGTGTATATTCCTCCCAGTAATTCTACTTATTGGAAATCGAAACCTAGTTCTGATGTTTCCGCATTTGCGGATTTAGAGCAGCAGTTACTGAGCAGTAGTCCTGGGGATATAGTGATTTTAGGAGGGGATTTCAACGCTCGAACTGGAGGACAGCTGGATTATATTGTAGGTGACAACAACAAATACATTCCCTTGCCGGAGTCATACACTGTAGATTGCATAAAAGACAGGGAAAGTCTTGACAGAATAACAAACACCTTCGGAAAACATTTACTGGAGCTATGCCAATTAGCAAAACTAAGAATTTTGAATGGCCGCTGCCTCGGGGATAGACTAGGTAATTTTACCTCATACCAGTACAACGGCGCAAGTATTGTGGACTATACCATAATATCAGAAGAGTACTTTTCGGATGCTGATTACTTCTGTATCAAAGCGCCGACCGTTTTCTCAGATCATTGCCAGTTGGTACTACACCTTGAATGTATCAATCTTCTTGGTAGCAGCGAGACGAGCAAGTATCAGTACACCCGAAATACAATCCCCTCAAGGTGGACAGAACAGAGCGCTACACGTGCAAGACTGATTCTAACACGACCAGATATAATCTCAAATATTTCACACTATCGAATGAAGCCATACTCATCCAACCAGAAGGGCACAGAGAAGGCTGCTGCTGACTGGATGAGTATTCTTCAATCTATCATTAACTTTGCTTCTCGACGAGTCCAATGGACTAGCCGAAAAACACCCCCCAAAAAGAAATGGTTTGATCACAGATGCAAAGACTTGAAACTAACAATGGAAAGCATTATAAAAAATATGAAGCTTAATCCCAGTGACAGATCACTTATTGCTAAATTCTTCACTGCGAAGAAGGCTTATAAGACAAAAGTGAAATACAAATCAAAAATGTTTTCTAAAAAACTATGTGACCAACTGGACGACTTACAATGTAAGGAGCCAGCTAGTTACAGGGAAATTATAAAACAATTTCGATCTGCTAGGAGTGACGTTAATAGTCTTGATCCCGACACCGCTGTTCATTTCTTTGAAAAACTGGTTTCCCCTGCACACAGCGCTGAAACGGCAAGCATGCCACCGATTCATCTCGAACCTTGACCCAAATATTAAACTGTGACATATTATCCCCGGGGGAAATCAGGAAAGCACTCCGACAAATAAAAAATAAAAAGTCTCCAGGCCCCGACAATATGTCCAACGAACTCCTAAAAACTGTAATTTCCTACATGCTAGACGAAACAGTCAAGTTGTTTAACCAAGTCCTCGAATCTGGTCATTATCCAACTGAATGGAGCAAGTCCACCCTAACCCTACTGTACAAAAATGGTAACCGGCACGACCCTAACAACTACAGAGCCATTGCCGTTAGCTCTGCCGTCGGGAAATTATTTATGTATTTATTTATTTTTTTATTTATTGATTTCCTCGAAGATAACCGGCTTATAAGTGACAACCAGTTTGGATTCCGTGAACACCGTAGCACGGTCGACAGTGCATTTGTTCTCAAAAATATTTTCAATCAGTGCAAACGAGAAAAAATGGCCTCTATATGCAGCTTTTGTTGATTTCAGGAAAACCCTTGCCACAGCCCATCGACCATTGCTGTTTAACAAATTACATAAATGGTAGTGAACTATGGGATACAAAATATCAACTTGCAAAGTGGGATAGACTGCCTGCTGAGGCTGTACTTTTTTATTTATTTATTGGTGTTTAAGGTCAAATATTTATGCACAATGGCTAATCATGACCGTGACAGTTTTACGGGTGGAGGAAACCGGACTACCCGGAGAGAACCACCGAGCAACGGCGAGCAACTGTCAGCTCCCCAACATACTAACTCCACACAAGCAGGGTTAGCATTGGTTGAAGACAAGTGCACCATCGACGTGCAGTACGCCTTAGTACACAACGCCACCGTGCCCCCACGCGGGCAATGGAGATGAAGTGCCTTACCCAAGGACACAACGCGGCAGCCGCAGGTGGGATTCGAACCGAGGACCTCTCGGCTTGCAGCCAGCACCTCTGCCTACTGAGCTACCGCGCTCCCTGCTGAGGCTGTACACATCAAGTTCTGTAAAATGATACTCGGTGTTAATAAAAAAATTTTCCAACCTTGCCGTTCGAGCTGAACTTGGCAGATTCCCACTATCCCTCGAATGCATCGTCAAAAAGTTCAAATTCATGGCCAGGCTTCACTGTGCAACTCCGGGTACATTGCTCCGTGATTTACTGGAAGAGCATAAATTAACGACGGAATATAGCAGATTCCGTCAAATATTGGAAGGTTACAATATACCATTGTCTGCAATGCACGATAATAAATCCAGTAAATTACTTGAAAATTTAACAAATGATTGCACACTCTATTTTAATGAATGCCTTAACAGTGACAACAAAAAGAACGGTAAAAATAAATTGCGCACTTATCGCGCCTTCAAAAATGATATTAAATTCGAGCCCTATTTAGTTCACTCAAAAACAAGAGAAGCGCAAAGTATGTTTACAAGATTACGGATTAGTAATCATAATTTGGCAGTTGAAAAGGGGAGACATGCACAGCCGCCAGTACCTTTAGCAATTAGGATTTGCAATGTTTCTGATGCTTGTAAGGACGCCGGCGATGTGGAATCCGAGATGCATTTTGTCATGGACTGCCCGGCCTATACAAACATCAGGAGACAGTTGTTTGCAATAATTAACTGGTAGAGTGCTAAATTAGTTTTGGCCACCAAAATTTGTTCATATGTCTTTGCCTTGTTACAATTTATAGGAGAGTGCCGACAGGCACTCTCCTATCAATTGTAACAAGGCAAATTTTTTTAGTCTAAATAATATCATTACAAAGATAATATGAAGCACAACCACTGACTTTGAAGACTTTAAGTTGCAGTACCTGTACTTCAGAATAAAGCCCAAATATGGGCTTCCAGCACTCTACCAGTTAACAGGAATAATGCAGACTTCTCAAATGCAAGCAAACAAGATCGGTTTGAATTTATTATGAAAAATAATACGGCCGCATTATGTCACGCCATCTGCAACATAATCCTGCTGTTCTTCAGGAAAAGATAAACAATAATCGCAAAATAGTAGGTCATTAAACTGATCTAGGGTTTTGACATTATGTACTTATATGTATGATACATTAGCTTTATTTACTATACAAAAATAGCTGTTTCGTTTATTATTTGTTTCTAATAATCATATCATATCTCTGTTAACTCTTTCTGTTACTATTTCTAAGTGTAACTTTATCCTCTTGGGTAGCTGGATTAAGTAGCGTTATCAATGAAATAAGTTGATTGACATAACATTATAAACTCGACCGACAATAATTAACTTAATGCGGTACACGCGATCTTTAAAATCTTCATATATATTTTTTTAATATTTTTTTTTCGGGAATACCTTAGGTGGGACGTGCGCCCCCCCCCCCCCAGGTTACGTCTTTGCAGTTGAATAAGAGTAACCCCGGGGCTCATAACTTTCGGGTTTGGACTGCCCCCAGTCCAAACATGGCGTAAAAGACCGTGTTTTAAGTTTATGAATGGAACTACCGAACCATTAAATTAAAATACGGGCGTTCAACCAGGTTTGGACTAACTCCCAAGGTTCCGACTTCTGCGCCAATAGTAAACAGAGGGGGTTGTATCGTGAATCCGGGGTGGATAGTAGTAACCCCGGAGCCGGAACTTTGTGTGGCCAGGGTTTGGCCCAGGATTCCTGGGTTAGTGCTGCCCCAAGCCCAAACATGTCCTAAAACTAAAAGACTTTTTTTTTTTTTTTGCTTTGGTACGTACCAAACCATAGAATCAAAACACGATCTTCCAGCCCAGGCAAAGTCCCCCACCCCACCCCCACCCCCACCCAGGTTCTGACTTCTTCGCCAGCTGTAAAGAAGGGGACTGTGGATCCGTGTGGGACGGTGTTTATAAAAAAGGGCAAGACGAGGGACTCGGGACAAATGCTCGCCTCTCCAGGGGTGGATGACCATTTCTGGGGATGGAGAGAAGGATGATTAGAGTCCATAACGGTTATGAAATGTCCTTAGCGGTTATAATTTGAATAGTTGAATTTATGGTCTCTTTTGACCTCGGGGTGTTTATTGATGAAGCTATCTATAGCGTGTTTGACTTTGTCGTCATACCCAGGGCCTTCACGTGGGCGGTGAGTTTCTGTTTCTGTTCCTTTGACCCTTGTGGTTTAAGTGGTGGTGGTTGGTTGGAGCTTTCTTTCCCTTCCACTGGTGTGGACCAGTGCGGGTTGGCGGGCCCGCGAAAGGTGCTACCACTCCCAGAGGTGGGTTTCATCAGATACTTGACGGTAAGCTGAACGCAGCCACTCCCAATATGGACATCAAAGTTGAGAGGTGAACTGGCGTCCAACAACATCAGGGTATCCTTAATTATTTTCGGCAGGAAATCCCTGGCTAATTAGTTAAAGAACTCGTAAATACTCAGTTTCAAAACAAAGCAAAGAAAATGGCAGAATGAAATGAATTAAATAATGGTGCCGTTTTCGCAGACTGAACTGGTGCCGTTTTCGCCAACCCATGGTGCCGTTTGTGCCAGTGCAATTGGTGCTGTTTTCGCCACCATTGGTGCCGTTTTCGCTCACTTGGTGACGTTTTCGCCAGGTGCAGTTTTCGCACGGTGCCATTTTCGCTATAACCCCTCTCTACGTTCAATGCGTAGTCAACTAACTGCAAACGAGTGACGTCGTTGATAAACAGCTTGTCAGTTACATGAAATTATCCTCTTTCGCGCAAGACAGAGCTTTCTGGTCGAAGGAATGGGTCCCCCGACAGTCCTAAACTACCGAAAAATGATGCAACAATCATTCATCATTAAAAAATCATTTAATGAACGCTGAATGATTGTCAAAGCACATGAATTTAAAGAGTGTACCCAATCCAGTCATTGTACGTGCTCATCGAAAAGGGAGGTATATTGTACGATTAATCTGTTATTACCACCTTGTCGGTTTTCCAAGACGGTGGGCTGAAGTCTCGATTTCACCAGACCATAAGAACTCGTCGATTTATGATCCACCTGTGAAGGAAGTCTCGACTTCAATACACCACTTCGGAACCCACATGGTGGTAATGACCTATACTATTCAAACAAGTAGGAGATATTGGATAAAAGTGAGGTATATGAAGAAATATGTTTATATATTCATCAAAAAGACAGTCGAGGCATTGCAATCAATGAATGATTTCAGAGCTAGTTGGATGTCTGACAAGCACACATCCCACGCACCGAGCTGTACAAGACATGGACGGATAATCATAGAATTTACCACATTCAGTCCAAGACCTCAATACTTTGTAAATCCTCCTCATTTCGCGACACTAGCGCGTATCCGACGTGGCATAGTCCTCACCAAACATCCCATATCAGCTTGACTAATGTTATTTTATATTTTATTCTTCCTGCAGTGCAGTGGTGAGTTCCTGGACATTGGAAACAGATTGTTGGAGTTGGCGTAGGCGCCTGCCAAGCATATCCCAGACTTGCTCGATTGGTGAAAGGTCTGGACTTAGTGCAGGCCACGGTAGTGTAGAAATGCTCTGCCCCTGGAGGAACTATGTTGCGGCACGGGTCCTGTGGGTTCTTGCATTGTCATCTTCACGACTTGGAAAATGAATCGACGACCCTGACGTCGCGCAAATGGCACCACATGAGCTGCTAACATGTTGTCACGGTAGTATTGCCCTGTGACACGCTCTTGTATGACATGTAATGCTGTTCTGCCTATCATGGTTATGGCTCCCCACGCCATGCCCGATCCACCACCAAAACGATCGTGCTGCCTAACGGTTACGTCATGGTATCGGTCACCGCCGCCGCCACACTTTGTTTCACCTGTCTGGAATCGAGAGTGAACCTCGGTTCGTCGGAAAACATGACGTGCCTCCACCGATGATTGTCACAGTGCTGTCGTGCTCCACACCAATTACGCCTTGCTGCGATGTGACATTCAGTCATACGTGGAATTATTCGAGGTCGTAAAGCGAACAAATTCCAGCTGTGCAGGCGATTTCGGATAGTCGGACCACTGTCTCGCACATCTGTCGCTCGGTTCAGCTGCTGTCCAATTTCTGAGGCACTTTTTATGGCGGTTACGTAATGCTGTGGTTCGGATGAAACGGTCCTGGTTAGCAGCTGTCGCTTTTGGACGACGTGACCGACGTCTGTGATCAACATTGCCTGTCTGTCGGTAACCGTGACCACAACCTGCTAATCCCCGATTGAGTAACGTTGAGAATTTTTATTGTAATGTTCATAAACCATATAATTAATCAGTATCTGAAATTTCAAATTAACTTCAGTTCCATTTTTAAAAATGCTTTAAAAAATAAGAAAATAAAATTGAATTTTTTTTTTTTTTTGGCGAATTCTGTTTATTTGTGGGAGACCAATTAGGTCTACCACCAAAAACGTTTGGTTTGAATAGATTGGTAAGGAATATAAGATTCGGTTGCTGGACAAATCCCCTGTGGTCTGAACCCCCTGTACCATCAGACCAAACAGAATAAAATAAAGTAAACTAGTTGTTTGTTCCCGTAAATTAACGCAAAGAAGTGACTTCATTCCACAACATTCAGTTAATTAACCACAAACGAGACAAGTTTATAATACATACAGTACGTGGAGAGTGGATTGTAACTAAATCACCCACGGAGTGGAGTTATCACCCAAGCTATAACTTTCAAATTTTGTACATATCGACAAAAAACACAAGCAATGTTTCAGCCAATGGACCTCCGGGTTTAACCCGGAGGTCCATTGGCTGAAACTTTGCAGGTGCTGGTTATGCTTTGCAGCAAATTTGCATTTATTGCTCGGGTGTAATCTCCACTCTGCGGGTGATTTAGTGATAATACACCCTCCACGTACTGTACATGTAGTACGCGTTCCTTATTAAATATATAGCACACAGATTATTTAATGAGTGCATATCCAATATGAAGAGCGGATTTGTACTGAATCATGGTAGGGTAGTTTTTTCCACGATTCGACTAATTATTGCTCTTCAGAAAGCCCAAGCAACTTGTCAGCTTATTGATCACCCAGTGGTTCGTGAGTTGAAACATTTGTTTGTGCTTTGTTGTCTGAAATTGTGAATAATCGGTAACCAGGAAATACACTCCACTGTTATTTGGTAACAAGATAGACATATACTTTATTCAGAAGCATGCAATATTTTTACAATGTAACAAATTTCAACTGATAAATAGTAACATATAGCACATACTGCGGTGAGATGACATAGCCAGATTGGCAGTCTACCTCAAGTTGGAAGAATGCTTCATTGAATCCAGACAAGCGCATGTCAAATGAGGTACATTATCAGTGAATTATCTGTAATATTGCAGAGTTAATGAAGTAGGCGATTGAGTGAATGTGTGACTGTGGATGGGCATTGAAATATTCCAATAAATTTCGCTCCCCATCCTACACACAAATGAAGACCAGAAGCATTTGATGCTAATCGAAGTTGGTTTATAAGACAGTGGGTGAGATACACTGTCCCGACACCAATGTTACACCAATATCATTCGTGATAGTGCTTATCAATAGTGGCCTGAGTGTCTCGCTGGAATCAGGACAGTTTGTTTTGCTTGACAAAATATACCCTCTGGTTCAAACGACACCACCCTTCAGTCTGCACATTAGAGTTCGTGCTCTGTCACATAGACGGGAAGACCTGCTAGTGTCACACCGTAACTAACGAGCGACCCGGACAGGTCAAAACCTCGTAAATGGAATGTAGTTTGAGGTCAACAATCTGTTGTTTTCAGAGCAATTATTCAATGAATGGAGCACCGGGTGCATGTTGCCCCATCCATTGACGATTTGCTTGTTATTAGTTGTTTTATGTTACAGATTCATAGCTGAAGCGCGTACAGACAAACCGCTCGTGCGCGGACCTCGAGCCCCACAAGGACCAGTCCGTATCCATATTGTCGATTGACCAGAAAATAGTGTCGATTTTCGACACGTAGCACCATCAGCATTGACCGCATTTCTCCTTGCCCACAGCAACCCTCAATAAACAGGGGTATTTTGTTACAAACTCATCCATTGATTAAGTTCAACGAACATTTTCTGGGGAACCAAATTTTTTCGAGATAACCAGACAAGATAGCTAGAACAGCACATACCGTTAGGTTAATGGAGTTCAACATTGCTTGGGAAATCATCGTGTCACATCCTAATACATTTAGTCAACTTCAGCAAGGCCCTCAAAGTGACTCAGATAAAACAATCGGGCAGTAAGGAAAGATTGCATTCAACGCTGTCGGCATATGATGCTTAGAACTTAAAAGTCAGACTTTTGTAACACATTTCTATTCTCTAGATGACGAATAATGTCTTTGTCCAATTCGTTCCACATTTTTGTAAACGAGTACAGTGGAAATTTCGCCAGGGATCGAGTTATTGTTCTACTAACACGTAGAAAAGTAGACTGACTGGTGTTTCAGAGGGCCTGAGTACTGACATAGGTTACAAAATCGCCAAATGAGGCTGGGGGATTAGACTTTTTTTCCAGTCGTAGTTGAACAGAGCAGCATGGAGTTAAA
Source organism: Pictodentalium vernedei (assembly GCA_031216915.1). NCBI lineage: Eukaryota > Metazoa > Mollusca > Scaphopoda > Dentaliida > Dentaliidae > Pictodentalium > Pictodentalium vernedei. The sequence goes on from CM062293.1 coordinate 508,221,132, forward strand.
ATAAGTCATTAACCTTTAGGGTGCGATCTTTAATGAACAACAGATCAGCATGGGCATTAATTTTTTATCATTGATAATTCGTATGGTTTCTTTTCTGCCTGAAGAGTAATCTGTTGGTTGCTCTTGAGATATCCCTGATTTGAATACTAAAAAGCAAGTGACTGTGTACGAGTGTGAAGTAAATAGTCCTCAACGCATTGTGTGGGAGAATGGCTTTAACTTTATTAAGAACAAAATTTGCACGTGCAATTTTTGAGCATATCTATGTGATGTGGGTTTTAAACGATAGCTCGTCATCAATGTTGATGTCAAGACATTTGAGCGACTTTTCGGTTTCGACGCCGGCACTAATTATTTCTTTGTCGTCGATATAGACACACTGTTGAGTAGTTTTTGTTTCTTTTTTTCCTGTCTGGTTTAATTAATATCTATTTATTTCTGTTAGCGTTTTTGACAAGACGATTAACAGAACACCATTTGGATATTTTTTTGCAATTCTTTCTTTCTGTTGGTTTTCAAGTTATTATCGCAGGCTCGTGATACGCATACTGTAGTATCGTCCACGAACGATAACAAGTTCAGTGAAGTTAAGTTAAAATATCATTAATTAATTACTTTCCAAAGTGTGATTTACTGGGATTTCCCGGTTTGATTATAAAAAGATAACTTCATAGGTGAAGTATGCAATCAACAATTGGGTCATGTATCCGTGCGCGCAAACGAAGACGCTTTGCAGTGGGTGTAAAGGGGACTTTATTGTTTTTTGTTTTTTTAACCCTTTAACTAACATGAAAAGCAGACGACACTTGTAAAAACAAAAATCTTGAATAAGTATTATTTTCATTTATGTCTCAAAACCATCGGTTATGACCCCCTCATTTGAACGAGCTCGACGATACGATTCCAATGAGTGGTCATAACCTATGTTTTAGAGACAAAAAATGAAAAAAATAATGAAAATTAATTGGCGATTTTTGAGAATAGCGCTGTCCGGTTTTGACCGTTACGTTAGGTTAAAGGTTAAATAATATAACTATCGTTAATAATGAAAAGTAATAAACAGAATAATCGCTTGACTGGACTAGTTACGTGAAATAATTCATTCGAGGCGAGGGACTATATTGTTAAACACTCGACTGGTGTTTGTGCAATGTCCCTCACTTCTCATGAATTATTCAACGTAACCAGTCCAGTCAAACGATTAATCTCTATATATAGTAAGAAAAGCACAGGTCCTAATACTGAGTCATGTGGTATGACGCGCACAGTTTGAACCAAATTCGCTTTGTCTTCACTATAAAGAACAAATTGATTTCTGTCAGACTGTAATCAGTTCTGAGAAAAGGTTGGTTTACGGTTGCCTAATGCACAGCTTGGGAGACAACAGGTAGACAGCCAACCTGGCTATTTTGTCTTCCTACAGAATACACTGATATTGTCATGCTTGAGTAGTGATAATTTATATATCTTTTGTGTATCCTTAAAACATTATTTATTACCGCATTTATCATTTCTCTTTGTATTATGTATACTGTAAAATAAAGAAAGCAATCAGATAAATACTTTTTTGAACCTGTCATTGGTAATTCCTCTCACTCCATAGTGCTCAAGTTTCTGTAACTAAAGTTCGTCGTAGTAATCCACCCTCCGCATAAGTACCATCTGAAATAAGTTGCAGGAATAACCACAAGTAAATGTTCATTACACCTACCCCGGTTGATAATTCCAGTCCTGAAATCATCCCCTGAGACCCTGAGAATGATGTCAAGTTTCAATGGTATTATTAATAGGGGGAAAATGAGATCAAATGTTTTAATTAAAAGCTATCGTACTCATCCTGTAATTTGTATACAGGAGGGAGTCGGGGTGGTGTATGTCAGCAGAGTGTTTTATAATGGGGTGGGGGGGGGGGGGGGTTTGTCCGATACCTACAAATCATTGAAGCTTTATAATCTGTAGCCCTTAAGTTGGATGCTGAAAATTTTAATATATCCATACCTAAAAACCTTTGTCAGAAAGCTTTATACAAATAAGAGAGCTGTTCATTTCAATTTCGTAACGGCCAAAGCCGGCCAGCGCTTTTCTCAAAAATCGTCAATTAATTTTCATTATTTTTTTTTTATTTTTTGTCTCAAAAACATAGGTTATGACCCCTCGTTGGAACGAGCTCGGCGAGCTCGTTCCAACGAGGGGTCATAACCTATGTTTTTAAGACAAAAAATGAAAAACATTAGTTATTCAAGATTTTTTTTTGCAGTGTCGTCTGCTTTTCATGTTAGGTAAAGGGTTAAAGAGTTCAGTTCATTGTTCCAGCTGCTATAATTTGTGTTTATATAATTCATCGCTATTAGTTTCGTTGACATTATGTCCATGGACATTTCTTTCCCAGATTTGTATGTTTATGGACATTTTTCACAGATTTGTATGTTTATGGACATTTTTCTGGCTACCACTGAAAATCAATAATTATAAGAAAACGAGAATGATCTCCCTCGGTCTTTTCATTTAAATACCAGATTATGACACTAAACTTTGTAAGTAATAAGTAACAGCTTTCTAAGACTAAATGGCGGTGAATGGAAGCAATAATGAAGAATAACCATGAAAGAAAGACATTTCATACATTTTCAATATTTCTTGGGCCAGAAATCTATCCCGCTATGTATTAATAAACCAACATATTGGTGATTTAAAATCTGAAACGGAGTTGGGTGGGGGTAGGGGGGTGGAGGCACAACGCAATACAATATGTGTTGGCATGTATCACACCCTGTCTTTGGAGAGGATCTGAGTGCCTCCCAAGGGACACGTCTTTTACAATTTACCATAAAACAATGCAGTTTACTTACTTCTTGGCAAGGGCAACGTTCCCATTATAAATTGATATTTGACACAGATAACCACAGGCTCTATGTCCCAAGATGACATACATCTGGAAAAAAGATGCCCCCTCTCCCCCCCCCCCCCCCCCCCCCACCCCACCCCCGTCTCTCCATCACTGTTTAATGCAATATAAGCTGAAATAAGTTTTCTCCCCCACTGCATGTGTAACATACGTCTGTCCAGGTGAGATAGCAGGGAGAGACAGATGTATCCCACCTCACCCACGTGACGTTATACATTTATAACGTTTTTATGACGCTATGCATAGTTTTTGGCTACCAACTAATTCATATTGACGTCATCAGAACGCCGTGCGTTCAAAGTTTGATGCTCTAAAACTCTTTAAAACCCCAAGATGCTACCATTCCTAATTGATTTCGTGGTATATACCTTTGGTATATACATAACTTTTGCATGGTCTTTCCGATGGTGTCATTAGTTTTTCAAAACAACGAATACTAAATGAGTTGATTATATCAGCACGTGACCGCCGATTACCTCTTGCTAACGTAACCGCTGTATGGTGGGGGGAGAAAAATAATCCCTGATGGGTACGGGTGTGGGATGGGAAAATCTCACCCTCGGGACAAGATATTTGGTCCAGACACTCGGCAAGCCTCGTGTCTGGCCCAAATATCTTGCCCTCGGGTGAGATTTTCCCATCCCACACCGGTACCCATCAGGGATTACAAGCTGTAATAACTACAATAAACTTGTGATCCCATTTGTCCTTTATTGATAATTCCAGACCTTGATGTCAATGCTTGTGAATGATGTCAAATGATGCAAAAATCAACAAAAGAATAATGTTACGCAAATTCGGTTGTGGTTATCCTGCAACTTATTTCAGCTGTTATTGTATGTATGATTTTATCAAACTGGTCAGGTTTCGGAAAATCTCTCTCCAAGAGTTTTAGAAGTATCACTCTCAAAATTCGGTATGACTTCTAGCTGTCTCCCTCCAAATTTTCACTTCCATGACGTAATCCTAGTGAACTATGGCAATATAAACTAAGTGAATTTCTGATTCGAGGTATCAGATTAGCTTGGGGAATTTTTGCAGGTTGTGTGTTGATGGCATGCGCCCTACCCCCTCCCCTCCCCCGCATCCCCCATCACTCTCCGGTTAAAAATATCAATAACCTGATAAGTAATGTTAATTTTAAGAATTTGTATATGACATGTTACTATGACACCATCATAGGTGGTTTTGTAGGATTAGACATCGTTTTTCGATCGATTATAAAAGTTTTTTCATTGGAGTTCTGTTGTTGTCGTCTTGTCTTGTATAAAGTTAAAAAAAAACAACTGTTGAATTTCACACAATTTTGGCTATAAGAAGACGACCAATGAACGAGCGGTGTGGCCTGCATTGCTCGGTTACCGGACAAACCCGGTTGTCGATAGCAATCAATCTGGATTCACGCGATTTAAAGTGAAAAATAAATGCGAGTACAGGTCAACTTTCGCCAATCTGGGCGTCAAAATCAAATTTTATCGTTTGTTTGAGCGAGATCGATGAAATATTCGCTATTTTACAGATTGATGAAAATGTCGATCTGGAAGTGTCATACCGTTACCGTTTTTAGTATTGATAATATATTACATGTTTTATAAAAAAATTAATAAACTCTGATAATACGTCGAGTGAGTGCCTGTGGTACCATGTGATAAACAGAATATAAAATTTGTGATTTGGTTACTTGATATATTTTTAAACTTGTCTTCGAAGGTCTCGTACCTCGCCAGAGACTCGGCAAAGCGCAAAATTCTTAGATTCGTTCCATAATAACGTGGTAGCACGTGATTGCTATGTGATCTAAAACCTTCTTATAGGACAGGGGTATGTTTGGAGGGTGTGTTCGATTGAATAAGAGTAAATCTAATTACAACAAACAACCTGGCAATCCCTCCAAATCACCAAAATCTACTTTTATTTTCTGCGGATTCTTCAAGGCCACCATACCATGGTCCCGAGAGGCTCCAGGGACCCCGGGGTAAGTTCGATTGAAGTAGAGTAGGTTGGCTGGTCAGTATGTCCCACAGAATCCTTTTTAGGACCGCCAAACCATGGTTTATAATAGTAGCACGTAGTACTATAGTACTGAGCGGCCCCTTTGGATTATAGTCAACTGATAGACAACCTCTATGAAAGCTTTCATCATTCCTAATGCCATGAATCTATAGAGTAGTTACTGATAAGTCAATGTTCGAACGACTCCAATCCCACCGAGCAAATTAGCCATAGAGTATTTACACGAACGAGTGACTCGCACATACGACTCTCAGCCTCATTTTTGTATTCGAGGATACCTATGACCTGGTATTGTATTATTTGAGTATACCTACGAAGATACCTTCTGAAGAATCCCTTTTTTGTCGTATGAGGCCATGAGGTCCATTACATCCCTCAATGAGGTCTAATTTACTATCCCGCTTAACCTCGTTTCGTTTGAGGCCATGGGGGCCATGAACAAATCCATCAATGAAGCCTAATTTACTATCCCTCTTAGCCTCATTTCGGTATTTGAGGATAGCTATGGCCTAGTTTTGTATTATTTGAGGACACCTATCGAGGATACCTTTTGGAAGAATCCCTTCTTTGTCGTATGAGGCCATGAGCGTCATGAGAAATCTCTCAATGAGGTCTATTCTACTATCACTCTAGTCTCATTTCTGTTGAGGCCATGAGGGCTATGAAAAAATCCCTCAATGAGGTCTACTTTACTGGCCATCTTAGCCTCATTTCGATATTTAAGGATACCTATGATCCAGCTCCTACACAGCTCCTATCTCCTATATAGCTCCTACATATTTCCTACACACATAGTCTTACCAACGGTTTCCATCTTATCACCAACGCTCCAAGTCCGCAATGGCACAATACTGCTGTAGAAGAAAATGATAGGACAGATAGGCAATAGACAAGTTTTGGCATGGCATGGTATGGCTGTCATAAAAAAGGGTTCTGGGAGAATCCGAACCAGAAAACCTACTCTAGTTCAATCGAACTTACCCCCAGAGGCCCCTTATGTACTATAGCACTACGTGATACTATTAAAGTCTACGGTATGGCGGTCCTAAATAGGATTCTTGAAGAATCCGTAGTAAATAAAAGTGGATTTTGGTAAATTGGAGGGATTGTCGGGTTGTTTGTGGTAATTCGATTTAATCCTATTCAATAGAACACACCTTCCGAAAATACCCATGTCCAATAAGAAGGTTTTACGTCATATAGCAACCACGTGTTACCATAGAAACCAAGAAGGTGGCCTCCAGTATACAAAATAGACGACGGAAACACGTACCACCCTAACAACACACGCTGCACATGCGCACTAACACCACGTATCATTATGGGGATGACGTCACAAGATGGCCGCTCCCGCGGGTTATCGCGACAACACAAAATGGCGCCACTGAGTCACGTGACATGACGTCCGGGGTCCCCATCGGGGTCCCGAAATGAATGGGGGTGGGTGAAACCTGCGAGACATACTACTAACGTGCATGTGGACATCACTGCCCACGTGTCGCGGACTGGTCGACTGTACTGTGCATAAACCCGTTTGTCGAGATTTTGAAAATAATTGACTGTAAAATCAAGGTTACACAAAACGAAAAGAGAGAAAAATACTTCCCTCCCCCACACAAACAAACAAAAAAAAGAAGGACAAAAAAAGAAACAAAAAAACAAAACAAAATGAAAACGAATATAGCATGTCAGATTCAATGTCTCTTGTTTCCCTTCAGAGAGGTCAAATTCTATATTGTTTCAGGAAGGGAAGTGGACAGAGAATTTTGCCTGTGTCGCGACCTATTCGCGATCCGGTCGAAATTCCATTTCCGCTTTTGTGATCACATTACTTATGAAACGAAAACTTCTGCTTATCTTTTTCTTCTGATTCTGTTTTCAGATAATTATAATTACCGGTACAGGAATAATACAGAACTTGATGCTTCGTTTTATAAAACGTCGTAAAGTTAAAACGTGTTTCGTTGTACTTCTCATTGTCACAACCGTTATGTTTTACAAAGTGAAACGAAATCAATCTTTTGTTATTGAGAAAGGCTCATACACCTTGTTGCGTAACAATAGCAAATTTCTGGAGATATTCCCAAATCGTGTATTCAGCAATAACAAAATAAAACTCATACTGGTGTGGAAACGTAAGTGGATAAAATGGAGTCCTGGCCGAAGTATTGGTTGTGCCAAAGACTGTCAGTGGACGGATGATAAAAATGCTGTCACTGAGGCTGATGCGGTTCTGTTTGACGAAGAACGGGATCCGAAACGTTTCCCCACATATAGAGCAAACCATCAGGTCTGGGTATTAATAAACCATGAGCCTCCACAGAAGTATCTTACATCATTTTCAGATCTGAATAACGTTTTCAATTGGACAATGTTTTACAGGAGTGATTCAGATATAGTCTATCCCTTTTTCAGTTTAGAAACGATCGGCATTCAGGACGATAATGAGCCAGGGGTCAGTATAATTCCTAAGAAGACGAGAGGAGTGTTCTCTACAGTGTCGAACTGTTTTGCATACAACAGAAGAAACAGGTTAATAGAAGAGTTGGGAAATTTTATACACATTGATAATTATGGAGCTTGTGGGAGAAATATTTGTCCGCTCTTGACAAACTCGTGTGATGAGTTATTCGCTACATACAAGTTTAAACTGGCAATAGAAAATAGCAATTGTGTTGATTACGTCACAGAGAAGCCAGCTGATGCTCTACAAATATCAGCCATACCTATTGTTTACGGAGGTGGAAACTACTCAAACTTCTTACCGGTGGGATCATATATAAATATACATAATTTTAAAAATGTACGTGAACTTGCTGACTATATACGGAAGGTTGACAAAAACGATACTTTGTATGAGCAACACTTTCTTTGGAAGAAGTATTATGAAGTGAGGAAGTTTGGACGATGGGAATGTAAATTATGCGAAGCTTTGTATGACAAGAATCGTCCTGCTCAAGTTTATAGAAATATGAAAGGATGGATAGAAGAAAAAGACAGAGGCGGATATTGTAAAGAAAGAAATGTAAGTATTAAAGTACTCAGAGGCGGATGCTGTAATTGTAATTCGGCGGCGAGGAGAGGTAGGGAGCGTAATGGAAATCGTCGATGGAACAGGGTAGCTAACCCGTTGACGCGTGCGGCCGATTTTCCGGACCAGAAACAAGATATGCCATACTCCCATTCAGTGGGACGGCTGCTGAGATAAAATGTGCGGTAGACCAATAAATGTTTTTTAACGTGCAGCCCAAGGCTGTACGTTGAAAATATTAATTGGTCTACACCTAGATAGTAAAAGAAATACAAGTTGGAGAGTTTTCTCTTTGAGTCCATTACAGAAATGCATCAGCGTTCACCATGATGTTGTCCAAACATATCCGTACATATAAGGATACCAGTCTGGTATACTGGCGTATTTTATGACGTACTGTGATGCAAGTTACAAGGCTCGCTCGTGCGTGTTGTGCTATATCTTTACGTGAGAAATCACTGACATTTGAAATTAACACTAAATTACGCACGTGAAGTCACTGACAGTAAAAGCTCTAACACTAATCTGTACACGTGAGGTCCCTGACTTTACAAAACTGTTAACACTAAATTGTGACATCAAAGTAACTGATATTGGAAACTGTTACACTAATTACGTTTTTTTGTATTTAGTTTTTTATGATTTTATGTTAAGTTCATAATCGTTTTTTCCCAGCAAGTTTGTTTAGAAGGAAGAAGAAATTTATCAAAAATATGTTTTCTATTTTTTCCTATATTGCTTCGAAGTGTAAATCTAAATAAACATGATTGCATAATCGTTCTTTCGAACTATATAGTTTTCTAATTTTTAAGCAATTTTCGATTTTTTTTTTCCTATTTGTTCGTGATGTATAATCACTAAAAAAAAATATTCTATATATTTTTCTCTTTTTAATGTCCAAAACACTTGTTACATTTTTATGCTCGTAAAGTCAGGTAAGGAAAATGCGATTCCACTAGTAAAGGACAGGCACACGGGGGGCAGAACCGTGTCCAGGCCCCAAACTGTTTTAGGGGATCTGTACACTTAACCTGGGATTTTTTCGTAGGGTATTCCAAATGTTGAGATTTTTTTTTTGGACAGGACAGCATCTGCTGAAATGAAACATACACACCAATTTTCAATGTGTGGTTTAGAATTGACAATTAACACTTACGCTGCCGAAAGCGCCTATTGTCATATATTTTATGATGATTATTTGAACGTTCTGGTATGCGCAGATCAAATCTACCATCTGGTTAATTGTTGGAAAGCGCTCAGGGCTCAGGGCTCAGCTGGCAGAGTTTCAAGCATGTCATAAATCTTAATAAACTTCCTCGCCCTCAGGCCTACAATGGTGCTAAAGTGGCCGAGGAAGTAAGCCGGTTAAAGTTCCAGAGACAAAGTAAAAAATCTAGAAAGGTCCGAACAGAAATGTGTGAGTTGGGACTTACCTTTACACACTGCTCATGACTTTGAACGTATTGTTTCGAACAATTCTCTCAACCTTAACACTCAGTCTTTATAGAATTCCGTACTTCTTTAGACCTACCTATAAGGAATCGTACAGAGACGAAGGAGCAAGGGGCCTTCTGGTGAGAGATGGATATGGTATCACAGTGACTACTCGACTCGGGAGGGGGGGGGGGGGGGTAAAAGAACAACAACAAAAATGTTTGTGACACGAAAACTTGGGTTTGCTTAACACGCTCCCACCACATCATGTATCAAAGATCTTAATGTAATTCATCGTAACTTTTAACAAATCATTTTTGTTACATTTGTCTTGAAATTAATAGGAAGTCTTAGCCATGGTAGTGTAAATGTAGCTATAAACATACTAAATAATTTCAAGAACCACTAGAAAGATTAGATATATTTCAAGAAATGTATTTCTTCTCCGAACGTAATGCTTCTTGAGTTGTACCATACGTCAACGATGCGTTGACTTACCTTTCAGTTACTGCCTGTTATACTGGAGATGGGAATCACCAAGCTGTACAACATTGAAGGGGAGCAGACATGTTATAATATATTGTCGACAAACTGGTGTAATGGATTTTAATTTTCTTTTTTTCAGTTCTGACTAATCTCAATAAGTCCGTTTATGGAAGTTACATGACACCATTTCAAACGCAATGTTCGATATCTCTGAACTTTTCCGACAAAAACATCGCGCCTCAATCCCGTGTGAAGGGTGAGCCATGGCTCAGCGGTTAGGGCATCGACCTTCAAACCGAGAGATAGATGGTTCGAGCTCTTCCGGGGATAACTGCGATGTGGCATTGGGTAAGGCACCCATTTCCGATTTCCCACCTGGGGGCATGGTGGTACTGTGATTTAACGCGTAATGCGCGTCGATGGCGCACTTGTCTTCAATCAATACAAACCCTGCATTTGTGGAGTTAGTACGTTGGGGAGTCTGACGGTTGCTCATCGTTGCTCTGCGTCTCCCTCCGGGCACTCCGGCTTCTTCCACCCATAAAACTGCCCCACCCGATGTAATCCAGGAGTCAGTGATCGCTTGCGTGACTTGATCATTAATAACAACAGCTCAGATAAATATAGTAAGATAAGAACACGGTGTAGACCGCCTTCAAGGCGTTACCAGATTTGTAATGCTTTCCTTGCCTGAATCTCCTCCAAACATTCAATGAAGAATACCGGTCATTGTTATGTATTGCATCTCTTGAAAAGAAATTGAAACTTATTTACCACCTGTACTGCCCCACCCTCGCACTTCCAAATAGGAGGTGGCAGGAAGACAGCCATTGGGCTATGCCGTCTCCTTACAATATGCATGTTTTTTTCAACTTGTCACTGTTCTAGTTACACAATATTTTTTTTTTGGAAAACATCTAAATACATTTATATTTGTAGCTACACTATATGTACATGCATACTGTGAATACAATATTTTATTATGCCAGCTAATGAAATTCGCCAATCACAGCCCCCGAATAGTGGGACGGTACTGAGCCGTATTGGGTCACCTGCAGCCCGAGGTGACCTAATACGAAACTCGTATTAGGTTAGTACCGCCATTTTGTTTCGACGTGGAAATTCCTCACCTCGCGGTGCTTTTATATCCATATTGAAGAAATTGCAGTACAATCAAACGTCCCTCCGTGCCTATATGTCTCATTTTCTCGTTTTATAATAAATTTATTGTGAAATGTATTTTCTAAATGTAAATTTAATTATATGAAATGAGAAATACTACTGTATTCGATCTACCGATAACGGATAAGTCGGCCTGGCCCTAACTTGACATAGGGTCTAAGTTTATTGAGGCTAACACACAACAGTTTGGGTACGGTGTTCGCCTCGATATTTTAAAAGCTTTAGAAAAAATATATAACCCATAAATGCGTTGTTAGAAAGTTGAAAAAAATATATCGTGTGAATAAATAAACTGAGAAAAAAATTGTCTTATCCCGGGAATAGATTAATTTCATTTTTTCTCGTTGAGCTCATTCTGTAGTCTCTGTTGTGGTGAATGGATAACGTAGCTTCGAAAATGGATAAAATATAAATAGCGACTGCACTATAATGAAATTGTAAGAAATGAATCACAGCTACGAAGGAAAAGATGCGACATACATTTATTTTGTTCGAATTCTATAAAATCGGACGTTTCGGACATTTTCTGCACACTCAAGACAAAGTGACAGTACGAAGAAAAGCGTCTATCGCTGTTGTCTGTGTTGTCAAGGAAATTATACACAAACAGGGAGACAACTGTGCACGTTTGTTACAACTTACATATCGTTTTGCACCAGTTTTGAAAATGTGCCGGCGTTCAAATTTGATTGTTATTTTGTTTTCGCTGGCATAATAAATACGTTACAGGACGTTCAGGTGACGGATACGGTATCATATGAGCCTCGGCAAAAACAATATTGGACACGGCGTACCGCCTCGTCCAATATTGTTTTCACCTCGCCTCATATGATACCGTATCCGCCACCTGAACGTCCTGTAACTTATAGTATTGTATTGTATTGTATCCAGGCTGTCGAAAGTGTCATTAAAGCTTCAATAAACAAATCCCTCTAGCAAGGAGTTAAAAGCATGAACTGATTCCAAACATTTGTCTAATTTTGGACAAATGTTTAATACTAATGATTTCTGCTGATTTCTATCATATGTAACTGATTATTTAATAGACATGAGCGCAATCCGATTACGTAAGTAGTAGAGCCTTACTCGGATACGGCATCAGTTGCAGGAGGGATAGTTGGAGTGGCTAAGTGATGTCAGAAGTTACGTCATGTTATTTATCATGGCAGTCCGCACGAGTGGTCAAATTGCGACGTTATTGCCATACTGATGCGTTGTGTCACTGCCATACTGATGAGTTGTGTCACTGCGCATGCGTAGTGCGTACTGTTAGGGTGTCACGTGTTTCCGTCGTACATTGTAGGTCTGGGAGGCCGCCAACGTGGTTTCTTTGACGGAAGGTGGTCGCTATATGACCCTAAATGCTCTAACAGGACGGGATGCGCTCGAAGAGCGTGTTCGATTAAATTGGAGTAAATCTAATTAACCACATGGACCTAACAATTTCCCGAAACTTCCGGAATCCTTGTTTCCATTTTCCCAGATCGGCTTTCGTGATGGAACTATGTGATTCAAACAATAAAATATCCAAACATAAACAGAAAGCAATATGGCGGTCTACTTCAACAAAGTAAATAAAAGAAAAGCGAATCACTCGCGCGCAGGATTATCCCAATGGAAGAGGAATCTCATCATGTCCACTCACACTTGTTACAAGGACAACCTTCGTGAGACACAACATGATCCATGGAATGACGTTACATCCAAATTTAATAACAGGGACAGCCAAATCGAGAACAAAAATCACATTGGATGCTGGTTGTTTGAATTTAAGTGTTAATTTATACTGATAAATATGATAAAATCTAATGTTTATCAATTCGTCGCCTGAATGCTGTAATGTTCTATGTCGACTATGGGACATAGAACATTCTAGCACTCAGACGACGAATTGTTGGTGGGACGTAGAATATTCTAGCATTCAGGCGACGGAATTATTGGCGGGACATAGAACATTCTAGCACTCAGACGACGAATTGTTGGTGGGACATAGAACATTCTACCATTCATGCGACGAATTATTGGTGGGACATAGAATATTTTAGCACTCAGGTGACGACTTGTTGGTGGAACATAGAACATTCTAGCATTCAGGATGACGGAATTATTGGTGGGGCATGGAACATTCTAGCACTCAACGACGGATTGTTGGTGGGACATAGAACATTCTAGCATTCAGAAGACGAATTATTGGTGGGACATAGAATATTCTATCACTCAGGCGACGACTTGTTGGTGGGACATAGGACATTCTAACATTCAGGCTACGGAATTATTGGTGGGACATAGAACATTCGAGCACTCAGACGACGAATTATTGGTGGGGCATAGAACATTCTAGCATTCAGACGACGAATTATTGGTGGGACATAGAATATTCTAGCACTCAGGCGACGACTTGTTGGTGGGACATAGGACATTCTAACATTCAGGCTACGGAATTATTGGTGGGACATAGAATATTCTAGCACTCAGGCGACGACTTGTTGGTGGGACATAGTACATTCTAACATTCAGGCTACGGAATTATTGGTGGGACATAGAACATTCGAGCACTCAGACGACGAATCGTTGGTGGGGCATATAACATTCTAGCATTCACGCGACGAATTATTGGTGGGGCATATAACATTCTAGCATTCACGCGACGAATTATTGGTGGGACATAGAACATTCTAGCACTCAGGCGACGATTTGTTGGCGGAACATAGAACATTCTAGCATTCAGGCGACGAATTATTGATGGAACGTAGAACATTCTAGCACTCAGGCGACGACTTGTTGGCGGGACATAGAACATTCTAGCATTCAGGCGACGAATTATTGGTGGGACATAGAACATTCTAGCACTCAGGCGACGAATTATTGGTATAAAATATGTTGCTTGATATTTCCATTTCAGATATGGATGGATATGTTCAATAGACTGGATAATTATATTTTTTAGAATTGGTTTGTGAAACAGAACCTAATCAGCTCAAATGGCCATTCACCAAGAAAACTAGTGGTCGACACTTCATTGGAATGAGGAATTCGAGGCTATGTTTAGGTGATAAACATTAGAATTATACAATAGCATTTGAATTACCTTTTTTGTATTTTGTCCCATTGTTTTTGTTGGCTTTCACTCACTTGGAATATTTAACCCTTTGGCACTTTTGTACGTCTTATGACGTACGAAATCGAACAGCACGTTCATACTTTGTCATTTGTTTTATTATTATTTTTCGACTTTTTAAAGTTTTAACCTCAATTCCTATTTTCTCCCGAATAGTACTTAGTGAAAACCGTTGAGCCAAATGTTATCACAGCTTAAAATACTAATATAATCCTGCTGTCAAGACTTCTTAACTGGCTGAGTGCTAAAAGCCACTATCAGGGCTTTCAAAAAATGAGGATACCAGAGTAAAACCCAACACTTTCCTTGCTTATATTTCATATTCAGTCAAACACAAATAATATTTTGTTTATATAAATTTGTTTTATTACCAATTAATGGAGAGGTCCCGTGGGCACTCTCCAATAATTTGTAATAAAACAAGTTTGAATAATAAATTCAGACCACCAAAAATGATCTAGCCCACCACCAGATAATCACTATTGTGAAAAATATCTTGTTATTTGTACTTTCCCACGTTTGAAGTCGTATTTTGAAAAACGTTTAAGACACTGAACGGGGCGCGGTGACTCAGTAGGTAGAGGTGCAGGCTGCAAGCCGAGGGGTCCTCGGTTCAAATCCCACCTGCGGCAACCGCATTGTGTCCTTGGGCAAGACACTTCACCCCCATTGCCGACGTGGGGGCACGGTGACGCTGTGTACTAAGGCGTACTGCACGTCGATGGTGCACCTGTCTTCAACCAATGCTAACCCTGCTTGTGTGGAGTTGGTATGTTGGGGAGCTGACAGTTGCTCGCCGTTGCTCGGTGGTTCTATCCGGGTACTCCAGCTTCCTCCACCCGTAAAAACTGTCACGGTCATGGTTAGCCATTGTGCAGAAATATGTGACCTTAAACACCATTAAATAAATATTAAATAAGACACTGAACTCCAAGTGACATTTGAACGTCAGGATAATTAAAGTCTCAAAGGGTTAAATTACAAATATCCTGCTCGTGGTAGGTGATTTGTGAAATGGCAAATCAAAGGCGAAAGAGTTTCAAGCGTGGAAACTAACTGGGTGGATGCATAAATAACAGAAGACTACTGTTTAACAACATGTACAATATATAACAATTATTTTACAATATCCATTCATCTGAAAAAAACATGAAATGGTTGTGTATTTCGTATATACAAATATACACACCTAATTAATGAGGTGTAACACAAATCCCAATAGCAACCACACACACGCAGTCATTGGGTTACTAAACTACTGAGATAATAGACCAACAGAGATAAGGACCGTGCATACATCCTATCCTACCACCCTAAACAACCAAGCACTGACTTAGCACTGCCAACTTCCTCTACCAGTCATAGAATAATATAAGGCATTCCATAGGTCAGCAATACAAGGACTTACGGAATGCCAACGGGAGTACAGACCATACACCATATACTACAACACTGACAACAATGCATTTCCCCACAAAACCTCCAGGCAGAGTATTACGTTTTAACTATACTAACTGTTGGGCAGTCATATGCCTGAGGTGGATCAATGGTACAAATAGTTCACATTGAGCCAGGAGGGATTACGGGGTGTACATCCAATTCATTGCTCGCAATATCACATTTCGTGTACCAGTCAGAGGATAATACGAAACATTCGGGAGGTTTTTTGTATCTAAAGCTATCAGTAGACCAATCAGCCTTATTAAGTTAAAAATTATTAGTTCAGTGCCAGAAGTCCGACATACCCTGACTCGGACAATGTCACGTCCGACAGCATTCGCAACATCAACAGTTTCACGGGAAAAACATTCAAGAAAACTCAACATCCAATAGTAATACAGCTTGCACGTTTTGAGCCCCTTTACCAGAAGCCCTGGGTCAGACCCCGACCTCGAGGTTATTGACCTCGTCGCCCAAATCCTATTAGATCTATTGTATGCGCCACTCCCCCCCCCCCCTTCCCGTCCTATACCTAGGCTATATTCGACGCCCCCGCCCTTCCCACCCTATTGGTACCCTATTTTAGGCTCTCCACCCCCAACGCCCATTTTAGAACCCTCCAAAGGGGGCGGGGCAAGCCGTGTATAGCCCATTTAAGCTTTCCCCACATTGGCTTTTCCTGTATGTAGGCTCCCCCTCCCCTTTCAAAAGCCCAGTCCCTTCCCACCAAAGTCCTGGATTGTTCCTTCAAAACCCTTTCAAGGCGAGCTCAAAGATGGATGACTTCCACACTGAGGTGTCCTTATGAGTCCCACCATCCCATATCCCATCCCTGCTCCTCCCATAACTTTATTTCTTGGTAAATATCTCTAAGCAACTGT
The DNA here is from genome assembly GCA_031216915.1 of Pictodentalium vernedei. Lineage (NCBI taxonomy): Eukaryota > Metazoa > Mollusca > Scaphopoda > Dentaliida > Dentaliidae > Pictodentalium > Pictodentalium vernedei. Next base: position 508,237,622 of record CM062293.1, read on the forward strand.
GTTGTCATGTACATACCAAATGCTTATATTCAAGACTGCCTGGTTTGTTTAGACAGTTATGTAATTGCGATAAACTCCATAGTGAAACATCTGAATTTATGTACATACAAAATGATTCAGATCAAAAAACTGCCTGGCTTGTTCAGACATGGCATAAAGTCATAAAGGAATTCTGAAGGTGTTCGGAAGATACTCGATCAAAAGATTTTGAAAGAATGATAAAAACTTCCAGTCTTGCTTGCCTTTTATTGTCACACTCCGAATCACTCATCTATTCGCCACGCAGAAAATACTGCATGGTACGATCTGATTGGACAGTTGTTTGACCAATCAGCGAACGCCTGCGTGAGATAATTTTACAACAAGCTTATCTATTGGTCCAAAGGAACATACCACCGTGTGGAATGATCTGATTGGACAACTGTTCAAACACCGGCTCGCAGAAATGGGTATCAAACACCGGCGACGTGACACCATCTTATCTATGATATAATGAGACAATGTACATGGTCTTTATCGTATTAAGCTTCTTATAAACAAAGGAGACCTTTAGCATAATACCTTTATCTATGACATAATCAAACATATCAGTTGTCCCTTATCTATTTGCATAACTATACAACATGACACTATCATATCTTCTTATAAACAAAGATTCTCTCTATCTTAGTCACCTTTATCTATGCAATACATTGACAAAGACCAGGTATTTTCTATCTTAATTCCCCAATCACATGTCTAAACAAACCAGGTAGTCTTTATATCGAAAGCATTTTGTATGTACATAAAATCAGATGTTCCACTATGGAGTTTATCGTATTTACATAACTGACTAAACAAACCAGGCAGTCTTGAAAATATTCTTTTTGTATGTACATGACAACACAGTTACTTAGAGATATTTACCAAGAACTTATGTTATGTGAGGGGAGGGAGGGGGTAGGGGATGGTGGTACTCTTTTTAAGTACTCATCAGGACACCTCAGTGTGGAAGTCACCCAGCTTCGGACTAGCCTTGAAAGGGTTTTGAAGGAGCAGTCCAGGACTTTGGTTGGAAGGGACTGGGCTTTGGAAGGGGAGGGGGAAGCCTACATACAGAAAAGGCCAACACAATGTGGGAAAGCCTAAATGGGCTATACTTAGCTTGGGCCCCTCTTTGGAGGGTCCTAAAATGGGCTTTGGAGAGGGAGAGCTAAGATAGGGTACATACAGGGTGGGAAGGGGGCGGGAGCGCCTAAAATAGCCTAGGTATATGGCAGGAAGGGGGAAGGGGCGCCTAAAAATAGATCTAACGGATTTGGGCGTCAAGATCAATGACCTCGAGGTCGGGGTCTGATCCGGGGGTCCTGGTAAAGGGGCTCGAAACGTGCGAGCTATACTACTTCCCATCAATCTTCTATCACGCTCCTATACTACATACCCAAAACCATATCCACCACAGCCGTGCTGTACTACTACATGCAATACCCCATATTCGCTCGGATATGCTGTGGGGATTTGAGGAAGCTGCCTGGTCATAATCATTTCTGCGAGCCTTGTTTCCTTAACTGTTTATAAAACCCAGAATACATATTTTTACTGACCTCCGTAAAACGCCATTTCTCCCATAACTGAACTGGCTCTGGATGACATCTCACATCTTATAACTCCCAAAATAATTATTTTCTCAGAGCAAGAAAGCAATCACAGTACAAGTCGTTATAATTCCTGCTTCATCTGTCCTAAGTGTAATACAAATTATTCCAAACTAAATTTATTGCTTGAGAGTTTTTGTATTTCCCTCATTTCTCTGTTCTCCAAACTCCTTTTCTTACACTATTTTTTTCCTATTCCAACTTTTAAGGTGAGTGACAATAAAACAGCCAACTGGCTATGTCCCCCCCCCCCCCCCCCCACCCTCCCTGCAGAAAACAAAGGTTACAAAATATGTTATAACCGTAATAACAGGATGTTCGAGTCAATGCACTATATTTTATGTTGCTAAATAATATATACTTCTACTGTATTGTTTTTTGAAAAATAAAGTTATTCGTTCATTCATTCATTCATTCATTCATTCATACTGCTAAGGCTGCAAAAGTGGTACAGTTAAAACTAGAAGTCCTGTCCTGAAATGTGCACAAATAGCGCGTCGATTTGCGCGTTAATCTACGCGTTATGACGATGGTAAGGCTATCAATTTCTGCACATACGGCCAGTGCACAAGCAAAGTTTCAGCCAATGGACCTCCGGGTAACCCGGAGGTCCATTGGCAGGAACATTGCTTATGTTTGCTATGAGTAACAAGGGGAACTTGCCATGCTTTGAGTGTCATTCGATATGGCAATTGCGCGCAATTCCTACGCGCAATTAAGCCTAGATAAGCGCGCAGTTCATGACAGGACTTCTAGTTTTAACTGTAGAGGACTAAAATATTGGTTGAAGGTTTCATTGTTCTCTTCTTGGTATAAACTCGTCCAACAATAGTTTCTGATCGACACGAAACTTTTGAGATATGCGAAGACAGACACGTGACGAACGTTTACGTGCCGTTGGCATAATGGAAGCTGGCCGCATACAGACTGCGGTGGCTCAACTTCTCAACGTTTCTCAATCGGTGATTAGCAGGTTGTGATCACCCGTCAGAGAGGCAATGTTGATTTCAGACGTCGGTCAGCTAGTCCAAGGGCGACAACTGCTAAACAGGATCGTTTCATCCGAACCACTGCATAACGGAACCGCCATCAAAGTGCCTCAGAAAGTCGACAGCAGCTGCACCGAGCATCAGATGTGCGAGTAAGTCAAACTGTCCGAATTCGCCTACACAGCTGGAATTTGTACGCTCGACGACCTCGAATAATTCCACGTTTGACTGAATGTCACATCGCAGCAAGACGTAATTGGTGTGGAGCACGACAGCACTGGGACAATCGTCGGTGGAGCAACGTCATGTTTTCCGATGAATTGAGGTTCACTCTCGGGTTTTTGGCTGCGGCGGAACGAAAGATACCATTACGTAACCTTTAGGCAGCACGGTCGTTTTGGCGCCGGGACGGTTATGATGTGGGGCGGCATAATCATGACAAACAAAACCGCATTACATGTCACCCAAGTGCGTGTTACAGGGCAGTACTACTGTGACAACATGTTAGCAGCTCATGTGTGCCATTTGCGCGACGTCACAAGATGACAATGGAAGAGCACACAGGGTCCGTGTTGCCACATAGCTCCTCCATGAGCAGAACATCACTACACCGCCTTGGCCAGCACTAAGTCCAGACATTTCACTGGTCGCTACCGTCTGGGATATGCTTGACAGGCGTCTACAACAACGTCAACAACCCCTACCAATGTCCAGGAACTCGATGCTGCACTGCAGGAAGAATAAAATAATATCAGACAAGCTGATATTTTTGGTTTGGTGAGGGGTATGCCGCGTCGAATCCGCGCTTGTCTCGCGAACCGAGGAGGATTGACAAGATACCGAGGCCTTGGACTGAATATGATAAATTCTCTCACTGACCGCCCGTGTCTTCTACAGCTCAGTGCATGGAATGTGTGCTTGTCAGACACCCAACTATCACTGGAATTATTCACTAGATGTCACAGTGTAATGCCTCATCAGCCTTTTTGATGAAAATAAAAATATATTTCTTTATATATCTCACTTTTATCAAATATCCTCTTCTTTTTTGAATAGTGTATAAAGCATAGAACACACTAAAAACTAAAGTGTTAAACCCATTCTAACTCTTAGGGTTTGATTTTAACACTTGAAGTGCAATGCTTTAAGCACTTAGACATTACAATCGTCAGACATCTGAAACTTGAATGGATAGCACTTCCCATGTGTCTAGCATTGGTGGTTCTTTCAGAATCGTCTATAATTTGATTTGCGCTTGGTGGGTACATAATTAAAAGGACACAACGCAGATGACGCGGATCAGGCTCGAGAGTTCGAGCCTGATCCGCGTCATCTGCGTTGTTTCCTTTCAAGTGTCGCGACATTACACTTGTCAAGTGGTATTATTGTAACACCTGTCAAGTTCTCACTTGAACAAAGTGCTAGTTCAGCACTTAGTAAGTGTTACATACAGCACTTCAAGTGTAGTTTGTAACGCTTTAGTTTTTAGCGTGAATCTACATACATAGAAGTATACAGAAAATCACAACACATATTCACATTTTAAACCTTTACGCAACGAATCGGCCACATCCTCCCGTGTAATATGCACATTCATCAGCCTCAAAAATACTACTATTTTTCAAAAGAATTCAATAAAACACCATATCATGTGACCACTCTTTGGAACGAGCTCGACGGGTGCTAGACAGTAACTGAAAAACGTGAACAAAACCACGAATATTTCATTTATCTGTAATTTCTTAAGTGTTCGAGCCTCATTTCGGTAATCTGCGTACAGGTCACATCACGAGGGAATATTCTCTGTTGACAAGCCTTGTTGATGGCACCAATTTTATATTACAATGCTTAACCCTTTACCCAACGAATCGGCCACATCCGCCCAGTAATATGCAAATTCAGTAGTTGAAAAAGTATTATTTATCAAAACATTTCAACAAAACCATATCATGTGACCCCTCGTTGGAACGAGCTCGTACACCTTGCCGATTTCCCTTTGACCCATGGTCTCAAACATTTTCGTCGGTAATAATGAACATTCAGACTCACAAACAAAATGAGAAAAATCTAATATGTGTACGAAACCCCGATGTTCGTTTGTGCTGCGAAAAGAGGAATTTTGTTGTGGTGTTTCTACACTACAGATCCCTTGTGGTTCCCAGAAACATGCAATCTCGTTGCATGTACTGTTTTTTCAGCTAAACGTATTAAAGCAATTGTACAAGTTTGAATATAGTGTCCCCAATTCTTCAAGATACACAACACAACACAGTATCGATTAACCCTTTACCCAACGTAACGGTCAAAACCGGCCAGCGCTAATCTAAAAAATCTCCAGTTAATTTTCATTATTTTTTCATTTTTTGTCTCCAAAACATAGGTTATGACCCATCGTCGAGCTCGTTCCAATGAGGGGTCATAACCTATGTTTTGGAGACAAAAAATGAAAGAAATTAGTTATTCAAGAATTTTGTTTGCAAGTGTCGTCTGCTTTTCATGTTAGGTAAAGGGTTGAAACACTTATACAGTCTAGTTGTGCCCCACAATAATAACGACGCATCATTTCCCAATGTCCTGGCAATGAGGTGTCCCAAATGCTTGAGATCAATCGAAGGAAAAAAACTCCAAATCGTTCTTTTTTAATAATAAAGAAAGATATATTGCTACAGTTTCTCTAATTATGATTAAGGTTCGACACTGGTTCGTCGCTGGAATATCGTTTGGGGGTTATATAATAAAATAAAACTCGACACACTAAAGGGGGCAGAGTAATAAACTCGTTAAACGGTGTTTCGGTAGGGCGTACTGACACTGGTTACAGTTACACAGCGGATCTATCATACGGGATGTTGAATTGCTAAGGCATAACATTTACTCATTTACTACTTGTTAGTTACAGTAGAGCAAACCCAACTGGAAATCCCTCAACAAACAACCCTGCTACATGAATATATTTTCCGAACACTGCGCCATTTATCACACTTTCAGGACAAACTTTACCGGTTAACTGCATATCGTTTATGCGGTAAACTCCTGTTAAAACTTTTGTGTTCTGTCGGATAATTACTCTGCACATGCGATATGAAAGATATAACGTGAATATCACTAAACTGAAGGAAAACTACTAGATTCCAGTTAATTGAATATTCTTCTTGACTGACTATTTTTAACAGGCAAAGTGAGTGTCCATTTAATTACCGGAGTCTACTGTATACGTATTTACATACTGGCTAACCCATTATGTAACGAATCAGACTCAGCCTTTTTAAAAATTAAAAAGTTGAAAAAAAATATATTTTTCAAAAAAATTCGACAAGCTCATATCATGTAAACCCTCATTGGTACGAGCGCAAAAAATCTCGTTCCAGTGAGGGGTCACATGATATGGTTTTGTTGAAATATGTTGCAAAATGTTCAAAACCAATAATTAAAGTAATTAATTAATAATAAATTTTGATATCCTGTGCGCTGGGCAAAGGGTTGGTACTCTAAACATATCTGTGTTCGGTGCTCAACATTTGAACACTTTCCTGAGGTTGGAGAAACGGCCACACCTGGAAAATTACCAAGGCATATGCACATGCATGTAGATACACAAGAGTATACATACATGCATACTCATAGTGGTCGCCATTAAATCTGCCTGACAATGATATCTATTCCCACCGTGTGCAAATTTTCACTTACAAGAAAAGGATGTGCTAATTTGATATATATGTACTCACATGCTGGTTGCACACAAATATATTACACAGACATATCTATACCTAATATATGAAATTTGATTACTTACGTAGGAGGCGTCGGAAAGACATAGACATGTCACAGACATATATCTATTTCCAAGGTACACAGTTGAAACATTTTCATAGGAGGGGTCTACTATTTGGTTACACACAAGTATATTTCACAAAGATATCTGTGTTCACTGTATACAAATTGTATCACTTACATTCTTTATACAGTGAAAGATGGGAACTACAGTTCGGCCGCCGTGGACTGGTCACTTCCCACTGGTGGGCAAAATTTCCACTCATGCAATCTTAAAATATTGCAAACACTAATTAAAGGAATAATCATCAAAACTTTAATTAATGAAGCACCGGGTGTAACCCGGTGCTTCAGTAATTAAATTTGTAATGATGATTTTATTTATTACCTAGAAAACGAATATGTGGACATCATTGTCCATGAGTAGATTACGACCAGTCCAATGTGACAGTACAGTGCTTAGATAAATCACATAAAGATATCTGTATCCAAACTATTAAATTGCAACCACATACTGGACAGGGGTATAATAATAATAATAATAATAATAATAATAATAATAATAATAATAATAAATAATAATAAATGCAGTTTAAAGACGAAAATCCTCATAGAGCTCTTGGGCTTAACACACAAAAAACTTGATATATATATATATATATATATATATATCACTTTGCATTTCTTATTTCACTGACTGTCTCCAAGCGGATGAATCAAAATCAGCGGTCTTCATCGTAAGTTATATACCCGCTGGAACAAATGTGATTTGAGAGCTGACCGGAAAGATGGGAGACTCTGGAATGCTTTCAGCCCACTCTGAAGCAGGTTCCAAAGGAATGGAGCAACCACCAAAAAGGCCCGATCGCCAGCTGTTGCGAGGTCAACTGGTACATGGACAAGATTGTGTGACGTTTTCGAACGTAGTGATCTACCGGGTTCGTAATGTGAAACCAAAGTGGAAAGATGCGGTGGGGCCTCGCCATTGAAGCATTTCCAAGTTAATATGAAAATTTTGAATTCAATGCGTTCCCTCGGAGGCAGCCAGTGCAGATTTTTAAGAGTAGGTGTAATGTGGCAGGAACGTTTGATCATAATAATTACACGTGCTGAACATTTTTGTATTGTGGCAATTTTGTCAATGATACTCTATTTACAACAAAATAGGAGAAATAATCTATGCGACTTGTAATGAAGGCATGGACACGTTGTTTAGCTGTTGCCCCATCAACCACGCCCCGTACCCTGCTGATATTTCGGAGATGATAGTATGAAGCCCTGCATACATGCAAGACATGTTTTTCCGCCGACAGGTTCTCATCCATAAAATATCCGTGGTTGCGTACCGTGGTCGATGGTGAGACAGTACTGCCTTCAATGTTGAGATCGGGTCTTGAGCATTTAGATAACTGGTGGCTTAATCCAATGTATATGATTTCAGTTTTATCAGCATTCAGTTTTAAGAATTTTTCTGCCATCCAAGATCTGATATCAGCTACACATTTTTCAAGTTTTTCTTTAGCCATTGTATCGGACTGTGGTGTAAAGTGTATGTACAGCTGTGTATCCTCCGCGTAGCAATAGAATGACAGGCCATGTCTGCGGATTATATCGCCAAGGGGCACAACATAAATGACGTATAGCAAAGGACCAAGCATTGACCCCTGGGGAACACCAAACTTCAAATGAGCTTTGAGTTTTGAATGAGTTTTGAGTTTGAGCCTGTGACAATTACCCGCTGTGTTCGATCCGTCAGGTACGATCGAAACCACTCCAGGGCACTACTAAAAATACCAAGCCGGGAAGCAAGTCTATTAAGAAGTACGCCGTGGTCGATAGTGTTCAAACGCCGCACTCAGATCAACCAATACCAGACAGGAAACTTGCCGTTTATCCATGGAGAGGAGAATGTCGTTCTGCACTCGTAAAGGGACAGTTTCAGTACTGCAGAACGACCTGTATGCTGACTGAACCCCTCTGCAAGGTTGCAGCTAGATATGTGTTCGCGGATCTGTTTAACGTCTGCACGCTCAATTACTTTGGACAGAAATGAAAGACCAGAAACGGGACGATAGTTTTTTTAAGATTTCAGGATCCAAACCAGGTTTTTTAATGCGAGGTGTAACTAGAGCCTCTTTCATAGATGCTGAAAAACTCCTGATGCTAGTGACTTATTCACAATATTAATGAGCCATGGGGTAAGATCAGGGAGACAAGATTTTAGTAGTTTTGTGGGAATAACATCAAGCTTACATTGTTTGGACGGCGCTTTCATTACAATCTCAGTCAACTCATCGGGCCAAAGCAGCCTGAACGATTCAAAAGTTGCCGACGCCATACGAGGTGGATGAGGCTGTAATGGAATATTACCCTCCACCCTTACCCTTTAGCTCGATAAATCAACCAATTAACCACGATCTTTTGGCTCACATACATTTCCCTGTGTATGGTGAGTTTCGAAATTCTCTATTGTAAGTTGAATTTTCGCCGCAGGCGTTTCGCATCTCTGATTTCATTACTGAACCAGGGGGAAAGGTTACGACTGGACACAATTCTGGACATTTCAGGCGCGAAATGATCGATAAGTTTATGTGAAAAATCAGAAAACTTGGTAACAGATTCATTTACTGTCGAGTCGCAATGGATCTCATCCGCCGATAACGATATTGCACTTGAAAATGCAATGAGATCAATGTTCCAGAGTTTACGGTAGGTAATCTTCCCCTTAAATGGTTGCGGCTGGGGTAGCCTGATGTCAAATTTCACCATGTAATGGTCTGATATGGCCATGTCATGAACCTCCAGATTGTGTACCACGTTTTGATCACACGCACAAATGATTACCAAATCGAGGATGTGATTGCTGCGATGGATGGGGCCAGTTACAAGCTGAGTTAGCTCCATAGATTCCAGGAGCGCGCTAAAATCAAGTGCGACTATGTTGTTCATGTCGTCGAGGTGGAAATTAAAGTCACCGGTGATGACGAAAGGTCCATTAGAAGTAACAATGTTCCCGATAAATTCAGAAAATACTTTGAAGAACTGTTTCACAGTGAATTTTTTTGTTGTTGTTGGGGGAGGTCTGTAGATAGTGACAATTCTGATTGGTCGAGAACCACATGTCAGAGACTCAACTATCGAATCGAACGATTTGAACTTGTGACTAGATTCAGGTTTAACCTTTAGGCTGTTATCAAAAAGGATACCGACTCCGCCGTCTTTGGATTTGGTGGAACGTGGGACGTGAAGTAGGGTTCTGTCACCCTGCTGGCGCCCGCCGATTGTGAGGGCATCATCGGGATTCAGCCACGTTTCTGTAACCATGGCCACAGATAGTTCGTTATCGTCCATCATGTCACGAACATCGCTGGTTTTGTTCACGACAGGTATACCGCATAGATGTATGGTGGAGGGCGGGTATTACGTAGATGTGCCACACAATGATATACATTCCCTTGGTAAAACATTTAAACACTTTCGTGGGAGGGGTGTACAACTTGGTTAAACACAATTCCGTACAAGCTCATTGGAGAGGGTTACCACTTGATTGTACACAATTACCTTTCACTCTGCTCACCTTATACAAATGTAATGATTCATATGGTAGGGAAGGTTACTGCATAAGATACATCACAATCAGATATATATCCCCAAAGTATGAAATTTTAACTCCTAAGTGAAAGGGGTATTACCACATGGAGATATGTGTATTCACAGACTGTTGCACATAGTTATTTGTAGCGCCTTAAGATGTCTGTATTAACATACTGGTTATACATAATTATATTACACAGCCACATCTATGCCTATTCGGCATGGTACTCCCATATCGATATGTGTATTCGCGTACTGGTTTAACATAAATATATTATACCGATATCTCTTTGCCTGTGGAGTATCGTATTCCCACGGTGATATGTGTATTCGCGTACTGGTTACACATAAATATATTACACAGACACATATATGACTATTCAATACCGTACTTCCAGATCGATATGTGTTTTCACGTACTGGAGTAACATAAATATATTATACCGATATCTCTATGCCCGTTGAATACCGTACGTCCACAGTGATAAGTGTATTCAGGAACTGGTTACACATAAATATATTACACACAAATAGCTATGCCTATTGAATATCATACTCCAACAGCGATATGTGTATTCACGTATTGTGGGATGGCTGCCACTTAGATTTTATCACACAGGTATATATATTCCCGAGGTAGAAGGTTCAAGCAATTACATGTGGGGTGGGCTACGTAGAGGTATGTTTATTCACATACTGTTTAATCAGTAGTTATTTTACACATAGAGATCTTTTTCCGGGGTGTAAAATTTGCATATTTTTCAGCACTTACAGGGAAGGAAATTGTTACTATTGGATATATGCAAAAGATACGAATAAGCACTAACAAATGTGTATATGTATGTATTGACAAACTGTTCTTCGGTTCCAATAAGTACACCGAAACTATCACTTTCGTACGCAGTGACCTACAATGATAGTGGTGAACATGCTGTAATTTAATTGTATTACTCTAGAACAGACAGTTATCCTATTATCCTACTAAAGTGTTCAAGCGATGTTTTCCTAAGCCCCACGGTCGTACGTCGAACATATTAGTTAGTCTACACCTAAATAATGAATATGGACTCGTTTAATTGTCGTTGAACAGACATGGAGAATATTCAGGGTTCGAAGGGTTAAAGCTCACCCAAAAAGAATATATATTAAATTCTAATAAGTCTTCATTTATATATCGTCGCCTGAGTGCTAGAATGTTCTATGTCCAATAGGGGAGATAATATACCGTCCAATAGGGGAGATAATATACCGTTCAATGGGGAGATAATATACCGTCCCATAGGGGAAATAATATACCGTCCAATAGGGGAGATAATATACCGTCCCATAAGGGAGATAATATACCGTCCAATAGGGGAGATAATATACCGTCCAATAGGGGAGATAATATACCGTTCAATGGGGAGATAATATACCGTCCCATAGGGGAAATAATATACCGTCCAATAGGGGAGATAATATACCGTCCCATAAGGGAGATAATATACCGTCCAATAGGGGAGATAATATACCGTCCAATAGGGGAGATAATATACCATCCAATAAGGGAGATAATATACCGTCCCATAGGGGAGATAATATACCGTCCAATAGGGGAGATAATATAAAGTCCAATAGGGGAGATAATATACCGTCCAATAGGGGAGATAATATACCGTCCCATAGGGGAGATAATATACCGTCCAATAGGGGAGATAATATACCGTCCCATAGGGGACATAGAACATTCTAGCACTCAGACGACGATATACATTTTTACCCCACAATAAAGTATCTTTCAATTTCTTCCTGGCATTGGACATGCGTCTTTTTACACTGTAATTTGTGAATGGCACTTGAAGGTCTCTATCTTTTGGAATGATCAATGAACGTTTGCACTGTGCTGGTACTAATATCTGCAGTCACTTCGCATCTACCCATCTCACTGATACAAAGGCTAGACCTTCTAGTATAATATTCTATATTATTTACTCGGAGATTCAACCTTAAAATTCCATCTGGCAAATCTCATGAACGCTTCCTTGCTCAGTTTCACTTCTTTGTTTGATAATAATAATATTATAAGTTAGTGTGATGAATTGACTGTAACATGGTCTGAGGCCTGCGTCTCGGTGCGTATGTTCAACAAAGATGCGAAGCAAACCTCAGACCATGTTACCGTCAAATCATCAAAATAGCATATATTTCCCAATAAGACCCTACCCATATCCCAAAACCCGAGAAATGAACAAAGCAACTTTCAACTTCAGCGATAACAAATTGAGTAAATAAACCTCTCGTGTACCCCCACGATGTCATTGGACAACAAAGCAATCAATAACTTGGATAAAGGCTTTACAGATCCACATTGTGTTCTTGCTCAGTGCCGCGAACGTATATGGATGGCTCACGATACAAACAAACTAAAAACTCGCCTAAAAAGATGGGTATTGAGAGAGGTATAAAAGGAATCCAAGATTTGCTTCACCGTGAGATGACCAGGAGTTTGTCCCACAGAAGTGAAGTGATGCAGATACGGAGAATGTCCTGTTGCCTGATGTTACCATGTGTTCAGGTATGTGAACGAGATTGTTTGCAGTGACTGACCTCACACGTCCTGGTGGTGCATAAAGTTTAACCAAGCTCCATCGATGTGAAGGAGCAATGCTGTTGAGTAATTTGTAGATTAGGAGGATGATGTTAAAGTCAGTTCTCTTCCTTACAACCAGTGAAGACTTGCTAAACTGGAGTAATGTAGCAGAAAGTCTTACTGCGCCACTTCTCTCGGCAGCGTTTTGTATGGTCTGGTGTTTATTGATCAAAGTTTGTCCACAATCAAACGGAAACGAATTGCCGTAATCTAAGCGACATGCCCCCTATACATGATAAAGCCACGCCGATGGCGTCTCCTGCATTTCTAAGGTGATAATAGGAGGTCTTGCATACTGAACTCACATGCTTTTCTGGCAGACAGATTTTCTTCTATAAAATGTCACAGGTTGCGAACCGAGGTAGATGGGGAATTTTCTACAAATCCTGCAACGCAATTGCAATTTGAATCGCTAGGGATTGTGGAAAATCGTCCCCTGAGTCAGGAGACGAAAGAGTAACACGGGTTGTCCTCGTAAATTTGGCGTATGATAAAAAGTATTCTTTTCTGTTGATAGTTGTCAAATGAATTTCTGAGTGTCCTTTAATTAATTGTTTTATAGAACGAAGGCGTGTAATAAACACAGAACGACACGTGTGTGTGAATGGGTAAAACGGATATTTGCGACAGTAAAACCATCGTTTACGGCCCCAAATAATCAAATACAACATAGTTATCCCCATTATAATATAATTCGGCTGAAAACGGAGATAGCATTTGATCACCCAACTTTTAAACAACGCCTTGTTGAAGACAACAATTTAAATCTAAAAATACAGTCTTCGTGACGTCATTTGGGAGTTCTGAACCAAATCACAAAATATATTTTACGCTGCCACTATACAAATAGTTCCAAACATTTTAGTCCTTTTATCACCAATAACAAAATATATTATATTTGTACTGACAGTATTTATCATGTTTAAATGTTTGTGGCAATCTGAAAACAAAATACGCCGGCTGCTTTCCCTGTTCAAAGTTTAGAATTCACCTTGTGATGTTTCAGTCTGAGTCCGAAAGCACTCGAGGATTTTCCATTAACGTTGAAAATTTTGAGATCTTTCATTGGAAGCCCCTGTTTAACCGTAATAATTACAGTTATAGTTACAGAACAGTTGTTCATTTCAAACTCTTTCTGGGAAGTGATGTCTTGTGGAATTGGGCTACTGATATTGACATAGTTGTTGCAGAACGAGTCGTTTACCTCTTTCAGTGGTGAACGCGTTTCTGTAGCTGTACATGTTGGTGCCACGAACACAGGTGACAAATTAGAAAAATGAGAGGACCGCTTGCCCTTGAAGTTGATGTTATAACATCATAACATCGCTAGCGGATCGGTCAAAAATATTTTGCCTTGAACAATTAAAATTATTATTGCCAGTTGTCGGAATTTTGGTTTTCTATTTCGCACCTAGCGTCCAAAAATTCTTCATTGTACGAAAAATGGATATTTATAAATTATACAGTACATGGAGAGTGTATTACCACTAAATCACGCACAGAGTGGAGATTCCACCCATGTAATAATTGCGAATTTGTTGCAAAGCATAACAATCACATGCAAGTTTCAGCCAATGGACCTCCGGGTTAAACCCGGAGGTCCATTGACTGAAACATTGCTCGTGTTTTTTGCCCATATGTACACAATTTGTAAGTGTTACTTTGGGTGATAACCCCACTCCGCGGGTGATTTTGTTACAATCCACTTTCTGCGTACTGTATTATAATATCATTGACTGGTTCCACGCGGTTGGTGTTAAGCCTATCGGAATCAGTTTTTTTCAACTCTCATTTCATTACTCAGCAGTCTTTGCCAAACCTCTTCCACATTAATATTAAACTGTCCAACTTCATCCATATTACTTACAGTTAGTTACAAGAAAGATAGAAAACGTTTTTTTACAGCAAGTCAACGCGTTTTCAGCTTTTGTTTGCATTGAATACGGTAGTCAATGACTCCAAATGGAACGAAAATAGAACGCCCACGAATACATCTTGACTTTCCTGAAATAGTTTTTGAAAACACAAAATTTCCGACAGGTTACGCCGATGTTACTGTCGCAAATTTTATTGATTAACCAATCAAATTTCGAGATTTATAGTAATTGTATTAGAAATTGGGTTTTCACTTTCGTGTTTAAAATCAAACCATCCAAGCCTTGTTCTTAAAACCACGTACTTGATAGACAACAGAAAAATCAGGTGACAAAAGCGCCGTCATCATTATACAGGTGTTATCACAGATACATCCAATCAGTTTTCAAAAGTTGTTTACAAAGGTTGTAGATAAAACCTCGTAAATTGTCCAACTCCCCAACATTCCTTAACTCCAATCTTACATTGGTATAAGAAAATCAGTCTTTCATGAATGGTGGTCATCTCAACGAAAACACGTTAACGATATGCGAAAATCAGAAGGCGAGTGGAGAGGAGGTGGCGAAGTTCGGGGGTGTGCATCCTCTGAATTTTCAACTGTAACGCCATTGGCTACCAAACATCCAACCTTTGAGAAAACCATTTGCACACACCCCGCACCCACCGCCCTTGATTAAAAATGTTACAACTGTTCTTTAAGAATAATCAACTGTTGATTAGATTGTAATGCACTCTCTCAATGTCTCTCCCTTCGTTTTCGAAATATATAAACTTTGGTCTCGAGAGTTGAAATTCGTACCTCGAGTGCATCAAGGCGACATCTGCAATGCTTCAGAATTTGAGATGGCGGATAATGGCGCCTTGTTGTATCCAAGAGGACGAACAATTGACGACATCAGTATGGAAATCCCATATTACAGTTTAAACTAGAAGTCATGTCACGAGCTGTGCGCTTATCTAGGCTTAATTGAGCGTAGGAATTGCGCGCAATTGCCATATCGAATGGCATCCAAAGCACGGCAGGTTCTCCTGGTTACTCGTAGCAAACACAGGCAATGTTTCTGCCAGTGGATCTCCGGGTTACCCGAAGGTCCATTGGCTGAAACATTGCTTGTGCACAGACCATATGTGCAGAATTTGCTAGTCTTACTATGGTCATAACGCGTAGATTAGCACGCAGATCGACGTGCTATTTGTGCGCATTTCATGACAGGATTTCTAGTTTTAACTGAATGTGGATCTAAATCACTACATGTATGTTAAAAACGGTCATAACTACAGATAAAATACCATCCTATCTCTTACCACAGGGTATAAAGTTTTCAACTGTTGATAGTTTGAGGCTTAACATTTCTAATTATTGAATATGGCGGCCTTGACATATTGAAATTTCAACAAAAAGAAATATTGCATATAGTACATGTAAATACAACAATCCCATTAATTAATGCATTAATTAATGCATTGTATACTGGCAGGGTAAGGCATAGCCAGATTAGCTGTCTTCCTGCCTTTCCCTGAGAAATATAGAAGAAAAAGAGAAAGAAAGATCAAAGAAAAAAAGAAAGAGAAAGAAATAGGTATTACACTGTAACATTGTGGATTCCGGTTATAATGTCTTGATTTGGTCTCATTCCAGCATGCGTGCAAAGTGTCGCTGATGATCAACTGCGAAATGTCGCTCTCT
Organism: Pictodentalium vernedei; assembly: GCA_031216915.1. Taxonomy (NCBI): domain Eukaryota; kingdom Metazoa; phylum Mollusca; class Scaphopoda; order Dentaliida; family Dentaliidae; genus Pictodentalium; species Pictodentalium vernedei. The sequence continues at coordinate 508,253,801 of CM062293.1, forward strand.
TGATTCTGCTGACACCATTCCTCCCATTAGCTTGGAGGTAGTAATAGTATGAGTAGATCTAGGAAATGGTTGGTGGGAGCAGAATGGAAGGCGGCGACATGAACGAGAATAACAGACAACAATTACTGTCAAAGACAACACGTGGTTTTATCGTTAACCGCTAGGAACGTAACCGCCAAAACCACCCAGAGCTATTCATAGAAGTCGCTATTCATATTTTATTTTGTTTTCACACTTTGTCTCAAAACCACAGCCCACGATCCTCCATTGGGGCGATCTCATTGAGCTCGCCCCATTGAAGGCTCACGAGCAATGTCCCCGAAACAGAAAAATAAGAATGGTTAGTTATTCAAGAATGTTTTTATGGCAAATGTCTCTGCTTTTGGACAAGCATAAATTTTAGTTTATACAATCCGGACATTAAGGGTTCGAACAGAAAATGTTTTCGGAGTAAGAGGAGAGAATATTGTTGTTAACTTTTTCTTGAATTCTTTCCTATTCTCAGTATTTCTGATATCTATTTCTAGCTCATTCCATAGCTTTGGTAGCGCGAAGACGAGTAATTTATCTAGAGTTTTGGTTCTGGTTTTGTGTGTGTATAAGAGGCCTGCCTGGTGAGTAATCATGTTGGATTGGTTATTTACAATTGAGAAGTTTGCAAATGAAACGGGGAGGTTTCCATTATGCCAATCAAACATAAATAATAAGGCGTGCAATTTGTATAAATCTTTTAACTTCAATATGCTATCTTTGATAAGTAAGTGGTCAGTGTGGGCATTGTATTTCTTATTATTTATTATTCGTAGTGCTCGTTTCTGCAGTTTTTGAAGACGGTCACAGGCTTTTGACGCACCACATAAAGGAATTCCCTAGATGAAGTGGCTCTGTATCAGAGTAAAATATAAAGTTTTCATAACACTATGAGGGAGAAACTTTTTAACTTTATTTAGAACGAAGTTGGCAAGTCCAACTTTCGTGCAGAGTTGAGATATGTTGGCGATGTACGATTAGTTGTCATCAATATTTATACCAAGAAACTTTAAGGACTTCTCACTTTCGCCACTGCCAACCTTGCAGATTACCCGGTTGTTTATACAGACATTCTGATGAGTAACATTTCTTTCTTTGTGACCTGGATTAAGTAAGATGTATTTCGTTTTCTTTTCCTTCTGTCTGCGCACCAGTCAAATATATTTTTTAATTCCTCATTGAAATCTAAGACTCGGGCATTTTTCTCCGCTCCAGACTTATATGCTTCTGTGTCATCGGCAAACGAATCGGCAAACGACAAGACATTTAATGTAGTTGAATTACTTATATCATTGATATATATTAAAAATAAAATAGGGCCCATTATAGAACCTTGTGGAACTCCACATGTCAGTTCAGTTAGATTAGATTTACTATCACCAAACGATACATACTGATTCCTGTTCATCGGATAGCTTTTGAACCAACTTAGAGCGTTACCTCTTATTCCATAATGTTCGAGTTTTTGAAGAAGGATGTCGTGGCTTATTATATCAAAGGCTTTGGAAAGGTCAAGAAAAACAGCTAAGGTTGTGTCTTACTGACTTTGTTATTGTCTACAGCAACATGTTTTAACAGTTGCATAACTGGATGTAGTGTGCTATGCTGCTTCCTAAAACCTTATTGGTGGTGATAGAGAATATCGAATTTGTTCAGGAATTTTACCAGTCTAAGAAACATCAGTTTTTCTAAAATCTTTGAAAAGACAGGGCGAATACTTATTGGTGTATAATTTGTGAAGTTATTTTCATCACCTGATTTAAAGATTGGGATTACCTTTGCAATTTTCATTCTATCAGGAACTATTCCCTGGCTGAATGAAATGTTCATGATATGGGCAAGGGGGTGGGCAATCGAATCTATCGAATGTTTAAGGATACTGTTTGAAATATTCTTGCAGTCCTGACTTGTTTTAGGCTTCATTTTACTTACTATATTGATGATTTCCAAAGACGACGTTGGTAAAACGTTGGTAAAATAAACATATTATCTGGGAGTGGTTATTTCATGAATTCGGAGAAAGATTTGCAGAGATTCCTTATTTGTTTTGAGGTCTCCTTTCCTATATTTGCAAAGAAATTATTGAATTCGTGAGCGATTTCGTTCGGAGTATTTATCTTTTTTTCTCCCAGATTAAAAAAGGGAGGTAAATTGCTTTTATATTTGTTTCTATTTAGTGCGTTATTTAGAATTTGCCGCGTTTTTCGCATATTACTTTTATTTTCCAAGAGGACGTTCTCGTAATATATTGCTTTACTTTGTTTTTTAATTCTGTTGAACAGCCGATAGTAATTTTTTTTAATTTCTAACATTAAATTCTGAGGACTTCTTAATTTTTTCAGGAAAAAATTATTCTTGTTATTGGCTGAGATTAGAAGACCTTTCGACATCCAAGGCTGTAGCTTTATGTGTTTTTTATTTCGTTTTTTTGCCTTTGCAAAGGAAATGCCGAGTCAAATGCATTTAAGAAAATGTTTAAGACGTGTCCATAAACAGCATTGGGACAGTTGTATTCCATAACTGGAGCAAAATCACACTGGGACAGCAATACCTTGAAAAATTCGATACTGCTAGAGTTTATTTTCCTAGATAAAAGTGGCATTGTGCTGTCAAGTGACATATTTGCTGATTCAGCGTAAAAGATTCTAAAATGGTCGGATACATCAGTGAGAATTATACCAGATGTGAAAGAGTTAATTAGATTATTTGGAAAGATATTGTCTATGAGCGTCGCAGAATGATCTGTCACTCTAGTTGGTTTGGCGATGACAGGCATAAATCCCTCACTAAACATTAAATCTGTAAACTTATCTGTTTTCGAGTGGCAAGCTACTTTCAGAAGGTCAATATTAAAAACGCCCATGATTAAGGTTGTTCCCTTTTCGTTGTTAAGTATGTCAGTTATGTTGTTGATCTCTGATTGAAAAGGATCTATATCCGGGTTGGGGGCCGTTTTGGTCGATATATTACACCAATAATTCTCGACAGATTCTTATCCTTTATTTCTATGAAAATTGACTTAGTTACATGTGGTATAAAAATAGAAAGATCTTGTCGGACAATGAAGTTAGAGTCATTTTTTATAAATAGTCCTACTCCACCTCGGCCATCGTCAACAATGGGTGTGGTGTGTTTTGATAAAGGGTGATATCCTTCTAGTGTATAAGATATATTAGAGGGAATCTGAAAAACCTCGTAAGACCAATGACATCGATTGTTTTTTCATTGCTGTTTAGTGCAGATAGCAGGTGATTTAGAGGATCCCAATGGGCATTAAGGCTTTGACAATTGATATGAAATGCGGAAAAAAGGTCCGTTCACGTCCCTGAGCTCTGATTGCAACTCACCAGGAAGGAGATATTTACAATCGGTAATGTTGTATATAGAAGGGGTATCACTAGCTGTATTGGACATGTTGGTCATCTCGTTCATGATATAATTAAAGTCGTAGTCAGAATCAGTCTGGATGCCGTCCAAATTAATACTACCTGCCATGATTTACAAACATTCCATCAGCAACACCAAAGCACAGACGCACGAAGGAGACCTGAAGACTCAAAAATAATATAGACAATTCATTTTGTGACTGAAAAGAAACATCAACAGGAGTTATAACAGAGTAACATAAAGTGTGTAAATGAAGATAGTCTTTCTCATTACATTGGTTTAATGTGACCAAAAAGAGGGTACAGAGAGAAGTTAGTAAACATATTCCATAGAAAACGGGATTCATCATTCCGTTTTATTGTGAAATATCGTAATTTGGTCCTTAGCTAACTTGTAAACAAACAAGACATTTGTACTGACGGTGGTTACTACAAGACAACATAGCATAAACCTGAATAAATTTGTAGAGGTTCATCTGAAATCCCTTTCCTCACAAACACACAAGATATTCTTAATAAACGTGCTATGATGATAATCGACAGTCAAACAAATCTGTCCATGTGAACAGTCAGTGGATCAGTTAGGTAATATTATAAACAATTCATCAGCACAGCACAAACATGATGTGATTATAACACACGCTCAAAATAACAAGTCAAAATACACGGTCAGAGGGTCAATTGGATAATATGATACACAATTCACCACATTCCCCGATAATGGTGTAACGATAATGGGCAGTCAAACTAAACTGTTAAAAGGTATGGCCAGTGGGTCAGTCGAATAACATAATACATAGTTCACCAGCACGATTGCATGAAGTTCTTGCCAACACGATGATGAGTTGAAAGAAGAGAAAGAAAAAAGTGAAATTGCGTGCTCATAGACATTTGAAAATTTCTCCTTCGAATTGATGGGGAGTTTGATGACTGGTTAATTTATTTGTTATGGAGTATCTTTCTAAAGGATTTTAAAAAATACAACGATTGTATCCTTCCAAAGGATAAAAAATACAATGACTGTGATGCATTATTCGTGTTTATCTGATATTAAAATGGTTTGACAGAGATAAAGGTTAGTCAATATTATAGTGGTTCCCAAATACATAGATGAGAATCATTTGACTAAAAGAAAAGAAAAACATCGGAGAGATATTTATTTTTAACTTAATCTTGGGTGTATGTGTGTTGGGGTGGTCTGATCAAGTGGATGGGATGAGCAGGGAAAAAGAAAATAGGGTCAACTAAACTACAATATCGAAACAAAGACAAAGATATATTTATCTACGTTATTGCGATTTCCTAATATTCTTAGGTGGGTTGATGTTGGTGGGGTGGAGTCTGCAAAATTCAATTTCCATGTAGAATTATCAATAACTAGTTGAGTGCAAGATTATTTTAGATTGTTAACATTTGTTTCCAAAGTTTGTCATATTATAACCTTTTGGAAAGTGCCAGCAGGCAAATGAACCAAGAATATACATGCCAGTTGGCATACTCGCTTTTCCTTAACTTGATCACTTCATTATAGACAATTGGGGAGTACCGGAAGGCACACATTTGCCCAAATACAAATTATTCGAGGATGCCAGCAGCCAACCTCCCAACAATTTTCAACAAAGCACAACATCATCATTCAAATTGTATCAGCTTGACATTTATTCCTCCGAACTGACCTACATCAAATCAATGGAGGATATCAACAGGTACTCTCCAACAATTTCCAACAAAGCCAGACTTCATCGATCAAGTTAGATTTGAATCACCAAGAGGAACGATCGAAGGATATATAGCAGGCACATGCTCTTTTAATTAATGACCGAGTGCTATAATATTTTCCAAAGTTAACATTTGTTCCCACAAATTAGCCCTGCAACAAATTATTGGAGGATGCCAGCAGACACCCCTCAGCAATTCCCAACAGTGCAAAACTTCATCGAACAAATTTTATTTGCTTTTGGATCATCACGAGGAATGAACAAGGAATGTGAAACCTGCAGCAGGCATTCTCATTTTCCTTTAACATGTCATTTGCTTGACTATTTTTCATAGTTAACATTTGTTCCTCTAAATTTGCCCTATTACAAATTACTGGAGTACGCCAGCAGACACCAAGACAAATGAAGAAATAATATAGAAACCACTGCAGACATACTCACTTTTTTAACTGAGTGTTAGATTATTTCCTCCAATTGCCCTATTACAAATTATTGGAGGATGCCCACAGGCATCCTCCAATAATTTCCAGTAGAGCCAAACTTCATCGGTCAAATTTTATTAGCTTTGCTTTACCTTGAGTAATGAACGAAAAATATAAGAACTATAGCAGGCACATTCACCTTTCATTAACTGATGGAGTGCTAAATTATATTTGAAAGCTAAGATTTGTTTCTCCAATTTTGTTCTTTTACAAATGCCAGGAGGATGCCAGCCGGCACCCTCCAGCAATTTCCAACAAAGCAAAACTCCATCGATCGAATTTTAATAGATTTTGGTTCACCATGAGAAATGAACAAGGAATATGAAAACTACTGCAGGCATACTCACATTCCTCTAACTGGTTGAGTTCTAGAATATTTTGAATGTCAACATATTTTTGGAAGTCAATATATGTTCCTCCAAATTTTGCCCGACTACAAATTATTGGGGAGGATGCCAACAAACACCCTCCAATAATTTCTAACAAATCAAAGCTTCATCACTTTTTATTAACACGCTTTTGGTTCCCCATGAAGAATGAACAGAGAATACGGAAACTACAGCAGACTTTATCATTTTTCTTAACTGACCGAGTGCTAGATTATTTCATCCAAATTACCGTTACAAATCATTAGAGGATGCCAACAGACATCCTCCAATAATTTCCAACAGAGCCAAGCTTCATCGATCAAATTTTATTGGCTTTGGTTCACCATAAGGAATGAATAAAAAATCTGAAAACTGCAGTCGGTGCACTCACTTTTCATTAACTGGTTAAGATTGAATTCTTCGACTGAATTTATTAGCTTTTGGTTCATCATGAGAAATGAACTAGGAGTATGAAAACTACAGTAGGCGTACTCACTTTCCTTTAACTCGTTGAGTTCTAGTATATTTCGATTATCAACATTTTTTCCTCGAAATTTACCTCTCTACAAATTATTGGAGGATGCTAGCAGACACCCTCGCACTTTTCATTAACTGATTTAGTGCCAGATTATTTCTGAAAGTTAAAGTTTGTTCCTCCAAATCTGTTTTGTTACAAATTACTGGATGATGCCAGCAGACACCCTCCAGCAATTTCCAACAAAGCAGAAATTCATCGATCAACTTTTATATACAAAGAATATGAAAACTACAGCAGGCACATTCACTTAAGAATTAAATGCAATTTTTATAATCTTTATTGGAGTATGAACGTGTGGGAAAGGGTACAAATTGTATGAATCCCTTCGGGATTCATACATAATTTGTACCCATTCCCACACGTTCATACTCCAATAAAGATTATAAAAATTGCATTCAATTCTTATAATTACATTCCGCAACTTTTTAAACTACTTTTTACCAAACAACAAAGCAGAAAGACGAAATAAAACATGTACGAACGAACGAAGCGGAAAACCACCCTCACACAAAAGAAAAACTGCACAACTCTGATTTTTAATTTTCACAACTTTAGAAATAGATACGAGTATTTTAGTAACGGGCTTTATGCCACAGTTGGGAAATGTCACCAAAGAAACAGCAGCGGAGTTGATAACTGCGAGAGGCGCTAAACGTTAAAAACCCGCCCAAACACCGCCCGAATTACATTCTGTCAACTGCGCTCTACCGTAAATGCGGGTCAAAGTTCGACCAAATGTATTCATTGGAAAATGAATTACATTTGGTCATGACGTTTTCATCCAGCTGACCAATGGAAATTGATTATTTGGACCCAAAACGTATAACTATATTAACAATGTAATTATATTTCTTCAATTGAGTGAGTACTAGATTATTTTAGTCAACATTTGTTCCTACAGATTTGCCCTATTACAAATTATTGGAGACTGCCTGCAAACACCCTCCGACAGTTTCCAACACATCAAGCCTTCATCAGTCACTCTGTATAAGCTTTGGGTCACCATAATTAACGAACAAATAATATGGATGCTGCAGCAAGTATACTCATTAGTGTTTGTTTAACCTGAGGGATACACAATGAATACGGAGACTACAGCAGGCACACTCACGTTTTGTTAACTGACTGAGTGCTTGATTAATTTTTAATTGCCAACAGGCACCCTCCAACAATTTTCAACAAAGCCAAACTTCATCGATCATATTTTATTAGCTTTAATCCACCACGAAGAAAGAACTAAATATATGAACACTTCTTAAATTATTACCTCCAAATTGACCCTTTACAAAATATTGGAGGATGCCAACAGATTGAGTGCTAGATTATATTTGAAAGTTAAATATTTGTTTCTCCAAATTTGCTTTATTACTATTAAAAATCCAAATTCATTCAAACTATTCTTTACATATTCACTCACTTTTAAAGCGACGTTTTTGTCCATGTGACCTCCCATACCTTCGTCCAAAAACATTAATACTTTGTAACCTTTAGATCTCCATACCTGGACTAAAACCCTCATAACCTTAGAAAAAATGAAACCAGATGTTGATAAGCCAAAAGGTAAGGAAATGAAAACATAATTCTTCACTTCGTTCCCACTCGACCACTGAAAACCTAAATATTTCTTATGATCCTCAAAAATGTTAAAGTGGTGATACGCCCCCTTTAAATCAAAACAGAATAAATAGGTCCCTGTACAAAAAAGTTATTTGGCTACATTTAAATCTTCGTATTTGAATTTAAATTTCATCAAACAAGGGTTAATGTATCTACAGTCCAGCACAAGCCTTTGCTTGCCATTTTTGTTTATTGCAACGGTCAGGGGGTTAATTACATAAGGTTTATTACAAACTTGAGATATGCACCCCTTTTTTAAAAGATTGGAAATTTCTTCTTCTACAAATTTGGCATTGTCTTTTTTTTCTTATTCTTTCCTTCTGCCCTTGCTTCCGCTTTGTAGATCTTTTTTTCATCTTCAGAGTGGCTAGCCAATGGGTTAGCCTCATACTCGTTCCCGACCTTCCATCCCAATTCTAAAATGTCCGCAAGCTTCATCATTTTTTGTCTGTGATTAATTAATTCTTTACCTTCAGTGGCTTTGGTCCTGGCTTTCTTTGCATCTTCATCACGGACTTAAATCAAAGACGTTCCAATGTCATTAAACTTTTCTTTGACACGTGAATTGAACTTGAACTGTTCTTCACAACTTTTTCGCTTGAAAACATGGCCGCCATATAACCTGTTCACTTCAAACTTCTCGCTTTGACTTTCCGATATAGCTATCTGAGATTATGTCACTTTCTTCTCAAAATATTCAAACTTTGAAGAAATAACTTTATCCAAACCAGTTAGAATTTCATTTTGTTTTTTCAGCCATAACAGCGTTTATGCACTGTGAAACACATTGCTGAATTTGATCTCTGTCCATCTTGCAAGCGCGAAAGTTGACCGTTCGTGATCGCGGACTCGCAGAACTGATTTTCTATACAATCACTGACCATGACCAGAATTGAACACGAAGTCACGTGACTCAACTTTACGTTGACCCTACAACCAACAATTACCTTTAACCGCCAAGACAACAGTTTCATGCTATTCTGCGAAACGCAAGAAACTGTAATTCTTAACAAATTGATTGCTAGATTATTTCATCCCAATTGACCTGTAACAGTTCATCGGGGGATGGCAACAGACATTCTCCGATAATTTCCAACAGAGCCAAGCTTCATCGATCAAATTTTATTAGCTTTAGTTCATCATGAGGAATGAACGAAAATATGAAAACTACAACAGGAATACTCACTTTTCATAAACTGGTTAAGTGCTAGACTATATTGAAAGTTAAAGTTTGTTCCTCTAAATCTGTTATATTACATACAGATTATCACCACAGTGTGTGTCTCCGGGAATTCAGATCAACTCGAGTTGTAGAAAGAGAATAGTATTTCGACGAGCGCGTTAGGGCGAGTCGAAATGCGATTCTGTGCCTACAACGAGACTTGATCAGAATTTCCGGGGACACACACTGCGGTGGTGATACATTTATCTCACAATATTGACCACAAAATGTGTTATAAAACTATTTTAAGAGGAACTTTTTCATTTGCCTTATCGATGGAAAGATTCAAATTGAAAAATTGAATAGCGTTCATTGATCTCCATACTGAGGTCAGTGACGATGTTACACTTCAGAGAAAATTACGTCACTGGGATTCACTTTACTGAATACTGTCTTGCGAAGTGGAGCAACTGTGTTGTTTTGTCAACGTGAATTTGGTTGTTACTTTTGTAAAAATTACTGGTGAATTAAATATCCCTCTTGGTGTAAAGGTTTATTATATTTTAAAATATGCCGTTCATCGTTTATTGAGGTGGAGTTTTCCACATTTCATAGCGAAAGCTAATCCTTTAACTTCAAGAGAGAAGCCTCAACTCGAGCGTTCAGGAAAACCCCTTTAAGAGGCTACAAACCAGCCCAAGATGCCGAAAAGTGCGTATAATTTAACTATTCGTTGAGTTAACTTCCCCAGTGACATTTTAGCATGCCGTGCATAATAAATACATTACAGGGCGTTCAGTTGGCAGATATAGTGTCATACACGGCTCAGAGAAAACAATATTAGGTTCGGCTTCGCCTCACCTAATATTGTTTTCTCTGAAGGGAAAAACGCGAAGCGATCGAAAAATGATATTAATGCCGTTGTTTTGGCAACAGCAGAATCACGCGCTTGTATCAGGGGCCCTTGATACGGATTCGGAACAAGGGCCCAGATACATTAAACTTTAGTTGTGTAACAGTGCAAAAACGCCCCGATTGTGAGATAAAAATTATTGGAGTATGCCAGCAGACACCCTTCAGCAATTTCTAACAAAGTTCATCGATCAAATTTTATGAACAAAGAATATGAAAAATACAGCCGGCACATTCACCTTTCATTTACTGATTGAGTGCTAGATTATTTTTGATAGTCAACATTTATTCCTACAAATGTTCCCTATTACAAATTATTGATAGATGCCAGCAAACGCCCTCCAACAATTTCCAACACATCAAGGCTTTATCAATCACTTTGTATTAGCTTTGGTTCACCATGAGCAACGAACAAATAATATGGATAATGCAGCAGGTATCCTTTTTTTTTTATTTTTTTTTTTTATTAGGGTTTAACGACACATTAACAGCCAGGGTCATATCATGTCGGTGACAGTTTTACTGGTGGAGGAAGCCGGAGTACCCGGAGAGAACCACCGAGCAACGACGAGCAGCTGTCAGCTCTCCAACATCGTAACTCTGAAATCTGCACCGCGGCACAGGCAGGGTTAGATTGGTTGAAGACATGCGCACCATCGACGTGCAGTACGCCTTAGTACACAGCGTCATCGTGCCCCCATGTAGGCAATCGGGGTTAAGTGCCTTGCCCAAGGACACAACGCGGGAGAACGAATCTGTCGCTGAAATGGTCACCCATCCAACTACTAACCGCGCTCGACGTTGCTTAACTTCGGTGATCTGACGAGAACCGGTTACCGCGACGCCACCGCGCCCCCAGGTATCCTTTACAGAATATTGGAGGATGCCAACAGATTGAGTGCGAGATTATATTTGAAAGTTAACCCTCTGCACAATGATGTCAAAGTACCAAAATTTCAAGCATCAACTTTTCATCATAGTTCAACTGAGAATTTAACCAATTCAGTCTTGTTTGACAGAGCTCAGCGAGCTCTGTCAAACAAGACTGAATTGGTTGAATTTCTAGTTGCATTGCGGGAAATATTTGCAGGTTGAAATTTTGACATTTAGACATCAGAGTGCAGAGGGTTAACATTTGTTTCTCCAAATTTGCTCTATTACAAATTACTGGAGGATGCCAACAGACACCCTCCAGTAATTTCTAACAAATCAAAACTTCATCGCTTAAATTTTATTAGCTTTTGGTTCACCATGAGAAACGAACTAGGATTATGAAAACTACAGCAGGCATGCTCACTTTCCTTTAACTGGTTGAGTGCTAGAATATTTCGATTGTCAACATTTGTTCCTCGAAATTTGCCTCCCTATACATTACTGGGGGATGCCAGCAACAGACACCCTCCAACAATTTCTAATGAAGCAAAACGTCCATCGTTCAAATTGTAACAGACTTTGATTCAACATGAGGAGTGAATAAAGAATATGAAAACTAAGGGAGGCACATTCACGTTTCAATATTACAAATTATTGGAGTATGCCAGTAGACACCAGGAATAATGAACTAATGATATAAAAACTAGAGCAGATATATTCATGTCTCCTAACTGATTGAGTGCAAGATTATTTCCTCCAAATTGCCCCGTTACAAATTATTGGGGGATGCCATAATTTTTAATTGCCAATGGCACCCTCCAACAATTTCCAACAGAGCCAAACTTCATCGATCAAATTTTAATATCTTTAATTCACCATGAAGAAAGAACGAAAGATGCGAAAACTTTTTAAATTTCGATTGTCAACATTTGTTCCGTGAAACATGCCTCCCTACAAATTATTGGAGGATGCCAGCAGACACCTCACTTTCCATTAACTGATTTAGTGCCAGATTATTTTTGAAAGTTAGAGTTTATTCCTCCAAATCTGTTCTTTTACAAATTACTGGATGCAGCCAGCAGACACCCTCCAGCGATTTCTAACAAGGAAGAAATTCATCGATCAACTTTTGTACAAAGAATATGAAAACTATAGCAGGCACATTCCCTTTCCTTTAACTGACTGAGTGCAAGATTATTTTTGATAGTCAATGTAACAGGTATACTTATTATTGTGTGTTTTCCCTGAGGAATAAACTATGAAAACGGAGATAACAGCAAGCACACTCACGTTTTGTTACCTGATTGATTGCTTGATTGTTTTGTTTAATTGCCAACAGGCATCCTCCAAAATTTCCTACAAAGCCAAACTTCATTGATCAAATTTTATTAGCTCTAATTCATCATGAAGAACGAACGATACGAAAACGTTTTAACCCTTTACGCAACGCAGACGATATCAAAATTTATGATTTTAATATTTGTTTATTCAAATTTTTCAAAAAATATTCAACGGAACCATATCATGTGACCCCTCATTGGAACGAGCTCTTCTCTTCTCTTAGTACAATTCCACGACTTCCGTTAACCAGAGTGCAAGGCAGTCATCAAGTCATTCTTTTGAGTCCGCCAACATAGGAGTTATGTGAGCAGCAGGGAGGAAGGATTCTTACCCGAATAAGAAGACGGGAGGGCCTCCATGTAAACAGTTGCAGTAGGTATAATAAGAAAGGAAATTTACTATAAAATTTGTATTTTTTATCAACCTACCTTACAATTGTTTTAGTATGGAGGGAATCACATAACCAAACCACACATACCTCAATTGCACTGGAACCGTGGACAGAGGAAGAGGTCCCTAGGCCGATCAAACCATAGCATCACAGACATTAGTAAAAGACATTGAGAGATGAGGCGTATGGTGATGTGCGACGCACAGACAGAAAGGGCAGTAACAGCACGGAGCTGGAACTGACCTTGTAAGAAGCTGAATGGCTGGGATAGACAACAGCCTGAGCAGAAGAAAGAGGGCCCGTAGAACAAAGGGTCTCTGCCTGCCCCTGCAACTGTCGCAGAGAAGTGGAGAAAGTAGTATTTCTCCAGTAGGCTGCCAGCATAACACCCGACAACATGACGCAGTTAGTATAAGCCCCGAGAGGTAGAAAATACAAGCACCTCGTGGCAGAAAAACGATTGGTAATACAATCGCCAGTCGCTAGACGAGCGGAAGCTGCACGAATAGCAAGACAGATCCATCGAGAAATGGATTCAGGAGAGATCTTCTGTCGACCAGAAACAAGGGACAGAAAATCGATCCTACCATTCCAAATGAACAGAGCAAAGGGTGTTAAGGAAGAGTCCCGATACAGATAGAAGTCGGAGTAGTTTCCGGTACCTGATTCCTGGCCAGAAAGGAGCAATCACTGGGAAAACATAACACTTGTGGGAGAGCTCCAGAAAAAAGGCCAGGTCAACCGAGAGGGAGTGAAGCTCACTAACCCGTCTGGTTGAAGCAAAAGCCATCAGAAACTCCACAGTCTGTGTGATCGAAGGAGTGACAGAAGCAACAGAGTGATCCGCACACCATCGACAGAAGACCTTCCACTTAGCCGCAGAGGCTATACCAGTGGAGTGAGTGCATCCTTGAAGAAAAGCAACTCCACTGCTCGTCTCGGAAAAAAAACACTACAGAGGAGAAAGGACCTGACAAAAGAAATGCGCGAAGGCACAAAGAAGTCGGGTCGACGGGAAACCCCCTCGGTCGACCTTGGCAAAGAAAGTCGCGACATAGAGGGAGACGTGCCGGAACCGCCGCTAACAGAGAGTGGAGCAGATTGACCCACACCCACTGCGGCGACAGGGGTGCGATCGAAAGGATTCGACAACTGTAGGTTCGTATCTGGGCTAGAACCTGAGGCAGAATCGGAACCAGCAGGAAGGCGTAGCCGACAAGACCGTTCCAAAGGAGGGACAGAGCGTCCACGGCGAAAGCCAGAGCATCTGGACACGGAGACACGAAAGTGTCCACCTGATTGTTCCAACGAGTCGCAAATAGATCGATGTGGGGATGACCCCAGTGATCGCAAAAAGTCTGGAACACCGCCATGTGGAGCATCCACTCGGAAAAGAACCTGCCCCGTCGGGACAGGGAGTCGGCTAGGGCGTTCAGACGACCGGGAAAGTGACGAACCACCACTCCGGCGTTGACATCTTGAGCGAGCAGTAGAATATCCTGAACCAATTCGTACATGAGAACATAGTGCGTGCCGACCTGGTTCCGAATGTAAACAACCACCGTCGAATTATCGGACAACAGAAGGATCTGACAATTCGAAAGGCGGGGGATCTACTGCCGGAAACTCAGAAGAAGAGCAAGAAGCTCCTTCTGGTTGACGTGAAGACCTGCTACATCCTGGTCCCATGACCCGTGAAGGAAAAGACCTAGAGGATCCAACGTCACACCCCATCCGAGATCGCTGGCGACTGCCGTCGGAACACGATCGGACATGGGGAAGTCCAACTAAACTCCCTGCATAATCCACTGAACATCGGTCAGGGGGGAAGGTGACGAGGAAGAGACTCTGGTAACTGAAGCACCAGAACCAGAGGATCGACAATCTGCCTCCAACGACTGAGCAAAAGTGTTGGAGAGGTCTGACATGCAGCCGACCTAGAGGAATGAGATCCGTCACCGAACCGCTGAGACCGAGCAGCCGGGGAAGACTCCGAGCTGTTGCACACGTAGACTGGGACAGAGTCAGGGCAAAAGGCTGAGAAAACCACAGTCCTTGCCTGGGAAAACCGCCACCGTATCCAGCTGAGTACGGAAGTCCATCCCAGATGACAAAACAACGGAGAAGGGACCAGGTCCGACTTCTCCCCGTTGACTCTGAACCCGAGTGACGTGAGTAGGCTCAACAGTGTGATGATATCAGACTCCAGAAAGGCAGCAATGGAATGTCTTTAGAGGATATCAACTAGATAAGCCGAATAAGACACCCTGGACTGTGTGCGATGTAAGACTAACACATGCGACATCAGATGAGTGAAGGCCCAAGGATCCAGGTCGAGGACAAAGGGCGTGGCATTGAACTGGAAAACATCTTGGAGAGTGGAGCGGCGAAACGACTAGAAAGCCTCCATGCTGAACGGAGGACCTATGATAGACTGCGTCAGGATACTCAGATCGATAAACTGTCGGCCGTCCTTCTTCGGCACCAAGAACAGGCGGGAATACTGGCCACTGAAAGAAAGTTCTTGATGACCTCGATCGCCCCCTTTTACAGGAGATTGCCTATCTCCGTGATCAAAAGTTTCCAACGTGTAACGCTGAAAGGGACTCATGTTGGAAGAGGCACTCTCGACCGAGTGGAATGCCTCAACCTGGGACAAAATCGAGGTGACGACTGCCGACGCCTACCCTTACCCTGTGAGTGAGTAGAAGTGGCGGCAGGATGATCAGCCCTTAGCTTCGCAGAGAAAGCAGAAGGTTACTAGTTAGGCTTTGGACGGCCCCTGCCTCCAACAGAAGGCTGATAAAGCTGACTGAGTAGCAGCAGATCAATGGAATGACAAAGGGAGTCATCCCGGACCGTCGCCACGGAACCACGGAATAGTCGCGGACCCGCCGATAGAGGCAGAGCGAAGAGCAGCGCACTGCCCCTCAAGAAGGGAACGTCTTGTGTCCAGCACAGCGTCCCTGCAAACTAATTCCAAGTTAGCCGTGTTACAGGCATGTGTGTGAGAAGATACACGAGAGCCTTGGACAGCACACACAAAAAACCGGTTTGTCGTCAAACTCATCTGGGAGCAGATAAGCAGCAAAGCAGGGACGACGTGATCAAAGAGAGAAAGCATTCCAGCATCTCTCCTGATAAGCCCAACATGGACTCCAGAGTCTCCATATGAAAAATGGCCGGCTTGGGAGTTGGAGTCCTGATCCAAGACCGTCAAAGTCTGGCAGACTGACGGATTGGCGAAATCGTAGGAACGATAACGCACCGGAGGCAAAAAAGTGTCAACCCTGATGAAGAACGACGTCTTCATAGCCTTGGAACTCAGCTTAGAGTCCAAAGCTGTAACTGCTTCAACCACCTGTACCGACAGGCACGGTCGAAGGAGCCCAGAAGCCGGTTGCTCCACAGGCTGTAGGCGCGCGACCGATGATCGCGGTCGGGCTGACACTGTCGGCTGGTGTGACGGTTTGAGACCCGGAAGGAGCCCAAACACAAAGTCAAGAGCTGCCCCCAAGTCAGAAGACTATTGGCTCTCAACGTCAGAAATGTCGGACTCATCCCATAAGTCGGAAGACACATAGCCCATCATGGGCAAACCAGCCGACGCCTCCCATGGTGTAGGCACACCAGGGGGATCAGAAATCGGCCAGTTTCCAATCCCGGGAGACGGCGCCACAGGGGGTGCCCGGAAACCTCGCTGGAAGCAACGGAAAAAAAGACTCTTGGACAGAACCTAAGTGAGCAAGGAGAGGGCCTCCGTAAGCTCACTGACTATGTCGGAACGGTACGACGTGGAAACGAACCGACAAAGTGGCTTCACTCCTGACCCATTTACCAGCGAAGGGTCACGATCCTCAAATACACCCGACGAGGGGCGACGGGCTGCAGCCGAAAACATCTGAAGGCAGATGTGCATTGGGGTATCACATACCCCGAGGATCAACAAAGCGGAAACTCATGAGAGTCGCCGCGGACCTCTGCGGGACAGAAAGTCCAGGCTGCACAAAAGGCGTTGGTCACGCAAAACTGGCCATCGGACCAGCGTGCGTGGACGGAAACGCCACGGAGCTCTTGGTGAGGTACTCGACGGCTGAGAGACCACAGTAAAGGGTTTTTGGCCGGCAGCCCCTTCCAACTTCCCAAAGTTGAAGTCAGGGAAGTCTGAGGCCAATACTCCAAGTCTACACCACCAGACATCTCTGCAGACCCCTGCAGAGATAAAACTGCTGTGCTCAACGGCGACGAGGACACAACAGGGGGCTCGGTCGGCAGCCACTTCCGACTTCGCCAAGTTGCAGTCAGGGAAGGCTGAGGCCGATACCCCATTTACTACACTACCACACACCTCTGCAGACCCCTGCAGGGATAAAACTGCTGTGCTCAACGGCTGAGAAGACACAGCATGGGGTTCGGTCGGCAGCCACTTCGCCGAGTTGAAGTCAGGGAAGGCTGAAGCCGAAACCCCACATCCACACTACAGACATCACTGCAGACCCCTGCAGGGACAAGCCGAGGCCGGCTAAAACGGTGACCGATGACGTTGTAGACGGAACAACAGTAGCAGCAGATACGATTGGAGCTGTTGAAACTGGCGGAAAATGGGAGAGAGCAACCTAGCTCGGCCTCCGAAGGAGGAGTCACAACCCTAGTGACAGCCTTAGATGTCGACTGGAGAGGGCGCATAGTCCCGGAACCAAGCACCTCTTCACCAGACATCTAACAGCTCCCGCAGTATCCACCACGGTAAAAAAACTGCACATCCCCCACGGAGGGGGAATAACTCTCACCAGACGTGATCGTGTCGGGAGGCCCCGTAACAACATCGTTCCCTACCACCCGCGGGTGCGGAGGAGCTGCACATCCCCCACGGAGGGGGTATAACTCTCACCAGACGTGGTCGTGTCGGGAAGCCCCGAAACGACAGCGTCCCCCACCCCGGCGGGTGCGGGAGGGGCTGCACATCCCCAAGGAGGGGGTATAACTCTCACCAGACGTGGTCGTGTCGACAGCGCCCCCCCCCCCCCCCCCCCCAGCGAGTGCAGGAAGAACAGCCACGAGAACGCGCCAAAAGCGAGGGCAAAAGGCATTGCCCTAACGGAACCGAACTGGACATAACAGAGGTGAGAGCAGTAGAAGAAAAACGTGAACTCAACAGATACAGAAAGTAGAACACCCCTAACTACGAGAGAAAGGTGGCAGAAAAAAGAACCGGTGGGTACACAACAGAACCCAGACGGCCGACAGGGACCTAAAAAACAGAAATTCAGCCCTCAACAGAGTGAAGAAATCCTGTCCACACAGTCCCTCAGTGACACCTAACTCCAATAATAATATTAAAATTTATCAACCGAAAAAATTTAATGTCCGAACCGCACGGAACGATTTCGAAAATCACGCGCGACATCGGAACATATATATAAAATAATAACGAGAATATACAAAACACAGTCCTGTTATTATACGATCTTCAGATCCATAATTCCAGTCACAGGAAAACATTATCAACGAGTTGAATCAGCACTGTTTCGTAATGCAAAATGGGGACACGTCCTTCACGTGCAGCGGACAAAAGCCTTGCACTCTGGTTAACGGAAGTCGTGGAATTGTACTGAGAGAAGAGCTTCCCCTACTGGGTGTGCGCCGATGGCGCTCGACCCAGTTTGGGCTTATTGTTTCGTGGTGTTTTTTACACCACTTTTCTTTCCCAAATCTCTTGGGAAAGATTAAAATAGAGAGTATTTTATCCGAGTTAGGGTCTCCCACTGTAGTACAAGCCTGTAGTAAACAATTTCGGTAGGTATAATAAGAAAGGAAATTTACTATAAAATATGATATTTCTTAACTAATGGAGTGCTAGAATATTTCCTCCAAATTACCCTGTTACAAGTTATTGGAGGATGACAATAGACATTATGAAATAATTTCCAACATAGCCAAGCTTCATCGATCAAATTTTATAAGCTTTAATTCACCGTGAAGAAAGAACGAAAGATATGAAAACTACAGCAGGTACACTCATTTTTCATTAACTGATTAAATACTAGACTATTTTTGAAAGTTATATTTGTTCCTCCAAATCTGTTCTATTACAAATTACTGGAGGATGCCAGCAGGCACCCTCCGGCAATTCCCAAAGAGCTGAAGTTCATCAATCATATTTTATGTACAAAGAATATGAAAACTACAGCAGGTACATTCACTTTCCATTAACTGATTGAGTTCTAGATTATTTTTGATAGTCACCATTTGTTCCTACAAATTTGCCCTGTTACAAATTATTGGCGGATGCCATCAGACACCCGCCAATAATTTCTAACAAAACAAAACTTCATTGATTGAATTTTATAAGCTTTTGGTTTACCCTGAGGAATGAACAATGAATATGGAGACTACAGCAGGCATACTCACGTGTTGTTAACTGATTGAGTGACTGATTATTTTTAATTGTCAACACATATTCCCCCAAATTGCCATATTACAAATTATTGGATGCCAACAGTACCCCCAACAATTTTCAACAAAGCAAAAACTTATTCAATCAAATTTTAAATTTGTTTAAAAATATCACACCAACAAATATATACTTATCAGTTCAATATTCTTCACAAGTATATCATGTTTATCCTTTATCTTGGATATATATCAGAGTCCGGTACCTCCCAATTCCTTTTCTAGATTTTGTACTTCCTGGGGTGTAGACAAACGCCGAACAGTCTCATCCTTTAATTTCACAAATAGACTACCGTCATGGGTTCAAGTCTGAATAAGTTTCTTGTCTTTCACAAGACCACGACATCTCCTGGCCAGATATGATTTTGTTGACGTAAGATGTTCATTCACAAAAACACGACCTGTATTATGGGCCGCCTTCGGTTTTCTTCGAGCCCTGTAGCACTTGTCGCGAACCCTGTAGACGGTAAACTAAACTAAAATTGTTCTTGGTTCGCTCTTTCCAGGAGCCCGCGCCAGATCGATGACTTCGCTCAATCTCACAGACATCAAGAGGCACTTCCATTTTGCCTGTTAACTTATTAAATCGTTTGTGCTCTCCCCGTTAGATTCCGGAATTCCGGATACTCTGAGGCTATTCCTCATCCCATATTGTTTGAGGTCATTAAGTTCATTTTCTAATCGGGTTATTATGCCATCCTTTGTTTTATTCTCGCTCTCGAGCTCTTTCACTCTGTTCGTGAACTCGAATAACTGTTCAGTAATTGTCGTTGCAATGAGGTTTTTGAAAACTAACAGTACGTTTGGATCAGGCATGTCAGGCATGTTACTGCAGTCATTCCCTTCTGCGATACTGTTATCAACACTGGTGTTAATACTGGTATCAGCCTCATATATTGATAAGTAGAACACAGATTCCGACAAATAATCCTTTTCTTTTTCAAAGAGTGCAGAGCTGATATACTGTCACTTGATGAACGCCTTCGCTTATCTCTCTCTCCTTCCTTATCTTTTTTTATCCAAGTCTTCTTTCTTCTTCCATGAATTATCCGTACAATGGAGGTGGTGTGGAGCACGGATTTTGACGTGACAATTGGAGATTAAATATTTGCGTCAGCACAGCTTGCCATAATGCCATAAAATTTTGAGGTGCCTCATACAAAGTAACACACAGGTAGCTTCCCATAAACATATTCAAGCTATTTCCCGAAAACAGACATAACCCATCGCTCCAAAGACCGTTATTCATTTTTTTATTAAAGAGAAAGCCAGAGACAAAAAACAAACTCAACTACCCGCCATAATGATCACGTGACGTGGTTCATTTTTTTTTTCTGGAGGATGGAGAATGTACAAGAACTTCAATTTATACGGTGCGAACTGGTCGCTCTGTTTAAATTTCGTACTTTATAAACTGAAACTTAAGTGGAACTCGGATTGACTGTGCGTTAGGCTATCGCTTGTGGACATTGTTCTGCACTGGCCAAGGGAATGCATTTTTGTGCAATAGTTAACCTTCCGGGGCATTCGACCGTTTAGAGTAACTGGGGAATTCCATTCTTCAAATTGCAATTTCTGAATGAACTCTGCATTACTGACTAGGTAAGTTAGTTTACGCTTTCCTACTTTTTTCATTACAAAGTTTCTGACTTGAAATTTAGCCTGTTGATTTTATCTCAAGCCTTGATAACCTTTGTTTGAAATGGACTGCACTCACAATGGAGCCGGCTTTATGTTGTCCACACTCCACATTTACTACATTCGAAGCGAAAAACAACAGGCACCCGAAAATTCACAGACACATGGAGAGGGTGGGGGCGGGGTGGGTGGTTAAAGGACCGGACAAAAATCCGTAAATGACTAAAAATTCCATTTTCCCTCCTCATAAAATCAACAAGTTCTTTGCTTGTTTTGCCATTTATTTTCCGTTATATGGCCAAGCAGGCCACTTAAAACACATAAACTGTCAAATCAGGGTGTCGGTAAGCCCAGATCCATATAAATTCCATGCTGGTCCCATCACTAATGCTGTCAACATGGTTATAGAGAAATGGTTTACAAATTCGCATCAGACAAATTGAAATACATGGAAAGTATTTTTATCTATCAATTTGAAACTACGTGAAATTGTAATTTAATCAGTCTGATTTAGTGTGCAATAATGTTTTTTTGGATGTACAGGCATGGGCTACTACTGCATGTTAACTGAAGGAGAAAATAGTCCAAAATAATTTCAGAAAGCTTATATAAACAAAAATCACAACACTACCTGGTGCCACTGTTATAAAACAATAGAACAAAACAGCTATCTCCCGCAACCCATTTACCCCCACCCCCATGTTTAGTTGACTTTCTTTGCTAACTCTATTAGCTCCAAAATGAGGAATAAAGAGTATTTTCTATTTAGTAGAATTACTAAATAATCTTGTACAAACTGAGGTCTCAGGGAATGTATTACCTAAGACTTACAATTTGATTATATTTTATTTTCATTTCTCCATTCAAACTCATTTGAACTATCTTTCTTGCAGCCCCAGAGGTTTATTAAAATGCTGGAATAGTCAGTGGAATGTTCTTCTGAAATATTAGGAAATGAAACAGTTCCCGGTTAGAAAGGGGTAGGTCTGCATTTTGTGCTTTTTTCACAGATTTTCGGGGTGTGTCAGTCCACCAAAATGTCCCGAAAAAACAAATAATAAGATTACAGGCAGCAAGCGGTGGGTTTCTGAGGGGCAGACATGTTTTAATCCCTGTGTGTGCAATTTTTTTCCATCCCCACCCATAACAGTCTTTTGTTGTCACCATAATTATACACCCTTACATTCTAAAGAGGCGGGATTGGGGTCGGGATTATTCTCACAATGTTGGCTTCAACTTTTTTTGTTGATAATATTTTTAAAGACTGGTTGAAATTTCCATTATTTTGTACAACTTCACTAATTTGTTATCTTAACTTTTCTAACGTTTATCAATAGTTTTTTGTCTTTGTATCTGGTTCAAAACAAAAATAATTCTTTATATGATTGGTCCTATTGCTTACAAGTCAGTCTTAAATTTTGTTTTAAATCAAAATGCAGGTCCTCACCTCGAATTTGCCCTAGTAGTCCATGAAAATGTTCTGCCCATTTTCCTGATATTTGCCAAAAGTATAAAAATAGCCACTTCTTCCCCCCCCCCCCCCCCACCCCACACACCCAACAATTTGCTCTGAAAATACTACTCCTTTTCCGTGTAAACTGCAAAATTAGTTGGCTGTTGGTGGAGGGGGGTGAGAGTGCAGCATCCCCCTCCCTACCTCATACACCCGCGTGGATAATTCATGTAGGTAGCATTCGATTTTAGTTTTGATGCTGAGAGTTAAAGCAAAATAATATGCGAGATTTAATTATATATATCAGCTTTCACATTTAGCGCATCGCTCCGAACGCTCGCAACGCATCTAGTGCGCTACGGTCTTAAGAAAATCGTCCGCTCGCGTCCAATGTGTTTTCACCTTAAGCCCTTTCAGCCTCCAAATGTACCTGCCCTGTGGTGCCGTAATGCTACCCGCACTGGCAGTTAGGACCTATTGACTACGGATAAGAGGCAGTGTGCATATTCTTCAACACGACTCGTAGTTCCACAGCCCTACATGGTTCATAGTCATCCAGCCCCACACAGCTCAAAGTCACCCAGCTCTACTCAGCTCATAGTCACCCAGCCCAACACGGCTCATAGTCACCCAGCCGTACACGGCTCATAGTCGTCCATCCCTTCAGGGCTCATAGTTACCCAGTCCTACATGGCGCATAGTCACCCAGAACTACACGGCTCACAGTCAACCAGGACTACACGGCTCATAGTCATCCAGCCCTACACGTCTCATAGTTATCCAGGCCTATACGACTCATAGTCACCCAGACCAACACGGCTCACAATCACCCTTCCCTACACGACTCTTAGTCACCCAGCCTTACACAGCCCTTAGTCACCCATCCCTACACGGCTGTAGGATTAAATAATCTCTGACCACTCTGCTCCATGATTGTGCATTGGCGGCCTGCTTTCTAATTACGCAAAAACTTATGTACTTCGAATTGAAAGGGTTAAGAGCTGACACTAACACTTTCGAAACCAGGCCATATATTTTGTTGGGGCTCGGGCTGATAAACCCCGAAATCAGTCCCGTGATAGGCCCTTAAAAACATTGTTGGGACTGAACTCATTGGAATGATTAATAATTTTATTAATATAGGCCCCGACAACACAAAAATAGACCCTGAAAGTCTATTCCATGTGGTCTATTGGTAGGCCTAGAAAGTCCATTCTATACGACTTAATAGTAGGCCCTGAAAGTCCTGGTATACGACCTAATAATAGGACCTGAAAGTCCATTCTATGCGACCTAATAGTTGGCCTACAAGCTCATTCTATGCGACTTAATATTAGGCCCTGAAAATCTTTTCTATGCGACCTAATAGTAGGCGCTGAAAGTCTATTCAATGCGACAAAGTAGTGGACCCTCAAAGTTTATTATATGCGACCTAATAGTTGGCCCTGAAAGTCCATTCTCTGCGACCTAAGAGTAGGCCCTGAATGTCCAGTTTATTGGATCCAGTTAATACCTTGATCTCCTACATTACATTTCCACAACGTGATTAGCAACCGTCCTTTCATTGGCATCTGACATGTCATGCGGACAAACATGCGAGCTCATAAACAACACTCCTCGCACTATAGCTTGCTCAAACATTCGTTTTATTTCAATCGCCATTTTTTTCATCAACTAATTTTCACGACATTCTATTTGCCACTTTTCGGCTCTGTTTAACCCTTTAAAAGCAGACGACACTTGCAAAAACAATTCTTGAATAACTATTTTTTTTCATTTTTTGTCTCCAAAACATAGGTTATGACCCCTCATTGGAACGAGCTCGACGAGCTCGTTCCAACGAGGGGTCATAACCTATGTTTTGGAGACAAAAAATGAAAAAATAATGACAATTAATTAGCGATTTTTGAGAATAGCGCTGGCCGGTTTTGGCCGTTACACTGGGTAAAGGGTTAAGGTTTAATTTTCGGTTCTACTTTTCAGAAGATATTATCAATACGAGAGGGGTTTAGGAGTCGAACAGTTATACCTAAAAACTCAGCATTTACTGATTACTTTATCTGCAGAATTGATGAGTCATATTTGACATGCCGGACAACCAAAAATAGTAGTTTGATGTCCTGTGATTGAACCCTTTTCCGTAAATAGACAACCACTTTGGCGAACCCTGTTAAAGGATATCAATAAAAAAAGAAAACAAATACACGATACAAGACCCAAAATGTTGACCAACAAAGTCGATAAGTAGCTGCCCGCATGCAATTCAAAATATTCTTTTGGGAACATCAGTTCAAAACTGATGAACAATCCTTTATCTTCTGTTTTTACAGTCAGTTTCTGAGACAAGATTATGATAGTAATGGACAACTTAACTCTTTTGGCGCGGATTATCCTGAGAAACAGAATTCTCAGCGCCAAATAATTATCAGGCATTTTACTAAAATACGGTTTATTAGATTAAAGAGTTATAATTGATAAAAGCGTTCTAGGGATCTCATAGAGTGTTTTTTTCAGAATTAGATCATGATTTGTTTTATATATATTTTATGTTTTTATTGCCGTACATTTTAGTAGGATTTTGTGGGGCCATTCTCTACTGATTTCTGTATTTTTGCAGTCAAAATAACACAGTAGGATCTACATTATTAGAGACAATGTGATATAGTCATTTCAAAGCGTAAAAGTGCCAACTGCAACGCATCTGCGTTGCAGTTGGCACCTTTATGCTTTCCAGTAACAATATAACTATTCTTGTATAGAATAAAAATCGTGCACGAAACATTGGAATGCGTTGATGTTTGATTGACAGCACTTGGAGATGGACACACAGTTGTCTAAAATGTCGACTGGAGTTGCCTACCTCGGGCTGGCGTGCTATCGACTTTAGCTGCCTGTCTTAAAGTGTTACAGATGTCGTACTGAAATAGCGTACATGCGACCAAATAACAGAAAAACAAAAACAACTATATATTCGAATCATATGCTGGATAAAGCTCAATTTTTTAATACATCGTTATTTCCCCATTGATAGGATAATGATGTATTGCAACTCACACACACTGTTTTAGTGAAATATTTAACCACGCAGGGATGAATAATGCAGATATACACATGGTGCTTTAGCTGATTCATAATATTTCTTCTGAGACCCACGAATTTTCTTATGTTGAAATAAGACTAAAATCCTTGCGCTCTGATTGGACGAGAGCTCGCTTAATTTGTTGTATGTTTACGGCTCCAGTGGCATATGTTATCGCCTGACGTCACCACGCGAAACATTTGAAAATATGATGACAATGGGAAGAGATTATTTCAAAGTTCATACTGCCTTTAAAATCGTATTTGCCAAGGCCAGTGATCATTCTGTGAATATATACTCACGACCCACTTATATAACAGTCGAGGTTACCCTTCTCTGAGATTGTGTAATGCAATGAGAACGACTGCTGGAGGTGGGTACCTCGAGGTAAACACTTTCTGTGTCTTGATTATCTCCCGTGATATGCTCTTGTGTGAGATTAACTCCATTTTTGACATTCATTAAAGTTACTTCGTATGGACTGGACGTGTCAGTTTAGATTCCAACATATTGGTAATTCGTTAATTTGAACGCAGTGTTGCTGTTACTTTAATGGATCATTGGTAAATTATCAACCAAATTTGCCACACTGGCGTCGCCGTAAAAAGAAGGAAGCGAGGAATGTGTATTCCTTCTTTCTTATTTTATTCACTCACGCGGCATTTCGTGAGAAGAATTCACGACAATTTTTCGTGCTGTCTTTTGTTTGAATAAATGATCACCGTGCAAAGCTGAACAGAGAGGTCCCAGCTTCTCGTTCCTAATTTTGGCCATCATTTCTTCAAACGTTTTCGTGTTGTAATAATAACTACAAATATTTTATCATGGTACGCCTTAACGTTCAAACTGCCACTGCCGAGCTGATACAAAAACTGGAATTTATTGACCTGCATCAGGCCCAAAACTGGTAAATTTCAGAAGAGCCCATGGTTACTTGACACCAGGTGACTTCACGGAACTGACTGGTGTGATGGGTGTAATATCAAAGAAGAAACTTACTTTCTCAAGTTATACTGATCTGCGTGAAGATAAATCCTCCTCTTGGGAGAGTGACCAGGTCAATGTCACACATCGAACAGCTCAAACTCAAACACTCGAGCAGCCAGATCATTCCATCAGGTCTCATTGTGAGAAAGAGATCTTCAAGCAAAACATTTTGGAGAAGCTTAAAACTTTACAGAAAATGTTGCAAACAGTGTTTCATTTGTTTAATAAATAAACAAGCAAGCTGCAACAAGACTGAAAACAACACTGTCAACAAAAGCAATAACGACAATGTTTTATTAAGCTATTTATTTATTTATTTATTTATTTATTTATTTATTTATTTATTTATTGGTGTTTAAGGTCACATATTTCTGCACAATGGCTAACCATGACCGTGACAGTTTTACGGGTGGCCTTAGTACACAGCGTCACCGTGCCCCCACGTGGGCAATGGGGGTGAAGCGTCTTGCCCAAGGACACAACGCGGTTGCCGCAGGTGGGATGCGAACCGAGGACCTCTCGTCTGGCAGCCTGCACCTCTACCAACTGAGCCACCGCGCCCCCGTTTTATTAAGTAAAGGCAGGGGCAGGTCTTGCAGAACCATCAACTAAGAATCTCCTGCTGCCAATAATAAAAAGCCAAGACAAAAATCGAGAAAGAGTCAACAAAAACAGGGAGGTGGAAGCGAAAAACAATTTAACCCCCATACCACAGATCAGCGATCTCGATACGAAAATAGAAAACCACAACGAATCACGGTTGAGTCTTCTGACGATGTATTTTTGTTCGCGTGTTAGCTGTTATACCACCAGGCGATGTGTATAATCCAACCGCAATGGACATAGGGAACAAACAGAGCTCATCTAAAATAAAGCGAAGACCCACAAAGCAACAGAGAGGAGAAAAACTAAATGTCAAAATTTAAGAAAAGGTAAAAGGTTCGATTCATCTGAAGACTTTTCAGAGAATTGCTTGAAAACTCTCCAGCTTAATGGCACCTCTCCTTCAGAAAATAAAGAATTTGAAAAGCTGAAATTATCTCTCCTAGAAAAGAGAAGGAAAAGCAGAATCCAGCACAAAAAGACAAATCCTACAAGGGAGATCGACGAAGTGGCTAAGCGTTGGACTTCTCAACCTTTGGACCGTTCCTACATGGGTACAATCATTAAACCATCAACGCTTTTATCAAATGAGTTTGGATTTGATGACATTTTTAATAATGTTAAAATCATTACTTAAGATATATAGTCAGTGAGTATGTTCACTTCACCAAAGCAACTAATTTAGCCGAGGAGGTCTCGAAATGTCTGTTCTGCTTCTCAGAGAAGCCAGGTCAGGGGAGATGTTAGTGGAATCTCCTGCCAAGACAATTCAATGTCTATCAAAAAAAGACACACCGAACTGAAAGACGGATGGCAGGAACTGTGGGCTTCTCATTTGGAAAGTACACTTCCAAAAATGGCCTGGAGGGATGGTATCGGCAATGAACCCCGTAGTGGCTTGATGTTTAAAGCTGACAACTTAGGATTCATGCAAGAAGTTATTTGATAGCTCAACAAGTGGTGGATTCAGAGATTTAACAGCTCGCATATTACTGCACTGATTTTGCAAATATGGTGACAATGCAATGGATGTCTCACATTATGTGGAAAAAACTTTGTAGCCGGTTCTAGCTGACACAATAACTGTTCCACACCGAAGCACCATTGTCGCTGAATTTGCGGAATAAATGTTACCGACATTGAAAAACAATCTGTCAAAATTCAAATCGGCATCAGCATTTCGTCTGGTTTACGAGGATTTCAGGCATATTAATGTCAGTTTTATAATTCCAAAGTCTGAATTTATTGAAAGATTTCAGCTTGTGTTCTGGTAACAATAATCAGAAAATAAGTTACCTTCATAAAATCGATGCCACATTCTTGAAGCATGCCAATTTTGTATATGCTCCTGGGAAGAGCACAAAAAGTAACGCATGCGTTATACCGCATATTTGAGTTCATTGTGCTTGCGTGAACACTGCAAAACAGTTGCGTTGTCTTAAGTACAATCACAATGACACCTACCTTTTTAACAACTTCTTTCTTTCAACACATTGCACTCGCACACGTCTTTCTCTCAAAACTTGGCATTCTTAATTTTACAACCTCCTGCAGCATATTACTTTCTTCTCTAGTTTATTTTCATAAGCAGAAAAAAACACTTACGTTATATGTACATACATGTAATTTCCAACAACTAAGTTTAGGATGTCACTGCTTTCGGCCTCTATGTATCGCTAGGTGAAGCAGACAGGTTACGTGAAGCCTGTATAAACTAGTGACGGGGATCAGAAGGTTACAGCTTTTGGTCACCGCCCAATCTGATAGTCTAAGAACTATTCTTCTGAATTTGGTAATCAGTCTGAAGTTAATTGTCATTATCGGACAAGAGAAATTATGTTTGTGTACATACATAACGTTTTGCTATTGATATGATTGCAATGAAACAGCCCACGTAGTGAAGCATATTTCCACTCCTCTCTCAACAGCATTTTATGTACAAAACTTGAAAGTTTATTCTAGCAAGCTTCATTTGAATTTTAAAAGTTATTTTGAACCATTTATTTATTTATTTATTGGTGTTTTAAGGTCACATATTTCTGCACAATGGCTAACCATGACCGTGACAGTTGTACGGGTGGAGGAAGCCGGAGTACCTGGAGAGAACCACCGAGCAACGGCGAGAAACTGTCAGCTCCCCAACATACCAACTCCACACAAGTAGGGTTAGCATTGGTTGGAGACACGTGCACCATCGACGTGCTGTACGCCTTAGTACACAGCGTCACCGTGCCCCCACGTGGGCAATTGGGGTGAAGTGTCTTGCCCAAGGACACAACGCGATTGCCGCAGGTGGGATTCGAACCGAGGACCTCTCGGCTTGCAGCCTGCACCTCTACCTACTGAGCCACCGCGCCCCTTTTGAACCATTACTGGTCTTGTTAAAACAGGAAATTATAGTTTAGTTTAACAAAATGGGGAGGAGTGTAGTGAGAACGACTGCTGGGGTAGATATTTCTCCAAGTAAACACTTTCAGTGGCTTGATTATCTCCCGTGATTTGCTCTTGTTTGAGATTAACTCTGTTCTGGACATTCATTAGAGTTACTTCGTACTGACTGGACGTGTCAATTTAGATTCCAGCATATTGGTAATTCTTTAATCTGAACGCTGTTTCTTTAATGGATCACCGGTAAATTAACAACCAAATTTACCACAGAAACCTCGACCTTAATCTGGGTTATTGATTGTTTTGTTGTACAGTGATGTCGTGGGATACACGAAAGGTTTATTTACTAAATTTGTTATCCTTAAAGTTGCCTTGTTCATCGAAGTGCGTTGTTCATTTTTAACGATTTAGGTTTTGGATTATGGATGGGGTATTATTGGAACACATACGTCTTTGTTGAACCTAAGCTCCGAGCCGCAAACCTCAGACCATGTTACCGTCAATTCATCACAATAACTTATAATGTCCTTTATAAAATAGAATTTCCTCGACAGAGCACTATTTCAGGGCCTATGTCCAATAACGCAATTGGAACAAAATACATATTTTACCTCTGAACAACAAGATCAATTCGAAGCGTGGCACATGCCCCCAACTACAATGCACAGACGGGCATATTTCTATTCTAAGCATTTGCATGTGGGGGGGTCATTGTCTTTGTAGCGATTATGAGATTCATGTACACCAATTACAAACGGATGATGACGATCCGATCTTGTCTTTGTTTTGCAGCAGACAATTCCTCACAAGCGAAAATTATGAAGGCCAATAACACCTGTTACGAAGTCTGATGTCAATTTTACCATCCTTATGGGGGGAGACAAAGACCAAACGCCCAATACCAAATTTGGGTAGGATTTCCATGCATTTTCTATGTTTTCCTTCACGGACCCGAATTCCCACAAATCGGAAGTAATTATCATCTCCACATACACACACCTACAAGGCTTGGCGGAGATCGGGCCATCCACTTTGCAGATTATGTGGAGACACACGCAAACAAACCGTTCTCAAATGTATACAAAGAATGAATCCAACAACTGAATCGATGGCAAATAAGTCTGTAAATGTATTTGCGATCGTATGTACTCTGGGATGGGATCTCTTCGAACATTAAGGGTACTTCTAAGACCGACAGGTTCACAATTGCAAAACTGTTCAATTTACAATGGCTTCGTAGAAACACTCCCATATTTAACCGTTTGAACCCCGGTGGGATCTTCCATGGACGTTCCTTGCAAGGAGCTCGAAGAACGCTTAATCAGTATTTAAAGGCAGACCAATTTCTATTTTCAATGTGCTGCCTTAAGACGGCAAGTTGAAAATATTGATTCGTCAACCCAACTTATTAACTTACGGCCATCCTCCTTTCCTTTTCAAATGGGTATTCCAGTTGGAAATGTAGTTAATTATAGTAGCAGTGAATAAGTCAATAAGTCATCTGTAACAAGCAGTGTCGTGTAATGACACTGTTACGTTCCATCTTTCTAAATGACTTGTGATACAGATTTCGCTTAGAGTAATATGAGGAAAATTCTTTAAAACCAGCAACAATTTGTTGATGTTTGCTAACAACATCATTAGTAGGGAGGGGCACAACCCAGTCTGTTCAAATTAAGTCCCTTATGTTCATGTTTGAATTTAACTTAATGCAACATGATGAATATTCTGCAAATGCATCTTCAGATCCGTCAGACAAAATCTTTTGATAGCTCATAGACTAACCCTTGTACCAGGCACCAATCAACTTTTAAAGAAACAAACGTTGTTCAGAGTCTGCTAATTTATTTGAACATCACATGAGATGTCAATGCTCAGTGTTAATCAATAAAGACGCACACAGTTGACGAAAAGTAGGATATATATAGAATATATCCATAGCAGCTTGGTGTACCAAAGTTCACCAGTCGTGGTGAAGTGGTGTAAACCGCGAGCCTTCGGCGCGAGGTTAACACCACTTCACCACGACTGGTGAACATTGGGTACACCAAGCTACTTTGGGTATATTTTATTTATACATGTACCATGATCGTCAGATAATTCAGAGTCGCTATTATTTTTTCTCGTTTTTACTAAGCACCAGACGTATATGCGAACGAATCTGTTTTTGTTTACACGAGCATCGGTAGGCGGTACTTCCCCTGTCAATTTTATCGCCGAAACGAAATGAAAAAAAGAAACTGAGCCGTTTTCGTTTTAATAACATAATAACATACTATTTCTAGTTATTCATGTTTTATTAACATGAGACAATGCATGTTTGTTAATTTTTGGTATCTTATGAGGTAAACCCATTTAAAAACGTAATAAATAATTGCTCCTTCCATTTCACTCTTCGCGAGGCGACGTGCGATAAATTGGGATAAGTTTACATTCAGGTCGACGTCACCAAAGGTCAACGGGGATGTAGTTCTACGTTTGGTGTAAACTTTTACTACTGAAATCCCATTGATAGCGTGTTCATCACGGTTGGTGTGTAAAGCTAACATTTATGTCATAGGCTTTTCATATATAGTAGAATAGGTAATCATGGTATAACAACATACACACCTCGATTTCAAATTTAAAGAATGTGTATGGGCGAAATAGCTGTGTATTGGAATCACAAGAGAATACTTTTTTTTATATAAAAAAACACCTTTTGTACTTTTATATCATTCCAGAGTGCAACGTCTGTAGTTCGGGAATGTTGTAACCTTTCAATTGTCCTTTTAGTGTTCTCAAATCTAATATCACAACCACAACAACACAAGTATGATGACCAGTTCAGCCATTAGCTACAGCTGTGTTTTCCACTTCTATGTATTCGAACTCTAGGTTTCAATGAGTTCCGGTACCGATTGTATAGGTAAGAGAGAACTTGATTACTTGAATACCTCCGTAATCATAAAATATATCACTTCTCTGAGTTTTCTATGGTAAAGCGATGCAATTGAACAGCTTCCGCGCCGAAAGTACTTGACGCGACCTTGTGCTGATGAGGTCAATTGCTGCATAGAATTAAGGAAGCTGTACTAAAATAACTACAGTACGTGGAAAGTGGATTGTAACCAAATCACCCGCGAGGTGGAGTTATCACCCAAAATATCACTCTCAAATTCTTACATATGGATAAAAACACAAGCAATGTTTCAGCTAATGGATCTCCGGTTTTAACCCGGAGGTCCATTGGCTGGAACTTTGCTTGTAATGGTTATGATTTGCAACAAATTTGCAATTATTGCTCGGGTGGAATCTCCACTCTGCGGGCGATTAATGATAATACACTCTCCACGTACTGTACTTGATGAACTTCCTGTATTATATGTTTATCACATCTACCTCCACATTGCTGCAGTAGTTTTCGTATCAATGATTGATCGCCTGAATGGAATGGCTCAACTACTCACATTTGCATCACGCCTGTCAGAAAAGACGTCGGAGTTCAAAATTTCGACCCACGTGTAGATGCATCAGTGGATGGCTCCGCAAATGATGCTATATAGAGGTGCAGATGTCCATATAATGCCATGATAGCCCACGAGAGCTGCCATGCTGCGGCATCTGTACCATGGTGATACGTTGTGTCAGTGTACATGCAGAGTGCATGTTGTTAGGGTAGCGCGTGCTCGGCGGCGAGGTTTGATTACTTAAGGGCGCCTTCTGAGTTTCTCTGTGGGGCGTGGTTTATTTGTCTCCGTGAGGCCATAACCTCAATGAGGGGTGTGTACTGTTGGTGGAATGTTTTTTAGGAGTATATCTAATTACCAGAAACAAGCCAAGGGTAACCAAAAATTACCAACACGTACCTGATTTTACCCAAGTGTACTTTAATTCCACTCTTGTGGGTACCATGCAGTGTGAGTGTGTGTCCTCGAATTAATTTAGAGTAAATCTCATTTGTGCACCTGGCCGACAGATACCTCTTTATCTGGCTCAAATTCTCGTTATCCATCTTTTCCAGCCCTGATATGTCAAACCCTAAGATTCAATTGATTCTAGCTGTTTCTGGCCTTGTTCTGACCTATATTTCCAAACAGACGCCAGTTTCCCCAATCGGGTTGCTTCATTTGCCTAAATTCACCAACTCCAATGCGAAGTTATCGCCCATTTGAGGTAAGCAGGGCTCCTTACTAGTCGGTTGAGTTGAAGATTCGTAAGAGCAGCAGGCTACGCTCGGAAGACTCGAATCTTGTCGAGCGAATATCTTTTAAGCAGTTGCTCGAAAGTGTGACTCCTGGTTAAACACTTCGAGTCATTTCCGAAAACAAGGTCGTTTCAGAGAAGAATTCTGCAGTTCTGTAGGCAACATTCCCTTTGTTTCTAGTACAGCTGTCCTGTGTCACTACAAGATATCAGTCTCACTGTCTACTAATAGTCCTACTGTTTACTTCTACCACGAGTCCATGACCCCAATTACCTGTCCTGTGGTCGGCCTTCACAGTGTTCACTGGGTTCACCTAACACTATAGCCTTCCGCTACTTATGGCTTCTATTATTACCACCACTCGCCTTTCTGTGCTGAAGACCATACCTACAAATGTTTGTCACAAGTAATAACACATAAATGACGTCGCTTATCATGTGACTAATGACGTCACCACTCAAGGGCACTTGCACCTTTAACTATGGTGGTGGCATCATGCCATGCTTTACCTTGACAACATACTGTATTCCATCATGCATTATCATGTGGTGTAAAACAATGAAAACGTCTCTATCTATTTTCCAAAATGAGACGAAGTGTCGAACGATGACAGTAGTATGTCCCGGGATTTTCAGGCCATATTTGGATGATCTCATCTGGATGATGTCATGTGACGTCACGTCACGTGATCTGGTGACACCAGGTTGTGTTGTTACGGTAGCCCGTGTGAGCGGCATGTTGTGACGTAATCCCCATAGTGATGTGTGGTGTTAGTGCGCATGCGTAGCGCGTGTTGTTAGGGTGATACGTGTTTCCGTCGTCCATTTTGAATACTGGAGGCCGCCTTCTTGGTTTCTATGGTAGCACGTGGTTGCCATGTTACCAAAATGCCCACAACAATACAGGGATATGTTCGGAGGGTGTGTTCGGTTGAACAAGAGTAATTTCCCGTTTCGTGGAATTACCACAAACAACCCGACAAATTGTACTATTTCGATTTTTTTCAGAATTTTCTGCTTCTATCTATCTATGTAATAGTTTTCATCTACCTGACCATGTTCCTTTGTCCTGGAGTATACTCCAGTAGAGTAGAAGAGCCTATCAGATGGAACACTTTTGCTTATTATTGCTATATTCAGCCGTTCTGGTCTGTTCTTGTTAGTTCTGACCCTATCCCGAGTACTCTGGTTGTTTCATTTATCTAGATCACCCAATCAGTTTACTTCACTGGCGCTAACTACCAATCAGATTGCTTGATTGTCCTTAATCTGTGTGCAGAGTTATCTCCCTTCTGTACAACAAAATTCTATATCATTCCCAAAGCCAATCAGCTATCGAGCAGTTACTGATAAACCATTGCTCGAACGACTCGAAGCCCATTGAGCAAATGTGCTATCGAGCAATTGCTCGTTCGAGTGACTCGCACATACGACTCTTAGCCTCATTTCAGAAAAGAACTGGTATTGTATTATTTGAGGATACCTTCTGGAGAATCACTTTTTTGTCACATGCGCTTATGTGAAAAGGCACAATGTGACACATTGTGCACTTGCACAAAGGCACATGTTGGGTGTGCCGATATGTGCTTATGTGAAAAGGCACAGTGTGAAACATTGTGCCCTAGCACATAGGCACATACGGGTATTTGAGGGTACCTATAACCTGGTACTGTATTATTTGAGGATACCTGTCGGGACTAACCTTATGAGGAATACCTTTTTTGTCATATTTGCTTATGTGAAAAGGCTCAATGTGACACATTGTACACTAGCACAACGGCACATGCTGGATGTGCCGATATGTGCTTATGTGAAAAGGCACGATGTGACACATTGTGCCCTAGCACATAGGCACATACGGGCATTTGGGGATACCTATGACCTGGTATTGTATTATTTGAGGATACCTATCAAAGATATCTTCTGGAGAATCTCTTTTTTGTCGTGTGTGCTTATGTAAAAAGGCACAATGTGACACAGTGTGCACTAGCACATAAGAACATGCTGTATGCAGCGATATATGCTTATGTGAAAAGGCACAATGTGATTCATTGTGCATTAGCACATCGGCACATACGACCAAAAACGAACTGTTCGAATGGAGTCGTAGTGAACGAAGATCCAACGCAACCAAGATCGAAGTGAACAGAACAAAGTGAACAAAGGTTTGAACTATAACCCCTAAATATAACCCAATGCTAACCTTGAACTGAACAAAACCTATTGAACACAAAATTCCAGACTTCATCATCCTGTTTGAAATGAACTACAACCCCCATCTATAACGCAGTGTTAACCCTCTTGAACTGAACAAAAATTTAAGTGATTGAACTCTATTTTCTAACTATATCCCTACTGCAAATATAACACAGTGCGAAGCCGTTGAACTGTTTGAATGAATATCATTTTTCCGCGGTTCAACAAATAGCGGAAAACATTTGTCTTCTCGGCATGACAGTATACCAATAGTAGCGGTAGTGGGGTTAAATGATTTTGATTGGTGAGTAGTATTCGGTCACGGTGTGTGTTGTTAACCGTAATGTAAGAGCGGTCAAGCGAGAATAAGTTCATTCTGGCCGTCGTTTTCACACAGTGCAGGTCTAATAATTTTATTATTGGCAGTTTATAATGGAATCGGATTCACTGTGATCTGGTTTATAAACAACGATTCAGAAATAGACTCGGTCTATGTATAGTTTTGCTATGACTTTGTTTCGCTGTTTGGTTCAAAACCTGAGGCTCAATGTGGGGTTTAAACTTCGTCGCCTGTGTCTTAATTAATGTGGGATCATATTTTACATCTCGTCATTATTTCTGTGTTAGGAGGAGGGACAAAATCGTTATCTCGGGCAACATCCAGGGTACATGGAGATTTAATACCTGGATGTCTCCTTTTCGACCATTCGGCTTGCGCCTCGTGGTTGAAAACCGACATCCAGGTATTAAATCTCCATGTACCCTGGATGTTGCCCGAGATAACTTATATTATCTCCGGCAACATCCAAGGTCAAAAGAGATTTAATATCTGGATGTCGGTTTTAAACCATAAGACTGGTAGCTGAGGGGTTTAAAAAGAGGCATCCAGGTATTAAAGGTCCATGTACCGTGGATGATGTCAGAGAAAATATTTTAGTCCCGCCTCTACCCTAGAAAGTATCCCAAGTCGAATATTTGTTTCAATAAATGCGATAAACTGACCCAAACCTGGCCTCAGACGATGAAGCTCAAGTCCTGCACTGAACTCCAAAAGCGTCGTGATGTGCAATTTGTTAATAGACGGAAACGGGAACGACGCATAAATGTGTCAACACCGAGAAGATAAATAGGCCGAAGACCTACAGTTGGTTATCTCATCCTTCAGTGAATGAAATTGGAGAACTAACTTCTTCCCCCAAAATTGAAACTGAAGCTACATGAAACCACTTCCACACATACTGAAACGTTTCCGCGAAAATAACGAACAAGAAAAAAAATGCTGTAAATTTAAGCCCCAGTCACACCAAAAGTACGTTTTGCTCGTTGGCGCTCGTTTGTGAAAATTTTTGAAAATTTCCAGAAATGCACGTTTTGGCTCGTTTCGGGTGAAATGTAGCAATTTTGTCCGCTTTCACGTTTCTGTCACGTGTAATTACGTTTGTATCACTTACGAATTACGTTCGTCTGGTTGTTATTACGTTTATAGTAAGTTTCAGTCTCGTTTTGGTAGATACGTTTGGCTCGTTTGCATTTCGGTCGTATCTCGTATGTATTTCGTTTTTCTCGTTTTATTACGTTTGTGTCACGTTTTAATCACGTTTTTGTTACGTTTTTGTTACGTTTGTCTCGTTTTTTACGTTTATACTCGTTTCTTGTCTCGCTCGTGATACGTTCGTTTCTCGTGTCACTCGTTCTGTACGTTCGTTGCATTTCTAACTCGCTGTTCTCTCGCTCTGCACGTTGCCCTCGTTTTTTGTCTCGTTTGTGTTTCGCTTCATCTCGTTCTCTGGATCCATATATATATATATATAGCTGCTGGGCAGCAGATTTGCATCATTTGTATTCCGATTTTCTACATAGCCAGAGATATTTTTCCTTCTTTTTTCTACAATTTTGAAATAAAATGGCAAATATTCATCAACTTAAACAGCTTCAGCTAATGAATGCAGCACTTCAATTAAATGCCAATGATTTACAGAATGCTGCTGGAGTCCATAACCTGATCCAGCAAAGACGAAGAAGAAGAAGAAGGAGGGACAGAACTGTGTGGGTGAGGCCCTGGCTGCAAAGACGTGTACAACATGCCAGATTCGAACGACAGAAACACGTGATCCAAGCGTAGCGAATGAGAGTAGAACGAAGGCTGCGAGCCAAAATAAACGACCCCACTGTGCGAGATTGATGCGAGACTAATGCGAGACTCATGCGAGACACATGCGAAATACATGCGAGCTATGCGAGATACCTGCGAGACTCCGAGCGAGTAAAAAAACACAAAACAAAGTTCATTCGTACCATGCGAGACACCAACGAAATAGAAACGAAATAAAAACGACACATACGCATTTAATACGAGTAATGCGAGATTCTTTGACAGCAGTCAGAACGAGTGTAAAAACAGAAATATGAACGAAATATGAACGTACTTGAATGAGTCAAAACGTGCAATACTCAATACATACGAAACACAAACGTACCGACAAATCATTACTCGTTCAAGTCACGCATGGCTCGTTGCATTTCGTTGTTTCTCGTTTATATCTCGTTTAAGACTCTTTCATGATACGTTACTTTTACGTTTTGCTCGTATGGATTTTTTTTCCAGAACGAGCAATACTTTGAAACAGTTTGAAGTTTCAACTCGCACGATTTTTAGGTGTTCGTTCAACTACGTTCAAGTGCGTTTAACTGCGTTTCTTACACGTTCTGCTCGCAAGTAACTTCGTTTCCCAATTTTTCGAACGAGAGGCATGCGAACGCTCGGTGTGACTGGGGCTTAGAACGGATTGAGTCTATTTATGAAACTAGGAAACACGCCCCGAGATGTTTGTAACTTAACTGAATTTCAGTTAGTAATATGACAATACGCAAGGCGTAAGAAGGACCCAAAGTATGCAACATATTAAAATATTTCATCCCGCAACCATTACTCAGAAAACATTTTATGCAATCAAATTCCTGCAATTGTTTATTTTCAGCCAGACATAGACGTATCACAGTACTAAATATTTTCTCATAGGCGACCATTATAATGTTCAGGCGAAACCAATATGGTCGCATCACTTTAAATTTGGCAATCAAACATCTTTTGTCAAGTATAGTCCTTCAAACAACCGTTTTCTGATCCTTAAACAGGGTGTCATGCAACAAATAAGAGCGAAAAACTAACAGAAAGGGAAGTGCACATATTTCTCAGGGAATTCCCAACAAAAACACACCAATAGTTAACTTCATTTTAGGTCCAAAAAGTCCTCAAATCACCCTCTTTATTCATCTGGAACATTCGACAGTTACGCAGGATGTCAGCAGGATGTCAGTAGGATGCTTCAAATGTTTATTGAAACAATATATTTTCAAAAGACTGCTTAGTTTTGAGGATTCCATAATTTCCGATGGCAACTTTTCGAGGCAGGTTCATGTAACTCTACTTAAAATATTTACAACAGTTATACCTATGAGCAAATCTAACCCTACCAAATATGCATTTACCTCTTTCCTGTGATGAAAGACTCATTTCCGCAATAGAATTCAACTTTTGGCTTCTGTCTAGTCAAAATCATGGGAAATTTGTTCTTCTGAAGAAGTGTCCAATCTGTGTCAAATGGTCTGAAAAACTGGTATTGCCTCCGACGGAATTCCTACTCTGTTACTTAAAGAGTAAGCTGGGAGGGATAAGAATTACAGCTTTCTTTGAAACTACCCCAATCCCAAAATGAAACTAAAATCTGCATCGACACACAATACCTTTTGACAAAATCTGTCTCAATTAACCGTACAGCAAAATAAATAGTGCCCCACCCCCATGAAACAATATGTCAATTTCGTTTCAAAATTGGGGTCGTGCAGGGCTTATAATTCCTCTAAATTTGAGAGAATCCATTTGGATGTTTGCGAAAATCGTTGCGAGAATCCAGACCTGCTATGAGTGTCCCAGGATCCCATGAGGCCAGTATGGTTAAGCCCGTGTTGTATACTGATAACACATGTTAACCATCGCTCATCTGATAATTGGTTCAGAGAAATATTTTAGGTAACATTCAGTTAGTCATGGTTCACCAACACTACAAAGGAATGATATTATGAAATCATTCATACCTCTAGTGTCCATGCCAGATGATTATTAGCACAGGTATTCCTGACTGCTTCCAATTCTGTCAACTGTAGACAAGTACTGCCAAACTTCCAAGGGTTGTTGTGTCACTGCAGCTTGAAAGCCAAATTTTATGCGAAACCTCTA
Source organism: Pictodentalium vernedei (assembly GCA_031216915.1). Classification (NCBI taxonomy): domain Eukaryota; kingdom Metazoa; phylum Mollusca; class Scaphopoda; order Dentaliida; family Dentaliidae; genus Pictodentalium; species Pictodentalium vernedei. The sequence continues at coordinate 508,293,838 of CM062293.1, forward strand.
AGGAATGGATTTGAACATTAATGAACAACTTTGAACACAACCCGTCCCTGCCCAAATATTAAGCCAGGGACTCGAAATGAACACACTCAAATCTGACCACTCCCCCCCCCCCCCCCCCTGCGAAACCAAATATGAAAGGAATCTGATTGGCAGATCTGAAGACGAAGCTTTTTAAAGAAATCTCCTCATATTATATTAAGTTATATTTCAGCTCCAACAGGGAGCCCAAATACTGACCCTATTCCAAGAAACTTCAATTTGATCTCACTTGAGAAGTTGTGTACCAAGTATAAAAGCATCGTGAATGGTGGATCTGAAGACGATTTTTAATGAAATTTCCTCATATTACACAAAGAAAAAATTCGGGCTCTCGTAGGGAGTACAAATATTAACCCACGTACTCCATTGGAACAAACTTGAATCTGACCCCTCTAGAGATGTTGTATACCAAATACAATGAGCTCGTTCCAATGAGGGGCCATAAGCTACGTTTTTGAGACAAAAATTGAAAATTTTTAGTTATTCATGAATTTATTTTGCAAGTATCGTCTGCTACCCGCAATGCGTGAAGGTTTAAGCATGCTCATTTCCAGCTATTGATACAGTATGGTGATCATGCAAGTAAACAAGTATGTCAGCAAGTAACCTGCATGCTTTACTTTGTCTCATATAATTTATGTGAGTCAGTGTGACAATGTTTGCCTGTTTTGGAGCAAGTTTGTTCCTTTGTTAACCCATAAAATACAGTAGTTCAAAAGTAACGGGTAATCGATCAATTACTTTTTGGATCGATCAAGATGTTGATCATTGATTAATCGATTAATCGAATAACCATTTCAGCTCCAACAGTTATATCCTAATTTTCGGTTTTATTACATACTAAAACCACAAAGAAATCCGATACATTTTATAGGTTGTTTCTGTGATTGGTTCATGACGTCGCCTAATAGTTCTGCCATAACGGCTGTGAAATTTCTAGTATGGCAACGCATTTGTAGATATGGCTTTTCTTGGAGACTAAATGTTTAAATTTCAAATATACATGTTTAAAAGTGATCTCGAAATTCAAATAGTAAGACTATGTTTAAAATCCGGCTCCTTCCAACTGAGAGTGGAAATTCCCAAAAGTAAAAACGGATGAAATAATTTCAGAAAACTGGAAATCGATATCCGATTTCAAAGCGGTCTCGTTAACAACTGTGGGGCGGCCTGTGCGAACAGATTAGGGGTTTTGATGATGCGTGTTCAAAACCGCCTAGAATTTGAAGTGGTCTTTAAATGGCGACAAATATAAATAAAAAGCAATAAAATCTATCACTCATTTTTTTTTACATACTTTACTTTAAAAAAGAAAAAAAAATGAATCTGTGCCCCCATAGAATGTCACTTCCTAGTCCGACCATTACAGATGAGAATTCGCCAGTAAGAGTTAAGTCTATTTAAGATTATATTTCCACAATTTCAGAAAGTCAGACTTAAAAATGAGGTGGAATAAAAATCTTGAAAACAAATCTTAAAATCCTGTTCCTTCCAAATCAAGGATATAAATGTTAAAAATTAACTTCGACAGAACAACTTCAGATAACGAGAGGTAGATGTGTGAAGATTCACTGCTGTATATTTATCAAGTATGCAGTGACTGGTGTCATCAGATTATGGGTTTTAATGACGAATATCTGGTACAGTTTGAAAGGGGATGTTTGATATAAGCGGTGATATCAGAAGATAATGAACAAATGGCAAAATTTGAAATCCACATCACTCAAACCGTGGATATAATTGCGGGAACTGCATTATTGTCAGGGCGAGTACTTAATGTTTCTGGTCAAAGAGCGAAAATTTGTGACTGTGGATTAAAGGGAAGTACCTCAAATATTCGTCTGACAAAAGGAGAACAGAAAAAATAAATAAAATGCGAAAAAGCCAACGATCGCTACAAGTCATGTCAACTTCGTTGAATGACATTATCAAGTTTCGGCCAGGCGCTGACACCTTGATCTGACTTACAACCTACTCTCTACTCCTTTCTCAATCTGACTCTTCTCCCGGTAAACAGAAATAAACTGATCATATTTCTTACCAGGATATCTTTGATTCCCCCAACATGCCGACAGTCTCCCTCATTCGTGTTCTGACTACCACCCCTCCTTCATTTCAGACCCCGTTTCCATATTATACTCCAAATCAATTTTATTCTGTTGAAATGAAATTTTGCGCATCGTAAGGGACGACAACAGTGACATGATGAATAATCTCGTGCATTTTCCACCATATGGCATGATACATGCAACAAACAGAAATGAGAATAAAAAACAGAAACAGCTGGCCTTCAGAGAATAATAGAGTGGAAGAAGTCAGCACGCTCGTTTCTGCAGACCTGAAGCAACATTTGGTGTGTTCAAATACGAAATAAAAAAGTATCACATTCCAGTCAGCTCATACATTACCTGGCAACAATTGTGTATTTTCATGTTTTAAACCATTATATTCGGGTGGTATCTTCCATGTCAGCTTAATGACAGCAGTTAGGTGAGTGTAAATTCATTATGCAATTAATATTTTCAACGTGCATCCACAGGGCTACACGTTGAATGGGTCTCCTCTCCACATTAACTCAGCAGCAATCCACCTGATGATTTGACTTTTTGTTACCGTCTTCTTCGTTTGGAAGACAAAAGAGGTATTGAGCTAAAACTGACACCAAAGTTTTAACTGAAAATGAATTGCCAAAACATATAGAAAAAGATCACCGAATGCACGTGTTTGAGAAAACAGGTACAAACATTGCAAAGTAGTCTTTGAACTTTTCAAGACAAACGCGTGTTTAATTTTGAAATGAAGTATGTAACAGCATTTTTGTTGCGTCCTGAACAGGACAAATATTCTTTTTTTACTTTTTTGAATACACTCGTACGGAAAACTGCGAAGTCTTTCAGCCACACGTTTCTTTGATAGCTAGACGAGGCGTCGCTTTGAAACTGACACACAAACCTTTTAACAGGAGATCCGTCGTCAAATAAATACCAAATACTACACTCAAGTCCATTCTGTTATTTCGTAACTCTGTCCGAGATAAATTTATTTACAATAGAAAAAGGATGAAAAACGCACAAGATTGACGCTGTGTCTAACAACAGCACTACTTTTCGTTCAGCAAAACCAAGTGCTTCTTTATAAAGTGTGACACCAAAACATAACAAAATATTTGCTCTTCTGAAAAAGCTGAATCCCCCTAAAATACAATAAGATTTTTCTTGCGAACAAATCAATGTAGGAAACTGTAAATTTTTCGGAATTTTGAAGCTTTTATGAAAGTACCAGCTTTATGTATCCAGAACAGGTTTTGGATAGTTTTATAGACTGTTCTTTTGTTATGAAGCGAAAAAATGTATTGGAAAGAGCTGGGTACATAAACATGTAACAAAACTCTTGTTGCCTTATAAATACTAAACACAGTTACTCATATCAAATCAATATGTGATATATGCTTTGTGACAAAGGAATACAGAAAAGTGCACAAATTAAAAAAAAATAGAATTTATTTTGACAGTACGTCGCCTGAATGCTAGAATGTACTATGTCCCATGGAGGGAGGGGGGGGGGGTAGAATATTCTAGCACTCAAACGACGAGTAGCCTATTTAAAAAAAGACAAAGTATATATTTAGTTAAGCCTTAAATGAAACAAATGCAGGGAATTCATCCAGCTGGGAGTTCAACACATGAATACAAGGTGTTTGAAGTTAACCAACTTTATACTGATAGAAAATATTTACCAAAGTTGACAGATTTTTTTATTATTTTTTTTTTATTTTTTCAAATAGTGTTTTTTAAACAAACAGTGTATTGGTGTTGGTGATGGTGGTAGTACGTGTGTGATTGGGGTGTATGGGACGTAGTGAATGAGGCAAATAAACTATAACAATAACTCTTATCATACAATTATTTTTGATGTCCCGATACTACAATCTGTGCCACAAAATGCTCGGAATAAAGAGACATTGCCTTTGATGCTCAGGTTTACATGAACGCACTGCATTTCGTCCCTAAGGAATCGATAGGGGTTAATGTTAACAGAATTGCTTGGTGATTTTGTTGCATCATTTTTCTCGCCAAATGCACAAAAAAAGTTTGAGCTAATTTTGAAAAAGAGCAGTTTTCTTTACAGTATAGTCGGCGTGGACTGATCACTTTTGATGAGAGGTCAAAATGTCCGCGGATGCAATAATATTAGATTTTAAACATTTGTTATAGGAATAATAACCCAAATTCGGTGCTTCATTATTTAATATTTTGCTGGAGTTGACCTTTATTACCTGGTAAACACGTTCGTGGAGATCACTGCCCGCGTGGACATTACGACCAGTGCACGTCGTCTGTACTGTATACATTGTATATATATAGAGGATATGAAATGAATATTTTTCTCATAATATTTATGAAACGAGTCTAAGAATTTTCCGATTTGGCGAGCCTCTGGCGAGCCCAATCGGAAAATTCGGACGAGTTTCATAAATATCATATGAGAAAAACACTCATTTCATATTCTATTTATCATATGACACACACACGCACAAATTAGCCACTTAGTAGGACTTTTTAACCCATCACCTAACTTGAGTTGCAGACGGCACTTGGAAAAAATATCCCCATAGAACTAAAAATTTTCATTTTTTGCTTCCAAAACATAGGTTATGACCCCTCATTGGAACGAGCTCGTCGAGCTCGTTCCAATGAGGGATCATAACCTATGTTTTGGAAGCAAAAAGTGAAAATATAAAAAAAATGAATGGCGTTTTTCTCGGAGGTAAAAGATTAATACAATATAATCCACCCTAAATAGGGCAGATAATATAAATTCTCCCTACTGAAATTATGCAAATGTCACCCAGTTGTATTTTGATTAGCCAATCAAATTGTCCAGTTTTGAAATTGACCAATGAAAGCTCCCAACTCCAATTATGCAAATTTTGAAAATATGGCCCAGTTTTATTTTAGTCAGCCAATCAAATTGTCTAGTTTTGAAATTGACCAATGAAATTGACGGAAGGCTTTATTTATCACTGATTAATATGAAAGCAAAATATCAAATGTTTTAAAGTGAACAAACCAGACGAGTCATATGATAGATATTATTTATTTATTGGGGTTTATCGACACTCTCGACAACCAGGGTTATCTCTTGTCGGACGATTTTACAGGTGGATGAAGCCGGAGGGCCAGGAGAGAACCGCCGAACAACGGTGAGCTACTGTCAGACTCCACAACGTACAGTACAACCGCCGTAGATTGGTCGCTTTCCACCGTTGGACAATATTCACACGGTGTCGCGGCAAAGCTAGTTTAAAAGGGAGGAGGCCCCCTCCCCCTACTTTCAAGTTCAAGTATATGTATATATATTTCTTCTCTCTGTGTTGTAAGCACACATGTTTTAATTAGACAATTAGCCTAAGGCGATTCACAGTGGGATACTTCTCTGGCATATCACACTAGTCAGCAGAAGATGTTTTCATGCTATCTGAAGTCAATTAATATCGAAGTGACCGACACTTTCAATCATCATTATTATTTCTTGGGATACGCTTGATTGCATATAGTTGATTTGTATGTCCATAGATGTCGTGTGCCATTTCAGGGAGTCTTGGGTTCCGACCGTTTAAAGGAGAGACTTGAGTTCCGATCATTTAGGGGTGAGACGCCACATAGGGTGTCGTGCAAGTGGAATTGCTGGGCAATCCACGAAGTTCCGTTGTAGGGCGCTATTATCAGATTAGGTTGAATTAAGAGGCTACAAGCCCGAATTTAGAAAGTAGATTACGAACCCAAGTAACGGCCAAGTTTAGATGTCATTAGCGAGGATCAACTCGCACCTGTCTCAAAGTGTAGGCTATTGTATTGTGGTATTAACCCTTGTAAACGCAGATGTTGATCGCGTAGTAGTCTGTTACGCATCAGATTGCTGTGAGTATCGACTCAGGGTCGACAGTGACAATTCGCGCAAGCTCGAGGTGCTTATTGAATTTGCGATGAGTTCGGCATGAACTGTGTGTATTCAAAGGACAGGAACATTCAAGGAGAGTTCTGTCAAAGGACACATGAATAAGGTATGTGACGTAGTCTTGATAAACAACCCGACAGAGTGGATAAACTGAATCCAAATCAGAACTGTGTTACGCAAAGTAATTGACATTGCTAGTCGGGATCCCCAGCAGTCAGAGCTGCAAACGCGCTCATGCGCAAAATATTAAGATTCGGGGTTTGAAGCTCCTGTTGCCAGCCCGCGGCAGTGACATTTTGAGAGTGTACTCTAGCGCCAGTACAGTGCTATAGATAAACTGAATTTGATGAAAAACTATTAACCCATGTGATAAATCTTCTGCCATGTTGATCAAATTGTTAAATGTGTGGAATATGGAAATGAGTTTATTTTGAATAGATAAAAGAATCGTTGTTACTTTAATCATTGTTACCTTCCCGCCGCCTGAAATGATTAGGAATTACATCCAACAAAGAACGAACCTATATTTCGAGTTCCCTCGGCAGGAAGAAAATCATAATGCGGTCCCAATTCAGCTCTGTGTGCCGAGTTTGGCCCGTGCCCGGATTCCGACCCTCCTAGTTGGCTCGTCCCCCAATAGTTTTAATGGCGAGGCTAAACAACCCCAGGTCACCCCCCCCCCCCCCCACGTGGATACACGTGTTTAGACACACGGACACAATAATATTACATTCCAAAGAGTAATTATTGCAATAATGATGAAAGAAATTTAATTAATGAAACACCCGGTACAACCCTGTACAACCCGGTACAACCCGGTACAATCCGGTACAACCCGGCACAACCCGGCACAACCCGCTACAACCCGGTGCAACCCAGTACAACCCGGTGCTTCATTAATTAAACTGTTGCTGATGATAACTTTTATTATTTGGTAGACGCATGCGTGGACATCAAGAACCCACGCGTGGATTATGACCAATAATAATAATAATAATAAACACTAAAAAATGAAATCGCGAGTCTCAGCCCTTATAGCCTGAATTATGAGTGTATGAAATAATATTTCACTTAATCGGATCACATAAAACTGGTGGGTATACAACTCTGAATGCATCGAATATGGATTACTGCAGAGATAATTGCTCGATATATATTATTTTTAGGAGCAAAAACGAATATCGTAGCATATCTAAAATATCCTAACTGATACGTATTGCTTTTCTTTCGGACCAATCTTCCCTGGGCCAAGTTTTCCCCAGGCCAAATCTTCCTCCTGTTCCAGAATAAAGATCACATGTCATTTTCGATGGCATTAAGGTGCTATATAAGTAATGGAATTGTGTTTACTTTGAAGTTCCCACCTGTGAGATTCCTTAAATTCAAACTGAATATAAGGGAAGGTGGATGGAGGGGGGGGGGGGGGTAAACATTATGCATCCCTTTACTCGAGTAGGATCATGACAGGCACATATAGGGGCAAGAGTAATATCTAAGGGGCGTACTGAATATGATTTGCAGTATCATCTGAGTGATGGGGGCTAGCATGAGAGGGGGTGTCTCCCGCTCGTGGGCCGTTGGAGTGAGCCCGGAGTGTTTTTTTTTCCGTACACATTTTAAAATTAGAGATAAAATCAGCAATATGTTTTACTCTGAACCCGTTTCTATCCATAATCAGTTAATAAATTGTGAAAGGCAACATTAATTAGGCCACATCACCACCAAATATAATCCGAATAAATGATAAAATTATAAAATATTGTAACCGATTGCTTGCAACAACATGGCAAAATAGCAACCAGCAGTTGAACTATTTGGTGCAGATGGTTTCCTGTATGGTTGTAAACACAACACACGTGGGTACACACTAAAGTGCACCCCAAATATTGTCTGAAGAATGCGAATTTGCGAATGAATTAGAAAAAAATCACAATGGAAGATATAAATTATAGAAGAATTATTTTCCACAGGCGTACGAAGCATCCGTGTTTTGATATTTTGTTGTGAAAATTGACGAGATGTACAAGTGAAACTGTGTTCAACAGAAGGCAGACATATTTGGAAATCCAGGTGCTAATTTTACTTTCCCTGCTATTCACGTATAAATTTTGCTATCACGCACCCCGTCCACTCCAACATTTTACAAGTATAAATATCTAGAGTTTAAGATTTCTTACCATACGGATTAACATGGTGGGGGAGGGGTGGGATGGGGGTGGGTGGGGTGGGGGCGCTGCATGACTGGATTTCTTTGGGGAGGGAGTTCCAGGTTCCACTGGATCGTGGTTGCAGTGTTCTGAGGCGTATACCACGACGACGGTACATACAACCATTGCAAACCCTGCTTGTGCCGAGTTAGTAGCTACGATACTCGATCCGATCGGTGTTTCTCCTGGTTTTCCGTCCTCATCCGCCTGCCACTGACTTTCGAAAGTGTCGGTGCTCCCTAGAAAATAAATAAATAAATAAATAAATAAATAAATAAATAAATAAATAAATAAATAAATAAGTGTCGCGCCCTGGTGCAAAAACAAAAATGACCGAAGGAACCTAAAGTTTGCGGGTCGACAACGATTGGCTGATCAATTAGATTCGACGCGACGACGATGCGTCTGTGTATTTCAAAACTTCTCGGTGTCGCATCAGTGATGGATTTAATCCAATTAGATTCGACGCGTCAAAAATCCGTCGACTATTTCAGTCCTTAGATGCGAGTGGGGGTCACAACAGAAAACGAACGTAGTTGACATTTTGTTTGATTGTTGATTATCAGCCCTAAAATTCCCGGGGGGGGGGGGGGGGGTAGACCAATTACAATTGAATGGGCAGTTCGAAACTGGAAGTCACGTGATTTTTTCACTGATATTTACTATTCAATTCAAAATAGTAGAGCCTATCAATTGGAACAGCTTTACTTATTATTACTATATTTAGCAATTTCTGGTCTATTCTTGTTAGTTCTGACCCTATTCCAAGTACTCTTGTTGTTTCATTTATCTAAATTATAATTAACCAATTAGATTGCTTGATTTCCCATAATCCACGTATGCAGGGTTATCTCCCTTCTGTAACAAAAGACTAAATCCAATGGCCATACCCCATGGAATCCCATTTTTTGCAAAACGCCTGTGGTATATCTTATGGAATCCCATTTTGGAAAACGCCTGTGACTGTGGAATCCCTTTTTGTCGTATGAGGCCATGAGGGCTATGTAAAAGCCCTCAATGAGTCCTCATTTATTATCCCTCATACCCTCATTGAATTTTGAGGTTATGAGGACCTTGAAAAATCCCTCAAGGAGGTATAATTTACTACGACTCTTAACCTCATTTCAGTATTTAACAGGTATATCTTATGGAATCCCAATTTGGAAAACGCCTGTGACTGTGGAATCCCTTTTTGTCGTATGAGGCCATGAGGGCTATGTAAAAGCCATCAATGAGTCCTCATTTACTATCCCTCATAGCCTCATTGAATTTTGAGGTTATGAGGACCATTAAAAATCCCTCATTGAGGGATTTTTAATACGACTCTTATCCTCATTTCAGAAAAAAGGGGTGCCGAAGGCCATATGTTTTTCAAAAAAAGGGGTGCCGAAATTGGGGTGCCGGGGATATTGCCATTGATATAGGTTTTTATTATACAGAAGGGAGATAACCCTGAATACAGGTTATCGGAAATCAAGCAATCTAATTGGTTAATTATAATTTATATAAATGATCTAGATAAATGAAACAACAAGAGTACTCGGAAAAAGGTAGGAACTACTGGTATTACGTACCACCTTACCAGTAACAGGATGATACAAAGCATTTGGTAGGTTAATACTATGAACGGTTAGGATGGGAACTATAGGGGAATATACCAACCATACTCTGCTGCCGTTCTGTATTACCAGGCATTGGCCCCACCCCAGAATACCGCTCAATAATATGAAGCATCTGGTGGATCAGTAGTACCAAGGGCCTGCAAGAGACCTACATGGATATGTACAGCCTATGTTATTCTACCGTTCTAAACTGCCAAACATTACCCCCACCCCTACAAAATGACTAGGTCTACCATAACGTACTACATATACCAGCCATAAAATAAAACAAAGCAATCGGTTGGTTAATAGTACCAGGCACTAACAGGGGCCTATAGGTGTATATACCGCCATACTATAGTACCGTTCTAAACTACCAGGCAGTACCCCTACCCACAATACCCCTATGCCTAGCATTGCATACTACCTATACCAGTCATAGGATAGCATAAAGCATCAAGTGGATTAATAGTACTAAGGACCAGCAAGAGACCAATAGGGATATGTACAGCCTATATAGTATCATCAGATAAGTATCCAATAAAAGGTATCCTCGATAGGTATCTTCGAATAATACAATACCAGGCCATGGGTATCCTCAAATACCGAGATGAGGCTAAGAGTCATTGAGGGATTTTTAATGGTCCTCATAACCTCAAAATTCAATGAGGCTATGAGGGATAGTCACAGTCACAGGCGTTTTCCAAAATGGGATTCCATAAGATATACCTGTTAAATACTGAAATGAGGATAAGAGTCGTTGTAAATTATACCTCATTGAGGGATTTTTCAAGGTCCTCATAACCTCAAAATTCAATGAGGGTATGAGGGATAATAAATGAGGACTCATTGAGGGCTTTTACATAGCCCTCATGGCCTCATACGACAAAAAGGGGATTCTATTGCCACAGGCGTTTTGCAAAAAATGAGATTCCATGGGATATGGCCATTGGATATAGTCTTTTGTTACAGAAGGGAGATAACCCTGCATACAGATTATGGGAAATCAGGCAATCTAATTGGTTAATTATAATCTAGATAAATGAAACAACAAGAGTACTTGGAATAGGGTCAGAACTAACAAGAATAGACCAGAAATTGCTAAATATAGTAATAATAAGTAAAGCTGTTCCAATTGATAGGCTCTACTATGCTACTGGAGTATACTCTAGAATAAAGGAACATGTCTAGGTAGACGTAAACTATTGCATATATAGATAGAAGCAGAGAATTCTGAAAGAATTCGAAATAATACAAGTTGTCGGGTTGTTTGTGGTAATTATACAGGGAAGTCGTTCCAGAAAATACTCTGATTCAATCGAACATACCCTCTGAACATACCCCGTCCAATTGTAGAACAATTGGGTAACATAGCAACCACGTGCTACCATAGAAACCAAGATGGCGGCCTCCAGTATACAAAATGGACGACGGAAACACGTATCACCCTAACAACACGCGCTGCGCATGCGCACTCACATCACGTATCACTATGGGGTTGTCGTCACAACATGGCCGCTCACGCGAGTTACCATGACCACACAACATGGCGCCACTGGGTCACGTGACTATGACGTCACATGAGATCCCCCGATGAGATCCCCCAAATGAGGACTCAAAACCACATTGCATACTACTTGTATCGTATTCCCATTAAAAGAAACTCTGCAACATGTTTACACGTGTTGCGTTGTATGTTTTGTGTTAATCTTACCTATAGCCGGATTATTGTTATTTCAAAAACATAATGTCAAACCGAAAACCTGTGCTGTGGAACGCTTTGCAGGCCGCAGACGACATTGTGAAAATGTGTGTATCACTGGAGTGATTTTGCTGTATCGGCTCGGATTTGTAGCCGTTGGTAGATTGAGATGCGGTTGTGGAAGTTGGAAGAGGAACATTATTACGTTAACCATCAGTGAGCTAAGAATAGTTATCTCTCAAGAGAAGTTTATGCCCTGTTAATAGTGGAATGTTGACAATGTCTGTGGGCAGTGTAATGGTGGGAGCGCGGTGGCTCGGTGGTAGACTGTTAGTCTTCTCTGCCAGTGATCCCAAGTTCGACCCCTGCCCGGGACGACCCGCGTTGTATCCTTAAGCAAGACACTTTATCCCGGCTGTCCACATAGGGGCACGATGACGCCGTGTACTAAGGCGTACTGCACGTCAACGGTGCACGTGTCTGCAAATGCTGTAACCTTGCTTGAGCGGAGCTTGAACAGAGTTAGAAAGTTGAGGAGCTGATAGTTGCTCGTCGCTGCTCGGTGGCTCTTTCCGGGTACTCGGGTCTACTCCACCCGTAAAACTGTCACGGTCCCGATTAACCGTTGTGCGTAAGTATGTTACCTTAAACGCCAATAAATGAATGAATAGTAACAGTGTATTGGCAATTATGGAATAACATTTAAATGTCCACATAATTTTTACACTAGCTGTTTGCGAGCTCTTACAATTCAAGTTTTTATAAGTTTTTTATTAGTATTAGTTTAACCAATATTTATTTCCAAAGTTTAACCCTTTACCCAACGAATCGGCCCGCGTAATATGCAAATTCAGTATTTGAAAAAATATTATTTTTTTTTAAATTTCAACAAACCCATATAATGTGACCCCTCGTTGGAACGGGTTCGTCGAGCTCCTTCCAATGAGAGGTCACATGATATGGTTTTGTTGAAATTTTCTGAAAAATTTGAAAAAATGATATTTAAAATAATACATTTTGATATCGTCTGCGTTGGGTAAAATGTTAAAGAAAGTTACAAATATCAAGTACAATAAAGATACGACTATCAGCGTCGCAAAGCATTAATGGAAATGGATTCAGCAACAATCTGGAAGCTTATGCTTTTATTAGTATTAACTATATTACGAATATTCGTTTAATCTAACATAAGTTGAGTTAAAAATCCATCCAAATCAACTGGGTTGAGTGAATATAAACCCAATTGGGTTTCTATGTACTCAGCCCAGTCTAGTTGGGTTAACTTGTAACACGACTGATTTTAGAGTGTTGTAATAGCTTGACAATGCCAACTGAAGTTTTCCCACTCAGGGTGAGCTGGTTGAGGTTAAACGTTATTCATTGTACCTGGATATGACTCGTGCGACAGACGGGTAACAAACAGCTCTTATTACCTGCCATATGTTTCGTCCAATTTAGCCAAAGAAAAGAGGTGTTCAGTGCTCATAAATGGACAACGGTGTATCTATTTTCCAACCTTGATACTGTCTTGTTGTCAATAATAACAAAAACTATGTTGTAAATTGGACCTGCGAAGCTTCGAGATTCGAATCGAATTCGAATCTTAAGTAGATATTCGCCTCGATTTGAATGTGCTGCACGATTCGTCTCCTCTCGACTCTTTTTTATATAGCTTGGTATCGGTCATCTTAGTCGACTCACAAAACATATGTATGATATGATATATATATATTTATTCACCAGTATACTATAGATTACAATAAGATTGATAATTCAACATATATTTACAGTATTCATATGGTACATAACAACTATTATACATATAAGATACACAAGTATACTGGCAGGGGAAAGCATAGCCAGATTGGCTGTCTTCCTGCATTCCCCTATAAAGAGAGAGAGAGAGAAAAAGAAGGATTAAAAGGGAAGGTTGGAGAAAAAGAAAGCATACACGTGCAACATTGAGAAGTCTTGAAACTGGCTCTACTGAGATTCCGCTTTAGTGGGTGTATACTTGATACATCCGCTAAGGCATATACACATCGGTGGTATGGCGGCTGCTATCCCAAGCTTGCTGTCTCTCTTGAAGTGGCCTCAACCATTCAAACAATTTAGCTTGCGAACTGAGATATTTGTTCTAAATCCTTGGGTCTTTACAGCTCTACACTTTATGACAGAGGCCAAGTCAAAAGTACAAAGGTTCGAGAACCAGACAGTTACGATTAAAATAAGCAGTCTAAAAAAAATCCTTATCGGGTACAGATACATCAAAAAGACATGCCTTCGACGAAGGCATGCCTTGATGATGCAACTGGATTATTTTATCAGTTGGAAAATGAGTTATCACAGTCAGAATAAACAGGTTTGCAGCACCCCAAACCCCATCAGTCATCTTCAAGACGCCACAGATTGGATTCGTGGTTCGATTCAATTTCAAATAATAGACATGATCCGATTCAAGATTCGATTCGAATCGAAATATATGTTATTCGCAAGGCCCTAGTTGTAAATATTCGATTTGAAATGCCGCGAAAAATGTGCAGAACATCAACATATTGATTTTCCACAGCCATCAGCGTATATTCTTTAAAAGCATATCATACACTGCAAGACGCCAGGAACTTGAAAACATTCGAGATTTTTTTGGTTTGTTGGGCATTGTATATTTATACCCCCACCTCCTCCCAAAGTTTCTTTGTGTGACCAACGAACGTACTTTCCACAATCCAGTTGTATAGAGATCATTCGACGATATACTGATTTAAGCCGCTTTCCACCGACAACCCAGCAGTCCAGTTCTATAGAGGTTGGTAAGGCTAAGGTCGGCTTTGTGAAATGTAATATGCCGTTAACCCTTTTCCCAACGTAACTGCCAAAAACCGACCAGCGCTATGCTCAATGCCTATTAATTTTCATTATATTTCCATTTTGTCTCAAAAACATAGGTTATGGCCCCTCTTTGGAACGATGTCGTCGAGCACGTTCAAATGAGTGGTCATAGCCTATGCTTTTGAGACAAAAAATGAAAAAAAGATTAGTTTTTCAAGAATTTTGTTTGAAAGTGTCGCCTGCTTTTCATGTTAGGTAAAGGTTTAAAACAGCAAGTTAGCTGAGTTTTGTTGCGCACTACCGTGATTCCCAAAGCAGGTAGAGAAGAATAACTGAATTAGGACCAAGTCGTAATCCGGTCGATATTTTGTAACCAAAGCACATTAGAATTTCAACTGTCGAAAAAGAAATGCTAGAATATTGATCTGCTATTTTCGTTTGTTTTTATTTATGTCATCTTGATAGTGTAGTATTGTATCTTAGTGCAAGAGCACATCCCCCCCCCCCCCACTACAAATAAAAACGCCCAGTTAAAATACAAATATATATTGAGGGTAGCATCCACACGTCCCATCATTCGATTCTCACAGGGAACATAGTTTACCTGACTCCATTGGCAAGGAGTTATTATACACCATTCTGATGACAGTAAGAATATGATAAATAAATCACCAACTCAACGAAATAAATTAGACTATATCATATTCTGCCACGATGATATGTTTCTACAGGCCAAACATACGTTAAACATGAAAAATAAAAAAACTTAACAACACAGCTGATACACTTCTATCCACTTTTTAACAATGGGAGGGGGGGGGGGGGTACATCAACCACAGCGCAAGAGCACAATACCACGGCGAAGTGATCTTGTAGTGTTCTTAATCCGCATTGTACTTTACATAAAAACAGGGTCACAGCCCCCCCCCCCCCCCCCGGTTGGATTTCCGAAGGCGTTTGTAGAGTTGGAACTCGGGATACCACCAATTCCCCATGGCTTCCCTGTCAACGCGTGGTCCTGTCTGCTAAAAGGAGACGTCAAATAGAAAGACTGTAAATACGAAAATTTATGATATACAAGAAATACATAAAAATATTGATCCACCAGCCAGTCACTCTATCGATGAGAAGTATCAGCGTCTTCCCGTGTCCGGTAAAACCTATCGACGTCGCTCCTTCTCTCTACGGGTATCAGCGTCTTCCCGTGTCCGGTAAAACCTATCGACGTCGCTCCTTCTCTCTACGGGTATCAGCGTCTTCCCGTGTCCGGTAAAACCTATCGACGTCGCTCCTTCTCTCTGCGGGTGCAGGCGAAAACGGCACCGTGAAAAAACGGCACCGACTCTTGTTGACGAAAACGGCACCAACTGGCGAAAACGGAACCAAGTGTGGCTGGCGAAAACGGCACCAAATTGGTGAAAACGGCACCAAGTGCGGCTGGCGAAAACGAAACCAAACCAAACGAAGAACAACACTGTGATACACTGTCAAATATTTAATTTTCCTCGGATCGTCGTTTTGATTATTTTTAGCTTTTCTGGCGTACATTCAATAGTATTGAATATGAACGCAATATATTACACATTTGGCCACGAGTTATTCTCACCAATGCAATATACAACTATAACATTTACACATATATACAGAGACGGTGCATGCCTAATGAAAATACGTGTGGAGGGGCCAATTGAGCAGGCACGTAGCCACTTGCTTTTTCTGGGGGGTATAAATAATTCTTCACATTTTAATATATTTTTTTATTAAAAGACAATCATGGTACACCAATACTGTCTGCAGTGGTCAATGTAAAGATATTCCAGTATTACCATTTCGTTTTGCAAATGTACCAAACACATCATATGGATTTTCGAGTAATAAATTACCCCTTTCAGATGATAAATATATGACCCCTAAGTCTGGCAATCTTTGGTTGACCATTTTGTTTCTCAGATAATTTTTTATATGTGGAGAACTGAAAAACTGCGTTCACATTACGCGGAAGACACTGGTAGGGTGAGTACCAGCTTAACTGTTTTTTTATGTAAATTTGGAGTATTGAACAGGGAATAATTGTCTTTTCAAGTACCGGTACCAGTCATTCTTGTTTGAAATCATTCAAATCAGTATTAACCTTATACCTAACCTGCAAAGCAGACGACACTTGCAAAAATAATTCTTGAATAACTAATTATTTTCATTGTTTGTCTCAAAAACATAGGTTATGACCCCTCGTTGGAACGAGCTCGACGAGCTCGTTCCAACGAGGGGTCATAACCTATGTTTTTGAGACAAAAAATGAAAAAAATAATGAAAATAAATTGACGATTTTTGAGAATAGCGCTGGTCGGTTTTGGCCGTTACGATAGGTAAAGGGTTAACTGTGGGTATGGGCCGTTTGCGAATGGTAGCGACATAGCCAGCGCGTCACTAAAACGAACGAGTTCTTTTACAAGCACGTTTTCCCTTTCCCGAATTTCCACAAACAATTTATGCACATGTAAAGAGACACAAAGATATATAAACTTTCAGCTAGGGCTTCACCTGCTGGTTTAACACTTGTGCACACATCTACGAGAATCAGGTTTAATCGAAGTATATAACAATGAACATAGAAAGCATTGGGAAACTGCTCTCTCAAACGGGTATGAACACCAAATAGGTGTTCTGACATTACACTTGCGCCGTCATAACACTGTGCAACAAACCTAACGCTCCCTAAACCAAGTGATTTTATTTCTCTCACAATTTGTTGGGTAAGAGCTTCGGCGTTTAGTTTCTCTCAAATTGTCTGCCCCGTGAAATTGAAGAAATTCCTCTTTTACGACATGAATATGTGAGATTATATGGCTTCACGCTCTGAAGGCACTCTGGGCGGTTTGAGTCAAGCCCCCTTCGACTCTTCGACAATTTGAAATAATTAGTTGAAGCTTTTTTCACAGATGCCGACCATGACAGGAAGCAGCAGAGGAGGAAAGGCCAAGGGAGGAGGCTTTAGTGCTCTTATTGGTGATCTAGTTGAGGTGTTAACCTCCGTCGGGTGAGAACCAGTGTGAGAGGGGGCCCTCTCGACAAAGGTGCTACCTCTCCCCGAGACTGATGTGGTGTCTTTATCAGGCAATTATAATCTGCCACTTGTTAAATATTATTTCTGAGGCCTTCATTGGCAAGTGTAGTCTGCCTCTGACAATTGTCGGAGAGGTTGAGCTGGCTTCTGCGGAAAGGCTTCTTTCGCATGAGTCAACCGAGACATGTACAAAATCAACGGCCCTTTTTGGAGTCTACTGAAAGAAAGACCCGAACTTCTGGGGCAGACCTTCATGTTAACCTATTTGGCAAGTCGTCGCCTGAGTGCTAGAATGTTCTATGTCCCCTATGGGACATAGAACATTCTAGCACTCAGGCGACGAAGTGCCTGAATGATCTCTAGTATTGTTTATGAAAAAAATGGGTAAGAAGAGAGACGCAAGACCAACGCTCGCCTCTCCGAAGGTGGGTGGTCACCTCTGGGAAGGAGTGAAGGATGATCAGAATCCATAAAGATTACTAAGTATCCATAGCGGTTATAATAATTCCGTAACGGTTATTGTGGAAACGAGAGAAAGAAAAAAAAAACGGAAAAGAAGTGTGTTTGTGTTAAGTGGCAGTCTTTGTCTTGTAACTTATCCCTCTCGGCCAGCTGGATTAAATTCGTTATCAATGGCTTAATAAACTGTAGTAACAAAATATACTCTATCGACAACGAGCCAACATGAGTATAACTTCGAAACTCTTTTTTTTCAGAATACCCCACCGTGCCCCGCACCTTAAGTGAATATGTCACTTAAGCAGATCTATAGGGTTTTTGTTGATTGTCCCTTCTGAACAGTAGCTATAAGAAGTGCTTATTGCAATGGATTAATCAATCTACACCCTCCTCCCCCCCCCCCCCCCTCCAATTACATAGCGTGTGACCTAGGTTCAGGTGTGTCTTGCATAAACGTCGAGGGTATTTTATCGTGAGGTTTCTCACAGGGTGCGACCTAACCTTAGATGCCCCTTGTCAAAAGTCTTACTACAAAAAAACTCTCTATCAAAATACTTTTAAAAGTTATCTTCAGTGGTCTAAGCAATTCAATGGATGTTTCGTTCTTACATCACTGATGGCACAAGAATGAAAATAGGCTATACAGCTTGGAATATTCAAGGCCTTTCCAATAAATTGAACGACACCGAGTTTAAAACTATGTTAACTCGGTATAATTTCATTATCCTCACGGAGACTTGGCACTGCGATGAGACCGAATTAGATCTACCAGGTTACACGCGTGCCGATCTCTGTCTGGGCAAGTCATCACGCCAGAAGGGTGGAATTTGTTTTTATTTCAACTCTAAATATGATAAATTCCTTTGTAATATTAGATATATTGGCGACATTGCTCTCTGGGTTGATTTTGATGGTAAAATGTTTAATTTACCATCGAAGATCGTTTTTGTATCTGTGTATATTCCTCCCAGTAATTCTACTTATTGGAAATCGAAACCTAGTCCTAATGTTTCCGCATTTGCGGATTTAGAGCAGCAGTTACTGAGCAGTATTCCTGGGGATATATTGATTTTAGGAGGGGATTTCAACGCTCGAACTGGAGGACAGCTGGATTATATTGTAGGTGACAAAAACAAATGCATTCCCTTGCCGGAGTCATACACCGTAGATTGCATAAAAGACGGGGAAAGTCTCGACAGAATAACAAACACCTTCGGAAAACATTTACTAGAGCTATGCCAATTAGCAAAACTAAGAATTTTGAATGGCTGCTGCCTCGGGGATAGACTGGGTAATTTTACCTCATACCAGTACAACAGCGCAAGTATTGTGGACTATACCATAATATCAGAAGAGTACTTTTCGGATGTTGATTACTTCTGTATCAAAGCGCCGACCGTTTTCTCACATCATTGCCAGTTGGTACTACACCTTGAATGTATCAATCTTCTTGGTAGCAGCGAGACGAGAAAGTATCAGTACACCGAAATACAATCCCCTCAAAGTGGACAGAACAGAGCGCTACACGTGCAAGACTGATTCTAACACGACCAGATATAATCTCAAATATTCCACACTGTCGAATGAAGCCATACTCATCCAACCAGAAGGGCACAGAGAAGGCTGCTGCTGACTGGATGAGTATTCTTTAATCTATCATTAACTTTGCTTCTCGACGAGTCCAATTGACTAGCCGAAAAACACCCCCCAAAATGAAACGGTTTGATCACAGATGCAAAGACTTGAAACGAACAATGGAAAGCATTATAAAAGATATGAAGCTTAATCCCAGTGACAGATCACTTATTGCTAAATTCTTCACTGTGAAGAAGGCTTATAAGACAAAAGTGAAATACAAATCAAAAATGTTTTATAAAAAAACTATGTGACCAACTGGACGACTTGGTGACGTTTTCGCCAGGTGCAGCTTTCGCGCGGTGCCATTTTCGCTATAACCCCTCTCTACGTTCAATGCGTAGTCAACTAACTGCAAACGAGTGACGTCGTTGATAAACAGCTTGTCAGTTACATGAAATTATCCTCTTTCGCGCAAGACGGAGCTTTCTGGTGGGTCTCCCGACAGTCCTAAACTACCGACAAATGATGCAACAATCATTCATCATTAAAAAATCATTTAATGAACGCTGAATGATTGTCAAAGTAGATGAATTTAAAGAGTGTACCCAATCCAGTCATTGTACGTGCTCATCGAAAATGGAGGAATATTGTACGATTAATCCGTTATTACCACCTTGTCGGTTTTCCAAGATGGTAGGCTGAAGTCTCGATTTCACCAGACCATAAGAACTCGTCGATTTATGATCCACCTGTGAAGGAAGTCTCGACTTCAATACACCACTTCGGAACCCATATGGTGGTAATGACCTATACTATTCAAACAAGTAAGAGATATTGGATAAAAGTGAGGTATATGAAGAAATATGTTTATATATTCATCAAAAAGACAGTTGAGGCATTGCAATCAATGAATGATTTCAGAGCTAGTTGGATGTCTGACAGGCACACATCCCACGCACCGAGCTGTACAAGACATGGACGGATAATCATAGAATTTACCACAGGCAAAATGTTTTGTCATTCTGAACTCCAAGAACCGCGTGTGCACTTGCTGCATTTCTGATTCCTTATTTTATCAGCAGTTCCGTGTGTTCCGCGTGAAACCGGTGGGACCACATGCACTTGCTGCGTTTAAAAACGAGGTGGAATAAAAATCTTGAAAGCAAATCTTAAAATCCTGTTCCTTCCAAATCAAGAGTATAAATGTTAACCCTTACCCAACGAATCGGCCGCTTCCGTCCGCGAAATATGCAAATTCAGCAGTTGAAAAAATATTATTTTTCAAAAAATGTCAACAAAACCATATCAAGTGACCCCTCGTTGGAACGAGCTCGTCGAGCTCGTTCCAACGAGTGGTCACATGATATGGTTTCGTTGATATTTTCTGAATTTTTTTTTAATATTATATTTAAAATTATAAATTTTGATATCATCTGCGTTGGGTAAAGAGTTAAAAACTAACTCCGACAGAACAACATCAGATAACGAGAGGTAGATGTGCGAAGATTCACTGCTGTATGTTTATCAAGTATGGGGCGGCGGGTATCTTCATATTAGGGGTTTTAATGACGAATATCTGGTACAGTTTGAAAGAGGAGGTTCGATATAAGCGCTGATATCAGAAGATATTGAACAAATGGAAACATTTGAAATCCACATCACTCTAACCGTGGATATAATTGGGGGAACTGCATTAATGTCAGGGCGAGTAGTTCATGTTTCTGGTCAAAGAGCGAAAATTTGTGACTGTCGATTAAAGGGAAGTACCTCAAATATTGGTCTGACAAAGGGAGAACAGAAAAAATAAAATGCGAAAAAGCCAACGATCGCTACAAGTCAAGTCAACTTCGTTGAATGACATTATCAAGTTTCTGCCAGGCGCTGAGTAAAAGTTGTTCAGTAAGACACCTTGATCTGACTAACAACCTACTCTCTCCTCCTTTCTCAACACGACTCTTCTCTCGATAAACAGTAACAAACTGATCATATACTACTCAAAGTTTGCTAAGCACCAAGTATATTCAACTACCTGTTTTACGTTTTAGTTGAAATATTGTTATGAAAAGCGGATATATTTTATATTTAATTATATCTTTAATGATTTGAGCACAGAAATTGAGATTTTGTTTGTGTTTGACATTATTTTTTAGCTTTTGAATACGGTAACCATGGAAAATCGATATTATTGGTAATAGAGGAAATTTTTCAAATTTGCCAAAAAGTTGAGGGAGCGAACAGATATGGGTTCAATATCGAGTATGAGAGTAGCAAGTAAACTGACCATTATACTGTACAAGTTGATTCAGTGTAACCGTATCCACGTTAATATTATTCATTTATAATCACACAAGTACATATAAAGAGTTCTATTACTGCATATTACGGGAGCACGGTGGCTCAGAAGGTAGAGATGGTTGTTGCAATCCAAGAAGTCCTCGGTTCGAATCCCGCCTGTAGCAACCACATTGTGTCCTTGAGCAAGACACTTCATCCCAATTTAATTTCCCACGTGTGTGTGTGTGGGGGGGGGGGGGGGGGGGGGGAATGATGGCGAAGTGTACTAAGAGTACTTTGAGGGTGTACTTGTCTTCAACCAATGCTAACCCTGCTTTTGTGGAGTTAGAATGTTGGGGAGTCTGAGTCGCTTGCCATTGCTCGGTGGTTCTCTCCAGGTACTCAATGGGAGGGAGACCCCCCTCCCATACCCACATTTGGCATTTCCTCCTGAGATTCAACTTTTTCGGGCTAAAAGGGTTCATCCGCCACCCCCACCCCCACCCCCCCCCCCCCTCCCTGAAAAATAGCACTGTACGCCTATGCAGTGAATACCTGGACTTGAATAAATACCTATATTATGGTCATGATATAGCTGTAGATGCTGAGAGTGACCTTAAATATCAATAATTAATTTATTCTCTATCATATAGTCTGTGAATGTGTGGGATTTGTCAACAAACGAGGGTAAGCTTCCTACTCCATGATGTAATATGAGTTACTGTCACCCACAAATTAGTTGTTTATTTGATATGGTTTAAACCATCCAGAGAGCTAGTATACACAGTGATGGGTACAGTTCAAGTCAAAATGAGTTGATTAAAGGGATGTTGAACAGATTGTTAATATTTCTTGCATTACATTACTCCTTTGCTATTTATTGACAGAAAGATTTCACGGAGGGTTTCCCTGACGGTATTTATTTATTGGTGTTTGCGGTCACATACTTATCCACAATGGCTAATCGTGACCGTGACAGTCTTACGGGTGAGGAAAGTCGGAGGACCCAGAGAGAACCACCAAGCATCGATGAGCAACTGTCAGCTCAACATTCTAATTATGTTCAAGCTCCGCTGAAGCAGGGTACCAGCGGTTGAAGACATGTGCACCACTGACATGCAGTACGCCTTAGTACATGGCATCATGCCCCCATGTTGGCAACCTGGATAAAGTGCCTTGCCCAAGGACATTACGTGGGTCGTCCCAGATAGGGATCAAACTCTGGACCTCTGTCATAGAAGTCAAACAGTCAAACAGCCTACCACTGAGAAAATGTGCTTTCTTTCCTGGCGGTATTCATATTTGTACGGCCAAACTGGTGTTGGATAACACGGAACACCAAAATATATAACACAAAACTTGTTCCCCATTGATTTTTGAAAGCAGTTATGGACTGGTCAAAGAGCTCTTTCCTTTTTGTTTTTGGACAAGTGAGTATTCACTCAAAGTCATTTTTTGCAGACAGTGCTATTTTAAGTGGCCAAAGCACATGTTTCATTAAGTCCCAGAACATAACTAAAGCCGGATTTATTGATTAAACATCTCTGCATATAGCAAAGCAAAGTGTCTCAAATTAACCAATTCCAAAATGATAGTAGAGAGTAACCAAAGTTGTATAATTTGGGTATTTCCAAATGGTACACTTATTCTCACTCTCATTGTGCTTGAGGGTTAAATCTGAGACTGAAAAGGTATACCAATCTTACTCAGGGAAGGTGAGTACAGAAAAGTACCAAATTAATCAGAAAATGAATTTTGTCTGACGGTACTAATATTTGTACGAGCAAAACTGGTACTGGATTTATTTATTTATTTATTAGGTTTTAGCGACACATTAAAGCCAAGGTCATATTATGTCGGTGACAGTTGTATGGGCGGAGGAAGCCGGAGTACCCAGAGAGAACCACCGAGCAATGACGAGCAGCTGCCAGCTCCCCAACATAGTGCCTCCGCACTGTAGCAAAGGCAGGGTTAGATTGGTTGAAGACATGCGCACCATCAACGTGCAGTATGCCTTAGTACAAGGCGTCATGGTGCCCCCCATGCGGATAGTCGGGGTGAAGTGATCGGGACATAATTGGAATATATCCGACAGATACAATGTCGGATATATTCCAGTTATGTCCCGATCATGCAAGGCAGCAACTTGAAATTCTCAGAATGTTTCCTACTGTCCCTGCCCGACAGTTTAGTATCTTTGTCAAGTGCCGAGACCGCGTGGAAAAACCGTGGATCAGGTGGAAACCGAGGGCATGATTCGTCCCTACTTTATTCTCAACTCAACGACTTTTCTATTCATTATTTACCTGTCACCGGCTGAGTTAGGTATTATATTTGTCTATTTGATGAACTTTTCAACCTTAACTATTTGCGGCTTCATGTAGCACCACTGAAAGGCCACTGCACGATTACCAATATATTCAGGGATTGATTTTATGAAAATAACAATTATTCCGACTATACCCACATGGGAACTCCTACGTATGCCAAGAGTTAACCTTTTGATAATGACGTATAAAACAGAAGTTGCCATGCTATTCTTGCTGCTGCATGCAGGCATAGAAAACATTCAGCGCTCAATGAATTAGGAATGGAGTAAATTGTCACTTAAACCTACGGAATTCTGAAAAAATGCATGAGTTTTTTTCGACGACATCTACCATTATGCATCTGAGGACAGGGATTGCGTTAAACTTTACAGCAACCTTATAACAGAAAATATTCTTGGAATTGAACTGTGAATCCGAATTTCGAAAGCATTTTCGGATATTCTATTCCAAACTACCACAGAACGCTTATCAATATTCAGTGATTTTATGAAAATTAAAATTATTCTGACCATACACATATGGGCAGTCTCGAATCTGCCAACGGTTAAACTTTTAATAATGACATATAAAACAAAAGTTGACATACTATGACTGCTGCATACAGCCATAGAAAACGTTCAGCACTCAATCAATTGGGAATGGAGTAAATCGTCACTTAAACTGACCAAATTCTGACAACGAGAGGTTTTTTTTGACTGCACCAATCTTTATGCAAACAGAAGGAGCATAGAGTTAAACTTTACAACCAAACTTACAACAGCAAATATGCTCGGTAGGCAATTGTAAATACGAACATGTAATCATTTTTCGATATTCCTTTCGAAAATGGAAGAAAAGTGAGCTCCAAATTAGCCAATTTTATGGAGAATTTTAGGGCACTCAAATTCAAGGCCCGAAATCTGGGTGAAGGTTAAAACTTTGAATAAAATATATAACAGCAAAATTGTTCTTGGATGAAAGCCCAATCCTCTCATGGAAAAGGTTTTGAGACAATATGGCTCCAGTGCTGAGAAAGTCCATGTAAACGGTTGGCGAAAATAACAATTATTCTGACAGTACCCTTATGGGAAGTCTCAAATTTGCCAAGGGTTAAACTTTTAATAATAACATATAGAACAAAATTTGTCATACTTTGACTGCTGCAAGCAGCTATAGAAAACATTCAGAGCTCAAGTAATTAAAAATGGAGTAAATCGCCACCTAAATTAACCAAATTCAGAAAAAAATGGAATTTTTTTGGACGGTACCTACTTTTTTGCAACCAGGATGGGATAGGGTTAAACTTTACAACCAAACTAACAACAGCAAACATGCTCGATAGTCAATTGTGAATACGTACATGAAAAGTGTTTGAAATTAACCCTTTCCAAAATGATAGAAAAGGCAACCAAAAATGGCAAATGTTGGCATTTTCAAACGGTACTCTTACTCTCGTGTTTCGAATAGAAGTGCGGTCTGCAATATAAGTGCGGGGTAGAAACAATGGCCATAATTAATAAAAGTGCAGACTGGAATATAAGTGCAGGGTAGGAAATCCCATCGGAGCATGCGACATATACATAAGAAGTCAAAATAAGTTGTAAGATAATAGTTAGATGACCACTGTAGGCAATGTCACAGTATGTGTCCTGCGTTTCCTACAATGTTAACAACCTGGTTCTCACCATTCTTGCATTATTTTTTGGAAAGCCCACATAGAACCTGGTGCTACCAGTGTAGGAAAAGTGGGACACATGTTTACAGTCAATATGGTGCCAAGTGGTGATCCTGCAACTTACTTTGAATTGTACGGTTTTTAGATTCCTTACCCTTGAGGCCAAAATAAACATACCTGTACAGTTTATTATAGAGATACCGTAAGTAAATGCGTGCGATAATTTATATGCTGCATTCAAAATGCACAATTTTTCCCTCGGATGTGTTCCACTCTGTCGAAAATTAAATAGAAGTGCAGACTTGAATAAGCATGGTGCAGGGTGGAAAATCTTCGGGAAAATAATAAACATTCGTGCATGTTTATTCCAAACACAAGAGTATTCCCGGCCTCATTGTGCTAGAGGGTTAAATCTGAGACTAAGAAGTAAACAGTACCTTTCTTCCCCAATCATTGTTGCATCTAGCCATACCAAAATAATTATTACAACTACCTTGTAATTAGAAAAAATTGCTCTTGAAGTTGGCGAAAATAACAAATATTCCGACAGTACTCTTATGGGAAGTCTCAAATCTGCCAAGGGTTAAACTTTTAATGATAACATATAGAACAAAGTTTGTCATAATTTGACTGCTGCAAGCAGCTATAGAAAACATTCAGAACTCAAGCAATTAAAAATGGAGTAAATCGTGACCTAAACTTACCAAATTCTGAAAACATTGGAGTTTTTTTTTTGGACGGTGCCTACTTTTATGCAACCAGAATGGGACAGGGTTAAACTTTACAACTAAACTTACAACAGCAAATATGCTCGGTAGTCAATTGTGAATATGTACACGAAAAGTGTTTGAAATTAACCCCTTTCCAAATGATGGAAAAAGCAACCAAAGTTGGCTAATTTTGGTATTTTCAAATGGAACTCTTATTCTCACCCTCATTGTGCTTGGGGGGTTAAATCTGAGATTAAAAAGTAAACAGTAACTTTCTTCCGCAATCATTGTTGCATCTATCCAAACCAAAATAATTGTTACAACAACCTTGTTATTAGAGAAATTTGCCCTTAAAGTTGGTCAATTTTGAAGAAAAATTCTATATTCATGTCATTTTTGGCCAGTGGGGGTTAAATTGAAAGATCTGAGTGGTGATAGTGGAGTATCATATTATGCTCTAAATAAAAATTTGAGCTGAATAACTGTAAACAATTTTGAGACATTCGAAAAAATGGTGAAATTTTGAAGGTTTTGGCAGAATATTTTGAAAACACGCGTTTTCACAGATATGACGATACCGCATTTCACTAGATTGTATGACATTACATAAGTGTGCCAAATTTGGTCAAAAGCGTACAACTTGTTTTCGAGCAGTTCAACAGACAAAATTATGGAGGAAAAAAAAAATTAAAAAAAAATAAAAATAGAGAAGAAAAATTTTGAAAA
Organism: Pictodentalium vernedei; assembly: GCA_031216915.1. Taxonomy (NCBI): domain Eukaryota; kingdom Metazoa; phylum Mollusca; class Scaphopoda; order Dentaliida; family Dentaliidae; genus Pictodentalium; species Pictodentalium vernedei. The sequence goes on from CM062293.1 coordinate 508,320,969, forward strand.
AGAAGAATAACAATAGTCTTTCCCAAACTGGGTTTGGGAAAGCCCAATTAGAATATGGGATACAGATCGCTCTCACCAGTCACCACATTTATCAACAACCCCCCACCCCCCCCCCCCCCCCACCACACCACCACCACCACCACACTGCCAACACACCACCAATTTCTCTGTGACCCACCCTTGCGATGAAAAGAAGAACTTCAGTGTCATGCTAAGAGAAATTCTCAACACCTTTATGGTGAGCAAAACCCTACTGAATCAGACCGAAAACTCTGTCCAAGCTGAAGGCTTATTTAAGAGACTTTAACAGGAGGGAATTGGCGAAGCATGGAGTTGGAGAAGATATACAACCTGGAGAGAGTAGATCACCATTAAATCACAAACCTTTTTACAACAATTGTGCACACTTCTTGAGACCAGAACTCACAAAACAACAAAAGTTACAACACAAGCCCTGAGGTGCAAGCGGTCTATGAGCTGAACATTTACAAGTTCTTATACAATACTTTCTTAAAAAAATAGTATCCTGCAAAAAAAAAATGAATAAATTCAGACTGTTGTGTTGTGAATTCAACCAGGAACGTGGTTGGGAGGATTTAGACGATGCCATTATCCGGCATAAGAAAATTATTCAGCCTCAAAACGGCCCTGGGATTTCCTACTTATGACATCAATAAATACAATTTGGCAAAAGTTCTGTTGTTCATCATAACATTCTTATTTCAAATAAATTATGACCCTGCAAAATTACAATTTAAACAACCCCCCCCCCCCCCCCCTACCCATCAGCCACAACCAATATTTTCAAACTAGTGTTCACAGTAAGTACTATTTACGAAGAAAATCCAGTTAATTGCCACAACTCCTTATATTTTTATGGTCTTGTTGTGAAATTCTAGTTTATTCTCTATGCCACCACCCCCCTCCCCCACCGTCCTCCCAGAGGTTTTCTAGCAGTGCCCTTAGAAAGTACAATTAACAATTTGATGGAATGCTACGTGCAGGCTATTACCCCTTTCAAATATTTTTTCATGGTCTTGGGAGTATGAATTTCTGAATGGATCTTTTCTTTTTGTGTTTGAAAATTTCCTAATTGCGGTGAATTCTCAGGAGCAAGAAATGATTGTTTTCCCCAATTTTTTTAGCGAAGATTTCTGTCTTTTTATCACTTTCAAATTTCATAATTTCATAACTCAGTAATCTGTGAAGTGATCATTTGGGTGGTGACATCAATTAAAATACCCACAGTCCCACACACTGCCTCCACTTCTTGTATTTTCAAGTACATGTAGTTTAAGCAGGTTGAAAATTTTCTGAAAGGTAGGGGGGAGGGGGTGGCGCAACAAATACACTCACCCACTCTCAACGCCTCAGGTTTCAAGTAGGTTGGAAAGGTTCTTCACTTATTTATTTATTTTTTTTTTTTTTTGGGGGGGGGGTGGGGGGGGGGACATCAACCATCCCCGTCGAACCCAAATCTGTGGTTGTATTATTCAACTTGCAAGAAGGTTAGAACATTATGTAGCTTAATTTTATGTAGCCCATTGTCTTTTCCATCACAAGTTTTCTTGATACCTGATTGTTACAGTGGCGGCGCCAGGATTTCAATTTTTTTTTTGGAAGAGGACTTAAGATATGGGGGGGAGGGGGGGGGTGGGGTCCAAGGTCGAGATGCCAAGCCTTATAGATGGAGGGGGGGGGGGGGCGTCTCCCCACGAAAGTTTTCCATAATTGAAGTCCCTGGAGCGATATCTGAGCATTTCTACAACACCTTACTTAATGTGTATTGTTGTGTGTCGTTTGCGGTGTGATAGTGGGTGGGGAAACCACGGTCAGATAGAAATTTGAAATCTGATTGGGGCGAGGGAAAAGTGTGGGGGGGGGGCAGCCATCCCTCCTCCTGTGGTGCCGCCACTGGATTGTTAAACGTTATGTAAAAAAGTTTTGGGCCAGATAGAAATTGAATTCAGTATCAGTGAGTGTAAGTAATCAAATTTATAGAATTAATTACTTTTATTCCCACGCTTTAATGTGTAGTCCCATTTTGCTGGTCGCCTGAAATTGCAAATGCATTTGCAGACTGACTGAGTGTAACTTGGATCGGACTCGGTCACTGATCAAAAAACGGCACCTTCTGATCTCCCTTATTTTACGAAGGAATGAGTCATGAACTATTTACTGAATGGTTTTATATTCAAAAGAAAAATGTATTAACACTGTGTGTGTATCTGATAAGTTTTCTCTTGCAATCACAGCCCGAAGACGGAAAAACCGCCTTTCCTTGCCAAAATTGGTATACAACGTAACAAGAATCTCCGCGTGACGCAAAAGTGGGTCAATCCGAAAGTAGTAACAATTTTCTGTGGAGTTTTCACTGGACTGGAGTGGAGGTGCTTGGGTGTAACACTGCATCACTTCAAAAATGGAAAGATCGTGTTCGAAATATCATTACCATGCAGGTGCTGGTACAGTACTTTCTGATAAATAATATTAAAGTGGAAAAATCGTTCCAAAACTTTATTGCGTCAGAAAAATGGGAAAAAATTGATGATCCGAAATGTACGGCGGCACCCAACAATGAAGAGCAAAGTCTCAGGAATCCCATTGTGTGCCTCTTTTTGTAATTCTATATTACGTATCTTCCAACGGAAATCGTCATAAGCACGAGAGGGGTAAACCTGTTGTTTACAAAAAAGCGGGATCAGAAATAAGAAATGCGAGAAAACATCGTCTCGTCTCGCGAAAGGAAAATACTCAAAAATTATAGAATTTCTTGCAGACACACTTGTTCTTAGATATTTTATTAACAAGCGTGCCACTTAGTGGCCTTCAACAATTTTGATTTATTTTTGTACAAAGAATTGAAGTTTGAAAGTTGAACGACAAAATTAATGTAGCGCAGCGTGCGTTTCTTTTGAGGTTTCGATTTTTGACGGAACCGAGAACCAGGTGACGCTTTTTCTGCACGCTCACCTGTTACTTTTTTTCAGAAATCTAATTCGATTTCTACCAATGAAAACAACACAATTTGATCAACTTCGACTTCTATTTTTTGTCCATGGAGTTTACTTCCGGACACAGATTTTTGGATTGGATGTTGTATTCTCAGACATACATTTTTCTGAAATAATCTTCTAAATTTCTTATATTTTCACACATACACACACGTTACCATTATGCTCCCTTCGTTCGCTATCAGGGAATCTAATATAACGGGAAGGTCTTCTCTCTAATTACGTCATGTAATTTCCATGACGTCGTGACGCCATGTTTTTGATGGGATTGAACACAGGTACCTGCTCCTGGACGCATACGAACTATAACGGAAAACGTTAGGAAAAATTATTGTACCTTACGCCCTTCTCACGATTATTATGACCGTTGAAGCTTGGCAAGTGGAAGACTGAGTAAAGTATTCAGAGCATTGTTTTCCTCCAGTTATTACAATTATGTGCACTTAAGTTATTTTTTTAAAATAAAGCAGAATAATATCATCTGAACTGGATTTTGTGTTGTTTGTTTCAAAACCTGCCCTATGAAACAAATCAAAACACGTGGTTGTGTGTGTGGGGGGGGGGGGGGGGGAGGGGGGGGCGGTACAACATTAATTATTCATCATCTTATAAAATTATAACCAGTCCTGGTCAAAGGTTGTTTAAAGCATGTAATGTATGCTGGGCTATACAATTCATCAATGAACAAATATTGTTGGCCTTTCCCTCATCTGGATGAAATTAGAATCTCAAATTAACCACTGATTATTAACAGTTACTTAAAACTAGTTTTAGACGTTTGTTTCAATTAATTTTTTATATTTTTTTTTTTCTGAAACCATAGTTCATGACCCAACATTAGAGTGAGTTCAATGAGCTCATTCCAATAAGAGGACATGTACTGTGGTTTTGAAGAGAAAAATGGAAAACTGACATAAAAACCAAAATGGGGATTTTTTGTGTGTCTTACTCGGGCAAATATAGGTCTCTTTTCAGGTGAAGGGTTAACTGACCTGTCATATGTGACGGGTATGGTTAATTTTTGCCTGTATTCGAATACCTGTCATATGTAATGGGTATGGTTAATTTTGGCCTATCTTCACCTGTCATATGTGAGGGGTATGGTTAACTTTTGCCTATCTTCACCTGTCATATGTGAGGGGTATGCTTAATTTTTGCGTATCTTCACCTGTCATATGTGAGGGGTATGGTTAATTTTTGCCTGTCTTCACCTGTCATATGTGAGGGGTATGGTTAATTTTTGCCTATCTTCACCTGTCATATGTGAGGGGTATGGTTAATTTTTGCCTGTCTTCACCTGTCATATGTGAGGGGTATGGTTAATTTTTGCCTATCTTCACCTGTCATATGTGAGGGGTATGGTTAATTTTTGCCTGTCTTCACCTGTCACCAAGTCAGAAATTGGTTGAACAGTCATACATTTAAAGCCACATTAGCTGTAGCACCCCAAGTCTCTGTGGAGGTGGTGATGGTCATGGAGTGATCAGGCTGATGCTGGGGTAATTTTAGTTATCCATTGGTAACCCACTACGTATGGGAACTTACACAGTCTTGAAAACTCATACACCTTGAGACACAAGCCATGTGTTTGAGTTTTTAGACCAGTATAAATTCCCATACACTCTGGGAAACCAAAAGAGTAACAAATCTATTTCCAAATAGAGAACATAGCCATTGTGCATATGTGACCATACACACCAATAAATAAATAAATTGTATTATACACCTCCCCCTCCCCCACACCCCAAATTCTGACAAAACGTTTTTTTTTTATACATTTGACATTATTTGATAATGAAATGGCGCGAAAAAAATGTTCTGAACAGAAAATTACATTTTTTCTAGTCAACCAGGGGGTGGGGGTGGAGATTGTCTGTATAAAATTAGCAGACAGTGAGCCTAAGGGGGTGGGTCCTCGGGGGCTCAACCATCGTTGGGGGGGGGGGGGGATATAGTTCCAACATGACAAACAAGTCATTGTTAATCTGGATAATAATTTTGTAACTGTCTTTTTGTTAACAGTAAAAACATCGGCATCAGGAAAGACAAAATCAATTACTTTTTTGCAGTGAAGCTGTTGTAGGAAGGCTATGACAGAAAAAAAAATAATGGAGGGTTGGGGGGGGGGGCGCTGGATATCTCCCCATCCCTTCCCAAATAGAACGAACTCTGGGTCTATGTTTTGAGCTTAAAAGGTGTATTTCATGCCACAAAATGAAAAAAGAATAGTGGCCATTAGGCATTACAAGATAAAGTGATCGAGAAAAGTTGAGAAAATAATGCGAGATATAGGGTTTACTTTTGTCGTCTTGTGTCGTCCGCGTCACACTTACTTTTATCCGCAACTCCTCTTTAACCAATAAATTGATTTTAATGAAACTTTCAGGGATGCTTCCTTGCATTATATCATTGTGCACCTCTTATTTTATTTTTCGAGCCTATGTATTTTTTTCAGAGTTATGCCCCTTCTCGACTTAGAATTCTGTCTGAAATGCCTTTGAGTGTACAAATCTCAGTCATTGTCAGGAGGATCTTAATGATATTTGGTATGCATATGAACTCAGATGGGTGTATGTGTGTGTGTGTGGGGGGGGGGGGGGGGGTATCCACTTACAGTCGTTATTGTCCACTCAATTTTGCTCTAGAGTCATGCACCATTTTTGGCATATAGGGATTACTTTTGTCTTGCGTCATTTGCGTCACACCTACTTTTATCTGCAACTCCTCTTTAGCCAAAGAATGGATTTTAAGGACATTTTCAATGATTCTTCATTACATAATGCCTTTGTGCACCTCCTATTTTATTTTTATACCCCCACTTTCGAAGAAAATGGGGGGGGGGGGGTATACTGGATTACATGCGTCCGTCTGTCCGTCCGTCCGTGTGTGAGTCCGTCCTCGAATATTCATAACTTAATTCATTTATGCTTCATCAGTCCAGCACTGCAGTAGGGGTATGGATTGCCTTCAGCAATAACTATTGTTTGATCTGATGTGTTTTGGGGGTTTCCCATAGCAAAATATGTTTTTTGCCATTTCAATATGAGGTGGGGGAGGGGTGCACATCGTTTATCCGCAACTCAACTTTAACTTGTGAATGGATTTCAATGACACTTTCACAGAATGTTTATCACATAATGGCAGTGTGCACCTCCTATTTATTTTTTTGATCTGATGTATTTTTGGAGTTCCCCATAGCAAAGCACAGACTTTGCCATTTGAATATATGCTGATGGGGGAGGAGAGGGGAGCAAGTCCTTTTTTTTAACAATTTGATGCAAAAGATATTTCTCTTTCAAATTCATCATCAAATAATGTCAAATCGGTGATTTTTTTAGGCCATGTAGGGTTGGGGTATCCAGGCCTGGATATCTTCCTGTTTCAACCAAATGTAACTCAATATTGAAAGCTGAAACAAACCTTTCTGCTCAAAACATTTTTCTCACCATATCATTATCAAATAATGCCATATGTGTAAAAATGCTTTTTCTTTGTCATGGTAGGGATATCACCTCTCACCCCGCTCGAATCCACCCTAACCCAGTGTTCATAACTGAAACCAACTTTTTCTGCCAAGAGCACTTTTCCAGACCTGGATATCTTCCAGGTCCTATTCCAACCACCAACTCCAGATACGTTGAAAGTTGAGACCCATTTTTCTACCGAAAACAGTTTTCTCACCATATCGTGGTCAAATATTCTTAAATGTGAGAAAAATCTTTATCTCTATCTATATATCTAACCTCCCATTCCAACCAACCCTAACTCAGTGTTTATATCTGGAACCAGTTTTCCTGTCAAGAACACATTTTTCTTGCCATTTTATTTTCAAAATATGTAAAATGAGTGGATTTCTTTTTTCGCATGGCAGTGCCCCCGCAGTAAGTAAGTTCTGTTTCACTGGTAAAATAGGACCCAGTCACCAATGCTTGGGGTGGAAGTCCTCTAAAATGTGCAGCATGGGTATAAACGATTGAATAAACTTGTCTTTATCTCCATGCTGTGGTGATGATTAGCCAGTTGGCATAAATATGTGGCCCTAAACACCAATAAATAAATAAATTCGTGGTAGTGGAAGGATGGGTGGTATCAAGACCTGGATTTCTCCATCCGCACCCCCTCCCCATTCCAGCCAACCATAACTAAGTGTGCATATTCGGAAAGTCTTTTGGCGCAAAACATTTTCCTCTCCATTTCATTATCAAATACTGTCAAATGTGGGACATTTTTTTTTGTCATGTTGAGGTGGGGGAGAGGGGAGGATATCCAGACTCCCACCCCAAAGACCACACATTCCAACCAACACAAACTCATTATATCTCCAGTGGCGTAGATAGCTTTTCGTTGGCGGAGGGGCAAGCCCAAAATTTTCCGACAGACCGAAAATTTTCCGACAGTGTAACAACAACAAGAACCCAAACAAATAGAAAGAATATGTTGTTCACTGCAAATGTACTGAAAATTGGTCTTTTTTACCCAAAATGGCATGTTTTTATCCCCAAAGCCAGCATTTTAATGTTATTAGGCATAAATTCGCCTACAAATGGCCCCAAAAAAATTCCGACAAAATCTACGCCACTGTATATCTCAAACCAATTTACCTGCCCAAAATATTCAAATCAGTAAAAAAAAGGTGGGGGTGGGGTTGGGGGAAGCTGATCTTGGCCCATCACAAACCACCATCGAGAATAACTAAGATAGTTCTGTCTTCAGCAGCTCCCACTCGACAGGTTCGAACAGAAAAGTTCACAGGTTGGTTTGCCATGACTAAATAATATATTGCTACCCCCTCCCCAGCAAAACAAATGTTTATGCCACTTTGTACACCACTATCACAAGATGTGGTTTTGAGGCAAATCTGTTATAAAATATTGACTGGAGGATAACCACTTATGACCTAAACCTTGGCGTCATTTCTTGGAAAGTTCACCCAAACAGCTTGACAAGAACTGATCTTTATGGGTTAGAACCACCACCAAAAGAAATGTAGCATAAATTGTCTTGTGGAATTTATTCTATCGCACATTCCATCACGTACTGTATGAAAGAATGGAAGCTGTTTTGTTACAATGTATCCCTCCGAATATGACATCAGTAATGTGAGAGATTCAAATTGTTAACAATGTTGGCCCACACTAGAACAACAATGTGTTAATGTCTTGTTGAAAGGCTCATTGACGTTTCGCTTTTTAAAAGCTATTTCAATCTTTCCAGTACAATAAAACAGTTGTTAATAATTTAATAACTTTTCTGACCATCAATTTTACATTTTGCCATTGTGGAACAGACAATGGTTGTGTGTAGGCTTTTTCTGTTGTATTGCGAAATTCCGAAGGGTCAACAGGTGCGCCTTTCAGCAGTAACTGTTGCCTGCAGTGGACCTCTTTTACGGGCCTGCTGACCAGGTTACTGTTGCAAGAGACATTGATGTTGAAGTTGAAAGATTTACATTTTCACCGAGGTTCCTCGCCTTGGAAGTTGGAGTTTGTGTTGTGTGCAGTTTTGTTTATTGTTACACCAATTGTCTTCTGTGATGAGATTCTGTGGTAAACATTCATGGAACTGCTGACTTTGTGACCAGGCAGCCACGCATTGCCATTTGTGTTGGATAATAAACGTTATTTCTTGTTGTAATGCCACTGCCAGTGGTACGCAGAGTGGTTAGTGACACCTAAACTTAGCTCACAAGACTTGCCGAGTCTGCTCATGAAATTAAAAGTACCTAACTCGTCTAACCCGACCTACTTTTTTGTGTACTACGACTAATCAACTTTGAAAGAATAGATGGGACGCTGCAGAAGCCGAACTTTTTTCATTCTGAGGATTTAATTTGGAGAGATATTTCTCAAAATTTCAAATGACGGGACAGGAAAAAGGTGGGTTCAACTTCACTTGTCTTGCGCAATGAGCAGGTCGGGGAAATATTCCAGTCGAGCTATTTCAGCTCGTTCCGGGTGGGTTACTTTAAGTTTAACTCGATCGAGCTGTACCTCAAAATAAGGGGAACTTAGGAAAAGTGTTTTTATCGTACAGGACTTTGGCCCATCACAAACCACCATCGAGAATAAAGGCCAAAACGTTATTATTACTAATGATAATAATAGGACTGTCACGTTTAATCGATTAGTCGATTGTTGATCGGTCACAGCGAAATCGATTAGTATTTTTCGTTGTCGAATAATCGGTAAATTTTATCCCGCTTTAGACGTTTAATAATTAAAAGAAAATTTTATGAAAAAACTATTGTTTCTAAAGGTAAAGAGTTAAGAACATCGAAGTTAAAAGCCAAGAAGCCGTTGGAACCATTTGTCTGTCAGGTGCGTTCATCAAAGCTTTGATGTTCTGAATTTTTGAACCGTCAGTGTAATAATCAAGACCGGTCGGCAGTTGCGAAGTTCGCAACTGCCGACCGGTCTTGATTATTACACTGACGGTTCAAAAGTTCAGAACATCAAAGCTTTGAACGTACCTAAAAGAGGATCTTCTTCGTTGTTTACCGGAGGTAGGTCAACTGACTTGAACTTCATTTTTTATCGACGTCAGAGAGAGGGAGAGGGGGTCATCTAAGTACGATTAAATGATTATGATCGATTATTTGCGACGATTAATCGATTCCTAAATTAAAAAATCGTGACAGCCCTAGATAATAATAACTATTAAGATATCAAGTCTCTTGTCTGCAGCAACGCCCACTCGACAGGTTCGAACAGAAAATTCGCAGGTTGATTTGCCATGAATAATTAATGTCATATTGGCTAATTATTAACTTGTTTAGCGTTGAAAAGTTAATGCCATGGTATAACATGTTACATTTCATTCAACTCTCATTTAAATTAACAGTCAAGTTGTAACTCTCGATGGTGATTTGTGGTGGCCTGTAGGCCGAAGTCCCGCTCGACAAAAACTATTATTTCGCCTTATTTTTTACAGCTCGATTGAGCAAAATTAACTCGATCGAGCTAAAATAGCTCGATTGGAAATATTCGTAGACCTGTTAAGCCGTGAAACCACCCACGAACGATTATAAAATGTCAGGGCCCACCATAACATTACAAATACTATTAATAAAGTATTATAATAATAGTGTAACTATTAGTAACTATACTTTAGATACGCAACGCAAATTGATTTCCGTGTTCAACCTAGTAAATACCGAGCTGAAGTTTTCGAAGGGCGCGTTATACTCTAATGTTTATAAATCATCCAATTTTACCCCAACTTGCCCCAAATTGATATTTTGCATTTAAATAACCTCTATATACCATAGTATGCGCTTTATTTTTCCTAATATGCCTTATTTTTCTACTGCTCGGTTCTGCTCGTTATATCCCGGTATTTAGTATGACCCATTTTTGGGGCCTACTTCGGCATTCTCGCCAATCTCGGCGCCCATTTTTATTAAACAGAATGGTAAAATGCCATTTTCTCAAGTTCCTCTGACAGGCTCCGAAAAATAAAGAAAACAGTTGGGCTGTTTGCGGGTTTTGTGAATCATGGTGACAATCGGACAAAGGCCGAACCCCATCAAAGTCAAACGCAAATACGCTAATTCAACTCATTGCCATTGGGACTAAATCCTATTTAGTTGTCAAGAAATATTTTCCTCCAATCCCAATAAACATTTCAAAGGTTATACTCTTCAAGTAGGTACACACTGTTGGTAATAATTAATGTCAATAATATGTCGTGCCAACTGAAATGATGAAGGAGAAAAAAAATCGTTGTATGCGTTTTTATTTACAAACAAAATCGAAAGTGGAAGAAATCCCACCACAAACATGGCCGCCAAATTACACGATTTGATTGGAGTAGACCTTCCCGTTATTTATAGATTCCCTGGTGGTATATAGAAAAATGATAAAATCATGGACACGTACCTATTACCTATGCTCGCCTATCCAGGGGTGGATGACCATTTCTGGGGATGGAGTGAAGGATGATTAGAATGCATAACGGTTATGAAATGTCCTTAGCGGTTATAATTTGAATAGTTGAATTTATGGTCTCTGTTGACCTCGGGGTGTTTATTGATGAAGCTATCTATAGCGTGTTTGACTTTGTCGTCATACCCAGGGCCTTCACGTGGGCGGTGAGTTTCTGTTTCTGTTCCTTTGGCCCTCGTGGTTTAAGTGGTGGTGGTGGTGGTGGTGGTTGGTTGGAGCTTTCTTTCCCTTCCTCTGGTGTGGACCAGTGCGGGTTGGCGGGCCCGCGAAAGATGCTACCACTCCCAGAGGTGGGTTTCATCAGATACTTGACGGTGAGCTGAACGCAGCCACTCCCAATATGGACATCAAAGTTGAGAGGTGAACAGGCGTCCAACAACATCAGGGATTCCTTAATTTTTTTTCAGCAGGAAATCCCTGGCTAATTAGTTAAAGAACTCGTAAATACTCAGTTTCAAAAAAGCAAACAAAATGGCAGAATGAAATGAATTAAATAATGGTGCCGTTTTCGCAGACTGAACTGGTGCCGTTTTCGCCAACCCATGGTGCCGTTTTCTCCAGTGCAATTGGTGTCGTTTTCGCCACCATTGGTGCCGTTTTCGCTCACTTGGTGACGTTTTCGCCAGGTGCAGTTTTCGCACGGTGCCATTTTCGCTATAACTCCTCTCTACGTTCAATGCGTAGTCAACTAACTGCAAACGAGTGACGTCGTTGATAAACAGCTTGTCAGTTACATGATAGTATCCTCTTTCGCGCAAGACGGAGCTTTCTGGTCGAAGGAATGGGTCCCCCGACAGTCCTAAACTACCGAAAAATGATGCAACAATCTTTCGTCATTAAAAATCATTTAATGAACGCTGAATGATTGTCAAAATAGATGAATTTAAAGAGCGTACCCAATCCAGTCATTGTACGTGCTCATCGAAAATGGAGGAATATTGTACGATTAATCCGTTAATTACCACCTTGTCGGTTTTCCAAGATGGTAGGCTGAAGTCTCGATTTTACAAGACCATAAGAACTGGTCGATTTATGATCCACCTGCGAAGAAAGTCTCGACTTCAATACACCACTTCGGAACCCACATGGTGGTAATGACCTATACTATTCAAACAAGTATGAGATATTGGATAAAAGTGAGGTATATGAAGAAATATGTTTATATATTCATCAAAAAGACAGTTGAGGCATTGCAATCAATGAATGATTTCAGCGCTAGTTGGATGTCTGACAGGCACACATCCCACGCACTGAGCTGTACAAGACATGGACGGACAATCATAGAATTTACCACATTCAGTCCAAGACCTCAATACTCTGTAAATCCTCCTCGTTTCGCGACACTAGCGCGTATCCGACGTGGCATAGTCCTCACCAAACATCCGATATCAGGTTGACTAATGTTATTTTATTCTTCCTGTAGTGCAGCGGCGAGTTCCTGGACATTGGTAAGAGGCTGCTGGTGTTGTCGTAGGTGCCTGTCAAACATATCCCAGACGTACTCGATTGTTGAAAGGTCTGGACTTAGTGCAGGCCATGGCAGTGTAGTAATGCTCTGCTCCTGGAGGAACTATGTTGCGGCACGGGCCCTGTGGGTTCTTGCATTGTCATCTTGGAAAATGAATCGACGGCCCTGGCGTCGCGCAAATGGCACCACATGAGCTGCTAACGTGTTGTCACGGTAGTACTGCCCTGTGACACGCTCTTGTATGACATATAATGCTGTTCTGCCTATCATGGTTATGGCTCCCCACGCCATGCCCGATCCACCACCAAAACGATCGTGCTGCCTAACGGTTACGTCATGGTATCGGTCATTCCGCCGCCGCCGCCGCTGCCGCCGCCACACTTTGTTTCGGCTGTCTGGAATCGAGAGTGAACCTCGGTTCGTCGGAAAACATGACGTGGCTCCACCGATGATTGTCACAGTGCTGCCGTGCTCCACACCAATTACGCCTTGCTGCGATGTGACATTCAGTCATACGTGGAATTATTCGAGGTCGTAAAGCGAACAAATTCCAGCTGTGCAGGCGATTTCGGATAGTCGGACCACTGTCTCGCACATCTGTCGCTCGGTTCAGCTGCTGTCCAATTTCTGAGGCACTTTTTATGGCGGTTACGTAATGCTGTGGTTCGGATGAAACGGTCCTGGTTAGCAGCTGTCGCTTTTGGACGCCGTGACCGACGTCTGTGATCAACATTGCCTGTCTGTCGGTAACCGTGACCACAACCTGCTAATCCCCGATTGAGTAACGTTGAGAATTTTATGGTAATGTTCATAAACCATATAATTAATCAATATCTGAAATTTCAAATTAACTTCAGTTCCATTTTTAAAAATGCTTTAAAAAATAAAAAAATAAAATTGAATTTTTGTTTTTTTTGGCGAATTCTGTTTATTTGTGGGAGACCAATTAGGTCTACCACCAAAAACGTTTGGTTTGAATAGATTGGTAAGGAATATAAGATTCGGTTGCTGGACAAATCCCCTGTGGTCTAAACCCCCTGTACCATCAGACCAAACAGAATAAAATAAAGTAAACTAGTTGTTTGTTCCCGTAAATTAACGCAAAGAAGTGACTTCATTCCACAACATTCAGTTAATTAACCACAAACGAGACAAGTTAATAATAATACATACAGTACGTGGAGAGTGGATTGTAACTAAATCACCCACGGAGTGGAGTTATCACCCAAGCTATAACTTTCAAATTTTGTACATATCGACAAAAAACACAAGCAATGTTCAGCCAGTGGACCTCCGGGTTTAACCCGGAGGTCCATTGGCTGAAACTTTGCAGGTGCTGGTTATGCTTTGCAGCAAATTTGCATTTATTGCTCGGGTGGAATCTCCACTCTGCGGGTGATTTAGTGATAATACACCCTCCACGTACTGTACATGTAGTACGCGTTCCTTATTCAATATATAGCACACAGATTATTTATTGAGTGCATATCCTATATGAAGAGCGGATTTGTACTGAATCATGGTAGGGTAGTTTTTCCATCTTTACTAATTATTGCTCTTCAGAAAGCCCAAGCAACTTGTCAGCTTATTGATCATCCCGTGGTTCGTGAGTTGAAACATTTGTTTGTGCTTTGTTGTCTGAAATTGTGAAATATCGGTAGACAGGAAATACACTCCACTGTTATTTGGTAAAAAGATACACAGATACTTTATTCAGAAGCATGCATTATTTTTACAATGTAACAAATTTCAACTGATAAATAGTAACATATAGCACATACTGCGGTGAGATGGCATAGCCAGATTGGCAGTCTACCTCAAGTTGGAAGAATGCTTCATTGAATCCAGACAAGCGCATGTCAAGTGAGGTACATTATCAGTGAATTATCTGTAATGATGCAGAGTTAATGAAGTAGGCGATTGAGTGAATGTGTGACTGTGGATGGGCATTGAAATATTCCCATAAATTTCGCTCCCCATCCTACACACAAATGAAGACCAGAAGCATTTGATGCTAATCGAAGTTGCTTTACAAGACAGTGGGTGAGATACACTGTCCCGACACCAGTGTTACCCCAATATCATTCGTGATAGTGCTTATCAATAGTGGCCTGAGTGTCTCGCTGGAATCAGGACAGTTTGTTTTGCTTGACAAAATATACCCTCTGGTTCCAACGACACCACCCTTCAGTCTGCACATTAGAGTTCGTGCTCTGTCACATAGACGGGAAGACCTGCTAGTGTCACACCGTAACTAACGAGCGACCCGGACAGGTCAAAACCTCGTAAATGGAATGTTGTTTGAGGTCAACAATCTGTTGTTTTCAGAGCAATTATTCAATGAATGGAGCACCGGGTTCATGTTGCCCCATCCATTGACGATTTGCTTGTTATTAGTTGTTTTATGTTACAGATTCATAGCTGAAGCGCGTACAGACAAACCGCTCGTGCGCGGACCTCGAGCCCCACAAGGACCAGTCCGTATCCATATTGTCGATTGACCAGAAAATAGTGTCGATTTTCGACACGTAGCACCATCAGCATTGACCGCATTTCTCCTTGCCCACAGCAACCCTCAATAAACAGGGGTATTTTGTTACAAACTCATCCATTGATTAAGTTCAACGAACATTTTCTGGGGAACCAAATTTTTTCGAGATAACCAGACAAGATAGCTAGAACAGCACATGCCGTTAGGTTAATGGAGTTCAACATTGCTTGGGAAATCATCGTGTCACATCCTAATGCATTTAGTCAACTTCAGCAAGGCCCTTAAAGTGACTCAGATAAAACAATCGGGCAGTAAGGAAAGATTGCATTCAACGCTGTCGGCATATGATGCTGAGAACTTAAAAGTCAGACTTTTGTAACACATTTCTATTCTCTAGATGACGAATGATGTCTTTGTCCAATTCGTTCCGCATTTTTGTAAACGAGTACAGTGGAAATTTCGCCAAGGATCGAGTTATTGTTCTACTAACACGTAGAAACGTAGACTGACTGGTGTTTCAGAGGGCCAGAGTACTGACATAGGTTACAAAATCGCCAAATGAGGCTGGGGGATTAGACTTTTTTTCCAGTCGTAGTTGAACAGAGCAGCATGGAGTTAAAATAAGTCATTAACCTTTAGGGTGCGATCTTTAATGAACAACAGATCAGCATGGGCATTAATTTTTTATTATTGATAATTCGTATGGTTTCTTTTCTGCCTGAAGAGTAATCTGTTGGTTGCTCTTGAGATATCCCTGATTTGAATACTAAAAAGCAAGTGACTGTGTACGAGTGTGAAGTAAATAGTCCTCAACGCATTGTGTGGGAGAATGGCTTTAAGTTTATTAAGAACAAAATTTGCACGTGCAATTTTTGAGCATATCTATGTGATGTGGGTTTTAAACGATAGCTCGTCATCAATGTTGATGTCAAGACATTTGAGCGACTTTTCGGTTTCGACGCCGGCACTAATTATTTCTTTGTCGTCGATATAGACACACTGTTGAGTAGTTTTTGTTTCTTTTTTTCCTGTCTGGTTTAATTAATATCTATTTATTTCTGTTAGCGTTTTTGACAAGACGATTAACAGAACACCATTTGGATATTTTTTTGCAATTCTTTCTTTCTGTTGGTTTTCAAGTTATTGTCGCAGGCTCGTGATACGCATACTGTAGTATCGTCCACGAACGATAACAAGTTCAGTGAAGTTAAGTTAAAATATCATTAATTAATTACTTTCCAAAGTGTGATTTACTGGGATTTCCCGGTTTGATTATAAAAGATAACTTCATAGGTGAATTATGCAATCAACAATTGGGTCATGTATCCGTGCGCGCAAACGAAGACGCTTTGCAGTGGGTGTAAAGGGGACTTTATTGTTTTTTGTTTTTTTAACCCTTTAACTAACATGAAAAGCAGATGACACTTGTAAAAACAAAAATCTTGAATAACTATTATTTTCATTTATGTCTCAAAACCATCGGTTATGACCCCCCTCATTTGAACGAGCTCGACGATACGATTCCAATGAGGGGTCATAACCTATGTTTTAGAGACAAAAAATGAAAAAAATAATGAAAATTAATTGGCGATTTTTGAGAATATCGCTGGCCGCTTTTGGCCGTTACGTTAGGTAAAGGGTTAAATAATATAACTATCGTTAAAAATGAAAAGTAATAAACAGAATAATCGCTTGACTGGATTGGTCACGTGAAATAATTCATTCGAGGCGAGGGACTATATTGTTAAACACTCGACAGGTGTTTGTACGATGTCCCTCACTTCTCATGAATTATTCAACGTAACCAGTCCAGTCAAACGATTAATCTCTATATATAGGAAGAAAAGCACAGGTCCTAATACTGAGTCATGTGGTATGACGCGCACAGTTTGAACCAAATTCGCTTTGTCTTCACTATAAAGAACAAATTGATTTCTGTCAGACTGTAATCAGTTCTGAGAAAAGGTTGGTTTACGGTTGCCTAATGCACAGCTTGGGAGACAACAGGTAGACAGCCAATCTGGCTATTTTGTCTTCCTGCAGAATACACTGATATTGTCATGCTTGAGTAGTGATAATTTATATATCTTTTGTGTATCCTTAAAACATTATTTATTACCGCATTTATCATTTCTCTTTGTATTATGTATACTGTAAAATAAAGAAAGCAATCAGATAAATACTTTTTTGAACCTGTCATTGGTAATTCCTCTCACTCCATAGTGCTCAAGTTTCTGTAACTAAAGTTCGTCGTAGTAATCCACCCTCCGCATAAGTACCATCTGAAATAAGTTGCAGGAATAACCACAAGTAAATGTTCATTACACCTACCCCGGTTGATAATTCCAGCCCTGAAATCATCCCCTGAGACCCTGAGAATGATGTCAAGTTTCAATGGTATTATTAATAGGGGGAAAATGAGATCAAATGTTTTAATTAAAAGCTATCGTACTCATCCTGTAATTTGTATACAGGAGGGAGTCGGGATGGTGTATGTCAGCAGAGTGTTTTATTATGGGGTGGGGGGGGGGGGTATGTCCGATACCTACAAATCATTGAAGCTTTATAATCTGTAGCCCTTAAGTTGGATGCTGAAAATTTTAATATATCCATACCTAAAAACCTTTGTCAGAAAGCTTTATACAAATAAGAGAGCTGTTCATTTCAATTTCGTAACGGCCAAAGCCGGCCAGCGCTATTCTCAAAAATCGTCAATTAATTTTCATTATTTTTTTTTTATTTTTTGTCTCAAAAACATAGGTTATGACCCCTCGTTGGAACGAGCTCGGCGAGCTCGTTCCAACGAGGGGTCATAACCTATGTTTTTAAGACAAAAAATGAAAAACATTGGTTATTCAAGATTTTTTTTTGCAGTGTCGTCTGCTTTTCATGTTAGGTAAAGGGTTAAAGAGTTCAGTTCATTGTTCCAGCTGCTATAATTTGTGTTTATATAATTCATCGCTATTATTTTCGTTGACATTATGTCCATGGACATTTCTTTTCCAGATTTGTATGTTTATTGACATTTTTCACAGATTTGTATGTTTATGGACATTTTTCTGGCTACCACTGAAAATCAATAAGTATAAGAAAACGAGAATGATTTCCCTTGCTCTTTTCATTTAAATACCAGATTATGACACTAAACTTTGTAAGTAATAAGTAAGAGCTTTCTAAGACTAAATGGCGGTGAATGGAAGCAATAATGAAGAATAACCATGAAAGAAAGACATTTCATACATTTTCAATATTTCTTGGGCCAGAAATCTATCCCGCTATGTATTAATAAACCAACATATTGGTGATTTAAAATCTGAAACGGAGTTGGGTGGGGGTAGGGGGGTGGAGGCACAACGCAATACAATATGTGTTGGCATGTATCACACCCTGTCTTTGGAGAGGATCTGAGTGCCTCCCAAGGGACACTTCTTTTACAATTTACCATAAAACAATGCAGTTTACTTACTTCTTGGCAAGGACAACGTTCCCATTATAAATTGATATTTGACACAGATAACCACAGGCCCTATGTCCCAAGATGACATACATCTGGAAAAAAGATGCCCCCTCCCCCCCACCCCACCCCCGTCTCTCCATCACTGTTTAATGCAATATAAGCTGAAATAAGTTTTCTCCCCCACTGCATGTGTAACATACGTCTGTCCAGGTGAGATAGCAGGGAGAGACAGATGTATCCCACCTCACCCACGTGACGTTATACATTTATAACGTTTTTATGACGCTATGCATAGTTTTTGGCTACCAACTAATTCATATTGACGTCATCAGAACGCCGTGTGTTCAAAGTTTGATGCTCTAAAACTCTTTAAACCCCAAGATGCTACCATTCCTAATTGATTTCGTGGTATATACCTTTGGTATATACATAACTTTTGCATGGTCTTTCCGATGGTGTCATTAGTTTTTCAAAACAACGAATACTAAATGAGTTGATTATATCAGCACGTGACCGCCGATTACCTCTTGCTAACGTAACCGCTGTATGGTGGGGGGAGAAAAATAATCCCTGATGGGTACGGGTGTGGGATGGGAAAATT
Source organism: Pictodentalium vernedei (assembly GCA_031216915.1). Taxonomy (NCBI): domain Eukaryota; kingdom Metazoa; phylum Mollusca; class Scaphopoda; order Dentaliida; family Dentaliidae; genus Pictodentalium; species Pictodentalium vernedei. The sequence continues at coordinate 508,339,943 of CM062293.1, forward strand.
TCACCCTCGGGACAAGATATTTGGTCCAGACACTCGGCAAGCCTCGTGTCTGGCCCAAATATCTTGCCCTCGGGTGAGATTTTCCCATCCCACACCGGTACCCATCAGGGATTACAAGCTGTAATAACTACAATAAACTTGTGATCCCATTTGTCCTTTATTGATAATTCCAGACCTTGATGTCAATGCTTGTGAATGATGTCAAATGATGCAAAAATCAACAAAAGAATAATGTTACGCAAATTCGGTTGTGGTTATCCTGCAACTTATTTCAGCTGTTATTGTATGTATGATTTTATCAAACTGGTCAGGTTTCGGAAAATCTCTCTCCAAGAGTTTTAGAAGTATCACTCTCAAAATTCGGTATGACTTCTAGCTGTCTCCCTCCAAATTTTCACTTCCATGACGTAATCCTAGTGAACTATGGCAATATAAACTAAGTGAATTTCTGATTCGAGGTATCAGATTAGCTTGAGGAATTTTTGCAGGTTGCGTGTGGATGGCATGCGCCCTACCCCCTCCCCTCCCCCGCATCCCCCATCACTCTCCGGTTAAAAATATCAATAACCTGATAAGTAATGTTAATTTTAAGAATTTGTATATGACATGTTACCATGACACCATCATATGTGGTTTTGTAGGATTAGACATCGTTTTTCGATCGATTATAAAAGTTTTTTCATTGGAGTTCTGTTGTTGTCGTCTTGTCTTGTATAAAGTTAAACAAAAACAACTGTTGAATTTCACACAATTTTGGCTATAAGAAGACGACCAATGAACGAGCGGTGTGGCCTGCATTGCTCGGTTACCGGACAAACCCGGTTGTCGATAGCAATCAATCTGGATTCACGCGATTTAAAGTGAAAAATAAATGCGAGTACAGGTCAACTTTCGCCAATCTGGGCCTCAAAATCAAATTTTATCGTTTGTTTGAGCGAGATCGATGAAATATTCGCTATTTTACAGATTGATGAAAATGTCGATCTGGGAAGTGTCATACCGTTACCGTTTTTAGTATTGATAATATATTACATGTTTTATAAAAAAATTAATAAACTCTGATAATACGTCGAGTGAGTGCCTGTGGTACCATGTGATAAACAGAATATAAAATTTGTGATTTGGTTACTTGATATATTTTTAAACTTGTCTTCGAAGTTCTCGTACCTCGCCAGAGACTCGGCAAAGCGCAAAATTCTTAGATTCGTTCCATAATAACGTGGTAGCACGTGATTGCTATGTGATCTAAAACCTTCTTATAGGACAGGGGTATGTTTGGAGGGTGTGTTCGATTGAATAAGAGTAAATCTAATTACAACAAACAACCTGGCAATCCCTCCAAATCACCAAAATCTACTTTTATTTTCTGCGGATTCTTCAAGGCCACCATACCATGGTCCCGAGAGGCTCCAGGGACCCCGGGGTAAGTTCGATTGAAGTAGAGTAGGTTGGCTGGTCAGTATGTCCCACATAATCCTTTTTAGGACCGCCAAACCATGGTTTATAATAGTAGCACGTAGTACTATAGTACTGAGCGGCCCCTTTGGATTATAGTCAACTGATAGACAACCTCTATGAAAGCTTTCATCATTCCTAATGCCATGAATCTATAGAGTAGTTACTGATAAGTCAATGTTCGAACGACTCCAATCCCACCGAGCAAATTAGCCATAGAGTATTTACACGAACGAGTGACTCGCACATACGACTCTCAGCCTCATTTTTGTATTCGAGGATACCTATGACCTGGTATTGTATTATTTGAGGATACCTACGAAGATACCTTCTGAAGAATCCCTTTTTTGTCGTAAGAGGCCATGAGGTCCATTACATCCCTCAATGAGGTCTAATTTATTATCCCGCTTAACCTCGTTTCGTTTGAGGCCATGGGGGCCATGAACAAATCCATCAATGAAGCCTAATTTACTATCCCTCTTAGCCTCATTTCGGTATTTGAGGATAGCTATGGCCTAGTTTTGTATTATTTGAGGACACCTATCGAGGATACCTTTTGGAAGAATCCCTTCTTTGTCGTATGAGGCCATGAGCGTCATGAGAAATCTCTCAATGAGGTCTATTCTACTATCACTCTAGTCTCATTTCTGTTGAGGCCATGAGGGCTATGAAAAAATCCCTCAATGAGGTCTACTTTACTGGCCATCTTAACCTCATTTCGATATTTAAGGATACCTATGATCCAGCTCCTACACAGCTCCTATCTCCTATATAGCTCCTACATATTTCCTACACACATAGTCTTACCAACGGTTTCCATCTTATCACCAACGCTCCAAGTCCGCAATGGCACAATACTGCTGTAGAAGAAAATGATAGGACAGATAGGCAATAGACAAGTTTTGGCATGGCATGGTATGGCTGTCATAAAAAAGGGTTCTTGGAGAATCCGAACCAGAAAACCTACTCTAGTTCAATCGAACTTACCCCCAGAGGCCCCTTATGTACTATAGCACTACGTGATACTATTAAAGTCTACGGTATGGCGGTCCTAAATAGGATTCTTGAAGAATCCGTAGTAAATAAAAGTGGATTTTGGTAAATTGGAGGGATTGTCGGGTTGTTTGTGGTAATTCGATTTAATCCTATTCAATCGAACACACCTTCCGAAAATACCCATGTCCAATAAGAAGGTTTTACGTCATATAGCAACCACGTGTTACCATAGAAACCAAGACGGTGGCCTCCAGTATAAAAATAGACGACGGAAACACGTACCACCCTAACAACACACGCTGCACATGCGCACTAACACCACGTATCATTATGGGGATGACGTCACAAGATGGCCGCTCCCGCGGGTTATCGCGACAACACAAAATGGCGCCACTGAGTCACGTGACATGACGTCCGGGGTCCCCATCGGGGTCCCGAAATGAATGGGGGTGGGTGAAACCTGCGAGACATACTACTAACGTGCATGTGGACATCACTGCCCACGTGTCGCGGACTGGTCGACTGTACTGTGCATAAACCCGTTTGTCGAGATTTTGAAAATAATTGACTGTAAAATCAAGGTTACACAAAACGAAAAGAGAGAAAAATACTTCCCTGCCCCACACAAACAAACAAAAAAAAGAAGGACAAAAAAAGAAACAAAAAAACAAAACAAAATGAAACCGAATATAGCATGTCAGATTCAATGTCTCTTGTTTCCCTTCAGAGAGGTCAAATTCTATATTGTTTCAGGAAGGGAAGTGGACAGAGAATTTTGCCTGTGTCGCGACCTATTCGCGATCCGGTCGAAATTCCATTTCCGCTTTTGTGATCACATTACTTATGAAACGAAAACTTCTACTTATCTTTTTCTTCTGATTCTGTTTTCAGATAATTATAATTACCGGTACAGGAATAATACAGAACGTGATGCTTCGTTTCATAAAACGTCGTAAAGTTAAAACGTGTTTCGTTGTACTTCTCATTGTCACAACTGTTATGTTTTACAAAGTGAAACGAAATCAATCTTTTGTTATTGAGAAAGGCTCATACACCTTGTTCCGTAACAATAGCAAATTTCTGGAGATATTCCCAAATCGTGTATTCAGCAATAACAAAATAAAACTCATACTGGTGTGGAAACGTAAGTGGATAAAATGGAGTCCTGGCCGAAGTATTGGTTGTGCCAAAGACTGTCAGTGGACGGATGATAAAAATGCTGTCACTGAGGCTGATGCGGTTCTGTTTGACGAAGAACGGGATCCGAAACGTTTCCCCACATATAGAGCAAACCATCAGGTCTGGGTATTAATAAACCATGAGCCTCCACAGAAGTATCTTACATCATTTTCAGATCTGAATAACGTTTTCAATTGGACAATGTTTTACAGGAGTGATTCAGATATAGTCTATCCCTTTTTCAGTTTAGAAACGATCGGCATTCAGGACGATAATGAGCCAGGGGTCAGTATAATTCCTAAGAAGACGAGAGGAGTGTTCTCTACAGTGTCGAACTGTTTTGCATACAACAGAAGAAACAGGTTAATAGAAGAGTTGGGAAATTTTATACACATTGATAATTATGGAGCTTGTGGGAGAAATATTTGTCCGCTCTTGACAAACTCGTGTGAGGAGTTATTCGCTACATACAAGTTTAAACTGGCAATAGAAAATAGCAATTGTGTTGATTACGTCACAGAGAAGCCAGCTGATGCTCTACAAATATCAGCCATACCTATTGTTTACGGAGGTGGAAACTACTCAAACTTCTTACCGGCGGGATCATATATAAATATACATAATTTTAAAAATGTACGTGAACTTGCTGACTATATACGGAAGGTTGACAAAAACGATACTTTGTATGAGCAACACTTTCTTTGGAAGAAGTATTATGAAGTGAGGAAGTTTGGACGATGGGAATGTAAATTATGCGAAGCTTTGTATGACAAGAATCGTCCTGCTCAAGTTTATAGAAATATGAAAGGATGGATAGAAGAAAAAGACAGAGGCGGATATTGTAAAGAAAGAAATGTAAGTATTAAAGTACTCAAAGGCGGATGCTGTAATTGTAATTCGGCGGCGAGGAGAGGTAGGGAGCGTAATGGAAATCGTCGATGGAACAGGGTAGCTAACCCGTTGACGCGTGCGGCCGATTTTCCGGACCAGAAACAAGATATGCCATACTCCCATTCAGTGGGACGGCTGCTGAGATAAAATGTGCGGTAGACCAATAAATGTTTTTTAACGTGCAGCCCAAGGCTGTACGTTGAAAATATTAATTGGTCTACACCTAGATAGTAAAAGAAATACAAGTTGGAGAGTTTTCTCTTTGAGTCCATTTCAGAAATGCATCAGCGTTCACCATGATGTTGTCCAAACATATCCGTACATATAAGGATACCAGTCTGGTATACTGGCGTATTTTATGACGTACTGTGATGCAAGTTACAATGCTCGCTCGTGCGTGTTGCGCTATATCTTTACGTGAGAAATCACTGACATTTGAAATTAACACTAAATTACGCACGTGAAGTCACTGACAGTAAAAGCTCTAACACTAATCTGTACACGTGAGGTCCCTGACTTTACAAAACTGTTAACACTAAATTGTGACATCAAAGTAACTGATATTGGAAACTGTTACACTAATTACGTTTTTTTGTATTTAGTTTTTTATGATTTTATGTTAAGTTCATAATCGTTTTTTCCCAGCAAGTTTGTTTAGAAGGAAGAAGAAATTTATCAAAAATATGTTTTCTATTTTTTCCTATATTGCTTCGAAGTGTAAATCTAAATAAAAATGATTGCATAATCGTTCTTTCGAACTATATAGTTTTCTAATTTTTAAGCAATTTTCGATTTTTTTTTCCTATTTGTTCGTGATGTATAATCACTAAAAAAAAATATTCTATATATTTTTCTCTTTTTAATGTCCAAAACACTTGTTACATTTTTATGCTCGTAAAGTCAGGTAAGGAAAATGCGATTCCACTAGTAAAGGACAGGCACACGGGGGGCAGAACCGTGTCCAGGCCCCAAACTGTTTTAGGGGATCTGTACACTTAACCTGGGATTTTTTCGTAGGGTATTCCAAATGTTGAGATTTTTTTTTGGACAGGACAGCATCTGCTGAAATGAAACATACACACCAATTTTCAATGTGTGCTTTAGAATTGACAATTAACACTTACGCTGCCGAAAGCGCCTATTGTCATATATTTTATGATGATTATTTGAACGTTCTGGTATGCGCAGATCAAATCTACCATCTGGTTAATTGTTGGAAAGCGCTCAGGGCTCAGGGCTCAGCTGGCAGAGTTTCAAGCATGTCATAAATCTTAATAAACTTCCTCGCCCTCAGGCCTACAATGGTGCTAAAGTGGCCGTGGAAGTAAGACGGTTAAAGTTCCAGAGACAAAGTAAAAAATCTAGAAAGGTCCGAACAGAAATGTGTGAGTTGGGACTTACCTTTACACACTGCTCATGACTTTGAACGTATTGTTTCGAACAATTCTCTCAACCTCAACACTCAGTCTTTATAGAATTCCGTACTTCTTTAGACCTACCTATAAGGAATCGTACAGAGACGAAGGAGCAAGGGGCCTTCTGGTGAGAGATGGATATGGTATCACAGTGACTACTCGACTCGGGAGGGGGGGGGGGGGTAAAAAAACAACAAAAATGTTTGTGACACGAAAACTTGGGTTTGCTTAACACGCTCCCACCACATCATGTATCAAAGATCTTAATGCAATTCATCGTAACTTTTAACAAATCATTTTTGTTACATTTGTCTTGAAATTAATAGGAAGTCTTAGCCATGGTAGTGTAAATGTAGCTATAAACATACTAAATAATTTCAAGAACCACTAGAAAGATTAGATATATTTCAAGAAATGTATTTCTTCTCCGAACGTAATGCTTCTTGAGTTGTACCATACGTCAACGATGCGTTGACTTACCTTTCAGTTACTGCCTGTTATACTGGAGATGGGAATCACCAAGCTGTACAACATTGAAGGGGAGCAGACATGTTATAATATATTGTCGACAAACTGGTGTAATGGATTTTAATTTTCTTTTTTTCAGTTCTGACTAATCTCAATAAGTCCGTTTATGGAAGTTACATGACACCATTTCAAACGCAATGTTCGATATCTCTGAACTTTTCCGACAAAAACATTGCGCCTCAATCCCGTGTGAAGAGTGAGCCATGGCTCAGCGGTTAGGGCATCGACCTTCAAACCGAGAGATAGATGGTTCGAGCTCTTCCGGGGATAACTGCGATGTGGCATTGGGTAAGGCACCTATTTCCGATTTCCCACCTGGGGGCATGGTGGTACTGTGATCTAACGCGTAATGCGCGTCGATGGCGCACTTGTCTTCAATCAATACAAACCCTGCATTTGTGGAGTTAGTACGTTGGGGAGTCTGACGGTTGCTCATCGTTGCTCTGCGTCTCCCTCCGGGCACTCCGGCTTCTTCCACCCATAAAACTGCCCCACCCGATGTAATCCAAGAGTCAGTGATCGCTTGCGTGACTTGATCATTAATAACAACAGCTCAGATAAATATAGTAAGATAAGAACACGGTGTAGACCGCCTTCAAGGCGTTACCAGATTTGTAATGCTTTCCTTGCCTGAATCTCCTCCAAACATTCAATGAAGAATACCGGTCATTGTTATGTATTGCATCTCTTGAAAAGAAATTGAAACTTATTTACCACCTGTACTGCCCCACCCTCGCACTTCCAAATAGGAGGTGGCAGGAAGACAGCCATTGGGCTATGCCGTCTCCTTACAATATGCATGTTTTTTTCAACTTGTCACTGTTCTAGTTACACAATATTTTTTTTTTTGGAAAACATCTAAATACATTTATATTTGTAGCTACCCTATATGTACATGCATACTGTGAATACAATATTTTATTATGCCAGCTAATGAAATTCGCCAATCACAGCCCCCGAATAGTGGGACGGTACTGAGCCGTATTGGGTCACCTGCAGCCCGAGGTGACCTAATACGAAACTCGTATTAGGTTAGTACCGCCATGTTGTTTCGACGTGGAAATTCCTCGCCTCGCGGTGCTTTTATATCCATATTGAAGAAATTGCAGTACAATCAAACGTCCCTCCGTGCCTATATGTCTCATTTTCTCGTTTTATAATAAATTTATTGTGAAATGTATTTTCTAAATGTAAATTTAATTATTTGAAATGAGAAATACTACTGTATTCGATCTACCGATAACGGATAAGTCGGCCTGGCCCTAACTTGACATAGGGTCTAAGTTTATTGAGGCTAACACACAACAGTTTGGGTACGGTGTTCGCCTCGATATTTTAAAAGCTTTAGAAAAAATATATAACCCATAAATGCGTTGTTAGAAAGTTGAAAAAAATATATCGTGTGAATAAATAAACTGAGAAAAAAATTGTCTTATCCCGGGAATAGATTAATTTCATTTTTTCTCGTTGAGCTCATTCTGTAGTCTCTGTTGTGGTGAATGGATAACGTAGCTTCGAAAATGGATAAAATATAAATAGCGACTGCACTATAATGAAATTGTAAGAAATGATTCACAGCTACGAAGAAATGATGCGAGATAAATTTATTTTGTTCGAATTCTATAAAATCGGACGTTTCGGACATTTTCTGCACACTCAAGACAAAGTGACAGTACGAAGAAAAGCGTCTATCGCTGTTGTCTGTGTTGTCAAGGAAATTATACACAAACAGGGAGACAACTGTGCACGTTTGTTACAACTTACATAGCGTTTTGCACCAGTTTTGAAAATGTGCCGGCGTTCAAATTTGATTGTTATTTTGTTTTCGCTGGCATAATAAATACGTTACAGGACGTTCAGGTGACGGATACGGTATCATATGAGCCTCGGCAAAAACAATATTGGACTCGGCGTACCGCCTCGTCCAATATTGTTTTCACCTCGCCTCATATGATACCGTATCCGCCACCTGAACGTCCTGTAACTTATAGTATTGTATTGTATTGTATCCAGGCTGTCGAAAGTGTCATTAAAGCTTCAATAAACAAATCCCTCTAGCAAGGAGTTAAAAGCATGAACTGATTCCAAACATTTGTCTAATTTTGGACAAATGTTTAATACTAATGATTTCTGCTGATTTCTATCATATGTAACTGATTATTTAATAGACATGAGCGCAATCCGATTACGTAAGTAGTAGAGCCTTACTCGGATACGGCATCAGTTGCAGGAGGGATAGTTGGAGTGGCTAAGTGATGTCAGAAGTTACGTCATGTTGTTTATCATGGCAGCCCGCACGAGTGGTCAAATTGCGACGTTATTGCCATACTGATTCGTTGTGTCACTGCCATACTGATGAGTTGTGTCACTGCGCATGCGTAGTGCGTACTGTTAAGGTGACACGTGTTTCCGTCGTACATTGTAGGTCTGGGAGGCCGCCAACGTGGTTTCTTTGACGGAAGGTGGTCGCTATATGACCCTAAATGCTCTAACAGGACGGGATGCGCTCGAAGAGCGTGTTCGATTAAATTGGAGTAAATCTAATTAACCACATGGACCTAACAATTTCCCCAAACTTCCGGAATCCTTGTTTCCATTTGCCCAGATCGGCTTTCGTGATGGAACTATGTGATTCAAACAATAAAATATCCAAACATAAACAGAAAGCAATATGGTGGTCTACTTCAACAAAGTAAATAAAAGAAAAGCGAATCACTCGCGCGCAGGATTATCCCAATGGAAGAGGCATCTCATCATGCCCACTCACACTTGTTACAAGGACAACCTTCGTGAGACACAACATGATCCATGGAATGACGTTACATCCAAATTTAATAACAGGGACAGCCAAATCGAGAACAAAAATCACATTGGATGCTGGTTGTTTGAATTTAAGTGTTAATTTATACTGATAAATATGATAAATTCTAATGTTTATCAATTCGTCGCCTGAATGCTGTAATGTTCTATGTCGACTATGGGACATAGAACATTCTAGCACTCAGGCGACGAATTGTTGGTGGGACGTAGAATATTCTAGCATTCAGGCGACAGAATTATTGGCGGGACATAGAACATTCTAGCACTCAGACGACGAATTGTTGGTGGGACATAGAACATTCTACCATTCATGCGACGAATTATTGGTGGGACATAGAATATTTTAGCACTCAGGTGACGACTTGTTGGTGGAACATAGAACATTCTAGCATTCAGGCGACGGAATTATTGGTGGGGCATGGAACATTCTAGCACTCAGACGACGGATTGTTGGTGGGACATAGAACATTCTAGCATTCAGACGACGAATTATTGGTGGGAGATAGAATATTCTAGCACTCAGGCGACGACTTGTTGGTGGGACATAGAACATTCTAGCATTCAGGCGACGGAATTATTGGTGGGACATAGAACATTCTAGTACTCAGACGACGGATTTTTGGTGTGACATAGAACATTCTAGCATTCAGACGACGAATTATTGGTGGGGCATAGAACATTCTAGCACTCAGGCGACGACTTGTTGGTGGGACATAGAACATTCTAGCATTCAGGCTACGGAACTATTGGTGGGACATAGAACATTCGAGCACTCAGACGACGAATCGTTGGTGGGGCATATAACATTCTAGCACTCAGGCGACGAATTATTGGTGGGACATAGAACATTCTAGCACTCGGGCGACGACTTGTTGGTGGGACATAGGACATTCTAACATTCAGGCTACGGAACTATTGGTGGGACATAGAACATTCGAGCACTCAGACGACGAATCGTTGGTGGGGCATATAACATTCTAGCATTCACGCGACGAATTATTGGTGGGACATAGAACATTCTAGCACTCGGGCGACGAATTGTTGGTGGGACATAGAACATTCTAGCATTCATGCGACAAATTATTGATGGAACGTAGAACATTCTAGCACTCAGGCGACGAATTATTGGTATAAAATATGTTGCTTTATATTTCCATTTCAGATATGGATGGATATGTTCAATAGACTGGATAATTATCTTTTTAGAATTGGTTTGTGAAACAGAACCTAATCAGCCCAAATGACCATTCACCAAGAAAACTAGTGGTCGACACTTCATTGGAATGAGGAATTCGAGGCTATGTTTTGGTGATAAACATTATAATTATACAATAACATTTGAATTACCCTTTTTGTATTTTGTCCCATTGTTTTTGTTGGCTTTCACTCGCTTGGAATATTTAACCCTTTTGTACTTTTTGTACGTCTTATGACGTACGAAATCAAACAGCACGTTCATACTTTGTCATTTGTTTTATTATTATTTTTCGACTTTTTAAAGTTTTAACCTCAATTCCTATTTTCTCTCGAATAGTGCTCAGTGACAACCGTTCAGCCAAATGTTATCACAGCTTAAAATACTAATATAATCCTGCTGTCAAGACTTCTTAACTGGCTGAGTGCTAGAAGCCACTATCAGGGCTTTCAAAAAATGAGGATACCAGAGTAAAACCCAACACTTTCCTTGCTTATATTTCATATTCAGTCAAACACAAATAATATTTTGTTTATATAAATTTGTTTTATTACTAATTAATGGAGAGTGCCCGTGGGCACTCTCCAATAATTTGTAATAAAACAAGTTTGAATAATAAATTCAGACCACCCAAAATAATCTAGCCCTCCACCAGATAATCACTATTGTGAAAAATATCTTGTTATTTGTACTTTCCCACGTTTGAAGTCGTATTTTGAAAAACGTTTAAGACACTGAACGGGGCGCGGTGACTCAGTAGGTAGAGGTGCAGGCTGCAAGCCGAGAGGTCCTCGGTTCAAATCCCACCTGCGGCAACCGCATTGTGTCCTCGGGCAAGACACTTCACCCCCATTGCCCACGTGGGGGCACGGTGACGCTGTGTACTAAGGCGTACTGCACGTCGATGGTGCACCTGTCTTCAACCAATGCTAACCCTGCTTGTGTTGTGTTGGTATATTGGGGAGCTGACAGTTGCTCGCTGTTGCTCGGTGGTTCTCTCCGGGTACTCCGGCTTCCTCCACCCGTAAAACTGTCACGGTCATGGTTAGCCATTGTGCAGAAATATGTGACCTTAAACACCATTAAATAAATATTAAATAAGACACTGAACTCCAAGTGACATTTGAACGTCAGGATAATTAAAGTCTCAAAGGGTTAAATTACAAATATCCTGCTCGTGGTAGGTGATTTGTGAAATGGCAAATCAAAGGCGAAAGAGTTTCAAGTGTGGAAACTAACTGGCTGGATGCATAAATAACAGAAGACCACTGTTTAACAACATGTACAATATATAACAATTATTTTACAATATCCATTCATCTGAAAAAAACATGAAATGGTTGTGTATTTCGTATATACAAATATACACACCTAATTAATGAGGTGTAACACAGATCCCAATAGCAACCACACAAACGCAGTCATTGAGTTACTAAACTACTGAGATAATAGACCAACAGAGATAAGGACCGTGCATACACCCTATCCTACCACCCTAAACAACCAAGCAATGACTTAGCACTGCCAACTGCCTCTACCAGTCATAGAATAATATAAGGCATTCCATAGGTCAGCAATACAAGGACTTACGGAATGCCAACAGGAGTACAGACTATACACCATATACTACAACAGTGACAACTATGCATTTCCCCACAAAACCTCCAGGCTGAGTATTACGTTTTAACTATACCAACTGTTGGGCAGTAATATGCCTGAGGTGGATCAATGGTACAAATACTTCACATTGAGCCAGGAGGAAATACGGGGTGTACATCCAATTCACTGCTCCGCAATATCACATTTCGTGTACCAGTCAGAGGATAATACGAAGCATTCGGGAGGTTTTTTGTCTCTAAAGCTATCAGTAGACCAATGGAGTATATACCACCCATAGTAATCAGCCTTATTTAAGTTAAAAATTATTAGTTCAGTGCCAGAAGTCCGACATACCCTGACTCGGACATTGTCACGTCCGACAGCATTCGCAACATCAACAGTTTCACGGGAAAAACATTCAAGAAAACTCAACATCCAATAGTAATATAGCTCGCACGTTTCGAACCCCTTACCAGAAGCCCTGGGTCAGACCCCGACCACGAGGTTATTGACCTCGTCGCCCAAATCCGTCAGACCTATTGTAGGCGCCACTTCCCCCTTCTCGCCCTATACCTAGGCTATTTTCGACGCCCCCGCCGCTTCCCACCCTATTTTGGGCTCTCCACCCCCAATTTTAACCCCCCCCCCCCCCAAAGGGGAGGGGGGAAGCTATGTATAGCCCATTAAGGCTTTCCACACATTGACTTTTCCTGTATGTAGGCTCCCCTCTCCCCTTTCAAAAGCCCAGTCCCTTCCCACCAAAGTCCTGGACTGTTCCTTCAAAACCCTTTCAAGGCTAGCCCAAAGCTGGATGGCTTCTACACTGAGGTGTCCTTATGAGTCCCACCATCCCCTATCCCCTCCCATAACTTTATTTCTTGGTAAATATCTCTAAGCAACTGTGTTGTCATGTACATACCAAATGATTATATTCAAGACTGCCTGGTTTGTTTAGACAGTTATGTAATTACGACAAACTCCATAGTGGAACATCTGAATTTATGTACATACAAAATGCTTTAGATATAAAAATACCCGGTTTGTTTAGACATGTTATAAAGGAATTAAGATAGAGAACACCTGGTCTTCATCAACGTATTGCATAGATAGATAAAGGTGATTAAGATAGAGAGAATCTTTGTTTATAATAAAATATGATAGTGTCACGTTGTATAGTTATGCAAATAGATAAGGGACAACTGGTGTGTTTGATTATGTCATAGATAAAAGTGTTATGATAAAGGTCTCCTTTGTTTATATGAAGCTTAATGTGATAAAGACCATGTACACTGTTTGATTTTATCATAGATATGATGGTGTCAAGTCGCAGGTGTTTGATAACCCGGTAAGATCGCGGCGGTGTCTGATTGGTCAAACAGTTGTCCAATCAGATCATTCCATACGGTGGTATGTTCCAGGGGACCATTAGATAAACGTGTTGTAAAATTATCTCACGCAGGCCTTCTCTGATTGGTCAAACATCATTGGATCATTGGCTATTAATAGTTCTGTCGCTAACTGTAAGGAATTTCGTTATGTTTTGTAAGCGATCAGATGGATCGATCACTGAAACGCACATAGAATGTATCCATGCGCCTGTGATGATAGCCCGTCGTGTTACCGAAAACGAGTCGTCTGTGTGATACGGAATCTGAATGAGCCGTCTGTATGATACGGAATCGGAACACCTTTATGTATACGTACCGTTTCTCTTGGTTTTCAGGCAAAAACCTATATGATTGTTAGATAAGACGTTCTGCCAACATTTGAAAAACTGCTTTAACCCTTTACCTAACATGAAAAGCAGACGACACTTGCAAAAAAAAATCTTGAATAACTAATTTTTTTCATTTTTTGTCTCAAAAACATAGGTTATGACCCCTCGTTGGAACGAGCTCGACGAGCTCGTTCCAATGAGGGGTCTTAACCTATGTTTTTGAGACAAAAAATGAAAATATTTTGAAAATTAATTGGCGATTTTTGAGAATAGCGCTGGCCGGTTTTGGCCGTTACGTTGGGTAAAGGGTTAAGCTTGTGCAGCTGTCTCGCCTCCAGCCCAATAATAAATGTCCACTGCGATAGAGATGGGCGGAGAGGAACCGTCTGATTTCTGTTGGTTTATTGGGGTAATGGTCGCACAAGGAAGTCCCCCACCCCCGTTCCCAATATATTTAAAACTTTCGAATAAGTACAAATAACAAAGCAGACGTAAAAGCAACTATTTATTAACTAAACGGACCCAACTTTCAGCACAAGATAACCGATATCAGTCAGTTAGATGTGCCCTTTTTCCTAACATACAAAGCAGACGGCACTTACTAAATAACTTTTTTTTATTTTGTGCGTCAAAAACATAGCTTATGACCCTCATTGGAACGAGCGCGTTGCAATGAGGTCCATAAGCTGTGTTTTTGAGCAAAAATGAAAAAAAAAACAATGAATATTGAGTCGCAATGTTTGTGAATAGTGCCAACCAGGTTACGTTGGGCAAAGGGTTAATCATGACCAGGTTTTAAACCGGCTGCACCGTAAATTCATTCAGCAATTAAACCCTTGGCTGAATGCCACAACTGATATTCACACAAAAATTCACTCTTTGGAATCAAAAACAATTGCTATGTAGGACCATGAACTTTCACACGTGTCTTACGTATTACTTGAATCTATCTTCTACGGCCGTTAGAATGCTAAACAATCTTCAAATAACAATTCAAAAGCGGTATATGTAGTCTTCGGTAATAAATTGCACACAGATCAGGGGGTGGGGGGGGTGGGGGCACTAAAAATTTGCAAGACGTGACGTCCTATTTTTTATTCGGCTCCTTTTTACACCCACCCACCCACCCACCCACTACGTGCAAATTTTCTACTACCGTTCTCAGACACCCACCCCCCACTCTCCCATTAAAATCCAAAATAAACTTATAAACATAGTAGGCACAGCTGCCTTTAGGGGGTTTTCATAATGTTCTTAACTGGTACCACCAATTTAAACCACTGTAGGCTGCTGTGGGCCCCAATCTACAAATGACAAGCTGTTCATTATCAAGCTTGTCAGAGCAGGTGTACATAAACGGGAACAAATATTCATTTGAATTGTTCCCAAAATATTGTCTGCACATTTTCTACATTTCGAACAAGACACCCACCCCCTACTAACGTGTGACATTTTCCCAGATTAAGCCCAATATTCTCACATATAAAGCCTCCTAATGTTGTATTTATGTTATGAGTGTGATGTACAACACCATCTTTAAGGTTTGAAACACAAATGATGGTATATATTAGCTGATATATTGATATACTTTTAAAAAATTCAAACAATTGCACAAGTTGGAAAAGCACATTTTTGGCTCATTCAAGAGACACCCCCACCCCCACGTCTTGCAAATTTTTGGTGCCCCCTCCCCCCCCCCCCTGCACAGATCTCCAATTGTGAGTAAAAAATTCTCCTCTCAACTAACAATGAGAGTCCCTCATCCAAGTGACAACACATTATCATTCAAATGAGTGATTCGCAATGTGTCCACAAACTAAAGACGAATTTATGCAATATTGAAAATACATGAAAATGTCAATGTGTTTAAATTATTTACCGTGTTTTTAAAAATTCGAAATAATCATCAAATTAATTTTCCAAGCTCTACAACTTCGTTACTAAATTACACATATTTCACCACAGGTGATTGAAAGTGCACTCACTCAACAAATATCGAGAATCCCTCAGTCAAATGATAACAAGTACATACAACTGAGCGATTCGCAATATTTCCACATTTTAAAGTAAAATTTATCCATTATACAGAATACATGTACATCTCACTATGTTTCCACATAGAGCAGAATGTATGCAATGTGAAAAATACACGAAAATACACAAAAACCAATTCGTAACCAACTTCAGTTCTCGGAGGACAATCGTTTCGACGAAACAAAGTCAGAATCAACCCTCCAAAACTAGTACTTATACAATTTTATTACATTCCTGTTCTACGAAATCCCAATCTACAACAACACTAAACCGTGCGGAAATTGAGAATCTGTTCCGCACATATGTGCGGAACGGAAATCGTTGATGGACTATTTTTATAAAGAAGCGAAATTTCACTGGAATTTTCTACAAATCGTGCATTTACAATTTTGAATCGCTGGCGGTAGCTAAAAATCGTCAACTGAGTTCCAGTGTGTTCTATGTGTCACTAGGCAAACAGAACACATTACCACTCAGGGGACGAAATAGTTACACGGATTCCCCTCGCAAATTTGTTGGCGATAAAATGTAATCTTTTTATAGTCGTCAAATGAATTGCTGAGTGTCATTTTAATAATTCCTTTTATGGACTGAAGGGATGTAATAAGCACAGAACGACGCCCGTGTATGATTGAGTTAATCGATATGATACTTGTACCAGTGCAGAAGAATAATACCCGAGGCCTGCGGCCTCTCGTTCTATCCTTCCGCGCTGGCACTCGTGCCATGTCGATAAACCCATTCAAACATGCGTGTTGTTCTAGGTATTTATCTTTCCCGTTGTGGAGAAGTCCCCCGGAGACGATCAACTATTCTTTCGATCAACCAATTTGACGAACCCTTGAAGATGTATACACTCTAAAGTCGGTTGGGTTAAAAATCAAGCCAAATCGACTGGGTTGAGTGAATATGAACCCAGTTGGGTTCATATTCACTCAACCCAGTCGATTTGGGTTGATTTTTGACCCAACTAATTTTAGAGTGTAGATATATATAGATATAGATAGTTATTATATGCTAGCCTGTAAATTATCGTTAATTATCTAAAAGATATTTCTCCATATCCATCGACTCGATGAATATCGAGGAATATTCCTCGGTGGCTTTCTAAATGACGCCACGCTACGCCGCATCGCGTCAACTTGAAGGTACGATCAACTGATCTTTGTTATTGTTTTAACATACGCATTTGGGCGGAATGTTGTGCAATAAAATGTCTCGTAGAACACAATAAAAAAGAAAATCACTATTTTAGTCAGTATCGGGAATAATCTCATCAGTGTTGTCCTGAAAGTTGATAATAATATCTTCAGTTCCACATGATGCGATGTTCTAGTAGCTTCCTAAATGACGTTACGTTTCGGCGTATGACATCGCCTTAAACATCGCCTTGAAGGAACGATCAGCAGATCTTTGTTATTGTCTTGAAACTGTTTAAAGTCGAATTGGGGTAAATACTGCGCAGTAAAATGTCACGTACAGTTAAAACTAGAAGTCCTGTCATGAAATGCGCACAAATAGCACGTTGATCTGCGCGTTAATTTACGCGTTATGGCCATAGTAAGGCTATCAAATTATGTACGTATCGCTTGTGCACAAGCAATGTTTCAGCCAATGGACCTCCGGGTAACCCGGAGGTCCATTGGCCGAAACACTGCATGTGTTTGCTATGAGTAGCCAGGAGAACCTGTCATGCTTTGGATGCCATTTGATATGGCAATTGCGCGCAATTCCTACGCGCAATTAAGCCTAGATAAGCGCGCGTTTCTAGACAGGACTTCCAGTTTTAACTGTAGCATATAATAAAAGCAAGCGCTCGTGAAAAGTAAAACTTTCAGTTCCACACCCATGAGGTAGTTCACAAAAATAGCTTAGCTATCCGAAATATTTTATTCGCCAGTACACATGAACACAATACAATTATCAATGCACCTATTGCAGTATCACTCTACACACCACAGTACAACCCAAAGAAGAGGAGTACACATCTGGAGATGAGTTAAAAATGAATACATTCTAAATATCACAATGCAGGCAGTTAGAATTTAAACAAGAAATATTAATTGAGTACGAAGAAAAGAATTTTGCAAATACTCTTTCCTGTTCCTCACTGTCCTGATATCCATCCCCAATTCGTTCCATTGATTGACGAATGCAAAGAGGGGATATTTTTAAATGTTTTGTTCCAGTTATATATCCATGCATGTTTCAGTTTTATTAGTCTGATTCTTGACAGTAGAGAAGAAATTCCTAAAGCATGTTGGAAAGGTTATCGCTATGTCATTCGAACCTGAACAACAGTGAGTATGAGCAATATATTTCTGATTGTTAATGATTCGTATTAACCGTTTTTGTAATTTAAAAGGCCGAGTACATTTATTTATTTATTGGTGTTTAAGGTCACATATTTCTGCACAATGACAGCCGAGTACATGCTTTCGACGCCCCTATATTGAGGTTTCGTGGATAAAAGAATAATAATATATAATATATAATATAATAATAATGTGATATAAAGTCTCTTCATAACTTTAAGAGGGCGAACATCGGAGAGATTGAGATTTGCAAGGGCAACCTTCGAGCAGAGTCTGGATATATGAGAATTGTAAGATAGATTTTCATCAATATTTGTGCCAAGAAATTTTAAAGATTTTTTATGTCGTCTGTCACCGACTTTGTTGATAATATTATTATTTATATATATATATATTCTTACGAGTGTAATTACATCCTTTAGTTGCATTGATAAGTATATTTATTATATGACTATGATATTTCTACCCTGAATACCACTACTGTTTGACGATTTTATCCAGACTGTCGGATCACACCAGGTGAGATTTTCGCGGATCAAAAATCCATATCACACACCTACGGAAATTGCCGAGAATTTCCGTATGAATAACGTCGAACTATTTATCCGTTAAAATAGACTCCGTAACTAGGGAAGCCGTTGCCGTTGTTTACAAACTTTCGTCTGCTATTTTTTATGTTCAGCTTTTAAGGGCATGAGTAAATTGAGGTAAGCAAATTAAGTTACTGTTAGTGTGTCAGTCCTATAATAAACCTATCATCATAACAGTGTGTTGATCCGTGTCGTAGTATCACGTCAAGTTGAGGTGACCAGATTGTTGGATCACACGAGCTGCGGCAGCGCGTGTGATCCGACAACCTGGTCACCTCAACGAGACGTGATACTAGGACACGGATCAACACACTCTTATGATAATATGTAGCTTGGTGAACCAAATGTTCACAACGAGTGATGAAGTGGTGCTAACCGCGAGTGGCGAACATTTTGTACACAAAGCTACTTTGGGTATATTTTAGTTATACGATGATCGTCAGGTTATTAAGAGTCGCTATTATTTTTTCTCGATTTTACTGAACAGCAGACGTACACACGTGCGAATTTGTTTTGTTTACATAAGCACCGGTGAGCGGCACTTCCGCTGTCAATTTTATCACCGAAATAAAATGGAAAAAGAAACAGGGCCCTTTTCAGTTTAATAACATAATAAAATACTATTTCGATTTATGGATGATTTACTAACATCAAACAATGCATGTTTGTTAATTTTTGGTGTTTTATGGGGTAAACTCATTTAAAAACGTAATCAATAATTGCTACTTTCATTTCACTCTTCGCGAGGCGACGTGCGTTAAATTTAGGCAACTTCGCATTCAGGTCGACGTCGCCAAATGTCAAGGATGTAGTTGCACTGCAGGTGTAAAGTTTAACTACTGAAATCCCATTGTTTGCGTGTTCACCACGGTTGGTGCATAAAGCTAAAATTTATGACATAGGCTTTTTATATATAGTATAATAGGTAATCATGGTATATATTTATATTTTCATCCAAAAGACAGTTGAGGCATTGCACCGTGACATCTAGTGAATGATTTCTGTGATAGTTAGGTGTCTGACAAGCACACATTCCACGAACTGAGATGTAGAAGACATGGAGTGTCAGTCAGAGAGTTTATCACATTCAGTCCAAGACCTCAATACCTTGTAAATCCTCCTCGGTTCGCGAGATTAGCGCGGATCCGACGTGGCGTACTCCTCACACCAAACGTCCAAATGAGCTAAACTGATGTTATTCCATTCTTCCTGCAGTGCAGCGGCGAGTTTCGGGACATTGGCAGGGGGCTGTTGGCGTTGCCGTATGCGCCTGCCAAGCATATCCCAGACGTGCTCGATTGGTGAAAGGTTTGGGAACTCTGTAGCGACACGTGCCCTATGTGCTCTTGCATTGCCATCTTGGAAAATGAATCGACGGCCGTGACATCGCGCAAATGGCACCACATGAGCTGCTAACATGTTGTTATGTTAGTACTGCCCTATGATACGCCCTTGGATGTCATGAAATGCTGTTCTGCTTCTCATTGTTATGCCTCCTCACAACATAACCGTTCCACAACCAGAACGATCGTTCTGCCTAACGGTTACGTCATGGTATCGTTCGTTCCGCCGCCGCGACACACACTTTCGTCTGTCGTGGAAGTCGGGAGTGAACCTCGATTTATCGGAAAACATTACGTTGCTCCGCCGACGTTTGTCCCAGCGCTGTCGTTCTCCACACCAATTGCGCCTTACTGCGATGTGACGTTCAGTCAAACGTGGAATTATTCGAGGTCGTCGAATTTCCAGCAGTGTAGGCGATTTCGGATAGTCTGACCACTGACTCACACATAAATTATATCGCTCAGTGCGAGCTGCTGTCCAATTTCTGAGGCACTTTGATGGCGGTTATGTAATGCTGTGGTTCGAGCGACCTAACCGACGTCTGTCATCAACATTGCCTATCTGACGGCAGCGTGACCACAACCTGCTAATCACGAGTAACGTTGAGAATTTGAGCCACCGCAGTCTGTCTTTTGCCAGCTTCCAACATGCCAACGGCACGTAAACGCTCGCCATGTGTCAGTCTTCGCATACACCAAAAGTTACGCTTCGATCAGAAGCTATTGATGAACGAGTTTATACCAAGAAAAGAACGGTGAGACCTCCGAAAAAGTCCGTCCAGTACAAATGAAAATTTCAAAACGTACCCCACAGACATTACCGGCCCACGAAAACCTGCAAGAAGTTTTCGTGGGCCGGTGACATTCATGATCTACACTAAATTTGGTAACATACTGATGTGACCAATCATGCATATCCAATACCAATTTCTGAAAATATCAACATCAGTTTGGATATCCCCTAATTGTATTGAATAGTATATTTTATTTTCTTGGAGTTCAGAACTAAGTAGTTGGCAGCGCAGCAACCGGCTTTTTCTGCATTTTATCATTAAATTCTGAGACTAGAGGGTTTATCTCCACCACAGAATTGTATCCTGTGGTGTCATAGACGATAGAAGGTTCAACTTTGTTGATGTCATTTTTATAAAGAAGAAATAATATAGGTCCTAATATCAAACCTTGTGGAACACCACATGTTATTTCCGCTAGGTCAGATTTGCTGTCACATGGAACGAAACATACTAGGCCGTGTTATGAAGATAGCGTCATGCCCAATTATTAGAGTCACCTCTTATACCACGGTGTTCCAGTTTTTGAAGTAATATCTCATGATTGTTGGTATCAAAGCCTTTAGATAGATCTAGAAATAGGGCTAGTGTACTGTATTTATTAGCTTTATTGTTTTATGAGTCTGTGTATTTTAACAAATGCATAACTGGGTGTAATTCACTGTTATGTTCTCTAAAGCCGTATTGGCTGGAGAGAGGATATCCTATTTGTTTAACCCTTTATCCAACGTAACGGCCAAAAACCGTCAGCGCTATTCACAAAAATCGCCAATTAATTTTCAATATTGTTTTCATTTTTTGTCTCAGAAACACAGGTTGTGATCCTCTTTGGAACGAGCTCGTCGAGCTCGTTCCACAGAGTGGTCATAACCTATGTTTTTGAGACAAAAATGAAAAAAAATAGTTATTCAAAAATTTTGTTTGCAAGTTTTGTCTGTTTTTCATATTAGGTAAAGGGTTAAATACTTTGTGAGTCGTACTAACATGAGCTTTTCTAAGTCTTACTTGTATCATGCCGGAATTTAACAAGTCGACGTATCTCACGGATTTCCACTGCGAATTCAGTTTAGACCATTCAAGTTAATTTTTACGATCCTCAGCGGGTCGATGATCAAATATATATACAGTTTCATGACCATGGGCACGCCCTGTAATTTGTATCAGATAAGAGGTCATGTTTACAATCAGATCGCAACGAGCCAGTTAATCGTGAATTTCAGGAACTATATTTTAATGCGTAATAACAATCCATATATGTAATTGTGCGTAAATTGAATCTGCCTGATACGGAATCGTAACGTGGGGTGGGGGTGGGGTTGGGGGGAGGGGACTGATACAAGCGTTTTTTCCGAGTTTGTCCGACTTTTTAGGTGCAAATTAACTTCATTGGTAGATAAAGATCTCTATCAGAAGATTAACCGCAGACGTTCCGTGCTTCCTGGACCAGATTGGTCAATTTAACCATTCTACAAATTCAGACAGGTGAAACTGGTACACTTGCAGTCGATTCCAGATACTCAATTGTGCATGTTCGTTTTTATCTTACAATGTGTACGTATAAATATTTGTGAAATATTTATATTCGTCATGAATAAAATATTGTTTAAACTAAAATCTAAACACTAATATTCTGAGATGAGCTGTTTCATCCAACAAAGAGAGAACTATAACAATGGACGTACCCCTGGAATAATAGGCACTACCTGCGCGGTAACCCCAGGACTAATATGCATTACCCACGTGGTAAAGTTTGTAGTACCTGGTACCGGCGACATATATATCAGCTGACATATCGTCGCCTGAGTGCTAGAATGTCCTATGTCCCATAAGGGAAATAATATAACGTCCCATAGGAGACATAGTACTCCCATAGGGGAAATAATATACCGTCCCATAGGGGACATAGTACTCCCATAGGGGAAATAATATAACGTCCCATAGGGTACATAGGACATTCTAGCACTCAACCGACGATATCTTTCAGACTTTTTGTTGGTATGAGTTCATCTTGTAGATGGCATTCAGACGTTAGCTGGGTATAGAAAAGATGTCGTACACGTAGATAATTGCATGCAATATTGCTCACACTTAGTAATAGTGTGTATGCCTTGGAGGTTTTAATCCTGCAGAAATTCATCAATCTATCATTGAATTCATCCGAAGGTTCTACGAAACACTTCCGTCCCTTCACAACTATACATTAGAAGAGTACAAACAAGGAGGAATAATGCATAGAGATCTATCAAATGAAACTGCATTTTGAAGAGGAAATATATATCCTGTCTGAATCACAGTTGGGGGTAATCGCATAGGTTACTCGCGTTTTATCCAAATGTTCAAACATCCGATAGCCAACACGAAGCTTGCAATCAAACGGCATAAACAAATGGCAAATAATGCAGACGACAATCGAGCTGTCGTCCAAATTACCAAAACACACGCAGACATTGATTTTAATATAAATGACATGTGTGTAGTAAACACAATCACGTCAAAGGTATATAACGCGATAGACACTAAAATCGAGTTTCCAGCACGTACTTATTAAAAAACATGAAACACAAATATGAAACCGAAACAAAGGTCCAGATAACGGAAATGCCGGTTGAATGAGTCAGTCAATTAGTCAATTCATTAACTTGAAATTTAGTTTTAAAGCATGAATGCTATCGCTTGGGCGACAGAATCTTGTAGATATATCACTCCAGGAACCTTTCGTACTAGAGAAATGCAAATTATGACATTTACATCTTCTATTAACACTTTACCCAACGAATCGCCCGCATCCGCCCGCGTAATATGCAAATTCAGCTGAAAAAATATTATTTTTCGAAAAATTTCAACAAAACCATATCATGAGACCCCTCGTTGGAACGAGCTCGTCGAGCTCGTTCCAACGAGGGGTCACATGTATGGTTTTGTTGAAATTTTTTGAAAAATTAAAAAAAATAATATTTAAAATAATAAATGTTGGCATCGTTTGCGTTAGGTAAAGGGTTAACACTTGTTTTCCTCTACGAACATTCACATACCCTTCTCAATTCCGATGATTCTTCCAGCCTCCATACTATCTTTCATTCCTTAACCATTTCGCTGCTGTGCAATTTTTTAATATCCTGTACTGAACCATATATTGGAGGGAATGGGGTTAAAGTGAAAAAAATGAAAACGCCAATAACGTTCACGTATTTGTAAATTTAAAACTGTTATTATACAGTAAGTGGATAGTGTATTATCACTAAATCACCCATGTAGTGGCGATTCCACCCAAACAATAATTGCAGATTTGTTGCAAACCATAACAAGCACAAGCAAAGTTCCAGCCAAAGGACCTCCGGGTTAAACCCGGAGGTCCATTGGCTGAAACATTGTTTTGTGATTTTTGTCCATATGTGCAGAATTTGAAAGTGATACTTTGGGTGATACCTCCACACTACGGGTGATTTTGTTACAATCCATTCTTCACGTACTGTATGTTGGAACAACGTTGAATGAGTTCAACAATGTTTCCAAAACTACTCCCAGTTACACTCCATAAATCTCAAAAGAAAAGACGTCTAGGCGACTTGAATTTAGTTTCTATTTAATGGACTGACCATGTTGTCCAAACTTTGCTCCACAGGCCGTTATATAATTTTTCTTTTGTTTTGTCGCCGTTTGGTACAGGACAACAAAAAACAATTATATGTGTTGGGACAAGTTTGGACTATTGAGTTCGTTGTTGCCTCGGGTATTTCGGAATATAAATAGACGCGAAAAATGGTTGAGAACAAATGGATAATGCCATATTGTCTGCCGTTTGCATTTCGTATAACATGCGTTCTGTTGAGAATAACAACGTGATATGATATCCATTCCCTGTACATGTATGTGGTGTCTCCGTACTGAGTACGGACTTATCGCATAGGCCGTCAACAGTTGGTTCCGTACTCAATATGGACCTGTAGAGGCGAAAGGGCGAAATATTCTGCACTCGGAAACGCACAGTAACGGTACACAGGAATGTTAAGCAATCTTAACGAACATAATATGACAATACGCAAGGCGTAAGAAGGAACCCCAAACTATCCAACATATTGAAATATTTCATTCCGCAACCATTACTCCAAAAACATTTTATGGAATCTAATTCCTGCAATTATTTAATTTCAGCCAGACATAGACGTATCACAGTACTAAATATTTTCCCATAGGCGACCATTATAAAGTTCAGGCGAAAAATATATGGTCGCATCATTTAAATTTGGCATTCAAATACAGTGGCGTAGATAGTTTTTCGCTGGCAGAGGGGCAAGCCCAAAATTTTCCGACAGACCGAAAATTTTCCGACAGTGTAACAACAACAAAAAACCCAAACAAACAGAAAGAATCTGTTGTTTACTGCAAATGTACTGAAAATTGGTCTTTTACCCAAAATGGCATGTTTTTATCCCCAAAGTCAGCATTTTAATGTTATTAGGCATAAATTCGCCTAAAAATGATCCCGAAAAATTTCCGACAAAACTTCTGGTGGGGGGCCTCCGCCCTCCGCCCTCGCCCTCCTCCCCCCCCCCCTCTTTATCTACGCCACTGTTCAAATATCTTTTGTCAAGTATAGCCCTTCTGACAACTTTTTTCTGATCCTTAAACATGGGGTCATGCAACAAATAAGAGAGAAAAGCTAACATAAAGGGAAGTGCTGGTCACATGTACATATTTATGAAGGAATTCCCAACCAAAACACACCAATAGCCAAGTGAATTTTTATGTCCAAAATATCCTCAAAACACCCTCTTTATTCGTCTGGAACATTCAACAGTAATGTAAGATAATAGGGACCCTGGAATTTAAAACTTTCATACCGACGACCATCCATCGCCCGATCCACCGCCCCCCTCCCCCCCCCCCCCCCCCCCCCCACACACACACACTTCGAAAATCGTTCCGCCGCCCCTGAAAGTTAAAGTTTGAAATAATGGATTTGTTCCGGAGACCCGCTGATTAAGTAAAAATGTCACTCGATCAGTGCGTATTCGAAAAAGTACTGTAATTTTGGGTGAGGGTCACATTAACCACTCAAAAAGCGTGCTATAAAATAGAAGCATAAAAAGACGGTAAGTTGTATTTCAGTTTCACAGTGTTTCATCGATCGAAGTGGTGACGCAATGTCATTCCAAGTTGAAATTATGAATGAAAGTTCAAATAACGTACGAAATAACAATAAGACTCGTCTCCCACTTGTAAGGATTAATTTGGATTTCTTTCTTATATTATTTCCTTGCCGTTTACGAAGGATTTGTTAATTCTTATTTTATATTACAGTAAATGGTCCGCTCAAAAAATTTGCAAAATGAGTGTTATAAATACAGAACCACACAAGCGTTTCAATGGGTTAATGTTTGTCGCACTCGTTTGGTTTCGCGCAGAATACATCTTTGTCACTCGTGGTATTCATGTTCCTAACCAAACTCGTTCCATAAACATTTACTATTCAAAAGATAGTTCAGATGTCACCTTGTTGCACTCAAAGAACGATATTTAGCTTTAGACCTCTTCCCCTTCAAAATCGCCATTTACACACACCTCCACAGGAACAGAGAAACGAGGCAGCTGCTCCCACCCCGCCCAGAGCCCCTGTTTCCGGCACCTTTGTACAGACCAATGGTTATTATTATTATTAGATGATATTCAATAACGTAAGGTCAGAGAGAACGTCGTGTGTTCTCAAACCCGGGAAAATTATATTAATTAAGCCGAGAGTTCGTTGTCACAGGGTTAATTGTGAACCAATTATTGTCACTGTTGGCATATCAGCGTTTTGACAGGACGATTTCGGTGAGTTTAGGCCAGTCATTGGAGTAGCATCGGAGGTAAAAACCACAGTCGGATATCCGTGCAGAAATGGACAATTCAAAATGGTGGCGCCCAGTAAACCTAATAAGGTTTGGTTTTATATATTATGTTCAAACATGTCTTGAAGGTGTGTTTCTGATGCAGAATCTTGTACAGCACAGTTACTTTGAAATAAGTCCATAAGTTCAGGCGAATTGAATTTCTCGCAATTGTCGTGTAAAGTCGCAGCCAGCTATTGTTCTTTTGTTTGAGGTGAATAAATGTCCATGCTTTCGTCGTATTTCAGACCATGTTTCTACAGTTCGGGAAATGTATGGTTTGGGATTGGTAATTAGGTTACCAGACATCTTGGCAATGAAAAAAACCGGCAACATTTCAGTTGTCACACACCACCAAACCAAGGTTGAACATTTTCAGTTGCACAACAGTGAATCATGCTATGGCAAGATCCCATGGGATTAGCAGCAGGTGCCAACTTCATCTACCTGTTGGATAACATATTCAGAAAACCTGAGTTAACTCCCTTTCCTTCCTACACATGTACATGCGCTTTGAAGAACGTACCGTCGCTCGTGTATAGAACATGTACGCAACTTCGTCTTGTGGTGGGTCGTCCTGTAAAGACGTATTACGTGTTATTTGTATTATTTAGAGAGAAACGCATTGAATTCTATGGGTGTTGGATTACTATATTATAGGTTATTGTGAGGAATTGGCGGTAACATGGGCCAAGGTATCCGGCGAAGAGATTTTGTCCAACAGAGACGCGAAACGTCGAAGTTGAACATACGCATCGGGCCGCAATCCTCAGACTATGTTACCGTCAATTCATCAGAATGACCTATATGTATAAATAAAACCTTACCCGCAACTTTAACCCCCACAGCGTGAAATGAACAAGTCTACAATAAATGGTAAAAAGCAAATAAACACCTCGTGTGCCTTACGATTTCACTGGGAAAATGATCCATAAATCAAATAAACACGTAAGTCACTCCATCTCGGTTCAAATCGTACAGTTAAAACTAGAAAATTATAATTTGTTGGACAAATTACGGGCTTTCCCAACTTTTTAATGTGGAAAGGCAAACTGTATTGTACACAAAACTATCGATCAGTTTTGAAAACAGAACATTTAGTGGAAATCAAAGTTTTTGTGATGCTACTAGTTTTTATGCAGCCAAAACAGATATTTGAGATACAGCAGGACACCAAAACATTTAACACAAAATTTTCTCTTCAATAATTACAGAATATCTTCATAGAAAGCAAAACAAGCGATGTCCTTTCTGCTGTGGAAAAAATTAGTACATATTAATTATGGGCGTACGTGCCAGGGTTTCATGAAGGACTGTGCCCCCACCAACCCATGAGTCAGGAAGGAGCCGATTTTTCAGCCAATATGCCAGAAAATTTCGGACAATTTAGTTGCCAGAAATGACCACTAAACATTTTGGTTTTCCACACAAAATGTTGTTTTCCTATCTCATCACTTAGAAGTTGCAAGTAAACTGACCATTATACTGCACATGTTGATTCAGTGGAACCGTACCCACGTTAATATTATTGATTTATAATCACACAAGTACATATAAAAAGTTCTATTACTGCATTTTAAGGGAGCACGGTGGCTCAGAAGGTAGAGATGATTGTTGCAATCCAAGAAGTCCTTGGTTCGAATCACGCCTGTGGCAACCACATTGTGTCCTTGAGCAAAACAGTTCATCCCAATTTAATTTCCCACGTGGGGAGGGGGGAGGGAGGCATGATGGCGATGTGTAGTAAGGGTACTTTGAGGGTGCACTTGTCTTCAACCAATGCTAACCCTGCTTTTGTGGAGTTAGTATGTTGGGGAGTCTGAGTCGCTTGCCATTGCTCGGTGGTTCTCTCCAGGTAATCAATGGGAGGGAAACTCCCTCCCATACCCACATTTGGCATTTCCTCCTGAGATTCAACATTTTCGGGCTAAAAGGGTTCATCCCCCCTCCCCTGAAAAAAAGCCCTGTACGCCTATGCAATGAATACCTGGACTTGAATAAATACCTATATTATAGTCATGATATAGCTGTAGATGCTGAAAGTGACCTTAAATATCAATAATTAATTTATTCTCTATCATTTTGTCTGTTTGTGAATGTGTGGGATTTGTCAACAAACGACGGTAAGCTTCCCACTCCATGATTTCACAATTTTTCCAACATATCTGTTTCAGATACAATGAAATACATGTAATATGAGTTACTGTCATACACAAATTAGGTGTTTATTTGATATGGTTTAAACCATCTAGAGAGCTAGTATACACAGTGATGGGTACAGTACGAGTCAAAATGAGTTCATTAAAGGGATGTTGAACAGCTTAATATTTCTTGCGTTACATTACTACTTTGCTATTTATTGACAGAAGGATTTCACAGAGGGTTTCCCTGACGGTATTTATTTATTGGTGTTTACGGTCACATACTTATTCACAATGACTAATCGTGACCGTGACAGTTTTACGGGTGGGGGAAGTCGGAGGACCCAGAGAGAACCACCGAGCATCGACGAGCAACTGTCAGCTCAACATTCTAATTATGTTCAAGCTCCGCTGAAGCGGGGTACCAGCGGTTGAAAACATGTGCACCATTGACATGCAGTACGCCTTAGTACATGGCATCATCGTGCCCCCATGTTGGCAACCGGGATAAAGTGCCTTGCCCAAGGATATTACGTGGGTCGTCCAAGATAGGGATCAAACTCGGGACCTCTATCATAGAAGTCAAAAAGTCTATCACTAAGAAAATGTGCTTTCTTTCCTGGCGGTATTCATATTTGTACGGCCAAACTGGGGTTGGATAACACGGAACACCAAAACATATAACACAAAATTTGTTCCCCATTGATTTTTGAAAGCAGTTTTGGAAAGCTCAAAGAGCTCTTTCCTTTTTGTTTTTGGACAAGTGAGTATTCACTCAAAGTCATTTTTTGCAGACAGTGCTATTTTTAAGTGGCCAAAGCACATGTTTCATTAAGTCCCAGAACATAACTAAAGCCGGATTTATTGATTAAACATCTCTGAATATAGCAAAGCAAAGTGTCTCAAATTAACCCATTCCAAAATGATAGTAGAGAGTAACCAAAGTTGGATAATTTGGGTATTTCCAAATGGTACACTCATTCTCACTCTCATTGCGCTTGAGGGTTAAATCTGAGATTGAAAAGGTATACCAATCTTACTCAGGGAAGGTGAGTACAGAAAAGTACGAAATTAATCAGAAAATGAATTTTGTCTGACAGTACTAATATTTGTACGAGCAAAACTGGTACTGGATTTATTTATTTATTTATTAGGTTTTAACGACACATTAACAGCCAAGGTCATATTATGTCGGTGACAGTTGTATGGGTGGAGGAAGCCGGAGTACCCAGAGAGAACCACCGAGCAATGACGAGCAGCTGCCAGCTCCCCAACATAGTGCATCTGCACTGTAGCATAGGCAGGGTTATAATTGGTTGAAGACATGCGCACCATCGACGTGCAGTATGCCTTAGTACACGGCATCATGGTGCCCTCATGCAGACAGTCGGGGTGAAGTGATCGGGACATAATTGGAATATATCCGGCAGA
The DNA here is from genome assembly GCA_031216915.1 of Pictodentalium vernedei. Taxonomy (NCBI): domain Eukaryota; kingdom Metazoa; phylum Mollusca; class Scaphopoda; order Dentaliida; family Dentaliidae; genus Pictodentalium; species Pictodentalium vernedei. Next base: position 508,370,253 of record CM062293.1, read on the forward strand.
TACAATGTCGGATATATTCCAATTATGTCACGATCATGCAAGGCAGCAACTTGAAATTATCAGAATGTTTCCTACTGTCCCTGCCCGACAGTTTAGTATCTTTGTCAAGAGCCGAGACTGCGTGGAAATACCGTGGATCAGGTGGAAACCGAGGGCAAGATTCGTCCCTACTTTATTCTCAATTCAACGACTTTTCCATTCATTATTTACCTGTCACCGGCTGGGTTACGTATATATTTGTCTATTTGATGAACTTTTCAGCCTTAACTATTTGCGGCTTCATGTTGCACCACCGAAAGGCCACTGCACGGTTACCAATATATTCAGGGATTGATTTTACGAAAATAACAATTATTCCGACTATACACACATGGGAACTCCTAAATATGCCAAGGGTTAAACTTTTGATAATGACGTATAAAACAGGAGTTGACATGCTATGCTTGCTGCATGCAGGCATTGAAAACATTCAGCGCTCAATGAATTGGGAATGGAGTAAACTGTCACTTAAACCTACGAAATTCTGAAAAAATGAGTTTGTTCGACGGCATCTACCATTATGCACCTGAGACAGGGATTGCGTTAAACTTTACAGCAACCTTATAACAGAAAATATTCTTGGAATTGAACTGTGAATCCGATTTTCGAAAGCATTTTCGGATATTCTATTCCAAACTACCACTGCACGCTTATCAATATTCAGTGATTTTATGAAAATTAAAATTATTCCGACCTTACCCATATGGGCAGTCTCGAATCTGCCAACGGTTAAACTTTTAATAATGACATATAAAACAAAAGTTGTCAAACTATGACTGCTGCATACAGCCATAGAAAATGTTCAGCGCTCAATCAATTAGGAATGGAGTAAATCGTCACTTAAACTTACCAAATTCTGAAAACGAGAGTTTTTTGGACTGCACCTATCTTTATGCAAACAGAAGGAGCATAGGGTTAAGCTTGAAGTAATATCTCATGATTGTTGGTATCAAAGCCTTTAGATAGATCTAGAAATAGGGCTAGTGTACTGTATTTACTAGCTTTATTGTTTTATGAGGCTGTGTATTTTAACAAATGCATAACTGGATGTAATGCACTGTTATGTTTTCTAAAGCCGTATTGGCTGGAGAGAGGATATCCAATTTGTTTAACCCTTTACCCAACGTAACGGCCAAAAACCGGCCAGCGCTATTCACAAAAATCGCCAATTAATTTTCAATATTTTTTTTCATTTTTTGTCTCAGAAACACAGGTTGTGACCCTCTTTGGAACGAGCTCGTCGAGCTCGTTCCACAGAGTGGTCATAACCTATGTTTTTGAGACAAAACTGAAAAAAATAGTTATTCAAAAATTTTGCTTGCAAGTTTCGTCTGTTTTTCATATTAGGTAAAGGGTTAAATACTTTGTGAGTGGTACTAACATGAGCTTTTCTACGTCTTACTTGTATCATGCCGGAATTTAACAAGTCGACGTATCTCGCGGATTTCCACTGCGAATTCAGTTTAGACCATTCAAGTTAATTTTCACGATCCTCAACGGGTCGATGATCAAATATATATACAGTTTCATGACCATGGGCATGCCCTGTAATTTGTATCAGATAAGAGGTCATGTTTACAATCAGATCGCAACGAGCCAGTTAATCGTGAATTTCAGGAACTATATTTTAATGCGTAATAACAATCCATATATGTAATAGTGCGTAAATTGAATCTGCCTGATACGGAATCGTAACGTGGGGTGGGGTGGGGGGGGGGTGGGGTTGGGGGGACTGATACAAGAGTTTTTCCGACTTTTTAGGTGCAAATTAACTTGATTGGTAGATAAAGATCTCTATCAGAAGATTAACCGCAGACGTTCCGTGCTTCCTTGACCAGATTGGTCAATTTAACCATTCTACAAATTCAGACAGGTGAAACTGGTACACTTGCAGTCGATTCCAAGTACTCAATTGTGCATGTTCGTAATTATCTTACAATGTGTACGTATAAATATTTGTGAAATATTTATATTCGTCATGAATAAAATATTGTTTAAACTAAAATCTAAACACTAATATTCTGAGATGAGCTGTTTCATCCAACAAAGAGAGAACTATAACAATGGACGTACCCCTGGAATAATAGGCATTACCTGCGCGGTAACCCCAGGACTAATATGCATTACCCACGTGATAAAGTTTGTAGTACCTGGTACCGGCGACATATATATCAGCTGACATATCGTCGCCTGAGTGCTAGAATGTCCTATGTCCCATAAGGGAAATAATATAACGTCCCATAGGAGACATAGTACTCCCATAGGGGAAATAATATACCGTCCCATAGGGGACATAGTAATCCCATAGGGGAAATAATATAACGTCCCATAGGGTACATAGGACATTCTAGCACTCAACCGACGATATCTTTCAGACTTTTTGTTGGTATGAGTTCATCTTGTAGATGGCATTCAGACGTTAGCTGGGTATAGAAAAGATGTCGTACACGTAGATAATTGCATGCAATATTGCTCACACTTAGTAATAGTGAGTATGCCTTGGAGGTTTTAATCCTGCAGAAATTCATCAATCTATCATTGAATTCATCCGAAGGTTCTACGAAACACTTCCGTCCCTTCACAACTATACATTAGAAGGGTACAAACAAGGAGGAATAATGCATAGAGATCTATCAAATGAAACTGCATTTTGAAGAGGAAATATATATCCTGTATGAATCACAGTTGGGGGTAATCGCATAGGTTACTCACGTTTTATCCAAATGTTCAAACATCCGATAGCCAACACGAAGCTTGCAATCAAACGGCATAAACAAATGGCAAATAATGCAGACGACAATCGAGCTGTCGTCCAAATTACCAAAACACACGCAGACATCGATTTTAATATAAATGACATGTGTGTAGTAAACACAATCACGTCAAAGGTATATAACGCGATAGACACTAAAATCGAGTTTCCAGCACGTACTTATTAAAAAACATGAAACACAAATATGAAACCGAAACAAAGGTTCAGATAACGGAAATGCCGGTTGAATGAGTCAGTCAATTAGTCAATTCATTAACTTGAAATTTAGTTTTAAAGCATGAATGCTATCGCTTGGGCGACAGAATCTTGTAGATATATCACTCCAGGAACCTTTCGTACTAGAGAAATGCAAATTATGACATTTACATCTTCTATTAACACTTTACCCAACGAATCGCCCGCATCCGCCCGCGTAATATGCAAATTCAGCTGAAAAAATATTATTTTTCGAAAAATTTCAACAAAACCATATCATGAGACCCCTCGTTGGAACGAGCTCGTCGAGCTCGTTCCAACGAGGGGTCACATGATATGGTTTTGTTGAAATTTTTTGAAAAATTAAAAAAAATAATATTTAAAATAATAAATGTTGGCATCGTTTGCGTTAGGTAAAGGGTTAACACTTGTTTTCCTCTACGAACATTCACATACCCTTCTCAATTCCGATGATTCTTCCAGCCTCCATACTATCTTTCATTCCTTAACCATTTCGCTGCTGTGCAATTTTTTAATATCCTGTACTGAACCATATATTGGAGGGAATGGGGTTAAAGTGAAAAAAATGAAAACGCCAATAACGTTCACGTATTTGTAAATTTAAAACTGTTATTATACAGTAAGTGGATAGTGTATTATCACTAAATCACCCATGTAGTGGCGATTCCACCCAAACAATAATTGCAGATTTGTTGCAAACCATAACAAGCACAAGCAAAGTTCCAGCCAAAGGACCTCCGGGTTAAACCCGGAGGTCCATTGGCTGAAACATTGTTTTGTGATTTTTGTCCATATGTGCAGAATTTGAAAGTGATACTTTGGGTGATACCTCCACACTACGGGTGATTTTGTTACAATCCATTCTTCACGTACTGTATGTTGGAACAACGTTGAATGAGTTCAACAATGTTTCCAAAACTACTCCCAGTTACACTCCATAAATCTCAAAAGAAAAGACGTCTAGGCGACTTGAATTTAGTTCCTATTTAATGGACTGACCATGTTGTCCAAACTTTGCTCCACAGGCCGTTATATAATTTTTCTTTTGTTTTGTCGCCGTTTGGTACAGGACAACAAAAAACAATTATATGTGTTGGGACAAGTTTGGACTATTGAGTTCGTTGTTGCCTCGGGTATTTCGGAATTTAAATAGACGCGAAAAATGGTTGAGAACAAATGGATAATGCCATATTGTCTGCCGTTTGCATTTCGTATAACATGCGTTCTGTTGAGAATAACAACGTGATATGATATCCATTCCCTGTACATGTATGTGGTATCTCCGTACTGAGTACGGACTTATCGCATAGGCCGTCAACAGTTGGTTCCGTACTCAATATGGACCTGTAGAGGCGAAAGGGCGAAATATTCTGCACTCGGAAACGCACAGTAACGGTACACAGGAATGTTAAGCAATCTTAACGAACATAATATGACAATACGCAAGGCGTAAGAAGGAACCCCAAACTATCCAACATATTGAAATATTTCATTCCGCAACCATTACTCCAAAAACATTTTATGCAATCTAATTCCTGCAATTGTTTAATTTCAGCCAGACATAGACGTATCACAGTACTAAATATTTTCCCATAGGCGACCATTATAAAGTTCAGGCGAAAAATATATGGTCGCATCATTTAAATTTGGCATTCAAATACAGTGGCGTAGATAGCTTTTCGCTGGCAGAGGGGCAAGCCCAAAATTTTCCGACAGACCGAAAATTTTCCGACAGTGTAACAACAACAAAAAACCCAAACAAACAGAAAGAATCTGTTGTTTACTGCAAATGTACTGAAAATTGGTCTTTTACCCAAAATGGCATGTTTTTATCCCCAAAGTCAGCATTTTAATGTTATTAGGCATAAATTCGCCTAAAAATGATCCCAAAAAATGTCCGACAAAACTTCTGGTGGGGGGCCTCCGCCCTCCGCCCTCCACCCTCGCCCTCCCCCCCCCCTCTTTATCTACGCCACTGTTCAAATATCTTTTGTCAAGTATAGCCCTTCTGACAACTTTTTTCTGATCCTTAAACATGGGGTCATGCAACAAATAAGAGAGAAAAACTAACAGAAAGGGAAGTGCTGGTCACATGTACATATTTATCAAGGAATTCCCAACCAAAACACACCAATAGCCAAGTGAATTTTTATGTCCAAAATATCCTCAAAACACCCTCTTTATTCGTCTGGAACATTCAACAGTAATGTAAGATAATAGGGTTTTGGGACCCTGGAATTTAAAACTTTCATACCGACGACCATCCATCGCCCGATCCACCGACCCCCCTCCCCCCACCCCCCCCCCCCCCCACACACACACTTCGAAAATCGTTCCGCCGCCCCTGAAAGTTAAAGTCTGAAATAATGGATTTGTTCTGGAGACCCGCTGATTACGTAAAAATGTCACTCGATCCGTGCGTATTCGAAAAAGTACTGTAATTTTGGGTGAGGATCACATTAACCACTCAAAAATCGTGCTATAAAATAGAAGCATAAAAAGACGGTAAGTTGTATTTCAGTTTCACAGTGTTTCATCGATCGAAGTGGTGACGCAATGTCATTCCAAGTTGAAATAATGAATGATCCTCAGACTATGTTACCGTCAATTCATCAGAATGACCTATATGTATAAATAAAACCTTACCCGCAACTTTAACCCCCACATCGTGAAATGAACAAGTCTGCAATAAATGGTAAAAAGCAAATATACACCTCGTGTGCCTTACGATTTCACTGGGAAAATGATCCATAAATCAAATAAACGCGTAAGTCACTCCGTCTCGGTTCAAATCGCACATTTAAAACTAGAAGTCCTGTCATGAAATGCGCACAAATAGTACGTCGATCTGCGCGTTAATCTACGCGTTGTGGCCATAGCAATGCTATCTGATTACGTTCATATGGTCTGTGCACAAGCAATGTTTCAGCCAATGGACCTCCGGGTACCCCGGAGGTCCATTGGCAGAAACATTCCCTCTGTTTTCTATGAGTAACCAGGAGAACCCACCGTGCTTTGGATGTCTTCGATATGGCAATTGCGCGCAATTCCTACGCGCAATTAAGCCTAGATAAGCGCACAGTTCATGACAGGACTTCTAGTTTTAACTGTAATTTAACTAAAACTTCATTAGGACCTTTCCCTGCTGCACCTGTGAAAAATTTAGAAACAAGAAGCAGTTTGCAAGCCCCATTCCAAATATTTCGCATGGTGACGTCAGACGGTAACATAAGCCATTCTCCACGGTCGTGTTGTGTACTAAGGCTTATTGCACGTCGATTGTGCATTTGTCCTCAACCATTGCTAATCCTGCTTGTGTTGTGGGGAGTTAGTTGGTCGGGGAGTCTGACAGTTGCTCGCCGCGGCTCGGTGGTTCTCTCTAGGTAATTTGAGTTTCTCCACTCATGAAACTATCCGTCGCGAGGTGACCCTGGCTGTCGAAAATGTCGTCAAAGTCTAATAAGTAAATAAATAAACAGTGACCACTGATGTCAGACACATAGAAAAAAAGTAAACGGACTATCGTCCAATCAGAGGGCGAGGAGTTTTAATAAATAAATAAATAAATAAATAAATAAATAAATAAACCGAAGGGTGTGTCTTGTATATATGCACATGCTTTTGCTAACACACGACAATGGTTCTACTACGCACAATTTCTGTGGTAGTAATCTCTATTTTCATTAGTGGGAGTGTTGCGTGCACTGAGCGGTACGTCCAATAGTCCAACTTTGTGCGTAGAGCAAGTGGTGCCTTGTCGATCGTACTCAAATGAACGGCATACGTATGTTGAGGCAGCAAGACATTTCTGACGGCATTCTTCAACTGATAGCTGTCTGAACATCTCCTCATTTCTACCAGCGATGACCTGCTTCTCGATCTTTTGAAATGTTGAACCGTGTACACAACCTGAAAGTAAAATACTATCAGTTTAACATCAACGTACGATGCATGTGGACGATAATATCACAAGAGCGGATTTTTATTTCATGCTAAAAGAGCATGGGTTGGTGTCAAAAATCGTCAAGGACGATTTTCATGCCAAACTTGAGCTTTTTTATCATAACACGGTATAGCATCTGCCGACTTGTCTACCATAAATCAAATGGACACGGCCTATCTTGTGAGATACCCCCATGTCTCCACACATCAATTCCTAATACTTTCGCATTTTAAGAATCGCACGGAGAGAATACTATTGTTGTATCTCTGATTGATGCTTGGAGAGAAAACGTGATTGTTCAAAAGTAGGGTTGGTGTATTAACCCTTTACCCAACGTAACGGCCAAAACCGACCAGCGCTATTCTCAAAACTCGCCAATTAATTTTCAATATTTTTTAATTTTTTGTCTCAAAAACATAGGTTATGACCCCTCATTGGAACGAGCTCGAAGAGCCCGTTCCAATGAGGGGTCATAACCTATGTTTTTGAGATAAACAATTAGTTATTCAAGAATTTTGTTTGAAATTGTCGTCTGCTTTTCAGGTTAGGTAAAGGGTTAAAGGACGAGCACTTAGCCTACAAAGCATTATCATACCTTCCAGAGAGATCACGGTTTTCTTTCACTCCTTTGAAAAATGTTTCTTTCGAGAAATCTCCATCCTTAATATAAGTGCTTCGTCCAACATTCCTGTTATTCTATGACAACGTTGATGCTGAAATGTCTTCTATTAAAACATTATACATACAGTTCTTTGTTTGTGTCTCTTTGTCTGCTAATGGTAAGTGTAAACACCCTACCTCTCCTATTTTCTGGGCGGTGATGGCAGTTGTATTTGCATCATGATACAACTATTTTGGAAATACATTTTATTTTGTGTGGATGGATAGAATAGCATACAAGCGTAAAAGCTGTGAAATTTGTTCATATTGGCCCTACAGGTTGGAAAAGATAATTTGCTTTTCCCTCTTGCATATAAAATTGTTGACTAGTAATCGGCATTTTATTTAGTAAGTGAAATGTGTTGATGTGTTTCTTTCCTCCTTTTCTCCCATTCCCTCTAAGTATCCGGAGTAACTGTGAATTTTTATACTGTTCCCCAGTCCAACAAATGGCAGTTGTAAAAGCTGGCTACCAGATGATTTCTTCTTGCCAATATATTAAGCATGTAAAAGTCTTTCATCCAGATTGTCCACATTTTAAGCATAAAAAACCTTTCATATGTGGTCACCGTCAGCAACCATAGCATCCCCGTCAGATAAAATGCCCTGTGCATGCATTATGGGTATTTCCTGGAACATGTTTTGTTGATATCGACAAAACAACATAAAAAATTGGGATAGTGCCATCTCATACACTTTATTGTGATTAATACTTTGAATAGGGATCTGCGAATCACAAATTTCTTTTCGAATCGAATCTCGAATCGAATCGTGTCTCTGATATCGAGATCGAATCGAATCCCGAATCGAATATTAAAAGACAAGTTATTTCATATTGCATCAAACGGAAGTTACGGAACACTGTCATGACTCTTACGCGACGGAGTGAACACCTTAAACACCAATAACTAAATATTCTCTGTAGCACCGTCGCTGAAACAGCTGGGCCTATTGTCCATAGTTTTAGTTTTTGAAGGCCTAACTTGTTACTATTCACGTTCTTAAGAATGTGAATAGTAACAAGTTAAGCCTTCAAAAACCAAAACTATGGATAATGTTATGGGCCAAATTCACACCTTACCTAACAATTAAACATTGTCAATTATTCAAATAAATAGGAATTGAGCCAACATGAATGAATTTTCTAATGACAGTTTTATCCTATTTTTGTTGGAAATGTAACAAATCGAAGTTAGTACGAGAGATTCGAAAAAATCGAATCCTGAGACTGATTCGGGATCAATCTCGAAGCATACGTATGGTATCGATATCGAATCGAATTTCGAATATTCGCAGGATCCTATTGTAAAAGCTACCAGATGATTTCGTCTTGCCAATATATTAAGCATGTAAAAGTCTTTCATCCAGATTGTCCACATTTTAAGCATAAAAAACCTTTCATATGTGGTCACCGTCAGCAACCATAGCATCACCGTCAGATAAAATGCTCTGTGCATGCATTATGGGTATTTCCTGGAACATGTTTTGTTGATATCGACAAAAAAACATAAAGAAAATTGGGATAGTGCTATCTCATACACTTTATTGTGAATAATACTTTGAACCTTTGCCGGCCCAGGAACATGATACGTCTGAATTTCATTAAGTAGGATGGCTGCTAAGTGCAGGGATCTGCGAATCACAAATTTCTTTTCGAATCGAATCTCGAATCGAATCGTGTCTCTGATATCGACATCGAATCGAATGCCGAATCGAATCTTAAAAGACAAGTTATTTCATATTGCATCAAACGGAAGTTACGGAACACTGTGATGACCCTTACGCGACGGAGTGAACACCTTAAACACCAATAACTAAATATTCTCTGTAGCACCGTCGCTGAAACAGCTAGGCCTTGTCCATAGTTTTAGTTTTTGAAGGCCTAACTTGTTACTATTCACGTTCTTAAGAACGTGAATAGTAACAAGTTAAGCCTGCAAAAACCAAAACTATGGATAATGTTCTGGGCCAAATTCACACCTTACCTAACAATTAAACATTGTCCATTACTCAAATAAACAGGAATTGAGCCTACATGATTGAATTTTCTAATGACAGTTTTATTCTATTTTTGTTGGAAATGTAACAAATTGAAGTCAGTACGAGAGATTCGAAAAAATCGAATCCTGAGACTGATTCGGGATCGATCTCGAAGCATACGTATGGTATCGATATCGAATCGAATCTCGAATATTCGCAGGACCCTACATCCCGGTCAGATAAAATGCCCTGTACATGCATTATGGGTATTTCCTGGAACATGTTTTGTTGATATCGACAAAACAACATAAAAAGTTGGGATAGTGATATCTCATACACTTTATTGTGATTAATAGTTTGAACCTTTGCCGGCCCAGGAACATGATACGTCTGAATTTCATTAAGTAGGATGGCTGCTAAGTGCATGTGTGATGTAGACCAATCCATATTTTCAACGTACAGGCACAAGGCTGAGCGTTGAAAATATTAATTGGTCCACCCCAAATAATGAATATTGACTCTCCCAACTACTGCCGTTGAACTGATATGGAAGATACCACCGGGGTTCAAAGGGTTAATGTAAGTAGTACAGTTAAAACTAGAAGTCCTATCACGAATAGTGCGCTTATCTAGGCTTAATTGCGCACAATTGCCATATCGAATGGCATCCAAAGCACGACAGGTTCTCCTGGTTACTCATAGCAAACGCATGCAATGTTTCTGCCAATGGACCTCCGGGTTACCCGGAGGTCCATTGGCTGAAACATTGCTTGTGCACAGGCCATATGTACAGAATTTGACAGGTTTACTGGGGCAATAACGCGTACATTAACGCGCATATCAACGTGCTATTTGTGCGCATTTCATGACAGGATTTCTAGGTTTAACTGTATGTCTCGCACGTTTCACCTCACATTGGCAGGGCCCCGGGCAGGACCCCGGAAGTGACGTCATGTCACGTGACCCAGTGCCGCCATGTTGTGTTGTCATGGTAACCTGCGTGAGTGGCCATGTTGTGACGTTATTCCCATAGTGATACGTGGCGTTAGTGCGCATGCGCAGCGCGTGTTGTTCAGGTGATACATGTTTCTGTCGTCCATTTTGTATACTGGAGGCCGCCATCTTGGTTTCTATGGTAGCACGTGGTTGCTATGTGACCTAAAGGCTTCTTATAGGACAGGGGTATGGCGGAGGGTGTGTTCGATTAAACGTGGGTAATTTCCCGTTTCGTAGAATTTCCACAAACAACCCGACAAGTTTTACTATTTCGAATTCTTTCAGAATTCTCTGCTTCTATCTACCTATGCAATAGATTTATTTATTATTACTATATTTAGCTTTTCGGGTCTATTGTCGTTAGTTCTGGCCCTAGTCCAAGAACTATTGTTGTTTCATTTATCTAGATCATTTACATAAATTAAAACTAACCAATCAGATTGCTTGATTTCCCATAATCTCTATGCAGAGTTATCTCCCCTTATTACAGTGAAGTCCTATCCGATTCTCATCACCTCTATATCCAATGGCCATATCCCATGGAATCCCATTTTTGGGAAACACCCGCAGCTATGGAATCCCTTTTTTGTCGTATGAGGCCACGAATGTCGTCGAGCAAATAAGCTATCGATTAATTACTTGTGACTTCGCGTACGACTCTTCAACTTATTTCGGAAAAAGGAATTATATAACCACGGATGTATCTCAGAAAAGGGTTCCCTAAAAGTATTCCATCTGTGGGATTCTAAGCTTTTAGATCGCAAAAGTCGCACCTTGACCAATCACGGCATCTAGACCCCTAGACCACCAATGACTTCAGCTATCTGCCTGTGATCACCAATATTATAGGGTTTTACTTTTCACCTACCCTATGCTAGAGTATTCCACCATAACTGCTGATGTGTGATACTACTATGGACCTCAGGATCTATATAACTAAATTAATACTCTCAAGAGCCCAGTTCATGTAGCCTGACTACCGGGTCTACTAGTACTCGAATACAGACTGAATGCACTTGTGACTGTACGACTCATCTTGGAAAAAGGAGTGCATACTTCCAAAACGTTGTCAGATAAGGGCGCTGTAAGTGGGGTGTCGATGTCCAATAGGTTGTCAGAGAGGGTTCTGTAAACGGAGTGTCCACGTCCAGTCGGTTGTCAGAGAGGGACGCTATAAATGGGGTGCCGACGTCCAGTTGGTTGTCAGAGACGGATGCTGTAAATGGGATGCCGACATACAGAAGGTTGTCAGATATGGGTGGTGTAAATGGGATGCAGACGTCCAGTAGGTTGTCAGATAGGGGTTCTGTAAGTGGGGTGCAGACGTCCAGTAGGTTGTCAGAGAGGCGTGCTGTAAGTGGTATGCCGACGTCTGGTGGGTTGTCAGATATGGGTGCTGTAAATTTGGTGCCGACGCCTAGTAGATTGTCAGATAGAGGTGCTGTAAGTTGGGTGCCGATGCCCAGTACGATGTCAGATAATGGTATTGTAAGTGATGTGTCGACGTCCAGTAGGATGTCAGACAGGGGTATTGTAAGTTGGGTGCCGACGTCCAGTAGGTTGTCAAATAAGGGTATTGTAAGTGTGGTGTCGACGTCTAGTATGTTGTCAGATAGGGGTTCTGTGAGCTGGATGCTGACTTCCAGTAGGTTGTCAGATAAGGGTATTGTAAGTGTGGTGCCGACGTCCTGTAGGCTATCAGAGAGTGGGTGTTGTAAGTTGGGTGCCGACGTCAGTAGGTTGTCAGATAAGGGTATTGTAATTGGGGTGCCGACGTCCAGTAGGTTGCCAGAGAGGGGTGCTGTAAGTAGGGTGCCGATGTCCAGTAGGTTGTCAAATAAGGGTGTTGTAACTGGGGTACCGACGTTCAGTAGGTTGTCAGATACGGGTGCTGTGAATGGGGTGCCGACGTTCAGTAGGTTGTTATGGAGGGGCGCTGTAAGTGGGGTGCCGACGTCCACTTGGTGGTCTGATAGGGTGCTGTAAATGGGGTGCCGACGTCCAATAGATTGTCAAATAAAGGTGTTTTAAGTGGGGTGCCGACGTCCAGTAGGTTGTCAGAGACGGGTGCTGTAAATGGGGAGCCGACGTCCAGTAGGTTGTCAGATAGGTGTCCTGTAAGCGAGATGCCGATGTCCAGTAGGTTGTCAGAGCAGGGTATTGTAAATGGAGTGCAGACGTACAGTAGCTTGTCAGATAAGTGTGCAGAAATGATGCCAACGTACAGTGGGTTTTCATAATTGGACGTTGTAAATAGAGTGTCGACGTCCAGTAGGTTGTCTGATAGGGGTGTTGTAAGTGAGGTGCCGACGTCCAGTAGGTTGTCAGATAAGGATGTTATAAGTGGGTTGCCTACGTCCAATAGGTTATCAGATAGGGTTGCTGTAAATGGGGCGTCGACGTCCAGTACACTTAAAACTAGAAGTCCTGTCGCGATCAAATCACTTCCGCGTTTCAATGATTCAATGCGCTGTTTACTTTCATGTATCAATTCAAGGTTGAAACGAATGGAATTATCAGATTCTTATAAAAAGCGTATAATAAAAAGAAAATCTAGTGTTTTGGGGTTTATAACGAAAATTATTTCACTTGAGAGCGAGATAAATGAATATTTAAAAAAAACTTTTGTCTCGGTCACTCGTGAGATAATTTCCGGTATTCACTCAAAAACACTAGATATCATCAGTTTATTCAACATATACAAGAGGCGTTTATTGACACTTTCAACCAACGCAGGAGGCATATATTAAAATGTGGTCTTGAAATATATGGCGGTACGGCAAACCGGAAGTGGTGAGAAGCATATGCATAGGGTTGTGGGATTTATTTAACAGTGAAACTCCATAGAATACAAAATAGTCCTGTCATGAAACGCGCACAGATAGCACGTCAATCTGCGCGTTAATCTACGCGTTATGACCATAGTAAGGCTATCAAATTTTGTATATATGACCTGTGCAGAAGCAATGTTTCAGCCAATGGACCTTCCGGTAACCCGGAGGTCCATTGGCAGAAACATTGCCTTTGTACTCTATGAGTAACCAAGAGGACCTACCATGCTTTGTGTGACATTCGATATGGCAATTGCGCGCAATTCCTACGCGCAATTAAGCGTAGATAAGTGCACAGTTCGTGACAGGACTTCTTGTTTTAACTGTATGATATTATACATTTTTACTCCCGAGTTTCTAAATATGTTGCGGTACGGGGAGGGAAATCTTTTCTCTAACAGACCTGCTGATCAAATCTAGCCGTTCCGCCTGGAAAGGATTAATATCAAATTTTAGTATATGACTATATGTTTACCCTAAATGCCACTACTGTTTAACGACTTTACCCAGACTGTCGGATCACACCAGGTAAGATTTTTCCGGATCAAAAATCCAAAGTCAACACTAGGACTGTCACGATTAATCGATTAGTCGATTGTTGATCGGTCACAGAGAAATCGATTAGTATTTTTCGTTGTCGAATAATCGGTAAATTTTATCCCGCTTTAGACGTTTAATAATTAAAAGAAAATTTTATGAAAAAACTATTGTTTCTAAAGGTAAAGAGTTAAGAACATCGATGTTAAACCCCAAGAAGCCGTTGGAAGCATTTGTCTGTCAGGTGCATTCATCAAAGCTTTGATGTTCTGAACTTTTGAACCGTCAGTGTAATAATCAAGACCGGTCGGCAGTTGCGAAGTTCGCAACTGCCGACCGGTCTTGATTATTACACTGGCGGTTCAAAAGTTCAGAACATCAAAGCATTGAACGTATCTAAAAGAGGATCGTCTTCGTTGTTTACCGGAGGTAGGTCAACTGACTTGAACTTCATTTTTTATCGACGTCAGAGAGAGGGAGAGGGGGTCATTTAAGTACAATTAATCGATTGTGATCGATTATTTGCGACGATTAATCTATTCCTAAATTAAAAAATCCTGACAGCCCTAGTCAACACTTGAACGTTGTAAAATCACTTTCCATCTAACTGTCGTTAATTTTGGTGGATTTGAACAAAAACATGCATTTTCCAACAGACGTTCGATTTATCGGCTGTCACAGCAGCTTCCGAATTGATCTGGGTTTAGAATTCGACGTTTCGATTGAACGATTACGTCAACGAAAATCTGCGTTGAACACGCGTTCCATACAGATTTGTAAATATAGAACTGGAGGGCAAGTAAGTAATAGGCGTATAATAAAATTTCATAATTAATAGTTGATTCAAAATTAAAAAATACTTTGTGATGTTTACACTGGCATGGCGGGGGTTCGAACCCACGCCGAGAGAGTTTCCTTCGGCACCAACCGCCTAGCGAAACTATACTGAACCACGCACACCACTCGGCCACCGACAGACCAGACCCCCTGTCGGTGGCCGAGTGGTGTGCGTGGTTCAGTATAGTTTCGCTAGGCGGTTGGTACCGAAGGAAACTCTCTCGGCGTGGGTTCGCATCCCCGCCATGCCAATGTAAACAAAACCAGCGTCCTATCTTAATTCTATGGCATCCGAGAAATTTGAAAAAGACAAGTACTGTCGCTGATTTCTTCTGAGGTGCAGTTCGTAGAATTGAGTGCTTAGATGCAACTATCTGATGAATACTTTGTGATGTGCAGGTAATTTTTTTACAGAATTAGTCGATCGCTTGTAAACGTTTAATATATATTTTTTGCCGTATTTTATAATGCTCAATTAATAGTGGGGTAACTGTTGAAAGCAATTTGATTTTAACTTTTGATTCAAATGTCAAGTATGAACTAATAACTGTGGATAGAAGAAGTTAATCAACATCTCAATTTGTGTATCTTTACCGAAATGATCACATAATTCGGATAATAACCTGAAGTCTCTCATTTTATTAGAGAACAGAGTCGATTTTTAGAACACTGGCTTAATTGGCATATTGAAATAAAGACTTTATGTGTTTTATCTATACACTTTATCATAACAGTGCGTTGATCCGTGTCGTAGTATCACGTCTCGTTGAGGTGACCAGCTTGTCGGATCATACTCGCAGCAACAGGCTGCGAGTGTGATCCGACAAGCTGGTCACCTCAACGAGACGTAATACTACAACACGGATCAACACACTGTTATGCTGATAGGTTTATTATATGACCGACACACTAACAGTAACTTAATTTGCGTACCTCGATTTATTTGCTTATTCCCTTGAAAGCCGAACATACAAATAGCAGATGAAACTTTGTAAACAACGGCAACGGCTTCCCTAGTTACGAAGTTTATTTTTAACTGATAAATAGTCCGACGTTATTCATACGGAAATTTTCGGCAATTTCCGTAGGAGTGTGATATCTCAGATAGCGGAACTCAATTCTCACCTATACGAACAAATAACGTATTTGGACACAATTTTCACACGTGTTAGCTTGTTAGACCCGAGTTTTGTTTTTATTTCAAGCAGACGCACGATGAATTTAGTATCAAAGAGGCGTGTAATAAACACAGAACGCAACGGTAAATCGATGTGTTCGTCAATACGGCACTCATGCTATAGCGGAAGGATAGAACTCGAGGCTGCTCCTCTCGTTCTATACACCCGCGCTGACAATCGTGTTTTTCTAAAAGTAAGGTGTTACCAAAAATTGAAGACATGCGGTGAGATATGTACTATTTAAAAACGAATTACCAAAACGTGAGCGTGGTGGTTCAGTGGTTACATCAATAGACCTCAAACCGCCATGTCCACAGTTCGATTCCCACCAGGGATAACTGGGTTATGCTATTCAGTAAGGCAGATAATCCCGATTGTCTACGTGTGGGCACAGTGGCGCTGTGTACTAAGTGCATTGTACTTCCATGGTGCACTTGTCTTCAACCAATGCTAACCCTGCTTGTGTGGAGTTAGTATATTGGGAAGTCTGACAACAACGAGTACTCTGCCTTCCTCCACCCATAAAACTGTCCGACACTAGGTGACCCTGGCTGTCGAAAGTATCGATTACCACCCCACCCCCTCCCACACGGACAAAACCACAAAAAAACACAAAATTACAAAAACAAAAACAACCCATGCTCTGTTTGGAATGTATGGGCGACGATTTCCTCCGTCGAATGGGACTCATTTTACACCTTTCTCCTGTCGGTATAGCTGCTTAAAGAGTCATTTTGGGCAAAAGCGTTCATTTGTGGAGGGTCAAAAAGGCAGCAAATATTTAAGATAGCCACCAATACTAAATGAAGAATGCTTACCCGGTGAATAAACGTGTTTCAGAATGCCACGTGGGTTGAGGGGAAGTACATAGGTTAATATTCAAGGATTACCAATGTTAGTAATCACGTTAGGTTAACTATTGTTCCCATATGACTGTTAGTATTCAAGATGGCGTTCATAATTCAAATTTGTTAGCAATGAGCACACCAATCCGACTTATGCACAACAAAATAATGCAACTTACAGAAAGTTGCAAAACAAAAAAATCGCAAATATTCTTGCAGTTATCCTGAAATTTGTTTCTCGCTTTGTATGTAGTAAATGTGGCCTACCTAATGCTACATTGTTGGTGCATTATAAATAAAAAGAAGGCTAAATTTCAAATCAGAAACTTTAAACTAAAGTGGGAAATAAAACTTTCCAAGAATTCACCCGAAATGGAAGTTGGAATCATAACCAGTCCTAGTTCAACTAAAGAATCGAAGGAATTCCCTGGAAGGATATTTACTGCACAAAAATGCGTTTTGTTGTGTACTTTCGTTTCAGCACAGAACAAAAATGACCGATGTCTACAAATAAAAGCCTAATGCATACACACAGTACGTGAAAAGTGGATTGTAGCTAAATCATCCACGGAGTGGGGTTATCACCAAAAGTATCACTTTCAAAGTCTGTGCATCTGGCCAAAGAAACACAAGCAATGTTTCAATCAAGGGACCTCCGGGTTTAACCCGGAGGTCCATTGGCTGAAACTTTGCTTGTGCTTGTTATGCTTTGCAACAAACTGGCAATTATTGCTTGGGTGGAGTCTCCACTCTGCGGGTGATTTAGTGATAATACACTCTCCACGTACTGTAGCACAGCCGATCCGAGTTCAGCTTCAGTTTCAGTTCAAAAAAGCACGAAATATAAACAGAGCAACAATTAACATCGTATTTAAATTAAAATCATTGAATATTTTCCATCCTCCAAATATAATGATGCCTGCACACATACACTTTTCAAAAGAAATTTCAAAGCTTATATTTTCCATGTTTAATGTGAAGTGTTAGCTTGTGGGATTTGGCTGTTTGGATAATTGGTCGGGAATAAAATGAATCAACACAGATTCTACAGGTGGCAAGGTCAAAGACGCGAGACTGGTTCTCTTACAAAATTGCCCGTTTCCCA
Source organism: Pictodentalium vernedei (assembly GCA_031216915.1). NCBI lineage: Eukaryota > Metazoa > Mollusca > Scaphopoda > Dentaliida > Dentaliidae > Pictodentalium > Pictodentalium vernedei. The sequence goes on from CM062293.1 coordinate 508,388,193, forward strand.
GTAAAATCACTTGGACAGTTCAAATCATCGACTATTTCATTCAATTAGCGATTAATTTCAGATGATTCTTTTTCAGGATTGGGTGTGTAATAAATACAGAACCGCTCTTGTGTTTGAATGAGTTAACGATTACTGGACTCGCGCGAGTGGCGCTGGGATACCTCTAACGACTCGAGTGGTGTTCCAGCTCCACTCGCTCGAGTCCAGAAATCGCGTTAATCCATTCAAGTGTTGTTCTAAATATTTCCATATCTATTTTAAACAATATTTTATTCATTATGAGAATAACGTTGATTTATATGCATATACAGCACGTGGAGAGTGGATTGTAACTAAATCACCCGCAGAGTGGGGTTATCACCCAAAGTATCATTTTCAAATTCTCTACATATGGACAAAAAATACAAGCAATGTTTCAGCCAATGGACCCCCGGGTTTAACCCGGAGGTCCATTGGCTGGAACTTTGCTTGTGCTTATTATGCTTTGCAACCGATTTGCAATTATTGCTTCGGTGAAATCTCCACCTTGCGAGTGATTTAGTGATAATACACTCTCCACGTACTGTAACACGCAATTATAATATATATTTAAGTCATACAATAAACTGACACACACATTATAATGTTAAGAAAGTCAGGTAAGTGAGGGATTCAACAGAAAGATAAAAGCTTATATGAGTCGCCCTTTTCTTGAGAAAGAGCAAATTTAGGAAGGAACAAATTTCAGCAAGATTACTTCACGAAATATTTTTCATACATATATCTGTTGAATGAAAATTCAAACATTGTTTTGTGCAGATTTTCTATGTCAATAAACATTACCTGACAGCATGCGGCAAACGATTTTGAAGAGGAAAAAGAAACCGACGAGAAGTGATCAACCAGTCAATGACCCAAACGCGATCCTACAGGATTTCAAATGGCTATTTTTTAAAATTCCCTTTTTATTTGGAATTACTTGTTCTGATTTCTTCTTTCTCAAAAGCATTAACTATGAATGAAACATATTCCATGATCACACGTCTACCTACAACGTCCAGGTACTAGCTGGCGATTTCAAAATAGTGTTTTAAAGTTACGGTCCAAGCAAAAGTGGCAGTTAAAGTTTGTTTTTTTCAACAAGCACCAGAACCCGCAAAAACCTCTTCATGGTGTTGGGCAGCATGTATACCATAAGTGTGTATGAACTGTGATACTACAAATCCGCGTGCTATAATTTAATTTGATATCAGAGAAGTTAAGTTTATACTTACTCTCTACACATGTGTTATTCCCAGGGAGATAACTATAGCCGGGTGTACAGCTGCAAACTCCTTCTCTGCACACGGTGTTCACATCATAGCATATAGTGCTTGCGAAACACTTTTCGGACAAATGACCTACAACAAATAATGGATGTAATGAATACCCAAGTCCACCAATCTCAAAATTTAATCGCAGACGGCATTGTTCACTTACAAATTCTAAATCTTATACGATACTTCCTTTTTTCGACGTCTATAAATAGAGGAAATGGAATGAGTGTTTTTCTCATATGATATTTATGAAACGAGTCTAAGAATTTTCCGTTTGGGCGAGCCTCTGGCGAGCCTCAAACGGACAATACGGACGAGTTTCATAAATATCATATGAGAAAAACAATTATTTCATATTCTATTTATCATATGACACACATATGCACAAATAAACGACTTAGTATGACTTGTTAACCCTTTGCCTAACGTGTGTTGCAGACAACATTTGGAAAAAAACATCATCATATTACTAAAAATTTTCATTTTTTGCTTTGCGATGCGCTCGTTCCAATGAGGGGTCATAACCTATGTTTTGGAAGCAAACAATGAAAATTGTTCGTATATAGCACTGGCCGGTTTTGGTCGTTATGTTAGGTAAAGGGTTAATGCAATATAACCCAACCTACATAGGACAGATAACGTAAATTCTCCCTACTCAAATTTGGCAAATGTGACCCAGTTATATTTTGTTCAGCCAATCAAACTGTCCACATTTGAAATTGACCAATGACATCTTTCAACCCCAATTATGCAAATTATGAAAATGTGGCCCTATTGTATTTTATTCAGCCAATCAAATTGTCTAGTTTTGAAATTGACCAATGAAATCGATGGAAGGCTTTTATTTATCACTGATTAATATGAAAACAGACAGATTTACAATGCACCACACACCCATGTTTTGGAAGCAAAAAATGAAAAATTTTAGTTATACGAGGATGGTTTTTTTCCAAGTGCCGTCTGCAACTCAAATTAGGTGATGGGTTAAAAAGTTATACTAAGTGGCTAATTTGTGCGTGTGGGTGTGTGTGATGTGATAAATAGAATATGAAATGAGTGTTTTGATAATATGATATTTATGAAACTCGTCCGAATTGTCCGTTTGGGCTCGCCAGAGGCTCGCCAAAACGGAAAATTCTTAGGCTCGTTTCATAAATATTATATGAGAAAAACACTCATTCCATATCCTCTATTTATCTCAAGAATGAGTGAGAGAATTCGTATTTAATGAAAATACAAATTCTCTCATTCACGAATGAGATTTATCCCGGTGTGGCAGGAATGGAAGTCCGTAGGAAAATTAGTCCCTCTGGACTATTATTCCGCGGAATTATAGCCCTAGGTCTAACATTTCTAGGATTAGTAGTCCGCCGGACTGCTATTCCTAGAAATGTTAGACCTAGGACTATAATTCCGCGGAATAATAGTCCAGAGGGACTACCGTTCCTACGGACTTCCATTCCTGTCACACCGGTATTCACAAGAAAACATTAAATTTACACAATCAGCTGATCGCTGTGTCCGCTGACACAGATCACATTGGATGTTGTGAACATCCACACAAAATAGTTGTCGGGATTGTTGGCGAAATGGCGTAATTGTTTGCCAGAAACAAATTCAGTAAAATGAAATTTCTTCTTCATTTTCCTTCAATAATAATTATTCAACATTGAATTGAAATAATTCAACAATTTAATTCTGAAACAGAAATATTTCGATCGCGCATTAATACATTTTGGCATTCCATCGTGATCTGCCGCGTCTTGTTATACTCACTAGTGGAGCGACAACAACTTTTGTTTTGCGCTTGTGAAAATTCAGTTGTAAATTTCGAGTTCACACGAAATGTTAATCACCGAGGTGTTTGATCTCACTAGTGAGGGGAGAACGCAATTCATTTTTTACCGATTCCTATTATAATTAGACGTTAGGGATGTAATAAGTCAATTTATCATATGACTCGTCCGTTTTGTTCACTTTAAATCATTTGATATTTTGTTTTCATATTGATCAGTGATAAATAAAGCCTTCCGTCAATTCCATTGGTCAATTTCAAAACTAGACAATTTGATTGGCTGAACAAAATAAAACTGGGCCACATTTTCATAATTTGCATAATTAGAGTTGGGAGCTTTCATTGGTCAATTTCAAAACTGGTCAATTTGATTGGCTAAAAAATACAACTGGGTGACATTTGCATAATTTCAGTAGGGAGAATTTACGTTATCTGTCCTATTTAGGGTGGGTTGTATTGTATTAATTTTTTACCTACAAGAAAAACGCCATTCATTTTTTTTTCATATTTTCACTTTTTGCTTCCAAAACATAGGTTATGAATTCTCACTGGAACGAGCGCGACGAGCTCGTTCCAATGAGGGGTCATAACCTATGTTTTGGAAGCAAAAAGTGAAAAATTTTTAGTTATACGAGGATGTTTTTTCCAAGTGCCGTCTGCAACTCAGGTTAGGTGATGGGTTAAAAAGTCATACTAAGTGGCTAATTTGTGCGTGTGTGTGTCATATGATAAACAGAATATGAAATGAGTGTTTTTCTCATATAATATTTACGAAACTCGTCCGAAATTTCCGTTTGGGCTCGCCAGAGGCTCGCCAAAACGGAAAATTCTTAGACTCGTTTCATAAATATTATATGAGAAAAACACTCATTCCATATCCTCTATATACCTAATTTTATGGAGTTTTATCTTATATTTTTTTCAAGCATTTCAACCAATCATTTCTCCACGTTTTGGTATACTTGTTATTGAGTTTATTTATTTTTAATAGCGCGTTTGTTTTTTAAGGAGCGTATATACATTTCAGTCATATCTTTAAGATTATTTACTAAACATATATTAAACTGTAAACCCTTGTATGTAACGGAATCTGTACTTCTATTCTTACTTCTAATTTTTACTATCAGTAATAGATACCATGGGGTAAGGCGTGAATAGACACAAGCCGAAAAGAAACAGCAACACGCATTTCAACAAACACGCATGAATAGAAAAGAAAACCAATAAAATTTTGACTGGTTCCCTAAAGGTTGTTTTGATTTTTTATCGATCCATTTGATCGGTACCGTTTCAAATAAAAATAAACATCGGAATTAAAATTTGTTTTTTTTAAATGAATTTTAATGCACGGGGGTGTGTAATAAACACAGAACGCTATGAGTGTTTGAATCGGTGGGTGTTTTACATAAATCGTTGGAATGGCGTAGTCATATTTCGCCTACAGCCCTCACGAAAAATGACAACGCCATTCCAACTTATCTTGTAAAACATCCTCAGATTCAAACACACACAGCGTCCTGTCTATTCCTGATGAATCAAATGACGAGAATCGAAAGAGACTTAGTCGACCGAATGAATGGGTCCATTCCAATGTATTTATGGAAAAAGTTTCGAAAATTACCATATAACCTGGGACATTATTGGATACCCTCTGTTATGAAATAAGCAAACTGTCCACGGTTATATTTAAGAAGGGGAAAACGTAGTGTCCGTCCATTGCTAGTGCAGTGAAACATACATTTTCCTACAGATGTCCCAACGGGGTTAGACGCACGACTATATTGTTTGTTATAAATACGAAAAAATGCGCGCATTTACAAATCCGACACGAATGAGCAAAAGTATGTTGGTGTTAACAGTAACGTGAAAACGAACATCACTAAAACTAGAGGTTTTGAAATCTCAAAGCGAATTTCCAGAAGTCATCCAAAGAAGCACGGCCAACGCCGAAGTGCTCCAACAACAAGGAGAAGGTGTATGTAGTCTCTTAACGTACTAAGCCGCTCAATAAATCACAGTCCGTCGCTAATTTTTAATAAAACATGTCAGAAATAGGTTAAACTTTGAAATTATGTACATCCTCAAAATGGTGTCAAACCAAATACAAAAAACAACTATTTTTAAATGTTTGAGCTCCACAACATATTAAAAATTCAGAACAATTTGTTGCATTTTAATATTTTTGACCAACATTTGGGTATAATTCCTGAGAATTTCATACGACGGCATAACATTTTTAGATATATATTTTTTTTTTCGGAGATAACAGTCTTACTTTTTTTTCAGCTCTACAACATACTAAAGTTAAAATATAAAAAAAATCCGCCGCATTTGAATTTTTTACCCTAAGACCCTCTATGACGTCACCCCAGAGGTTGAACATAACGGTTGGGAATTTCCAAGAACGGCAGGATACTTTTAGATATTTTTATTTTGCAAGTCTGTGTTTTTAAGGTCTTTTTAATGAAAATTGTGAAATATTTGATGTGACGTAAACAAATGGCATTAAATCAAAAACTACAAGAAAAACACGTGTCTCATAGTTTCTTGATATCTACAACATACTAAAATTTAATTAAAATCGGCCGACATTTAATTTTTGATGACGTCGTCAATAACGTCACTCGAAAATTCGGCCAGAGCCCTGAAGAATTTCTGATGACGACCCCCTATTTTTCGAAACTTTTATTGTTGGAGATGATATTTTCGAAATTTGAAAGAGGAAGTTTGATAAAGACATAGATATTAAAAAAGGTAGAGAAAAGAGAAAATAAAACGTTAGAATTAACATTGTTTTGGTTAAAGGTCGGATATAAAAATCTAACTTCAGAATGTACAACTGGAAACTGTCATGTGCAAATGTTCTAAATTTAGTTGTACAGTTAAAACTAGAAGACCCGTCACGAACTGTGCGTTTATCTAGGCTTAATTGCGCGTAGGAATTGCGCGCAATTGTCATATCGAATGGCATCCAAAGCACGGCAGGTTCTCCTGGTCACTCATAGCAAACACAGGTAATGTTTCTGCCAATGGACCTCCGGGTTACCCGGAGGTCCATTGGCTGAAACATTGCTTGTGCACAGGCCATATGTACAGATAGCCTTACACGGTGATAACGCGTAGATTAACGCACAAATCGACGTGCTATTTGTGCTCATTTCATGACAGGGCTTCCGGTTTTAACTGTAGCTCTAGAAATGCGGAAATGTAAAGCCAAAGGGAAAAAATAATAAAAATAAAGAAGAAGCTAACGATGTCAATAAGAGTAGTAAGGGAGGGCCATTGGACGTACAATTTGAACATTCAACTCCCAAAGACGACTCAATGGCTCTCCCTTACTCCTAATACGGCATCTCAACTTCAACTTTCCCTGATGATTTTGAAATCGCAAGCTACTTTTCAGAAGTCATCCAACGAAACACGTCTATCACCGAGTGCACGCAACAACATGGGGAGTGTGCTTGTCACCTTTTAATGTGACAAGCCGCCAAAAAGTGACTACAGCGTTGCTCCTTTAAAATAAAATATGAAAAAAGTAGCCAAGAGTTCGAAGTAACGTAAAAACGCCACAAATGGCAATAACTCTAAAACTAAGAAAACAGTTATCTCCTAATTTCCTGATCTCGTAAAAATACTAAAGTTTCACAAATTTGAGTCATTTTAATTTGTGACCCCAATGACACCCATGACGTCATCACAGAATTAGTCCACAACGTTTGGGAATTTAGTAGTAAATGTGGGGTTTAAAGTAAGAACTTTTTAAAAAGTTGATAAATTCGCATCGCTCACGCGGTTGGCGTAAATTTCAAAATATGAAATTGTTTAACACAATATCAAATAAATGGAAAATGATGTTTGAAGTTTCAATGCTGTGTTCCCTATAATTACGGAACAACTTTTTTCACTTGAGTAAAAAATAATGAACTGAAGATGTCAACACTGGCGCTAAATCGAAACTACAGTACGTGGAGAGTGGATTGTAACTAAATCACCCGCGGAGTGGAGTTATCACCCAAGTTGTAACTTTACAATTGTGTACATATCGACAAAAAACAAAAGCAATGTTTCAGCCAATGGACCTCCGGGTTTAACCCGGAGGTCCATTGGCTGAAACTTTGCTTGTGCTGGTTATGCTTTGCAACAAATTTGCAATTATTGCTTGGGTGGTATCCCCACTCTGCGGGTGATTTAGTGATAATACACTCTCCACGTACTGTAATAGACGGCTATCTCCTAATTTCCCGAGCTCTTGCACATGCTGTAATTGCAACAAAATTCGACAAATTTAAATTTTTGACCTTATGGCCACCATGAGGTTACCTAAGATCTCGACATAATGGTTGGGTATTTGGAAGGCTGGCAACTCTGCTTTAGAAATGTTTTTGTCACAATTTCAAATAAGTGAAAAACGATTGAAAATAAACACAAATGTGATAAATTCCAAACGCTTACAGGGGTGATCGAAATATCCAAACATAAAAACTTTGACCCAATTTCAAATAACTGGTAAAAGGATGTGTGAAGTTTCAAAGCTGTATAATTCATAACTACGGCGCTATGCTTGCCATCAAATTAGCCTATTTAACGTAAAAAGGGACTAAATAGGCAAAACTTGAAAGGACGTAAAACCGTCAAAATGACGCTGAATCGAAAAAACGGATCTCTCCTAATTTTTTGAGCTAAATCACATACTAAAATTAAAAATAAAATCCGACTCATTTAAATTTTTAATCTTATTTCCCCTCCTCCCCGCCACCTCCCCTATAATGTCATCCCAGAATATATACTACTCAAAGTTTACTTAGCAGCAGGTACATCAAACTACATCTTTTACGATTTAGTTGGAATATTGTAATGAAAAGTGTATATATTTATAATGATTCAAATACAGAAATTAAGATTTTATTTGTGTTTGACATTATGTTTTAGCATTTGAATACGATAACCATGGAAAAGGGATATTATTGTTGAAAGAGGAAATTTTTCAATATGCCAAAAAGTTGACGGAACGACCTGGTGTGGCTTCAATATCGAGTATGAGACCCATTACTGTTAATTATAGCTTGACAACGCCTTCTCATGCTCCCCATCGGGTTCCTGGTGGTCCTTTGTGGGATGTTGTTCCATTCTTGGACCAGCATGGCACCAAGCTCCTGGACACTTCTTGGCTGGACTGGACGGGCTGAAATTGCAAGCTGCAACTCATTCCAGACATGTTCGATTGGATTGAGGTCAGGGGATCTTGCTGGCCAGTCCATACGCTCAATCGCCTTCCTTTGTCTGTACTACCAGACAGCATGGGCAACATGAGGACGGGCATTATCATTCATCAGAATGAATCTATCACCCACTGCACCTGCATACAATCTGACGTGGACATCCAGAATCTCATCAATATACCGTTGTGCAGCTGGCCACACAGACAGGCGTTCTAGGGTATGGGGAAGACCAGGAGAGTGATCCCATGCAGCCAGCATTGCTGAGCATGACCGCTATGCTGAGGGTCAATCATGGCCTTAGACCACACAGATAGGCGTTCTGGGGTATGGAGAAGACCAGGAGAGTGATTCCATGCAGCCAACATTGCTGAGCATGACCGCTATGCTGGAGGGTCAATCATGGTGTGGGTGGCATCAGCTGGGATGGACGTAGAGAGCTCTGTGTCCTTGAACGTGGTACATTGACTGCACCCCCTCTTCAGGCCAAAGGCGATATCGAAAGTTTGACTACTAACGAGGACATAGTGGGTTTGGTGAATAGACTGGGAATTAGGATTCATGCGTTCTGTAAGTATGGTGCAAAATTTGCGATGGGTGGAATTCAAACAAAAGAAAATAGTGACTAAAAGTAAATTAAATTTATATTTGCTTTTGGGTGATTTTCATATTCAGGGTGCACACTGATTAGGTGGTAAGAACAAACCGACGGGAACCAAGCCGATTGAGTACACGTTCGATTTACCCCAAAAGGTCCCAGTATTTCGAAAAGATAAAAAAGCCGAATATCAATTCGGAAAAGGTACCGATAAAAAAAATAATTCTCAATAACGAAAATATCGTTAGAAGTTAAGGACATTTCAAGCAACGAACGTGAAACTAAAAGAATAGGGGTGTAGTGTTTTACCAAAGAAGCAGAATAAACAGAACAATGTGTTCAAAATGTCAGGAAGAAAGCTAACAAAACACCAAAGAATATTACTTTAAAAAAAGTGTCTAAACTTCGTTCCAACCGAAAGAAGTGTTAGATATAGCAAACACTGTTGTTGAGATAAAAGAATAGAAACGCCGAAAGCGGTTACGTGAGTTTTTTTTTTTTTTGAGGTTAATAAGCCTGAAGAGCAAAATAATAAATCAGGGAACGCAAAAAGTGAACACTTGAGGAAGGTAGAGATAAACACCTTGTTGTATATTTAAGGAATAGTGCTTGGCTTGGAGTTGACTACGTCCATATAGTGCCCAGTGAGGTGGCGTAGTTCCCGCCGCGAAGCGGAGGGAACTACACCACCTCACTGGGCACTATATGGGCGGAGTCAACGACAAGACATGCACTAATCCTTATATTATATCGAACACCCATCAAGAAAAACATCTGTCCAATTTGTTAATCTATTACCAAGGTAGCAGCCCTACCAACCAGCGTTATATAGAAAAAAATACCATTTAGTTTTCAAAAAACATTTTCTTCTTCCAAAACACGGCTTATTGATATGAACAGAAGACACATTTTGAATCGTTCGGCAAGGGTAAACAAAACATTTTTCCCAAACGGAACTGTGTATTCTAGAATCGCGCAACTCGCGAATGAAAGCTATAGTTTTCGAAATATGACAACGCAATTTGATAATTTCCACACATTTGTCACACATATACATTACCGAATGGGTCAGTGCGGGATACAAACCTCCGAAGATTCAAATGAATTCCATTATTTATTCGTTTACGGCCCAAAACATACAATTAAATAGCGAAATCATATGAGCAGCGAAACAAACGATTTTTCATATCCGGACGCGTTCTCATGAATATTGTACACAGGTGTGGATCAGTCTCTTTGAAACGAGATATGGATCATCTTCTCAAGGCATAAAATGAACGCCTCGAAAAATGTGACTTCAACAACGGAAAAGCGATACATTTTTCCACAATGATTTCTTTCCGAGTCGTTTTGTGGATGTTGTGTCTCTGTGAATCGATATTTAAATTTAGCCTGATGAGTTTTATTCGGCCATTATGATAAGAAAACTGATATAATAGTGTGCTAAAAATAGAAAACGTGTAGTGCCTAGGTGTAGTGCCTGGTCAGTTCTGTGGATGCAAACTACACGAAATAGGGGTGCAGCATTCGTCCAATCAGGAGCCTAGAAGGTCACGTGAGATATACTATTTAAAGATAGTGCAGTAGGACACTCAAAATGACTTGAGAAGCGCGTCAGAAACAATATAGCCAAGATGGAAGAAAAGGCACCGGAAGAGCAGATACATGACAGCACAACAGTTGTGAGACCAGCAGATAAAGGGTCCGCGATGGCTGTTTTGGATGCACTTGGTGTGAAAGGACTGGAAGATTCAGCAACGTATGAAGAAGGTTCCTCTGATTTGGCAGAGAATATAGCAAACAAAAGTAAATCTCAATTAAAACAAAGACTAGAAAAGAATAACTTTGTGGACAAAAAGGTTTTGTCATACATGAAATCAAAACAACCACAAGCAGGCACGGTGAAGGGTTAGCCATAAATCCACACAAGCGACGCGTCTTTAAGAATAATAATTTCGGGTATAAACGTACCAACGGAAAAAGCAGAGGTGATGGAGTCATTTTTTAAGCAGAATGTCGAATCATTCCATTCGTGATACAACGTATTTTTAATCGATTGGACCGAAAATAGTATAATATAGCGTGTGGACGTCAAACAAAACTATAATACCACGCGATGAGGGTTTATGAGCGTGCAAAAAAAAGTATTAGAAAATTCCTAAAATAAATTATGCCAAACAAAAACAATTCATTGAAACTGTTATCTAGGAGTGTGATACAGTTAAAACTAGAAGTCCTGTCCTGAAGTGGGCACAAATAGCACGTCGATTTCCGCGTTAATCTACTTGTTATGACGATGGTAAGGCTATCAAATTCTGCACATAAGGCCTGCGCATAAGCAAAATTTCAGCCAGTGGACCTCCGGGTAACCCGGAGGTCCATTGGCAGGAACATTGCTTGTGATTGCTATGGGTAACAAGGAGAACCTGCCATGCTTTGGGTGCCATTCGATATGGCAACTGCTCTCAATTCCTACGCACAATTAAGCCTAGATATGCGCAGAGATCGTGACAGGACTTCTAGTTTTAACTGTATATGGGATTTTCTGGGACAAAAATGACGAAATGGTGTCTGTGGATGAGACTAGGACAAAACTTTAAAAGAGAGTTGTAAACCATCTGAGTTGAATAAAACTGAAAGTCTTGTACAAACCAATGCCGCAACATTTTCTGACAGACAATCATTGTTTTTACAATTTCAAAATTATTGGAATTGAACAAATGTGAAACAAAAAAACAAAATACGGTTTATAGGTTTATAGGAGGGGCCGTGAGACATTTTGGATCAACAAACTTTTAACACTAGAACCAAATGGACTTAACAGACAAGAATAGTCACTTTCTTTTCATAATTAATAGTTTGTGGCGCAGCGAGAGCTCCACAGGCGATTTGGTTACAAGCAACTCTTCAGATACTGTAGGGGCTAAGAAGTTCAGGGAACTGTATTTGTTCTTGTGGAAAACTTAAGTTTGTAGCCTGACAGCAGGAGTTAGTTCACGACGGCGGACATTAGTGTAGGACGGTACAGTTAAAACTAGAAGTCCTGTCACGAATAGTGCGCTTATCTAGGCTTAATTGCGCGTTGGAATTGCGCGCAGTTGCCATATCGAATGGCATCCAAAGCACGACAGGTTCTCCTGGTTACTCATAGCAAACACATGCAATATTTCTGCCAATGGACCTCCGGGTTACCCGGAGGTCCATTGGCTGAAACATTGCTTGTGCACAGGCCATATGTACAGAATTTGATAGCTTTACTGGGGCCATAACGCGTACATTAACGCGCATATCAACGTGCTATTTGTGCGCGTTTCATGACAGGACTTCTAGTTTTAACTGTATGTTGATGGGTGGGGGTGAGGGTGTTGCGTGCTGAAATGTAGGGTTAGAAGAGGGGGAGGGGAGAATTGTTGTAGCGCATGAGAATTATGTGATTGCTGTGTGGTATATTTGACTGGGTCGATCCGATATGTTTACACAGAGACGTGAGGAGAAATTGAAACATAAAGCTATGCTGAGTAGAATTCGTGGTGTTCTTTTAGAGGTCATCCAGGTATTTCTGGCCGAACTGGGGGCGGGAGGGAGGGGGGTGATTTGGTTGGTGGGACCAGAAAAACCTTATTAAACAAGAGGCCCCAAGGAGCCTTAACCGCTCACTGGCCAAAGTGGTGGTTCATCAACACTACAAAGGAATGAAGTCATGAGAGACAAATTTTATGGAACTAGGGCCATGGCTTGAACAAACTTGAATCTTACCCCCTAAGGATGTTGCATATCAGATATCAAAAGTATTCATCTGTTGGATCTGAAGAAAAAGACTTTTAAAGAAAATTCCTCATTTTGAACTAAGTTATCATTCGGGCTCCCACAGTGACCCCAAATATGAACCCAGGGACTTCGCTTGAACAAACTTGAATCTCACCCCTAAGGATGCTGCATGCCAAATATCAAAACATTACGACTGCAGAATCTGAAGAAGAAGATTTTTAAAGAACAATTCCTCAGATTGACTAAGTTAAAATTCGGGCTTCCACAGGGAGCCCAAATATGGACCCAGGGACTTGGCTTTAACAAAGTTGAATCTTACCCCCCTAAGGATGCTACACACCACATATCAAAACATTCCGACTGCTGGATCTGAAGAAGAAGATTTTTTAAGAAAATTCCTCATTTCGAATTAAGTTACAATTCAAGCTTCCACACTAAGCCCAAATATGGACCTAGGGACATGGCGTGAACAAACTTGAATCCCCCCCCCCCCCCCCAAGGATGCTGCATACCAAATATTAAAACATTCCGACCGCAGGATCTGAAGAAGAAGATTTTAAAGAAAATTCCTCATTTTGAACTAAGTTATAATTCCGGCTACCACAGTGAGCCCAAATATGAACCCAGGGACTTGGCTTGAACAAATTTGAATCTCGCCCCCCTAAGCATGCTGCATACCCAATATCAATAGATTCTGCCTGCTGGATCTTGAGAAGAAGATTTTTAAAGAATTTGTCTGAAATGCATTAAGTTCAGATTGGGCTCCTATATTGAGCCCAAATATGAACCTAGGGGGCCGATTTGAACAAATTTGAATCACATCCACCCCACAATGTTGCATACCAAATATCAAAAGATTCTGCCTGCTGGATCTGGAGAAGAAGATTTTTTAAGAAATTTGCCTGAAATGCAGTAAGTTCGAATTCGAGCTTTTATAGTGAGCCCAAATATGAATCCAGGATGCCAATTTGAACAAACTTGAATCAGATGCATCCCACAATGTTGCATAAAAAATATCAAAAGATTCTGCCTGCTGGATCTCGAGAAGAAGATTTTTTAAGAAATTTGCCTGAAATGCACTAAGTTCGAATTCGAGCTTTTATAGTGAACCCAACTATGAATCCAGGGGGCCAATTTGAACAAACTTGAATCAGATCTACCCCACAATGTGGCATACCAAATACCAAAAGATTCTGCCTGCTGGATCTGGAGAAGAAGATTTTTTAAGCAATTTGCTTGAAATGCACTAAGTTCAAATTCGGGCTTTTATACTGAGCCCAGATGTGAATCCAGGGGGCCGATTTGAACAAACTTGAATCAGATCTACCCCACAATGTTGCATACCAAATACCAAAAGATTCTGCCTGATGGATCTGGAGAAGAAGACTTTTTAAGAAATTTGCCTGAAATGCACTAAGTTCGAATTCGGGCTTCTATAGTGAGCCCAAATATGAATCCAGAGGGCCGATTTCAACAAACTTGAATCAGACGCATACCAAGATGATGCATACCAAGTATCAAAAGATGCTGCCCACTGGTCCTGGAGAAGAAGATTTTTTAATAATTTTTCTATAATTAATACGGTGCTATCAGAGTTATGCCCCATACAGAACCCCCAAGGAATGTGGGCATTTCCTGTGAACAAACTTGAATTGACATATGGTAAAGAATACCCATACCAAGTTTCGAGCAAATCGACCTAGCGGTTTCAGAGGAGAAGTCGTTTGAAAAATGTTCACGACACCGGACGGACGACGACGACGGACGACGGACGACGGACAGCAAGTGATAAGTTTAGCTCCCTTCTGTGAGCTAAAAACCTTATTAAGGGAGCGAACTCACCATCTGCTATCGATGGGAGTTCTGGCATACACGCCTTCCAGGTTCTCGTGCGAAAACACGCATTGCATACGAACTTGCTTCTGTTACCAGTGGCAGTTCTAAAGAAACCAACAGCCGCGAGGATCATATCATCACCAGTTACCAGCGGAGGTGGATATGCTTTCAGAACGTAAATTTAATAATCAAAGCGCACAAACTTACCATCTTTTACCAATGGAATTTCCGATATCAAAACATTTCAGTCCCATAAATACGTACTACACATGAACTTGTCTCTATTATCAGGGAGTTCTTGGATAAAATAAAACGTGCTAAAGATGAAGTGTGGAAAGGGGGAGGGGGCGGGGGGGGGGTGGGATTGTATAATATGGAACTAGGATTGTGGGTATGGCTGCAGCGAAGATCAGGGTGAGTTACATGGTATTGATGAGAGGCGAGTTTGCCTGGGCCTTGACGAGTTCATTGAGAGAGAGGGAGGGGGGGGGTGCAGATATTGGGGCTGCTAAGTCAATGTGTGGGGGCGAAAGAGTTATTTTGCGCTCGTGGACAAGCAAAGTTGATGTAGTTGATGTATTGTTTGGCATGGCGATGAGCGCGATACGGAGGGTGGGTGGCTTTTGGGCGTGTGATGTGAGAGGATAGTGAGAAAGTGCGGGCGGGGAAGGGGTCTGTTGTAGCTGATGGGGAATGTGAAAAATATGATTACTGTGTGGTATATTTGCCCGGGTGTATTAGATGTGTGTGCACGAAGACGTGGGATGAAATTTAACCTTTTCCCCAAGGCAGACGATATCAAAATTTATTATTTTAAATATCATTTTTTTTTTAAATTTTCAACACATTTCAACAAAACCATATCATGTGGCCGCTCGTTGGAACCATGATGACTTGCCTCTCATCTCGGTTGGTGAATGATGAAACTAACATGTGACTGCATAACCTTGTTCAATCGCCTCTCATGAAAGTTGATTATTTACGAAAATCATATGCGACTGTATAACCGTGATGACTTGCCTCTCATCTCGGTTGATTTCTGATGAAATGACATGTGACTCTATGACCTTGATCACTTGCCTGTCATATCGGTTGTTTTTTTTATTGAAAATCACATATGACTGTATAACCTTGATCAATTGCCTCTCATCTCGGTATAATTACATTGTTAATGAAGTTATACGTTTTGGATCCAAATACTCAATTCCCATTGGTCAGCTGTATGAAAACGTCATGACCAAATGTAATTCATTTTCCAATGAATACATTTCGTCGAACTTTGACCCGCATTTACGGTAGAGCGCAGTTGACGGAATGTAATTCGGGCGGTGTTTGGGTGGGTTTTTAACTTTTAGCGCCTCTCGCAGTGATCAACTCCTCTGCTGTTTCTTTGGTGACATTTCCAAACTGTGGCATAAAGCCCGTTACTAAAATACTCGTTTCCATTTCTAAGGTTGTGAAAATTAAAGCTTATTTGCCTTTGAGATATCATTTAGACGGAACAAAGGCCTGCACGACTGAAAGTCGTATGATTTTCAACAACGGCGAATGACATTCGTGGGGGAAAAAAGTAGTTTAAACAGTTACGGAATGTAATTATAAGAATTGAATCCCGAAGGGCTTCATACAACTTGTACCCATTCCCACACGTTCATACTCCAATAACGATTATAAAAATTGCATTCAATTCTTAATTGATTTTTTTTTATAAAAATCACATGTGACTGTCTAACCTTGATCACTTGGTTCTCATCTTGGTTGATTTTTTTATCATGTGACTGTAAAACATTGGTCACATGCCTTTCATCTCGATTGTTTTCTTTGGAGAACCACATGTGTATGTATGACCTTGATCACTTGCCTCTCATCTCTGCTAATTTTGTGTTACACAAAAAAACACACGAGGCTGCATAACCTTGGTCACTTGCCTCAGTTCCGTTCGCTGATCACTTGTCTCTAATTCCGGCTGTTTTTGTTGCAAATCACATGAGAAAGTTTGACCTTGATCATTTGTCTCTTGTCTCTGTTGATATTTGATGAAATTCAGATGTGACTGTATAACCTTGACGACTTGCCTCTCACCTCGGTTGTTTTTTGTTGTTGAGATCAACATGTGACTGTATGATCTTGATCACACTTGCCTTTCAACTCGGCTGATTTTTTTTTATAAAAATCGCACGTGACTGTATAACCTTGATCTCTTACCTCTCATCTCGGTTAATTATTGTCGAAAATCGCATGTGACTGCATGACCTTGATCACTTGCCTCTCATCTCGGTTGATTATTGATTAAAATCACACGTGACTGTATAAACGTGATCATTTGCCTCTCATTTCGGTTGATTATGATGAACATCACATGTGACTGTATAACCGTGATCACTTGCCTCTTATCTTGGTTGGTTATTGATGAAAACCGTATATGACTGTATGACCTTTATCATTTGCCTCTCATCGGGGTTGAATATTGCCCCTTATATCGGTTGACTATTGATGAAAACCACAGAGGCAGAACGAGTCCTTCCAGTCCAGAATGGCGAGAAAGAACATACCGTAACAATATCTAAAACTAAAACTTTGTCCCATGCGTTCATCAAACATGGCTTTCCACTTCTATCTTCATACTGTTTGATGATTACCCGATGGTAGATACATAATAAAAAAGATCAGGAGTACAGTGAATTTCCCGATGTTCTGTATCACATCTCGTCGATTCGTGAAATACCACTTGGTTGAACGACCTCTCACCGAGATGAGATGCAGCACACCAGAAACCGTACTCTACGTATAATCTTTATTTCAACCAAACCCACAGTCACTTCAACATTATAAGTTATTCTGTTGAACTGACGGAATCATAGTCTGAGGTTTGCGGGTCGGAGCTTATGTTCAATCGATCCGATCGTCAAACCTCAGACCATGTTACGTCAATTCACCACAATATTTTAAACCTACAGTTAAAACTAGAAGTCCTGTCATGAAATGCGCACAAATAGCACGTTGATGTGCGCGTTAATGTACGCGTTATGACCCAAGTAAAGCTATCAAATTCTGTACATATGGCCTGTGTACAAGCAATGTTTCAGCCAATGGACCTCCGGGTAACCCGGAGGTCCATTGGCAGAAACATTGCTTGTGTTTGCTATGAGTAACCAGGAAAACCTGCCGTGCTGTGGATGCCATTCGATATGGCAATTGCGCGCAATTCTAACGGGCAATTAAGCCTAGAAAAGCGCACTATTCGTGACAGGACTTCTAGTTTTAACTGTACGTCGTGAAAAGAAAATGTAACAGGTTTAGTGAATAAACCTCTCGTGTATTCCACGTCGTTACTGCATTAATAATTAATAAATACTAAACGTCGAGTTCACTCCATCTTACTTCAAATCGTAAAATAAACCGTAAAATAAATTGTAATTTAAACAACATTTCGCTCGGAACATCATCCGTTGTACGTGTGAAAAATCTAGAAAAATGAAATAGTTTGCACGTTACTCCTTTGATGAAATAATTGCGAAATGGACTACGTCATTTCAAATACTTCGCGTGGTGACGTCAGTCGGTGGAGTATGGTACATGAGCCGTAAACATAGAAAACACTTGGCGAGCTATCGTCCAATCAGAAGGCCAGAATTTTAGTATTATTGTAACGTTACAGTGTAACCCCATTACTTCAATATTACAACGTAATCCACCATTACCTCAACATTACAGTCATATTTAATAGGGTGCACTTCCATTGGTCAGCGTAGATAAAGCATGGCTTTATCAGACTATACAAAACACATTAACGAATCATTCTTCCAGTTCAGAAATAAATATGCAAGACACGGATATAGTACGCCCTCCGTGACTGGTCACTTTCCACAGGTGGGCAATATTTCCACAGACGCAATAATATTAGATTCCAAAGACTAATTATACAGTTAAAACTAGAAGTCCTGTCACGAATAGTGCGCTTATCTAGGCTTAATTGCGTGTTGGAATTGCGCGCAATTGCCATATCGAATGGCATCCAAAGCACAGCAGGTTCTCCTGGTCACTCATAGCAAACACAGACAATGTTTCTGCCAATGGACCTACGGGTTACCCGGAGGTCCATTGGCGGAAACATTGCTTGTGCACAGGCCATATGTGCAGAATTTGATAGCTTTACTGGGGCCATAACGCGTACATTAACGCGCATATCAAGATGCTATTTGTGCGCATTTCATGACAGGACTTCTAGTTTTAACTGTAGGAATAATCATCAGAAATTTAATAAATAGTTTGCTGAAGATGATTTTTATTACCTGGTAAACGCGTGCGCGGACATCACTACCCACGCGTGAATTACAACCAGTTCACGGTGGCTGTACTGTAATGATGACTACTGTATGAGTTAAGAGTCACGGGGAGGGACTAACGACTTCCGATTCTGATTTCGATGAACGTATTTGCATGTTTATCAGCTAACAATAAATTCAGTAATTAATACCAATGAGAAACATTAAAAAATTTCCCACCATGTGTCTGTTGTCGACAATTCTTAAACTCAAGGCCTCAAGTTTTATCCTTTCGCCATGGCACAATAATAATAATAATAATAATAATAATAATAATAATAATAATAATAATAATAATAATAATAAATAATAATAATAAAGTTTATAGCCGTGAATCCACCAGGGTGCTCTCAGGCTTTGCACTGATAAATAAACAAATGTGTTGTGTAAGCTGTCGATTAGTTATATACAGGAGATCGCGAAAAGAGGTGGGTCTTTAGTGACGGTTTAAATTTCGTAAGAGATTGAGGTGCCTTCAGGTGATGAGGTAGACGGTTCCATAAAAATGGTGCCGCAATCGAGGAAGCCCGTTTGCCTACTGCCGTGGCATTTAGAAAAGTGTGAGTCAAGTTGTTGGACGCACATGACCTTAAAGATCTTGCAGGTGTGTATCTCGTGATAAGAGTTGTCACATAGGACGGTACCATGCCGTTAAGAGCTTTATATGTGACGAGAAGGATTTTGAATTCCACCCTCTCTTCCACAGGGAGCCAATGCAATTCAAGCAGCACGGGGGGTTATGTGGCAGAATTTTTTTCGTCGTGTGACTATCCTTGCTGCGCAATTCTGAATAAGTTGCAGACGCCGCAATAGTGATCGTTTACATCCGAAAAGTAGGGAGTTGCAATAATCCAAACGACTGGTTACAAAAGCATGGACTAGTTGTTTAGCCGCCCCCTCGTCGATCACTGGACGCACCCTGCCGATATTTCTAAGATGGAAGAACGCAGATTTACAAATCATATTGACATGCTTTTCCGCCGACAACTGTTCGTCCATGAAATATCCCAAGTTACGAACAGTAACGGACGGAGAAATGGTGTTTGAGTCAATGCTAAGAGAGTGTTTAGATGTTTTTGATAATTGTTGGGGTAAGCCAAAGTAAATGATTTCCGTTTTTTCAGCATTCATTTTGAGACAATTTTCAGTCATCCAGGATTTAATGTCCTCCACACAACGCTCAAGCTGCTCCTTTGCACATATTTCAGAGCTCTGGCCGAAATGAACGTAGAGCTGGGTGTCATCAGTATAGCAGTGAAAGCTAAGGCCATGTTTCCGTATTATATTGCCAATGGGTAACACACAGATGACGTAGAGAAGGGGTCCAAGTACTGTACGTGCTATATCGATTAACCCATTTACGCGCGTGTGTCGTTCTGTGTTTATTACGCGACTACATGTCAATAAAAACAATTATTAGAAGAACACACAGCAATTCATTTGACAAGTATCACCAAAAAGAATACATTTTATCGCCAACCAAATTTGCGAGTGGAATCCGTGCTACTATTTTGTCCCCAGAGTTCCAATGTGTTCTGTGTGCCTACTGGCACACAGAACACACTGGAACTCATGGGACGAGTTTCAGCTATCGCTAGCGATTCAAACTGAAACTGCGCGCACGATTAGTAGAAAATTCTAATATAATTTCGCTCCATTATAAATATAGTCTGTCAAAGATTTCTGTTTAGCACATATGTGCGGAGCAGATTTTCATTTTCCGCATGGTTAGTGTTGCTGAAGATAGGAATTTCATCGAATGGTCGTGTAATAAATCTTAGTACACAGTGCCACCGTGCCACAAAATGGGCAATCGTGATCAAATGTCAGGGTATTTGCCTTGTGATCTTCGGCAAGGCACTTAATCCGGATTCCCCGCGTGGGAGGTACTGTCGCATTGTGTACTGAGCATACTGAAGGTCGATGGTGCACTTGCCTTCAACCAGTAACACACCCGTTTGTACAAAGTTAGTACGTTGGGAAGTCTGACAGTTTCTCACCGCAGCTCAGTGGTTCGCTTCATGGAAGTCCGACTTCCTACACACGGAAAACTCTCTGCCACGAGGTGGCTGTCGAAACTGTCATTAAACCCCAATAAACAAGAAAAAAACGGAAATAAAAATCTCACCTATTACCATTCATTGCAATCTTGTACATGAGAATGTTTATTATCAAAAGGAACCGATCTTGTTGTTCACAAACACACAGTATTGATTATAATAGGCTTTAGCATGGCAATCGGTTCAATATTAGTTCGCGTATTATAACTTTTCTGAGGAATAGTATGCAGCCGCTCGACACACTTTCCATTTGGTAATCCAGGAACTTCATTTCGCAACAGCATTTGTTCAAAATTGCATGTATTAGAACGTTTCACTGTTTCCGGTTTGACTGAACTCAAGAAAATTATAGGCTGACATAAACGTTGTAGTATTATATAAATATAAAGGGGGCACGGTGGCTCAGTGGTAGACTAGTATGCTAGAGGTCCCGAGTTCGATCTTCGTCCGGGACGACCGCGTTGTGTCCTTGGGCAAGGCACTTTATCCCGGTTGCTTACATGGGGGGCACGATGACTCCGTGTGCCAAGGCGTACTGCACGTCAATGGTGCACATGTCCTCAGCCGCCGTAACACTGCTTGAGCGAATCTTGAACAGAGTTAGAATGCTGAGGAGCTGACAGTTGCTCGTCGATGCTCGGTGGTTCTCTCTGGGAGCATCGGCTTCCTCCACCCGTAAAACTGTCACGGCCATGGTTAGCCATTGTGAATAAGTATGTGACCTTAACCCCCTTCACTCTGATGTCAAAATACCAAAATTTCAGGAAGTTGTTGTTTCCCCTAATGCATCTAGAAATTTAACCAATTCAATCTCGTTTGACAGAGCTCAATGAGCTCTGTCAAACGAGATTGAATTGGTTAAATTTCTAGTTATGGGAAATTTTTTCTGCCTGAAATTTAGATATTTTGACATCAGTGTGCAGGGGGTTAAACACCAATAAATAAATAAATAAATAAATAAATAAATAAATAAATAAATAAATAAATAAGCTTCTTACCATGGAAATAATGCGAGAAGCTATCCTAAATGTAGTATCAAACGACATATCTCAAACTCCATGCAGAATCATTAATTTGGAACCAAACGTGCCGTGATTTGCAATCAATTGATTGATACGAACTCGAACAATGCCCAAATGTACTAATGGCGAAAACATAAATAGACCAGTGAAATCTGTTTTCTCGTCCTTCATTGACGAAAAATGAGGATTCCACTTTTCTATGAGAGATTTGACTTCCATGAAGCCAATGTTAATTCAGAACACACTGAACCGTTTCAATTAAAACGATGAAAGAACAACCATCGCAAAGCTCGTGAAGTTACATTCATGATAAATCTTGCAAAACGCTACGAGATTTCTGCATAGTCAGGGTGGATCTGATGTGATCATGGAAAATGAAAACATGCATGTTTGATGTTTTTTGGATTTATTTCCTTGTTGTAAACTGAACGTTTTCTTGTTGTCGGCAAATACACACCTCAGTCATATTTTGTTTTGCAGCAAAATCAAAGTAGAAACAATAGGCACGCACAGAAAGTTTGAACCGAAACTAAATGTTGTAAATGAACTCGTTCAATGATGAAAACTCGTTTATGCCATATAATAATGATACAGATCTAATCTGGATCCACAGACGGCCATTTTGAACTTAAAATCATTGACAAATTGGGAAGGTGTCATGTAAGAAGAAGATATGCATAAGCCGGCGAACAGTTAGAAGTTGATAATTGTAAACCGACTGTAAATTAATGTTCTGTCCGTTCACAACGATTGGAAGGAAAATGCTCAGAAATAATTGCCAGGTTACAGACAATTACAGGTCTGTAGTAAAGTTTATTCAAACAAATGTTTTATCATATTTGTAACAGGTATATATGTTATTCTTTAAAACAGATTTAAAATGATGTTGCAATGAACGCAACCGAGTAGTGGTACTCGCACCTGTCGAACAACATTTGCATAACCACGCTTCTGGGATCCCAGATGTGGCATCATAGGCACGACACAAATTCGTCTGGGTTGTAAAGTTAACCCGCGTGGACGTCGCTATTGTGACATCTTTGCCACAGTGATACCGACTCAATGGCAATGCAGTCAACATTTTGTCCACCCTTTGTGGTCATCGCACTTATGAAGAAGGTCATCCTTTTGTCTTCTCTCATTGAAGCTGCTTTTTTCTAAACCTCCATCGTTGTAAGAGAATTCTAACAGAAAACATAAACCCGTAGAAGCCATTATTCCCGATAGACACATTTGAGAATAATCCAGTGGTTATCTTTTGCAAAACAAATATCGAGCTTGTTGACTCTTCCCTAGCCTGAAACTGACAAAGCGGGTAATCCAGGTCGCACCGGGTGGGTGGTATACGATTTGCAATCACAAGGTGGAGTGAAAGGGGGGTTTCAGAGTGTCAAAGATAATTGTTTCCCCACGACATGTAATTTTTGTCTTCATTTATATTCAAAACTAAGTTTGAATGACATAAATCAACCACAATTCTTAGTATCAGCTACCCTCCTTATAGTGGTGTAAATTCTGGGTCCAAGCCATTGGAATTAGTGTTGAAGCAAGGATGCTGTTGGTTAGAAATCTGTGAAAATACGCTGAACAGTTATTTGAAAATGCGCGTGCAGATGGTAGTTCCTTCAGGTTCTTTAGCATTCTATCTGATAAGAACACAAAATTGCATTCCCAAAATAAATAAATAACACAACTTCTGGTAATCGAATCCTTTATGCTTGAA
This sequence comes from Pictodentalium vernedei, assembly GCA_031216915.1. Classification (NCBI taxonomy): domain Eukaryota; kingdom Metazoa; phylum Mollusca; class Scaphopoda; order Dentaliida; family Dentaliidae; genus Pictodentalium; species Pictodentalium vernedei. The sequence goes on from CM062293.1 coordinate 508,411,831, forward strand.
TAGTGAAATTGATCCTGTTTTTTCCATCCAAATTGTCCTCGGTATTTTTATCATGTATTTGTACAAGGTCAAAATGCCTCCTCAGCTTCGAGGTCGAGAGCTGGGTGATATATAGAGAGTAATCGCTTGACTGGATTGGTTACGAGAAATAATTCATGAGAGGCGAGGGACGTTGTACAAACACGAGTGCGCGAATGCGCACGAGTGTTTTACAATATAATCCCTCGCCTCTAATGAATTATTTCACGTTACCAGTCCAGTCAAGCGATTACTCTGTTTATTACTTTTCATTTTTAACGATATTCATATTATTTAACCCTTTACCTAACGTAGCGGCCAGGGCTATTCTCAAAAATCGCCAATTAATTTTCATTATTTTTTCATTTTTTGTCTCTAAAACATAGGTTATGACCCCTCATTGGAACGAGCTCGTCGAGCTCGTTCCAATGAGGAGTCATAACCTATGTTTTTGAGACAAAAAATGAAAATAATAACTATTCAAGAATTTGTTTTGCAAGTGTCGTCTGCTTTTGCATATTAGGTAAAGGGTTAAAAAAACGAAAAACAATGAAGCCCCCATTACACCCACGGAAAAGCGTATTCATTTGCGCGCAAGGATACATGACACAATTGTTGATTGCATAATTCACTTGTGAAGTTATCGTTTATAATCAAACCCGGAAATCCCAGTAAATCACACTTTGGAAAGTAATAATTGCATTCTCAAAATGCTAAATATAATTAATAACACCACTTCTTGTAACCGAAACCTCTATGTTTGAATAGTGAGATTGATCCTGCTTTTTTCTATCCAACTTGTGCTCGGTATTTTTAGAATGTATTTGTACAAGGACAAAATGCGTTCTCGGCTTCGATGTTATATGTGCAACTCAATGTTTGCTAAGCGCCAAATATTTGACACATCAATGTGAAATCTGCTGGTGACATATTTGCGATATTTTGGGTGGATATGATTGAGGAATGTATTGAGATGGTCCCCAGTGTTTAAGTTAGCTCTCTTGACAGGCAGACTTTTCATGAAAGTCATGGAAAGCACGTACCCCTTGATTTTCATGATGTTTTCGTGTACTGTCCACATGTACTTGGCATGTGTAGGATATTCAATCTTCATTTCAACAAAAAACCCTTGCGATTTAATGACTGAAAATGGAAAATGCAAATGTAAGAAGACATTTGTCTGAAGCAGAAATTTAGTGGGCTGAAGGGATGGTGGAGCAAGGGGCTACCCATCGGCAGGTTCGCGAAGCACTTGGTGTTCACCGTACTGTGATCACCAGAGCCTGGGCAAGATTTCGTCAGGATGGCACACCAGTAAGACGGCATGGTGGTGGCAGAGACAGGGCAATAATTGTTGTACTTAAATCATTAAAGGTATAATTAAATAAAAATATATATACTCTTTTCATTAAAATATTTCAACTAAAACGTAAAACAGGTAACGGGATATACTTGGTGCTTAGCAAACATTGAGTTGTGTATAATATTTTTTAATGCAACAGAAAAGAAGTAAATTGGAGCAGAAACCATTTTGTGGGCGTCATTTCACCATGGTATAAATAAATGAATGTGCGCTCCGCCTGAGCAAAGAAAAGGAAAAAATCGAATTTCCAGTTTCAAGGAAGATGCAAAGCAGGAGCAACAAACCATGTGTGTGTCAGAACCCGTATATTGTCAAACATTCTAATGCGATCAAGAATGTGTATTCAGGTCTGGTGCCTTTCACTTCAAGAACGAAACGGTAACATCAATGGAGATGCCCGCAATTATTCTTAATATAAGGGGCTGGGGGTTATATTGTAAATTTCAACAATTTGCCTTATCTTCGATTTTCGTACCTGTGTCGGCATGCAACGACTCCAGAGCAGGTTTTAGTATCCGGAAGGGGTGTATGTCCAGTTTTATGGAAAAAAATTGCTGGCATGGTGGGTGGGTTTGAAAAGTGTAAAAAATGAAACAAAAACCATGTTGTGTCTGAATTTATTTTCTAACAACCCCCTCCGCCCCCCACCTATGTCCAGTCGTATGGCAAAACGTGCTGACAGGGTGAGGGGGGGGGGGGGTGAAAAGTGTAAAAAATGAAACAAAAACCATGTTGTGTCTGAAATTTATTTTCTAACCACCTCTCCCTACCCTTCCCCACCGCCCACCCCCACCTGGCCGCTCAACCATTTTAACATTGACCATACGACTAGGGCTGCACGATATTCAAAACTGAATACGATATCGGTATTCAAAAAAATACCGCGGTATACCGGTATATCGAAAACTATTCAGATATATGAACAAAAGTACCACAATTGAGACTCGAGGCATCACAGTCGGAGCGAATTAGCGAGCCTTGATAATGAGGTTTGAAAAACCTTTTACCCAACGCAGACGATATCAAAATTTATTATTTTCTATAATTATTTTATCAGTTTTTCCCCCAAGATTTCTACAAAACAATATCATGTGACCCCTCATTGGAACGAGCTCAACGAGCTCGTTCCAATGAGGGGGCCACATGATATAGTTTTGTTGGAACTTTTGAAAATTATTTTTTTCAACTGCTGAATTTGTATATTACGAAGGCACAAGCAGACGATTCCTTGGATAAAGGGATAATATTACTCATTCGAGGCTACAGTTAAAAATCTCAAGACATCTTGAAAATTAAATTGTGGGTAAATAAATAATGACGATAAACCGATATTTTTGTAATTACACCGGTATTCAATCGATATTGGTTTGAATACCGGTATATATCGGTTTATCGATATACCGTGCAGCCCTACATACGACTGAAAGTAATTCAGACTTTATTAAATTTTATCTCAAACCAAACACTCTACCTCCCCCTATTTTGCCACCACCAGGTTCACCTCCCTAAATTTATTTATGGCCAATATTTTTTATCACCGCTTTTTGTGTATTTATCCTACAGTACGTGGAGAGTGTATTATCACTAAATCACCCGCAGAGTGGAGATTCCAACCGAGGAATAATTGCAAATTTGTTGCAAAGCATAACCAACATCAGCAAAGTTTCGGCCAAACATTGTGTTTTTTCTCGATAAGTACAAAATTTGAAAGTTATAGCTTGGGTGATAACTCCACTCCGCGGGTGATTTAGTTACAATCCACTCTCCACGTACTGTATATTTGATTTCATTTTTTTACGTAATGAATCGGCCACATCCTTTCGCGTATTATGCAAATTCAGCAGTTAAAAAAATAAAAAAAAACTTTCAACAAAATCATATCATGTGACCGCTAATTGACACGAGCTCATTGAGCTCCAATGAGGCTTTACAAAATATGGCTCTGCCGAAATTTTGTGAAACATTTAAAAAAAAAAGAAAAAAAGAAATTTTGATATCGTCTGCGTTGCATGAAGGGTTACATAGGGTCCTGCGAATATTCGAGATTCGATTCGATATCGATACCATACGTATGCTTCGAGATTGATCCCGAATCAGTCTCAGGATTCGATTTTTTCGAATCTCTCGTACTAACTTCAATTTATTAAATTTCCAACAAAAATAGGATAAAACTGTCATTAGAAAATTCATTCATGTTGGCTCAATTCCTATTTATTTGAGTAATTGACAATGTTTAATTGTTAGGTAAGGTGTGAATTTAGCCCAGAACATTATCCATAGTTTTGGTTTTTGAAGGCTTAGCTGACACAATAACTGTTCCACACCGAAGCATCCATTGTCGCTGAATTTGCAGAATAAATGTTACCGACATTGAAAAACAATCTGTCAAAATTCAAATCGGCATCAGCATTTCGTCTTGTTTACGACGATTTCAGGCATATTAATGTCAGTTTTAAAATTCCAAAGTCTGGATCTATTGAAAGATTTGAGCTTGTGTTCTGGTAACAATAATTAGAAAATAAGTTACCTTCATAATAGGGTCCTGCGAAGATTCGATTCGATATCGATACCATACGTATGCTTCGAGATCGATCCCGAATCAGTCTCAGGATTCGATTTTTTCGAATCTCTCGTACTAACTTCAATTTGTTACATTTCCAACAAAAATAAGATAAAACTGTCATTAGAAAATTCATTCATGTAGACTCAATTCCTATTTATTTGAGTAATTGACAATGTTTAATTGTTAGGTGAGGTGTGAATTTGGCCCAGAACATTATCCATAGTTTTGGTTTTTGAAGGCTTAACTTGTTACTATTCACGTTCTTAAGAACGTGAATAGTAACAAGTTAGGCCTTCAAAAACTAAAACTATGGACAACAGGCCTAGCTGTTTCAGCGACGGTGCTACAGAGAATATTTAGTTATTGGTGTTTAAGGTGTTCACTCCGTCGCGTAAGGGTCATCACAGTGTTCCGTAACTTCCGTTTGATGCAATATGAAATAACTTGTCTTTTAAGATTCGATTCGGGATTCGATTCGATGTTGATATCAGAGACACGATTTGATTCGAGATTCGATTCGAAAAGAAATTTGTGATTCGCAGATCCCAAGGGTTACATCTGTGACCATCCTCGAATACATTGCATGCCTTAGCTCGTTACAATAAGAGGTTTTAATGATTTTGATGTAAAAAGTTGATTAGTTATTTATGAATTGTTAAAGTAAAGTCCACTGATCTCTGCAGAACTGGATTGCTGGAATACTCTCATGGGCCAAACAGAGAAAAGTGTCTGGACCACAGAAGTTGCAGTAAACAAACGATGCGAGCGCGGTGGTCAGTGATTACGGCGTTAAACTTCAAAACTAGAGGTCCACGGTTCGATCCCCGCCAGGTGTAACTGTATTGAGTCCTTGAACAAGACATTTAATCCCTATTGCCCACGTGGAGGGCTAGGTGGCGCTGCGTACTCAGGAGTAATGCACGTCGATAGTGCACCTGTCTTCAACCAATGCGAACCCCCCTTGTGTGGAATTAGTACATTGGGGAGTCTGACAGCTGCGGGCCGTTGCTCAGCGGTTCTCTCTGGGTACTCCGGCTTCCTCCACCCGTAAAACTGTACGTCATGAGGTGATCCTGACTGTCGAAAGTGTCGTTAAGCTCCAATAAATAAATAAATAAATAAATAATCGAACGATGGCCAGCAACACAAATATTCTCGAAGTTTTCCAATTTTCAGACACCTAGCAAACTCCGATCGCTTTTTAACCATTTACCTAACATGAAAAGCAGACGACGCTTGCACACAAACTTATTGAATAACTAATTTTTTTCATTTTTTGTCTCAAAAGCATAGGTTATGACCCCTCATTGGAACGAGCTCGACGAGCTCGTTCCAAAGAGGGGTCCTAACCTATGTTTTTGAGACAAAAAATGAAAAAATATTGAAAATTACTGGGCGATTTTTGTGAATAGCGCTGGCCGGTTTTGGCCGTTACGCTGGGTAAAGGGTTAAACAATACCATTTTGATGATTGTAAACAATGAATATGTTGATGGTGTGAATATTTTTTATCAATATTTACTGCATATTTTTATGACTGGCAAGAAATAAGTGCCGAGCTTGAAAGTTAAAACAGTGTTAGCAGCATCCGATCAAGGTAAACGCCAAAGCGCTTTATGAGGTGAAAGCTGTTACGCTGTTGCGTAACAGCTTTCACCTGATAAAACGCCATGGATTGGGAGGAGTTACCGTGCTGACTGACTTGACTCTCAATTGGGGGAGGGGAAGGGGGGGGGGGGAGTTTGAGTGACGGCGTTTTTCGCTCATGTTCCAGCAATCCAGGAACTCAGTAATCGAGATGTTTTGAGACAAGCGGCTGATCCAATTGTGTAGTCTCGTTTACGTTTTAGATGAAGGTTAATGCCTTGGAGTATCTGCAGTACGACATCACACACTAAGCGATCTTCACTCTATCCCGATTTATGTATTGGGATTTATCGACACTTTCAACAGCCAGGGTCACCTCGTGTCAGGCACTCTGTACAAAACGAAGTACAAATGTGGATTGAGCCTAAGTAAGTCCTTATTAAACTCATTTAAGCCACCATGAATATGTTTCTGAAATCCCACAAAAAAACAAAGATTTAATCTCTAACAAAAACAATACATAAATCAAGTCTATCGCGCTGTGTAACTGAAAGTAATCTGCGGAGGGTTTGTTAAGTTCAACTTGGTTGCAGTTTCTTTGTTTGCGGCATTTCGTTGTCCGCTGAAAAAAAAAGGGGGGGGGGGGGGTAACATACAGGAGTTAGATTAGATTAGATTCTTTATTTTGCAGTATACATATACACTTTATATGTACACGTTAGACTACAATCATGTGAAAGTAAAATATACTACAGGGCGTGGCACAGCCATATTGGCTGCCTTCCTGTTATCTCTCATGTAATTATCATCATGTTTATAAATCAGACTGCGCCAGTTCATCGAGTATTTGCTGTGAATGATTTGATTGAGAAGTTTTATGACTAGTTTGTGGCGAATGGTATGCAATGGATGAGTAGGTGGACTAAGACGTTTACTTCATCAGCCTCTAGTCTGTACATCAAGGGGTGGATTGTGTTTCAGAAAATTTGGGATGTGCCGAAATATAAAAGAATACCCTTTATTTCGTCGTCAACCGAGAAAACACCCTCGGGTGTGGCATATAATACTGATAGCCTGCCTTAATCGTGATAGCCCGCATATAAGCATGATATCTCACCCTATCAAGATGACTCTACATGTTAGCTTATTTACTCTACTTTCTACCACGATTGCCTATTCTACTACCCAACGAATCGCCCCCATCCGCCCGCGTAATATGCAAATTCAGCTGTTAAAAAATATTATTTTTCCAAAAATTTCAGCAAAACCATATCATGTGACCCCTCGTTTGAACGGGCTCTCCGAGCTCTTTCCAACGAGGGCTCACATGATATGGTTTTATTGAATTTTTTTTTAAAATTTAAGAAAAATGATATTTAAAATAATAAATTTTGATATCGTTTGCGTTGGGTAAAGGGTTAATAAAGAAATATATTCCTTATCCTGCGCCTCATGGTATGTCGATTTAAATCCAACATAACTTTCCATATATACTGGCTGGAATAGACACCACAGCTAATATTCAACGATGCTGCCTTCATACTTTCACCTAAAATGTCTCACACGGTTTTCGATTTTTCAGACAATTCAGCGTGGCAACGATGGTTAGCGAAAGAAAAGCCTGTGTATTCCAGCGCTACATTTGCTCATAATAATGCAAGAATGGCATACGATGGATTAGAAGGTACGTGCACGACTCAGCACATTTATATCTCCTTTATTTAAATACGATTGGAGCTGAGACTCATCCAAGAGCACTGGTGCTTTAAGTTTTATATCAAAACGGAAGTGTGTCAATATACATCACCCATGTCAAAAGAGAATCGGACATCTATAGGCGCTCATTGTCCTCGATCTTTAATGTAACTAAAATCACATAATGATATTATGAATATTCATACCATGGTTTCCTATTCTACTATATTAGATGTCACGTGACTTTCCCGCGTTCTGATTGGTTGAACAGAAACACCCCATTTTCCGATAGTTCGTCAGCGAAATCGCACAGACCTACTATCATTTTTGAAAAAAGAATAGTGCACGGTAATAGTGCACGGTTATAAATAGTAACATTCGAATTCGCTTAGAAAATTCCATTGAAGCGTAAATACTTTACAAGACATCTCGTCCCATATACATTATTACATTTAGTTTGGAGAAATAAAAATATGTGTATCGAAAGTGATGTTTGTAGTAGTGTTGGGGGCGGGGAGGGGGGTTAATGGAATAATGGTATTGTGTTTCTTGGGGTTTTGGTTCTCCACCTCTCTATCCCAGAACTATGAGTGGCAGAATTAACTTAGTTTACCTGTTTAAACCCTGAACCATTTTCTTTTCTCTTTGGCTTTGAATAAGAATATTATCTTGCATATATGACCGATGAAGAACCCCCCCCCCCCCCCCCCGCCACACACACACACATCTAATATAATAAATATAGCATGACTTTTCGTTGACTATGCCAAAATAGTGGTCCTCGAGGAGAGAATAGTCCCTCCGCTACGCGTCGGGACAATCCTCTCCTCAAGGACCACTATTTCGGCATAGTCAACTCAAAGCCATGCTATATTTATTAAATATATGAAAAGCCTATGACATGAATTTTAGCTTTATACACCAACCGTGGTGAACACGCCAGCAATGGGATTTCAATAGTTATAATTTACACCTACAGTGGAACTGCATCCAAGTTGGCCTTTGGTGAAGTCGACTTGAATGCGAACTTGTCTAAATTTATCGCACGTCGCCTCGCGAAGACTGAAATGAAAGCGCCAATTATTTATTACATTTTTTTTAAATGTGTTTATCCCATAAAACGCCGAAAATTAACATTAGCATTGTCTCATGTTAATAAAGCATCCATAACTCGAAACAGTATGTTATGTTATTAAAATGAAAAAGGCCCATGTTTCTTTTTCTATCTCGTTTTGGTGATAGAATTGACAGCGGAAGTGCCGCCCACCGATCCTCATGTAAACAAAAGCAATTTCGCACGTATGAACGGCTCCTTTCTCAGTAAAATCTAGAAAAAATAATAGCGACTCTTAATAATCTGTCGATCATGGTATAAATAAAATATACCAAAAGTAGCTTGGTGCACCAAATGTTCACCACTCGTGGTGAAGTGGTGTTAACCGCGCGCCAAAGGCTCGCGGTTAACACCACTTCACCACTTGTGTTTAACATTTTGTACACCAAGCTACTATGGGTTTCTTCTTTTTATATATAACCTCCTAATTCTGTTTTTTTTTATTTTAAGCAGGTACCGACAGATGTTTTTTCTTTTGATCGTCCACTCCTAATAACCGCTATGGTTTAACTCTAGACGCTATGGAACAAAGTAACCGCTATGGAGTTTGAACATCCTTCACTGCGTCCCTAGAAGTGGTCATCCACCTCTTGGGAAGAGAGCGTTAGTCCTGCGTCCCTCTTGTTGTCCATTTTTGTAGTCGCAGGGAGGTTTGGATCTTTTTCTGGATGGTCCCCGAAAGGGACCTTTGTTGTTTTTTCTTGTCGATCAGAACCAGCCCTGGGAACAGAATCCAACACAGAAGCCTGTCGATTGCCTGATGCAGACTATACTTGCCAATGATGGTCCACCACAAAAGTTCATCCCATAAATGGCAGACTACACTTGTCTGAAAATATCATCACTGCGCCCTCGTGGAGAGGTAGCACCTTTGCTGAGAGGACCCCTTCTAGCACTGGTCCTCACCCTAGGGTCTAGATCAAAGAACGTCAGAAGACCGCCAGAACTCCCAAGAACACCATGAACCAGGACATCCGCTGAGTATCCCACCTTTTCCTCCTTTGACGCGCCCGGACATGTTGCAAGAACCCTTATTCAACAGTTAAAGAGGGTCGAAAGGAGCTTGCCCCATACCGTCCCTGCGCGCCTTCGGCATGCGAAACCATTTCATCCGCGACGTTAACCGAATTACAGCAATTAGCTTAAATACCTGAGTGGGCTCAGGAACTGGCACATGATTCGAAATATGGCAAAATTAAAGCCAAATCTTTCTTACCAAAGATAGTTTTTTGACATCTTATGCAACGCAGTGTTGAAAAGTAAATATTACTTGGTTGTCTGGACATAGTTCACAGCCTGGAGGCGATGGAGAGACGAGAAAGCCAGGCATATATATATAGTTTGAGAAGACGTATTCTATGTTTGTGATGGATGTGTCCAGAATGCAGTGCTGTTTTTGAACTAAAATATACTGTTATTGCTGCCAAAACGAAAGGCTGTCATGCTAAAGTGAGAATACCAATTAGACCACATGTCAATGATCAACAGAGAGCATGAACAAGTTTAATACTATTAAATACATGGTAACATGGAGGTCAATTGGCAGAATCATTGCCTGCGTTTGCTATGAGTAACCACAGGGCTCAAAATAAGCGGTGTCGCGTCGCTTTTTGCTATGCAAAACTTGCAAAAAGCTACACAATGTTAAATTATGTATAGCATTTTGCGATACAAGATAATCAACTGCAGCCTATTAGGCTGCAGCTGATTAGCTTGCATCGCAAAATGTAAATGAAAATTTGCAAACAAATTTGAAAACTAGTTCACTGATGCTTTACTTCTGATTTTGGAACATTCCAGGCATAGCTCAGATTAACTCTCCATCAAGCATCCTTAGCAACTTCATATGTAAGATGAATTCCATTGGTTTAAATTTTTCCTGATTTTACAACATTTTGCATAAAATGTCCATTAAAAATAACTACAAGCCCATCAAATTAAAAATCCCAACTTCCATTTTGAGAACTCTATTAAACAACAAAGACGCCATTTTTTACAGTATACAAGTCCATGCTACCCTTAAAGGCAGTTCAGTTAAAAAAACATAGTAAATGTTTCATGTGTTGCAGATCGTTTGGAAATGCCCAAAAATGGATGGAAACTATTCTATCTACTTAGAAGAATTCAATATAAAACAGAATAACATAACTCTGGTATACAAAAATAGCTATGTAAATTTTACAAAATGCTATTCATGTTTTGGAAATGCGTAGCATTTTGCTACGCAAAGAAAAAAAGTTATTTTGAGCACTGAGAAACCAGGAGAATCTGTCGTGCTTTGGATGCCATTCGATATGGCAATGTGCACAATTCCTACGCGCAATTAAGCCTAGTTAAAGCGCATAGTTCATGACAGAACTTCTAGTTTTAACTGTATTCCCCTTATACCATGCCTTTCTAACGTCCTTAATAAGATGACATGGCCAATTGTTTCAAATGCTTTTGAAAGGTCAAGGAATATCGCTAGGGTACTACCATTATGTTGATTATTATTTTCTTCTGCTACAGTTTTGAACAGTTTCGTGACTGAATGAAATGTACTATGATTTGTTCCTAAATCCATACTGATGATGGTATTAACTGTCAAAGCGATCTAGGTAATTAATTAGTCGTATTGACTTGGCTTTTTTTTAAACTTTGACAAAGTGAGTAAACTACTTATTGGTCTGTACTTATTACAAAAAAATATATTTGTCCCCGGACTTGAAGATTGGGATTACCTTAGCTATTTTTTTATTTTTTCTGGGACCAATTTGTGGACAAACGAACAGTTAATTATATGTGTCAGCGGTATAGCAATCGGGTCGATTGAACACTTCAGGGTAATCGATGTGATATTGCTATAGGCTTTACTTTTTGGCTTTCATTGCTGAAACGACATTTATTTCAGACGTTGTTGTGGGATTTAGAAACAAATTATTCGATGTATTTCCATCCGTATAGTGATAGAATGTTTTAGACCTTTGCTGTATTTGGTCATTCATAGTTTTTCCAGTATTAGAAAAGAAATTATTGAATTCTTATGCTATTTCCTGAGGGTCATGAATTTGTATGTTATCGTGTTTGAAAAATGAAGGAAGTCTTTTATCGCGTTTTGCTTTTTTAATAGTTTCATTCTGAATATACTCCTAAAATTAATAGCCTTGCTCTGTTTCTTAACTCTATTGAAAATTTTGCAATAATTTTTAACGTTTGGATATTCGTTTGATTTGGAAATCTGAGCTTTTTAACAAAAAATGTATGTTAATATTGGAAAAAGTTATTAGTCCCCTCGTCATCCAGGGGTGTCGTTTTATAATCCTTTTGTTCACGTTGACATGTTCTAGGGTAAATGCTAGTTCAAATCCATTCATGTAAGTATTCAAGAATGTTGTATTGTGTGTAAGTTATTGTGATGAATTGACGGTAACATGGTCTGAGGTTTGCGGCTCTGGGCTTATGTTCAGCCGTGGCGCGAAGGGTTGAACATACACTCCGAGCTGCAATCCTCAGGCCATGTTACCCTCAACTCATCACAATAACGTATATGTTCCATTAAGACACTCCCCATAGCTCAAAACCTACGTTATGAAACACGAGAGGCTTATTTACTAAACTTGTGATCGTTAAAAGTTGCCTTGTTCAAGGCAACTTTTAACAATCACAGGTTTATTAAATAAGCCTCCCGTGTACTCACCGCAAGAGAAATAATCAATAAACCAGATAAACTCATTCCATCTCAGTTCAAATGGTAAATCGGTTTTAATTTAAACAACACTTCATCTGGAACACCGTCTTCTGCACGTGTGAAAAATCCAGGAAAATGAAGCGGCTTGCTTGTCACTCGGTTGACGAAACAATTACGAAACGGGCGACGTCATTTCAAATATTTCTCGTGGTGACGTCAGAGGGTAACATTTGCTACTGGAGCCGTAAACATAAAAGAAACTAAGCCAGCTCTTATCCAAACAGAGGGCGAGGATTTTACCTTTATAGGAGCATTGTAAGATGTGTTCGGAAAATCGGACTCCGTGACTGATGAAAAATTGCTTTGCCGCATAATTGATCTAAAGATTTCAAGACTTTCTCTATTTATTATTCTTCTTAAACATGTGGTCATTTACCCGTTTTTCTCATGTTTATTTCTACATGGAACGTACCAACATGATCTGAAACACCAGTAGTAATTACACCGGATAATGAAGAAGATAAAATATGATTTGAAAATATTTGGTTAATAATTGTAGAAGAGCGCGTTGTTAATCTAGTACGCTTGGTAATCAAAGGAAAATATCCTTGACTAAATATTGTGCCAGTATAGTTTGCGGTGTCTAAGTGCATTCAGATTTTACGAGGTCAGTGTTCATATCACCCATTATGTGACACGGTAGGTTTTCATCGTTTAATAATTACATTGTTAATGTAGTTATACGTTTTGGGTCCAAATACTCAATTCCCATTGGTCAGCTGGATGAAAACGTAATGACCAAATGTAATTCATTTTCCAATGAATACATTTGGTCGAACTTTGACCCGCATTTACGGTAGGGCGCAGTTGACAGAATGTAATTCGGGCGGTGTTTGCGTGGGTTCTTAACTTTTAACGCCTCTCGCAGTGATCAACTCCGCTGCTGTTTCTTTGGTGACATTTCCCATCTGTGGCATAAAGCCCGTTACTAAAATACTCCTTTCCATTTCTAAAGTTGTGAAAATTAAACAAAATCAGAGATGTGCGCTTTGTCTTTTGTGTGAGGTGGTTTTTCGCCTCGTTCGTTCGACCATGTTTTATTTCGTCTTTCTGCTTTGCTGTTTGGTAAAAAGTAGTTTAAACAGTTACGGAATGTAATTATAAGAATTGAATGCAATTTTTATAATCTTTATTGGAGTATGAACGTGTGGGAATGGGTATAAATTGTATGAATCCCGAAGATTATAAAAATTGCATTCAATTCTTAATTATATCTGTTATGCAGTTTAAACAGTTACGGAATGTAATTACACGTTCATACTCCAATAAAGATTATAAAAATTGCATTCAATTCTTAATTATATATGTTATGTCGTTTAGTTTAAACTGAAAAAAGATCTAAATCTGCTACTTGTGCTCTGTTCGGTCTGTATATAACTCCTATTATTCTTCTTGTTTTATTAATATTAATTTCTATGAACAAGGATTCAATTATGTGTGGGATAAAAACACTCAAATCTTCGCTCTTTTTGAAGTCAATAGTTTTTTGTTGTTAACAATCCAATGCCCCCTCGGCCATCATCGTCACTTGGGCGATTAATTTTGAGAAGTGGATGGTAACCTTTTAAAGTGTATGACAAGTTGTCTTGGATTCGAAAAATCTTGGTGAGTCCAACAATATCGAAAATGCTGTCAGTCTCTAGCAAATTATGTACCAAATCCTGTAATGGATTCCAATGGGCAGTGAGACAGTTGATATCGGAGAGGGAGAACGAATTATTTATTTTATTGTTTGTGGTTCGAAAGTTATCTGGGAGGTAATAATTACAATTTTCACTGAGTGCTTTGAATGGGGAATCATTTTCACCATTTGTTTCGTTAAATAAATTAACAAAATTATATTCCGCAGATGCCTGGATCTCGCCCAGTGTCCAGCTACCCGCCATTAATTATCATGCATCCACCATGGTCTGCTATGTTTATGTTGTTTGGAATTGTTAGAGGTGGTTAAAACTGAAATACATGACACAGTCTGACACAATGTTGACTATTGCAATAGTTGGGTAGTAGAGGTCAACGTTAGAGACAGAGTTGAGTTGAGAAAGGAAAATGCTGTAGAGAGAGGGGAAGGATCGAGAGACAGCAGCAATTATACTACCGAGGAGACACAGAGTTTGTTTTTCCGGACTTAGAATATCTCAATATAAGTTATAAATGGTGTGGAACCTAATATTAAAAAGCTTATTCTATTTTGTTTTCTATGGATGTGATTTGGATTCTGTTAGAAACATGTATAATTTGGCCAAATAGATCCGTCCTGACACAATCAACCGGGGAACGCCCACGGGCATTCACCAACAAACTCTAACAAAACGAGCCAATGTGAACAAATTCTTGCCTTGGAAATTAATCTGCTAAAAATTAAATACGTACTTTCGATTATGTTAGAAACATGTCTAATTTGATCACATCGATCCGTCCTGTCACAACTTATCGGAGAGCGCCTTGTGCGTTCACCAACAACCTGTAACCAAGCAAGTCGATGTGAACATTTTTTTACCTAGAACATTAAACATGTGCGTAGAATGAAATATTGAAACGTTCTGCAAACAGTCCAGATACAAAGGACAAAGGACTGTACTAAAGCACTGCACACGACTCGTGCAATTCTATCTGATACCACGGGCACCCTCTTCAGCTCGCAGAAGGCTCATTCAATTTTGTGCTCTATGGATGTGCTTTGGGTTCAAAAGTCTGATAGGAGCATATATGTTTTGTCCATATGGATCCGTCCTGTCACAACCTGCCGGAGAGAGTTCATTGATATTTAAATGCACCTGAACAACTCGAATCCTACTTTTCGGTTTCCCATCTGTGTCTGTATGTGAATCATCTTTGACAGCATATGTCGCCAAATAGCGAAAATCGCTTTAGTTTTTTGTTGCGTCATAGCACCCTATAGTGTACAGTTAAAACTAAAAGTCCTGTCATGAATGAGCCAAATAGCACGTTGATATGCGTTAATGTACGCGTTATGGCCCAAGTAAAGATATCAAAATCTGTACATATGGCCTGTGCACCAGCAATGTTTCAGCCAATGGACCTCCGGGTAACCCGGAGGTCCATTGGAAGAAATATTGCATGTGTTTGGTATGAGTAACCAGGAGAACCTGCCGTGCTTTGGATACCATTCGATATGGCAATTGTTCGCAATTCCAACGCGCAATTAAGCCTAGATAAGCGCACTTTTGGTGACAGGACTTCTAGTTCTAACTGTAGGTCCCTGCGAATATTCTATTGTTCTAGTCGAAGTCGAGTCGATCAAGAAATTCGAGTCGAAAATAAAATCACGAATATAAAAATCGAATATGAAAAAAAAAATTATTAATAAATGTCTCGGTGTTTGTACATTCGTATATTTAATACTGGCAAAATAGTCAAAACAATGCGTGGAATTGCGCGCGAACCGCAAGCGCACATCATCAACATGGAACTTGCAGTGCATTACCAATGTCACTTTGGAATCACACGTGTCGATTGATTCCAAATGACATCGGTGATACACTCATATTTTAGAGTGGATAAATCCAAGGCTACATACAGTTAAAACTAGAAGGCCTGTCGCGAACTGTGCGCTTATCTAGACTTAATTGCGCGTAGGAATGGCATCCAAAGCACGGCCGATTTTCCTGGTTACTCACTGCAAACACAGGCAATGTTTCTGCCATTGGACCTCAGGGTTAACCGGCGGTCCATTGGCTGAAACATTGCTTGTGCACTGACCATATGTACATAATTTGATAGCCTTACTATGGTCATAACGCGTAGATTAACGCGCAGATCGCTAGCATGAATATGTGGATAAATCATCAGTTCAATGCCAAATCAATTCTAAACAGGACATATCGCGTACGAGACCTCAAGTGGATACTTGGTTTCGACTAACTTGGTTCGAATTCGATGTCCGGTCAACTCGAACATTTTTTGGCACGTTTGAGTCGAAATTCGAGTCGAAAAAATCCGTATTCGCAGGGTCCTACAATAGTATATCTTCGTATTTATCGTACAAGATGTATGATGACTAAATGTCTGTAATATCTCTCTTTATCGTGAATAATATACAGTACGTGGAGGGTGGACTGTAACTAAATCACCCGCGGAGTGGAGTTATCACCCAAGCTATAACTTTTCAAATTATATATATATCGACAAAAAACACAAGCGATGTTTCAGCAAATGGACCTCCGGGTTTAACCCGGAGGTCCATTGGCTGAAACTTTGCTGGTGCTGGGTATGCTTTGCAACAAATTTGCAATTATTGCTCAGGTGGAATCTCCACTCTGCGGGTGATTTAGTGATAATACACTCTCCACGTACTGTATTGTTTAAACCAAAGTGAAACACCAATGCTCTAAAACGAGCTGTTCCATCCAACAAGAGATAACAGCAATAATGGACGACACTCATGATTAATATACATTACCTGTACGGTATATTTTGTAGAAACTTGAACCGGGGACAGATTTAACAGCTGACGTATCGCTCAGCTTGTTTATTGGTATGACTTCATCTTGAAGATGGCATTCAGACGTTGGCTTGATATAGAAAAATGTCATACATGCAGCAGACAAGTGCATGCAATGTTGCCCACACTCAATGAGTGAGTTTGCCTTGGAGATTTTGATCCTGAACAAGTTAATAAATTTATCATTGAATTCATCCAAACGTTCTCCGAAACACTCTTCGTTCCCGTCACTACTGTAAAATAGAAGAGTACAAACAAGAAGGCTGAATAAAACACAAAACTCTGATAACTGTAAATGCATTGTTGTTGCTAAATAAACGGAAATTTATCTCCGGTATGATTCAATGCTGGGGTAACCCCACAGACTGTTTGAAGTTTATCCAAATCTTCTGACATCCGATAGCTAACATGAAGCCTGCAGTTGAACGACGTCTTATCGACAAATGACAACTAAACGATTGAACTGTCGTAAATTATCACAAACCTTTCTTGTTCATCGATTTTAATATGAAGTTCCTCTGTGCAATAGCAAACTCAGTTACGTTATTCGTGCTCAACGTCATAACCAGTATATTTAATTATTTATTTATTGATGTTTAAGGTCACATATTTATGCACAATGGCTAATCATGACCGTGACAGTTTTACGGGTGGAGGAAGCCGGAGTACCCGGAGAGAACCACCGAGCAACGACGAGCAACTGCCAGCTCCCCAACATCGTAACCCCGCACTGCAGCACAGGCAGGGTTAGATTGGTTGAAGACATGCGTACCATCGACGTGCAGTACGCCTTAGTACACGGCGTCATCGTGCCCCCACGCGGGCAATGGAGATGAAGTATCTTGCTCAAGGATACAACGCGGTTGCCGCAGGTGGGATTCGAACCGAGGACCTCTCGGATTGCAGCCTGCACCTCTACCAACTGAGCCACCGCGCTCCCCCATAACCAGTATATTCCCGAAGAGTTGGGTTTTCTTCACGCAGTGAGCTGAAACCACAGAATACAAATACAAACCACAAAAAAGATTAAGACAACATAGCTCCCGATTGAATCATGGAGTCTGTTGCGTATGTACTTTACTCCACCGTCATGCACGTTTGAATGTCATCACTTAGTTGGCAACACCACTTTGTGGATATATCTCTGTGGCAGCTCACCTTACTGGAGAAAAATAAATGCCCTCTTCATGAAATCATAACTAAAAATTCACCACAATCTAACTGACAAAATCATTGTGCAAAACGCTGAATGTCCAGGTTATACTTTTTTTCAGCGGCACGAGATTCCCTGTCTAGGTTCTCTTCCAGGTTCGTAATATTACCCAGCAGCATGCAATAAATTAAACGCGTGGGCAATTTGAGGTAATTCGATTTTGAATCAATTACTCTTCCCGCCTTCAAAAAAGTACAGATAAATAAAACAGAAAAATATTATATTTAACCTTTAAACCCCAGCGGCCGTTTTTTCCTGCCAGCTGCATGAAACGTCATAACGTCATTAAATAGGATGACTGTTCAGTAAATGTGTGGGGTAGACCAATCAATATTTTCAACGTGCAGCCCCGAGGCTGCACGTTGAAAATATTGATTGGTCTACCCCAAATAATGAATATGGACTCTTCTAATTGCTGCCATTGAACTGGCATGGAATATACCACTAGAGTTCAAAGGGTGAATTTGGCAGGTGTTCGTTTATTATTGTATAGTGTTGTCAGAAACTGTCGAATAAGAGAAAATCGTTGATTTTCATGAAACGTGACAATCTCTTAGTCAATAAACTTTGTAACTTGTTTTACCAGGATTAATTGTATTCGGTTATTATTTAGGTATTTTTAAGGAAGTGAAATTAAGGTCTTTAATGAGGTGAAACCAAGACAAGATATCAAGTCAAACATGCTGTATAAAAACTCCTTTGAGAAATTCAACTGCAGACTGTTGACGTAAAATTACAATTGCGGCTGGACAATAGATTTTGGAAGTGTTTATTCTACAAAGTTATGTTAAAGTTACAGTAAAAAACAAATTGTGATGACAAAAGATTGATTTTAACTAAAAAAAACGTATAGTGTCAAATTTTAGTTTTAATTGGGAAAATTTAATTAATTTAATTAGCAACATCTGTGACTCTAGAGGCTTTGAGAGAATAAAAACGAAACGCCAAAAAATATAAAGAAACTAAAAAAATAAAAACAACTTGTGGCTTCTAGTACCAGGGTATCAAACAAAGGTATTATTGCAATTCGCCATGTCACTAGTTTTAGATACCCTAGTTCCACAAGTCACAAACAAAGCAAGTGCGATATAGCTCACAACAGATGTTAGATATGTGTCGACCAGTGGTTGTGTAGAACGTTTCTGGTACGGACAAAAATCGAGCTCTCATAATGCATTTAACCCTGCCCACGCCACAGTGATTATACGCCCATCGGGTTATCTGGGTTGTGCACGTGTATCGTATCTTCGGCTGTCAGCTGAAAGGAAACACATTTTCAAACAGATCCCAGGTAGAATGTTTTCCCAGGTACAGAGCGTAAGGGCATTCAAGTTTTCTTTTTTTATTTCGTTTTGGTAAAACACAGTTGTACCCGCGATATTTTACACACCGCCCATGAGTCTCAGTAGGAGGAGATGTTCGTTACGACCCACACTGAGGTGACATCGTAAGCAGTGTCATGCCACGTTGCATTGTAGGTGCAGTGCGTACTACTACGCGAATCATTACTATTGTGTCACTTGGAGTTAGTGCGCATGTATGGACCATGTTGTAACGGTGACACGTGTTTCCGTCGTCCATTTCCCTTACTGGAGGCCACCATCTTGACGTCTATGGTGGACGCTATGACTCTGAAAGGACTACAACGGTAACGTTTTTTCCTGAGTGTGTGCTCGGTTGTTTGGGGTGTGTGTAGCAGCAGACGACCAAGCGAAAAATACCCAAACAGGCTCGTTTGTTCCCAAGTGAACTTTAAATCCACCTTAAAACCTCTGATAGCGCGGGCGACATATTGTTATACAATAGTGTGAAGGTGTACCTCGATTCAACGGAAGTATTCCTGATGACCGGAAACTACCGGAAACTGCCTATTCATCTGACTCGGATTATCTGCGAATCCTCGCTTTCCATCTAGATCTACGCCTTCTCTGCCCCAAAAATTCGATCTAATTCTGGCTATTTCCTACCCTGTTCCCACCTCAGCCCCCGTCCAAGTCTTAGAGCCAAACTGTCTTTCGATCTGTTTATACACAGCTATCTCCCTTTAGTGATAGCTGTGGTTCTCCATTAGTCGATTAACCCTTTGAACCCGTGCGGCCGCTTTTCCGGCCAGGAATATGATACGTCATAACATCATTAAATAGGGTGGCTGTTCAGTAAATGTGTGGGGTAGACCAACCAATATATTTAACGTGCAGCCTGGAGGCTGCACGTTGCAAATATTGATTGGTCTACCCCAAATAACGAATATGGATTCTTCTAATTAACCACAATCTAACTGACAAAATCATTGTGCAAAACGCTGAATGTCCAGGTTATACTTTTTTCAGCGGCACGAGATTCCCTGTCCAGGTTCTCTTCCAGGTTCGTAATATTCCCCAGCAGCATGCAATAAATTAAACGCGTGGGCAGTTTGAGGTAATTCGATTTTGAATCAATTACTCTTCCCACCTTCAAAAAAGTACTGATAAATAAAACGGAAAAATATTATAATTAACCCTTTGAATCCCAGCGGCCGTTTTTTTTCGGCCAGCTACACGATAAGTCTTAACGTCATTAAATAGGTTGGCTGTTCAGTAAATGTGTGGGGTAGATCAATCAATATTTTCAACGTGCAGCCCCGGGCTGCACGTTGAAAATTTTGGTTGGTCTACCCCAAATAATGAACATAGATTCTTCTAATTGCTGCCATTGCCAGCTTTGCTTATTATTGCTATATTTAGCTGTTCTGGTCTGTTCTTGTTAGTTCTGACCGTATCCCGAGTACTCATGTTGTTTCATTTATTTAGATCACCCAATCAGTTCACTTTACTGGCACTAACTACCAGATTGCTTGATTGTCCTTAATATGTATGCATAGTTATCTATCTTTTGTAAAACAAAAGCCTATATCATTCCCAAAGCCAATAAGCTATCGATCAGTTACTGAAAAACCATTGCTCGAACGACCCGAAGCCCATCGAGCAAATGTGCTATCAAGCAATTGCTCGTTCCTGTGACTCGCACATACGACTCTTAGCCTCATTTCAGAAAGAAGGAGTGCCAAAGACTTGGTATTGTTTTATTTGAGGATACCTTCTGCAGAATCCCTTTTTTGTCATATGTGCTCATGTGAAAAGGCACAATGTGACACATTGTGCACTAGCACAAAGACACATGCTGGGTGTGCCGATATGTGCTTATGTGAAAAAGCACAATGTGACACATTGTGCCCTAGCACATAGGCACATACGGGTATTTGAAGATACCTATAACCTGGCATTGTATTATTTGAGGATATCTATCTAGGATACCTTCTGGAGAATCCCTTTTTTGTTGTATGTGCTCATGTGAAAAGGCACAATGTGACACATTGTCCACTAGCACATAAGCACATGCTGTATGTGCCGGTATGTGCTTATGTGAAAATGCACAATATGACACATTGTGCACTAGCACATAGACACATGCGACCAAAAAGGGATTCCATACCCACGGTCGTTTTCCAAAAAGGGACACTTAAAAAGGGGTTCCGTGAAAAGGGATTCCTATTTTAACATCAACAGTCGAGGGTATTCCCCTTCCCTATTGGAAGAATTTAGTTCACATGGCTGCAGTTAAACATTTCATTCAGATCACCTTCATTATCTTTTCATTAAGGCTGTAGTTAAAAGATTTATTCAGTTTGATAGTGGCGTTCAGGGATGTTAACATTATATTTAGTTCATTCAAACAGTTCAAAGGGTTCGCACTGTGCTATATTTGCATTAGGGATATAGTTAAAAAATAGAGTTCAATCACTTAAACTTTTGTTCAGTTCAAGAGGGTTAACACTGCGTTATATATGGGGGCTGTAGTTCATTTAAAACAGTGTGATAAAGTTTGGAATGTTGTGTTCAATCAATTTTGTTCAGTTCAAGGTTAACATTGTGGTGTATTTAGGGGTTATAGTTCAAAACTTTGTTCACTTTGTTCTGTTCACTTCGATCTTGGTTGCGTTGGATCTTCGTTCACTACGAAACCATTCGAACAGTTCGTTTTTGGTCGTATGTGCCTTTGTGCTAGTGCACAAATTGTCACATTGTGCATTTTCACATAAGCATATATCGCCACATACACCATGTGCTTATGTGCTAGTGCACAATGTGTCACATTGTGCCTTTTCACATAAGCACATACGACAAAAAGGGATTCCCCAGAAGGTATCCTAGATAAGTATCCTCAAATAATACAATACCAGGTAATAGGTATCAACAATTGCCCGTATGTGCCTATGTGCTGTGGCACAAGGTGTCACATTGTGCCTTTTCACATAAGCATATATCGGCACATCCGGCATGTGCCTTTGTGCTAGTGTACTATGTGTCACATTGTGCCTTTTCACATAATCACACATGGCAAAAAACGTATTCTCCATAAGGTTAGTCCAGATAGGTATTCTCAAATAATACAATAAGGTTATAGGTACCCTCATATACCCGTATGTGCCTATTTGCTAGGCACAATGTGTCACATTGTGCCTTTTTCACATAAGCACATATCGGTACACCAAACATGTGCCTTTGTACTAGGGCACAATGTGTCACAATGTGCCTTTTCACATAAGCACATATGACAAAAAGGGTATTTTCCAGAAAGTATCCTCAAATAATACAATACCAGGCCTTAGGCACAGGGGGCTGGAAACGTAAATAGGCCCTATATATATATATACCCTAAAAAAAAAGAAAGGGACACAGCTTCTACAGGCTTGTGGTCAGTGGTGGGTCCAAACAAGGAAGTGTTACTCCGCGATAGCATATTTTAATTCAGTCATGTCAAGTTCTATTTGTCAACCAGGGGCCACTCTACCCATAGAAACAAACCCCGTGGTGATCGGGCCGGTAGTTCCAGAGAAATTCACTCCCACACCCCAAATTCAACGTTAAATTCCCAGCTCGTAAGTTAAGTTGTCCAGCAAAATCGTCTGATTTTTCAACCAAATCGCTATTTATATCCAAATGAAACGCCCAGTCCCAACATAACTTTCAATTAAGAAAATATATGTTAAATACATTGTACTGATTGGGTAGGATCGATTCAAGTCACGATTATTTGTATTTTATTTTGGTTTTAAAACAAAATACCTCACAAAATTAGACAGCAGAACAAAACTTCTTTCTGCGGAGTTGAGATTTTCTGGTCTTCCAAAATCCCAGAGAAAAGACGCGTCTGATTGGTTGGATGAAAGCGAAAGTAACTATAATTTAGCATCACAGGATGTTGCCAACAAAGTTCAAGGTCTAAACAATGGCGACTCAAAACTTCAGGCCGAACAAAAAGCAACAAGAGGCTTTGGACATTGTAAGGTGTGGACATCACCTATACATTGGTGGTTATGCAGGCACCGGTAAGACCTCCCTGGTGGAGAAGATTGTCCACGTCATGGAAGAAACGAAGAGGAATGTGGCGTTGACGTCGACAACAGGTAAGTGAATAGGTGAAATACTGAAATCAAATTGGGAATGGGATGAGACGGGTATGGACAAAACCTTCGATTGTCAAAACGTCTGATTTCTGGACGAAACCCCCCCAAACGTACGGTGCGATTGGGCAAAACGTCCGGTAGTTTTGAACAAAGTGTCCGGTGGTTTTGGACAGAACTTTTTTTCGGTTTCAGTGAAACCTGCATGTGGTTAGATAGGAGGAGTGGGGTGGGGTGGGGGGGGGGGGGGGGGTGGAGGTTCCACTGCAGGATGAGGTGTTCAATGGTTGATTATATGTAGTGGTATTATCAAAGGCAGGAACCGGGAAGTGAGTGTTACTGATAGGATACATTTCATAACTTATAAAGAACCATCAGGGGCGGCGCTATGGGGGGGGGGGGGGGATGCCACCTAAAACATATAATTTTCCCCCTCCCATCACACACATTTTTGATGTCCAAAAGGCGTGGAGATTTACCCCAAATGCCCCAAAATACTTCATTTGAAAGCACAATTCAATTTATTTATTTATTTATTTATTGGTGTTTATGGTAACCTATTTATGCACAATGGCTATCATGACCGCAACATGGAAATAAAGTCAAGTTTTGTCAATCGTTTATATGCATGCTGTCCATTTTAGAGGACTTCCACCCAATCATTGGTGAGTGGGTCCTATTTTACCAGTAAAACAGAATTTGGTGACCAGAGTGAAGAAGCACTGCTTCACTTCCCGGGCTTCTGAAGGGGGGCACAATTCAATTTTTTTTTTATCTGGGAGAAGCCTGCCTTCCCTCAGAGGGAGGAATGGGAGGCTTCTCATTCTAGATAGAAAACAATTGAATCTCCCCTGAATGGTACCTCAACCCCAACAAACCTCCTAGGATTGCTCAGCTCTTAAGAATGTAATGATTGATATGATAATTTACAGATTTGTCCCCTTTCATGGGAGCATGTCCCCTATTTGCTCCAACCCCCCCCCCCCCCCCCCACCCCCCCCCCCCCCCCAGAAGATTTTCTGGCACTGCCACTGACCATCAGGGACACCAGAGCAGGGGGAGGGGTGTGTATGTAAAGCAGTGGTCCCCTTGCTGTATACTAGTATGGTGGGGTGGAGGAGCATGGCATATTTTGGTTGGAGAAGGATCCAGAGAGGCAAGGGTTTTGAGAAATTGGTCTGTGCAAAACATTATTGTGGCCAGTCCTTGAAAATTCTCATGTTGGATTTTCAATGAAAATGGATTATGTACTCCGGACTGAACTGGAATGTTTTTATGGATCAACTGTTATGCATCTTTCTGGGATTTGTAGTTTCTAGGAGTGGATCAAATTAATTAAGTTTCTTGGAGTAAGTTTGGAATTTTTTAAAATGTAAGTACTGGTACCGGTACACATTTTGTATTCCAAAATTATGAATAATCAAATATATAAAGATATAGAAATTATATTTATTTATTTATTGGTGTTTAATGTTACTTCCAGCATCTATGGCTATAGCATGACAACAACAACTATAATTAGTATAAAGTCAAGTTTAGCCAATCGTTTATACATGTACTGCTGCCCACTTTAGGGAACTTCCACCCTACATGTAGGCATTGATTACCAGGTCCTATTGTACCAGTTAAGACAGAACTTGTTTACCACAGTGAACTAGCACTGTTCTACTTCCCAGGGTTCCCATGGTGAAAAATTATAAATAAAAAAATAAATAATTAAACTAACATTGAAAAGTTGGGGCAAGCTGTCTCAATCAAAATTGGTCTGACTTGTCTCAAGTCAATTGGGGAACTTTTCTCGGGTGGGGTTGTTTCTGGGACAACTTGTCCATAGACTGAACAAATACATTGACTTGCTGACACTCACTTCCAACATCCATTCAATTTGCAGGGACTCCCAATCAAATATAAAACACAATTTATGTACATGTACATGCACATTTTATGTGTGCACTTCCAAAGAATGTTTACTGTCCGATCAAATGCTTATTTCTTCTGGTCTCATACCATTGAATTTGAATCAATGATTGTTCTTGCTGGAATGAAGTCAATGTTGGACAAGCTTTAGGCAGAACAAAAATTTGTTTGAATGGGGCGGTGGTGGTAATCTGAGCAATCTCTTTGTTTTTGAGAGTGCTACCCCGGCCACAGGTAATAACATCCAGTCTGTGGACACTCCGACAGTGGATCAATGTTAAATCATGATGGGGTAGATTTGTCATCCATCGATTATTTATAATTATTTATAATGTATGAGAACAAAAAACAAATTATCATTCACAATGTTTGTGGAACATCAGGTTGCACCACAGGGGGCTGGAAAAGTAAATAGGCCCTATATATATATATATATACCCTAAATTTTTATATATATATAGGGCCTATTTACGTTTCCAGCCCCCTGTGGGTTGCACCTGGTGGTCCTGGAGTAAAAAATGTTGTGCTTTTTGAAAAATTGTTAATATCTGTCAAGTGGAAAATCTACTCTGCTGGGATTTTGTAGCAATCCACCTGCCATGTACTGTATGTGGGGGAGGGGGGCATTATGAATTGAACCCTTTATCTAGTGCGATAGAAAATTTTGTTTGTAAATGTTTTTCCGAAAATAAAACCACATCATACAAGTACATGGTATGACCAACCTCACTAGGACAAGGTCATTCAAATGAACGGGTTATTCTCACTTGTCCGGCAAGAAAGATTTTATGAAGGTGCGAGATATGGCTACAGTCTGTTTCAGACTAATTAACAATCTATTAGTATTCGTCACTGAAGTTGCTGGCAAATGTTTTTTAGTGTTAACGCTCACCACACCGTCAAATTTTTAACATCTTATTTCTTTTTACTAACATAAACATATCATTGATCAATTAAATAAAAATAAAACAGTATGATTACTAATTAGTAACAGTTTTTGCTTGTTGCTGACAAATATAATTATTATTTATTGGGATTTTACGACACTTCAATAGCCAGGGTCACATCGTGTCGATCGGATTTACGGGTGGAGGAAGCCGGAGTAACTGGCGAGAACCAGCGAGCAGCTGCGAGTATCTGCTGGGCTCTTCAACTTACTAACCCAGCGGTTACAACGCAGTGGGGATTAGTGCCTTTCCCGAGGTGGAATTCGATGCGCAATAGGACAAACAGAGGGGGTGGTCTTTTCTATCTCAAATGAGATATAGTTATGAGTGGGGATGAAGGTGGGGGGGATTTTTTATTTATTATTATAATGATTAAATGTTGCTATTTTAATCATTATAACGTCTGCATAATGATGAAACATACCCAGATGTTGTGCAGAATGCTGTGCGAAGCAATTTGCCGATCACAACAGTTAAGGGGGGGGGGGGGATGGGTGGGGGCATGGCACATTTCCCACAACCCCCTCCCACAATGCCTTCTCTTATGAGATGAGAACTGCGACAAATCAGCGGCTGGACAAAGAGTTATTACCCTCGGCATCTTGCGCGTTGATGATACTGCGGAAGGTAATATAGGACTATATTAGACTATTTGGACTCTGTGTCACATTCAACAGGGTATTAGTGAATTTTTATGTAACAGGTAATATTATATAATTTTAGTAAGAAGTATATAATATATTACAGCCCGACTATTAAATCAGTTATTTCATGAAATGACTAAATTATTCATCATTTCGTAAAATTACTATAAAGATCAGTAAATTTTATGAAATAAATAAATAATTTAGTCATTTGTCGGAAATGACAGACATCAAATCGGCTTATTTTAGGAAGGAATAACTTGAACAGAGTTAATTTCTCGTCCATTCTACAAATTAGTAAACTTCAAAACCGCTCCTCAATCAGAAACAGACTTCAGTCAAAAAATGTTTGATCTGAGGGATTATCACACTTCTCTCCTGAACAATAGCTGCCGGACAAGTGAGTAGACCCCAAATGAAGAATACTTTATTGTATCATATATATATATGACCCCATCTTTGGAATCATTTCATTTCAATCATGGAGTCAGAATACACGCGACATTGGTTTATTGAAAAAAAAAAATTGAGAAAAGTAATTTTGTTTAACCCTTTACCTAACGTAAGTAGCAGGTAACACTTGTCTACAATTTTCTTGTATACAGTAGAGCCCACTTAATTGTATATCTCTTAATTGAACAATCCTGTTAATTGAATAAAAATTCCAAACACCAAACCATTTACCATACCTTCAATACAAATTTTACCTGTTAATTGTATATAGGTTGTAGAGTAAATTCCTGTTAATTGAATACAAAATGTTGCAATCTGTCGGAAAATTACACTGACGACCAACAAATTCCCCACATTGATACACATTTTTTGTCTCTATACAGTCAGTTTTGATATTTGTTCTATTTTATCTTGTTTGACAGAGCTCAATGAGCTCTGTCAAACATGATATAATAGAATGAATACTCAATTTATCATTAGAAGATAGGAATATCATATGTCCAAATTCCCGTTACTTGTATACTCCTGTTAAATGAATATTTTTTTCTGGCAAAGCAGCTGTTCAATTAACAGGGTTCTCTGCATTAGCATTTCCATTTTTTGCATCCAAAACATAGCTTATGACCCCTCATTGGAATGAGCACGACACATTCATTCCAGTGAGGTTGTCATAAGCTATGTTTTGGAAGCAAAATATACAAAAAATAACATTTGAATGGTGATTATCATGTATTGCACTGCCTGGTTTGTGACGTTACATAAGGTAAAGGGCTAACAACTAACAGGTATATTTATCTTTTATCTTCAGGAATATCAAGTACAGCCTATGGCTTCTGCCGAAATGCGATGACTATTCATAAGTGGTGTGGGCTGGGAAATGGCAGGATTCATGGGGATGCCTTGAGGAAAGTTGTCATGGAAGATGAGAGATATGCACCAGTGCTTGAAAGAGTAAACAATTGTGATTTGCTAGTAATTGATGAAGTGTCGATGCTGAGCAAGCAGACTTTTGAAAGTGTAGAGAAAATTTGTTCACTGCATGACCCTTCCAGATATTTTGGAGGGATACAAGTGCTTCTCATTGGTGATATGGCACAACTTCCACCTATAGCTAAACCTCGATATGGGGATTTAGGAAACTACTGTTTCGAGAGTGACCTATGGAAGGATGTGTTTTCACACTGCATTTTCCTAAATGAATGTGTGCGACAGAGTGAGGAAACCTTTGTGAAGTGTATCAGAGAAGCAGAACTTGGATTACTATCCAAGACATCAGTAGAGTTTATCTATGCATTGTCTCGCCCAATACCACATTCTAGAGATAAAATCTACTTGTTTGCCACCAAGCACCAGGCACAACTTTTCAACAGAGATGCAATACTTGCACATCATGGAGAACTGTATGAATTTAATTCGATTGATGAAGGAACCAGGAAAACTCTCGAAGAGACAGATGCCCCTCCAACTATCTGGTTAAAAAAAGGATGTCGTGTGATGCTTACTCGGAATATATCTTCCAAGTTGTGCAATGGGATGCTGGGGACAGTTCAGGAAATTCATTTGGATATGGTCACAGCGAGACTTCCTAAGGACAATAGCAGTAAGCAAGAAAATGTCACATCGAAAACAAATACAAGTGTCATCAAAGTCTCAGTAGAACTTTTCAAACAACGTTGCAGCTCCATCATTTTCTCATCTGCATACTTTGTGAGGTGAACCACAGGGGGCTGGAAACGTAAATAGACCCCATATATATATATATATATATATATATATATATATATATATATATATATATATATATACCCTTACAGTTTGCTAGGCGATGGGTGCCATAGAGATCCACTCTCATCAAGGAAGAGGTTCAAATCCCCGTCGGTGCAACCTATTTCATTAAAAAATTTAACAGAATTGCCGAGTTCTGTATTTCATATCTCTAGCAGGAAATCTGAAAAAGAGATGAATTCTCACTGATTTCCCTCGCATTGTATGGTATAAATTACTGTAAAACAATTAATTCTGGGGGATACCGAGTGGTTTCGTGTGGACTGCGACAGCTCCATGGATACTCGACATACTGGCCTTCCTTTTTTGGGGAAGTTTCAGTAGTCGAGAGGTGTACGGCGCTGGGACAGTTTGCTAGGCGATGGGTGCCGTAGAGATCCACTCTCATCGAGGAAGAGGTTCGAATCCCTGTCGGTGCAACCTATATATGTATATATGTATAGGGCCTATTTACGTTTCCAGCCCCCTGTGGGGTGAACAACATCTTGCCTTGACTGGCACTATCTAGTATGAGTCTTCCAATCATCAAATTCATTTAATCCTTTACCTAAACTACAGTACCAGCTGAATTAAGTTGTTGGATAACCACAACAAAATTTGTCTCGCATTTTTCCTTTGTTGATAATTCCAACACTTGTCATCATTTCTTGCTCTCAGGTAGAGCTTCCCAAGAAATGATATCAAGTGTTGGAATTATCAACAAAGGGAAATTAAAATCAATATTTTCTTGTGCTTATTCTACAACTTTTTTCAGCTGGCACTGTAGGTAGCAGTGCCAGTGAAACATTTGCAAAAAAAAATTCTTGCATAACTAAACATTTTCATATTTTGCTTAAAAAAATGTAGCTTATGAAGCTTCATTGGAATGAGCTCAGTGAGCTCGTTCCAATGAAGGGTCACAAGTTTATGTTTTTGAAGCAAAAATTGAAAAAAATTACAAAATTTTATCAATGGTTTTTGTGTTTGGCGCTGGCTGGATTGGTTCATTCTCGGAATGCCGACATGCTGTAATCTAAAAAAAAAAATTTGTTCTCGCTATGCCGACACAGGTCGCTCTTAATTGGTTATAGTTTGTTTCATGTAACTGCTCCCACTGGCACAACAAAATTCACACCATTTTCAGTTTGTCGGCTAAGTAAAATGAGTGCATTTTAATTTAAGAAATCGACTTGCCTGAAATTATACCAAAGCGAACTCTGGGGATAGTTTATTATTGCATCATTCATCATTCATTTTAGACATGCAATTTGGAGAAATGCTCAAAAATATGGACTGCAAAGTGAGTTTGGAAATGATGATAATGTTACAAAAAATTTTCGTCGTGCATCAGCACTGCCTCTCACGAGAATGAGTGATATAGACGATGTTTGGGTAAATGCTCTAGAAGAGACTGGATTGGAATACCCTAAAATTCTTGGGTTTGCAGATTATGTAACTGAGCAGTGGGTACAAGGTGTCGGCCGGGCCATGTGTAATCACTATGACAACGAAGGCTCGAGAACTAACAATCATTTTGAGGGTGGCCACTGCCACCCCAATATCTACACTAGAGACGGCGGAAGCGCCAAAAAAGTGGGGGGCACAATTTTTTCTGGGTAACAGCAGGGTTATACAATGAAAAATAAATTTTTAGGGGCTCAATGTGAAGGACGGGCGTGGTGCATGGGTTGGAGGGGTACTTTTTCACCAAGTATATCATGAATACGGAACGAAATTAAGTGCAACTCTGGAAAGGGAATATATGCACACATTTTACCATAGTCCAAACTTGGACCCAAATTCTATAATATAATTTTTGGGTTTGGTACGTCCTTTGGACGTACCAAACCCAAAAATTATATTACGGAATTTGGGTCCAAGTTTGGACTAGTTTTACTATTACTATAGTCTGTTATGACTAGTTGTGAACTTGCGATGTGTAATGTCTCAATATATAAAATGGACAGCGACGCCGACACTATTGTGTTACTAATTTTGTTAGAACCATTACTATCTCCCACAGTCAATGTGGCCATAGGAGCTGTGTACGTTATGTCAGAATACGTCCTGTTGATTTTTTTCGGCTTGATTATTAAGTGTTAAAAAGCAATTTGTCTTCCAAATTCTGTGTTATGATCTAAAATTGAATTTTGGATCATAACATGATTTGGAAGAAACATTGCTTTTTTACACTTAATAATCAAGTGAAAAAAATGTACGTAAACTAATGCCAAAATGTAGAAAGAAGATACCACATTGTCTACTGTGAGACACAACAAAACAGTTTGCTGGGTCGGTGAAATTTGTTTCACATGACTGTTAAGGCCTTCAAATGTTTTGGTAGTTTTTCCGGTAGTTGGGTGGAAAATTCTACCATGGGTGATACATTTCTAATCCACCTGTGGTGTACTGTATACAAAATTATGGAAGAGGTTGGTTTCATTCACCATTTGATTAATAAGAGGGATCTGGTGAATGTTTACATCATGTTGAGACTACCAGTACATGTGCACGTTTGATGAATGTCACTTTTAACTGCTGAGTTGATTTGAATATGAAAACACAACAGGTGATGTACATGTATAATCATTTCAGTGTAGAGTGAGTAGGCCATGATGGCTTTTGTTTTATTAGCCATTGACTAACGGGAATGGTGCAAGATCACTAGCACTCCATAGCATTCGTAAAATAATTCCTGAGAGTGTGCGGATAAATCACATCCCTGCATTACCTGTGGGGAAATAAAATAAAGAATTCAATTTTTACCTTCAGGACACAACTCGAGGTGATACTTCAAATATTTCTTTCTAAATAACTAAAAATTGAATTTTTTGCTTCAAGAACCTATGTTATGACCCCTCATTGGAATGAGCTTGTCAAACTTGTTTCCAATCAGGGGTCATAAACTATGTTTCGAAACAAAAGTAGAAAAAAAACTGAATAACGATTTTTGCCACTATCAGGTGAAGGATTAATAGAAAATTAACTCCACTGAGCTACATGTATTCACATTTAACTGGTAGAGTGGGGTTAAATTATTTTTCAAAGGTGATATATATTTAAATATGAGTATTTTGTTTTTTCAAAGATGTTACGTAACCAGCATGAGCCATAGTTTTGGAAGATTTTATTCATACATTTATAATTGTTTTGTCACAATTTATTGGAGAGTACCTGTTGGCATTCTCCAATAAATTGTAACAAAACAAGTTTATATAAACTGAGCAAACCAAAAGCAATTGCATACACTGTAAAGCTCCAAAAGTGGCTTTCAGCACTTTCAGTGGAGTCATGATAGTGCCTTCCAGCACTCAACCAGTTCAAAAAATCACACTTCCAGATTTTTCACATTCGAAAATTGAACACCATCAGAATGATTTTTCATACTCCTGAATTTTATTCACAGCAGCCACTGAGTAGCACCCACACTGTGCCATCTCCTTTCTGCAAAAAAACTGATATTTGGCCTACAAGGACTAGATGTTTTAATTCAGAATAATTGTGTTGAGAAATGTTCACTTTAGTAACAAACAAAAAATAATAGGCTGTGAATGTGTCATAATAAAACAAAATTGAATTTCAAATCACAATTTACTTTTGTCTACCCCCTTTGAACCCCCATGGGAACCCTGGGAAGTGAGACAGTGCTTGTTTACTATGGTAAACAAGTTCTGCTTTACTGGTAAAATAGGACCCAGTCACCAATGCTTGGGGTGGAAGTCCTCTAAAATGGGCAGCATGTGGTTTAACCGATTGACTAAACTTGACTTTAGCTCCATTATGTGTCACGATTAGCCATTGTGCATAAAAATATGTGACGTTAAACACCAATAAATAAATAAATAACCCCTTTTGAAACATGACCTTCACCTTGGATGATTTTCAGTATAATGAGCCGGAGGCGGCTGAAGCTCCACTCACCAGATATTGTAGATTATTAACCATTCACCTAACACTAATAGGAAGACAAAACCTTGAATTATTTCTCCCCACATTACTGAAAATTTCAAACCTTTGTTTTGGAAGCAAAAACTGAAAAAATATATTATTTATTTATTTATTTATATTTATTGGGGTTTTACGACACTTTCAACAGCCAGGGTCATATCGTGTCAAGCAGATTTACGGGTGGAGGAAGCCGGAGTACCCGGAGCGAACCACTGAGCAGCGGCGAACATCTGGTAGACTCTCCAACGTACTAACCCGTGAAGGGTTAGCATTGGTTGAAGGCATGTGCACCATCGCCGTGCAGTACGCCATAGTACACGGCTCCACCGTGCCCCCAAGAAGGCAATGGGGATGAAGTGTCTTGCCCAAGGACACAACGCAGTTGCCACAGGTGGGATTCGAACCAAGGACCTCTCGGTTTGCAGCCTGCACCTCTACCAACTGAGCCACTGCGCTTATATAATTTGAATGGCAATTTTTGTGTATAGCACTGACCTGATTTTTACTGTGATGTTAGGTAAAGTGTTAACTATGTGTTCGCAATAACAGCAGCTGTCTTCTATCAAAGTTCTGAATAATGAGACAATAATGAATAATGAGACAGTTCTTATATAGGAAGACCCCCTAGTTTTGCTTTCAAAATGGGAGCCTTGACACCCCCCCCCCCCCCCCCCCCCCCCACCTCTCCTTTAATGGGCAATCTCTTTGCTGTTTACCTTTATGAGAAGTTTTGTGAAAATGTGATCAGCTGTTTCAAAGGTATGGCACAGACACAGTCTGAGATGGACTGATGAATGGACGGTTGGATAATCCATCCAGTTTTAATATGCCACACCAAAAGAAGTCTTAAAAAATAGAGGGATATTTGGACATAAAGTTCCAATCACTGTATATTTTGTTGTTAACCCTTCTACCAACGTTACGGCAACGTAACAGTCAAAATCTTTTTTTATATTTCCATATTTTGCTTCAAAAACACAGCTTATCACCCCTCATTGGAACAAGCTTGTGAAGCTCATTCCAATGAGGGGTGATAAGCTATGTTTTTTAAGCCAAAAATGAAAAAAATTAGTTATACGATTTTTTTTTTGTCTAGGCCAAGCAACTGCTTTTCAGGTTGGGTTAAGGTTAACCCAATGTAACGGCTCAAACCAGCTGGCACTACATGTATCTCCATTCAAATTTTCTTATGTTTTCAAGTTTTGAAATATAGCTTATGACCCCTCATTGGAATGAGCTTGTATCCATTGAGGGGTCATAACCATGTTTTTGAGACAAAAAAATGAAATTTTTGTTATTCAAGAATTTTTTGGTAAGTGTCGTGGGTGGGCTATCTTCACTGGGTAAAGATTAATGTTTTTAGTAATCACACAAGAACTTGGAATTATATCCCCCCCACCCCACACCCAGGGGCGGATCCAGGACTTGAAATTAGGGGGGGGGGCATACTAACGCACAGGGCTGACCATGGTAATAATTCACAAGGGGATCGTTGCCTAATCCACCAGAAATTGCTAATTCTGGAAAAAATGGGGGGGGGGGGGGCATACGCTGGTTCTGACGCCCCACCCCCCCACCCCACCACCCACTGGATCTGCCCTTGCCACCCTCAGTGAATATACACTACAGGTATCGAAGATTTCGACGTCTGTGGTGCATATTCCCCATGAGGCTGAGTCAGTGCAGGAGTGTTCTGGGATTCATTTGGATATAAATAGCGATTTGGTTGAAAAATCAGACGATTTTGCTGGACAACTTAACTTACGAGCTGGGAATTTAACGTTGAATTTGGGGTGTGGGAGTGAATTTCTCTGGAACTACCGGCCCGATCACCACGGGGTTTGTTTCTATGGGTAGAGTGGCCCCTGGTTGACAAATAGAACTTGACATGACTGAATTAAAATATGCTATCACGGAGTAACACTTCCTTGTTTGGACCCACCACTGACCACAAGCCTGTAGAAGCTGTGTCCCTTTCTTTTTTTTTAGGGTATATATATATATAGGGCCTATTTACGTTTCCAGCCCCCTGTGGCCTTAGGCACCCCTTTTTCTGAAATGAGGCTAAGAGTCGTATGTGCGAGTCACTCGAACGAGCAATTGCTCGATAGCACATTTTCTCGATGGGCTTCTAGTCGTTCGAGCAATAGTTTATCAATAACTGCTCGATAGCTTATTGGCTTTGGGAATGATATAGACTTTTGTTATACAGAAGGGAGGTAACTCTGCATACAGATTAAGGACAATCAAGCAATCTGATTGGTAGTTAGCGCCAGTAAAGTAAACTAATTGGGTGATCCAGATAAATGAAACAACAAGACCACTCGGGATAGGGTCTGAACTAACAAGAACAGACCAGAACAGCTAAATATAGCAATAATAAGCAAAACTGTTTCATCTGATAGTCTCTACTGGAATATACTCAAGGACAAAGAAACATGGTCAGGTAGACGAAAACTATTACATAGATAGATAGAAGCAGAGAATTCTAAAAGAATTCGAAATGGTACAATTTGTCGGGTTGTTTGAGGTCATTCTACGAAACGGGAAATTACACTTGTTCAATCGAACACACTTTCTAAACATACCCCTGTCTTGTTGTAGGGCTTTGGGTAAAAAGCAACCACGTGCTACCATAGCACGGCCTCCAGTATTCAAAATGGAATGGACGACGGAACACGTATCACCCTAACAACACGCGCTACGCATGCACACTAACACCACAAATCACTATGGGGATGACGTCACAACATGACCGCTCAAGTGGGCTACCATGACAACACAACATGGTGCCAGCAGGTCACGTGACATGACGTCACATGAGATCATCCAAATGAGATCATCCAAATATGATCTGAAAAGCCCGAGACATACCACTGTCATCGTTCGACACTTCCTCTCATTTTGGAAAATAGATAGAGGCGTTTTCATTGTTGTACACCACATGACAATGCATGATGGAATACAGTATGTTGTCAAGGTAAAGCACGGCATGATGTCACCACCATAGTTAAAGGTGCAAGTGCTCTTGATTGGTGACGTCATTAGTCACATGATAAGCGACGTCATTCATGTGTTATTACTTGTGTCAAACATGTGTTGGTATGGTCTTCAGCACAGAAGGGCGAATGGTGGCAATAATAGAAGCCATAAGTAGCGGAAGGCTATAGTGTTAGGTGAACCCGGTGAACACTGTGAAGGCCGACCATAAGACAGGTATTTGGGGTCATGGAAGAAGTAAACCGTAGGACTATTAGTAGACAGTGAGACTGATATCTTGTAGTGACACGGTACAGTTGTACTAGAAACAAAGAGAATGCTGCTTACAGAACTGCAGAATTCTGAAACGATCTTGTTTTCCGAGATGAGTCGAAGCGTTCAACCAGGAGTCACACTTTCGAGCAACTGCTTAAAGATATTCGCTCGACAAGAGTCTTCCGAGCATAGCCTGCTGCTCTTACGAATCAATCTTCAACTCAACCGACTAGTAAGGAGCCCCACTTACCTCCAATGGGAGATAACTATGCATTGGAGTTGGTGGATTAAGGTGAATGGAGCAACCCGATTGGGTAAACTGACGTCTGCTTGGAAATATGGGTCAGAACAAGGCCAGAAACAGCTAGAATCAACTGAATCTTACGGTTTCACATATCAGGGCTGGAAAAGATGGATAACGAGGATTTGAGCCAGATAAAGAGGTATTTGTCGGCCAGGTGCACAAATGAGATTTACTCTAAATTAATTCGAGGACACACACTCACACTGTATGGTACCCACAAGAGTGGAGTTAAAGTACAACTGGGTAAAATTACGTGTTGGTAATCTTTGGTAACCCTTGGCTTCTTTCTGGTAATTAGATATACTCCAAAAAACACTCCACCAACAGTACACACCCCTCGTTGAGGCTGTTGGCCTCACGGAGTCAAATAAACCACGTCATACAGAGAAACTCAGAAGGCGTCCTTCAGTAATCAAACCTCGCCACCTAGCATGCGCCACCCTAACAACATGCACTCTGCATGTACACTGACACCACGTATCACCATGGTACTGATGCCGCAGCATGGCCGCTCTCGTGGGCTATTATGGCATTATATTTGACATCTGCACCTCGATATGGCATTATTTGCGGAGCCATCCACGGCTGCATCCACACGTGGGTCGAAAGTTTGTACTCCGACGTCTTTTCTGACGGGCGTGGTGCAAATGTTAGTAGTTGAGCTACTCCTTTCAGGCGATCAATCATCGATACGAATACTACTGCAGCAATGTAGAGGTAGATGTGATAAATATACAGGAAGTTTATCTATTTATTTTTTTATTTATTGTTGTTAAGGGTCACATACTTATGCACAATGGCTAATCATGACCGTGACAGTTTTACGGGTGGAGGAAGCCGGAGTACCCGGAGAGAACCACCGAGTAACGACGAGCAGCTGCCAGCTTCCCAACATCGTAACTCCGCACTGCAGCACAGGCAGGGTTAGATTGGTTGAAGACATGCGTACCATCGATGTGCAGTACGCCTTAGCACACGGCGTCATCGTGCCGCGACGCGGGCAATGGAGATGAAGTGTCTTGCCCAAGGACACAACGCGGTTGCCGCAGGTGGGATTCGAACCGAGGACCTCACGGCTTGCAGCCTGCACCTCTACCTACTGAGCCACCGCGCTCCCCTTTTATGAAGGTAACTTATTTTCTAATTATTGTTACCAGAACACAAGCTGAAATCTTTCAAAAGATCCAGACTTTGGAATTATAAAACTGACATTAATATGCTTGAAATCGTCGTAAACCTGACGAAATGCTGATGCCGATTTGAATTTTGACAGAGTGTTTTTCAATGTTGGTAACATTTATTCCGCAAATTCAGCGACAATGGATGCTTCGGTGTGGAACAGTTATTGTGTCAGCTAGAACCGGCTGCAAAGTTTTGTCCACATAATGTGAGACATCCATTGCATTGTCACCATATTTGCAAAATCAGTGCAGCATTATGCAGGCTGTTAAATCTCTGAATCCACCACTTGTTGAGCTATCAAATAACTTCTTGCAGGAATCTAAAGTTGTCAGCTTTAAACATCAAACCACTACGGGGTTCAGTGCCGATACCATCACTCCAGGCCATTTTTGGAAGTGTACTTTCCAAATAAGTAGCCCACACACTGCAAAAAATATGGGTTCTCTTTAGAACCAAAACTGGTTCTAATCTTGTCCCAGTTCTTGGCCAGTTCTGTTTACACAGTATTTATTTCAAATCAAATAAATTTACCAATATTAGCATTCAATTTTAACAGAATATTACATGAATTGAAGTAGATTCAGCAGTAAACTTGGAGCTTATTCAACGCAGTCGCCAAACATTTTGAAACAACGGAGATATGCACAGTTGGCATATCGAACCAGTTTTGGTTCTGTATTGGACCAAAACTTGTTCGATATGCCAACTGTTCAAATCTCCTTTGCTTAATAATGATTTGAGACATCCTCGTATAAGTTCTAAACTTACGACTGAAACTCCCTCAATTTATGTTTAATTCTGTTAATATTTAATGTTAATCCTTATAAATTTATTTGATTTGAAATAAATACTATTTAAATAGAACTGGTTCCATCTCAGGGACAAGATTAGAACCAGTTTTAGTTCTAATGAGAACCTATATTTTTTGCAGTGCAGTTCCTGACATCCGTCTTTCAATTCGGTGTGTATGTTTTTGATAGACATTGAATTGTCTCCCCTGACCTGGCTTCTCTCAGAAGCAGAACAGACGTTTTGAGACCTCCTCGGTTGAATTTGTTGCTTTGGTGAAGTGAACATACTCACTAACGATATGTCTTAAGTAATGGCTTTAACATTATTAAAAACGTCATCAAATCCAAACTCAATCGATAAAAGCGTTGATGGTTGAATGATTGTACCCATGCAGGAAAGGTCCAAAGCTTGAGAAGTCCAACATTTAGCCACTTCGTCGATCTCCCTTGTAGGATTTGTCTTTTTGTGCTGGGTTCTGCTTTTCCTCCTCTTATCTAGCAGAGATAATTTCAGCTTTTCAAATTCTTTATTTTCTGAAGGAGAGGTGCCATCAAGCTGGATAGTTTTCAAGCAATTCTCTTAACCCTTTACCTAACATGAAAAGCAGACGACACATGCAAAAAAAAATCTTGAATAACTAATTTTTTCATTTTTTGTCTCAAAAACATAGGTTATAACCCCTCGTTGGAACGAGCTCGACGAGCTCGTTCCAACGAGGGGGTCATAACCTATGTTTTTGAGACAAAAAATTAAAATATTTTGAAAATTAATATGCGATTTTTGAGAATAGCGCTGGCCGGTTTTGGCCGTTACGTTGGGTAAAGGGTTAAAAGTCTTCAGATGAATCGAACCTTTTACCTTTTCTTAAATTTTGACATTTAGTTTTTCTCCTCTCTGTTGCTTTGTGGGTCTTCGCTTTATTTTAGATGAGCTCTGTTTGTTCCCTATGTCCAGTGCGGTTGGATTATACACATCACCTGGTGGTATAGCAGCTAACACGCGAACAAAAAATGCATCATCAGAAGGCTCGACCGTGATTCGTTGGGATTTTCTATTTTCGTGTCGAGATCGCTGATCTGTGGTATGGGGGTTAAATTGTTTTTCGCTCCCACCTCCCTGTTTTTGTTGACTCTTTCTCGACATTTGTCTTGGCTTTTTAATTATTGGCAGCAGGAGATTCTTAGTTGATGGATCTGCCAGACCTGCCCCTGTCTTTGCTTAATAAAACATTGTCGTTATTGCTGTTGTTGACAGTGTTGTTTTCAGTCTTGTTGCAGCTTGCTTGTTTATTTTTTAAACAAATCAAACACTGTTTGCAACATTTTCTGTAAGGTATTAAGCTTCTCCAAAATGTTTTGCTTGAAAATCTTCTTTCTCACAATGAGACCTGATGGAATGATCTGGCTGCTCGAGTGTTTGAGTTTGAGCTGTTCGATGTGTGGCATTGACTTGGCCACTCTCCCAAGATCTCTCACGCAGATCAGTATAACTTGCGTGAGTAAGTTTCTTCTCTGATATTACATCCATCACACCAGTCAGTTCCGCGAAGTCACCTGGTGTCAAGTAACCATGGGGTCTTCTGAAATTTACCAGTTTCTGGGCCTGATGCTGGTCAATAAATTCCAGTTTTTGTAACTGCTCGGCAGTGGCAGTTTGAACGTTAAGGCGTACCATGATAAAATATTTGTAGTTATTATTACAACACGAAAACGTTTGAAGAAATGATGGCAAAAATTACGAACGAGAAGCTGGGACCCCTCTGTTCAGCTTTGCACAGTCATCATTTATTCAAATAAAAGACTTCACGAAAAATTTGTCGTGAATTCATCTCACGAAATGCAGCGTGAGTGAATAAAATAAGAACGGAAGAATACACATTCCTCGCTTCCTTCTTTTTACGGCGACTCCAGAGTGATAAATTTGGTTGATAATTTACCAATGATCCATTAAAGTAACAGCAACACTGCGTTCAAATTAAAGAAATACCAATATGTTGGAATCTAAATTGACACGTCCAGTCCATACGAAGTAACTTTAATGAATGTCAAAAATGGAGTTAATCTCACACAAGAGCATATCACGGGAGATAATCAAGACACAGAAAGTGTTCACCTCGAGAAATACCCACCTCCAGCAGTCGTTCTTACTCTTTTACTCCATCTCAGTTCAAGTCATGAACACGTTCATGATTTGAACCGAGAAGGGTAACATCGACTGTTATATAAGTGGGTCGTGAGTATATATTCACAGAATAATCACTGGCCTTGGCAAATACGATTTTAAAGGCAGTATGAACTTTGAAATTGAAGAACTTTGAAATTCAATCTCTTCCCATTGTTATCATATTTTCAAATGTTTCGCGTGGTGACGTCAGGCGATAACAAATGCCACTGGAGCCGCAAACATACAACAAATTAAGCGAGCTCTCGTCCAATCAGAGGGCAAGGATTTTAGTCTTATTTCAGCATAAGAAAATTCGTGGGTCTCAGAAGAAATATTATGAATCAGCTAAAGCACCATGATGTTTATATCTGCATTATTCAATCCTGCGTGGTTAAATATTTCACTAAAACAGTGTGTGTGTGTTGCAATACATCACTATGCTATCAATGGAGAAATAACGATGTATTAAAA
The DNA here is from genome assembly GCA_031216915.1 of Pictodentalium vernedei. Taxonomy (NCBI): domain Eukaryota; kingdom Metazoa; phylum Mollusca; class Scaphopoda; order Dentaliida; family Dentaliidae; genus Pictodentalium; species Pictodentalium vernedei. The sequence goes on from CM062293.1 coordinate 508,452,858, forward strand.
AATTGATTGATTGATTTCATTCAGTAGTACAACAAGTATACGGTTAATAACAAAAATATACATATAGGTAGCATACTTCAGAACTACAGTTATCAACAAAAATATACATATAGGTAGCATACTTCAGAACTACATGACTGTACCACTGGGAGATGGCGTAGCCACTAGTGGCTGTCTTCCCGCTATTCTCGTTTAAAAAAAAGAAGAAAAAAGGGAGAAAAAAGCAGAGAAATGAAGAGAAGAGAAAAATGAAAGAAGAGAAATTCATACGAGAAGCAGACGTGACAATCGAGACAATCCTGACAACAGCGTGTTTAGTAATAAGTGGGAATTTTATAGCCATACTGAATATGACATATTAGACTAGTTCTTTCCGTTATGGGATAGATCTATTCTATGTTTTCTAGCATGTCATCCCCCGAGTTCCAGTGTGTTCCATGTGTCAGCAGGCATAAAGAGCGCATTGGACCCCAGGGGACAACAAGATGATGATTGAGTTGAAGAGGGTGGTAGCGATGAGATGAGATAAACTTTATCCAGCATATCATTCGAATATATAGTTGTTTTTGTTTTTCTGTTATATGGTCGCATGTACGCTATTTCAGTACAATATTTGTAACACTTTAACGCTTTTGGCGCGACAGGCAGCTAAAGTCGATAGACGCCAGCCCGAGGTAGGCAACTCTAGTCGACATTTTAGACAACTGTGTGTCCATCTCCAAGTGCTATCAATCAAACATCAACGCATTCCTATGTTTCGTGCACGATTTTTGTTCTATCCAAGAACAGTTATATTGTTACTGGAAAGCATAAAGGTGCCAACTGCAACGCATCTTCGTTGCAGTTGGCACCTTTACGCTTTGAAATGACTACAGTACGTGGAGAGTGGATTGTAACTAAATCACCCGCGGAGTGGAGTTATCACCCAAGCTATAACTTTCAAATTTTATATGTATCGACAAAAAACACAAACAATGTTTCAGCCAATGGACCTCCGGGTTTAACTTTGCTGGTGCTGGGTATGCTTTGCAACAAATTAGCAATTATTGCTCATGTGGGATCTCCACTCTGCGGGTGATTTAGTGACAATACACTCTCCACGTTCTGTATATCACATTGTTTCTCATAATATAGATCCTACTGTGTTATTTTGACTGCAGAAATACAGAAATCAGTAGAGAATGGCCCCACAAAATCCTACTAAAATGTACGGCAATAAAAACATAAAATATATATAAAACAAATCATGATCCAATTCTGAAAAAAACACTCAATGAGATCCCTGGAACGCCTTTTTTTAAGAATTATAACTCTTTAATCTAATAAACCGTATTTTAGTAAAATGCCTGATAATAATAACGCGCTGAGAATTCTGTTTCTCAGGATAATCCGTGCCAAAAGAGTTAAGTTGTCCATTACTATCATAATCTTGTCTCAGAAACTAACTATAAAAAAAGAAGATAAAGGATTGTTCATCAGTTTTGAACTGATGTTCCCAAAAGAATATTTTGAATTGCATGCGGGCAGCTACTTATCGACTTTGTTGGTCAACATTTTGGGTCTTGTATCGTGTATTTGTTTTCTGTTTTTTTATTGATATCCTTTAACAGGGTTCGCCAAGGTGGTTGTCTATTTACGGAAAAGGGTTCAATCATAGGAAATCAAACTACTAGTTTTGGTTGTCCGGCATGTCAAATATGACTCATCAATTCTGCAGATAAAATAATTAGTAGATGCTTAGTTTTTAGGTATAACTATTCGACTCCTAAACCCCTCTCGTTTTGATAATATCTTCTGAAGAGTAGAACCGAAAATTAAACCTTAACCCTTTACCTAACCTGAAAAGCAGACGACACTTGCAAAAATAATTCTTGTATAACTAATTTTTTTCATTTTTTGTCTCAAAAACATAGGTTATGACCCCTCGTTGGAACGAGCTCGACGAGCTCGTTCCAACGATGGGTCATAACCTATGTTTTTCAGACAAAAAAATGAAAAAAATAATGAAAATTAATTGGCGATTTTTGAGAATATGGGTGGCCGTTTTTGGCCGTTACGTTAGGTAAAGGGTTAAAGGTTTCTATTAACATATAAGGGTTTTCTTTGGTTTTCGAAAAAGCTGATGTTACAGAGACGTTACCAGCTTAATGATAGATCCCGCTGAATGGAACTTACTCTAGATCAGTAACAAATTGCGTAAACATTTTTAAGGAGCATATAAAGTTTCATTAACTGAGCATGCCCAGGGTTGAACATGGGCGGGCTCCCACCTCTCTCTATTTTTGTAATTCAATTTTATTTTCTCAAACACTAAGACCAGAGGATAGTGTATTATCCGAGACAAGATGTGAACATCTATTACATGATGTAGCGGATGTACATTATAGTCCGGCAGCCAAACCCACTTTTTTACTCGTTCGTGTTTTGGCGTCTAAAGTTTTTTTCTCGGTGGTTTCCGATAGTTTAGACATCCCATATCAATATTCCGTCGGCTGGCTTCCGTCAGCCTTGATGAATGTTAACCATTTGAACACCTCTTTCATATCAGTTCATTGTTAAATACAGCCGACAATTGGCAAATAGAATGTCGTGAAAATTAGTTTATGAAAAAATGACGATCAAAATAAAACTAATGTTTGAGCAAGCTATAGTGCGAGGAGTGTTGTTTTTGAGCTCGCATGTTTGTCCGCATGACAGTCAGATGCCAATGAAACGACGGTTGCTACCCACGTTGTGCAAATGTAATGTAGGAGATCAAGGTATTAATTGGATCCATTAAACTGGACATTCAGAGCCCACTATTAGGTCGCAGAGAATGGACTTTCAGGGCCAACTATTAGGTCGCATAGAATAAAATTTGAGGGTCAGCTACTTTGTCGCATTGAATAGACTTTCAGCGCCTACTATTAGATCGCATAGAAAAGATTTTCAGGGCCTAATATTAGGTCGCATAGAATGGGCTTTCAGGCCAACTATTAGGTCGCATAGAATGGACTTTCAGGTCCTATTATTAGGTCGCATAGCAGGACTTTCAGGGCCTACTATTAGGTCGTATAGAATGGACTTTCTAGGCCTACCAATAGACCGCATGGAGTAGACTTTCAGGGTCTATTTTTGTGTTGTCGTGGCCTGTATTAATAAAATTATTAATAAATCCAATGAGTTTAGCCCCAGCAATGTTTTTAAGGGCCTATCACAGGACTGATTTCGGGGTTTATCAGTCCGAGCCCCAACAAAATTTATGGCCTGGTTTCGAAAGTGTTAGTTTCAGATCTTAACACTCTCTATTCGAAGTACATAAGTTTTTGCGTAATTAGAAAGCAGGCCGCCAATGCACAATCGTGGAGCAGGGTCAGAGATTATTTAATCCTACAGCCGTGTAGGGATGGGTGACTAAGGGCTGTGTAGGGCTGGGTGAATAAGAGTCGTGTAGGGATGGGTGACTGTGAGCCGTGTTGGTCTGGGTGACTATGAGTCGTATAGGCCTGGATGACTATGAGACGGGTAGGGCTGAATGACTATGAGCCGTGTAGGCCTGGTTGACTGTGAGCCGTGTAGGGCTGGGCCACTATGCGTCATGTAGGACTGTGTAACTACGAGCCCTGTAGGGATGGACGACTATGAGCCGTGTACGGCTGGGTGACTATGAGCCGTGTTGGACTGGGTGACTATGAGCCGAGTAGAGCTGGGTGACTTTGAGTTGTGTGGGACTGGATGACTATGAACCATGTAGGGCTGTGGAACTATGAGCCGTGTTGAAGAATATGCACATTGCCTCTTGTCCGTAGTCAATAGGTCCTAACTCCCAGTGTGGGTAGCATTACGGCACCACAGAGCAGGTACATTTGGAGGTTGAAAGGGCTTAAGGTGAAAACACATCGGACGCGAGTGGACGATTTCCTTAAGTCCGAAGCACACAAGATGCGTTGCGACCGTTCAGAGCGATGCGCTAAATGTGAAAGCTGATATATGTAATTAAATCTCGCATATTATTTTGCTATAACTCTCAGCATCAAAACTAAAATCGAATGCCACCTAGATGAATTAGCCACGCGGGTGTATGAGGTAGGGAGGGGATGCTGCACTCTCACCCCCTCCACCAACAGCCAACTAATTTTGCAGTTTACACGGCAAAGGAGTAGTATTTTCAGAGCAAATTGTTGGGTGGAGGGGGGTGGCTATTTGTTATACTTTTGGCAAATATCAGGGAAATGGGAAGAACATTTTCATGGACTACTAGGGCAAATTCGAGGTGAGGACCTGCATTTTAATTTAAAACAAAAATTCAGGGCAGTTTCAATGGTCAGCCCCCCCCCCCCCTTCACCCCCCTGCCCCCATCACTCGGAAAAGTCTCCCAGAAGCCTATCATTCGCCATATTCTATACGTCCTCCTCAAAACTATTTACTAAATGCAAATTCAAAATAATTCCAAATTTAAGACTGACTTGTAAGCAATACAGTTGAAACTAGAAGTCCTATCATGAAATGCGCACAAATAGCACGTTGATATGCGCGTTAATGTACGCGTTATGACCCCAGTAAAGCTATCAAACTCTGTATATATGGCCTGTGCACAAGCAATGTTTCCGCCAATGGACCTCCGGGTAACCCGGAGGTCCATTGGCAGAAACATTGCATGTGTTTGCTATGAGTAACCAGGAGAACCTGCCGTGCTTTGGATGCCATTCGATATGGCAATTGCGCGCAATTCCAACACGCAATTAAGCCTAGATAAGCGCACTATTCGTGACAGGACTTCTAGTTTTAACTGTAGGACCAGACATATAAACAATTATTTTTGTTTTGAGCCAGATACAAAGATAAAAATATGGATAAACGTTAGAATAGTTAAGATAACAACTTGGTGGAGTATAGTTGTACAAAATAATGAAAATTTCAATCAGTCTTTAAAAATATTATCAACAAAAATAAGCTGAAGCCAACATTGTGAGAACAACCCCGCCCCTTTAGATTGTAAGGGTGTATAATTGTGGTGACAACAAAAGACTGTTAGTGGTGGGGATGGAAAAAAAATTGCAGACACGGGGATTAAAAAATGTCTGCCCCTCTGAAACCCACCACTCGCTGCCTGCAATCTTATTATTTGTTTTTTCGGGACCTTTTTGTGGACTGACACACCCCTAAAATATGTGAAAAAAGCACAAAATGCAGACCTACCCCTGTCTAACCGGGAACTGTTCCATTTCCTAATATTTCAGAAGAACATTCCACTGACTATTCCAGCATTTTAATAAACCTCTGGGGCTGAAGGAGAGATAGTTCAATTAAGAATTGAATGCAATTTTTATAATCTTTATTGGAGTATGAACGTGTGGGAATGGGTACAAATTGTATGAATCCCGAATTTGTACCCATTTCCACACGTTCATACTCCAATAACGATTATAAAAATTGCATTCAATTCTTATAATTACATTTCGTAACTGTTTAAACTACTTTTACCAAACAACAAAACAGAAAGACGAAATAAAACATGTGCGAACGAACGAGGTGAAAAACCACCCTCACACAAAATACAAAGCGCACATCTCTGATTTTTAGTTTTCACGACTTTAGAAATGGATACGAGTATTTTAGTAACGGGCTTTATGCCACAGTTGGGAAATGTCACCAAAGAAACAGCAGCGGAGTTGATCACTGCGAGAGGCGCTAAAAGTTAAAAACCCGCCCAAACACCATCCGAATTAAATTCTGTCAACTGTGCTCTACCGTAAATGCGGGTCAAAGTTCGACCCAATGTATTCATTGGAAAATGAATTACATTTGGTCATGATGTTTTCACCGAGCTGACCAATGGGAATTGAGTATGTGGACCCAAAACGTATAACTAAGTTAACAATGTAATTATGAGTTTGAATGGAGAAATGAAAATAAAATATAATCAAATTGTAAGTCTTAGGTAATACATTCCCTGAGACCTCAGTTTGTAGAAGATTATTTAGCAATTCTACGAAATAGAAAACACTCTTTATTCCTCATTTTGGAGCTAATAGAGTTAGCAAAGAAAGTCAACTAAACCTAGGGTGGGGGTAAATGGGTCGCGGGAGATAGCTGTTTTTGTTCTATTGTTTTATAACAGTGGCATCAGGTAGTGTTGTGATTTTTAAGGAATAGTGCATGGCTTGGAGTTGACTACGCCCATATAGTGCCCAGTGAGGTGGTGTAGTTCCCGCCGCGAAGCGGAGGGAACTACACCACCTCACTGGGCACTATATGGGCGTAGTCAACGAAAAGACATCCACTAATCCTTATATTATATCGAACACCCATCAAGAAAAACATCTGTTCGATTTGTTAATCTGTTACCAAGGTAGCAATCAGCGTTATATAGAAAAAATACTATGTAGTTTTTAAAAAAATATTTTCTTCTTCCAAAACACGGCTAACTTGGATTATTGATATGAGCAGAAGACAGATTTTGAATCGGTCGGCAAGGATAAACAAAACATTTCCCCCAAACGGAACTGTGTATTCTAGAATCGCACAACTCGCGAATGAAAACTAAAATTTTCGAAATTTGACAACGCAGTTTGATAATTTCCACACATTTGTCATACATATACATTACCCAATGGGTCAGCACGGGATACAAACTCCGAAGATTCAACTGAATTCCATTATTTATTCGTTTACTGCCCAAAACATACAATTAAATAGCGAAATAATATGAGCAGAGAAACAAACGATTATTTTTCATATCTGGACGCGTTCTCATGAACGTTGGACCCAGGTATGGATCATTCTCTTCGAAACGAGATACGGATCATCTTCTCAAGGAATAAAATTAACCCTTCGGAAAATGTGACTTCACGAATGGAAAATCGATACATTTTTCCACAAAGATTTCTTTCCGGGTCGTTTGTGGATGTTGTGCCTTTGTGAATCGATTTTTAAATTTAGCCTGATCAGTTTTATTCGCCCAGTATGAAAAGAAAACTGATATAGTAGTGTGCTAAAAATAGAAAACGTGTAGTGCCTGGGTGTAGTGCCTGGTCAGTTCTGTGGATGCAAACTACACGAAATAGAGTATCATCTTTCAGCCAATCAGAATGCAAGGAAGTCACGTGAGATATAATATTTGTTTATATAAGCTTTCTGAAATTATTTTGGACTATTTTCTCCTTCAATTAACATTCAATAGTAGCCCATGCATGTACATCCAAAAAAGCATTATTGCACATTACTAAATCAGACTGATTAAATTATAATTTCACGTAGTTTCAAATTGGTAGATGAAAATACTTTCCGTGTATTTCAATTTGTCTGATGCGAATTTGTAAACGATTTCTCTATAACCATGTTGACAGCATTAGTGACGGTACCAGCATGGAATTTATATGGATCTGGGCTTACCTACACCCTAATATGATAGTTTATGTGTTTTAAATGGCCTTATTGGTCATATAACGGATAATATTTATATTTATTCATTTATTGGTGTTTAAGGTTACATACTTATGCACAATGGCTAATCATGACCGTGGCAGTTTTACGGGTGGAGGAAGCCGGAGTACCCAAAGAGAACCACCGAGCAACGACGAGCAGCTTCCAGCTCCCAACATCGTAACTCCACACTGCAGCACAGGCAGGGTTAGATTGGTTGAAGACATGCGCACCATCGACGTGCAGTACGCCTTAGTACACGGGGGCATCGTGCCCCCATGTGGACAATCGGGGTTAAGTGCCTTGCCCAAGAACACAACGCCTATGTCCGAATCGATCGCTCAGACGGTCACCCATCCGAGGATTAACCGGGCTCGACGTTGCTTAACTTCGGTGATCTGACGAGAACCGGTTACCGTAAAGCCACCGCGCCGCCTAACAGATAATAAATGGCTAAACAAGCAAAGAACTTGGTGATTTTATCTGGAGGGAAAATGGAATTTTCAGTCATTTACGAATTTTTGTCCGGCACTTTAGCCACCCACCCACCCCGCCCCACCCTCTCCCTGTGTCTGTGAATTTTCGGGTGCCTGTTGTTTTTCGCTTCGAATGTAGTAAATGTGGAGTGTGGACAACATAAAGCCGGCTTCATTGTGAGTGCAGTCCATTTCAAACAAAGGTTATCAAGGATTGAGATAAAATCAACAGCCGCTAAATTTCAAGTCAGAAACTTTGTAATGAAAAAAGTAGGAAAGCGTAAACTAACTTACCTAGTCAGTAATGCAGAGTTCATCCAGAAATTGCAATTTGAATTGAAGAATGGAATTCTCCAATTACTCTAAACGGTCGAATGCCCCGGAAGGTTATCTATTGCATAAAAATGTATTTCCTTGGCCAGTGCAGAACAATGTCCACAAGCGATAGCCTAAAGCACAGTCAATCCGAGTTCCACTTAAGTTTCAGTTTATAAAGTACGAAATTTAAACAGAGCGACCAGTTCGCACCGTATAAATTGAAGTTCTTGTACATTCTCCATCCTCCAGAAAAAAATGAACCACGTGACGTGATCATTATGGCGGGTAGTTGGGTTTTTTTTTTGTCTCTGGCTTTCTCTTTAAAAAAAAATTGAATAACGGTCCTTGGAGCTATGGGTTATGTCTGTTTTCGGGGAATAGCTTGAATATGTTTATGGGAAGATACCTGTGTGTTACTTTGTATGAGGCACCTCAACATTTTATGGCATTATGGCAATCTGTTTTGACGCAAATATTCAATCCCCTATTGTCACGTCAAAATCCGTGCTCCACACCACCTCCATTGTACGGATAATTCATGGAAGAAGAAAGAAGACTTGTATAAAAAAAAAAGATAAGGAAGGAGAGAGAGATAAGCGAAGGCGTTCATCAAGTGACAGTATATCAGCTCTGCACTCTTTGAAAAAGAAAAAAAAAAGATTATTTGTCGGAATCTGTGTTCGACTTATCAATACACAACGTGGGGAGTGGATTGTAACTAAATCACCCTAGGAGTGGAGTTATCACCCAAACTATAACTTTCAAATTTTGTACATATCGACAAAAAACGCGAGCAATGATGCAGCCAATGGTCCTCCGGAATTAACCCGGAGGTTCATTGGCTGAAACTTTGCTTGTGCTTGTTATGCTTTGCAACAAATTTGCAATTATTTCTTGGGTGGAATCTCCACTCTGCAGGTGATTTAGTGATAATACACCCTCCACGTACTGTATATGAGGCTGATATCAGTATTGATACCAGTATCGGTAACAGTATCGCAGAAGGAAATGACTGCAATGACATGCCTGATCCAAACGCACTGTTAGTTTTCAAAAGCCTCATTGCAACGACAATTACTGAACAGTTATTCGATTTCACAAACAGAGTGAAAGAGCTCGAGCGTGCGAATAAAACAAAGGATGGCATAATAACCCGATTAGAAAATGAACTTGATGACCTCAAACAATGTGGGATGAGGAATAGCCTCAGAGTATCCGGAATTCCAGGATCTAACGGGAAGAGCACAAATGATTTAATAAGTTAACAGGCAAAATGGAAGTGCCTCTTGATGTCTTCTGGAAAGAGCGAACCAAGAACGATTTTAGTTAAGTTTACCAGCTACATAGTTCGCGACAGGTGCTATAGGGCTCGAAGAAAATATAAGACGGCCCATAATATAGGTCATGTTTTTGTGAATGAACATCTTACGTCAGCAAGATCATATCTGGTCAGGAGATGCCGTGGTCTTGTGAAAGACAAGAATCTTATTCAGACTTGGACCCACGACGGTACTCTATTTGTGGACTTAAAGGATGAGACTGTTCGGCGTTTGTCTACACCCCAGGAAGTACAAAATCTAGAAAAGGAATTCGGAGGTACCCGACTCTGATATATAGAGGATATGGAATGAGTGTCTTTCTCATATAATATTTATGAAACGAGTCTAAGAATTTTCCGTTTTGGCGAGCCTGTGGCGAGCCCAGACGGAAAATTCGGACGAGTTTCATAAATATTATATGAGAAAAACACTCATTTCATATTCTATTTATCATATGACACACACACGCACAAATTAGCCACTCAGTATGACTTTTTAACCGATCACCAAACTTGAGTTGCAGACGGCACCAGGAAAAAATATCCTCGTATACTCGTATAACTAAAAATTTTCATTTTTTGCTTCCAAAACATAGGTTATGACCCCTCATTGGAACGAGCTCGTCGAGCTCGTTCCAATGAGGGGTCATAACCTATGTTTTGGAAGCAAAAAGTGAAAATATAAAAAAAATGAATGGCGTTTTTCTTGTAGGTAAAAGATTAATACAATATCACTCACCCTAAATATGACAGATAACGTAAATACTCCCTAATGAAATTATGCAAATGTGAACCAGTTGTATATTGTTTAGCCAATCAAATTGTCCAGTTTTGAAATTGACCAATGAAAGCTCCCAACTCTAATTATGCAAATTATGAAAATGTGGCCCAGTTTTATTTTGTTCAGCCAATCAAATTGTCTAGTTTTTAAATTGACCAATGAAATTGACGGAAGGCTTTATTTATCACTGATCAATATGAAAACAAAATATCAAATGTTTTAAAGTGAACAAAACGGACGAGTCATATGATAAATGCTACTATCAGTAACTTGAAGGATTGACTTCAGTTCAACTCATTTGGGCACCCTGTGGTAACTTATTGCACTGTGATGTTCTATTTGAGGATACATTTTAGAGTACATCTTTGGACCAATCACTTGGAAGAGTGACTTCTCGTACGACTCTTTGACTCATCGCGGAAAAGGGAGTTCTGACGTCAGCTCAGTCAGTTATAAAATTTGTGTGCAGAAGTGGAATCCTCGTCTTGTGCAACCTGTCGCGCTTCCTCCTTACAGTGGTGCTATGTAAAATACTATATGGATACAATTAAGAACTTGCAAACAAAAATCTAAACAAATAAATCATAACATTCGTCATCCTACGATGATGATACAGCTAACGTAGACACCACGCCCAAACATCATGACCAACCTCTTTGTCGCAATCTAAAGGGTACGAACTTCACGATGGGACTTGTTGCCGCCCTCATGTGTTATGATAAGTAGTGGAGGGAGTCCTATAGGCAGGTTGCTTCTTGCTTACCTTGAAGAACCATCTCTCCGCTGGCGAATATGAAGCACCAATACTCTAATCCCAGAAAAGTAATGATTCGATCGTCATTCTCCATCATGTGTCACATAATTGGCTCTCAGTTAATTCTTTCAGTCACAGTCTGTTTGCAGTCACCCCATCTTCTTCCAGGGGGTGGCAGGTAGACAGCCAATCTGGCTATGCGACTTCCCATGGTATACTACTCATTACATTTGTGCAATATGTTTATTTGTAACCATTTTACATGTATGTGTACCGTGAATAAAGAATCTGAAGTGGTATGATGGAAGGGGCAAGTCACATTGAAAGGGCAACCTGAACCGGAATGTTCGAATTGGCTACATGTTGTACACGTTCGCAAGTCTTGTTCAACGAATCATTGTCCCACTGAATTTCTCTTCCTCGATTTATATCAAGAACAGGACCAGGGAGAGGGTGGGGGCTTGGACGTTTGTGGGGCGGGGTTGGTCCAGGAGTCTAGGATTCTAAGGGTCAGGCCTGGGTCCCCCAAAGTTCTGACTCCCGTGCCAAGCCTTTGGCCCCCGACCCCCGAGCGTGAATCAGCAAGATAAGTTGCCCATCATAATAGAATATTATAATCCCTGATGGGTACGGGTGTGGGATGGGAAACTCACCCGAGGGCAAGATATTTGGGCCAGACGCGAGGCTTGTGTCTGGCCCAAATATCTTGCCCTCGGGTGAGATTTTCCCATCCCACACCCGTACCCATCAGGGATTATTTTTCTCCCCCCCCCCCCCCCTCCACCATACATCGGTTACGTTAGCCAGAGTTAATCGGCGGTCACGTGCTGATATAATCAACTCATTTGATATTCGTTGTTTTGAAAAACTAATGACACCATCGGAAAGAGCATGCAAAAGTTATGTATATACCAAAGGTATATACCACGAAATCAATTAGGAACGGTGGCATCTTGGGGTTTAAAGAGTTTTAGAGCATCAAACTTTGAACACACGGCATTCTGATGACGTCAAAATGAATTAGTTGGTAGCCAAAAACTATGCATAGCGTCATAATAACGTTATAAATGTATAACGTCACGTGGGTGGGGTGGGATACATCTGTGTCTCCCTGCTATCTCACCCTAGACACACGTATGTTACACATGCAGTGGGGGGAGAATACTAGTTTCCACTCATGTAAAGAAGGAATGTGAGTGCCCCGTGGAGATTCTCAATCTGTTAACCCTTTGACATGAAAAGCAGACGACACTTGCAAACAAACGAATTGGGTATGTTGATCATATTGAATAACCATAAACAGTATGATGGCGTGCGGTAAGGCGAAGTTAGCCCACAAAGTGATACTTCAAGTGAAGATGATACTGAAGGTTTATCGCAAGACAAGCAGATACGACGTCGGTATTAACCCCACGAGGAATGCGTCAGCATCTGACGCAAGTAAACCGTGGACTGTGTTGTGAACCCATTTTGAAATGTTTGTCTAGTTAACCCATTACCTAACGTAACTTCAAAACGGCCAGCGCTATTCTCAAAAATCGCCATTAATTTTTTCATTTTTTGTCTCAAAAACATAGGTTATGACACCTCGTTGGAACGAGCTCGTGGAGCTCGTTCCAACGAGGGGTCATAACCTATGTTTTTGAGACAAAAAATGAAAAAAAAATAGTTATTCAAGAATTATTTTTGCAAGTGTCGTCTGCTTTTCAGGTAAGGTAAAGGGTTAAACAACAGAATGTGGGTAATCCTTACACTAGCGGTGTCGACGATAAGATGTGGATCTATAACTGGGGAATTTCAAACTAATGACCATATTACGAGTGTGTTTTTCGTAAAGTAGCGAAGCAAGGGTTAACATTCGTTAGACTTCGTGTTCAGTGGCTCTTGTCTGTAATGATATCATGTGAGAAAAGTATCGTCGACGCGATCAATATCCCTTTCTGTCCCCCCCCCCCCCCCACACCCCACTATACGTGAAACATACGCGTGTCCTGGTGAGACAGTAGGATGGGATTACTAGCTTGCACTCATGTAAAGAAGGAATGTGAGTGCCCCGTGGAGATTCTCAATCTGTTAACCCTTTCACATGAAAAGCAGACGACACTGCAAACAAAATTATTGAATATCTATTTTATTTTAATTTTTTTTTTTTTTTTTTTTTTTTGCTTCCAAAGACATTGCTTATGACCCCTCATTGGAACGCGATCAACAAGCTCGTTCCAATGAGAGATCATAGGCTATGTTTTTGAGGCAAGAAAATAATAAAAATAATGAAAATCGAATGGCAATTTTTGTGAATAGTGCTGGCCGGATTTGTCAGTTACGTTGGGTAAAGGGTTAATAGACTGTTATCAATATACATATGCACCAGACCCAGTGTTATTACTTCAAGAATTCTTCACGTCAAGAACTTCTACATCTGTGTCAGTATCCCGACACGTTCGTTAAGGGGTCCGCCGCAGTGACCTAGAGGCATGAATTTCCTCTCCCCGACCCTGATCAAGAATTCAACTTACTGCACACAAAGATGTCGGTCGGATTACAAACAAACAGCAGCCTTTTTAACTTTGCAAAAGCCAGCAATTAGCAGTGATTCTTTCTTAATCACAGAACAATTTATTACCACATGGACGGGAGTAGTAGTGTATGTTCCCCTACAGGTCTAGGTTGGGGGACCTCGGTGGGGGACCTCGGAAGTGACGTCATGTCACGTAACGTAGTGGCGCCATGTTGTGTTGTCATGGTAACCCGCGTGAGCGGCCATGTTGTGACGTCATTCCCATAGTGATACGTGGTGTTAGTGCGCATGCGCAGCGCGTGTTGTTAGGGTGATACGTGTTTCCGTCATCCATTTTGTATACTGGAGGCCGCCATCTTGGTTTCTATGGTAGCACGTGATTGCTATGTTACCTAAGGCCTACAATAGGACAGGGGTATGTTCGGAGGGTATATTCGATTGAATCGGGGCATTTTCTGGAACGATTTCCCTGGATAATTACCACAAACAACCCGACAACTTGTATTATTTCGAATTCTTCCAGAATTCGCTGCTTCTATCTATATATGCAATAGTTATCGTTTATCTGGCCATGTTCCTTTATTCTAGAGTATACTCCAGTAGCGCAGAAGAGCCTATCAACTGGAACAGTTTACCTTATTATTGCTATATTTAGCAATTCTGGTCTATTCTTGTTAGTTCTGACCCTATTCTAAGTACTCTTGTTGTTTCATTTATCTAGATTATAACTAACCAATCAGATTCCTTGATTTCCCATAATCTGTATGCAGGGTTATCTCCCTTGTGTATAACAAAAGACTATATCCAATCGCCATATCCCATTCATTCGCACCTTGGACTCCGAGGTGCTAACAACTGATCAATGGAGCTCCCACTGGTAATCCAAGAGACACTTGTCAGAGTGAAGGCTACCCTTGCCACCACCTGGAGTATCCAGGTGCTCAAGGGTAAAATTCACCTGACAGTGGATTTTGATAAAGAATCGGAACCGCCGTCCTCGGAGAGGTGTACCACCTTTCGTGAGGGGATTTCCCCTCACACTGGTCACCCTCCTAGTGACACGGAAAAGCTGGATGAAGGCAGCCGGAGTAGTACAGCCACAGCCACCATCAAGAAGAAGAGAATAAGAAAGAAGGGACCCTCCGCCAGACGACGAGATGCCCGCCGAATGACGGAGTTCCTGGAGATGAAGAAGAAGGAAAAGGAAGAGAAGGAGGCAAGTGAGGGCGTCAAGGGGACAACGCCTGTCACCCCTGAACAACCCTTGTCCAGCCCGGCACCCCTCTCCCAGGAGGAGGGTCCGGAGGACCATGGGTCGTCAGGTGACAGTTCATTCTCCAGCTCATCAGACTCTTCATCTGAAGAGGAGATGGAGGAGGATGCTCTGTCAATGGTGCAGGAAGCTGTCTCTGATGACGCACCTTTCACCCCTCCAGCTCTTGCTTCTCCAGCTTCTTTGGACCAGGAGTCCGACCAGGAGGAGAGCTTCCCGGAGTCCGCGGAGGCATTCCTTGGGGAGGAGATCGAGGACGATAACACCCGAGCCACAGTCCAAGACAACTACAGCTTCTATGTATCCAAACAATTTCCAGCACACTCAATCAGGACAATCCTCACAATAAATTTAAAAAACTATAGGAAACCTCAAGAAGAAACAGCAGCTAGGACCAGGCCATTCACTACCAAGGAACCTACTAATCCTCCAGATCCAACAACGCCAACATCTATCTCTCCAACACATCCTCCTCCCACCAAGAAAATCCGCAGGAGACACAGACGCCGCTGAACACCTTTACTCTTTCCCTCCTCTGCCACGCTCTGACATGACAAAACCATACAGTCAACGAGGGTCGAAAGGGGCTTGTTCCCCAATTCCGTCCCTGCGCGCCTTCGGCGCGCGAAACCATTCATTCTCTTCTCGCCATATCCCATTGAATCCCATAATTTTGCAAAACACCTGTGGCTATGGAATCCCTTTTTTCTCGTATGAGGCCATGAGGGCTATGTAAAAGCCCTCAATGAGTCCTCATTTATTATCCCTCATAGCCTCATTGAATTTTGAGGTTATGAGGACCTTGAAAAATCCCCCAATGAGGCATAATTTTCTACGACTCTTAGCCTCATTTCAGTATTTAACAGGTATATTCTATGGAAACCCATTTTGGAAAACGCCTGTGAGTGTGGAATCCCTTTTTGTCGTATGAGGCCATGAAGGCTATGTAAAAGCCCTCAATGAGTCCTCATTTATTATCCCTCATAGCCTCATTGAATTTTGAGGTTATGAGGATCTTGAAAAATCCCTCAATAAGGTATAATTTTCTACGACTCTTAGCCTCATTTCAGTATTTAACAGGTATATCCTATGGAATCCCATTTTGGAAAACGCCTGTGACTGTGGAATCCCTTTTTGTCGTATGAGGCCATGAGGGCTATGTAAAAGCCCTCAATGAGTCCTCATTTATTATCCCTCATAGCATCATTGAATCTTGAGGTTATGAGGACCATTAAAAATCCCTCAATGAGGCATAATTTACTACGACTCTTAGCCTCATCTCGGTATTCGAGAATACCTGACATTATATTATTTGAGGATACTAGTTGGAATTTACATCCGGGTACTTCATACTACATCCGGGTACTTCTGCTGGGGTAGTAGATAAAAAACAAACAACAATATATAAGATTTCATTTTTATTCAAGTATATAATTCAATGTCTCAAGGCATCATCCTGTTACTGGTAAGGTGGTACGTAATACCAGTAATAGGATGATACAAAGCATTTGGTAGGTTAATACTATGAACGGTTAGGATGGAACCTATAGGGGAATATACCAACCATACTCTGCTACCGTTCTGTATTACCATGCATTGACCCCACCCCAGAATACCACTCAATAATATGAAGCATCTGGTAGATCAGTAGTACCAAGGGCCAGCAAGAGACCTACAAGGATATGTACAGCCTATGCTATACTACCGTTCTAAACTGCCAAGCATTACCCCCACCCCCACAAAATCACTAGGTCTACCATAACGTACTACATATACCAGTCATATAATAAAATAAAGCAATCGGTTGGTTAATAGTACCAAGCACTAACATGGGCCTATAGGTGTATATACCGCCATACTATAGTACTGTTCTAAACTACCAGGCAGTACCCCTACCAACAATACCCCTATGCCCAGCATTGCATACTATCTATACCAGTCATAGGATAACATAAAGCATCAGGTGGATTAATAGTACTAAGGGCCAGCAAGAGACCTATATGGATATGTACAGCCTATATAGTATCCTCAGATAAGTATCCCTTAAAAGGTATCCTCGATAGGTATCCTCGAATAATACAATACCAGGCCATGGGTATCCTCAAATACCGAGATGAGGCTAAGAGTCGTAGTAAATTATGCCTCATTGAGGGATTTTTAATGGTCCTCATAACCTCAAAATTCAATGAGGCTATGAGGGATAATAAATGAGGACTCATTGAGGGCTTTTACATAGCCCCCATGGCCTCATACGACAAAAAAGGTATTCCACAGTCATAGGCGTTTTCCAAAATGGGATTCCATAGGATATACCTGTTAAATACTGAAATGAGGCTAAGAGTCTTAGAAAATTATACCTCATTGAGGGATTTTTCAAGGTCCTCATAACCTCAAAATTCAATGAGGCTATGAGGGATAATAAATGATGACTCATTGAGGGCTTTTACATAGCCCTTATGGCCTCATACGACAAAAAAGGGATTCCACAGTCACAGGCGTTTTCCAAAATGGGATTCCATAGGATATACCTGTTAAATACTAAAATGAGGCTAAGAGTCGTAGAAAATTATGCCTCATTGAGGGATTTTTCAAGGTCCTCATAACCACAAAATTCAATGAGGCTATGAGGAATAATAAATGAGGACTCATTGAGGGCTTTTACATAATCCTCATGGCCTCATACGACAAAAAAAGGGATTCCAAAGCCACAGGTGTTTTGCAAAATTATGGGATTCCATGGGATATGGCGATTGGATATAGTCTTTTGTTATACACAAGGGAGATAACCCTGCATACAGATTATGGGAAATCAAGCAATCTGATTGGTTAGTTATAATCTAGATAAATGAAACAACAAGAGTACTTAGAATAGGGTCAGAACTAACAAGAAGGGACCAGAAATTGCTAAATATAGCAATAATAAGGTAAACTGTTCCAGTTGATAGGCTATTCTGCGCTACTGGAGTATACTCTAGAATAAAGGAACATGGCCAGTTAAACGATAACTATTGCATATATAGATAGAAGCAGAGAATTCTGGAAGAATTCGAAATAATACAAGTTGTCGGGTTGTTTGTGGTAATTATCCAGGAAAATCGTTCCAGAAAATACTCCGATTTAATCGAACATACCCTCCGAACATACCCCTGTCCTATTGTAGGCCTTAGGTAACATAGCAATCACGTGCTACCATAGAAACCAAGATGGCGGCCTCCAGTATACAAAATGGACGACGGAAACACGTATCACCCTAACAACACGCGCTGCGCATGCGCACTAACGCCACGTATCACTATGGGGATGACGTCACAACATGGCCGCTCACGCGGGTTACCATGACAACACAACATGGCGCCACTACGTCACGTGACATGACGTCACTTCCGAGGTCCCCCACCGAGGCACCCCAACCTAGACCTGTAGGGGAACATACGCTACTACTGACGGGCACAGTTGCCCCTGCCCCAAGGGAGCGAGCCCCATTATACGGCGGCCCTGGTAACCCTACAGGTTTTTTGCACTCTTTCAAGAATTACTTAATGAAGATATTGGATTGCGAATCATGAAGGTCAGCTTTATCTGAATCATACTGTACTCGGTATCCAACGTTTGTTGGGCCCAAAATGCTGAAGGTGCTCTTGGAGATGGAATTTCTGCAACCACTTTACTTTTGTTCTTTAACCATCACTAGTTTCGACATCCTGTTTTCACAGAAGCAATCTCTGTGGCAAACTTTGAAATTTTATCACTTTCCATAAAGTTATCCACCCGATATTTGTACATATTTGGGACTACGCATGCCACCTCAATCGACCCCGCTTGCTGAATACATCATCAGTAGAGACACAACTGACGTGTTATTAGGGCTGCACGATATTCAAAACTGAATACCGGTATCGGTATTCAAAAAAATACCGTGGTGTACCGGTATATCGAAAACTGATCAGATATATGAACACAAGTACCACAATCGGGACTCGAGGCATCACAGTTGGAACCAATTAGCATGCCTTGATGATGCGGTTTGAAAAATCTCTACCGAACGTTGGCGATATCAAAATTTATTTTCAAAATTAGTTTTTCACACTTTCCCCAGATTTCAACAAAACTATATCATGTGACCCCTCATTGGAACGAGCTCGGCGAGCTCGTTCCAGTGAGGGGTCTCATGATATAGTTTTGTTGAAATTTTTGAAAATTATATTTTTTCAACAGCTGAATTTGTATATTACGAGGGCACAAGCAGACGGTTCCTTGGATCAATGGATAATATTATTCATTCGGGGCTACAATTAAAAAACTCAAGACATCTTGAAAATTAAATTGTGGGTAAATAAATAATGACGATAAACCGATATTTTTGTAATTACTCCGGTAATCAATCGATATTTGTTTGAATACCGGAAAATATCGGTTTATTGATATACCGTGTAGCCCTACGTGTTATCAGAAATGTAATAAAATATATATGTTAACAATACCAGTATCTAATCTAATAATGCTGTGGTGGTTTATCAATGACGTTTTTGTGATTCGTGCATGTAAAAAATCGCTGAGGCAGCGAAACGTGTCAATTTCAGACTTGTTTCTTCCATGGACCGATTCCGTGCCATGTACACGCTAAAAACTAAAATGTTAAAAACTACACTTCTGGTGCTGTATTTAACACTTACTAAGTGCTGAACTAGCACTTTGTTCAAGTGTAGATATCCCAGAACTTGACAGGTGTTGACAATAATACCACTTGACGAGTGAAATGTCGCGACACTTGAAAGGAAACAACGCAGATGAATCGGATCAGGCTCGAACTCTCGAGCCTGATCCGCGTCATCTGCGTTGTGTCCTTTTAATTATGTACCCACCAAACGCAAATCAAATTATGGACGATTCTGGAAGAGCCACCAATGCTAGACACATGGGAAGTGCCATCCATTCAAGTTCCAGATGTCTGCCGATTGTAATGTCTAAGTGCTTAAAGCATTGCACTTTGAGAGTTAAAATCAAACCCTAAGAGTTAGAAAGAGTTTAACACCTTGAAAGTGTCAGTTTTAACACTTTAGTTTTTAGTGTGTACTATTTTCTAAGCCATCCTAATACATTTAGCAACTAATTCTTCCCAAGATGCGTCTGTTTAGGCACACCGTATAACCCGCCCCCGCCCCATCTATTATACTTTTCTGATGACATTGTAAAGCTTTTACGTGCCGATATCTTACCTGCATTTTACGTTTTTCTGTAATGTTTAACCTCCTACACACTGATGTCAAAATATCTAAATTTCAGGCAGAAAAAATTCCCCATAATGCATCTAGAAATTTAACCAATTTAATCTCGTTTGACAGAGCTCCTTGAGCTCTGTCAAACGAGATTGAATTGGTTAAATTTCTAGATGCATTATGGGAAAAACAGCTTCCTGAAATTTTAGTATTTTGACATCAGCGTGAAGGGGGTTAAGTATAGTTTGCTTGGCAAGGGTCTGATCATCCCAAACAATTGCTTGTTAAAGGAGATTCCACTACAGACAAATTATATCCAGAGATCTAATAATCTGCTTTGTCATTAATGATTTTTGCGATTCTCATTAGCTAGTCATTATTCGTATCCTCATTACTTCCCATTAACCCTTTCGCTGCTACAGGTCCATATTGCGTACGGAACCAACTGTTGGCGGCCTGTGCGATAAGTCCGTACTCAGTACGGAGATACCACATACATGTACAGGGAATGGATATCATAGCTCGTTGTTTTTCTCAATAGAACGCATGTTATACGAAAAGCAAGCGACAGACGATATGGCATTATCCATTTGACCTCAACCATTTTTCGCGTCTGTGTAAATTCCGAAATACCCGAGGCAACAATGAACTCAATAGTCCAAGCTTGACCCAACATATATAATTGTTTTTTGTTGTTCTGTGCCAATAGCGACAAAACAAAACAAAAATTATATAACGGCCTGTGGAGCAAAGTTTGGACTACATGGTCAGTCCATTAAACGGGAACTAAATTCAAGTCGCCTAGACGTCTTTTCTTTTGAGATTTATGGAGTGTGGCTGGGAGTAGTTTTGGAAACATTGTTGAACTCAGTCAACGTTGTTCCAATATACAATACGTGAAGAATGGATTGTAACAAAATCACCCGTAGAATGAAGGTATCACCCAAAGTATCACTTTCAAATTATGCACATATGGACAAAAATTACAAACACTGTTTCAGCCAATGGACCTCCGGGTTTAAAGGTACATTGGCTGGAACTTTGTTTGTGCTTGTTATAGTTTGCAATAAATTTGTAATTATTGCTTGGGTGAAATCGCCACTCCAGGGGTTATTTAGTGATAATACACTATCCACGTATTGTATAATAACAGTTTTAAATTTACAAATACGTGAACGTTATTGGCGCTTTCATTTTTTTCACTTTAACCGCATTCCCTCCAATATTTGGTTCATCACAGGATATTACTTAATTGCACAGCAGCGAAATAGTTAAGTATTGAACGCTGATGGTATATTCCATGTCCGTTCAGTTCCGTCACTGGGAAGGGTACATATTTGTTTTATTGGGGTAGACCAATTAATATTTTCAACGTATGTTAAAAATATTAGTTAGTCTACCACAAACACTTAGTGAGTATATCATTTAGTTTACTAATTTCGGATGTACAGTACGTGGAGAGTGTATTATCACTAAATCACCCGCAGAGTGGAGATTACACCCGAGCAATAATTGCAAATTTGTTGCAAAGCATAACCAGCAGAAGCAAAGTTTCAGCCAATGGACCTCCGGGTCAAACCCGGAGGTCCATTGGCTGAAACATTGCTTGTGTCTTTTATCGCTATGTACAAAAATTGAAAGTTATAGCATGGGTGATAACTCCACTCTGCGGGTGATTTAGTTACAATCCACTCTCCACGAACTGTAGTATGATCCTGGATCAGTAAAGAAGGCTTTAGGGTTCAAAGTTTTAATGACAGTTTTCTAAACAATGTGTTTTCCTGCCTTCGGGTGTGAACATCATTAGCTGTTTACTGTGTTGAAGTACAATTAATTTTTTAACAGCTTTTTACTTCATATTTGAGATGGCTGAATATTAGCGTGGCAATTAACTTATTCCGTTGAGACAGATCATTAAATCTGGTATTTTTATTTAACCACGTCCTTAACATGGAGAGGCTGAGACAGGGAATCTAGGAAGGTCAATGAACGAGTGCGTGGGGGGGAGGGGGTGGGTGGGAGAGAAATATGTCCGACAGGGCGTACTATGGTTCAACATGTGGCTAAAAATAAACTGGATCCATAGAAATGTAATTTCCTAATTTCCTACATTCTCCATCCTAGACGAGCATGACCATAATTACCGTTTGTTTGTGGATGGGGGCGGGGGAGAGGGGGGGGGGGGGGCACAACTGAAGACATTCTTCCGTTCTACGCTATGTCAGTACATGTGGGAATCCCATACTTTGGTTCTCTTTTTATCAGGCATGGCATTATCTGGACAAAATTAGACATGTTCCTTCTACGTCAACGGGTAGTCCTAGCGCTGCACACTCCCACCCACCCATTCCGCCGTCTCTTGTAGAATTACATTTACCGAGATACATAACTAATCAGAAAACAGAAACTCTTTAGTCCTATAACAATATGACGCCCCTTGAGTGGAGCATGGCGCCATCTGCAATGCCACTCCATGGTTGAATTAAAATGGAAGAAAATGGCCCTTTTGCTTTCGGAAGAATAATGTTGAACGACCTAAAACATTACTATCTCTTAACATGTGCAGCACCCACAAAAATAGCACTTTTGGAAACCGACTATTATGTACAGATAATTTTGTAATTTATTTAGACTTATTGGTCCAGCAGCCAGAGCACAAATGCTTGTTCAGGAGATCACAAGTTACATTTGTGTCAGTCATCACCGGCATTGTTTCGTCATGGACCGTTCCAGGACCATACTTGTCGAGAGAACACTTTTCCATTAAAAACATTAGTGACCGATATGATGTGGTATGACGGTTTATATTAACACCACTGCGAATAATAAACAGGGTGTGCTTAACCCTTTACCCAACGTAACGGCCAAAACCGGCCAGCGCTATTCTCAAAAATCGCCAATTAATTTTCAAAATATTTTCATTTTTTGTCTCAAAAACATAGGTTATGACCCCTCGTTGGAACGAGCTCGTCGAGCTCGTTCCAACGAGGGGTCATAACCTATGTTTTTGAGACAAAAAAATGAAAAAAATTAGTTATTCAAGATTTTTTTTTTGCAAGTGTCGTCTGCTTTTCATGTTAGGTAAAGGGTTAATTAAGTTCCAGGAGTATATAATGTTGACTTAAACTCTCCCTGTCTCTATCTCTGTCTCTGTCTCTGTCTCTGTCTCTCTCTCTCTCTCTCTCTCTCTCTCTCTGTCTCTGTCTGTCTCTCTCTCTCTCTCTGTCTGTCTCTCTCTCTCTCTCTCTCTCTCTCTCTCTGTCTCTCTCTGTCTCCCTCTCTGTCTCCCTCTCTGTCTCTGTCTACCTCCCCCCTTCCTCTCTCTATCTCCATTTATATCTCACTCTCTCTCTGGAAAAGGTTGGAGGAACGTGGCCGAGTCCCCCCCCCCCCCCCCCCCCGATTCCTACGTCCCCGCTTGTTCGCTAACATGTTACTACCTAGATTCTCAGAGTTTTGCTGACTGATAGTTTATTATTTATACTTTGAGACTTAACACTTTACCTAACATGAAAAGCAGACGACACTTGCAAAAAAAATTCTTGAATAACTAATTTTTTTCATTTTTTGTCTCAAAAACATAGGTTATGACCCCTCGTTGGAACGAGCTCGACGAGCTCGTTCCAACGAGGGGTCATAACCTATGTTTTTGAGACAAAAAATGAAAATATTTTGAAAATTAATTTGCGATGTTTGAGAATAGCGCTGGCCGGTTTTGGCCGTTACGTTGGGTAAAGGGTTAAGAGATTTAAGACCTGGTCTTTAATGATCATTGTACATTTCACGAGAGTTTATTTTCTCAAACGATGGTAACTTATTTTATGCCATTCTGTTTGTGAGTGAATAGTTTGTCATCGTTAAAACTCTAAGGACTCCAGCGATCAATTAAACCTTTACAAGACGCATCTGTGGCAAAAGGCCAGCACTATACCAAAACATCGCAATTTTTCGAATTTATTACAACATAACTAATAGCCTCAAAATTGAAAGAGAAAAAAACAAATTTGTCAAACCCAAACGAATCAGTTGTATCTAACCGCGTTATTTACAAATTCAGCAGTTGAAAAAAATATTTGCCAACAAATTTTTAATTTTAACAATACCATATCATGTGACCCATCATTGGACCGAGCTCGAAAAGCACGTTCCGATAAAGGGTCATATGATATGGTTTTGCTGAAATTTTCTAAAAAAAAAAATGAAAAAATATAAATAAAATAACAATTGTAGATATCGAGACGTTTAGTTAAATGGTTAATTATTCAAGAGATTGCTTTTGCTAGTGTCGTTTTAATTGCAGGTAATTAAGAAAAGATCAAGCCGAAAATATAACGAAAATATTCAAATATAACGAAAATACCCAAATATAACGTAAATTCCCAAATATAACGAAAATATCTGAATAAAACGGAACTACACAAATATATCTAAAGTACCCAAATATAACGAAAATACCCAAATATAACGTAAGTACCCAAACAAAACGAAAATATCGGAATAAAACGGAAATACACAAATATATCGAAAGTATCCAAATATAACGAAAATACCAAAACTTATAACGAAAATATCCAAAATATAACGGAAATACCCAAAATATACCGGAAATACCCAAATATAACGGAAATACCCAAATATAACGAACATAACAAATACAACATGAATACCCCAAATATAATGGAAGTACCCAAATATGACGGAAATACCAAAATATAACGAAAATATCCAAATATAACGAAAATACCCAAATATAACGGAAATACCCAAATATAAAGAGAATACCCAAATATAACGAAAATACCCAATTGTAACGGAAAATACCCAAATATAACGATATCCAAATATAACGAAAATACCCAAATATAACTAAAATACTCAGAATGTAATGAAAATACCCAAATATAACGAAAATACATAAATATAACGAAAATACCCAAATATAACGGAAATAGATGGGTAAATTTTCACCAATGGTTGAGATGTTTGCATCACTAGAGATGTTAGTGATCTAATTACAAGTTAAAATCCCGTGTCCGCATTCGCGATTTCACGAGCGTGATCACGAGGCGTAATGTGGCGTGTAGACGTCTGAAAATGACGCAGCGTTGCGTACCGCGTTTTAACATGTCCTCATGAGGCGTTAATTAGTGTGTGGCGTACATATCTGTTGTCCACGGACGGGTAGAAAGACACTTTGTCTCCTGAGTTCCAATGTATTCTATGTGCCTGCTAGCACAGAGAACACATTGGAAATCAGGAAACGACGTCACTGCGGACAATGTTTTCCTTTTTTCAGTTCTCTGTCAAATATTGTCGGTACACATGATAAATAATGCTGATGAAAATGCCTGCCAACTCTAACTTTTTGCCAGTGGTCAATGCTGCATTTCTATTGGTTCAGTTATCAATGCACTCAGCAGAACACGCGGCGCTGTCAGGCTCAAAACCATTTAGGAGGTTATGGACGTTTCACGCCGCGTCGCCAAAGCGTGACAATTTTCAGGCCAAGGTTGCGATTACTTTGAAGGTTGCAGGACACACCGCGTATCACG
The DNA here is from genome assembly GCA_031216915.1 of Pictodentalium vernedei. Classification (NCBI taxonomy): domain Eukaryota; kingdom Metazoa; phylum Mollusca; class Scaphopoda; order Dentaliida; family Dentaliidae; genus Pictodentalium; species Pictodentalium vernedei. Next base: position 508,478,469 of record CM062293.1, read on the forward strand.
CCTCACGGTCACTCACTTGAATCGTGCATGTGGACACAGACCTTTACATTTTCAATTAGGAAAGCGTTTATTCTGAAGGGTAAACGTTTGGACATATTTGAATCTGCACATCTTGGTTTTGATAATATTCGAACCCATTCATTAGGATAGCACTCGTAATCTGATCCCGTATGGAGCCTAATGTTTTTATTTCTGATTGTGTGTATATTGGCCAATAAAAAAAACACGGAAAAGTAAAGGAACTATCAGAGAGAAAGTTATTATACAAGTCGTTAATAAAATTACTATAATTTCGACGGAGGCGGTAGCATAAAATGTGTATGATTGAAGAAGTAATCGGACACATGCTGTCTATTGAAATTAAGATAAGTCTTAACCCTTTTCCTAACATGAAAAGCAGACGACACTCGCAAAAATAATTCTTGAATAACTAATTTTTTTCATTTTTTGTCTCAAAAACATAGGTTATGACCCCTCGTTGGAACGAGCTCGACGAGCTCGTTCCAACGAGGGGTCATAACCTATGTTTTTGAGACAAAAAAAGAAAAAAATAATGAAAATTAATTGGCGATTTTTGAGAATGGCGCTGGCCGGTTTTGGCCGTTACGTTAGGTAAAGGGTTAATAATTGAGAGGTTATGTCTTCTCTCCATTTTCAGGGGAAAGGCTACTTATTCCAAAGTCTCAGTGGAAGAAGTATCGTACACATTTGTTTGGTCAGGGCAGAGTGGTAAGATTGTTATGGCGAAGGCTACAGCCGTGAATTTCCCTAGGTAGGGAGGTGGGTGGTAGGGAGGTGGGGTGTGGTGGAGGAGAGGGTACATTGGACATGTAGGGGCATAAGAATAATTACTGTGCGGTAAACACATTCTTGCAGAATAAGAGGGCTTGACTGGGATGGAAATGCCTTAGCTGGAGTATTCTGCTGTATTACCCGCGGGAACCAAGGAAGTGGAGCTTTGTTTACTCTGGCAAAGCAGTTGGAAGTGGGAGGAGGAGGCAACGACCAGAGGGTCCTCGTTAGAACTAGCCCCCTCCCCCCAACACACACACACCTCCGAGAAAAGTTTGCAAAATTTAGTGCTCTAAGAGCGAATCTGAAGCATTTGTGGTGTGTTTAGCCTCAATACTGGAGACCATTTTGGGCTTCATATTGTGTGAAACTCGCATTGGACCTTTGTTTTGGGATGCAGCGAGACTTTTAGGGGAGCCCCCTCTCCCCAGATGAACCCCTCCCCGTAGCCACATCACTGTCAACTCTCAATAGAATGTAAAATAAACACAATAAACCATTATGCTGGGGAATTAATATATTCTCCCATTAACTGAGACTTATATGGTAAAGCCGATACCGCTAATCTTGTAGGGGACAGACTGCAAATTAGCTCAGTTTGTGTAGTGGAAGACACATTCGAGGCTGGGTGGGGGTTCGAATCCCGTTCATAATGGTTGTAGAAAGCATGAGGTAATTGATTGATATAGATGGTATACATATAGAATATACCCATAGTAGCTTGGTGTATCAAATGTTCACCACGAGTGGTGAAGTGGTGTCAACCGCGAGCCTTTGGCGCGCGGTTAACACCACTTCACCACGAGTGGTGAACATTTGGTACACCAAGCTAGTATGGGTATATTTATTTGTACCATGATCGCCAGATTATTAAGAGTCGCTATTATTTTTTCTCGATTTTTAGCCCAAGAACATTAGGTTTCACTAGGGAAAAAAATCGGAGAAAGGTGATTTTTTCAGGGAATGTCGAGTACATGTCACTGAACGATTAGACAAAAGTCCCCTAAAATCCCAGTTGAGCTTTTTTTTCTACAGCCTTTTTTCGAAAACGCGTTTGAAAAAAATAAAAAAAAATCGCACGAACTTTGTAACCTCGAATTGATCCAACTGTATTTTTTGTTTACGCGTATTTCGAGCTACATAATGTCTAATATACATTTACCTAGAGGAAAATGTGCATTCTGTGACAATTTCTGCGAAAAATTATTGAAAATTCACAAAAAAGTATCGGATTTACGCAAAAAATGACGATTTTCCTAACGGATTTGCCCAAAGGGTCGTAGTACAGAACGGGATGTTAGTTGGACAGACGATAAAAAAATCCACCACCATTTGAAGACTTTTATCATTGCTTACAAAATAGACATTATGGAAGACCCCCTCTGCTTCTGGCCGAGTTCCCCTTTTGGCATAAAATTCGTCAGCATGAGAACTCAACTATTTTCGGGCTTGGGACCGAACAGACACGTCTGTGTCTGGCAGCATTAGATCAATAAATAATATTTACAGAATGTACAAAAATCAATAAATAATATTTACAGAATGTACAAATCAATCAACATGGATTAAGTTACATTGACTATTATCAACGCTATATACAGAAATGACATGACCTATATACATATTATTCATCGAACTCAGAAATTTCCGACAGGACAGTGTTTCTGTGGTTGTTACAAGAATCCGAACTGCAATTACACAAACCTGAGCAAGAGAGTCCTGCCTTCTTACATCCACACCTTTTTGTACAAGCACTCTTGCAACCACAACTGATCAGATTCAGTAGGTTATCGGGGCCACATGGCTTTGTGGCTGCAGTCGGTACAAGAAGTCCATTGTCTAGCGACCACCCCCAATCCGTCGGAGGAAGCGAAGTGCCCAGCCATTGTTGGACCTGGAGATAACATGTGTAGACATGTTGTTGTGCAGCATCGCTGCTTGGTGGGAGTGAGGCTAGGTCGATGGGTTTATTCCGTTTAGATTTTGCTACATAACGCTTGTAAGTGACATATCTATATTGGCCGAGAGAGGAAACAGTTTTACTCCCGTATAAGATCAGGAGAAGTTGTTCCCCGGCAGCGGCTACTGCACTTGGTGTACTGTCATCCGCCAAAATTGTGTTGACATACTGTTGTGAGTCGCTAGTAACATCGGAGACAATTGTACTGAATACTTTCTTCTTACCAACTCGAAAGAGTGCAGAAGTAGTGTCACAACCACTTATAGAATGTGCTACAAGGAGGTTGCTTCTATGGTCACCCATTTTGGTTGCTATTTCACTAACTGAAACTAGTAAGTTTGGGGTAATGGAATACATCATGTGAATATTACATCCCGGTTGAACTCGAGAGGTAAGAATGACTAACAAGTCTGTGTCTGTTCCCACAACGACAACATTGTTGTCATCTTGAGCGATGTCAAGTGCAGTTTCGGCTATCAGTACATCAGCATCAGCCTCGGCCTGCTTGGACTGAATATTGATACCAGATAGCTCCTGCATTAGAAGATCGATCAGTTGGGTTTTGTTCTTGGCATTTGCAAGGAAATCGGATTGGGGTGTGGTGGCTGGTAACTCGGGTGAGATATTGATATCAATGGAATACCTGTCTTTAGATCTACGGGCTTGTTCCATGCCCTTTGTCGACATTGTACAAGCATAACCATCAAAAACAACCACGACGTTCGCCCCAAAATGTCTCACTAGATAATTGGAATATGATGTACATATGTCCTTATATGACGACTGTTTAGGCCATACAACTGCCCTCAATAAAAATCCACCATCTACAACAAACAGAGAATGTTCTGGGATTTTAGTTTGCTCGGAACCGTATGTTTTGAGGATCTTACCGAGCGTGCTTTTCTGTGTCTTCCTCATTCCAGCAGAATCAAACAATGCTGGTGGTTTCGGGGCGAGTTCATATTTGAGATACTCTTCCATCTCTGCTTGTGACTGAATAACACATGTGATGCGGTTGAACAGAATTGTGGGGTCAATCACTACCTTACTTCCACGGACTTTGATGCTATTTGCCATCGATGCGAAAGACTTCACAGTGTCAACACGTCGTAGTTTGATGCTGTTGAACGTTTTGCTTACAACATTCGATACGCAACATTCACCAATTTTGCGAACTTGGTCACAGTTCACAGTTTCGTCGGCCACAAGCCCGGTCGCTATAGAGACTAATTGTAGTGGATCTCTATTCTGAAAGGGGGAATGCACTCTGAGCCAGTTCAATAATTTGGTGATATCATTGGCATCAGTCAATTGTGAACTTTGACGGAGATCCCGATGTTGTTCGCCATGACCAGTGTGAACATGAACAAAATTTTCGAGAGCATTACATATCGGAAGGCAAAGAGGTAGTCAATGTACCCATTTCGCAACAGTGCTATCGGTTATTCCCCTGCCATGTGTGAGACCACCAGGGAGCTTGAACATTCTCATTAAACACTGCTCTATGGTCTGATCAGAATATATCCCGTCCCAGAATTTATCTGAGCGCCTTATGGTAAAGTAACCTTTCTCAGTGAACAACTTCAAATCATCCTGTTGCATTATTTCTGTTAGCTCATTCATCTGCTGCAAATAGAGATGAGAACTTTTTGCGTATGCAAAATGACCACCTGCGTGAAATACTGGAATCATATTGCGAACACAATATGTGTGGAGCTCCCAGTCGCCTGTGCGCTCTGCTCTCAAGAACAACTGGAGAAGACCTATTTGCTCGTAGTATTGTACCCAAAGCTTTCCTGTGCGTCCTACGGACGCATTCTGGAGCAGTTCGTGTAATTGTGACAGTAGATGGTTGACACTTTCTTGATTGACAGCGTCAGCTGTTGTACAGTCACCTCTGGCAAGTCCACAGAATATTTCATTGACTTCTGTGCAGTCTATGTTATCTAGTGTTCGGCTTTCTTCAAACACAAGTTTTGTAATGGCAATTTGTGTTAGCAAATGGGCACGAACTGCTCTTGAATATGCATGACCACTGATCAAATGATGGATTGACCCACCAGCATAAACAGTCCCCCAAAGTTCATCCAAGCCGCTACCAGCCATGATCGAACCAATTGCCCCTAAATATGACATAATCATATGGAAGCCGCCGAGTCTAACGAAAACTTTTGTCAACTTATCTGACGAAGACACAATCTCCACTGCTTTGATATAAAGTGGCGTGCACACATTACATGCCAATGCATCTTGAGTGTTAGCGAACACCACATTATGTGATTTAATCGAACATGGAAATTGAAACAATGATGCTATAATACGGTATTTGAATGAGAAAAGTCGATGCCGTTTGAATTTGAGTTTAGGGGGTATGGTTAATATTTCACACGTTTCACCAGTTCATTATGGAATAAATGACTATTGTTATATATCATTATAAAGCCACTGCTTTTCTGCAATTTTTGATATATAATCTAACTCCCAAAGTAGTCGTAGATTTGATTTAATGGACGTTGTGTACCGTTGTGTGTATGAAAACAATAAATTTTTTTTCGTAATTTTGTACATTTTCGTGAATATTTCACCATTGAGTGTGAGGATTGGTACAAAGTTGGCATTTTCTGTTGGGGATATGTATTCTCAATATAATTCAGCACGATATTTATGATTCGCACCCTACTAAGGCGAATAAGAATGAGAATTATGGAGCTGGGTCGAATTTTTTTTGAAATTTTTTTTTTCATCAAAAAAACGCTATAACTAAAAAAGCTCAACTCGGATTCGCGGGGACTTTTCACACTTTATCCGCAATGTGTGTCCCGGAAACATATAAAAAAATCAGCTTTCTCCGATTTTTTCCCTTACTTTCTCATTTTTATGTCTAATGTGCCTGGACTATTTACAGAGCACCAGACGTACATACGTGCGAATCTGTTTTTGTTTACACGAGCATCGGTGGACGGTACTTCCGCTGTAAATTTTATCGCCGAAACGAAATGGAAAATGAAACGGGGCCTTTTTCATTTTAATAGCATAATAACATACCAGTTCGAGTTATGGATGCTTTATGAACATGAGACAATGCATGTTTGTTAAGTTTAGGTGTCTTATGGGAAAAACTCATTTACAACGCAATAAATAATTGTCACTTTCATTTCACTCTTCCCGAGGCGACGTGCGATAAATTTAGACAAATTGCATTCAGGTCGGCGTCACCAAAGGTCCACTTGGCTGTAGTTCCACAGTTGGTGTAAATTTTAACTATTGAAATCCCATTGCTGGCGTGTTCACCACGGTTGGTGTATAAAGCTAAAATTTATGTCATAGACTTTTCATATATAGTAGAATAGGTAACCATGGTATAAAATAAATTAAAGAAACAGTATCCTCGCGACAACATATGTCTGGAACAACAAACAACACAATAACACGAGCTATAAAAATCAATATTAGCGGGGGAGGAATTCGTCACATACAGGTGAATTGTGCACTTGGTGATACCTTCTTGAAATTTGGCACACTGTTAGTGTAGGCTATGAGGTTCTCAAAAACGATCGGCTACAAGTTGACACCGACCGGTGGCGACCAGTAGCGGCACAATCCAAAATGGCCGCCAGCGGCTGAAGGGAACCTCCTTTTCGACGGTCTACCGACTATACATCCGATTGTAAGGGCGCGAAAGTGAACTCTGATCCACGCACGTGTTGGAAACAGACGTGGGAGATGATGTAGAATAAAACGAGATTCTCTATACGGACGCATCAATTTCTTGGAACTTGAAAAGAGCGTTGTTTCTCCGGGATCAGCGTCATTCAGGCAAACCTGAATGACGCTGATCCCGGAGAAACAACGCTCTTTATGAAGCAGTCTCTTTGCCATACAATCTCTTGTTTGGCGTAATTCCGCAAGCAATTCTGATTTGTCTGTCGAAATTAATTCGAGAACGCGATTGTTCACAAAAATCATTCACAGAATGAGTGAGAATCCTCTTCGTGTACGGACTAGTACTGACTGGGAACGTTGTTGCTTTTGCCAGCAAGACAGTTCCAAGAAATTGATGCGTCCGTATAGAGAATCTCGTTTTCATGACGCCTATAAAGCTATTGAGGAAGACATAACGCGCTTCCTAGATAATGGCGTTGAGCTTCCATATAATTTGACCATTGATTGTTTGATGAGAGAGAGTGATGAGTGTATGTCGATGTCACTGTTGACGAATAAGGCAATATATCATAAGACATGCCGTGACAGTATTCGGACTCACATCGTACAGCGCGTGCTACACAAGCGAGAGCGAAATGAGGCAGTGGCATCCTGCTCCACGCTGAGTCCTAAAAGAACACGGACAAGTTTTGAATCTGGCTGTGACAGGAAACTGCCCCAGTGTGTTTATTGTCACAAACGCGAAGGTGACAGCAGTGAGCCTATTTGCAGATCAATGTCTGATAACAATAAACTCAAAATTATGGCAAAGGAAGCCGAGAACTGGGTTGTTTTTTCTCGGGTCAATGCAGCATTTGATTCCGCTGCTAGTGATCTTTACTATCACAAAACCTGTTATTGTAAGCTTGCCAATGAAGCACGAGCGGCTAAATCTAAAAAGTCGAAGAACGCCGAACATTCCGCGTCAGGCCTGCCCTATGACCCTCTCGTTATGGCAGAGCTCATAACATTTGTTGAACACAACGATTCCGCGATGAAGCTTGTCGATCTCAAGAATCTGTACAGTCGGAGGTTGAAGCAAGTCGGTTCTGATTGGCTTAGTGAAGAAATACATTCCACTCGATTCAAAGAACATTTGTTGCAGAAATTGGGCGATGGCTGGGACGCCTTCACACAGGGTAGAGATGTGTTTATTTCAAGTAGGTTTCGAGTTGGCTCCTTGTTGTCCGAATCTTTAACTCGTATAGTGTCTGAGGAAGAGGCAAAAAAGATAGTTGATGTGGGTCTTCTTCTGCGTAAACACATACTCATATCTCAAGCTCCTTTCACGGGATCATTTTCATCTTATTGCTTGAGCGAGCCTGTACCCAACTCACTCCTGACTCTTCTTAGAGTTCTACTTGAGGGCACATGTAGTATACAGAACTTAGGCGATGATGAGACTGTTAATGCCAAGACTCGAGTGGCTTGTACTATTTCACAGATGTTGATCAGCAATTCAGCGAAACGCTCCGAACATGCACAAAATGTTCACCAGAGACGTGACAGAGAAACTCCAATGCCTCTTTATGTGGGTTTGAAGTTGCATGCCCATGATTGTATGAAAAATCTTATCAGAGATTTTCATCAAATGGGACTCTCTGTCTCTTATGATCGCGTAATGGATGTTCGCAGGAGTTTCGCGAGAGCTGTTTCACTGCGGTTCAAGAACGAAGGTGTTGTAGTCCCAGCTAACTGCAAACGTAATGTTTTCTCGATAGGAACCACTGATAACATTGATGTATCTGGTAGATCTGATATGCATGGTACGTCCATCACACTCATTGGTCAACTGAGCAGGGACAATGTGGGTACTGATCCCCCACCACTGAGTTTAGATGTTCCAGAAGACACACAAATTGAACTCCCAGACGACTATGCATTTGTTCCTTTCGTTGAAGACTTTGGTGGGGACATCAGGCTTGAATCTCCAGATGAATGTAATGTACGGCCCAATGAATATGCAGATTTGAACGTGGGAGAGAATGACTGGTTGTCTCATGTGTCACAGATCAGCAATAAAGGGAAGGTTGATGGCAGCTGGCAGCTTGATGAAGTCCCTGTGACCTTTTCAGGCTTCTTTTCAAAACATGAAGATCAAGACAATGTCAAACCTCGTGCAGTTATTGGGGTATTCCCTGTTTTCAGTGAGCAGAAAGCGGACTCACTCAGTATGCAGAAGCATGCTATGTATGTGGTCAGGGAAGCTACTGCTTTCGTAAACCCCGGCCAGATACCTGTCATTGAAGGTGACTGTCCGTTGTATGCCAGGCAGAAAAAATGTCAATGGCTGTTCCCAGAGGAGATAGGTGAGGATCGAATGGTGTGTATGATTGGATTCCTGCATCTTGAAATGTGCACCCAAGAAGCTGGTGGTAAGCTTATGGGTGGTTCTGGTTGGGAGCGAATGTTTCACCTCGCAAAGATATTCACACCCGGTGTAGCATCATCCCTACTTGGTGGGAAACATGTCAAGAGGACGCGACAGGCATATCTTCTCACTCTAGCTTGGCTTGAGATCCTCAGAAAGAATGCTTATGAGATTTACTGTCAGCAGACTGGGCCCCATGAGTCATTTGAAATGTGGGAACAGAGGATTCTTTCACAATCTCCAACTGCGCGCTATTGGGGTGAAATCGTTCGGAACTTTCTCTTGACAAGCTGTCAATTCGTTCGGAACCAACGAATCGGTAACTGGCCTGGTACACTGTGTTCTATCGATGAGTTGTGCAGTTACTTTTTTGCCCTAGGACATACAAATTATTGTCGGTGGGTCCCCGTATTTCTGAGAGACATGTCTCAGCTACCCAGGCGGCATCCTTCAATCCACAACAAATTCATGGAAGGCCATTTTGTGGTCCAGCGTAGTGAGAGGAAGTTCAGTATGATGGGTTTAGATCAGAGCCAAGAACATAGTATCCAACTACTCAAAGAAGACAGTGGTCCAAAAGGTCTCTATGGCCAGGCTGAAGAGAAAGTCGTTATTGAGCTTTCAAGGTCAGAAGTTCTGCGTGTTATAGATGAGTATGAATATGCAAGTTTCCACACAACATCATCAGATAACACGGAACACCCGGAAAGTTCGGTATCAGAGCAGAAAAAATTTCTGAATCAATTGAAATCTCTCCTCGATCTGGTGAATCAGGGACTCATTATCAACCCTTATGATGAAACTAGTGGTCAGCTGGTGACATTAGATACTGGTGAATATATGGACCCCGAAGTTAGTAAGAGTTTACGGTCATTACCCGAAAGGGGCAAGCATTTATATTCCACTTTCTTGAAGGAAAGGCTTGTGGAATGCACCGTACCCCTGAATGATGTTATTCCCAAGGCAAATATATATACCTTCCTTAACCCACCCCCAGCCAACCTGGACAAAGGCCGAGACAAACTCATGTCAAGTAAAGCAACTGCCGCAATAGTTACCCAGATGTTCGTTTCACTGCAAGCCCGGCCTGATTTAAACATGGATGAGTTTTTCATGCACGAGAATGCACGTGATCCGCCAGCATTATCCGATAGAGGTAAGCTACGGAGTGGGACAAAATCTCAAATTCTCAATTGTTTACCAGCTATTCCTGCACAAGGGAAGAATTCAGCAGCTAGACAAGCTTCAGTTGTCATCTTGGATATGCCTGCTGTAGTCCATGTAATCAAACCACAGAAAGCGGATCTGTTTGGAGAATATGCTCGATTGCAATTATTGCCATACATCGAATCTCTGATTAACACGAACACCACAAGGGTTGATGCGATCTATGACTGTTACCCCGAAGGCAGTTTGAAGAATCAGACGCGAGCAAAACGCCTCGGTGAGACAGCAGTTAGGTTGATACGGGTGTCCGAGAACGTCCCTTTACCTAAAGGGAAGAATTGGCAGGCATTCTTGAAAGTTAGTGAGAATAAAGACGAATTTTTCAAGTTCCTGTCTGCTGAACTGCTGAAATTAACATCAACATCCGAGTACCAGTTGTTAACGACATCAGGAGAATATGTACTATGCAATAAGGATGTTAGCTTATGTGACATATCTCCATCGAACCACGAGGAAGCAGACACGCGCATGATGCTTCATCTCAACCATGCAGTCTCACAAGGTCACAAAATAGCTTTTCTTCGCACGGTTGATTCTGATGTCGTCATTCTGTCTTTGCACCATTTCGCAACATTCCGTGACCTTGGACTCAGTGAGCTGTGGATTGGGTTTGGAATTGGAAAGGCATATAAAGATATGCCAATTCATGAGATAGCTTCACAACTTGGACCTGATTACTGTAAGGCCCTGACTTTCTTCCACGCCTTCACAGGTTGTGATGTAACATCCAGCATGCTCGGCATTGGGAAGAAGACAGGATGGAATGCATGGATGAATTTTCCCGCATCAACTGAAATGATGATAGAATTGACTGAGAATCCGCAAGTCTTTTCAGAGGATTCCCCTCATATGCAGCATATCGAAAAACTCACCATACAGATGTACAGTAACAGTTGTGTCAGTACACGTGTCAATGATGCGAGACGGCATATGTTCACACATGGCCTTAAGTCTATGGAAAACATCCCGCCCACCAAAGCAGCTCTGTATCAACATGTAAAAAGGGTAATTCTTGTGTCATCTTTCATTTGGCATCGTGCTCTGCAGAAACACTTATGTGTGCCAGACCCATCACAGTACGGATGGGAGTGGAATCCACGTCTCAATATTCTGGTCCCATTTTGGACTCACCTAGGAGACGCAAGTGCTGCATGTGCACTGATGCTCCACTGTAGTTGTGCCAAGGCCTGCAAGGGCAATTGCAAATGCTTGAAAGCTGGATTAAGGTGCACACCTTTGTGTAAGTGTGAAGGTGGCTGTTGTAACAATATTGAGTAGTATACTGTCATGTTAGGACCAGTCATCTCCTATTCTGGTATTTTTTTTTCCATTTTCGGCCAGTTAACACATGTCATGTTTCTAGTTGAGTTGATTTTGCTAACAAATGTTCATCCCATGTGGCTTGCTACATTGTCCGGGGTATAGGAATACAGTTTTAGATTTCGGAAAATAGTCTGTTATTTACTGCACAAGACGGTGTTAATTCATGCATAGCATGATACAATATCCCCAACTATTTTGCCTCTGTACAACAGTTGATACCTTCGTTCACCCGTGTGTTCATCTATGGTATCCTTGTCTTTCTCTGGCCATAGGCCACATGTGACTAGTCAGTTCCTACTCCATAGCAAATCAACTTGGAAATCCTTCATCTTGTAGCGCACTCATGTCTCAATGAATCCATACCTGAGTTGATCTAATAAATCTAACGTAAGGTATCAAATTGCCATACCGGATCATATTTCGATAAGTTATTCGCTAAAACATTTCGACCACTCATCGACATCAAAGGTCATGTTTTGGCTCCCAGTGGTGGCTATATCTCTATATCCCTGGTAAAGTAGCATACCATGAGGGATGGGCATTAAGTGTCGGCAACATTAATCCTGACTTGGAACACACCACATCTTAACTGGCCGAAAATGAAGAATACTACTTGTAGTCAAAAAATATTCCTGTACCTCGAATGACTGCAAACATACACTCACCCCTTCTAGTCCCATTTTGCCAATGTTCTATACTGGCAAGATAACATTGTATAATTAACAACGGGAACTAATGCATCCCGAGTTCATTCCAGCACTGCCCTTGCTGGCAGACGTGTCGCTATGGTGTTGAGATTGAACCAGAACTCCTCTAGAAATTTGATAGTTTTATTTTCTTAGAAAATAAATCTATCGAAAATGCCGGAAGTTGAGAATAGACTGTCACTTTAATTGGATTATCAAATGTCCAAGTATCCCCACTGCTGCATACTATCGAGTACCCTTGTTCATGTGTTGACAGGAATCTCTCATACCATGTTCATTTGACCATTGCATTCCCGAGAAACATTCAACACTAATTTATCTACGGACGGACGATCATACTGACAGTCAGACACACAGACGCACACATCGACGGAAATTCTGATCCCATTATCCATTAATCTTCCCCCCAACTTGTTCCAAGGGCTTCACTCCATCATTCACATCAATTACAGCACATGTATGGTGTTAGGTTTGGAGCTTCAGTTGTGCGATCGGCGAAAATAGCTTTTTTTCGATCCGCTTGGCGGCCATTTTGGATTTCGCTGCTAGTGGTGGCTAGAGGATGGTGCCAACTTGTAGCCGATCGATTTTGAAATCTCTGATGCCTACCCTTACATCATGCCAAATTTCAGGAAGGTATCACCAAGTGCACAATTCTAGCGAATTCCTCCCCCGCTATATAGCGAAATTAATTATGCCCGCAAGTAAGATACAGTTCTTTAATTCCGCAAGGTGACAATTATTTAGGATCTTGCAACCTGATGATGTGTTGTCATGAATGATGAGATATTCCATTATATTTTTCAAGAACGTGGCATAAAATTGACCTGAAGACAACACGATTAACGAGATTCCAATCGAAACGAAACCTCACCGAGAAATTGATAAACTTACACACCTCACGTTACGTACAGTAACCCAACATATTCGTTTCAAAATATTTTATTTGCCTTAAAATGCACAGGGATTGGAGGAAAAGTTACAACTTAAATAAAACCCTTTTCGTGCACAAAATACAGCTATTCAGAAAGCGCGGCGATACCAAAATACAAAAAAACTACGAATAAATTATATAAAGCTATAAATAAAAAAACCTTGTGAAAGAAAGAGAGAAACATGGAAGGTCTGGGTTGTGATGTATTTGGATAGGGACATAAATAAGCTGGGTATTATGCACGGTGTTACATTGTGCAAACCCGTTGTGTTCGCACGGGAGGTGAGTGTAAATATGATTGTAAGTCGTCAAATAGGCAATGCCCGGTGTTAAATAATTATGATTCATTACTATGTCTTAATCATGTATCGACGCAAACACCTAAATACGACAAGACTTGTGACCCATCCCACTAGTAGAAACACATTGAAAACTATCAAATACAGTACGTGGAGAGTGTATTATCACTAAATCACCCGCAGAGTGGAGACTCCACCCAAGCAATAATTGCAAATTTGTTGCAAGACATAACAAGCACAAGCAAAGTTTCAGCCAATGGCCCTCCGGGTTAAACCCGAAGGTCCATTGGCTGAAACATTGCTTGTATTTTTTGTCGATATGTACAAAATTTGAAGTTATAGTTTGGGTGACAACTCCACTTCGCGGATGATTTAGTTACAATCCACCCGCCACGTACTGTACCTAATGAAATTATGACGTATCATGTTCCTTGACTGGAAAAGCGGCCTCTCGGGTTGAAAATGTTTATGCATGGGATTCTTTCTAGTCTCCATATAACCGACCACCGCTTGCACTGCATACCTTACTGTTTTCGAATCTTTGTGTAATTCAAATACAAATTTAGCCTTCTAATCTGAGAATCCACCCAAATGCCTTCTGAGTAAATCGGCTAGCCTAGGTTTGACAGTTCTACAGTACGTGGAGAGTGTATTATCACTAAAACACCGGCAGAGTGGAGATTCCACTCAACCAATAATTGCAAATTTGTTGCAAAGCATAGCAAGCACAAGCAAAGTTTCAGCCAATGGACCTCCGGGTTAAACCCGGAGGTCCATTGGCTGAAACATTGCTTGTGTTTTTTTTTTGTCGATATGTACAAAATTTGAAAGTTATAACTTGGGTGATACCTCCACTCCGCTGGTAATTTAGTTACAATCCACTCTCCACGTACTGTACTTGTGTAACCCTTATCATATAAACGGTTCAAGACTAAGACATGCAAGCTTTTCTGTTGGTTCTCTGGGCATTTGGGCTCTATAATGAAACTACGCGCAATAACTCTTATGAGTTTCTACAACTTGAAATGTATTTATTAATTCACAACACAGTTTTTATGTAGTCAGATCGAACCATTTTTGGTAACTGACCAAATACAAACTCGCCGCAGTTCCATGCAGTCTCGTTAACAACCGATCAAGCCTCTCATCCAGTACTCCAACCTCCTCCTTCTGCAACTGAATTATTCCAGAAATCCCATTAATCATTTTCTGGTTTAGGAGACATAGAGAGTAATCGCTTGACTGGACTGGTTACGTGAAATAATTCATGAGAGGTGAGGGACGTTGTACAAACTCGAATGCGCACGAGTGTTTTACAATATGGCCCCTCGCCTCAATTAATTAAGTGTTTATTACTTTTCATTATTAACGATAATTATATTATTTAACCCTTTACCTAACGTAACGGACAAAACCGGCCAGCGCTATTCTCAAAAATCGCCAATTTTCATTATTTTTTTCATTTTTTGTCTCTGAAACAAAGGTTAACACCCCTCCTTGGAATGAGCTCGATCCAATGAGGGGTCATAACCTATTTTGTGAGATAAAAAGTGAAAAAAATTGTTATTCAAGAATTGTTTTTGCAAGTGCAAGTGTCGTCTGCTTTTCATGTTAGGTAAAGGGTTAAAAAAACAATGAAGTCCCCATTACACCCACGGCAAAGCGTCTTAGTTTGCGCGCACGGACACATAACACAGTTGTTGATTTCATAATTCACTTGTGAAGTTATCGTTTATAATCAAACCCGGAAATCCCAGTAAATCACACTTTGGAAAGTAATAAAATATATTTGTAATAATCTTTGTTAGCCTTAAAATTTAATATTGCCTTGGTGCACACTTCATTGGGGTCTATCACTATTACTGCTGTCTATCAGGTGCGAAAATCGCCCGTACTAACAAAATAATTGTTCGTTATAGAGCTGTTCCGATGTTTTCACTCCCTACGGATCTCTATCGTTCTGGTATGCAGGTCCGTAACTAACCTTAAATATTGGGGGAAAGGGATTGTTGCCCTATACGGCCCTGCTACTGATAGCGCAAATTTCCCTGTTTACACCTCTCCTATCGAACCGGAACAATTAGTCTGCCATTTAAACGCCTAATTCCTAAAAACATAAACATTAATAGGTGAGCTCTGTCAGGGCTCTGCTTGCAGGGTACCAGACATGACGAGATGAATTATTAACTCTCCCGCAGGGCAGTATTCCTAGTAATTTCTCACATTTTAAAAGTGTAGTGCATGTTCGTGGGTGTTGATTGCCCTGTTGGGAGCAACCTGCCATACAACTGCCCTATGAAGGGATAGCTCACAAATTTACTGATGGTGTAAAACCCCAACCACAACCCCATTATTTAAGACACGGCTGATGTAAAAACAGTCCAATATATAACAATATAATCATATATACTGGAAGTACGACTTCTTGGAAATTCAGAACTTCCCAAATCACATATCAAAGGTCACACACCGCAGTTCATATCCGAGTTCGCATATGGCGATCACATACCACATACCACTTGTCACAGATTACACAACAGAGGTCACATATCACAGATCACATATCACAAATCATACATCACTGATCACATATCACAGTTGAAATATCACGATCACATATCACAAATCACAAAACAAAGATCAATTATCACAGACAACATATCACAGATCACATATCACAGATCACAGATCACATATCACAGATCACATAGTACAAATCAATCATGACAGATAACATATCACAGACAACATATCACATATCACATATCACAGATAACATATCAGAGATCACATATTACAAATCACACATGGCAGATCACATATCAGAGATCACATATCAAAGTTCACATATCACAGTTCACATATCAAAGATCACATATCACAGAAAACGCATCACGTATCACATATTACAGATCATATATTCCCTTTTACATATCACAGTCAAAATATCGAAGATCACATTTTATGGATCACCACATTTTATGGATCACATACCGTGATCATATATCACAGATCACATCTCACCAATCACTTTTCATAGTTCACATTTCACAGGTCACATATCCCAGATCACATATCTCGATCACGTATCGCAGATCACATATCACAATCTCATATTACAGATCACATATCACAATTCACATAGCACAGGTCATATATCACAGTTCACATATCACAGATAACATGGCACAGTTCACCTATCAAAGATCACATATCATAGTCACATATCACTATCAAATATCACAGATAACACATCTCATATCACATATTACAGATCACATATCACATATGGTAGGCCAAATATCACAGATCACATATCATAGATCACATAACGAAGCCCACATATCAGAGTTCACATATCATAGATCACATATCAGAGATCACATACAATATACCACATTTCACATATCCCGGGCCACATAACACATATCACAGATCACATATTATAGTCCATATATCACTGAGCATATTTCACAAATTACATGTCGCAGTTCATATAACACTGATCGCACATCACATATCACATATCATAATCAAATGTCACTTATTACAGTTCACATATCATAGATCACGGATCACATATCACAGGCCACATATCAGAGTTCAAATATTACAGATCACATATCAGGTCAAATGTTAGAGGTCATAAATCAAAGATTACTTATCTCAGCACACATATCACACATCACACATCACATATCACAGATCTCATATCACATATCACTGTCACTTATCGTTTACTACATATCACCGATCACATATCACAGTTCCCATATCACATACAGCATATCAAAGATCACATTTCACAGGTCATGTATCACAGATCACATATCACTGTTGCTTATCTCTGATCACATACTACAGTTCACCTATCACATCCACATACCTGACATCACATATCATTTATCACATATCACATATCACAGATCACAGATCACAAATCACATTTCACAGATCACATATCGCAGTTCACATATCACAGACACAAACCACAATTCACATATTAAGATCACATCTGCCAATCACTTATCAAAAATTTCATACCACAGATCACATATCGGAGATCATATATCACAGACACAAACCACAATTCACATATTAAGATCACCTATATCAGTCACATATCAGCAACTTCATACCACAGATAACATATCTTAGTTCACATATCACAGATCGCATATCATAGATCAAATATTATAATCACATATAATAGATCCATATCACGATCACACATTACAGATCACATATTACCATTCACATATCACGGATCACATATCACGATCACGATCACATATCAGAGATCACATATCAGGGTCAAATGTTACATATTATATCACTGTTCACTTATCGCAGTTCACGTATCAAAGATCACATATTAAAGAACACGTCACTATTACATATCAGTGAGTACATATTACAGTTCATATATCACAGTTCATATATCACTGTAACATATCACTGATCACATACCATATTTTCTACACTGCAGATTACATACCAAACATCACATATCACAAATAATATATCACAGAGTACGTATCAAAGATCACCTATCACAGTTCACATATTATGGTCAGATATCACGGTCACAAATTACAGAACACATATCACAGATCACACATTACAGTTTACATAATATTGATTTCATATCGAAGTTCACAGATCGCATATCAAAGATCGCATATCACAGATCAGATATCACAGTTTACATGTCACAGATTGCACATCACAGTTCACATGTCACAGACCACATATCAAAGATCACATATCACAGTTCGCATATCACATATCACATATAAGGGTAAAATTTCAGTTGATATTTCACATATCACAAATCGTATGTTATATTTCACATATCACATTCCACATATTATAATCACAGAACATATCACAGGTCACATGTCATGGTCAAATGTCACATATCACATATCACACATCTCATATCACAGATCACACACCACACATCAAAGATTACAAGTCAATTATCACATATCACTGATCGCATATCGCAGTTCGCATATCACATATCACAGATCACACATCACAGATCAGTTATCACATACCACATATCACATATCACTATTGCATATCATTGATCACATATCATAGTTCACATATCACAGATCACTATTACATTCTGACACGAGGTGACCCTGGCTGTCGAAAGTGTCGTTAACCCCAACAAATATATAAATATCACTATTAGGTATCACTGATCGCATATCACAGTTCCTATATCATACTGCACATATCTCACATCACATATCACAGATCACATTTCGCAGTTCACATGTCAGAGCTCACACATCACGGTGCACATATCACAGATCACATATCGAAGATCACATGCCACTTTCGCATATTACGGCTACATATGATCATCACATATCACAGATCATATCATGATTAAATATCACAGATCACATATCCCAGATCATGGATCATAGATCACATATCACAGTTCACAAAACACAAAACACATATCAGGGTCAAATGTCACACATCGCATGTCAAAGATCACGTAGAACAGATGGCATATAATAATCACAGACCATGTATTGCAGTTTATATATCACAGATCACATATCGCAAATCACATATTACATTTCACATATCACATTTCACATTTCACAGATCACAATCACAGATCAAATATCGAAGATCACACATCGCAGTTAACATATTATGGTCACATATGACCAACACGTATCAGATATCACATATTATGATCAAATATTACAGATCACATATCACAAATTACGTATCATATATTTAAATATATATCATGATCACATATATCAGACCACATATCGCAGTTCACATATCACATATCTTGATCACATATCACAGATCACATACCACAGCTCACATATCACAGTCCACATATCATAGATTACATATCACAGTTCAGTTATCTCAGATCACATATCCCGATTAAATACCACAGATCATGTATCACTATCCCATATCACATTTCAAATATCGTAGATCACAGATCACATAGCACAGTTCAAATATCTCCGACCACAAATCAAAAATCACATATTACGAATCACATATTACAGGTCATATGTCGCCATTAAATATCACTAATCACATATCACAGTTCACAAATCACATATCACATTCACATATGACAGATCACAGATCGCAAATCACAGTCCACATTTCACCGATCACATGTCACTATCTCATATCACGGAAAGCTAACCACGATGACTGCGGCAAGGAAGACGAACAATTATCATTTTTTGATACAAATGGATTGGATTTGGAAATATTCCATGCATTGAAAAGAGAAGAAGTAAGTACGAGGGGATGTCAAAAAGTTTGAGCCTAACGCAAGTTTGATATCAGGGTTCTGAAATCAACTATAGGATATCGAACAACAGTTGATACTGAGGTCAGGACTGACTTACTGGCACTTATACTCTTACTAGGTAGCCATCAACCGCCATCCAAAAAGTGGTACCCCATTTGAAATGGCAGTAATGGAGAAACCTGAATACAAAGCATTCATAAAGTTTTTGGTTCTGGAAGGCAATTCAGCCAAGTTTATTGAAGAAAGATCAGCAGCTGTTTATGAGAAGGCTTCCCCATCATCTGCCACCATAAAGCGATGGGCCAAGGAATTTCAACGTGGGAGAGAGAGTCTTGAAGATGACACCCGTTCAGGTCGTCCCACAACTAGCACTAGCCAAGAACATATTGACAAGGTGCACAAGCTTGTGATGAATAACTGCTGAATCACACTCCATGAGTTAGAGGAGACAATTGGCATATCACATGGATCAATAGAGACTATCCTTCGCGAACATCTATGCATGTCAAAGATGTGTGCGCGATGGGTTCCAAGAATGCTTCCAGATGAAATGAAGCTATCGAGGGTCACCATCAGTAATGGCATGTTAACAAGATATAACCAAAATCCTGACGACTACCATTTTAGTTTAGTTACCTATGATGAGACCTGGATTCATCACTATGACCCCGAAAGCAAACAGGAATCAATGGAATGGAAACACGCCAAGTCTCCCAGAACAAAGAAGTTGAAAGCCTCTAGATCCGTCCGGCCACGATATTTTGGGATAGTCGAGGGGTTATTCACATAGATTATCTGTCACATGGAACAAGAATGAACGGTGAATATTATGCCAACTTATTGAGGAAGGTGCGACAGTCCATCAAGGAGAAGCGTCGTGGCAAAATCAGACAAGGCACTCTTCTTCATCGGGACAATGCGCCAGTTCACACAAGTCGTGCTGCAGTGGCAGCTGTCCAAGAATGTGGTTTTGGAATCCTGCCTCACTCATCTTATTCTCCAGACCTGGCACAAAGTGACTACCATCCCGTTCCAAATTTGAAGAAACACTTCCGTGGTCAAAGATTTCAAGATGGTGGTGAACTAACTGCTGCTGTGCAGGCTTGGCTACAATACCAAGATATGGACTTCTACAGACGCAGCATCAACGACTGGCAGACCAGGTGGGACAAGTGTATTGAATTACAAGGGGACCATGTTGAAAAATAAATATGTTCTGTACCGATAGTCCTGCTTTATTTATGTTAGGCTCAAAACTTTTTGACATCCCCTCGTATTTTTACAGATATTCATGGTTTGTATTTTACATGAGAACATTATTTTCGACAAGTCTCAGTGTTGCAAGCACTGCTTGATCAATAAAAATTAAGATGTTTCACCGGAATTCGAACATTTATCTTCACTTCACTCTTTTGCTTTGCGGCCAGTCACAGTTCACGAGTTTATTCAAGTAAAATATAAGTAAATAATGCAATTGGGCATCAATTATACTTTCTGTTTTATAAAGCTGTGTGTTTGGGGCTTTTATCTCGAATTGATTGATGAAATCTTATTTCCCTGATTAGCGAATATTACAATATACTATTCTTGAGACATTCGCTGACGAATAGACACGTCAATTTCATCGGACCCGTGTATTCCCATCCTGTGATAGCTCACGTGGTTTAAATTAATGTGACAAGGTCAGCTGTGACTATTTTGGTTTGTGTGACAAAACGAGCCTACATACACTTCAAAACGTCACCTGGCGAAAACACCACCAGTGGTACCACGTTCAGTACATGAATTTGGTAATTTCCATCACAATTAAGTCTGATCTGCCTTTTGTATTCAAAATCATTGCATTACCCATAACTGTTGTTTTCCTTCGGTTTATGCGATATAAACCGAAATTTCTCAGCACAAGCTCAATAACTCGCATAAAACGAAGGAAAACAACACTTATTTCTTATAATTTAATCCGGCGGTAACATTAAAATATAAATACTATGTGTACGTGAACGAAAAACTTTTAATTTTCGCAAAAGATAACAGTCAAACTCAGGAAAGTGTGCCACAAACAGGTCACGTCAATGATTGTCAAATTGTTTGTTGTTTTGATTTTCGATCGCAGACGACAGATATTTAGCAAGTCACGTAACAATATCATTAAAAACATTTTTTTTAAGTTCCCCCCAAATCATGTTTGGATGTATGATCTTTTATTCGTCTCCCACTTCGGTATATTTTATTAAATGCAATTGTTCCCGAGAAATCATTATATTATCGCTGACTGGAGGCGATCAAAAATCGATCATTGATCTTTGTTTACAAGCTTGTTATCCATCTATCAGTCTGCCGTCACGCCCTCACGGTGACAATTGGATTTAGTGGGCGGGGCTTCCAGAGTCTTCAAAGTTGGGTCGGATGTGCGAACGTGTAGACATTCCAAATCATTACGTGATTTGGTTTATACGATTTTGACGACTTTCACGCTGTATGCTTTCAACCAGTCAAACGCAGAGGCGGGGCAAATGATTAAATTATTATATTTTGGCTCTGATTTTTTTGGTCGTCCAGCGCCAATTGATCGGCTTATACTAAATACCGAGAACAATACAAAATTAATATTTTCTGTGTTTTATTATTATCCGTTATTACCACCTTTGCTGGCGTTCCTTAGGCCATTTTCGTTAATTCCTTGCTTAAATCATCACGTGACATGTTGGGTCGCTAATGGTATCTCCTCGCCATTCGTGTCCGGCAGCCTTACCGAATTACGTCCCGTTCCGAATCTTCTGTTTTCGCTTTGTAAGTTCTGATGCCGGTCGAGAAAAACAAACCTCACAGCAGTTATCTTGGCGATTACGGCAATTAAAACGAAATCCTTGACAATTTATTTGAAGGACGATGGAGACGGCGGCGATAGCGGACGTCGAGCGAAATCGTCCTTTATATTGTTTTCACATTTTTTTATCGTTGGAAGTTTTACTCGAGACGTGATTCGCCGAGACTTCCCAGGATTATTAAAAGAATCTCAGGTCGAAATTGTAGCTTTTAAACGATTTCTTGGAAACTATGATTTTGAAATGTTAATAAATGTTTAGGCAAA
The DNA here is from genome assembly GCA_031216915.1 of Pictodentalium vernedei. Lineage (NCBI taxonomy): Eukaryota > Metazoa > Mollusca > Scaphopoda > Dentaliida > Dentaliidae > Pictodentalium > Pictodentalium vernedei. Next base: position 508,501,197 of record CM062293.1, read on the forward strand.
AATAAAACGAGGTTTAACATCCCGCACCCAACAAGTTGGAATTATTTCTTGATTGACCCAAAATGTAGTTAGAATCCGACCTATCGAGCCACTGACCATGCCACTTAACTTCCATAGCAACACGGAACTCCCTAGCAACGGGCAGACAACTGCGCCGATTTTAAACGCATTTGGTATGTGGACCCGCGGTGCATTGCGAATACCACTTTTTGGGTCACTGACCATGTAACATAACTCCCGTAACAACCAACTCGACTCCATAGCAACGGGAAAACTACAGGACGGGATTTCAATCAAACTTGGTGTATGAAACTATAATGCCTCGAGAATTTGATCTATTGGGATATTGGCCATGTCACGTAACGCCCTTAGCAACCGGCCATAATGCATTGGGAGATCGGCCAATGGGCCATTTATCATGTCACCTGACATCCATAGGAACAAAAGCGACCCCCTGGCAACGGAGGAAGTACCGGGCCGATTTTAACCGAATTTGGTATGCGGACTCACAATACATTACGAATTCGACCTATTGGGTCTTTGCCCATGTTACATAACTTCCATAGCAACCAACGCGACTCCACAACAAGGGGCAAACTACTGGGCCGATTTCAACCAAACCTGGTGTATGAAACCATAATGCCTTGGGAATTCGATCTATTGTGCCATTGACCATGTCACGTAACACCCATAGCAACCGGCGCGACTCCCTAGCAACGGCCAAACTACTGGGCCTATTTAGCCAAATGTGGCATCTGAGCCTATAATACATTGAGAGATCGACCAGTTGGACCATTTATCATGTCACCTGGCATACATAGTAACAACAGCGACTCCCTAGCAACGGACAGACTACTGTGCCGATTTTAACCGAATTTGTTATATGGAACCACAATACATTACGAATTCAACCTATTGGGTTATTCACTTATTGACCATGTTACATAACTCCCATAACAACCAACGCCACTCCACAACAAAGGGCAAACTACTGGGCTGATTTCATCCATACTTGGTGTATGAAACCACAATGCCTCCAGAATTCGATATATTGGGACATTGACTTTCTCACCTAACATCCATAGCAGCTGGCGCGACTCCCAATCAACGGGCAAATTACTGGGTAAATGTTAACCAAATTTGGTATCTGAGCCCATAATGCATTGGTAGATCAGCTCTTTGGGCCATTTATCATGTCACATGAGACCCGTAGTAACCAAAGCGACTCTAGCAACGGGAAAGTACTGGGCCGATTTTGTCCCAATTTGGTTTATGGACCCATGATACATTTGGAATTCGACCTATTAGGGCACTGACAAGGATTCTCATAGCAACCAACGCGACTCCATAGCAACCGGCAAGCTACTGGACCGATTTTAACCAAATTTGAAAAATCGACCTACTGGGCCACCTACCATGTAATGTGGCATCCATAGCAACCAATGCGAGTCTCTAGCAACAGGGGAGATACTAGGTAGCATTTAGCCACATTTGGTATATGGGCCCATGATACAATTGGAATTCGACCTATTAGAACAACAACTATGTCACGTGACTTAAATAACAACTAACGCACCTCCCTAGCAACGGTCACTTCCACACTTGGCAAGGAAGTCACGTTGTCTCCATAGCAACCACCATGCTTCCGATCTCCGATTAACTAATTGATAGAATTTGATGTATTTTCATAAATATGTTAGCTGGACCAAAACATTAATCAGCCAGTGAGTTCCCTAGCAACCTAATTCTGTTCTTAGAGACGGTCTACCCACGGGTTTAATTGAAATGATTTTTTTTTTATATGCACACAACATCTTCAGAGACTGGACAAACCACTCGATAATCAAATCACGTAGACTAGACATGTAGCAATCGCTTGCTCCTTTGCATGTTAGCCTAACTAATGGTGGATTTTTGTGCTATTTCAAAGTTAGGACTTTGAGTGGACCAGAAAAAGAACTAACAATACAATAAAGTCCTTTTATCTCCACCCCATTTCCATTGCAATGAACTAAATATTTAGTCGATTTCTACTAAATTTTGTATGTAATACCATGAGTTACATAGAAACTGAATAAACCACGCGGCAAACTGGCCTGGCTCTATTTAATTTAAGTTTTAATATATGGAATTTTATCATTCATAGCCCTTTTGTGATAGGTATCAACGCACACGCAATCCTGGGAATGCCTTAAACCTTTGAAACATTTCGGTATTTCCAATTAGGGGTACAACAATAGGAACATAACCGGTACATCTGTTCTGCTGTTTAATCTTACCAAAAGGAATTTCTTGGTGTTTATGTTTTCATACCCGCCATGGGCGCAGATCTCTTCCAAAAAGTGTGGGGGGGGGGGGGACGGGCAGATGCCGAAGGCATCTGCAGCGAGTGCCGCAGGCACGAGCCGGCAGAGGGGGGTTGGGGGGGGGGGTTCTCCCCCCAAGAAAATTTTTTAAATTGCGCTTTCAAATGGTGCATTCTGGTGGCCTCTGGGGTATAATTTCTCAATTATTTAGTAGAAAAAAATATGTTTTTCAACAGCCTGTTGTAATTTTGTCAAAATGCTTAACCATAATTGTTCCCGCTTTACCGAGCGTTCCCTATTAGATTAACACAATTCAACTGTGCAGTGGATTAGCATAAGGGCCCAACAGATGGAGCGACGACGTATGTGTCGGGGCCGTTAATGGATTAACAGATCCAATAACAGCCCGACACATACGTCATCAACAAGTCGCGTGAATTGAATGAATTCGATCGATAAATTTCGTTTTCAAAATGTAAACAAAGCAGACGATACTGTCTTGCACATTTTCACGAGCTCAGTACCGGCCTATTACTCTCTCTGCATAAGAATTCTGTCTGCAACATTGATATTCCGATATCAAATAGTTATGCTGCTTATGCATTCGTCCAACCCACAGCTGTGTCTGGCTGAGTAACAACTTATTTGAAGGCGCAGTGTTGAACAACTGTTCGTTGAACGTTACGTCAGTCCAAACATGGACCCACAGACATAGTCCGTAATATAATTTTTGTGGTTGATACGGCTACAGTACAGGCCGTACCAACCCCAAAATTATATTACGAACTGTGGGTCCAAGTTTGGACTAGTTGAACGTGTATCAGAAGTGAATCTTGCATTAAAATTGATGAGAGGGTGCAGCAGTGGGGGGGCATAGTGGGGGACATGTCATACCATGTCCCCCCAGTGGTGTGTGTGTGGGGGGGGGGGGGACATGGCATACCATGCCCCCCCCCCTTGATGAGATCTGGGGGGACACGTCCACCCCCTCCCCCCCCCCCTCATGATCTGCGCCCATGATACCCGCACTGCTGTGCCCCACAATTATTTGGTAATAATTAGATAATAGCTAGGTTAGTGGCACAAAATAACCCCATCTTCATACCACTGAAATATACACGAAGCCAGATTTGTATCTATACGGCTGAGTGGAGAATCACTGCCATTTTTTTCCATCGTCCTTTTCTGAATAGTATCACTACAATTTTCTTGTTTTTAAATAGAAGCGGAATTTCTCCGGAATTTTCTACAAATCGTGCACCACAAATACAATTGAATCACTGGCCATAGCTAAAATGGCCCCCTGAGTTTCAATGTGTTCTATGTGCCAGTAGGCACATAGAACACATCGGAACTCAGGGGAATAAAAAGTAGCACGTGTTCCCCTCACAAATTTGTTTGGCGATAAAATGTGTTCTTTTTGTTTATAGTTCTCAAATGAATTGCTGAGTGTCCTCCCAATAATTGAGCAGCGGGGGGGGGGGGGGGGGGGGGGAGGGGGCGTGAATGAACTTTCTTGTAGGCCCGGGAGGCGATCCATGACTCTCACCATCCCCTCAGCACCAGGTGATGGCAGGCAGGGAATGAATGCACCATTTTTGGAATCGCGGGGGGGGGGGGGGGGGAGGGGGGCACCACCCTCGCCGGTCCGGGAGGCCATCATACCACTTGGGGGGGGGGGCAGTGTAGATTCACTTTCAACCCAACACCAAACGAGCCCCAGCGCAGATAAAGAATGGGCCGCCCCAGAGAGCAATAAGGGACGGTCCACACTCTCGCCGGCCCAGGCCTCTCATAGACATAAACTCCCTTCCGGTGGTGAAGCGTAATAGACATATCCGTGACAATGAATATACCCGATCAGGTGCACAATGCGGATTGGTAAAAACACATGTCAGTGGCTTACTTTGGGCTCTACGGAGCTCTGTGACCGGCGCTGTATAGGGGAGTACTGTGGGGGTACATCTGGTCACACTGCGAAACGGATCGTGTACAAAATCTTGCCGTGTTTGTGGTGGAGGGGTAACGAATCAATTATCGCTCCGCCTGAGGTGTGATATAAGAACGAACATATGAAATTACTGCACCGAGAGCAAAGGCCCACGGCAAAGGAATTTACCCGGCTGGTGGCCATCGAAGTTTCCATTTAAAGATGTGGTGGCAATAGGCATATTCAGTACACAGCATGGTATGTATGGACGAATACATCGACCAGATGTTGGCTGAAAAGTAAGTACCGGAGCCTCTGCAAGATGTGTCCAGAACATCCTGAATGAACCCATTCCAGAAGCAAAAAAGAGGCGATTGCTGAGGCCTTTGCTTCCGGATGTTGCACGACCTCCCCCTCCACCTCGAAAGGCGCGTGAAAGAAAAGGGAATTGTTGAGGAGTTTGACCCAGCCAAACAACGGCAACAATTCGACTTGGATATCGAAGTCCCTCATCCGGTGAGGGTGCCAAATGATGAACCATGGGTCGATCTTGTAAACGACGCCAAAGACGAGTTTGAAGTTGATGACGCCGCCGCGGTCTTCTCTAAATGGAGGGGTAGACGAAGAGGAACCCCATGACCTCGGCGACGTTGAGATCGCCTATGGTATGCATGCAAGGGCCAGCCGACTGGCACTGAATGCCCGCATGACGGACGAGAGGGCAGCACGACTGCCAGCAGCCCTTCCAGAAGGCGCGTTTATCCTGAAAGTCAAGTTCTTGCGGAAACGGAACGAAGGCGACTGGGTCGCCGAAGGTACGTTCGACCCTGTCCGTGTGGAGAGGAAGAAGGCGCGGGGCATCGTTGAGATCTCTCAAGAAACTAAGTCGGGTGCGCTGGCGGGATCGACCAGATGTTCTACCAGAATGCTTACCCTATCACCGCGGTCGTTTGCGGGCTCTAACCTCTCAGAGACCCAGACCCTGCCAACTTGGCCCCAATGCGTGACGGCGATCTCAACTGTGTCGCGTAAAGAGTGGTGGAACACTTCGTAGGTGCTTAAGTGGTCAGGGATTAAACCCCACAAGGCGCCAGAAGACACAGGGGTGGGAGGATAGAGTCCATGACGCTGGTGCAACAGTCGGCGATGTGGCCGAGCTCGAGAAAATCCTCAAACGGGCGACCATCCTGAAGGACATTGCCGGCGAGGATATGTACAACAGTGGCAAATATGGGAGAGGGGCAATGGCTGCCATCGCCCCATAGAGCTCATCTGCCATAACAGCCATGCCTGGTCCAAAGACCTGCACTTTCCTCAGAAAATGCACCTCCAGATATACAAGGGTGGCGTCTGGGAGCCATCAGACAGGCCACCCAAAATCAGCCAATCGCTATCTGGCTGTTCGGAGGTAGTCAGGATAGACAGGTCAACGTCGACCAGTTCGTCTTACAAGACGGCCGCACCTACAGGACACAGGAGACCCATCAAATCCCCCAAGCAGCCTGCGCCCATCTAGGAGATGAGTCTCTTGCTGACAGGGCCTTCGGAGTGAATCACTCAGCCAGCATCGTCGCAAAGGAAAGGAATGGTTGGAAGCAACCCCAACCTCTTTCCTGAATGACATCCAAAAGGCCTGCGTGAAGCACGCCACGGCGGTCTCTGGAACTCCATGACCTACGACACGAGAGAGGTCGTCTCCATCGACATGAAAGCCTGCTACCCGCCAGATTCCAGGGGAGAGACGAGGCCAAACCCTATTTCGAGAGATTCGGATATTCCACCCACCGGATGACCAGAGTGGCCATCAACGGGGGCCTCCCTAAAGACATCGGCACAAGCTTCAACGAGGTCTAGGAGTGGGAGTTCAAGCAAGGAGTTCACTCCGTCATCCCAGCCTGGTTTGGGAAGCATTTCGCCCAGCAGGGCTGGGCCCCCACACCTCTGCTCGCCTTCCTCGCGGAGTCGGGTCTACACACCCGCCTTTGGGTCCGCGAAGCCATCATTGCGTTCTAGAAGCAAGCCGAGGTCTGGCTTCCAGAGGACCGAAACCCGGGCTGCAGCATCATCAGGAAGTTCACTCAGGGCGCAAAAGCCTATGGTAAACGATTGACTCGCCGCCCTGTCACGTTCAGGGTGAACTAGATTATCTTGTGAGAGACACTCGCCAAAGAGACACCATGGTTAGCGCACCCCAACGGTGCCCTCTGGGCCACATCCTCACGTATTATGATGATTCACAGCCCCAGTACTCCCACTTAAGGGCCTCTATGCCAGCCTATGCCCATATTAACCTCCTCAGTATGTTGCAGCGTTTCGATAAAAAGGAGGCGGTTCGAGTGGCAACAGACAGCATATACGTCAAAAAGACCGCGCCCCGCAAACTCGATCCGGTTGAGGCGTATATGGCTCCCAGACTGTGCGACTGCGGAGAGGGGTTGTGTGCAAGCTGCCGCACTGGAGAGCCTTATCTCCCATCAGTATCACCAGCTCAGTGGCGCGATAAGGGTGAGCTGCTGTACATGCCACAGGAATACGCCGACTACCTCCCAAAGCCCGAGTATGTCAGCCAGGCCAAACAGCTGGCCAACTCAACTGCTCGGAGGTTTAATGACCACTGATCCGCCATCGGCTGAGCTACATCAATGGTGTAGGTGGTAGCGGCAAGACAACGAGAGCGATCGAGCTCTTCAGGGTGCGACACCCATTTGTCTTTACCTCAACTCACCGCTTTGTCAAAGAGATGCGAGGTAGGAGAGTCAATGCCCAGACCTACCATACCTTTTCCAGAGGAGCGGCCAGAACGACTGGACGCCAGACCGCATGGGCCAGAAGTTCATCGCCGTGTCATCACCTGGGATGAGGTCTGCACTGTGCCCCGGCCTGTCCTAGAAATGTTCTGGCTGGACCAGCGTGGGGTCCAGGTTATCTGCTGTGGCGATCACGGCCAGCCACCACTAATAGCAGTTGAGATGCCCCATGACTAGTTACGTCAAGCAGTGGATTATTACGAAGAGGTCAAGGCAGACCACCGGGCAAATGATGATGCGTTCAAGAGCCTTAAAAGGCACATCCGCCTCCAGGCTGACAAGGTCCAGTGTCAGAAGATGCGGAAGACTCTCCCCAGCTGTCTCGTATGGGAGCGATTCATGGAGCAATGAAGACCAGGTGACTTGATCCCACTAGCCGGCGGAAGGTTCGCGATCGGGCACAAGAGCTGTTGCTCCAAAGACACAAGGAGTACTTTCCAGACACCCGGGTTCCGCTGCTATACCACCCAAGGCAGCCAAAAACAGAACATTATGGTTCCCATAGCGGGCACAGACCGCGAAGAAGAGCTTGTCCTCAACGACATCGTTTAAGTCGCCATTGAGGCAGCTGAACAGGCTATCAAGCCCGATGACTGGCGCCTCGGGTATGCCCTCACAGTCCACTCAAGTTAGGGTCTCACTATCCACGACCCACAGAAGGTTTGGGTCATAGACGACTTCCTACAATGATCCAACCTCGCCATCCTCGCCATTTACCGCGTGGAGTATATGCAGCAGCTCGAACGGGTGACCTGTCCACCAGATGAGGGTACTGAGGTCAGGCTGCCCACAGAGCCGTCGGAACGACTGTTCGGCAAAAACATCGCAAGGAAGCTTGTCGCCCACAAGCGCCGGGACCAGGTCAAAGGACTCCGGGGATTCAATCTCATGGTCGACTACATTCTGCGGCTCAAGGAGGACCAAGGGAACGACTGTGCGACATGCAACATCGAGATGTTGTAGGCCTACCAGCCCAAAGATACACAGCAGTTCAGTGTCGACCGGCTGGACAACAGCAGGGGCGGGGGCTGTTGGGGGAACGTGAGATCGACTTGTTTAGAGTGTAATCTAAATAGAGGGGGTGCAACAGTGCCAGAGGCACATCCGCCTCCAGGCTGATCTAGTGTCTAGTCTGGAGGACCACTCCATCGGGAGACAGCTGGGTGTCGGGAGGCACCACAAGTAGCACTTCCCAGACGAAGCTACGGGTCCATCCAACAAGAGGACAGGTTCGTCGGGCTTCGTGACCGAGCGTCCAAGCCGATACACTTGGAGGGACCACACAGGATCAGTTGCGCGACGGCGACCCCCCTCCCCCCCCCCCCCCCCCCCCCCCCATCCAGCTCGCCTGCTTGGTAGAGATAGCGAACACCCACATTGGAGGGGAGCTTCTGCTCCTTGAGACCAACAGGGCGGCCGGCAACCACAGAGGAGGGACTTTGTGTCACAACCTTAGCCTTGACGGCGTCAGATGGCCTCTTTTTAGTTAAGCGAGTCACCTCACCATTCAGCACCGCAAGAACGGGGGGCAACCGAGCGACCCATTCACTTAACCTCTCATCTGACGGTAACCTCATCTCCTGGGCGTATTGGTGCCAAACAATCGCTCTGCTAGGGTACGGTTGAACCGCTCCACAATTCCCCGGTGGACGTCCACGCGGCCACACCGGACTTTCGTCCCGTGTTTCGCCAGCAGCTGATTCACCGCGCCCACGAACTCGACCTGAAGGAGCTTGGGCCACCGCAGTGGTCCAACCTTGTATATTTTTTCTAGGGCGGCCGCGACCTCTTTGGTATCGTTTGTGGCCAGGGCCTCTGCCTCTTTATAGCGGGAGGCTACATCAACGACTGTGAGCGCATACTTGTAGGTTTTGCGGGCCACCCGGTAGTGTGGTAGAAAGAGCAGGTCGTCCTGGTGGACCTAATTGGGCGTCCGCACATCGAACTTGGGTCGCGGTATGTGTGTGCTTCGCACAGCTGGAAGGTATATCTGCCAGATGGCCTTCTTCTTAAGCCATGCCCGAGCCAAATCGTCAGAGACCTTGGCCGTGGAAGCTTGGTTGTTGATGGCCGTCCCTTCCAGTACCCCCTGGGGCTGTAGTAGATTGAAGCCAACTTTGTTGTAAGCGTGCTATCCATTTTTGCGCATTCCAGCATCATTTGGACCTCTAAAAGCCATATTAGAGGAGTCATAATATAATTATAATGTCCGAAACTCAAATCGTGCACCTACCAATGGTGCTCTCTGCTGGAGAGCAATTTGAGTGTGCTCTTGCTGAAGTAACCTGCTACCCTCTTTGGTACAACATTTGCTCGGGGCTAGGCAACAATTATATTTGCGTCGTGGATAGGAAATATTACTGAGGTTGGGGCTGTACTGGTTCTTCACAAACCTTCGGGTCGTCTGCGACTCAACACACATAAGTCTCTGAAATTGGGAAAGTTAGCACGCACCTTGGGATTTGCAACAAACAAAATCTCCCAGGGAGAGAAACTGATGGGGAGTGAGTTACCTGAACTTGCGGCCCAAAGTGAGCTCTTCGTCCATCTGTCAAAAGTCATCACCACGAACAATGTTTGCAACAGGCTACCAAGAACACTACTCAGAACAGTACATGTATCAAATGAAAAATGTGTCAGTGGCAGAACAGTAGCTTTCTCTCATTTTCAATACAAAGGGCTTGTCCCAGGCCCTACAGGCAATGTTACAGTCCATGTTTTAGATAGCATGGGTGGCCCTATTGAATTGCAGCACCTATCCGTAACATTACATATTCGAATATACCTTCGAAACTGCAACAGCTGCAACAAGAGTAAAGACACGGTGAATAGCGGAGGACCAGGAGCACGTGATGCATTGCCTTGCGTGACCCTCCAGCTGGCTGATATCGTAGACACGCAGGGATTCGGAGAACCAGGGATGACAGACAAATCGTATGTGTTTCAGCTCTCCGAGGGGTTATAAAAGACCTCGGGCTTCCTATCGAAAGCTGCACCAGTCGTAGCAGGGTCCTCGAGCAGTAGCAGAATCCCTTTCATGCTCTTTGCGGCAACGTTGAGGTTGATGTTCACAGAGTCGCTCTTGTCTTTTGTCATTTTGCGAAGGACGCGGTCGTATAGGATGGCGAGACGACCAGCATACTGGCTGCGGACCATGCGAGCAAGTTCAGATTGGGTGACCATTTCGTATTCCAGGGTGATATTATCAATGTGTAACTGGCAGTGGAATCACCTATGGCCAGGACTGCTCGACTATAATCACTGAATGTCAGCTCGTACTCGAGCCCATCCCCAAACGCACTCCGGTAGAAAGGCATATGCGCCTCGAGGAGTCCAAAGTCCAGTGGGATACAGAACCGACTGCCATAGGCATCAGCGATAGCCTTGTCTTCAACAGTGTCAACCTTGTCTTCTGCAACGACCCGCAGCTTAGTAGTATTTCTTCTCGCGGAGGTACCAACGCCCTGGTAGTGCGCATTTTTGCGCTCGGATGCTGTCGTCCAAAGGTCTACGTAGCAGTCGTACACGTCTGCTTCGTCGATCGACATCACCTCGTTCCCGCTGATGATGGGTCGCCCCCCCCCCCCCCCCGCCCCCGAGCCTACAAAAAAAGTCAATTCACCCGCCCCTGCTGCTAATTGTTTTTTTTATAGACGTGGGGTGGTGTAATAAACACAAAACGACACACGTGTGTGAATGGGTTAATAGATATTGCACTTGTGCCATCGCGGCCTCTCGTTCTATCCCTCCGCGCTGACACTCGTGCCATATCGATTAGCCTATACAAACTAGTGCCGTTCTGTGTATGTTCAAGAGAAGAAAACACCCCAACTTCCTGGATCATGTAGATGGAATTACACCCAAACAAACCTATGTCTAAACCATCCTACATGTGTAGCAATTTGACCCAAACTTGTCACTAATAGTAATATAATCTGAACTCTCCTCCAGAGTGGCAAAACCGCCCTCAAGAAATATGACTCAACTGTTTCTCCAAAAAATGATGGATTCTTAAACTTTATGTGGCAGTTGCGAATATTAGTGTCCGTATTCTACTCATCCCCACCATGAATCAACGATTAGTTGATCAATAGTCATTTCGCATAGATTCAATGGAACAATCTCAAATCTACAGTACCGTTGCATCACAAACAATTTAATTAACCCTTTACCTAACATGAAAAGCAGACGACACTTGCAAACAAAATTCTTGAATAACTAATTTTTTTCATTTTTTGTCCCAAAAACATAGGTTATGACCCCTCTTTGGAACGAGCTCGACGAGCTCGTTCCAACAAGGGGTCATAACCTATGTTTTTGAGACAAATAATGAAAATATAATGAAAATTAATTGGCGATTTTTGAGAATAGCGCTGGCCGGTTTTGGCCGTTACATTGGGTAAAGGGTTAATGAAGCACCGGGTTGTACCCGGTGCTTCATTGAACAATTGTTATCATTCCTATCATTCGTGGTTGGTATCTAATATTATTGCTTCCGTGATAATAGTACCCACTAGTGGAAAGTGACGGCGGTACTGTTCTTTCAAATTTTAAAATGACAATGTATGATTGAAAACACTTCTGTGTTGAGAGCAAATGGAAAAACCAAATGGAAACACCAAAATTACACCAATTGAGCAGAAGAATATAAACAGAAGATTTGTAACTGTTTTAATTGTAAAACTAATTTCTAGAAATGTCTAACATAGTACACCATTTGAACAATAATGTTTACGATTACTGATAAAAAGAAGGCTGCTGAAACAAAACCAGCACTCAGTTATTCCGTTGTGGAAGGATAGTGTTTGCAACAACAAATTACAGTTTATTAATACACAGTTAGTGTTAACTGGTGCGTGTAAGTTTCGAAAATCTAAATTTAACATTGTGTGTTAATAAACGTCAGTTTACTAGTATTTTTTGTCATATATCAGACAAACTCAGAATAACGGATTTAGAATTTTTGATATACAGTACAATTTAAACCTGATTTTACCACTTTGGCAATGAATGATGATCGACTAAAAATAAAAACCGTTGATTACCACAACAGTTGACGGTTAATCAACTAATCAAAAAATCGCGACAACCCCAATGAACAACAGGGCAAAAATAACAGAACACAAATTGTTTTTCCATTTTTTTATTGTCAACTTCATTTTATTATGAAAACAATACAATAAATATATAACAAACATGTTAGAAATCTTAACTAGTGCACTAAAAGAAAATATGACCAGGGATTGAAATGGAAGGTGACGTTCTAAATTCCTTGTTATCTTAGTGCTTATTAACAAACATTTTTTATTGGCTATTACATTTTATCGAAGGGAATTCTTAACAGGAGATAGCATAATAATATTTGTTAAGAAACACAGAATTTCAGTTACAGAGATGTTGCTGACAGCAATGTTTAATACCACAGATAACAAAATTATATTTATGAACAAGCACATATGTTAGCCACTAAGCTGTTTGTTTACTACAATAGAGGTCTAGTCCTAATGAGTGTAGTGCCGTTTGCAAATATTATTTTGTAATTGGGTCATGGACATGGGCAAAGTGTTTCTTTATAAATATTATTTTGTGATCGGGTCTTAAAATTTGCCGTCAGCAACTTTTAATACAACAATAACATGAGTTTGGAGGGCGTTGTGATTTATTGAGGGCCCGAGGTGAATGAATAACAACTTGCTGGTTTATTACCGGTCCGAGACGAAGGCGGGGACGCCCGACAAAATCATGTTATTACTATTATTGCTATGACATATTTCTAAATCAAGACTAAATCAAGAAAAACAAGTTTTGTCCATATTCCGGACTGCAATTTGGAATCGATACTCAAATAGAATCAAACATAATCGTGAATTGATTATTTTTTCGAATCAGATCAGAGTAATAGCTTTAATAACTCCCTCTTTTCACCGTACTGTGAAGTGAAGTCATGCGATTTCAGTTAAACATTAACTCTTTAATACCTGTGTACGTCTTATGACGAACGAAATCAAACAACGCGTTGATACTTTGTGGTCATTTGTTTTGTTATTATTTTTCGATTTTTTTAAAGTTTTAACCTCAATTCCTATTTTCTCTCGAATAGTGCTCAGTGACAACCGTTCAGCCAAATGTTATCGCAGCTTAAAATACTAATATAATCCTGTTGTCAAGACTTCTTGACTGGTTGAGTGGTAGAAGTCACTATCAGAGCTTTCAAAAAATGAGGATACCAGAGCAAAAGCCAACACTTTCCTTGCTTATATTTCATATTCAGTCAAACACAAATAATATTTTGTTTATATAAATTTGTTTTATTACAAATTATTGGAGAGTGCCTGTGGGCACTCTCCAATAATTTGTAATAAAACAAGTTTTTAAAAACATATTCAGACCACCAAAAATAATCTAGACCTCAACCAGATGATCACTAATGTGAAAAATATCTTATTTGTACTTTCCGACGTTTGACGTCGCATTTTGAAAAACGTTGAAGAAACTGAATTCCCAGTGACGTTTGAACGTTAGGTTAATTAAAGTCTCAAAGGGTTACAATGTGTTAGAAATGACCAGATTGTGTACGTTTCTTAAAGGAATGTGTTGCGTCAGGCTTTATTGGATAACATGTGTGTATTCCAGTGTGTAAAATGCTAGTGAAAGTCATAGAGAAACTGAACATTTGTAGCTTGTTGGTGACAAGCGAAGCTGATTCTTGCGGACCAAGACAAATTTTAAGGCCTGTGTTTATATAGAGTTGTTTTGCTCTTGCAATCTGAGTCATTTCCTGCCAGTCCAAGTAGTATGGGGGAATTGACCTGAATCAAACAGGACATTTGCCATAGCCTTGGCTATTGTTAGAAAGGAGAAGAAAAAAATAATGTTTTGGTAGACAGCTGCTTCCCTCATTGAATTTGAGCCCTGTCGTTGAATATTTGTATTGGCTTACAACGTCATTCAAAATTTGTATGAAGTCAGGAGACGTTTATTATTGAAATGCAGTACAGTCGCCGTGATTGGGCGTAATCCACACCTGGGCAGTTATGTCCACGCATCTGTTTACCAGGTAACAAAAATCACCATTAGCAAAATATTAATTAATGAAGCACCGGGTTGATGAGTAGATGTGAAAGTCCTATGTTGGATATGGTCGGCCATATATATACATAATATATATTTTGATCATCGTTAGTCGCCCATAATGGCCATCACGGTTGCCATCTTGCATTTCTCCAGAACAGCCTGGACGTAGCATTTATGGAATTTTCTTAAAACTAGGCAGACTGATTTAATATGATGAGCAGATCAGAATGTACTACATGTGTATGTTGGTCATGGTCTGCCCACATAATAACAACTCTAGGAGCCATCTTGGATTTCTCTGACCACCTGTCCACAATTCGTTCAGCACAGGCAACAGCTTTCAGTTTTCTTCCGATCATCACCACATTTGTTATGCATTTTCAGGCTCATGCCTAAATGATAATGTACTATTATGGTCACGGTCTATGGTAGGATGCCCACAATAGACGCCACAGTAGCCATCTGTGATTTCGTCAGCACAGGTTACAGGTCACGTTTATACATCAATGTTCATGAAACTTGGTAGAGTTACTTAGTGTGGCGAGGAGATGTGAGTGTCCTATTTTGGTCACGATCGACTGTTGTCGCCACAGTTGCCATCTTGGAGGTCTTCAGCACAGGCTACAGGTCAGCTCAGTGGGATGACTATGTATAATGAGCAGACGATAACAACCAATCTATTACCTCGTCCTCGTGGAGCTTTTCCAACACTGACGAAACACGCAAGGCGATGGCGTATTTGTGTTCCGCGGTGTAACAGTGTGTGCCTCGATCAATCCATCCGACATGCAACCCAGACATTTTTCACTCATCGCTCTAGGAATGTAGAAGATATCTCTGAGAAACTTCTCACCCAGAAGATCTCTTTTTATATTCTCCGCTTTCATCTTGAAATCGCTGATCATTAAAAATGACATGTTCGATATTTTAAGGGGTTGCTTTTAATTTCATTGTTATATTTTTTTCTCCTATTTTAGTAATATATATTTCTATTTAAAAAAACAACATATGAAATATATATTCCTCTATCTCAGACAGACAGACAGACTGAAAAAACAAATGTCACGTGGTTGAAAATCTCTCTCATCCGAGAGATTTCCTCCGAATCGATCACATTCGTCGGAGAGACACTTAGAAACCCGACAAAATGCATGTTTTCGCATTTTGACGCGAGCAACGTTCGCGTCACCCGCTTAAGATTTCTCGCCAAAGTGGGGACTGATAACCACGAGACGACACGCGACTCTTTTGACCCGAAAGTCGATTTTTGCAATCGACTTAAGATTTTTATCACGGTTTCCGAAGCTTTCGCGTATTTCTACTGTCATCCCGTCGGAGAATTCGATAAATCCTCAGACTGAGCCAGAAATGGACGATCCCGGAAATTTTAGATCTTCTAACATTTTCTAAGATGTTTATTTGGACCCATCTCCGAGATTCGATCGACAAAACGTGACGCATCCACGTAGTCTCTCTCTCGGCGATTGGATTTCCCATCAGATTTCTGAGTCGAAAAAGTCACGTGTCGTCTCATGGCATACTTGCTCATTTTGCAAGAAGTCTAAAGTGAGCCAGTATCGGACTTAAAAATAAGAAATAAGCTCGAAAACCGCGAGAAGTTGTCTAAGTCAAAAAAGCTTTTTTCCAGCTACAATCCACAGTTACAGTTAAAACTAGAAGTCCTGTCATGAAATGCGCACAAATAGCACGTTAATTTGCGCGTTAATCCACGCGTTATGACCATAATAATGCTATCAAATTCTGTACATATGGCCTGTGCACAAGCAATGTTTCCGCCAATGGACCTCCGGGTAACCCGGTGGTCCATTGGCAGAAACATTGCTTGTGCTTGTTATGAGTAACCAGGAGAACCAGTCGGGCTTTGGATGCCATTCGATATGGCAACAGCGCACAATTCCAACGCGCTATTAAGCCCAGATAAGCGCACATGTCGTGACAGGACTTCTAGTTTTAACTGTATCATCTACTAGTATTGTTACACCTTAACTCTTAGAAGCCGGGGAATCAGAATGAACATGACATACCGCGAAAAACTTACTGTAAAGCAGGTGCTGCCAGTCAAGTGTTGTCTGCCTATTCAGGCAGATAACACTAGACTAGAAGCACCTGCCCAGTATTTAATTCTCCCCCAGACCAAAAATAGCGGAACCGTCACAGCCAGATTACCTGCCGTATTACATCACAGGCAGGGAAACTCGACTTTGGGCTTCTAAGAGTTAAAGGAGAAAAGGAAAATAGAAACATCCGTCTTGTGTGTTGCTTTCCATAGACACTCGGTGTACATATGTACAGAAAAACACAACTTATCTTAAAACATACGGCATGAAACTTGGACACCATGGCCGTAAAACCCGTAAGGGTTGCGTGTTTTGGGATGTGTCACCCCTCCAATACTCACGCGGACAGGGACTTCGTCGGGCATTGGTTGGGCAGTTGTTAGACATTGTTTTGTGTAATGATCGACCAGGAAACATGACGCAATTGCCCAATATAACTGTAATTGACGTGTGATTGACAGATACAAACTACTGTTAATCCCTAGCAATCGTTTTTCCTCCAAGTTGCGCTTGCCCTGTTGGGCAAATGTCACATGCGTGATGATATCTCCCACTGTTGTGTGAGATGCCAGACAGCTAGTGCATCTAAGATATCTGAATTGAACATAAGATACGTCACCCATGTTAGGGACATTTTAGGGACATGGGTGCATGTGGGACCTGGGATAAAAAGCGGACATCAAAATGCGATCACGATGGGATCGCCATATTGATTAGTCCACATTTGGCCCCATAGGGGCGTTATATGATTTTTTTGAATTGCTCGACCGAAAAGGCGAGCAATCCTAAACGCCCCTGTGGGGCCTCTACATGTTGACATGCACACATAAAATAATGCGTTTCCATCAAGCGTTTAAAAAATGCCTGTCCTCAAGCTGCAGTAATCTGATGACAGGAATTGCCCACTTATTGCTGTTTGTCCGGCAATTTCATCCAGTTGTTAAACAAGCGTTTAATACAGCCCATCTCATATTTTGGACAAGTTACGGCCCTGATGGCAACTAACCCGCGACTTGTTATTATAGCACACAGTTTTATGTAGACTTTCTAGAAAAAATACAAGGGAGACAGCTCCTGGATAACCTGATATAACCCAGTGGTCCGGAAAGCGAATAGCTACAAATACTATCAAAAAATGTAGGCAGACAATCAAACACACTATATATTCTGTTACAAGTTGTGTTTACGCCTCTGTTGGGAAAAAATCTCCAGTGGCCAATGTTGTGAATAACTATCAACGACAGATACAACTGCTCTCACTCCCAACCCCTCCCCGCATTTGTAGTAACGATCGTTGAACGGACATTTGAGAAACACTCGCCTTTCTTGGTGAAATGCGGCAGTCTGTTTATCAACATTTTACGCCCGTTGATATCGCGGAATCATTTTCTAGCCCGGAATGTTCCGAAGGTGGTCAATTGGATAGACATCCTGGTTCCATACAGGCCAGACGAGTATGTCTGTGGCTTTGCAATTTAAACAATCAAAACAACCAGCAAGCAGCGTTGTCATTGAGCACTCAGGCCACAGGTCTAATTATGTAAGGAGTTATACGCTGTTTGTTTACCCACTTTTCGTGGTGTTTGAGTACAAACTACAGTTCATGTAATATGATGTTCCTTAACTCATAGATATGTCCATATATTCGTTCGTGCTCCATATATAGATATTCTAATCAATAAGTATATAATTCACCTTTAAACATTTCAATATATTAACACAGTTGGTGGAACTACGCGGTGTAATCGTAAAAGTATGTCTGTGAGTCTTCATTCCTTCTTGTGATGTCATAAAAATTTGGTCAAATCAGCTCTTGTTTGGGCAAAATTTCGTCTGTTAATTCAAAGAACATGGATGTTTATGGTACATTTTACATTAAATAGCATCTCAATGCAAAAAAAATAAAATAACTTTATTTTTTTATTTTTTTTGTATTAGGGTTTAACGACACATTAACAACCAGGGTCATATCATGTCGGTGACAGTTTTACGGGTGGAGGAAGCCGGAGTACCCGGAGAGAACCACCGAGCAACGACGAGCAGCTGTCAGCTCTCCAACATCGCAATTCTGAACTCTGCACCGCGGCACAGGCAGGATTAGATTGGTTGAAGACATGCGCATCGTCGACGTGCAGTACGCCTTAGTACACAGCGTCATCGTGCCCCCGTATAGGCAATCGGGGTTAAGTGCCTTGCCCAAGGTCACAACGCGGGAGCACGAATCAGTCGATGAAATGGTCACCCATCCAACTACTAACCGCGCTCGACGTTGCTTAACTTCGGTGATCTGACAAGAACCGGTTACCGCGACGCCACCGCGACCCCCAATAACTTTATTACTTCAGGGTGAATTAAAGTTGTAAATGTGTATCGTTTGATGGGTGAGATATTCGGCAAACCTCATCGAGAAAACAACACACGTTATAGTAGCAGCTAAAGGTAAAAAAATAAGTATTGTCTGTTTGATTGCTTGTATTGTCTTTCATTCATCGCGATGTTCTGCATCCACTCCACACCAACTGTAGCTGTGTATTGTGTCTGGTAATTGGGTATTATTGGATAAAAACTGAGTGTTATATAAAATAACGTTCGGTCATTATTCTGATAGTGGCCAGTTATTTTTAAAGAATGCACACTTTTAGTTCGTGACAGCCATCCCGTTTGACCATGCCTGGAGATAGCATGCAAATGATCGTTTTGGTTACGCGTGGGTCACATCGATTGAATACGCGAACGTAATAAACGTTACGATAAAATAATTACATTGTTAATGTAGTTATACGTTTTGCGTCCAAATACTCAATTCCATTCGTCAGCTGGATGAAAACGTCATGACCAAACGTGATTCATTTTCCAATGAATACATTTGGTCGAACTTTGACCCGCATTTACGGTAGAGCGCAGTTGACAGAATGTAGCTTCGGGCGGTGTTTGGGTGGGTTTGTAACTTTTAGCGCCTCTCGCAGTGATCAGTGATTATAGGTTACTGATATGTTAAATATATTGTTTTGGACATTCCAAGTTTCGTTGCGGAAGACGGCAATTTGACAAATTTGGGCCAATGCCGAAAACCGGCGCTCAACTCAGAGTTGTGCGCTTTGTCGTTTGTGTGGGGGTGGTTTTTCGCCTCGTTCGTTCGTACATGTTTTTTCGTCTTTCTGCTTTGTTGTTTGGTAAAAAGTAGTTTAAACAGTAATGGAATGTAATTATAAGAATCGAATGCACTTTTTATAATCTTTATTGGAGTATGAACGTGTGGGAATGGGTACAAATTATGTATGAATCCCTTCAGGATTCATACATAATTTGTACCCATTCCTACACGTTCATACTCCAATAAAGATTATCAAAATTGCATTCAATTCTTAAAAACACGACCAGTAAACACGCGCCATAGCTATGGTTGGATAATTGGTCCTTTCGGGATTCATACATAATCTGTACCCATTCTCACACGTTCATACTCCAATAAAGATTATAAAAATTGCATTCAGTTCTTAAAAGCACGACCAATAAAAATGCGCCATAGCTAGGGTTGGATAATTGGTCCCTTCAGGATTCATACATAATTTGTACCCATTCCCACACGTTCATTCTCCAATAAAGATTATAAAAATTGCATTCAATTCTTAAACAAACCATAAATAAGTTCCTATGTTTAGCCAGTCAGATATGATAATCGTTTGAACCAAAATCGACTCAAAGGTTGTGCATTGCATCCACATATGACTTAAGTGGCATGCTGTTTACATCTTAACAGAATTTCCGCCAAAATAAATAGCAACAACTAAAGCGCGGTCTCGTCACAGCGAGATCTCGCGTTAGTTGGTGCTATTTATTTTGGCGGAAATTCTGCCAAGACGAATACAATATGACTTGCGAAATACAATGCAAAAAATATAGGTTCTCTTTAGAACCAAAACTGGTTCTAATCTTGTCCCTGAGATGGAAACAGTTCTGTTTAAACAGCATTTATTTCAAAATAAATAAATTTATAAAGATTAACATTAAATATTAACAGAATTAAACATAAATTGAGGGGGTTTCAGTCGTAAGTTTAGATCTTATACGAGGTTGTCTCAAATCATTATTAAGCAAAGGAGATATGAACAGTTGGCATATCGAACCAGTTTTGGTCCTATACAGAACCAAAACTGGTTCGATATGCCAACTGTTCATATCTCCTTTGTTTCAAAATGTTTGGCGACTGCGTTGAATAAGCTCCAAGTTTACTGCTGAATCTACTTCAGTTCATGTAATATTCTGTTAAAATTGAATACTAATCTTGGTAAATTTATTTGAGTTGAACTAAATACTGTTTAAACAGAACTAGTTCCATCTCAGGGACAAGATTAGAACCAGTTTTGGTTCTAAAGAGAACCTATATGTTTTTCAGTGTAGAAACAGAGAAAACCGAAAAGCGTCACAACACATTTTTCCGTTGCGTTACCACCATGTTACATAGAGTAACAGGCCACGATATGAGCTCTTTATTCCCAGGTCTGTACGTAAACAGCGACGGTTTAAATAAAGGTAGTTGGCAGCAGTAGGTTCCAAGTGGTACGAAACACCTTGAATAGTTCGAGAAAATTGTCAGTCATATGTCCAAATCAACAGAAAAATAATAATTCTATTGATATTTAACTAAATCTATAACTCAAACAGTATTATTGTTTACATATTGTCACGATATATTGATAGTTCGTTGGGACACCTGTATATGTGAGGCACAAGATCTACATACAAGAAAGCACGCCTGTTTATTGGTCGTCAATTAAAGTAACAAACTGTTACCTGCAAAAATGGAGAAAGCAGAAGTACATACCAATTTGTTGACATATTCTGTTTGAAATAGTATCTAAACCTAATCAATATCTATTGCGTGTATATTTTGTTTACTTGTTGGATCGGGAAATTTAAAATGAATGGAGTGAGATATGATTTGCACGATGGTATGGTTCTATGTTTTATCATATGACAATGACATTTTACCCTAAATATCGCTACTGTTTGACGATGTTTTCCAAACTGTTGTATCACACCGGGTGAGATTTTTCCGGATCAAAAGTCCATATTACACTCTTACGGAAATCAAAAATCCATATCACACTCCCACGGAAATATCCGAGAGTTTCCCTGAATAGTTTTCGTAACTAGGGAAGTCGTTGTTGTTTCGTCTGCTATTTTGTAACCGGTTTTTCACCGCATATTAATTAAAATGGCAAATGTGGGTGAATTTGACATCGAAACAATGTCATATGATAAACATATCATCATAACAGTGTGTTGATCCGTGTCGTCGCATCACGTCTCGTTGAGGTGGCCAGATTTTCGGATCACACGAGCTGCCTGCGGCAGCTCGTGTGATCAGAAAATCTGGCCACCTCAACGAGACGTGATACTACGACACGGATCAACACACGGTTATGATAATATATATTTATTGACCGAATACTCATCGATGATGCCACATTGTTTTGGAACGTAAACAAGGGCAACAAGTTCCTGGGGGAGAAATTTGTAAGGTTTTGTTTATGGAGTCCTGGAATGAACCAGCGAATTTTCGGGAAACGTGCAACCTAAGTTTTAATTATGCCTATGTTGGGAATTTTGCGCGTTAAGATTCAAACAATTAACACAGCTATTTTCACCAGCTTATGAAAGACAGGTTCATACGAAATATGAGTTGGAACCTCTGATCTCTACACGACTGGATTACTAGAACAGGGATGGGGTGGAAGTTGGAATATATGAGGAATGATCAACAACAAAATATTCTTCACGGGCCTTCACCGCAACGATACGTGAGCTCTTTTACTGATTTATACCACCTGAAGGAGTAATGTTTTAAATCAGCTAGGGAGACGACTTACATAAGCTGTAAGCTTTCTGTCGAATTCCTTTTCTACTCGGCAACCTTTTTTTCTTATATTTATTGTCTTTTTGTATACTACTGTATCCTGTACTTTGACGATTTACTTCTTTGTGAACTGTATACATTAAACAAATTCTTTAATACATTTAAATACTGTTTAAACTAACAAAATATTCTCACGGGGGTTTCAAATTGTTGACGTCTTGCACTCGCCGATAGCTTTTTCACCCTTCACCTAACGAATCGACCGCATCAGCCCGCGAAATTTGCAGGACTTCTAGTTTTAACTGTAGTTGACAGAGTGTTACTACTTCTGTACCAGATATACGCTATAACATTTGTTGAAGTGAAAGCTTTTACGCTGTGACGACAAAGCAGCCTTAATCTTTAGGTTCCGGCTTGCTTCCACAATAGTCTTACTGTTTGGAGAGCTCCCAGAGGAGACCTTCTGATGTCCAACTGCAACCAAATGAGACTCCTGAACGGGTTCTTGCTGCGAAAGGGACAGCGTGTCTATTTTTGCAATATGGTCCCTTGGCGTTAGCGCTCAAAATTCGTCGGCTGAGTGCTAGACCGTTCTATGTCCCATAAGGGACATAGAACATTCTAGCACACAGGCGACGAAAAGTCGGAATCAAAGCATTGGATACTGTGGTGTGACCTCTTCGACTTACACAAGTGTATTACAGAATAAAAGCGAATAGAAGGTGATGACAGTTAGCTCCCGAAAAACATAAAATCTGCCTCTTTCTAACAGTATGGCCAGTACTGTTCTTGTGGTATATCATAACACTGATAAAATGTCTAAAACTATCAAATATTGATTCTGAAGTGTTGTGCATGT
This sequence comes from Pictodentalium vernedei, assembly GCA_031216915.1. Lineage (NCBI taxonomy): Eukaryota > Metazoa > Mollusca > Scaphopoda > Dentaliida > Dentaliidae > Pictodentalium > Pictodentalium vernedei. The sequence goes on from CM062293.1 coordinate 508,524,111, forward strand.
GCGGCAAAAACCCACAAGTGCACTTTCACAACTTTGGTTTTAATCCCCACAGACACCCATCCTGACAAAAATAGTGAAATTATAGACAGTATGTTTCCAATGAGGATGAATCATTTGCTTCGAGCTTATAGTGCTTTTTAATGTTTAGTATAGTTTTGTGTATGTTGTGTTTGTGTGTGTGTGTGGAGGGGAGGGGGCGGGGGTGGGGAATGGTGAAATATTGTCAGCTGCCAATTATTGAAAATGTTGTGCCAGGTAAATGAAATCAAAGAAACCCTTTGTCTGCTGGATGGATGGACGGACGGACGTTCTTAAAAATGGGAGTTGTGGGCTTATTTTTTTACGGAAATATTGATCATTCTAATTCGTTCAGACAACGGTTAAAACCTCGCTTTTTCTGTATTTTTTTTTTTTTGAGTAGGGGGGGGGTGGGGGGGGGGGTATAGACATGGTTGCATTCCACAACGTCATGCTTGATAATAACTAATGCTAACCCCAACCCTGAACTAACCGTAACCCTTAATAAAAACCCCGAAAAATCGCTACTTGCCCCATAAGTCTCATATTTTAGACATTATCCTCATAATATTTGCAACTAAGCTCATAATATGAAAGTAAGCTCATAATGTCTGTCCGGACAAAAAAAAACTCGTAACTCCCGTATTATAGCGCGGGCGGACGGACGGACGTACGGACGGACGTTCTTAAAATGGGGAGATGTGGGCTTAATTTTTTACGGAAAAATTGATCATTTTAATTCGTTCGGACAACGGTTAAAACCTCGTTTTTTTCGGTATTTTTTTTTTTTTTTTTTTTTTGGGGGGGGGGGGGTATAGACATGGTTACATCACCCAACGTAATGTTTGATAGTAACTAACGCTAACCCCAACCCTGAACCGACCCCAACCCTTAATATAAACATCGAAAAATCGCGACTTGCGTCATAAGTCTCATATTTTAGACATTAATATTTTCAGTTAAGCTCAGAATATGTCGGTAAGCTCATGTAATGCTCTCTCGGACAAAAAAAAAACTCGTAACTGCCGTATTTTAGCACGGACAGATGGACGGACGGCCAACCCTGAACTAACTCTAACCCTTAGGTGCCAAACGAATATTTGTAGTGCAATTGGCAACACTGACACACGGCAACTGATCCATTGGCTGCTAAGAATATTCAATGATATGACTATCGATCCTTCACGTCATAGTTAAATAGTATTTTTGTGTTAGTCGAATAATCTGTATTCATTTACCCACCTTCAATGTTAGAAATTGAATATACCTCTGCACTGAGAAAAACGCGTATTTTTGACACGATATGTAACAAAAATGTGGTACGAAAAATATGTATTTTTCTAGACCGTAAAGGCCGTAGTGGGGACGAACCAAACTAGAGAATCTTCAGTCACATAATATAATTAACCCCCTGCACACTGATGTCAAAATATCTAAAGTTCAGGGTGCAAATTTCTCCCATAATGCAACTGGAAATTTAACCAATTCAATCTTGTTTGACAGAGCTCATTGAGCTCTGTCAAACAAGACTGAATTGGTTAAATTCCCAGTTGCATTATGGGAAAAATGGCTACTTGAAATTTGGATATTTTGACATCAGAATGAAGGAAGTTAAGAGTAAAGAGTCTGTGCATCCTCTTCCCTCTGATTTCCAACAGTATTGCAAAAACGGACCATTGTGCCCCTAGTTTCCCACACAACGGTAAGCAACGGGTCAACAACCAAAACTGAAAGCGGTCCGAACGGCACAAGGTGACATTTAAACAAGAAAACTTTCCCCAAAACCAAGATGGTCCAAGCGTGAGGATCGTTTCTTTTCAACCTGCTCACAATTGTTTACAATTTGCTGCAACGCAGGTGCAACCCTTACTTCAGAACTTAACTCAAGCTAATAACTTTTCAAAACGAATTTGGAAAAGTAGAAGAGTGAAAAGCACTATAAGGAGATCGAAAGGGTCCTGCGAGACCTGCGCTCAAAATCGCAGTTACTCACCCTGCCCTCCTCTTGCATTACCATGTGCATGCGCAACTACCCTGACACCAATTCCTGTTTTCCGCCATCTTGCATGGTCGGATTTTTGTGACTCGTACTAAATTATTGCTCTCGTTTCTTCGTGAACAGATTGAGTTGCATATATTTTTACAGTATATTACAGGATTTTGTATCCTTTGATTCAAGCTTTAAATTATTATATTTATTGTCTGCTATTAATGCTGATTTTAGCTTGTATTCTCACTATGTAATTTGGTTCTTTTCGCGCGCGAAAACGCGACCTGCATTGATCGGTTTTCCGCTGGTGAGAAGTCTTGTTATTTGGTTGAGTTTGTGGGGTTTTCTCCTCTAAATTCACTTCTGGCAACCTTTCGGACAATCAAGTGAAACATATTGGTGAGTTACATGGTACTTGTGCCACTTACAGCAATTTCTGTCAGGCCAATTTCTGTGGTGTTTGAGAGATTTGGTCGTCCAAATTCGGGTCTTCCATGAACAAGGTGGTTCTGACACGAGCTAGAACACCTCGTTCTTGGGTGGAGAGGTACCCGTGCCTCCTCGGTTATTTCCAAGAGTGTACGTGGTGAATCTGACACGCAGGATGTTGGGCAGCCATTTACGATAACAGATTCTTCCGCAACTGTTGGTTGTGCTGATGATGGTACTCCTGAAGTGGGGACGACGGCCTCCCTTCCTTTGGCCCGAGTGGTCACCCTTGAGGCGACGGTTTTCTTCTGTACGAGTTCTTCCGAGGCCCACACAGGCGCTCTCTCCGATTTTTCGCCGGCGTCATCTGCAGCTGCCGAAAATTTAGCTCATACTGCTCCTATTTTTCATGACAGTCTTCCTTCTATCTCTTCTGGAGATGATATACAGCCTCGGGGGACCCAGCCACCCCTGGCTTCTCAGCGAAGCTGTACGGGTTTGTTGGATGCTCTGTCTCATCTGGCTAGCTTTACTCCTGGCCGGTTGGGACGTTCTGTCGCTTCGGCAGTGATTCCTCGACTCTCGTCGTAAGAGTCGTTTGTTGTTCCGCCGTTTCATGCTTTTCATTCAACCAGCAGGAAGTGGCTGGGACATTGGTAATCAGAAACTTCTGTTTCGCAGAGGCCAGTAACCGCTCCTGTTATGAAATGCGACATCAGCAGAAACAAGTTAACAGCGCAGCGTCTTTGATCGTTGGTCAAAGACGCTGCGCTGTTTACTTGTTTCCACTGATGTCGTATTTTTATTCTAATACACACACTGACATACTTTTCAGGTCAACATATCAATCAACCAAATTAACCCTCTCCTATGCATTCTTAAACATACTTCTCTTTTTGGTTGTTACTATCTGACATCAGCACTCACGATCGGCGGATTGTGTGCTCAACTAATCAGCAATGAGATGCCGGTCGGAAATCCTTATCGTTTAATCACTACAGAACAGTTACCCCAATTAGTTGTTCCTAGGAAAATTTGCAAGGTACATTCTAAGTACCTTGGCAGTCACTTTTAAGCAATCCAAGACTTGCCTAGAAGCATCTGTAAAGCCACGGGATGGAGATTGTCTTTAGTTATGCTCTTCAGATTTCAGTGTTATACAGTACGTGGAGAGTGTATTATCACTAAATCACCCGCAGAGTGGGAATTCCGCCCAAGCAATAATTGCAAATTTGTTGCAAAGCATAACCAGCACAAGCAAAGTTAAACCCGGAGGTCCATTGGCTGACACATTGCTTTTGTTTTTTGTCGATATGTACAAAATTTTAAAGTTACAACTTGGGTGATAACTCCACTCCGTGGGTGATTTAGTTACAATCCACTCTCCACGTACTGTACATCCATCAAAAATGTAAAAGTTTCGAGTGTCCCCATTGTTGAAGTCACTGCAAGGCAATAAAAACATCCAATGAGGGGCAGAACACTCTGACACAACGAATGACATTTTCTTTTACCATTCCACTCTAATTGTCCTAAAAATGTTTCATTCCAAATAACAGTTCTCTGTTCCGTTGGTTTTGAGAAATATGGGCGTTTGAACATATTTCCTTTTTTAACTTCTGGGGTTCCCACGGAGACACGTGATATTTTGGCATAAATCAAGTACTTATATCTTAATAATATAACATACGAAATTCGGTTCAAATCGTACCATCGGTTCAGAAAATAGAAATTTCGGCCAGGGCCAAAAATCTTGCCCCTCCCATCACAAAGGCAAAAATTGACCCACCAAATTCGCTTGAACAAATTTGATTCTGCACCACAAAAGGAAGCTCCATACCAAATATAAAGTCATCCACTGGTTCATGAGAAGAACGGTTTCAACACATTTTGACGCATCTTTCCCACCCCCTCCCTATGGCAGGGACCGACCTGGGCATGCGCCAGTGCGTATTTGGTTCTGAAACATCAGGACCTGGCTCTTAAATCATGGAAATAGGCTTCTCAGTTGGCGCGTAACTTCTCAGATCATATTTTGATATTCTTTCGATGGATAATCGAGAGAGACACTCTTACATGTATTATATATATGATTATCATTTATCATTGTTGTGGAGTGCTTAAGTTAATACTTCAAGTCTTAATTACAAAGCATTAATCTTCACTGTGGTTTCTGATCAAGTCTTGGCTGCCTAAATAGGCAGCCAAGACTTGATCAGAAACCACAGTGAAGATTAATGTTTGCTATAGTGTACTAAATGAAAATGATGAGAGCTATTACATACTTGCAGTGTGTGTTACAAACAGCAGTGTGACTCCGTAAATTGAAATCTGGCGCATGAATTGAAAAAATAGGCTCCGAGGCTAGAGCGTATTTTAAATAGTCCTGATCGGTCCCTGCTATGGGGCTGGGCAAGTTGATATGAACAAAAACAAAATGCGATGTCAGAACATGCAATCATTTCAAATGTAACTAAAATTGATTCAGCGTTTTAGGAAGAGTAGGTGCAAATACCATGTTCATGATCGACGGACGACAGGACGATGGTCGATGAAAGGTGAGTAGTGACCAGTGAGATGAGCTAAAGAGTTATTTCATTTTTAACCCTTTACCTAACCTGAAAAGCAGACGACACTTGCAAAAATAATTCTTGAATAACTAATTGTTTTCATTTTTTGTCTCAAAAACATAGATTATGACCCCTCGTTGGAACGAGCTCGACAAGCTCGTTCCAACGAGGGTCATAACCTATGTTTTTGAGACAAAAAATGAAAAAATAATGAAAATTAATTGGCGATTTTTGAGAATAGCGCTGGCCGGTTTTGGCCGTTACGTTAGGTAAAGGGTTAAAGGAATCGACTTGACGACAATAGAAAAATAAGCTTCAGTAAACAGTCGTGGAATTCTGACGTAAGCGATTTTTAGCTTGCCTTAACTGCTCACGCAGTTTAATCCGACATAAGCGTTGTTTTTGCTCACCAACTTTCAGCTATTTTCAATGGTGACGGACCATGGAACGTGTGTACAGAATATGCTGGGTACATGTGTGGGTCGGCCACTACATGTACCATTCCCCCTGAACTTCTTGATCGATCTGACCACACTGGGGTGGAAGGGATAGTAAAAAATGAATACAGGTTCATTCGTTAACATTTTATTAATTCATTTAAAATTGATTGGTTTGAATGCACTCGAAGAAGAAATTACCCAACCCGGTATTAACACCCTTCACTCTGATGTTAAAATACCAAAATTTCAGGAAGCTGTTTTTTCCCATAATGCATCTAGAAATTTACCCAATTCAATCTCGTTTGACAGAGCTCAATGAGCTCTGTCAAACGAGATTGCATTGGTTAAATTTCTTGTTGCATTGTGGAAATTTTTTTCTGTCTAAAATTTAGATACTTTGACATCAGTGTGCAGGAGGTTAACCAAGTCTTTAGAAGATCTTTGTGAAGCAAAAAAGTGAAATAGATTTCAGGAGAGCAATTTGCTCGCCTAAGTTGGTTCCAGGTGAGCGATTTAATGCCACCCTGGATTTTTCAGAAATCCAATCCTTAGTAAATGAAAAGAAAGAACAATAAAACAAAATGTTTAATGTGTGGAAAAAATTGAATGCGTTTCTGTCTTCACACCAAAGCTAAGTCACGTGATGTTCAACCCGGATAAAACGAGTCAACATTAATGAATTGCAACATCTTGATTTGACTTCTGATACACATTGTCTTTTGTCACACTAAGATGTTTATGACAAAATTATTTGGAAGTGTTGTAGTGTTTTTATTGTCAGAAAAGATTGTTTGTGATAACATTCGTCAGAAGTATTCCCGGAGAGAAATCATTGGAGGATCGTGCATTGGTCGTAACCCCTCATTCAAGGCAAGATCTGAACTTGATTGTGCGACACAGTGCGAACGCAGCTCCGCCTGTAAAGCATTTCACTACAATAAAAACGACAAGTCTTGCTACAACATCAAAGCGTTTGCCTATCAAACAAATGATGTATATTACGTGAGAGAATCAGCAGGTATGTACATATATCAACACAAAATGATTGACTTTCTATTAACCATTTGCTCATCTCACTCCATATCTAAAATTTATAATTTAAATTATTCTTTTTAAATTTTTCAAAAAATTCACAGAACCACATCATGTGACCCATTCATTGGAACAAGCTTGACAAGCATGTTCCAAAGAAAGGTCATATGATGCGGTTTTGTTCCCATTTTTTTGACATATAATTTTTTTCAACTGCACAACTTATGGGGCGGATGCGGCCGATTCGTTAGGTGAAGGGTTAAAAAAATACAAAAATAAATAGAGTTCTCAACCAAACAGTTTGGGTTCTTGTTTATGATAGGATGTCGCTAAATACACAATGTCAACGAACATTCTTCTTTACAAAGGTTCATTTATTACATAACTTACAAAAACGGCACCCGATTGTCGCTATTGTTTACTCATTAATTCTTGCTCGCTGGAAAATGAGAGTCTCCACTTTTCTAAAATCTTACTTTGCCTATCTCAAGAGAGTCTCATGTAACCTCCCTTACGTGCGCAAATTTTCGAGGCGACAATCTTGCAAATGTGAAATAAAAAACTCGAGTGCCCAAATGCTTAACTCTCTTCATTCACATTTCATCTAATTACTTTTGTTCTTTCAATAGTCAATTAGTTTTTGTTGTAATATTTCGTAAACTTAAAAGAATACGACAACCAAAATTAAATGTCAGCTGTAATAATTTGTGTACATGCAACAAACCATTGCTAATTGCGAAACAATATTATCCATTTTTATCGTGGAATTTGTTACGTAAGAAGAACTTTTAGTGTGGTTTTGTGTTCAAATAAACTTGCCTAGCCCCAAAGGGAGGGGTGGGGGAAAGTCAAAAAAAATGATGAGTCAGCATATCTGCAAAAATTAAAAAAATTTCTTTTCTTAAGAACCATTCATCAGAATATTTTGATATTTGGTATACAGACTCCATAGAGGAGTCAGATACATGCTTGTTAAAATAAATCTCCTTGGTCCATATTTGAGCTTAATACAAAATCCCGGATTTCAACTTAGGGCGATATGGGGAATAATGTTTAAAAACCTTTTTCTTCAGAACTACCTGTTAGAATGTTTTAATATTTGGTATACGTCATTGTTATGAGGATCAGATTAAAGATTGTTCAAATCAGGACCCACGGTTAATATTTGGGTTTCCTATGGGGGCCCGAATTTTAACTTAGTACCACATGGGGTATAAGTTTTAAAAAATATTCTTTTTAAACAATATATTCACCTGTCAGAATCTTTTAATATTTGGTATACAGAATCCTTAAAGAGGTTAGCCTTCATTTCATTCAAGCTAAGTCCCTGGGTTAATATGTGGGCTCCCCATTGGAACCCGAATTTTAACTTAGTCCAATATAAGGATACTTTTTAACCCTTTACCCAACGAATCGCCGGCATCCGCCCGCGTAATATGCAAATTCAGTAGCTGAAAAAATATTATTTTTCCTAAACTTTCAACAAAAGCATACCATGTGACCCCTCGTTGGAACGAGCTCATCGAGCTCGTTCCAACGAGGGGTCACATGATATGGTTTTGTTGAAATATTTTGAAAAGTTTTAAAAAATGATATTTAAAAAAATAAATTTTGATATCGTCTGCGTTGGTTAAAGGGTTAAAACTCTTCTCCGGAAACACCAATCAGAACCATTTATTATATGGCATCCAGGGTACTTAAAGTGGCTGTTTTCAGTTTGTTCAACTCAAGTCCATCGTTTAATAACTTGGTTCTTTAAGGGAGACCGAATTACTTAGTGCAATATGAGGAATAAATTTGGAAAATCATCTTGGTTAGTTCCACAAGTCAGAATCTTTCGATTATTGGGTATACAGCATCCGTTGGAACATTAGACCTAGGTTTGTTCAAATCAAGTCTTTGGGTTAATATTTGGACTACCAATTGGAACCTGAATTTCAACTTAGTCCAATATGAGGAATAATCTTTAAAAATCTGCTTCTTGAGATATAATCAGAATATTTTGATATTTGATATACAACTTTAGAAGGCTCAGATTCAATTTATTCAAATAAACTCCATGTCATTGATAATGGTGATAAATCGGTTAAAAATGCATTTGAAAAATATCCGGATGCAAAACGCCCGGATGAACAAATTTTGGATCTTTTCGAGCTGAGCATAAAAGGTAATGACTTTCAATTCAATGGAGAATATTTTCTACAAATAATGGGTTGTCCTATGGGCCTCAGAATCAGTCCTAATTTTGCAAGCATGAGGAAGAAAATACATTAAGCAAATGTGCAAAGCATCCTCTCGTATATCTCAGATATTTAGATGACATGTTTATTATTTGGGAACATTCAAAAGAAGATTTTGATGAATTTTTAGAAATTTTGAACAATCATGATCCAAATATTAAACTGAAAGCTACTATCAGTGAAAATTCTGTTGATTTTCTCGATGTGACCGTGTATAAAGGCAAGCAATTTCAGGCGTCCGGTCATTTAGATTATAAAGTATATTTTAAACCAACTGATTCACATCAATTGTTGCACACAAAATCATTTCATCCTCAACATACATTTAAAGTTATCATCAAATCACAACTCATTCGTTTCCACCGCAATTCAAGTGATAAGGTAAATTTCAATGAGGCTTGTTCTACTCTATTTGGCGCCCTCAGATCGAGAGGGTACTCGCTGCGCATTTTGCGTAGCCTGAAATCCCAAACCCTGAAAAAGCTCGAAAGTCCAGCTGGAACTACCGATTTCGAACCACTGAAGATTGAACACAACAGACCGTTGCAGAATGGTAGTGGCGCGGTATTTAATTGCCAAAAGCCTCGATGTAGATTGCATACTTTTATGCCTGATCAGAAAGAGGTCTTTTCCTCCGAACAAACGAAAATTCATTATCAGATGCGTAACCCCCTCCATTGTGATTCACCAAACATTATTTACCTTATCACATGTAAGCGCTGTCGGAAACAGTATGTTGGTCACAGTCAAAATCCTTTCCGAGAACGTGCTACTGGACACAAACAGGATATAAAACATAATGTTGATGCCCCAGTAGCACAACATTTTAACCTTCCTGGCCATTCTTTGGACGATTTCGACATCCATCCTATTGAACAACCACCAATTAAAGACACATTAGAAGAAACGGATGAATTTAGAAAAAAACGTGAAGCTTTTTGGATCAATACGCTTCAAACCCTCTGGCCATTTGGTATGAACATATCAGAGGGCGAATGCGAAAGGAGGTCCATCATTCCTTTCACTTTAACGTACAACAGAATGAATATCGAAATAGCAAAAATGTTAAAAGATGAATTCAATTTTACCAATGCTAAATTAAATGAACTTTTGAATCTTCGACCTGTCATCGCCTATAAGAAAAACAAAAGCTTGCGTAACATCCTTGTAAGGACTAAATTAGAGCCCATCAATGAATAACATCAATTTTGGCCAGTCAGTTTAACCAGTTCCTAAGCTCATCACTTGGTTTAAATCAATTTTATGTACTTTTTTGTCATGTTTGAAACCAATCAGGGTTCAGTAAATGAAAACAATTTTTCAGCGGCATATTAAAGGAAAAACATTTCAGTAGGAAATGACTGTGCCAGCAGGTGCCAGTGCGATTTTTTAACCTTAAACACACACACACACACACACACACACACACACACACACACATACACACACACACACACACACACACACACACACACACAGTCTTGTCTACCCTACATACCGAGGTACCCCATTGTTTGTCCTTTGTGTGGACTAACGGTTTCAACCTCGTTTTGCCGGTACAGTTCTGGGAAAACAACCGAGGTAAAGGGTTTCTTTTGTCTTTTGTACCTCGGTAAGGCGAAACACGCAAACTCTTTTGTTTAGTTACCTCGTCGAGTTGGTAAGACAAACGCACACACACACACACACACACACACACACACACACACACACACACACACACACAGAGTCTTGTTTTCCCTACATACCGAGGTACCCCATTGTCTGTCCTTTGTGTGGACTAACGGTTTCAACCTCGTTTTGCCGGTACAGTTCTGGGAAAACAACCGAGGTAAAGGGTTTCTTTTGTCTTTTGTACCTCGGTAAGGCGAAACACGCAAACTCTTTTGTCTAGTTACCTCGTCAAGTTGGTAAGACAAACCCACACACACACACACACACACACACACACACACACACACACACACACACACACACACACACACACACACCCTGTCTACCCTACATACCGAGGTACCCCATTGTTTGTCCTTTGTGTGGACTAACGGTTTCTACCTCGTTTTGCCGGTACAGTTTTGGGAAAACAACCGAGGTAAAGGTTTTTTTTTGTCTTTTGTACCTCGCTAAGGCGAAACACGCAAACTCTTTTGTCTAGTTACCTCGTCAAGTTGGTAAGACAAACCCACCCACACACACACACACACACACACACACACACACTAGATTCAGATCCGACAGTCTCGCGTTCCTATCTCTGACAGCCGTGAAAGGCCGGAGATCTCTTTTGGTGGCTTGATTAAACAAAGTTGACGCAAATCCAGTGATTTCTTTGGGTTTTGATAGATGTGACTTATGCCCATCACCAAACTCAGAAGCTTAAGTTTAATGTTGGGCACGAATCCCCCGCTATAATACTGAAAGGTTCGCTCACATTGCAATCCATGGCTTTTGCGCGAATGTACCGTGGGACCACCGCATCAGACACCGGGACCAGAAGTTCGAAGCCGGCCGATCTAAATCTTGTATATGAAATGGGAAGTTTCTTGTTATGTTCTAATTATGCCTATGAGACTAATTGTTTGATGGCATCCGTTGTTCGAGAGAGGGAGACTAATTTTTAGGATGGCCCAAATCTCAGACAGTAAATCTCCGCAATCAAAACCTCTGGAGAGATGCCATATTGTATTACAGCGACGTTGAGGTGGAGAGCATTTCTAACAAGCCAGGGTATTAATCGATTTATATTTCAACAAACAATGCATGTTATGTAAGAATTGGTGATATACTGTCACATTTCAGTCTAGTTCTGTTTGCCTTGTCGGTGGAGTAGAACTCTATGGTTTTATGCCTTTTCAGAATTTCTCTATATGCTATAAATCCAGTCTGACAATTACCACTGACAAACCTTCGATAGCCTGTTTTGTTATAATCACAGATTTGATAACGATAGCCTGTTTTGTTATAATCATAAATTTGTTAACGATAGCCTCTTTTATTATAATCGCAGATTTGATAACTGTAGTCTGTTTTGTTATAATCGCAGATTTGATAATGATAGCCTCTTTCGTTATAATCGCAGATTTGATAACGATAGCCTGTTTTGTTATAATCACAGATTTGATAACGATAGCCTGTTTTATTATAATCGCAGATTTGATAACGATAGCCTGTTTTGTTATAATCGCAGATTTGATAACGATAGTCTGTTTTGTTATAATCACAGATTTGATAACGACAGCCTGTTTTGTTATAATCGCAGATTTGACAACTGTAGCATGTTTGTTATAATCACAGATTTGATAACGATAACATGTTCTGTTAAAATCGCAGATTTGATAACTGTAACATGTTTTGTTATAATCACAGATTTGATAACGATTACCTGTTTTGTTATAATCAAAGATTTGATAACGATAGCCTGTTTTTATTATGACAGTATCTATTGTTTTTATACAGTACAAAGTTTGATTTTTATTATTTTGGCAGGATCTGGTGTCTACACAACAAAATATGGTTTATGTGTAAAGTATTACAGTGATGCAAAGAACTATTCCGAAGCAGCAGACGTTTGCCAATCAGACGGAGGGCACTTGTTGACAATTCCAAGTGAAGGGGCCATGAATTATTTTCTTACACGCTGCGGTAAGTCCACAGCCAGTTAACCCTTTGATACTTTTGTACGTGCTATTACGTACGAAATCTTTTGTTTCATTTAACCCTTTGATACTTTTGTAAGTGTTATTTCGTACGACATATTTTGTTTAATTCAACCCTTTGATACTTTTGTAAGTGTTATGAGGCACGAAATCAAACAGCACGTTGATACTTTGGGGTCATTTGTTTTGATATTATTTTTCGATTTTTTAAAGTTTTAACCTCAAATTCCTATTTTCTCCCGAATAGTGCTCAGTGATAACCGTTGAGCCAAATGTTATCGCAACTTAAAATACTAACATAACCCCGCTGTCAAGATGTCTTTACTGGTTGAGTGCTAGAAGCCACTATCAGGGCATTCAAAAAATGAGGATACCAGAGCAAAAGCTTTCCTTGCTTATATTTCAAATTCAGGCATACACGAATAATATTTTGTTTATATAAAAGTGTTTTATTACAAATTATCGGAGAGTACCTGTGGGCACTCTCCAATAATTTGTCATATAACAAGTTTTGAATAAGAAATTCATTCCACCAAAAATAATCTAGACCTTCACCAGATAATCACTAATGTGAAAAATATCTTGTTATTTGTACTTTCCGCCGTTTGACGTCCCATTTAAAAAAAAACGGTGAAGAAACTGAATCACCAGCGACGTTTGAACGTCAGGATAATTAAAGTCTCAAAGGGTTAAGTTTATTATTACATGCCTTTTACTTTTCCTCCAGTTCCATATTTACAAATCCGTATTGAGCACGTGTTCCATACGGATTTCTGTTGACGGACTATTTCCACATGACGTCATGGATACATCAAAAGAACTAAACTCCGCCAATTATCGTAATCGACCAAACGAAACGTCCCATTTTGACCAAGTTCAATTCGGAAGCTGAGGTGACAGACGATAAATCGAATGTCAACTAAAAATGTATTTGTTCAAATCCACCAAAACTAAAAAAAAATGAACTTATTCTGAAAGTGGCGATTGATTCTGTATCACTCAAATTCTGACTTTGAACCGAATATCTCTCTCTCTATTTGTATTTTTCTATTAATGTATCGATCTGCCACACGTGTTTACCAATCACACCTGAGTTCCTAAATAGTACGATTAACTGGTAGAGCGTTAGAAGTCCATATTTGGGCTTTATTCTGAAGTGCAGGGACAACAATTCAAAGGCTTCATACTCTGTGTATATGCTTCATATTATCTTTCAAGTCAAATTATTTCAAGTGTATGGATTTGCCTTGTTGCAACTTATGGGAGAGTGCCGTTCGACATTCTCCCATAAATTGCAACATGACAACAACAGGGTGAATAAATTTTGATTACCAGTAATAATATAACCCTCTACCAATTAAACAAATTAAAAGGGAGAAAGTAAATCAATCCTTCTATTTGAAGAATATTAGATGTACCAAATTATGCTGGTTTATCTGTACCAATATGGCAAAAAAATCGGCATCAAGGAAAAGCGTCATTTCTGACTATTATTACCACTTTATAGGGCGCTCCTTGGGTTATTAAAATGATCTGAGGTGGACGATAAGACTCAATAACAGCCCGCAAAAATAGCGTTAATAATGAAAACGGCCCGTTAGCCCAGAATTGTGGGTAATTTATGTTCCGGAAAAATAACACTAATGTGCTCGAAATTTTGTTGTTCATTTATTCCAACAAAACGGATTCAACCATGATATATTTCGGATTATTAACTTCATTTAGGATTTAAAAGTGGTGGTGAGTATTGATACGATAAATAATCTCATTTTGTAAATAACGGCGTGAGTTTGTAGTTAAAGCGCTTCAGCCAAATTCCAGCAATCCTATTTTCGAGTCATCCAAATAAATTGTACTCAACTTTGAACTTTGACGTTTGTTTGTAAATATACAGACGACAATCTGATTCTTCTATTTCTAAATCAAAAATGTCTCAGTGGCTAGAAATGGCGTTCTTCTATTTCTAAATCAAAAATGTCTGCAGTGGCTTGAAATGGCGTTCTTTGGTAAGTGGTAATAATAGTAATAACATATTCCTTTTCGGGCGTCATGGTACATTAATGGCCCTCGAAAAATGATTAACAGCCCTCGGGACCATTAACGGCCCTCGACTTCGTCTTGGGCCTTTAAGTGGCCCTCGGGCTGTTAATCATTTTTCTAGGGCCATTAATGAATCATAACGCCCTCAAAAGAACATGTTATTGTTATATTAGCAAACATACGTGACGCAAGGGATTTCACCGACAAAGGGATCTTGGCATCCTGACATGAAGTAGTGATATTAACACGACGGACAGACAATACTGGAGGTAGGCAGCTTTAATCATAGAGAAAGGGGGTGCTTCCCCGCCACTCCTTTGCAGCCACTCCAGTTCACTTTAATGGAGGCAGACTGGAAATTACGCACTTTAAGAGCCACAGTCCACTAATTTCGATTGTTGAGAGCTGCATTAAACTCGTTCCAACGAGGGGTCATAACCTATGTTTTTGAGACAAAAAATGAAAAAATAATGAAAATTAATTGGCGAGTTTTGTGAATAGTGCTGGCCGTTTTTGGCCGTTGGGGTAAAAGGGTTAAAAAATTCAATGACAATGAACTACGATCTTAAGATGAATTTTGCAGTATGCTTTCTGGTGGACATATTAGTGATGAGTCTTATAGTCATGCTTAAAATACGTGGAAAAAAATCAATTTAAAGAATAAGGGGAGAATATCATGATTTATATCTTAAAACAGATGTGTCATTTTTAACTGCTGTACCTGAGAATTTTAGAAATGTGTTTGCAATATTATAAACGCGCTCCATGCCACTATTTTACATCACCAGGTCTCTCATGGGATAGTATGATTGAAACGACGGATATTAAAATTGAATTAATGTCAGATGTTAATATGTTTCAATTTACTGAATGAATGAATGATTTATTTCGTAGAACAACATGCTACAGATACAAAAAAGGTCCGCAACATACATTAATCTCAAATACATGATTGCACTAACGGGAGATGGCGTAGCCACTAGGGCTGTCTTCCTGCCACCCACCAAAAAAAAAGAAAATGTTGAATGAAAATTTTGAATTATTCCATATAAGTAAAATATTGTTCATCGTTTTTAGAAAAGAACTCTTTTGGGTCAGGCTGAGATAACAGAGCTAAGACATACAGTCGGAACAAGCAGGATTACTACAGCTGACGTGATGAGGGTATAAATTCAAGAATTGCTCTGTTAAAGACTTTTTGAATAGTGATCTGGAATAGTTTTGAACCGATGGTTCTATTGTATTCCACATCCTAGGAAAAGTATGGATTGGGAAATTTGCAGAAAATCGAGTTCTTGGTTTTAGTGTGTGTAATTTCCCTGATTGTCTGGTGTCCTGCCCTGAGGGGTTTTGGTATATTCTGAAAGTCTTCTCAAAGCTTTCAGGGGGCATGCCGTTGTACCAGTCATGCTTAAACAAAGAGACGTGAAGTTTGTATAGGTCTGTGAATTTTAAGATACGCAGCTCGCTAAATAGTGGATTAGTATGAGCATTGTAATTCTTGCTAGCTATAATTCGGATGGCTTTCTTTTGTAATTTAATGATCGATCGAGTTGACGACGAGTGACCCCAGATGTGGATACCATATAGCATGTGACTATGGATCAAAGAGTAATATAATATTTTCAGGCATTCTTTTGGTAGAATCTTCTTCACTTTGTTTATGGCATAAGTTGCCCTGGGAATTTCAGGCTTGGCAATTTCAGGAGAGCGATTTTTTAGCTCTCCTTACTGCCCTCCTGAAAGAATTAAGGAGAGCGAAAAATTGCCCTCCTAAATATTTTGGTCTGAGATGATTGAGATTACATGTATTATGCTCACATTAAATTTTTGTTGTAAAGCAAAAATGTAATTTAACTATAATATACTACCATTACTACTATCCTGTCACTTGAAGCACTTGCACCAAGATGTGACTGTAGATTCAAGCAGACCTGATGTCCAAGAAAGTCATACGCCTACCACTACCACCTTCAACCCCCTTGGGGGGGGGGGGGGTTGAAGGTGGTAGTGGTAGGCGTATGACTTTCTTGGACAACAGGTCTGGGTACACACACAGGTCTTGTTAAGTGTGTGTTCGGTTGTTGAGTGAGACATTTAGATGTCTAAGAGATTTCGCTTTACTTTAGTAAAGTTAATAAAATCACTGATGTAGTCTGTTGGTTTCAGTTTCAATGAGTTCGTTCAATTGGATACTTAAAATGCTGTGTAAAGCTAATTGCTCTCCTAAGCTGATTGAGGAGAGCGATTTTTTGCCCTCCTGCATTTTTCAGAATGCTAGGCCTGGAAATTTTGGAGCAGAAAGGTATGCGCGGAGGGATATAAACTCTTACACATAGGCATAGCAAAGCAAACAATAAATACATGGACAACTTTGATGAAGGTGCCGCATCTAAGTATATTATGTATTTGGATGCTAATATTCTATATGGTTGGGCTATGTCTCAATAATTACCCACAGACGGTTTTGAATGGCTACAGATAAACATATTGAAAGAATAGATCCAGCAAAATATAAAGATAACAGTGAGAGTGGGATTATCCTAGCAGTAGCTATTGAATATCTCCCCACACTCCATGATAAATATTATGACTATCCACTAACGCCCGAGAGATTACGGATAGATGATAATATTATATCTCACGTGACTTCCTTGCATTCTGATTGGCTGAACGATGATACCCTATTTCGTGTAGTTTGCATCCACAGAACTGACCAGGCACTACACGTTTTCTATTTTTAGTACACTACTATAACAGTTTTCTTTTCATACTGGGCGAATAAAACTAATCATGCTGAATTTAAAAATCGATTCACAGAGGCACAACATCCACAAAACGACCCGGAAAGAAATCTTTGTGGAAAAAATGTATCGCTTTTCCATTGTTGAAGTCACATTTTTCGAGGCGTTCATTTTATTCCTTGAGAAGATGATCCATATCTCGTTTCGAAGAGAATGATCCATACCTGGGTCCAACTTTCATGAGAACGCGTCCGGATATGAAAAATCGTTTGTTTCGCTGCTCATATTATTTCGCCATTTAATTGTATGTTTTGGGCAGTAAACGAATAAATAATGGAATTCAATTGAATCTTCGGAGTTTGTATCCCGTGCTGACCCATTCGGTAATGTATATGTGTGACAAATGTGTGGAAATTATCAAACTGCGTTGTCAAATTTCGAAAATTTTAGTTTTCATTCGCGTGTTGCGCGATTCTGGAATACACAGTTTCGTTTGGGGGAAATGTTTTGTTTACCTTTGCCGACCGATTCAAATTCTGTCTTCTGATCATATCAGTAATCCAAGTCAGCCGTGTTTTGGAAGAAGAAAATGTTTTTTAAAAACTACATGGTATGTTTTCTATATAACGCTGGTTGGTAGGGCTGCTACCTTGGTAACAGATTAACAAATCGGACAGATGTTTTTCTTGATGGGTGTTCGATATAATATAAGGATTAGTGCATGTCTTCTCGTTGACTACGCCCATATAGTGCCCAGTGAGGTGGTGTAGTTCCCTCCGCTTCGCGGCGAGAACTACACCACCTCACTGGGCACTATATGGGCGTAGTCAACTCCAAGCCATGCACTATTCCTTAAATATGCTATCAGATTATTGTAAACAGATAAAAACAAAATATAAAATATCTGTTGGTGGTGTATCCAATCTAGTCTCAAATCTGATGAATAAAACAAAATATGAAGTGCATTATAGGAATCTACAATTGTATTTGAATCTGGGACTAAAAGTAACGAAAGCGCGTACAGTTCTAGAGTTTAATCAGTCTCCATGGCTTAAGAACTATATTGACTCGAACACTAAAAAACGGACAGAACCAAAAAACACATTTGAAAAAGATTTCTTCAAGCTTATGAATATTTCAGTTTTTTTGAAAAACTATGGAAAATTTACGAAAACGTGTAGTTAACCTAATAAATAATAAAGATAAACTTATAAAATATTCTTCAAAACCAGCATTTGTATCTAATAAGATCGTTAACCCTTTTAACACAAGTGGTATCTTCCATGCCAGTTCAATGGCAGCAGTTAGACGAGTCCACATTCATTATCTGGGGTAGACCCATCAATATTTTCAACGTGCAGCCACTGGGCTGCACGTTGAAAATATTGATTGGTCTACCCCACATATTAACTGACCAGCCACCCTATTTAATGACATTATGACGTATCATGTTCCTTGCCGAAAAAGCGGCCGCTAGGGTTCAGATGATTAAGGAAAATATAGTTGCAGTGCATACGATCAAAGAAACACTTACTCTCAACAGGCCGGCATATGTTGGTATGTGTATTCCAGATCTTTCTAAGACATTAATGTATGACTTTCACCACAATTATATATTGAAAAGTATGGAACTAACGCTAAATTATTATTTGCAGATACTGACTCTCTATATTATGAAATTGAAGCAAACGATGTCTGTAGTGATTTTTGGCAAGATAAAAGTATGTTTAATAATTCTGACTATCCAGTAGAGTCACGATGTTTTGATAATAATAATAATAAAGTGATTGGTAAATTTAAAGATGAAGGATGTGGCATTCCAATTATTGAATTTGTTGGATTGCGTTCAAAAAGGTATTCATATATGAAAGATTTCTTCAAGCTTATGAATATTTCAGTTTTTTTGAAAAACTATGGAAAATTTACGAAAACGTGTAGTTAACCTAATAAATAATAAAGATAAACTTATAAAATATTCTTCAAAACCAGCATTTGTATCTAATAAGATCGTTAACCCTTTTAACACAAGTGGTATCTTCCATGCCAGTTCAATGGCAGCAGTTAGACGAGTCCACATTCATTATCTGGGGTAGACCCATCAATATTTTCAACGTGCAGCCACTGGGCTGCACGTTGAAAATATTGATTGGTCTACCCCACATATTAACTGACCAGCCACCCTATTTAATGACATTATGACGTATCATGTTCCTTGCCGAAAAAGCGGCCGCTAGGGTTCAGATGATTAAGGAAAATATAGTTGCAGTGCATACGATCAAAGAAACACTTACTCTCAACAGGCCGGCATATGTTGGTATGTGTATTCCAGATCTTTCTAAGACATTAATGTATGACTTTCACCACAATTATATATTGAAAAGTATGGAACTAACGCTAAATTATTATTTGCAGATACTGACTCTCTATATTATGAAATTGAAGCAAACGATGTCTATAGTGATTTTTGGCAAGATAAAAGTATGTTTAATAATTCTGACTATCCAGTAGAGTCACGATGTTTTGATAATAATAATAATAAAGTGATTGGTAAATTTAAAGATGAAGGATGTGGCATTCCAATTATTGAATTTGTTGGATTGCGTTCAAAAAGGTATTCATATATGAAAGATAATGATACTGGAGGTAAAACAGCTAAAGGGATCAAGAAATATGTTATTAAAATTGAAATTAAACACGAACGTTATAAAAATGTCTTGTTAAATAGGAAACAGATTTATCATAACATGAGGAGGCGCGGTGGCTCAGTAGGTAGAGGTGTAGGCGCAAGCCGACAGGTCCTCGGTTCAAATCCCACCTGCGGCAACCGCGTTGTGTCCTTGGGCAAGACACTTCACCCCGCTTGCCTACATGGGGGCACGATGACGCTGTGCACTAAGGCGTACTGCACGTCGATGGTGCGCATGTCTTCAACCAATCTAACCCTGCCTGTGCCGCGGTGCAGAGTTCAGAGTTACGATGTTGGGGAGCTGACCTCTGCTCGTCGTTGCTCGGTGGTTCTCTCCGGGTACTCCGACTTCCTCCACCCGTAAAACTGTCACCGACATGATATGACCCTGGCTGTTAATGTGTCGTTAAACCCAAATATAAAAAAGTATAAATTATCAGCTTGGTAGCTATGAACTAAATAAAATATGTCTTAGTTGTTTTGATGATAAACGATATATTTTGGATAGTATAAAATCTTATGCATATGGTCATCATAAACTAAATAGAAAATATAAAAATGTAGAAATAAAATAGACAAGATCAGTAATAAATCTTGGCTAAATTACAAGCGATGACAGAAGAATGAATGCATCTTCATTATATATATAAATATATTATATCTCACGTGACTTCCTTGCATTCTGATTGGCTGAAAGATGATACCCTATTTCGTGTAGTTTGCATCCACAGAACTGACCAGGCACTACACCCAGGCACAACACGTTTTCTATATTTATCACACTACTATAGCAGTTTTCTTTTCATACTGGCCGAATGAAACTGATCAGGCTAAATTTAAAAATCGACTCACAGAGGCACAACATCCACAAAATGACCCGGAAAGAAATCTTTGTGGAAAAATGTATCGCTTTTCCATTGTTGAAGTCACATTTTTCGAGGCGTTCATTTTATTCCTTGAGAAGATGATCCATATCTCGTTTCGAAGAGAATGATCCATACCTGGGTCCAACTTTCATAAAAACGCGTCCGGATATGAAAATTCGTTTGTTTCGCTACTCATATTATTTCGCTATTTAATTGTATGTTTTTGGGCAGTAGTAGGTAATAATTGCGGGTGCACACGTACATGTACATGTACGTGTACGTGTACACGTACATTCGTGTACACCTCCATAGGATTTAGTGTTAAAATCGTGTACAGGTACACGAGTTGAACGTTTTTAGAAACGATAAAACGTTTTTTGCTCGCAATTTAACACTGAATTGTATCCTAGACGCCTGTAGTTTTACGCGCGCGTTCATGTACCGTTTTGATTGAAATAGGCAAATGAGTTTCCCCCATAGGATTCAGTGTTAAATTGCGAGCAAAAAACGTTTTGTCGTTTCTTAAATCATCGTCTTACCGATTCTAAATAATCCGCGTCCGTACACGATTTTAACACTGAAACCCTATGGAGGCGTACACGGAGATCCACTTGTGGATTTTAGATCGGAAATCGACTCGTGTAAAGAGGTTGTGTTAGAATTCGCAAACCCACTGTCGCGTTTCCCGAAGTAAGACTAACGCACGTTATTGCGAGGTGATCTTAATGAGCACTTAATGGAAATGTTTTGAATGAAGAGTGTTGTCGGGATGTTAGAATGCGCAAACCCACTGTCACGTTTTCCTAAAGTAAAACCTAACACATGTTATCGTTATGACTGAATGAGGTTTTCGTTCAAAAGAGTCGATTATAAAATATGATCTGTAAAGAATAGACATTCGTGTCTTGGTTCGATGTGACGAAGAGAAATTGAGTTTAGGGATATCGTTCAAAAGAGTCGATTATAAATATGATCTGTAAAATAGACATTCGTGTTTTGTCTTGATGTAAAGAAGAGAAATTGACTTTAAGCGTTCGTTCAAAAAGAGAAAAGAATCAGAATTCTTGTGAAGTAATCTTAATAAACACCTAACGGAATGTTTAAACACATTTTCCGCTCAATTAGGTTTTGAGTGGTAAAATTTTTAATATATTCACGATAGCGATCAGAGAAATTTGAAAATGAATGAATAAGTTCCTTTAACATTAAAAATTAGAAAACCAGTTTTCTTTTGTGTGTTGAAATGTTTTAACTGTCATCAAAGGGATTCTCTTTTAATTCGACACTGAATGAATGGTTCTTTGATATGTGAATGAAATTCCTTTGACAAAACGTAATTACTATCAAAATGCGTTAAATCAGAAACCAGTTTGTCATGTACTGCTTAAACGTATTTTTAAACTTCTCCAATTCAATCAACACTGAGTTGAGATGTGAATATTTTTAGTTTATTATATTAAAGACGGAAAGATTTTTATTACTTAAAAACATAAAAATATAATTAAACATTCAATTTTGAAAATAATAAAACAATTAAAAACGAAAAATGTTTTTACAGATGGATTCTAGACACCGAGATCGAATTTTAGAGGAGTTTGAACGTGCTAAGAAGGGCATTCAGTCGGCTGACAGAAGCAGACGTCTTGGTGAGATGGAACTCAAACGCGAAGCCACAAAAATATTTAAACCTGTGATGGAGGGTCAAGAGCGAAGCAGGAAGGAGATAGTCGAAGAATTGAGACCCATAAAGGAGAGTTCTTTGAGAATGGGTTTGTTGCCTCTTAGTTTTGGAAATCGACATTCCGTTCAATCTACACCGGATTACGTTCCCACGGGAATTCAAACGGAGAGCGAGTCTGATGATACAGCTTCGACTATCACCACTGATAGCGTCGCATCGTCTGATGATGATGGCAGTAAGAGAGATCTGTTGTATGGATTTTATAAGGATTCGGAGGGGAGAACTTTTATTGGAGACACAGAAATAGAAATTGGTGATGATGAATTGATCGTTGGTTTGAACAAATACGAATTGACTGATGGACTGCGCAGATTGCTCCTTTACGACAAGCCTAGCGATTACTCTGAACAGGATTTCGACAATTACGGCGACATTCTGGTTCAGAAGAGAAATAACGATGCCAGAGAGACGAGACCCAAAGCCAACAGAGGTTACAAGTGGACGAAAGTGGTGAAACCCATATGGGATATGAACAAGAAGTTCATCGAATCGGTGACTGGCAAAGGGGTGAAAACCACTTTTCTTCCAAGTGATTCTGACGCTCTGTCTCAGAGATTGAGTTTGTTGATGGCGAGCAGACGGGCTGGTAACACAGGATTAGATAATCAGATAGTTACTATATCTGACGAATTGTTAAGACAGAAGGTTTTGAATAAAAACCACTATAAAAGGCTGATGAACGAATTGAAGGATTAATGTGTATATAATAAGTAGAGAGAAACAAACAAAAAATGAAACAGTAAATTTTTACACTAGAATAATAAAAGTATTTAAACAGCAAAACGATTTACCAGTGAAAAAAACAAAATATTTTATAAAATAAAATATGCTGGTGATAAAGAACAGGGGATACGTCAGAACTTACGTTCAAGGCGGTTCTGGCATCGTCGATTCTATAATGCGAGCGTTCACGCGCGATGCGGGTAGAAAACTCGCATCGACTGCGTTTGAGGTCGGTAAGAAGACGGCTTTGGATGCTGGTACGAAAGCCGCTTCCGAAGCCAGTGGTAGGATAGCTTCTGTGGCTGGCAAGAGGGCAGCCGATGCGTTGATCGATAAGTTGATCAGTCCACCGGCGAAGCAAGCTGCGTTAGAGCGAACGCCGAAAAGTTGGAAAGATTTTAAGGATGCTGTGGTACCCATAGAAGATTTAGCCAAACTGACGAGTGGATCTGGATTGAAGAGAACTCACGACAGTGTGATATAAATAAATAATAATAATATTGAAACAACTGAGTTTGAAAAACATATAAAATTTGTGTTTGAAAAGAATCTAAAATAACAAACAAAAAAAAAAATAAAAAAATAAAGATGAACATTAAAGATATGTCTTGGAACGACGCCGCGACCAAGAGGTCGAATAACGAGTTCTTTCCCAAAAGCATAAGAGGCTTGATAGTGGGAAAATCGAATTGTGGAAAGACCAATCTGTTGATGAATCTGTTGTCCCGACCCGACTGGTTGGATTACGACAGATTGTTCGTGTTTGGCAAGAGCTTGTTTCAACCCAAATACAGATTGCTTCGAGAGTGCATGGATCGTAGATTGCCCAAGGACGTCATAGCCAGAATCTTTGACAGTAGGGAGGAATTCGACAAGAGCGAAGCTCCACTCTCGACCATTTTGGACGGTGCGGCGACGGAGCTGATGAAGAGAAATGCATTTTCGAACGTTGAGTGTCGATTTTATGAGAACGCTAGGGATGTTCCGGATCCTAGAGAACTGAAATCGGAAGATAAGAATCTCATGATTTTCGACGATCTGCTTTTGGAGAGACAGAACCGATGCGAATCGTATTACGTTAGGGGTCGACACAGCAACATGGACTGTTTCTACCTGTCGCAGAATTATTTTTGATTGCCCAGACAGACGATAAGGGAGAACGCTAATTTTCTATGTCTCTTTCACCAAGATCTCAAGAATCTTAATCACATCTACGGCGATCACGTCGCAAACGGCATGAGCGCGGCGGAATTCAGGAGATTCTGCAAGAGGGTTTGGGATGGTGGACTTTACAATTTCGTCATAATCGATTTGACAAGCGAATTTAATCACGGAAAATATCGGTGCGGATTCGACAAGTTTTATGTTTCTGATGATAATAAGATAGAGCGTGAAAATAAAATTTAGAAAATAATAAATCTTCAAATAATTAGTTTTGAATAAAAAAAAAATAAAATTAAATATAATGTTCGAACATGGAGAATTGTTAGAACGGATAGCCGAAAATACGGCTGCAAAACAATCCATTCAAATCGTGGTGAGTGGCGATTCGACTCGATTTGCTACGAAATTCGAACCTTCCATCGAATTGAATAGAGAGAAAAGATACGAGATAGCGTTAGTGAATCTGGAGACTTATTATTCCTTTCCCAACGTCACCGAAAAGAATAACTCTTTCAAGTATTCCGACGGAGTGGATTGGTTGGAGATTCGAATTCCCAAAGGGAGTTACGACATAGACGATTTGAACAATTACATTCAGATGCAAATGAAGACGGATGGAAAGGGAAGCAACAAGATCAGACTCGCTCCCAATCCTAATACCTTACAGACGATGTTGGATTTGGAAGATAATTTTCAAGTGGATTTCAACACGGACGATTCTATAGGCAAGATGTTGGGATTCGATCGAAAGATGTATCGAGGCCACGCGGCATCTGAAAATACGGTCGACATTCTCGTGGACATGATTGCTGGAAGCTACGTGAATGGTAGCGCTCAACCGACGATCTATTCCTTCTTTCCAAACGTGTCGCCGGGTTATAAGACCGTGGAGCGACCTCGAAATTTAGTTTATCTACCAGTGATTTTAGACATGTTGTATAGTCTCAAAACCACGTTGACGGATCAAAATGGTGAACTGTTAGATCTTCGCGGAGAGAGGGTGACAATACGATTTCACATAAGAGAAATATAAAAGCAAAAAAAAAAAAAAATATTGTGTATATATATAGATAACAAAAATAAAATAAACGCAATATTAATTTTACAAAATTATTTTAATATAAATAATTATTATTAAACAAGAAACAATTGAAGTAAATATATTTTAAAAACAGAATTATGACAGAATACGTGATTAAAAACGTGAACATATCCGCAGGACAGAGGAAGAAACTTAAGAGAGCGTTAACAACTTGAGGCGAGGCGGTGAGATTCAAATTCACTCACGAAGATCTGATGAGATGCGGTCAGGATTCGATCGCCTGGACCAGAAGTCAAATCAAAAGGATGGAGAAAGCTATTCGCGATGGAAGAGGGTTGACGGTGAGATTGAGTCCTGCTCAATTGAGATACAATTTGAGAATGAAAGGTGGTTTCCTACCGCTATTGGCAGGAATCGCCGCAAAAGCATTACCCTTCGCCGCAAAGGCGCTACCCTTTCTCGGAAAGAATCTCGGCATGGGAGCTCTCACGGGACTCGCTAGTTCGGCAGTTGAGAAATTAATGGGTGGCAGCGGACTGTTTTTGAAGAAGGGATGAGCTGTGTGTCGCGTCCACATAGACGACAGCAGTAAAGGATTGTATCTAGAACCCGTTAGAGGTGGCAACTCTCTGAGAGGAAACGGTCTCTATCTGAAGAGTGGACAGAACATTGAGCGACTCGGCAAGGGTTTGTTGCTCGGTGAGAATTCGCTGTTTAAGAATATACCAATTTTGAATATGTTATTATAATATAAAATTATATAATTATATAAAATATAAATCATAGAAAGTATAAAATAATATATTTAAAATGGATAAAAAGGTGGAGAAACAATTAGACGATAATGACGAATATCGTGAGACAGAGTGCGAAAAAACAAAAAAAAAGTGGAAAAATGGTTAGATGCTAATGATGGATATATGAGGAAAGAACTGATGAAAGAGATAGATAAAGCACGGGATATACGGTTGAAACGATTGAGACCGTCACCACTACCTTCTAAAGAGAATGGTAATGATGCGAGTGTTACCAAGAGATGCACAACATTCGTTCATAATTATGATTCAAATAAACAAATGTGTTGTGATAAAAACGTATCATATCACAAAAAAAAGAAAAAAAAGAAAAGAAGAAGAATCGATGCTGAAATTTAAGAAAAAAGGAAACGTTATTATATTATATGGGTAATAGTGAAGAAGGAAAAAAAAAAAAAAATGAGATCATCTTTAGATCTCATTACTTTTTTTTTTCCTTCTTCTTCGCTAAAAAATCAATCTCTCTATTGTTTATATTTCCAAGTCCGTTATTAGCATGTTGACACTCGTGTATTCTCCTTTTTCGAAAATGTGTTGAATGTTTATCTTTACTCTTTTGAATTTTTTTACATCGGTGAACTCGCTCTCACCACCCAATTTCTCCACGAGTTCGAGTGAGATTTTTGGATATATGTAACTTCCATAGAACAACGTCAAATCGTCCTTGTTGAATTCTCTATCTTCGGTGATGATGATGTTCTGCAGATTGCTTTGGTACTCGTAAAACAAATCGAGCATGGCTTCATCCAATTTCAAAGTCATCTTATATCTATCGTATTTATGCTCTAAGTCCTTCATCTCGATCTCGTTCAATTCGATGGGATTGTGTCATTGTAATCTATAGATTTTATGACCGAATTTCTTATACATTTTGACTCATTTCAATTTCAATTCGCATCTTTAAGGTGTTGCTGTCATGATCGATTATTTGGGTTTTTTTGTTTTATGAATTCTTGCAAATAATGTATATTTTAAATTTTGTATTTTAATAATTTGTTTAAAAAGTTTTTTTTTTTTTTTACTCTTTATATATATCAAAGTTAAATTTTAACATCCTTTTTTCTCATATTAATTCAATTTTTTTTTGACGTTAAGGAACATAAAAAAAATTGATTAATTTCATCAAAAAAAATTTTTTTTTTTCACATTAAAAAAAAACAAAACTTTTTAAACAAATTATTTAAATTCAAAATTCGGAAAAAAATATATTCTTACAAAATGAAGCAAACAGATAAAAAATTGGAAAATTTAAATGAGAAAACCGTACCTCAGTTAAACGAGATTTGTAAACTATTAAAAATTTCACATTTCAGAAATCATAGAACTAAATCAAAAAAGATTGAAGTCATACAGGAATATTTGCAAAACGATGGAAAGGCAAACGAAATGCCGATAGCAACGACGTCAAAAAATGCATCGGTTGTGAAAAATGAGAAGAAGAAGAAAAAGATAGTAAAAGGAATTGAAACGCAGACGTCGAAAACAACCAAAAACATTTCGATTGTGAAAAATAAGAAGACGACTAAATGAAAAGCCGTTGAAGAAGAACTTCAAGTTTCCAAAGAAAAGAAAAGAAAAACTAAAACGAAAACAAGTGATGCACATCAGATTCTAGGCAAACGAGATATATCGAGCAAACTTTGACGAGCAATGGACGAAGGGAAAGGAGAAGAATATCTAGTGCGACTCACTGCAGAACTATTTCAATCTAAGTCCGTGGAATGGGAGAGTGCGATCAAAGGCGTTTTTAAAACTTTTGACGTGGTTCCCCTGTTGAAGAAAATCGATCCGAAATTGTTCATGGAACGGGTGAAGAAAAAAGTATTGGATTTGTGTCGCAAATACATGAACGTGGGACTAAAAATTAAGATGATACTCCATTGCTTGATGAATAAAACCAACGCGAAGTCCGGCGAGAGCATCGTGAAAAATGCATATTTCAGATCTAACGTCAAACCCGTATTTCGAGGTTCAGATTTATCGAACGTTTTCGAAAAGATGAAAGACAAGATGTTGACATCTCTCGCGAATTATCAACATAAAGGTAGTAATTGGACGTTCGATGAGATGTTGAAACTCGAAATTCACATAACTGAAAACGATTTGTTGAAAGGGTCTTCCTACATGAAATTACCGTTTTTCTTAGCTAAAAAACAATCCATGGTCAATGTGAGAAATAAAGATGATCAGTGTTTTAAATGGGCAGTCACCTCCGCTTTATATCCTGTCAAAATGAATTCCGATAGAGTTTCTTGTTACGAGGAGACTTCTAAAAATCTCGATTGGACCGAAGTGACTTTTACAACGCAGTTAAAACACATCGAACGTTTCGAGGTTCAAAATCCCACCGTAGCGGTGAACGTCTTGGGATACGACGACGAAAAACAAAAGATCTATCCTCTCAGACTGACTTCATATCTCGGAAGAGAAAAGACGACTATTTTATTATTGATTTCAAACGGTGACAATCATCATTATTGTTGGGTTCCAAATCCGAGCGGATTACAGTCGAAACAAAATAATAAACATAAAGGAAAGATATCTTTATGTTTCAATTGCATGAACGCGTTTCACAGCGAAGACTCGGTGGCGAAACATCAGGAATATTGCAACGAAAATCAAGGTGTCGTCGTCGAAATGCCTAAACCTAACACCATCGTGAAGTTTGAAAATCACAATAGAAGGTTAAAAGTACGATTCGTCGTGTACGCCGATTTCGAATGTTTCACCACGAAAATGAGTTCCTGTTAACCCAATGCTCTTCAAAGTTATGTCGAAAGATATCAAAAACACATACCTTCGGGCTATTGCATTTACGTGAAATGCGCTTTCGACTCGCAACACGACATGGGTCTCTTCACCTACACGAAACAGTATGAAGACGACGACGTGGCCCAAAGGTTCGTGGAAGAGTTAGAATGGAAACTTCAAATGTTATACGACAAATTCAAAACTCCGGCAAAAATGATCATCACGCGAGAGCAGCAGGACGAAAATAACAGAGCCATTAAATGTCACATATGCAGACAATCGTTTGACGAGAATTCGAAGGAAAATGAGAAGGTCAGAGACCGCGATCATTACACGGGTCTGTATCGCAGTCCAGCTCACAGCAAGTGTAATTTAAAATATCAAGACGCCGCTTTCTATCTGGTGATGTTTCACAATCTCTCGGGTTACGACAGTCATCTGTTCGTGAAAAATCTCGGCACCTCACACGAAGAATTAAATTGCATCGCGAACAGCGAAGAAAGATACATTTCCTTCACGAAATGGAAGCTCATGGAGGAGTAAAGAGTAATCAACGGAGAGACGTTGGAAGAAAAAACGAAATTCATTCGTAGAGCCATACGTTTCATCGACAGTTTTAAATTCATGTCGACCACTCTGGAAAAATTAGTCGATAATATGAGCAAGGATAAATTTAAAATCATGAGCGAACATTTCAGAGAACGAGTAGGTGTCATGTTGAGGAAAGGAGTCTATCCTTGCGATTACATGAACGATCTAAAGAGATTCGAAGACACTGCACTACCTTCGAAAGAAGATTTTTATTCGAAATTATACGAATCCGACATTTCCGACGAGAATTACGAACACGCTAAAAACGTGTGGAAATTATTCGATATGAAAACCATGAGAGATTATCACGATCTCTATCTGAAGACTGACGTTCTGCTCTTGGCAGACGTGTTCGAAAATTTTTGAGACGTCTGTTGTCGAAATTACGATCTGGATCCCGCTTGGTATTTCACCGCACCCAGTCTAGCATGGGACGCTCTGTTGGAGACCACCGGAGTCCAATTGGAATTATTATCCGATGTGAACATGTTACTCATGTTCGAAAGGGCTGCGAGAGGTGGCATCTCGATGATCTCTCACAGATATTCTGAAGCTAACAATCCCTACATGAAAGAAGGTTTCGATTCGAAATGGTCGACTAAATACATACAGTATTGGGATGCCAATAATCTGTACGGTTGGGCTATGAGTCATCCTTTAACGATTGGAAATTTCGAATGGGTGAAGGAACCGGAAGAGATGCAAAAATGGAGAGACTATCCTTGCATTTTAGAAGTCGATTTGAACTATCCGGAAGAATTACACGATCCACACAATGATTATCCACTGGCTCCTGAATGAAAGGAACCAAATGAAGGAGACGAGGAAAAACTCATTCCCAATTTATTTAACAAACGTAACTACGTCGTCTACAGCGAGAATTTGAAACAGTATGTTGATTACAGGATGAAATTAGTCAACATACATTGCATCATTCGATTCGATGAAGAGCCTTGGATGAAAAAAAACATCGATCTCAACACGAATCTCAGAATTCGAGCCGAGAACGATTTCGAAAAAGATTTCTTCAAACTCATGAACAACTGCGTGTACGGTAAATCGATTGAAAACATCAGGAAGAGAACTGACGTTCGACTCATCACATCTGAGAAAAGTGCTAAAAAATTAGTGGCGAAACCCAATTACAAACACCGAACCATATTCAACGAAAATCTAGTGGCCGTTCACATTCAAAAGATGCACCTGAAGTTCGACAAACCATATTATCTCGGACCGATCATCTTAGATATCAGCAAGCGATTGATGTACGAGTTTCACTACGATTACGTCAAATGAAAATTTGGTGATAAAGCCAAACTATTGTTCACCGACACAGACAGTTTAGTTTACGAGATAGAGACGAAAGACGTCTAATGAGATATATCTCAGGACGTGACCGAGTGGTTCGACACGAGCAATTATCCCGTCGATCACCCGTCCAACATTCAATCAAACGACAACAAGAAGGTGTTGGGTAAATTTAAGGACAATAGTGGTGGTAAACAAATCATTGAATTCGTGGGCTTGAGACCCAAACTGTATGCTTATCGTCTAGAAGATGATGAAGAGATCAAGAAGTGCAAAGGAGTTAAAGCGTGCGTGGTGAAGAAAAACATCTCTTTCCAAGAGTATAAAAATTGTCTGTTAGGAAGTGGTCCGTGTATAAGACTATGAAATCGATTCGAAGTGAAAATCATGACTTGTATACCGAAATAGTCAACAAGATTTCGCTGACAGCCGACGACGATAAGAGATTCGTGTTAGACGATAAAATAGATGATATGAAAGTGGATGATTGGATTCCAGATACGATTGTGGATGATAGGATTCCAGAAAATCAAGACGAATTAGATGGATTCAAAATCACAGAAACCGATATAGACATCAAGAGTCCAGAAAATCAAGAGGAATTAGATGGAATCAAAAGTATAGAAATCGATAGTGACATCGAGAATGTTAGTTTAAGAAAAAAAGAGAAAAAAAAACAAAAAAAAATAACGTCATTTTTTGGTAAATTATAATAAAATAAATAAAAAAAATATATATACACATTATGAATAAGAAAATAAAGATATCCGTATAAGGTGTTGTCTTACCTAACAAACCCCTATCCAACATCGATCTGTTGAATGCGGCAAAAGATTTGAAAATCAAGGATTTTCTAGGCGTGTTTTCCAGAGATGCCTTGCCGAAGAGAAGACCTCGACAATCGGAATGCGGAATTTTAAATCTAGACGATTATTCGGGTGACGGCACTCACTGGGTGGCGTGGATCAAGAACGGGAAGAAGAAAAATTATTATTTTGACAGCTACGGAATCTCGCCGCCAAAAGAAATAAAGAACTATTTCAACAAATCGATGGTTCGTTACAACACGGAACAAGTGCAATCACCAGATCAAGTGTTTTGCGATCACCTATGTCTCCACGTTCTCAAGAGATGGTCTGAAGGAGATCGATTTCAAGACATTCTCAATGATTTACATTAGAGAGAGATTTTTTTTTATAGTATATATAAAGATAAAAAATTATTTTAAAAAAATTTTAATCGAATAAAAACGAAAAATAAAATAACATAGTTCATTTTTAATAAACTACGTTTTGAATATATTTTTTCTAAAAAACAAAAAAAATCCCCACAACAACATGCCAGTCGATAAATTTGGTAGAAGTGATGACGAAAAAGTCAACCTAAGAAAGAAGAGGAAGACGTTCGAAGTCGACGATGGTTACGACGTTGCCAACTTGGACGAATGTTACGTTCGGAGATACGAACCTCGAGAAGAACCTTGAACATGAACAATAAGAAGCTCTACAATCTTCCCGAGCCAATAGATCTCGCAGATGCTGTGACTAAAAAATACGTTGACAGGGGGAATGCCGATTTCGAACGAATCCTGCTAGATAATTACGTGGATAAAACCATGACCGACGATCTCGATCTGAAATCCAAATGTTTGGTGAACGTCGCGAATCCCATAGATCCCACCGATGCCGCGACCAAGAAATACGCGGACGACTCTCACGCGAGATTCAGCGAACACCTGAGAAATAGATACATTCAGAAAATGATGCAATCGGAACTGAACACCAATTCTAACAAGATAACGAACGTGGCCACTCCCACGAATCCCAAGGACATGGCGACCAAACACTACATAGATCTGGAACAGAGAAAGTCTGACAGACGAGAAATGAAATCAGATCTGAATGCGGGATTCAACAAGATATTGAATCTGTCGAAGATCGACAACACGGATGCAGACTCAAACGGCTACGTAGATTCTGCCGTGATACAATCACAAGAATACCTAGAATCGCAAGTGGATGATCTCTACCTGAACAAACAAACTGTCGGAACCATGGAGAGTGGCATCAACATGAACGGTGAGAATTTATTCGGACTCAGTCACGATCCCGAATTCGATTCCAGCGTGGTCAGCAGAAAGTACGTGGACGACAACTCGGTCTGGAGAGAGGGTGACATAATGGAAGGTAAACTAGACATGGGTGGACACGCGCTCACGAATCTACCGGATCCCGTGAACATGACGGATGCCTGCACCCTGATTTTGGTGGTGGAGAAAGTCAAATATGCTAGACAATTGATCACTGTGTGGGCCGAAGAGGCCAGCACCTTAGATGAGGGAAAAGCTGAGTGGTCTTTCGGAAATGGAGGTAGCGGATCGAAACATGGTCAGGTGGGATATCCCATGCCACTGGGAGGTGAAATCCTTCGAATGAGTCTGGCTTCCTCGGATTTGAATAACAGAGCGGTCGTCAATCTCATGGTGAATGGTGTAGAGAGTGATAAGAGATACAGCGTCGAAAAGACTGAGAATCAACACGCGAATGTTAGCACGTTTGGCACGCCTCTCAAAGTGAACGCTGGAGACAGGATTAATTTCGTTATGAAAACCAATAATCCCGAAGCCGCCACTTCCGTGGTGAGTCTACTGATCGAACTAGTTCCTTTGAACAAACAGTGAACGCGTGGAAAATAATGAATTAAAAAAAAATAATGTGTGATTTATAAAAAAAAACAAAAAAAAAAAGTAATGAGATTTAGAAAGATGTTCAATCTCTCTAGATCTCATTACTTTTATTTTTTTTTGTTTTTTTTTTTTTTGATAACTTTTTATTATATATTATTATACGATATCTGAAATGTTTTTTTTCTTTAGTAAAAGAATTTTGTCACTTATGACGATGATTAAAATTGCATCCTTTTTTTAATTTTCTATCCATTTATGATTACAATTTATACACTTTGCGAATACGGTTGTTGGTTCATCACCAGATCTAGTTTGTTGAGATTCGATTTTTATTTGATGTTTCTTACATTTGCGACATTTTAAAATTGTATTTTTTATAATTGCTTCTTTAGATCTTATGAGATCAAACTCTTCTTTTTCTTTTAAACGATATTCTTCAAAATCACAACTATTCCATCCTTTTTTGTGTTACGTTCTTCATATTCAATTTGAATCCATTTTTCCAAGTATTTCATTTTAACATCGTAGTGATGATTTGTTGTTTTCGTGTCACAAACATTCATTTTGTTTTAGAGATTTTGGTTTTTAATTAATCTTACATCCACATTTTTAACGTTTATTAATTTTTTTTCACACACTCGTCTCTCATCGAATGATCGACATCTTATTTCCGTCCGATTCGAATTGTAATTCTCTGTCTGACAAGACCAGGGTGAAGGCTTCGGTTTTTCTCGGAACGTTCCTATCGAATTGCATCTTGATCTGAATGTGTAAGACGCTACTCTTGAGTCGTTCACTCTGTTTACTAACGTCGAATATGAACGTGGGATACATCGACTTGTATTCGCCGGGAGATATGTTAGGGTTGCTCATCAATTCGTCTAGACCGTGATACTTCTTTCTAAAATCAGCGGCGTCGCCGTACAGTCTGCAGAAATCGTTCTTGTTGAACGACGCGTTGTAATCGATTGCTGGATATCTCATGGCGTTCAGAAACACTTGCATGTTTCTCAAATGGCAGTGATCAAACAGCGATGCATTCTTTTCCTGAGAGCCGTCCCTATCGGTCTGAAACGCAAACACGATGAAACGCGGTTTCTCGGAAGCAGATTTCACCATCAATCTCCAATTGAAGTGATTCGTGGAGGGAGGAATGCTAGCCGTGTCGCACTGTCTCATTCTAAATCCCACGGGTAATTTACTCTTGGATTCTATGATCTTGTAGAGACGCGCTTTCTCCACGATCGAGGCTCCACGTGCGGAACGAACCACGATATCTTGTGTAGAGTTATCTTACCTGCATTGGTCGCAGTGAGTCTCACTATTGCGTCGTCGTCTCCTTTTCGAATCACCGTCAGATTGTGTTTGAATCCGTACATGATCTTGTTGTAATCGTCCGCAAATCCGAAGATGTGTTTCAAAGGTATCCTTAACGAAAACGTTCCTTTAGGTCTGGACATCTTGACGACGTAGTCGAATATCAAGACGGCGCCGGCGCTAGCAGGGTCGACGGTGTCTTTCACCCACAACTGATTAAGTCCTCTGGATTTTGAAAAATCATCAGGATACGTCAAGAGTCCGAACATCGTGGTGGCCTGACCGGGATGAAACACAGATTCTATCTCTTGTCCGGATAGCATGTATTTTATATTACTGAACAGATGCATGATGCCATTATTGGCTAGAGTAACCGTGTCGTCGTCGGCGTAGTCGCTCCCATCTTCCTTGGTGAGACGTCCCTGCACCACTATGTAACTCTCGCTAGGATGTATGAATAGATCTTAAGTTTCGACGTTGATTCTTATCTCTCCCGCATTGTTCAAACTCGTTCCGGTTACCGGTTCGTATTCGTGAACCTCATATTCTTGAATACTTTCATCTTTCACTATGCTTTGTGCTATATCTAGTATATTTTTCATTTTAAAGGATTTTTAGTTTTTTGTTTATTAATTAACTTGCTTTCTTTATATAAAAAAATAGTTTTTAATTATTTTTATTATTATTTTTTTCTCTCTTATATATATGTGTGTAAACAAGAAAATGTTAAAGAGAGTAAATAAAAAAAATTTTGTTTTCTTTATCAAAACTTTTCTTCTGTAATTGTTGTTCGTAAAACTTTCCGATGATCTCTTCTCCATCCAAAGCTTCGATTTCGTAAGTCACCGGATCGGTGTGAAATATTTTGATTATCACGAAGATTTCCGAGGTCCATCGAGGAGTATATGCTTCTTATAAGCGTAAATTCTCACTCGATCACCAACCGCAAATTTCGGCGTTCTAGACTTCTTACTGATCTTAGATCTCTCAGGATATAGATTCGCGTAGACCCGTTTTTCGTTTCGAGGATTGCTAGCTTCCGCGGGAGTCATCTTGATCGATCTGTGTCGAGTGATGTTGTAATCTTTAACCAGACCGTTCAGAGCGTATATGTATTTCTTGGTCGAATTCGCCGCGAAGTATCTGTGCATCTTTTCCTTCATTGTTCGATTCCAACGTTCCACCACGCTGGCTTTCTCTTCGTTTTCGATCGAGTAGAGGTCTACCAATCGATGAACGTGCTTGCTGTACAATTCCTTTCCCTTATCCACCCACAATTTACTCGGTTTTCGAGAAGACGAGTCGAACACGCTCTTCAGAGCCTCGGCGACGCAAGGTCCCGATTTATTCTTCAAAGCTCTGATCCAACCGTATTTGGAAAACACGTTGATGACCGTCAATAGATATTTGACGCCCTCGTTCCACCTCGAAAACGATCTCATGTCGACCAAGTCGGCAGACCAAATATCACCCAGACCCTTCACGAACACCCTTCTCTTTCGAAATTTACGCACTATGGGTTTGTGTAACTCCTCGGCCAATTCGCTCGTCAGTAATCATTTCTTCTTCTTTTCAGATGCGCTTTTTTTTTTTGAACGCCCCATCCGAATCGACGTTTCGCACCGATCAGATTGCTGACCAGCGAACGTTCTATCTTCTCTCTCCTGGTCGGATTCGATATGCCTCTCAATTTCCCCAACACGTTTTTATCGCAGACTTCGTTGCGAGTCTTGGTGTCGGGATGTCCAGCGTAGCACAGATCGTGATCACACGCAGCCGCATCCACCCTATTCACGGGTTTGCTCCAAGATTTGGGAGTCAGATCGGCGTTGAGTCTCTTGTTCAATTTCGTTCCGGGTCCCGTGAAACTGTGACCGGGCAGATGCATTTCGAAAGGTAGATTATTGATCATTTTATTCACGATGCCTTTACCTTTGCTCGCGTTCTTTTTTTTTTGACGAATCGTGTCTTGACAGAACCACACACGTCGCAAATTCCGCGAAGCATCTGTCTGTCGTTTTTAGTTCGCACTTCTCGAGAATTACTCGTCTCGGTAACTCTCTTACACTTTACGCAATACATTTTTTTTTAAGAGTTATTTAAATTAATTTCGTTTTTTATTTTATATATAAATTTAATAATTAATTAATTCTGTTCTTATTATATATATATTTTTTTTTTCAATCGCTGCTCTTGAGTTCTATCATCTTACTGAATTCCACTCTGGCCTCTTTCCTCCCCTTTTCCACGAGAGAATCCTTCATCTCTTCCTTGATGATCTGACAAGTCTTGATTCTCACGGCTTCTTTCATGGCATCGTATTTCGTTTTCTCGCTCAATATCGCGAAGTATTCTCCGTCTGATATCCTACCATCTTTCAACTCCATAGAAATCATTTCGGATATCGTGTCGATCTTGGAGTCGGCCAAGGCATGAATCTTGTCGTGTTTCCTCGCCTTCAGATATAATTTCCTACTCAAAAAGTTTCCGAGCGTGCTAAACAATCCGGCGGCGAGAGCCACTTCTTCTACGGTCAACAACAATCCGATGCCGGCCGCGTGTAAACCCATGAAAATCGCGATGAGTGTCGTGTCGATCGCGTTGACGAATTTCACGAAACGCGAATACTTCTTCTTGAGGGAATGACGAGAATCTCTCTCTCGAGTTAGATACTCTTGGATTCTACTGATTTGATCGATGCGATACCTCTCTCCTGTTTCTCTTTCTTCTAGCGACGGTGCCGTCGGCAAAACGTCGATCGGCTTCTCATCCTCGTCGTCCACTAACGTCGGATACAATTTATTTCTGGTTCTCATTTTTGTTTTTTTTTTCTTTCTAATATTAGATAAAAAATTTATGTGTGTATTTATTTTATTTTCTATTCTCCCTTATTTTATATCAACGAGAAAACTTAGATGTATGCTTCACTGAACAATAATTTCTTGACGCATCCCTTATCTTCTAAAGTCAGACTTTTACGCGCCAATTTCAGTTCTTCCGAAACTGTGGGCTTGCTTTGATCCTTACAGAAGAGTAATCTTTTCCAAAACGCGATCACTTCATTGATTTGAACTCGTTCGAACGCCAGTTCGAAATACTTGTTGACCATGTCTTCCCTTTCCATCCACAGACACGAATGATTCTCGCGATCGAAGTCTAGGTGATCCCGACATCCGTCGCATCGTTCTAACAAGAGACGATCTAGTTGTTCGTTCACGCAGAATGCGTAGGCTCTCATCAGCATTTTTAAAAGAAACCTTACTCTAATATCCTGAGAATCGCTCATGATTTACGTATTTTTATTATCTATTCGATTTGATATATTTATTTTTTTTAAATAACTATTTATTTATATTTTTTTTCTCTCCTATATATATCAATCAAAAACGTGACAGTGAGTTTGAGAATTTCTAACACCCTGGCAACACTCTTCATTCAAAACATTTCCATTAAGTGCTCATTAAGATCACCTCGCAATAACGTGCGTTAGTCTTACTTCGAGAAACGCGACAGTGGGTTTGCGAATTCTAACACAACCTCTTTGCACGAGTCGATTTCCGATCTAAAAATCCACAAGTGGATCTCCGTGTACGCCTCCATAGGGTTTCAGTGTTAAAATCGTGTACGGACGCGGATTATTTAGAATCGGTAAGACGATGATTTAGAAAACGACAAAACGTTTTTTGCTGGCAATTTAACACTGAATCCTGAGGGGGAAACTCATTTGCCTATTTCAATCAAAACGGTACATGTACGCGTGCGTAAAACTACAGGCGTCTAGGATACAATTCAGTGTTAAATTGCGAGCAAAAAAACGTTTTATCGTTTCTAAAAACGTTCAAATCGTGTACCTGTACACGATTATAACACTAAATCCTATGGAGGTGTACACGAATGTATGTGTACACGTACACGTACATGTACATGTACGTGTGCACCCGCAATTATTACCTACTGGCAGTATAGCGAATAAATAATGGAATTCAGTTGAATCTTCGGAGTTTGTATCCCGTACTTGACCCATTCGGTAATGTATATGTGTGACAAATGTGTGGAAATTATCAAACTGCGTTGTCAAATTTCGAAAATTTTAGTTTTCATTCGCGAGTTGCGCGATTCTAGAATACACAGTTCCGTTTGGGGGAAATGTTTTGTTTACCCTTGCCGACCGATTCAAAATCTGTCTTCTGCTCATATCAATAAAACAAGATAGCCGTGTTTTGGAAGAAGAAAATGTTTTTTAAAAACTACATGGTATTTTTTTCTGTATAACGCTGGTTGGTAGGGCTGCTACCTTGGTAATAGATTAACAAATCGGACAGATGTTTTTCTTGACCGGTGTTCGATATAATATAAGGATTAGTGCATGTCTTGTCGTTGACTACGCCCATATAGTGCCCAGTGAGGTGGTGTAGTTCCCTCTGCTTCGCGGCGGGAACTACACCACATCACTGGACACTATATGGGCGTAGTCAACTCCAAGCCATGCACTATTCCTTAAATATATGCATTACATAAAAGAGAGAAAAATGTATAAAATGAAAAATTAAACAAAAGCCAGTGTGGCAGAAGTGCTCAGCTCCGAGGGTTATTCTGTGTTCCAATAATGTCTTTGCCCTCCAACATGTCAGAGTTAATACCTTTATACGGGCTTTTCAAACTTTTGAGGTACAGTTACTTCTTAGCTGTCCACCCCATTATACAATCATCGATTTCAAACTCGTTGAAAAAAAAATAGCTAGAGCCTACCAGTGTGGGCGTGCTCTAAGCATTATATTTAACTAACTCTCTCTAGAAAGTTATGTTAGGTAAGGGGTTAAGAAAGTTCAGTCCCGCGAACTTCGCTTGTTACTTATATTTAACGAACTCTCTCTAGAAAGTTATGTGAGCTAAGGGTTAACCCATTACCCAACGAATCGGCCGCATCCGCCCGCGTAATATGCAAATTCAGCAGTTGAAAAAATATTATTTTTCAAAACATTTCAACAAAACCATATCATGTGACCCCTCATTGGAACGAGCTCGTCGAGCTCGTTCCAACGAGGGGTCACATGATATGGTTTTGTTGAAATTTATTGAAAAATAAATTTTTTCAACTGCTGAAAGTTATGTGAGCTAAGGGTTAACCCTTTACCCAACGAATCGGCCGCATCCGCCCGCGTAATATGCAAATTCAGCAGTTGAAAAAATTTATTTTTCAATAAATTTCAACAAAACCATATCATGTGACCCCTCGTTGGAACGAGCTCGACGAGCTCGTTCCAACGAGGGGTCACATGATATGGTTTTGTTGAAATTGTTTGGAAAAATTTTAAAAAAATGATATTTAAAATAGTAAAGTTTGATATCGTCTGCGTTGGGTAAAGGGTTAAGAAAGTTGAGTCCCGTAAACATCGCTTGTTACTAATATTTAACTAACTCTCTCTAGAAAGTTATGTGAGCTAAGGGGTTAAGAAAGTTGAGTGCCGTGAACTTCGCTTGCTACTATTATGTGAAGCCATGAATGTGAATTACACATATTATTTTTCAAACCCAACTCGCTGAAAATAGCAAGAGCCTATCTTTGCTTTACATGTATATTTAACTAACTATCTCTAGAAAGTTATGTTGGGTAAGGGGTTAAGTGGTGTTGATGTGTTCTGAAAATACAAGTTCAGTCCCATGAACTTCGTTTTTTACTATTATGTGAAGCCTTGAATACGAATTACACAACCAGAGATCAGGGGTGGCGCCAGGGATTTCTCGACAGGGGGGCTGACCTCTCCGACAGGGGGGGGGGGGGGGGGGGGGTATAACATTTGACCTCCCAAACGAAGGAAAATGAGTGAAAATTGGTAAATTGGAGAACCAAAATAGAAGCAAATTGAGTATGTTTGTTGATTATTTAACCCTTTACCTACATGTAACCTGAAAAGCAGACGACACTTGCAAAAATAATTCTTGAATAACTAATTTTTTTCATTTTTTGTCTCAAAAACATACGTTATGACCCCTCGTTGGAACGAGCTCGACGAGCTCGTTCCAACGAGGGGTCATAACCTATGTTTTTGAGACAAAAATGAAAAAGATAATGACAATTAATTGGCGATTTTTGAGAATAGCGCTGGCCGGTTTTGACCGTTACCTTAGGTAAAGGGTTAAAGTAAACATTATAATAAGGTCGGGAAATATTTCATCTATAAAGCCAGTTTGACGAACGACATTAAGGAATTTCGTGACACTCACTATTCTCTATCAAAGTTCCAGTGCTCCACGGGTTCGAGACAGACAAGACGAGATATCTACATTCGTTTGTCGGAAATTTCTCGTGAAGTCGGGTTTACGAGACTCTCCGACGGACTGACTAAAAATCGCCGACGGGGGGGGGGGGGGGGGGGGTGGGGGGGCTTTGGGGGACTGGGAGGCTGGTCCTCTCCGACGAGGGGGGGGCTTTAGCCCCCCTGATCCCCCCCCCCCTTTGGCGCCACCACTGCCAGAGATATTTACTACATTAAAATTATTCTTTTCAAATACGCTTGGCTGTTTTTAAAACTAATTTATTTCAAGCCAGGTTTATTTATGTGAATAACATTTTTCCAACTCAAAATAAGTTTTAAATTTATAAGTTCAGTTCAGTGAATTGGATTGTTACTATTATCTGATGCATTGAATGTCTACCTTGAATATTTATTTATTGGGGTTTAAAGACACTTTCAATTTATAAGTTCAGTCCAGTGAATTCGTTTGTTACTATTATCTGATGACTTGACTGTATACCTTGAATATTTATTTATTGGGGTTTAAAGGCACAGCTAGGGTCATCTCGTGTCTGACTGTTTTACGGGTGAAGGAAGCCAGATTATAAAGGTTGTATTTGTGAGTTAACAGTGGTGAATGAACATGTATCTGATTGTTGTCCTCAAGTAACACGTTTTGAACGGGCGTATGATAAAAATTCATTCTACATAACTGATTTCAAACACACCTTTTTTTACCATACAATGGGCATAAAACAGGGGTTAATAAATATGCGATTACGCGTTAATATACAACATGGGGGTTTGACGCATGTCCTATATACTACTCCAGTAGTAGCAATGTGGAGTAGAAGTATATAGGCCCTGTGTCTATACCCCCATGTTGTATACTACTATTATTAATGACATAACAAAGCGAACATATACAGTGGGGAGTTGTTTGATGTCTAAGAACCCCAAGGAACCAAAATGCACATGCAGATATAAGTACTGTATACATATATATTACATTGAACCATTCAGGGTTTGCCTTGCTGTGTTGCCAAATGGGCCAACACAAGGCCAAAAAGGTGTGTTTTTTAAAACTTTACTTTCCCCACACCACCATCTTTTCTTCAAAAATCCAAGTTTAAAATGAAAAATGAAAAGCAAATTCAAAATTAAATCTAAAAGTTTTGAATACAAAAAGGTAAAGTCAAAATTCAAATATTGAAATTACAAGGAAATATTGTATGTTGTGAAATTACAGGGAAATATTGTATGTTGTGAAATTACAGGGAAATATTGTACGTTGTGAAATTACAGGGAAATATTGTATGTTGTGAAATTACAGGGAAATAGTGTATGTTGTGAAATTACAGGGAAATATTGTATGTTGTGAAATTACAGGGAAATAATGTACAGTACGTGGAGAGTGGATTGTAACTAAATCACCAGCGGAGTGGTGTTATCACCCAAGCTATAACTTTGAAATTTTGTACATATCGACAAAAACAAAAGCAATGTTTCAGCCAATGGACCTCCGGGTTTAACCCGGAGGTCCATTGGCTGAAACTTTGCTTGTGCTTGTTATGCTTTGCAACAAATTTGCAATTATTGCTTGGGTGGAATCCCCACACTGCGGGTGATTTAGTGATAATACACTCTCCACGTACTGTATGTTGTGAAATTACAGGGAAATACTGTATGTTGTGAAATTACAGGGAAGTATTGTATGTTATGAAATTACAGGGAAATTCTGTATGCTGTGAAATTAAGGAAATACTGTATGTTGTGAAATTACAGGGAAATACCGTATGTTGTGAAATTAAGATGATAAATACAGATTATCATGATGATGTGCATGTCCTGTGCTTTGTATCAGATTGACGGTGGTGTCCAGGAATGGATATCAACGAGTTGGCCTTGCCTGTAAGTTTTTATCCCATTCTGGACACCGCCGACAATCTGATTCAAATCACAGGGCATGCACATTATCATGATAATTCATTTACCTAACAATTCTGTCACATAAACAGATTAAATCTTAAATTATTAACAGAGTTTGGGGGCATAATGTTGGGGGGGAGGGGGGGGAGAAAAAGTTTAAGAAACCCTGCATTTTATGGAACAATATTGTTGTGCACTTTAACCCTTTACCTAACATGAAAAGCAGACGACACTTGCAAAAAAAATTCTTGAATAACTATTTTTTTTCATTTTTTGTCTCAAAAACATAGGTTATGACCCCTCGTTGGAACGAGCTCGACGAGCTCGTTCCAACGAGGGGTCATAACCTATGTTTTTGAGACAAAAAATGAAAATATTTTGAAAATTAATTGGCGATTTTTGAGAATAGCGCTGGCCGGTTTTGGCCGTTACGTTGGGTAAAGGGTTAATAAACAATGAGTAACGCGGTCACAGCAAATTTTCAAAGTTGCGTGCGATGTAAAATTATTCACTCTCAATGTAACTTCCTATGATGATACGCTTGAATTTACAAGTGTGTAATATTTAATTGTGCATTTTCTATTTATTGTGTGTGTGTGGGGGGGGGGGGTGGTGTGTGTGGGTGGGTGGGTGGCGGGGGGCGGGCATTGGCTATTAATAGTTCTGTCGCTAATTGTAAGGATTGTTGTTTTGTTTTGTAAGCGATCAGATGAGTCAATCACTGAAACGCACATAGAATGTATTCATGTGCCTGTTATGATTGCCCGTCGCGTTACCAGAAACGAGTCGTGTATATGATACGGAATCAGAATGAATCGTCTATATAATACGGAATCGGAACACATTACGTACTGTTTCTCGTGGTTTTCAAACAAAAATGTGTATGATTGTTAGATAAAAATAATCATCTCCTCAAATACATGATATGCTGAATGCAAAATAAGTTTGTGCGGTCTTCTGTAATGAAATTAGCCGGATTAAGTTCGGCAAACTGTTGACTTTCATCACAAGCCATACTTCAACTTTCCAGCTCTATTTAGATTCTACAACAAGGACATCTATAAACAACAGGCATGCATTTTCATGAGATATGATTTTTATTTCAGCTAAAAACATATCGGATAGGTCTTTCTCTTTGGCTACATTATAAGTTATCTCCGCCAATATGCATGGTATATGGAGATTTAATACCTGGATGTTGGTGTTTAAACACCGAGCCGCAGGCGAGGTGTTTAAAAGAGACATCCAGGTATTAAATCTCCATATACCATACATGTTGGCGAAGATAACGTGTTTGGCCCGTTTGAAACACAATACAACTTAGTGGAAATAAATTGTGGACGCATTTCTCAGCTCCACAATCATTTGGACCAAATTCGTGGTAATAATGTTGTTTTTATAATCGCAGAAGACAACAGATAGAACTACATCCCTTGGGTCGTTAAGGAAACGAGCAAACAGTATTTTGTTGACATATCGTCCCCGGAGTTCCAATGTGTTCTATGTGCCTACTGGCACATAGAACACATTGGTACTCAGGGGACGAATTATTTGCGCTTATTTTATTTTTATGATTGTATTGTCGGAAATCTGATGATATTTGTGACTATTTTCGAGGTTTTGGTTCGATTTTTATTTCGAGGCGAGCAAAAGCGGAAAAATTTCGTTTAACCAAAAACACCTGATATTTCGCGTGCG
Organism: Pictodentalium vernedei; assembly: GCA_031216915.1. Classification (NCBI taxonomy): domain Eukaryota; kingdom Metazoa; phylum Mollusca; class Scaphopoda; order Dentaliida; family Dentaliidae; genus Pictodentalium; species Pictodentalium vernedei. The sequence continues at coordinate 508,568,823 of CM062293.1, forward strand.
CTTATACTCTGGATGGTGCACGCTCTCATATTCTTTGGATGTTGGGCACACCCTTTGCCATGGCTATTTGTCCAAGACATTCCGACCAATCAAAAGACAGAATTTATCGGAATATAGAGACAAATTGCAATATTACAGTTCTTTTTTACAATATGACAAAAACGAATATTCTTCTGTTTCTTCTTCTGCTTCGTCTCTCTCTGAGGGTCGCTTTCAAATGTCAGGTTCCGCTCTACAGTTGCACACTATTGCACAGGGGTGAAAGTCTAAACAAACGGCATTTGTCGAATCGAATGCCATGTAAATTGGAAATATATTTTTAGTATCAGATATATGATGGCATTAGATTATTTGATGGACAAGAGAAGTGTTGGCCCTAAAGTTGGAGTCCGATGAATAGGGGTACACTACCAGATGAATTAATGAAAACAGTGGCTTCAAAAAATTGGCTATTTTGTAAAAATGTGATTTTTACACGGGTTTGTTACCAGACATGTACACGTAACAAAAAAATGTGACGGAAACCTGGAATTTGTTTTCGCATTTTAGAAACAGGTGGTTATATGCTCTAGGGTGGGGTGAGTGGGGATAGTGGGGAAGTTCTGCTGCTGAGGCTGCTGGGTGGCTGAAAATGACTGGTATCAGCATTTTTTCATGCAATTTTACGGATTGAAGTCTTGCCTTTGACAATAAATTAGTTCACCCACATTCAGATTATTTATTTCTACTTAGTCAGATAGTGTTATATGTTTTTAGTGGATTTGGGAAATATAATACATATTATGGGTTAGATAAGTGAGATGCAGAATATTTGCATTTGAAGAGAGTGTATGGCATGTCATTTTCAGAAATGCCTGGAAAACTGTGGAGCGGAACCTAAAGCATTCCACGGAAGGGTCAAACAAGTATTTGTGTTTGTCAATACTACTCGGTGATTTTTTCGCTTCTCTTTATTCCATGACCCTTTTCGCTGCGAAGGCGATAGGCAGTTCCATTGTTATTTCTGAGAAACGGATGTAGTCTGAATTTTCATCCTCGATGAGTTCCTTGAAGAAAAGCGGAAAGTGGAAACACTGTCTTTAACCCTTTACCCAACGTAACGGCCAAAACCGGCCAGCGCTATTCTCAAAAATCGCCAAATAATTTTCACTATTTTTTTCATTTTTTGCCTCAAAAACATAGGTTATGACCCCTCGTTGGAACGAGCTCGTCGAGCTCGTTCCAACGAGGGGTCATAACCTATGTTTTTGAGACAAAAAATGAAAAAAATTAGTTATTCAAGAATTTTTTTGCAAGTGTCTTCTGCTTTTCACGTTAAGTAAAAGATTAATGTAGAAGAGAGAGCATCAGATAGATCTGATTGATTATGAGGTGCCATCATTCTGAATAAACTGTTGGTTCCTTATGCTTTAACCCTTTACCTAACATGAAAAGCAGACGACACTTGTAAAAAAAATTCTTGAATAACTAGTTTTTTTCATTTTTTGTCTAAAAAACATAGGTTATGACCCCTCATTGGAACGAGCTGGACGATCGATTTTTGAGAATATAATTGATCGATTTTTGAGAATAGCGCTGGGCGGTTTTGGCCGTTATGTTAGGTAAAGGGTTAAACCAATTCACATAACGGTGTTAAAAAAGTCGTCTCACCAGACAAAATCAGATGCATGAAAATTTCACACATGTAAAAAGCAGTATCACTGCATCCGTAAGAGTTTTATTTCAGAGGTGTCCCAAATACATTGCGGTTTTAGTGTTCTAATTTATGAAAATCGCTTTGCCAAAGAATACCAGGAACACTTCCTTTCTTGCAGGTTCCAGAATCCCTCCACATTTGTAAAATGAAAGGATTGTTTTGGAATGCCCAAACTGACATTTACTTTCAGATTAGCATATGAGCTCATTGATAATTAACAACCGTGCCATATCGTCTGTCCATATACATAGATAATTAACTAAGACACATGATGAGTTCTCAACACAACATAAACTATCAAACTATAATGATTATACAAGAAGGCTAATCCTTTACAAGCGATAATGGCCAAATTCAGTCTGCGCCCTTTAAAACAAATCGACATCCCAGTTCTTGTTTGTTTAATATTGTGTCTTTGAAACATACACTATGTCCCTCATTGGCACAAGCTAATTAATGACTTGGAGGACAAATTAATGTTTGTTCAGTTACTGAAGAAATTATTTCGCAAGTGTTGCCAGTTGCCTTTGGTTGTATAAGGCATTGAGTTAAAATAAGAGGGGGTTTCCAATACATAGTTGGTACATCATGACGTTAATTATACAGCGGGTCTTCAACGACTTCCCAGATTATTTAAGAAATAACTGTTGTTTTCCTTCGGTTTATGCGATATAAACCGAAAATTTTCAGCACAAGCTTCATAACTCGCGTAGCGAGTTATGATTAAGCTTGTGCTGAGAATTTTTAGTTTATATCGCATATACCGAAGGAAAACAACAGTTATTTCTTATAATTTAATCCGGCTGTAATATTAAAATATAAAAACTATGTGTACGTGAACGAAAAACTTTTAATTTTCGCAAAAGACAACAGTCAAACTCAGGAAAGTGTGCCACAAACAGGTCACGTCAATCATTGTCAAATTGCTTGTTGTTTTAATTTTCGATCGGAGACGACAGATATTTAGCAAGTCACGTAACAATATCATTGAAAACATTTTTTTTAAGTTCCCCCAAAATCATGTTTGGGTATATGATCTTTTATTCGTCTCCCACTTCGGTATATTTTATGAAATTCAATTGTTCCCGAGAAATTATCATTATATTCTCGCTGACTGGAGGCGATGAAAAATCGATCATTGATCTTTGTTTACAAGCTTGCTATCCATCTATCAGTCTGCCGTCACGCACTCACGGTGACAATTGGATTGAGTGGGCGGGGCTTCCAGAGTCTTCAAAGTTGGATCGGATGTGCGAACGTGTAGAGACATTCCAAATCATGACGTGATTTGGTTTATACGATTTTGACGACTTTCACGCTGTATGCTTTCAACCAATTAAACGCAGAGGCGGGTCAAATGATTAAATTATATCGAAATTTACAAACATGCTTAGTAAATCCTAATTTACTGGACAAATTGTTTAACCTTCCGTATGAATAGGGGTCAAGTTGAAGATTTTATTCAGTATGTGATCCGAAAAACCCACAATAAAATCAAGAGAATCAAGAAGCGACTTGCGGTTACTTTACCAAATAAGATGCGTTGTTTGTCTGTGGTGTCCGCGTCAGGAAATAATCCCCAATAAGAATACATTGCGAAGTATTTAATAACAACAATTTAACCATTTGAACCCTGGTGGTATCTTTCAGAAGGAAGAGTCCATATTCATTATTTGGGGGTAGACCAGTTAATATTTCCAACGTGCAGCCTTGGGGCTGCACGTTGAAAATATTGATTGGTCGACACCGCATATTTACCTTTTAGCCACTTAATGACATTATGACGTAGCTTGTGACCCGGAAGGAAAAACGGCCTCTGGGGTTCAAAGGATTAATGAAATAATTTCCAAATAAACATCAGCTGCTGTTACAGACAACAAACGTATATCATTCCTCGCCCCCAGAGACTGAATCTACGATTATTATCCGCTGCATTATCATTTTTAATGAATCTGCTGAATAGCCGGCTTAATAACCGGCTTAATAACCGGCTTAATGACCGGAAGACGTGTCTCATCATATAATATAAATATCGTTCTGGTTTAATCATACGCTACCGTTATGTGGCGACTGGTAAATTATTCAAAAACTAATCTACAGAACGTGGAGAGTGGATCGTAACTAAATCACCTGCGGAGTGGAGTTATCACCCGAGCTATAACTTTCGAATTTTGTACATACCGACAAAACACACAAGCAATGTTTCAGCCAATGGACCTTCGGGTTTAACCCGGAGGTCCATTGGCTGAAACTTTGCTTGTGCTGGTTATGCTTTGCAACAAATTTGCAATTATTGCTTGGGTGGAATCTCCACTCTGCGGGTGATTTAGTGATAATACACTCTCCACGTACTGTACTTCTGCTTTAGGACATCCACGATTATTTGCACCAAACGCCCAACACAATACATAAAACTGGCCAGTTATATTCACACAAAAATTCAATTGAAATTCTATAATATGCTTTCATTTTTGTATCAATCAAATAGCCTATGACCCTTCATTGGAACGAGTTGTTGAGCATGTTCCGACGAGTGGTCATATGCCATGTGTTTGAGGCAAACATGAGATTGTATTGTCTTCAATTTGGTTTGGGTAAATGGTTAAGTTCGAGAAAATTCTTTATCGAGTGAACATATATCTTTCACTGATTGCAGGATGGCCACTACACGTGTGGACAGATGGCAAGAGAAGAAAATCGTACAATGGTGAACCACTGGATTGGGAGAAATGGGACAGGCCACCACAGACTGGTGAATGTCCGACTCTTTGTCAAGCTGTTAACATGATGCAGCCTGATTCATGTGATGGGAAATATCCTTTTGTTTGTCAAATTAATGTCTGAAATTCAAGATTACATTGGGTAAGGAAAATGATCAGTGGAGAACAGGACGGACATTCACTCTTACTTTTACTATTTTCTATTTGGTATCAATTTCTTGAAGTGTGTTGGTCTGGTTATATATTCTGTCAGCAATATTTTATACACTTTACAAAGATTGACAAAGATCTCAGAATAAGGCGCATCACACTGTTTTAAAGTGTGATATGGAAAACTTCAGCCTGCAAAGTAATGCGATAAAGAAGCGTGCACATATTTGGTTCATTTTTCAATCAAGTGGTCGCGTTTAGTTCCTTTTATATTGATTAAATAGTTAAAATACCCCACAATCCAAGGAACAAATGTAGGGGGCAAACCCTTGAACTGTTAATGTGATATCGCACCAAACAGTACATTCGGGTTCCTCTTTGTCGAACTCAGTTATACCATTCATCCTTTATTCCAGAGGTTATTTATTCATTAAGGTTTAACGACACTTTAACAGCCAAGGTCATATCGTGTCGGTGACAGTTTTACGGGTGGAGGAAGCCGCAGTACCCGGAGAGAACCACCAAGCAACGACGAGCAGCTGCCAGCTCCCCAAAATCGTAACTCCGCACTTCAGCACAGGCAGGGTTAGATTGGTTAAAGACATGCGCACCATCGACGTGCAATACATCGGTGTCATCGTGCCCCCATGTGGACAATCGGGGTTAAGTGCCTTGCCCAAGGACACAATGCGGGAGTTCAAATCGATCGCTCAGACGGTCACCCATCCAAGGACTAACTGGACTCGACATTGCTATTCCAGAGGTAACTAGGTTATAGAATCGAATCCCATCGTCGGTAAGAGAGAATAGGTCCAACAGTAATTTTAAGAGCTTTCTAAACCGCAATAACCGACGGCCCCATCATTCTTCAGTAGTGTTAAAGACAGCACATCACAAATATATCATTATATTAGATGTCACGTGACTTTCCCGCGTTATGATTGGTTGAACAGAAGCACCCTATTTTCCGATAGTTCGTCAGCGAAATCGCACAGACCTACTATCATTTTTGAAAAAAGAATAGTGCACGGTAATAGTGCACGGTTATAAATAGTAACATTCGAATTCGCTTAGAAAATTCCATTGAAGCGTAAATACTTTACAAGACATCTCGTCCCATATACATTATTACATTTAGTTTGGAGAAATAAAAATATGTGTTTCGAATCTTTCGCCAAAGGTTTTATTTTTACCGTAGCCGGATTTCGGGTTGAATTATTCGACAGAAATCTGCGTTGTCTGTTTTAGATTCTCGAGAAATCAGCAGTGACCTTGACTCTCTTATTTACGAAATGCGAGGCAGGCAGCTCGTGAAGCAGTGGGCATTTTTCAACCGATATGTTTTTAATTCATGTTTGGTGAGTCAATAAATACATCAACTTGAACCGTTTTTTTTCTCGTTATTTACCAGGAATGAGTTCACACTTTCCCTTTTTCCAATTCTTGTGCAAAGCGTGTCTTTTTATCTCTCGTAGTTCATCTCTAAATTAGCGGTCTTGCTTAATTTCGTACCCGGAACAAATTTTCTTTACGTGCCGGGTACTTATATTTCTCACAATATTTGTATCGTCTGCTCTACTTGTTCACAAATTTGAAGTAATTTTATCGTGATTTAGTGTTTTGTAGTAGTGTTGGGGGGGGGGGGGGGGTTAATGGAATAATGGTATTGTGTTTCTTGGGGTTTTGGTTCTCTACCTCTCTATCCTAGAACTATGAGTGGCAGAATTAATTTAGTTTACCTGTTTAAACCCTGAACCATTTTCTTTTTTCTTTGGCTGTGAAAGAGAATATTATCTTGCATATATGACCGATGAAGAACGCCCCCCCCCCCCCCCCCCCCCACACACACACATCTAATATAATAAATATAGCATGACTTTTCGTTGACTATGCCAAAATAGTGGTCCTCGAGGAGAGAATAGTCCCTCCGCTACGCGTCGGGACTATCCTCTCCTCGAGGACCACTATTTTGGCATAGTCAACTCAAAGCCATGCTATATTTATTAAGTATGCTACGCTTGAGTTGTAGCAATCTCAACTGACATTTGTATACCAATCACATATCACCGTAGTCATACTGCCAGTGTGGTGTTATTGAGACAACTGGGCAAATGAACCCAATCCACATAGATATCCGTAATCTCACTATTGGCCAATTATCATTTGCCCTTGGTGTGTCAGCAATACTGTATGGTTTCCAACTTCCGATCAATAAGGAAAATTTTAGTTTTTGATGCCGTCCATACACGGACACATGCGTGTGAATGGGTTAATCGATATGGCACGAGTGCCAGCGCGGAAGGATATTACAAGAGGCTAGAGGCCTCGAGTTTTATCCTTTCGCGATGGCACACGTGCCATATCGATTAACCCATTCACACGCGCGTGTCGTTCTGTGTTTATTACACGCATTCACGTCTATAAAAGCAACTACTGGAAGGAGACATGTGACAGCCAATCTTTATACAGTTACCGAGGATCGAAAGGGGCCTGTTCCCCATACCCTCCCTGCGCGCCTTCGGCGCGCGAAATCATTCCTTTGTTGTTGTACTCGGCAATTCATTTGACAACTCGTCCCCTGAGTTCCAATGTTGGAACTCAGTGGACGAACTATCAACAAAACGAATACATTTTAACGTCAACCAAATTTGCGAGGGAAACTACTTTTATCTATCGCTAGCGATTCAAATTGTAATTGCAGTGCACGATTTCTAGAAAATGCCAGTGAAATTCCGCTTCTATTTAAAAATAGTCCGTCAACGATTTCCGTTCTGCACATGTGTGCGAAACAGATTGCATTTTCCTCATGGTTTAGTGTTGCTGTAGGTTGGGATTTCATTGAACAGGCGTGTAATAAAAGGATTTATTGTGGCAACAAAGCGCTCTCAGTAGCGAATATATATATCGACCGAACGTAACATTTATATTTGCAATGTTTGATGCTGTCATTCTAGGCTGCTCGTATGTTTTAGTAAAGCCAGAGAGGTGTACGGACCAGTTTTATACCCAGGTTGGCTTCCTCCCTCCTTCGACCTTCTTCTCTTCTCCCTTCTTTTTTGCTTCCAATTCCAACATATTTTACTTTAATCACCAGAGTTTGAACAATAAACACAACTGTAAATATGCCATCATTGATCCTATTGTATTCATATTTTACAGCAAACATTGTACGTGGAAACGACCTGGTATAAGCGTTACAGCTTCCTGTCGGATCCACATATTACTATGTTGACTTCTGTATATTTGTTTGAATATATTGAATAAATATTGCTTAAACTAAACTAAACAGGATACTTCGAAATGATGTCTGTTGGTGACACAGGACTTGACAAGAATTATATATTGTTTTATCTGAGAACGAATGTGGGATAAATTGACATACAAGACGCAAACCTTTGAACCCGAGAGGCCGCTGTTTTGGCCTAGGAACATCATGCATCATCATTTCATTAGGTAGTGTAGCTTCTAAGTGTCGGGTAGACCAATTAATATTTTCAACGTGCAGCCCCGAGACTGCACATTGAAAAATATTAATTGGTCTAGCCTCCCCCCCCCCCCCAAAAAAAAACTTTTTTGATCGGCTCGCCCATGAAAGTTTGTTTGTTTGTTTTTTTCGGGGGGGGGTGGATGTGGGGGGAGGAGGGTCAACGCACTCAATTCCAGTGTCATTGTTGTAAATTGACATTTAAAATGTTCTAAAAATTAACATTTATGAAAAATATGAGAATGTTATCATCTGTAGTATTATAATTATTAAATTTCATCTGTGAGTTGAACAATTAGTTGGTTGAATTGTCGTGGGAATGTGGGACTATTTTTTATATATAAATGGGTGACTTGGCAAGTAAACGCTTGAGGAAAACGATCTGTTGATATTTGTTATTGTTTTGAAACGTACGAGTTTGCAATACAATTTGGTTGAATATTGCGCAGTAAAATGTATCGTAGTATATAATAAAAAGAAAATGTACCCTATTTTAGTGCATATTGGGAATTATCTCATGAGTGTGGTCCTGAAAGTTTTGTTTTTCACGAGTGCTTCGCTTTCACTAAAATAGCGTAGATATCCTCAATTTCTGTTTGTCGTGACGTACTTATCCCCCAGTTCCTACAAGCCCAATCTCTTTAAACTCGGCAGGTATATGTATTCATTTCTACCCTGATAAATAGAGATTATTACCATTATGTGGATGTACAAACTATGTATCCTTGTCGAGCTCCGGGTTCTAAGGGCAGATCACGACGAGTCGAAGACGAGTCGTGATCTACCCTTAGAACCCGGAGCGAGGCTCGGATACATATTTTATCTTACAATATATTGGGGATAAGTCAAAAATGTAGACGAATATATAACGAACTATTTATTCGTACGGATGGACAAAAAGAACAAATATGGAACTCACGCGAAAGGAACGTGCTTGTATCCGACCCCCTGAAACAAACATCTGTATCAGGGGGTCGGATACACAACAGTTGCGGAGTTAATACAGACGACTGTAAGATAAAACTAAATTGACAGATTTGGTGGCAATATTTTGTGTTATTCCGGAAAATCGGTAATTGATTCGCATCCTGTTCTATTCTGTATGCAGACACGAGTCGCCATTACATGATATTGTCTTCGTTCAGTTTCAGAATCAACAGCTATATTACCTATCATTGATTTTATAATAATTTCCGGTTGGTTTCTGAATAACCAACTATGCAACTTATATTTGCTAAGATGAAATAATTAGACACAATCTACATCCATGCCCATTTCCATTTGATGTGTAGAGTATTTACGGCCATGAGGTTAGAACAATCAAAAACTCATGGTTTTGAAATCGTAAGGCGACATTCTAGAAGTCATTCAGGGCACGACCAACATCATTTTGCTGCTAACGCCGTTTTGCGGCTAAATCTGATGTGTATTTTTGTTATATTTGCCAAACTTTCGAAAGGAAAGTGGTAAAGATGAAGGAGAAGACAGAAGATAAACGCAAAAAAACGTAAAATCCGCATCGCTGGCATCGGGGATCACAGTTTTCATTTCAAAATAGAAGTTAACAATTTAGTAATGTTTCATGGATGCGTAATTGGTATATGTGGACTACAGAAATTGTAAAGGTACAGTGAAATATGACAAAAATAGCCTAAACTTTGAAGTGGCGTAAAAATGTCAAAGTGGCGATAATTCGAAAGCAAAAAACCGGTTTTTGTGGAGATTATATTCCCAAAATGTCAAAATACTGACGCTTAAAACGATGAACAATGGCGTAAATTGGCATAGCTGGCATCCGGGACAATATTATAATTCCAATAATGGGTGTTCACACTTTCAGATACCTAGAAAAGGATTGTAATGTTTCATAGCTATAAAATTTATTTTCAGAACGTGGAGAGTGTATTATCACTAAATCACCCACAGAGTGGAGATTCCACCCAAGTAATAATTGCGAGTGTGTTGCAAAGCATAACAATCACAAGCAAAGTTTCAGCCAATGGACCTCCGGGTTGAACCCGGAGGTCCATTGGCTGAAATCTTGCTCGTGTTTTTTGCCCCTATGTACAGAATTTGAAATTGATACTTTGGTGATAACCCCACTCAGCGGGTGATTTTGTTACAATCCACTCCCCATGTACTGTATATGGACATATAGCTGAATTACGAAAGTAGTGTTTTTAATGAAAAATGTCTAAACGATGAAGTGACATAAAAACATCAAAATAGCGATAAATAAAAAAACCCAGATATCTTCTATTTTTTTTAGCTTTTTAGCAAACTGGAGTTTCAAAAAATTGGAAGCATTTTAAATTTCAACCTTATCAACCCTTATGACGTCACCACGTATTTCGGTCATTATGGTTGAAATTTCCTAGAATGTTACCAGATTCTTTGATATTGTTTTTGGTTGGTATAAAGTTATAATAAACATCCCGAAATTACAAAAGGCAGGCTCAAAACGAAGTTGAGACTAAAAGGTTAAGAAAATGACGTAAAATTAGCATCCCTGAACAAACACGAATGAACGAACGAATAAACGAACGGACAAACGAGCGAACGCACGCATACACGCACGCACGCACGCACGCACGCACGCGCACGCACGCACGCACGCACGCACGCACGAAAGAACAAACCGACGGACGGACAAACGAATGAATGAACAAACGGACGGACGGACGGACGGACGGACGGACGGACGGACGAACGAACGAACGGATTAACGAATGAACAACCGGAAGGACTGGCGGACTGCTGGAAGGATGGATGGATGGATGGATGGATGGATGGATGGATGGATGGATGGATGGATGGGTTGTTGGTGGGTGGGATCTGGGTGGGTGTATGAGGCGGATGGGTGGAGTCTGTGGTGGGGTAGGTGGGTTTTGGGTGGGTGGGTGTGTATGGGTGTGCGGGTGGGCCGGTATCGGATGGATGGATGGATGGATGGATGGATGGATGGATGGATGGATGGATGGATGGATGGATGGACTACTAGAGATGGATGGATGGATGGATGGATGGATGGATGGATGGATGGATGGATGGATGGAAACGAATAATTGAATGAATGGATTTATTTTCAGGAAACAAATTACAGTCGCATGACAAAATAATTTAACAATATCAAATAAAGATCATTCCATTGTATACTTAAAGTTTATAGCTGTAAAGATAGACATTTGTTTTCTGCAGGGGGTGGGGTGACAAAGCCAGCGGGCTGTTTTCGTGTCCAACATCTTGAAAGAAGTAAAAAAGTAATACACCCTGAGTGTAAATTCCCATACGCCTTGGGAAACCACAGATAACGTATTTATTTCTCAAATCTACCCCCCTCCCCACCCCCCACTCCAAAAAAAATAAATAAATAAAAGTCACATGTCTTATTTATTTCTTTCAGTAACGCAAAATCAGTCAAGACAAAATATATATCCGGATTTAATACTTTACCCTTCAATATGTGGAAGTTTATATTCTGGATTTAATTATTTGTCCTTATATATGTGGAAGTTTATATTCTGGATTTAATTATTTGTCCTTATATATGTGGAAGTTTATATTCTGGATTTAATTATTTGTCCTTATATATGTGGAAGTTTATATTCTGGGTTTAATTATTTGTCCTTATATATGTGGAAGTTTATATTCTGGGTTTAATTATTTGTCCTTATATATGTGGAAGTTTATATTCTGGGTTTAGTTATTTGTCCTTATATATGTGGAAGTTTATATTCTGGATTTAACCCTTTATCCAACGAATCGCCCGCATCCGCCCGCGTAATATGCAAACTCAGCAGTTGAAAAAATATTATTTTTCAAAAAATATCAACAAAACCATATTATGTGACCCCTCGTTGGAACGAGCTCGTTCCAACGAGGGGTCACATGATATGGTTTTGTTGACATCTTTTAAAAAGTTAGAAAAATGATATTTAAAATAATAAATTTTGATATCTTCTGCGTTGGGTAAAGGGTTAATCCTTAACATTTTCATATTTGAAAGTATATACTCTGCGTTTAATTATTTCTCCTTACCTATGTGGGTGGATACACCCTGGATATAATCCATTACTTTCCCATTTGTGGAAGTGTAAGCACTGGGTTTAATTATTTGTCCTTTCATATAAGGGAGTATACACCCTGGATTTAATCCATTACCTTTCCATATGTTGAAGTATACACTTTTACTTTTATCCTTTACCTTTACATATGTGAACTTATATACCCTGGATTTAACACCATGCACCCTGATGTCGAAATATCTAAAGTTCAGGGTGCAAATATTTCCCATAATGCAACTAGAAATTTAACCAATTCAATCTAGTTTGACAGAGCTCAATGAGCTCTGTCAAACAAGATTGAAGTGGTTAAATTCCCAGTTGCATTATGGGAGAAATGGCTACTTCAAATCTGGATATTTTTACATCAGTGTGCAGAGTGTTAATCCATTATCCTAACACATCTCAACGTGTATTCTCTGGATTCAGTGGTTACTCACAAAATTAGACTTCCACAGAAAGATGTCAACAATTAAAGAGTTTCATCTTTCTGGTCTCGCAACAAAAGCCTATGTTTTATTTATTTATTTATTTATTTATTTATTTATTTATTTATTTATTTATTTATTTATTTATTATTTATTTAATTATTTATTTTTACCACAGCCAAATTTCTACGGTGAAAGAATTTTCCCGACATTTTTTTAACCGCGGAATCAAGATTATACCACATTTGGGAAAAGAATGATGGAGAGTTTTTCTGTGCATTCAGTTCGTGGCAAGAGTCTCTCTGGAGGCCACTTTTTCAAATGAGTTTACTCATATAATTTACGTAAAGTATATAAATGCTATCCAACAATCCTGTAGTTTTTGTTTTTGTTTTCGTACACGTCCCCTCCATTCGAGTACTGCGTACAGTACATGACTTTGTACTAACGTAAAGTGCAATGTTTCTTGGTTGTCAAAATGTTTTAACTCTATTAATGAGAAGCCTGATATTGACGTTTTCATCTGTATAAAAACCTAACAATCTGACTGTTTTCGGTTCTTCTGATTTTCCGATCTATGTAAGGACAGATAATTTTACCTAACAATCATATTGATTTGGCCTGAAAAATACGGAAAACAGTATGTATCACATAATGTGTTCCGATTCCGTATCAAGTAGGCGACTTGTTTCTGGTGACGCGTTTCATAACAAGCGCTTGAATACATTCCATGTACGTTTCAGTGATCAACCCAACATTATGTTCCAAAACTGTTTTAATAATTTAAGATTTAATCTGTTTATGTGGTGGGGGGGGGGGATAAATAGACTATATCTTTGGAACATCTGTGGCCGCACAAAATAAATTAATTGATTCTCAGGCAATTTGTTTTCCAATCAGTGAGGGAGGGAGGGTTGTTTTATTTTCATTTTTTTCGTTTTCTTTTGCAAAAAGTGAACAACCATGGAGAGGTCTTTTCACACATACAGTTAAAACCTGAAGTCCTGTCACGAACTGTGTGCTTATCTAGGCTTAATTGCGCGTAGGGATTGCGCGCAATTGCCATATCGAATAGCACCCAAAGCTCGGCAGGTTCTCTTGGTCACTCATAGCAAACACAGGCAATGTTTCTGACAATGGACCTCCGGGTTACCCGGAGGTCCATTTGCTGAAACATTGCTTGTGCACAGGCTATATTTACAGAATTTGATAGTCTTACAATGGTCATAATGCGTAGTTTAACGCGCAGATCGACGTGCTATTTGTCTACATTTCATGACAGGACTTCTAGTTTATCTGTAGAAATGTAGAAAGTGCATATTTATAGTAATAAATTCATTTTTAATTTGAAAAATAAAACATTCCTCCATGTTATCTTTGAAGTATTTAATCTATGGGGATTTGCCTCATTACAATTTATGGGAGAGTGCCTATAGGCCTATATGCCGTGTGAGCCGTGCCTACAGGCATACTCTCCCATAAATTGTAACAAGGCAAACATATTGCAGACGCAACTAAATAAATATGCATCAATCAAAAACTGTATCATCAAAATGTACAAATACCCACCAGTCTCATGATTCGATCTGGACAAGATTCGCACTATTTCCTCTACTACAGCCAGCATTTGGAGGTGAATTGTACGGTCTGGTCACAGTACGCTGTATTTCTTTTATTTTAAAGTTCAAACCATCTTCCAACCCGCTGGCAAGACTTTATGTTGGAAAATGGTTGAAGTAGGAGAAATACATCGAATCATCCACAAGTACCGACTGTAATTAAATTTGTTCACTTCAGCAGGCCTGGCATTCTGAAAAATGCAGGAGGGCAAAAAATCGCTCTCCTCAATCAGCTTAGAAGAGCAATTAGCTTTACACAGCATTTGAAGTATCCACTTGAACGAACTCATTGAAACTGAAACCAACAGATTACATCAGTGATTTTATTAACTTTACTAAGGTAAAGCGAAATCTCTTGGACATCTAGATGTCTCACTCAACAACCGAACACACACTTGACAAGACCTGTGTGTGTACCCAGACCAAGGGGGGTTGAAGGTGGTAGTAGTAGGCGTATGACTTTCTTGGACAACAGGTCTGCTTGAATCTACAGTCACATCCTGGTGCAAGTGCTTCAAGTGACAGGATAGTAGTAATGGTAGTATATTATAGTGTCAATATTCCTTGAATAATTACCCCTCAAACTGTGATGTCAGTTGTTGAACTTGAAACTGACAAAAAAAAATATTGCTCTGACCCATTTTGCTTCAAATGATTGCAACTGTGTTTGGGTATGGTTGCAGCCATTACCTTTTACCACTAAACCACTTTCAAAATGAAATTACGTGATGTTATGTGACTTCGAAGTTAAATTACATTTTTGCTTTACAACAAAAATTTAATGTGAGCATAATACATGTAATTTCAATCATCCCAGACCAAAATATTTAGGAGGGCAATTTTTCGCTCTCCTTAATTCTTTCAGGAGGGCAGTAAGGAGAGCTAAAAAATCGCTCGCCTGAAATTGCCAAGCCTGCTTCAGAAGAATACCTTTCCGACAGTAATTCAATTTGTTTACTTCTGTGAAAATGCGTACTTATTGATCCATTTGGGTTTTCTCATTTTAAAACTCATTGCATAATCCAGTGTATCTGTGTTAAGGCCTGGGAGGAACATGTCATCCATGTCACCCTTCCCTCAGATCCACCACCTCTGCAGATAATTGAATGAAACATTACTATGCGAAGGACCCTACAAACATGAACAACCAGAGGATTTTATCAGCAAATTCCCTTAAATGTCCATTTGACAAACGAATGGTCGAGACGTTTGGCAGTCCGAAAGTTCGAATCTTGTGTCTACAAGGCAAAACATGCCACATGCTGTCGATGAGGGTACAAATGACCATTTCTCCCATTCCAGAGGTTTACCATTGTACTTCCTTCCTCCCTTGGTATCCACCCAGAAGTAATTTGGCCAGCCTGTAATTGAAAAAACACAACAAAAAGATGTTTAAAAGCCTGTAAGGACAAACAAAGGCACTGATTTCCGTCTGGGCCGACATTACACGGCGTCGTATCCCAATCCACAACGGTGGCTGTTTTCATATAGACCACTGGACTCCATGTGCGGATGTACTTACATATTTTCTTGACATATTTTGCCGCCCCAAGAGATCCTGCCTCCCCCCCCCCCCCCCCCCCCCCATTTCTCCAAATCTGACCGCCACTAACTTATCCGTGTGAAGATTCGGAAGCCGCAGTGCTTCATGGCAAATTGGTTATTTCTGTTAAGGTATGAGGAATACAGTGATATAATCATGGCTGTTGATTGGATGAAAATCATTCAGGCAAGGTGCATGTGATAGTTACCATGGAACAGTGATACAGTTGAAACTGAAAGTCCTGTCACTGTATTGCGCACTATTTTGAAGTAATAGCGCGCTAAGTAAGTGCACTTTTTGTCCCTAAAAAGCTCTTTAGTATAACTCAATTCCCGTAGAAAAACAGTGTACCCAATAATTCAATACTAGTAAATAGAGATCATTAACACCATTCCTAACCCTTACTGGGATACATGCACATGTAATGACGTAAATAGATATTAAAATTCGACTGCATATACAAATTGAAGAGAGTGGATTACTACTTAATCGCAGCGCCATATATTCCCGCTCCAAAATTGTTTATAATTGTTCATAACTGCAAGAGAAACACTTGCAAAATTTCATCACGTGGACCACCGGGTATACCCCGGTGGTCCATGTGATGAAAGTTTACAAGTGCTTCCTGTGTCTTGTCCTCAGTACTTGTAAATAATTAATGAGTGACAAATCTACCCCACAGCGATTTATTAATAATCCACCCTCCACAGACTATAGTTTCAATATTTTCTTTCTGTTTGATCGGTTCAGTACATGAGTTTACTATCCACCACGCTAATCGGGCATTTTATTTTGTATTTCATAGTGCAAACGTTCTCGTGTATTTCGGACTACTTCATTCTTCTGCGGTAAGAAGCGCAATAACTAACGAGCAATTTCTGCGCTAATTGTGACAGGACTTCTAGTTTCAACTGTATCACTGGCTTACTGGGTGGCAAACTTCCTGTGAAATTTATTTGGGAAACGAACTACAGTGAAATCAGACGTTCCAAATTGTACGTTAATCTCTCATTTAGCCAGTGGTTTATCTTGCAAAGCCATGTAACTGCGAACCTTGTTTTAAATCTACACTTTGTATCCTCTAAAATTACGCTTGGGTTAAAACTTAGATCAAATCAATGAAATCAACCCAAATCCGTTGGGTTGAATGAATATGAACCCAAGTGGGTTCATACGCACTCATCCCTGTCGATTTGGTTTAATATTTAACCAAACAGATTTTAAAGTGTACATCGTTTTACATCTATTGTACGGCTTACATGTATTTAAATGTAGGCGTTTATCTCAATGAAGCAGGTTCTACCAGGTCAGTGAAGACTTACAGCACATTCTACCATACTTTTTAATTAATGGATTGTTCGCCTCCTTTGTACGCTAGCATGCTACCATCAGTATAAAATATTCTTATACGGATTCAGTTTCATTCGGAAATTTCGATACCTCTTCCTCTCGAAACAAAATAAATCAAACCATTAAGGTCCCACGAAGTGGATTTTCTGTTTCTCGTGCCATTTTTGTAGAATTGCTTGCGGGCGGGCTTTCTTTTCTTTTATTTTTTCTTTTTTTTAATTATTTCTTTGCCATCAAAAGTTTATGTTCTTAGTTTGTTTTATGCCTCATCTCATAATCTACACAATCGGTTAGGTGTTGGTGTGTTTTGTCCTTTGAGTGCAAGAAGGTTTTGCAATGCTAAAGCATTGCAAAGCCTTGTTGCACTAAACGGACAAATTTATAAATTTTATTAACTTGGGTAAAATATTAGATATAAACCATTTATTTATTATTTTTTAAGTTTGTATTGGTTATAAAAATAGAGCCAAAAGGATCATGTAGGAGGGCTTGGGAAACAGACTTTTAATTTTTTTAGGTTATATGAACAAATTATTATGAGATAACGTAATTTTGTTTGTCCTGGCATTATTGATCCCGTAATCGAAATAATATTGCGGTACGTGATGAGTCTCAGGAGTATTGTCATGGAAACGCACAAAGATGTCAGTGTATTTTCTACATTCAACAACCCCGCTTATCTTTTTGTTTCGCCAAAAGTAGTGAGGACTTAGATTTTGAACACGAGAAGCAGATATTAAAGTAAAAGTATAACAACGGCGAACAGGTGGCGTTATTTCAGGAAAACGTGTGTGCACCGAGCCCAAACACAATCAAACATTATGTACATGTACACGTGACACTACCAAGTAACTATTGTTATTCTGTATAACTACAGGTTTCTATTTCTGTAGTATGAAAGTTACATTATGCATTTAATAAAAGGCGAATGAAATCCCAGTCAAATATAAAATAATATTATAATTTGTCACACATGTAATACAAGAGTCACTTCCCATTAACCATTTCATCACAACAGTTAACAAGGTAATAGGCGAGTGTTGATGCATTTGTAGAAAAGTTCAGTAATAATTTAATCTTATAATCATATGAGGGTTTATTATATGACTCGTCCGTTTTGTTCACTTTAAAACATTTGATATTTTGTTTTCATATTAATCAGTGATAAATAAAGCCTTCCGTCAATTTCATTGGTCAATTTCAAAACTGGGCAATTTGATTGGCTAAACAAAATACAACTGGGTCACATTTGCATAATTTCAGTGGGGAGAATTTATGTTATCTGTCCCATTTAGGGTGGGTTATATTGTATTAATCTTTTGCCTACAAGAAAAACGCCATTCATTTTTTTTATATTTTCACTTTTTGCTTCCAAAGCATAGGTTATGGCCCCTCATTGGAACGAGCTCGACGAGCTCGTTCCAATGAGGGATGATAACCTATGTTTTGGAAGCAAAAAATGGAAATTTTTTTAGTTATACGAGGATGTTTTTTCCAAGTGCCGTCGCAACTCAAGTTAGGTGATGGGTTAAAAAGTCATACTAAGTGGCTAATTTGTGCGTGTCATATGATAAACATAATATGAAATGAGTGTTTTTATCATATAATATTTATGAAACTCGTCCAAATTTTCCGTTTGAGCTCGCCAGAGGCTCGCCAAAATGGAAAATTCTTAGACTCGTTTCATAAATATTATATGAGAAAAACACCCATTCCATATCCTCTATATATGACATCCCTATAGGGTTATGTAACATCCACATAGGGATAGGGATACATCCATATAGGGGTATATACGATCCATATGGTTACATAACATCCATTTAGGGTTATAGAGTAGCTCATATAGGCTTATGTTGCGTCCCTATAGGTTTATATTACATTCATATAGAGTTATTTTTACATCCCTATAAGATCATATAAGAGCTATATGGGGTTATATTACATCCCTATTGGGTTATAAAGTACCAATACAGGGTTAAATAGAAGCCCCATAGGCTTAAGTCACATCCTTATGCGTTTTTTATACGAGCACTGTTGGCATATATAATATATTGCACCCCGATAAGTTATATAACACCCTATAGTGTAACATAGGCGCCCCGTAGGTTTATGTTACATTCATATAAATTTATTTCACATGAAACATCGTTAATTTCGACGTAACACCCCATGTCTTATTTCTTGATTATCAACCAGTGTCTAATCGGCGGGTGCTCCAATAACAGCAGCAGCATTGTTTTCTTGTGCGTAGTTCACATGACGTCAATTACGACAACAGGTGCAAGTAAAGCGCATTCATGACGTCATGGTGTGAATCGTCCGAGTCAACGAACTGATTGCCGGTTGTTTTGGGAGAATTTAGCGACAATGAATTAAATAAAAAGTGTAAAAAACATTCGAAAATTCATGTGATATACAGAATCTTTAAGTCGTGATGTTTGGATATAAGATTGTTTTGAAACTCGTTGATGAATTCAATTCACAACTCGCCTAAAGGCTTGTTGTGAATCAAATTCATCAAACTCGTTTCAAAAAATCTTATATCCAAACATCACTGTTTTGAGATCCTCTATATATTACATTACTAGAGGGTTATATTACATCCCTACATGGTTATGTAAGAGCCATATAGGGTTATATTATATTCCTATAGGTTTACACAAGAGCTCTACACGGTATAAGGTTACATTACATCCCTAGAGATTTATATAAGGGTGATGTAGGGTTATATTACATGACTAAATGTTTATGTCATGTCAAAGGTCAAATTGGATGAACTTCCTACCATAGGTGTAATTTCTTTAACTGCAGTAGACGCTTTACACCGGTAGTGGGGGTTAAAAGCTAAACTTTAACATACAGGCTTTCCACAGGTGGTAACAGAGGCGAGCATGCTATAAATTACACCCCCCCCCCCCCCCCCACATAAAGCATTGTAGATGGCTCCTTGTTGCACTCAAAGTGTGATATTTTAATTTAGTATTTACTGGCGGCTCTTTTAAGTATTTTAGTTCAACAGACTGATAGATGGATAACAAACTTGTAAACAAAGATCAGTGATCGATTTTTCATCGCCTCCAGTCAGCGAGAATATAATGATAATTTCTCAGGGACAATGAATTTCATAAAATATACCGAAGTGGGAGACGAATAAAAGATCATATACCCAAACATGATTTTGGGGGAACTTAAAAGAAATTGTTTTTAATGATATTGTTACGAGACTTTCTAAATATCTGTCGTCTGCGATCGAAAATCAAAACAACAAACAATTTGACAATGATTGACCTGACCTGTTTCTGGCACACTTTCCTGAGTTTGGCTGTTGTCTTTTGCGAAAATTAAAAGTTTTTCGTTCACGTACACATAGTTTTTATATTTTAATATTACAGCCGGATTAAATTATAAGAAATAACTGTTGTTTTCCTTCGGTTTACGCGCTATAAACCGAAAGTTTTCAACACAAGCTTAATCATAACTCGCTACGCGAGTTATGAAGCTTGTGCTGAAACTTTTCGGTTTATATCGCATAAACCGAAGGAAAACAGCAGTTATTTCTTAATAAAAAAGTAAAAGTTCATTTTTAACTTTTACAGAATAATTTCATGATTATCATTTACTCATTGGTTATTCACTCCAAATGAAACAAGTACCAAATATTATAAGTTATTCTGTTTGTTGACAGGGGACACGGTCTCACGTTCCCTGCATGAAATTTATATTCAACCGAGGCGTTAGCCGAGGTTGAATATATGTTTCATGCGGGAACGTGAGACCGTGTTCCCTGTCAACAAACAGAATAAGTTATATGTCCCGTTCTTAAACAAGTAAAGCTGAATTGGAATTTAGAAAGCAGACGTTGTTTCGGTAAGGTGTTAACTTTTATCATAACAGACTGGAGTGATTTCTCTTTATTCAATGTTTACGTACGCAATCAACAGGGCCAGATGCTCTCGATTCGTTTCAGTTTATGTTACAGTAAATTAATGAAAAGAGACCTTATAATCTAATCGGGTTCATAAATAATTACCCATGTTTACATAACGTCTTTTTGTACGTAGTAACGATACTTTTGTGTGTATTTTATTTCAGTTAAATGTATTTGTCTCAGTTGATTTCAAGTGAAAAAAGACATTGCGATGAACCGTTGCCCATGGCAACGAGACGCTTTCCTTGACAGTAGACATAAGAATCGCTGACAGTAGACATATGCGCGTGCCCGGCGACATAAAATGAAATCAATGAGACATTGACCAATCACTGCAAGGTATTGCGGTTGGTATCGGGACATTTCATTATATTCCAGACTCATTACAAAAAGATTAAACAAGATGAAGAGATTACGAAGCAAAGAAATGTTTTGATAAAATCAGATTAAATGGATAAACTGTTAACCATTTACCCAACGCGACGACCAAAACCGGTCAGTGCTATTCACAAAAAACCGCCAATTACTTTTCATTATTTTTTAATCTTTTGTCTCAAAAACTAGGTTACGACCCCTCTTTGGAATGAGCTCCCCGAGCTCGTTCCAAAGAGGGGTCATAACCTATGTTTTGGGAAAAAAAATGAAAAACATTAGTTATTCAAGAATTTTGTTTGTAAGTGTCGTCTGCTCTTCGTGATAGGAAAAGGGTTAATTTAGTTTATAGAGAACAAAGAGACATAATTATCCCTGTCACCTATAGGTTATGTGACAGGTAAGAATTTTCTTTCTTGCCTTTGTTATAGATTATCCCTGCTACCTATAGATTACTTGACAGGTGAGAATATTCTTTCTCGCCTTTGTTACAGATTATCCCTATTACCTATAGATTTCTTGATAGGTGTAAATTTTTCTGTCCAGCCTGTGTTATCACCGTTACCTATAGATTACCTGACAGGTGTGAATTTTCTGTCTCGCCTTTGTTACAGATTATCCCTGTTACCTATAGATTTCTTGATAGGTGTAAATTTTTCTGTCCAGCCTGTGTTATCACCGTTACCTATAGATTACTTGACAGGTGTGAATTTTCTGTCTCGCTTTTGTTACAGATTATCCCTGTTACCTATAGATTTCTTGATAGGTGTAAATTTTCCTGTCCAGCCTGTGTTATCACCGTTACCTATAGATTACTTGACAGGTGTGAATTTTCTTTCTCGCCTTTGTTACAGATTATCCCTATTACCTATAGATTTCTTGATAGGTGTAAATTTTTCTGTCCAGCCTGTGTTATCACCGTTACCTATAGATTACCTGACAGGTGTGAATTTTCTGTCTCGCCTTTGTTACAGATTATCCCTGTTACCTATAGATTTCTTGATAGGTGTAAATTTTTCTGTCCAGCCTGTGTTATCACCGTTACCTATAGATTACTTGACAGGTGTGAATTTTCTGTCTCGCTTTTGTTACAGATTATCCCTGTTACCTATAGATTTCTTGATAGGTGTAAATTTTCCTGTCCAGCCTGTGCTATCACCGTTACCTATAGATTACTTGACAGGTGTGAATTTTCTGTCTCGCCTTTGTTACAGATTATCCCTGTTACCTATAGATTTCTTGATAGGTGTAATTTTTTCTGTCCAGCCTGTGTTATCACCGTTACCTATAGATTACTTGACAGGTGTGAATTTTCTGTCTCGCCTTTGTTACAGATTATCCCTGTTACCTATAGATTTCTTGATAGGTGTAAATTTTTCTGTCCAGCCTGTGTTATCACCGTTACCTATAGATTACTTGACAGGTGTGAATTTTCTGTCTCGCCTTTGTTACAGATTATCCCTGTTACCTATAGATTTCTTGATATGTGTAAATTTTTCTGTCCAGCCTGTGTTATCACCGTTACCTATAGATTACTTGACAGGTGTGAATTTTCTGTCTCGCCTTTGTTACATATTATCCCTGTTACCTATAGATTTCTTGATAGGTGTAAATTTTTCTGTCCAGCCTGTGTTATCACCGTTACCTATAGATTACTTGACAGGTGTGAATTTTTTGTCTCGCCTGTGTTATAGATTAACCCCGTCACCTGTAGTTTCTTGACAGGTGTGAATTTTCTGTCTCGCCTGTGTTATAGATTATCCCTGTTACCTATACATTACATGATATGATAGGTGTGGATTTTCTATGCCATCTGTGTTATAGGTTATTCATGTTACCTACAGGTTTCTTGACAGGTGTGAATTTTCTGTCCCGCCTGTGTATCGCTGTTACCTATAGATTTCCTGACAGGTGTGAATTTTTCTGTCCCGTCTGTGTTATAGATTATGCCTGTTACATATAGACTTCTTGACAGATGTGAATTTTCTGTCCAGCCTGTGTTACCTATAGATTACTTGACAGGTGTGAATCTTCTGTCCCACCAGTGTTGTCGCTGTTACCTACAGATTACTTGACAGGTGTGAATTTTCTCTCTCGCCTGTGTTATAGATTACCCCTGTTACCTATGGATTACTTGATAGGTGTGGTATCTCTGTCCTGCCTGTGTTATAAATTATCCCTGTTACCTATAGATTTCTTGACAGGTGTGAATTTTCTGTCCCGCCTGCGTTATCGCTGTTGCCTATAGATTACTAGATAGGTGTGCATTTTCTGCCCTGTCTCTGTTATAGATTATTACTGTTACCTGTAGATTTCTTGACAGTCTGAATTTTCTGTCTTGCCTGTGTTGTCGCTGTAACCTATGATTTACTAGACGGGTGTGAATAACTTTCTATTATTCATGTTAACTATAGATTACTTGACAGGTGTGAATTTTCAGTCTCGTCTGTGTTATAGGTTATTCCTATTACCTATAGATTACTTGACAGTGTGTATTTTCAGTCTCTTCTGTGTTGTAGGTTATGCCTTTTACCTATAGATTACTTGACAGGTTTGAATTTTCTATCCCGCCTGTGTTATCGCTGTTACCTATAGATTACTTGACAGGTGTGAATTTTCTTTCTCGCCTGTGTTATAGATTGTGCCTGTTACCAAAAGATTACTTGACAGGTGTGAATTTTCTGTCCCGCCTGTGTTATTTTTTTTTTTTTTTCAATTGTATTTCAGTTTATTCAACTCCTGTGTAGCCCAAGTGAATGGGATTACAGTTAAATACATAAAAAAGAACAATAAAGCTAATATGCAACATGGCCACGGTGGTGAACGTATCAATGCATCCACAAAAACAATAGATGAACAATTTTAGCTCTCTCTCTCTCTCTCTCTCTCTCTCTCTCTCTCTGTCTGTCTCTCTCTCTCTCTCTCTCTCTCTCACACACACACACACTCTCGCCCTCTCTCTATCTCCCTCCCTCTCACCACCGACAGTCATACATGCACATAATGGATCGCTAAAACAAGTGTACGCCCGCCCAACCTTCTCTTAATATTGGTTAACTTGTGTGCGGAAAAGAGACGTCAATATATAATGGAAGATCTAAGGGGGGTGCACTTTATGCAATTACTGGCATTTGATTGGGTTCTGAGCATGTAGTGTGCCTAATATATCTAAGCCCACGTGGCATCGACCCGAGTCGGACTTCTCGCCTTATGCCAGAACGTTTGCACGCGAAAATGGCAAGGCATTCGTATCGCCTTACCCGAAAGTTCAGATAGTGCACCAGTCTGGTACAAGACGAGAGCTCTGGGATGTCATGTGCAAAACTGATAGGTCTCTATTTTAATGCGGACATACACTCGACACTCGTATCCTTAACACCCAAACACACGATCACCATCATACAATCACACACATTCCACGCCACTCCCTCTCTCTCACACACACCATTAAACACACATCGAAGTATGTTGTCATTGTGTATTATTGACATTAGTATCGGCTAAAACAGTCCGCCGGTGAACCACCCAGACATACCGGTCGCCGCCGGCCTCCATGTCTGGTGCGAGCGAAGCTCGATCCGTACATGGGGCCCGCCGACACCGCGTATATCACACTATAGGGCACAAGCGAGCTGAGTACTAACATTTCTAAGAGGCCTCTTTCATCAGTAATGCTATATTATTACGACGATCATTATAGTTCTATATTTATTTTACGGGTTTTTTTTCTGAGTTGTACCTTTTTGACGGGCTGAGTGCAGGAAGCCGTTGCTACAAAAACAAGGGACCATACAATAGCATGTGCTCATTTACAATTGACATATCCAAAACCACTGGCAAGTATCATTAGTCACTCTCCAATAATCCCTAACAAAACAAGTCTCAATGAACAAATTCCAACTTCCAAGTATACTCCAGCCCTAGCCCGCCAATCATGTTTTGTCAATATTCAGGGCAAATAGGGACATGAGGTCAGCCTCGAGAAGGTTTCAGAACTGATTTTAGGTTTGTGTTGAGCTTCATAAGACTATTTATTTTTTCTAATGTATGTAATTTTTTTAACGGTACTTTGCTATGGTACATGTTTAGTACTATCCATCCAGATCTGTTCCGTCAAGAACTACTACAGAGCGCATTTAGGCACTCTCCAGCAATTCCCAATAAAACAAATTCCGATGAACCAGTTCCAACATACAGACATCCTAATTAGGTAAGATAAGAGCAAATGGAGTCAGCCTCGGTGAGGTTTCAAAACTGATTTGATTGTTTTGATAAACTTAGCAAGGTTTTTTTATTATCTTGGGATTTTCATTGTCAAATAACATTTGGAGCTTGTACATATTGGGACGGCAATAAAAGTACTTTTTGATGTACAGACTTCGTAATTCTTTTAACTTTTCGCATACAAGTATATAGTGGTATTCATCGCTGATCTCACTTTTACAAAGATCACATTTTCTTAAAGATCTATCAATAGATCGCCAACTGCCTGTTTCGATTGGGAGTCTGTGTTTTTTTACTCTGAATTGAAGAAGTGGGGTAGCAAGGGACTTGGGGAGCCTTTTTAGATATTCCTCTATGAAGAATTTTGGCTTTATTAGGGAGTAAAACTCATAATTGCTGGAGCTATTTAAAGTTGCCCTCCAATCTTGTTCATAAATGTCGAACAATCTTTGTTTTATGGTGAGGTCAAACCACTTTCTATTCAATATGTGCTGCTTAATTCATATATCAGACATGCCCATATTATTTAGGAGTGAGATAATATTTAAAATCCAAGGACTTGAGTATGTTCCCGAAATATGTCTATTAAATAAGTGTGAATACAGGAGGACAGAAATTTTGCTGTCTTTGCCTGAAACAAGTTTTGCCCAGAAGTTAAGACAACGTAATTTTATTATAATTGCTATTGGATATAGTCCTAGGTCCCCAAATAGAAAGCTATCCCCGGTTGACTTCTTTTAGGACAAATTTTAAGAACCATAGTTCTAACTTCTCAATACATTTGTTATTTTGGTATCCCCATATTTCACAGCCATATATCATGATTGGGATCATGGACTTTTTTGTAGATTTCCAGGATAATGTCTATTGGTAGCTGATTCTGTCTAACTTTATTTATAAGAGAATACATTGCTTTTTTTGCCTCCACACATCTTATATTTTTTTCTTTGTTGAATGAACCTCGTTTAAAAAATGTTACCCCCAAATATTTGTATTCGTTTACAATTTCTATTGAGGTTGATCCCAAGGAAAATGTGTCACGTTCCCCCCCCCCCCCCCCCCCGTACCAAATTTTATTATTTTTGACTTAGATGTGTTAACCTGTAGTTCCCATTGGTCACAGTACTCTTTGAACGCGTTGAGCATGGTCTGCATATCCTTACTGGAGTTTGCAAGAAGCACGGTATCGTCTACGTACAGTAGTATTAGAAGTTGCAGATATCCTTGTGTATCAGAAGGGGGGGGGGGGGAATCCTTTATACGTAATCTTGTGCAGTTATTTTGATATAAAAATGTTTCAAGATCATTCAAATACAGCGCAAATAATATGGGCGACAAATTCTCCCCTTCCCTTACACCTACATTACTGCTAAAAAAATCGACTTTTGGTATCCCATCATAACGGTTGATTTAATATTATTGTACATATTCCTTGTAATATCCAGTATTTTCCCGTCAATATTACACTGGAGTAATTTTGACCAGAGTGCCGCTCTCCAGACTGTGTCGAACGCCTTGGCAAAGTCTATAAATGCACAGTAGAGCGGCTCCTTTCTCAATGCCGACAGTTCTCGAATGGCATTAATAGAAAAGATATGATCGAGGGTTGAATAGTTGCGTCTAAAGCCTGCTTGGTTTTCCGATAATAGGTCGTTATCGTCAAGGAATGTAGTAATTCGTTTGTTTAAAATACTTGTAAACAGCTTAGAGATATTGCTTACAATGGTAATTTGTCTGCAGTTATCTGGGTCAAGACTACAACCTTTGTTTTTATATATCGGTTTAATTATCCCGACTGTCCATTCTGATGGGAGAAAACCATTTTTCAATATTAAGTTGAAGAACTTTACATAAATTACATCAAATTTTGTAAAACTAGTTTTAATATATTCATTTTTAATGCCGTCGATCCCAGGGGCTTTGTTATTTTTAAGATTTTTTACGACTTTTGCTATTTCATCGAGGGTAATGTCCTCGTTTAATATGCTAGTATCAATAGGGTTCACAGAGGGGGGTTGAGGGAAACTAAAGTTTATTTCCTCTGCCAAGTCATTTGTGTCAATTTTCTCCAAAT
This sequence comes from Pictodentalium vernedei, assembly GCA_031216915.1. Classification (NCBI taxonomy): domain Eukaryota; kingdom Metazoa; phylum Mollusca; class Scaphopoda; order Dentaliida; family Dentaliidae; genus Pictodentalium; species Pictodentalium vernedei. The sequence continues at coordinate 508,596,475 of CM062293.1, forward strand.
TCTTATAGTATTCATAAAATACGTCCAGCGGGGGTGTCTTTTCCTGCTTCCTGTCCTTATTCAGAAGTTTTAGAATTTTCCAGTATTCTCTTGCATTTACTTTCTGAAGTTTTCGTAATTTTTCTCTTAGTTTTATATCATGTCGGATTTAAACTGAGACGTAATGATTTTTTATACTGATTTCTACAGGAATTCAAACGTAGTTTATTTTCGGGGCACCTATTTTTTTGGTAAAGCTTCTTAATTCTTCGTAGATTTGTTCTTGCGTGTACACACCCAACATTGAACCATGGCTTACTGTGTTTAGTATTTTTTTTTTTTAGTATAGTTCCTAGGCAAGTCTGTACCAAATGTCTTTTTGCCGCTTCAATATAGACAGAACATATTAAATTATTTGTGTCATTTATGTCTTTTAGACTTACATCTTCGGCAATTTCTAAAGAAAGTAGTTTATTTTCTATCACTAAAAGTGTCGCGTCATCGATATTCTCTCCAAACACCTGGCTTTTGTCAGGTTCCCATTTGTTGATAATCTCTTTATTGGAGTTACCGTTAGGGTTACTCTCGGTTGAGTCCATTGTTTGATAGTTGTTGCTATTATCACTCGGTTGTGTTCCGTTATGTTTGTCAAACATTTGATCATCGTGAGATGTTCTATTATTTGTTTGCCAAACTGACCAATTAACTGTAAATGCAATGGGAGAATGAATGTCAGAGAAAAGCTCGTTGAATTCATCAACCTTGAAGTCGGTCACGCATTCGATGAATTTGACACTGGCAATGAGGTAGTCAATTACGCTAACCCCCTTACACGTGACCCTCCCCCTGTTTCTATCTTGCCTGAAGCGCCCGTTCCCGACTACTAGATTATTGGCCTTGCACACTTCCAATAGTTTTCTCCCAAAATTGTTGGTCACCCTGTCCTCAGAGCATCTTACTTTGTCAAGCCATTTAAAGTTTACAATTTCTTTCTGGACACAATCGGTAACATCATTACTAATTCGAATTCGTGAGTTAAAGTCCCCAACCACTGCAACACAGTCTGTTATGTCCAACTTATCTATTATCGAGACAATTGTGCAATTGTGCAATTGTCCATGCAAGTCACCCGTATCATATTTTGACCCTTCAAATGGCGATACACGATTCCGAGTATGATTGGGGGGTCATTTTTTCTTTCGCATTTAGCCCACAGAATATTCTCAATTTCGTCAGCCAAGGTCGAACACTTAGCTTTAAACATCGTTCGCACGGCCAAGCATATCCCTCCGGATCTTATATTTGATAATTTGTGTCGGTTTTTAGTGGCGAAAACGTTATCGCTGTTACCTATAGATTACTTGACAGGTGTGAATTTTCTGTCTTGCCTGTCTTATCGCTGTTACCTACAGATTACTTGATAGGAGTGAATTTTCAGTCTCGCCTGTGTTATAGATTATGCCTGTTATCTGTAGATTTCTTCACAGGTGTGAATTTTCTGGCCCGCATGTGTTTCTCTGTTACCTATAGATTACTTGACAGGTGTGAAGTTTCGGTCTTGCCTGTGTTTTCGCTGTTACCTATAGATTACTTGACAGGTGTGAATTTTCTGTCTTGCCTGTGTTTTGATTACCAAACTTTCCCAAAACTAACGTGGCCCAAGCGTGAGCTTCGTTCTTGTCGGGGAATGTTTGTTCACCTAATGATATTAAGGGATCACCTGGGTACGATTGGTTGATTTTAATTGGTAATCGCGGTAGAATAATCGATTAGGGAAATAAATAATTAATGGGTGAAGGGTTAACATGGCCGACCTTTGATTATTGTTCATTATTTTATATATTGCAGAATACATTTCATCAAGAAGAAAAAACGAAATCTGTTTTACGACATACATAAATACAGACATTTATCTGAATGTAAAACTTTCTACCTGGTCTTAGACGACAAATGAAACATAGATCTACCACATTTTCTGATTTTCTCCTCCTTCATATGCTAGCATGCTCCCATGAGTGGTTATAACCTATGTTTTTGAGGCAAAAAATGAAAAAGAATAGTTATTCAAGAATTTATTTTGCAAGTGTCGTCTGCTTTTCATGTTAGGTAAAGGTTTAAAAAAGTTGTGTGTACCCACCAAAAATAAAATTATACATATTATGTACTCGTGACTTCACAAAGAAACAGCTATTTCCGTTTATTGTTTGTTAACCCTTTTTAATGAATGTAAACGTTTTGGGCAAATAACCGTTTCCCGCCAGAACCGAGCTCTCGACTCACCAGTCTAATTACCGAAGGAAATCAACACTGTTGGGGATTATTTATTTACACACTTTTCGTGGAGTTTGCGCGTGGACTACCGCCGATTCAATGCAATGTCGCATCATTCACAAATATATACAGATATTCTTTAGTGCTCCAGTTATTGATACTCAAATCGATAAATATTTGTTTTACCTTTAAAACATTGATGATCTTAACACAATTGAAGGAACTAATTTTGTAATAGCGTAATCATAAAACTACGACTGTAATAAGTCTTCATTCATAAGTATATAGTTTATAAAATGTCTAACAGTTTTGTAATGACATTACATATTCGCTCAAGAATGTTTTGGCTACTTTTATACTCCTTCGTTTGAAATATTTTAGATGGTCGGAAAAGCGAACCATATCGTCGCCTGAGTGATAGAATGTTCTATGTCCTCTATGGGACATAGAACATTCTAGCACTCAGGCGGCGATAAGTTTACACTTTTGGTCGCGTCATCAAAAAATTGGTCAAATCCATACTCGATGGAAAAATACTATTTCTTGCGTTAATTCAAATAAACTGAATGTTAACGGTACATTTAGATTAATTCGTCAAGAATAAATCAGTTAGTCGGAACAGCGAATCGAAGGTTCGAGTTTTTGACCTACTGAAATATTCCAGATGACTGAATGTAACACGTAGTTAATGGGCCATTTAATGGCTAAACTGGTTCCAGGACATAACGACGTCGAAGTCATGACAGAATTTGACTGGTGCCTTCAGAACGTGGCAGAACGTGACAGTGACATATTTTCGTCAGTCCATATAAAATGTGCGAGTGTGCAGAACTTAACGTCTCTCACTGATATCGGTGTTTGTCAAGTATTATACAGTACGTGGAGAGTGTATTATCACTAAATCACCCGCAGAGTGAAGATTCCACCCAAGCAATAATTGCAAATTTGTTCCAAAGCATAACCAGCACAAGCAAAGTTTCAGCCAATGGACCTCCGGGTTAAACCCGGAGGTCCATTGGCTGAAACATTGCTTTTGTTTTTGTCGATATGTACAAAATTTCAAAGTTATAGCTTGGGTGATAACACCACTCCGCGGGTGATTTAGTTACAATCCACTCTCCACGTACTGTAGAAGTATATCGTGTGGGTTTTTTTCGAATTTACTGGGGAAGAGCTGTTACAGGATGTAAAATATGGAAAAGATAAATTCAATTTAACCAACTCAAAATTAAAAGAACTTGTAAATCTTCAGAGGTTTAGGTGTTGGATTCCTGAATGCTAGGCGGGGCTACCGACGGTTCGATTCCCATCCGGGAATCAGAAATCAGCATTCCAAATTCTTCGAAAACAATATTGTGTCCTTCAATATACACACACAGGCTCGTCCCAGTCTTTGTCTGAGGTAAACTAGCACTTTCGTCGTACTGTGGCTAGTGCGTTCCACCCTTTCATGTAGATCCCACAAGGAAAGTGAACCAAGTATTCATGAGAACATCATCTAAAAACTGGATTCCTGCCATCGTTTTTGACAGTGTACAGTGGTCCAGTGGTCTAAGTGTAGGACTCCTGAATGCCAGGCGGGGTTGCCGACGGTTCAATACCCGGCCTGGGATTGGAAATCAACATTACATTTTATTCGAAAACATGATTGTGTCCTTTTTTTATTCCATGATTACCTATTCTACTATATATTGAAAGTCTATGATATAAATTGTAGCTTTACACACCAACCATGGTGGACACGTATGTCTGTGGTCAAAACGCCAGCAGTGGGATTTCAATAGTTAAAAGTTACACCTACAGTGGAGCTACATCCGAGTTGACCTCTGGTGATCTCGACTTGAATGCGAACTTGTCTAATTCTATCGCTCGTCGCTTCGCGAAAAGTGAAATCAAACCGACAATTATTTATTACGTTTCTAAATGAGTTTACCTCATAAGATACCAAAACTTAACAAACATTCGTTGTCTCGTGTTAATAAAGCATCCATAACTCGAAATGGTATGTTATAATGTTATTAAAATGAAAACAGGACCCGTAATTTGTGCGTGTATGGTATATGGAGATTTAATACCTGGATGTCGGTTTTTAAATGAGACATCCAGGTATTAAATTTCCATATACCATACATGTTGGCGGAGATAACGTTTTTGTCCCGTTTGAAACACAATACAAACATAGTAGAAATACATTTATGGACTCATTTCTCAGCTCCACAATCACTTGGACCCAATGCGCGATAATTGTTTTGTTTTTTATAATCGCGGAAGACAACAGATAGAGTTACATCCCTTGGGTCGTTAAGGAAACGAGTAAACAGTATTTTATTGACATATCGTCCACTGAGTTCCAATGTGCTGCATTTGCCTACTGGCACATAGAACACATTGGTACTCAGGGTACGAATCATTTGCTCTTATTTTATTTTTATGATTGAATTGTCGGAAATCTGATGAAATTTGTGACTATTTTCGGGTTTTTTGGTTCGATTTTTATTTCGAGGCGAGCAAAAGCGGAACGTTTTCGTTTAAACCATATGCCCCCGATGTTTCGCATGCGCTTATACCCTGGGTGTTGCACGCTCCCATATATCTTGGATATGGGGTACATCTTTTGCCATGGCTATTTGTCCAAGGCATTCTGACCAATCAAAAGACAGAATTTATCGGAATATAAGGACAAACACGTCATGTCTTCGGTATTTGAACAACTCGGATTTTGTATTCAATTTTGTATTGGGAATCATACGAGCTAAAATGTCACTTGATTAAGACTTTGTGGTTTGAAATCTAATTTTGTCGTTTTACCACCCCGTCGGTCGGCTCTAAATTGGCGATTTCAGAATGCAAGTATCTGTAAATCAACAAATTAAATCTAATCCCCGAATAAGACATTCAAAGCAGATCTTCTGTTTTTCGAGTCATATTTTGTAAAATAGCATGCCGGTTGCCGGTTTTTCATTTTAGATTCGTAATTATTTCTTTGCCATCAAAAGTTCGTGTTCTTGGTTTGTTTTATGTTTAAGGCCTCATAATCTACAGCACAGCATGGTGGTGGTGTACTTTGTCCCTTGAGTGCAAGAATGATTTGAAATGCTAAAGCATTGTAAAGCCTTGTTTCACTCAAGGAACAAATTCATCAATTTTATCACTTGGGTAAAATATCAGACATAAACCCTAGAATTTTTATTTTTTTTAAGTTTGCATTGGTTACAAAATAAGAGAACGTGGCAGCCAAAAGGATCTTGTGGGAGGGCATGAGAAAAGGAGTTATAACTTTTTAGAGTTTTAGGCCTAATACAAAATTTGTATTTATGTTTTCATTATGTACAGTACGTGGAGAGTGTATTATCAATAAAACACCCGAAGAGTGGAGATTCCACCGAACCAATAATTGCAAATGTGTTACAAAGCATAACCAGCACAAGCAAAGTTTCAGCCAATGGACCTCCGGGTTTTACCCTGAGGTCCATTGGCTGAAACACTGCTTGTGTTTTTGTCGATATGTACAAAATGTGAAAGTTATAGCTTGTGTGATAACTCCACTCCGCGGGTGAATTAGTTACAATCCACTCTCCACGTACTGTAGTTGTGAATGTTATGGGCTATAAATGTGTTAAGATTTATAAAATGTCTACATGGAGAATATATTATGAGTTACAATTTGATATGAAATATATGAACCCAGCTCACCAAAATTGACCTAAAGCAAGATTTCACGAGGCTCATATTAATTTTATTGGGCGAGGCTCAGAACTGTCATATTAAATCGTGACGAGCTTGAGATTCTTTTTATCTCATGATGTGTAATTTTCCCTTTACCTACTGCAATTAACAAAAGTGCATATTGATATTCACAAAACAATCACAAACAAATGCCATTATTTTTTCTTATTACATTCCTCAGTTCGTTTTGCATTGAATTTAATGTTGATTAAAAAGTGGGAATGTCACGAGTGAATTATGTCACTTCAATAGTAACTTTGGAACGACTGATGTATATAAGCCAGGCCCCCACATCAGTTAATTAAAAAGAATTTTCCTTCTGAATATTTTTAAAAATCCTTTCTTTCCCCTATGAACAGGTTCGTTAGCTACGCCCTCGTGATTTACTCACGTCCGGTCTCCCGATGAATTATTTACCGTAACGCTCAAAAAACAAACTGATTAATCTCTATTTAATGTTTGCCTTCAAAACAGTCTTTGATTCCGTCTAACACATTTCAATGAGTGTCACAAACACGGAAAATTAATTCAATTATTATTTTACATTTTCACTGTTTTCCTCGTAAAGATGTCTCGTTACAATGGATGGGTCATAAGATATGTTTTTGAGATAAAAAATAAAAATTTTAATTATAAAGAAAAAAAATTATCAGTTGCTATCCATAATAGGTAATCACTTAACCCTTTACCTAACCTGAAAAGCAGACGACACTTGCAAAAATAATTCTTGAATAACTACTTTTTTTCATTTTTTGTCTCAAAAACATAGGTTATGACCCCTCGTTGGAACGAGCTCGACAAGCTCGTTCCAACGAGGGGTCATAACCTATATTTTTGGGACAAAAAATGAAAAAAATAATGAAAATTAATTGGTGATTTTTGAGAATAGCGCTGGCCGGTTTTGGCAGATACGTTTATGACTTCAAAAATGACAAGTATAATTCTACTGCTCTTCTCAAAACACCTTTAATTCTGAAACCAACTCTCTAACAATGTAATAACGTCTAAAACAGAAACGTTTAACTCTCCTCAAACCAACTCCCTCACAATGTAATAACTTCTAAAACAGAAAAGTTTAATTCTTCTCAAACCAACTCTCTCACAATGTAATAACTACAAAAATAGAAAAGTTTAATTCTAAAACCAACTCTCTCACAATGTAATAACTTCTAAAACAGAAACGTTTAACTCTCCTCAAACCGACTCCCTCACAATGTAATAACCACAAAAACAGACAGGTTTAACTCTCCTCAAACCAACTCTCTCACAATGTAATAACTTCTAAAACAGAAAAGTTTAACTCTCCTCAAACCAACTCTCTCACAATGTAATAACTTCTAAAACAAAAACGTATAATTCTAAAACCAACTCTCTCACAATGTGATAACTACAAAAACAGACAGGTTTAACTCCTCAAACCAACTCTCTCACAATGTAATATCTTCTAAAACAGAAACGTTTAACTCTCCTCAAACCAACTCTCTCACAATGTAATAACTACAAAAATAGAAAAGTTTAATTCTAAAACCAACTCTCTCACAATGTAATAACTACAAAAACAGACAGGTTTAATTCTCCTCAAACCAACTCTCTCACAATGTAATAACTTCTAAAACAGAAAAGTTTAATTCTCCTCAAACCAACTCTCTCACAATGTAATAACTTCTAAAACAGAAAAGTTTAACTCTCCTCAAACCAACTCTTTCACAATGTAATAACTTCTAAAACAGAAAAGTTTAACTATCCTCAAACCAACTCTCTCACAATGTAATAACTTCTAAAACAGAAAAGTTTAATTCTCCTCAAACCAGCTCTCTCACAATGTAATAACTTCTAAAACAGAAAAGTTTAATTCGACTCAAACCAACTCTCTCACAATGTAATAACTACAAAAATAGAAAAGTTTAATTCTAAAACCAACTCTCTCACAATGTAATAACTTCTAAAACACAAACGTTTAACTCTCCTCAAACCAACTCCCTCACAATGTAATAACTACAAAAACAGACAGGTTTAACTCTCCTCAAACCAACTCTCTCACAATGAAATAACTTCTAAAACAGAAAAGTTTAACTCTCCTCAAACCAACTCTCTCACAATGTAATAACTTCTAAAGCAGAAAAGTTTAATTCTCCTCAAACCAACTCTCTCACAATGTAATAACTTCTAAAACAGAAAAGTTTAATTCTCTGCAAACCAACTCTCTCACAATCTAATAATTACAAAAATAGAAAATTTTAATTCTAAAACCAACTCTCTTACAATGTAATAACTTCTAAAACAGAAAAGTTTAATTCTCCTCAAACCAACTCTCTCACAACGTAACAACTATAAAAATAAAAAACTTTAATACTTTAATTCTACGCAAACCAACTCTCTCACAATGTAATAACTACAAAAATAGAAAAGTTTAATTCTAAAACCAACACTCTCACAATGTAATAACTTCTAAAACAGAAACGTTTAACTCTCCTCAAACTAACTCTCACACAATGTAATAATTTCTAAAACAGAAAAGTTTAATTCTCCTCAAACCAACTCTCTAACAATGTAATAACTACAAAAATAGAAAAGTTTAATTCTAAAACCAACTCTCTCACAATGTAATAACTTCTAAAACACAAACGTTTAACTCTCCTCAAACCAACTCCCTCACAATGTAATAACTATAAAAACAGACAGGTTTAACTCTCCTCAAACCAACTCTCTCACAATGAAATAACTTCTAAAACAGAAAAGTTTAACTCTCCCCAAACCAACACTCTCTCACAATGTAATAACTTCTAAAGCAGAAAAGTTTAATTCTCCTCAAACCAACTCTCTCACAATGTAATAACTTCTAAAACAGAAAAGTTTAATTCTCTGCAAACCAACTCTCTCACAATCTAATAATTACAAAAATAGAAAATTTTAATTCTAAAACCAACTCTCTTACAATGTAATAACTTCTAAAACAGAAAAGTTTAATTCTCCTCAAACCAACTCTCACACAATGTAATAATTTCTAAAACAGAAAAGTTTAATTCTCCTCAAACCAACTCTCTCACAATGTAATAACTACAAAAATAGAAAAGTTTAATTCTAAAACCAACTCTCTCACAATGTAATAACTTCTAAAACAGAAACGTTTAAGTCTTCTCAAACCAACTCTCACACAATGTAATAACTTTTCAAACAGAAAAGTTTAACTCTCCTCCAAACAACTTTCACACAATGTAATAACTTCTAAAACAGAAAAGTTTAACTCTCCTCAAACCAATTCTCTCACAATGTAATAACTTCTAAAACAGAAAAGTTTAACTCTCCTCAAACCAACTCTCTCACACTGTAATAACTTCTAAAACAGAAAAGTTTAACTCTCCTCAAACCAACTCTCTCACAATGTAATAACTTCTAAAACAGAAACGTTTAACTCTCCTCAAACCAACTCTCTCACAATGTAATAACTTCTAAAACAGAAATGTTAAACTCTCGTCAAACCAACTCTCTCACAATGTAATAACTTCTAAAAGAGAATAGTTTAATTCTCCTCAAACCAACTCTCTCACAATGTAATAACTACAAAAATAGAAAAGTTTAATTCTAAAACCAACTCTCTCACAATGTAATAACTACAAAAACAGACAGGTTTAATTCTCCTCAAACCAACTCTCTCACAATGTAATAACTTCTAAAACAGAAAAGTTTAATTCTCCTCAAACCAACTCTCTCACAATGTAATAACTTCTAAAACAGAAAAGTTTAACTCTCCTCAAACCAACTCTTTCACAATGTAATAACTTCTAAAACAGAAAAGTTCAACTATCCTCAAACCAACTCTCTCACAATGTAATAACTTCTAAAACAGAAAAGTTTAATTCTCCTCAAACCAGCTCTCTCACAATGTAATAACTTCTAAAACAGAAAAGTTTAATTCGACTCAAACCAACCCTCTCACAATGTAATAACTACAAAAATAGAAAAGTTTAATTCTAAAACCAACTCTCTCACAATGTTATAACTTCTAAAACACAAACGTTTAACTCTCCTCAAACCAACTCCCTCACAATGTAATAACTATAAAAACAGACAGGTTTAACTCTCCTCAAACCGACTCTCTCACAATGAAATAACTTCTAAAACAGAAAAGTTTAACTCTCCTCAAACCAACACTCTCTCACAATGTAATAACTTCTAAAGCAGAAAAGTTTAATTCTCCTCAAACCAACTCTCTCACAATGTAATAACTTCTAAAACAGAAAAGTTTAATTCTCTGCAAACCAACTCTCTCACAATCTAATAATTACAAAAATAGAAAATTTTAATTCTAAAACCAACTCTCTTACAATGTAATAACTTCTAAAACAGAAAAGTTTAATTCTCCTCAAACCAACTCTCTCACAACGTAACAACTATAAAAATAAAAAACTTTAATACTTTAATTCTACGCAAACCAACTCTCTCACAATGTAATAACTACAAAAATAGAAAAGTTTAATTCTAAAACCAACACTCTCACAATGTAATAACTTCTAAAACAGAAACGTTTAACTCTCCTCAAACCAACTCTCACACAATGTAATAACTTCTAAAACAGAAAAGTTTAATTCTCCTCAAACCAACTCTCTCACAATGTAATAACTACAAAAATAGAAAAGTTTAATTCTAAAACCAACTCTCTCACAATGTAATAACTTCTAAAACAGAAACGTTTAACTCTCCTCAAACCAACTCTCACACAATGTAATAACTTTTAAAACAGAAAAGTTTAACTCTCCTCAAACCAACTTTCACACAATGTAATAATTTCTAAAACAGAAAAGTTTAACTCTCCTCAAACCAATTCTCTCACAATATAATAACTTCTAAAACAGAAAAGTTTAACTCTCCTCAAACCAACTCTCTCACAATGTAATAACTTCTAAGACAGAAAAGTTTAACTCTCCTCAAACCAACTCTCTCACAATGTAATAACTTCTAAAACAGAAACGTTTAACTCTCCTCAAACCAACTCTCTCACAATGTAATAACTTCTAAAACAGAAATGTTAAACTCTCGTCAAACCAACTCTCTCACAATGTAATAACTTCTAAAAGAGAATAGTTTAATTCTCCTCAAACCAACTCTCTCACAATGTAATAACTACAAAAACAGACAGGTTTAATTCTCCTCAAACCAACTCTCTGACAATGTAATAACTTCTAAAACAGAAAAGTTTAATTCTCCTCAAACCAACTCTCTCACAATGTAACAACTACAAAAATAGAAAAGTTTAATTCTCCTCAATCCAACTCTCACGTAATGTAATAACTACAAAAACAGACAGGTTTAATTCTCATCAAACCAACTCTCTCACAATGTAATAACTACAAAAATAGAAAAGTTTAATTCTCCTCAAACCAACTCTCTCACAATGTATTAACTTCTAAAACAGAAACTTTTAATTTCCCTCAAACCAACCCTCTTACAATGTAATAACTTCTTAAACAGAAAAGTTTAATTCTTCTCAAACCAACTCTCTCACAATGTAATAATTACAAAAATAGAAAAGTTTGATTCTACTCAAACGAACTCTCTCACAATGTAATAACATATAAAACAGAAATGTTTAACTCTCCTCAAACCATCTCTCTCACAACGTAATAACTTCTAAAACAGAAATGTTTAACTCTCCTCTAACCAACTCTCACGCAATATAATAACTACAAAAACAGAAAAGTTTAATTCTCCTCAAACCAACTCTCTCACAATGTAATAACTTCTAAAACAGAAAGTTTAATTCTCCTCAAACCAACTCTCTCACAATGTAATAACTTCTAAAACAGAAAAGTTTAATTCTCCTCAAACCAACTCTCTCACAATGTAATAACTACAAAAATAGAAAAGTTTAATTCTACTCAAACCAACTTTCTCACAATGCAATAACTTCTAAAACAGAAAATTTTAATTTCCCTCAAACCAATCCTCTTACAATGTAATAACTTCTTCAACAGAAAAGTTTAAATCTTCTCAAACCAACTCTCTCACAATGTAATAATCACAAAAATAGAAAGGTTTAATTCTCCTCAAACCAACTCTCTCACTACGTAATGACTTCTAAAACAGAAACGTTTCATTCTCCCCAAACCAGCTCTCACACAATGTAATAACTACAAAAACAGAAAAGTTTAATCCTTCTCAAACCAACTCTCTCACAATGTAATAACTTCTAAAACAGAAATGCTTAATTCTCCTCAAACCAACTCTCTCACAATGTAATAACTACAAAAACAGACAGTTTTAATCGTCCCCAAACCAATTCTCACACAATATAATAACTTCTAAAACAGAAACGTTTAATTCTCCTCAAACCAACTCTCACGCAATGTTATAACTTCAAGAACAGAAACGTTTGATTCTCCTCAAACCAACTATCTCACAATGTAATAACTTCTAAAACGGAAAAGTTTAATTCTCCTCAAACCAACTCTCTCACACTGTAATAACTTCTAAAACGGAAACGTTTGATTGTCCTCAAACCAACTCTCTCTCAATGTAATAACTTCTAAAACAGAAAAATTTAATTCTCCTCAAACCAACTCTTTCACAATGTAATAACTTCTAAAACGGAAAAGTTTGATTCTCCTCAAACCAACTCTCTCCCAATGTAATAGCTTCTAAAACAGAAAAGTTTAATTCTCCTCAAACCAACTCTCCCACAATGTAATAACTTCTAAAACAGAAAAGTTTGATTCTCCTCAAACCAGCTCTCTCACAATGTAATAACTACAAAAATAAAAAAGTTTAATTCTACTCAAACGAGCTCTCTCACAATGTAATAACTTCTAAAACACAACAGTTTGATTCTCCTCAAACCAACTCTCTCACAATGTAATAACTACAAAAACAGACAGGTTTAATTCTCCTCAAACCAACTCTCTCACAATGTAATAACTACAAAAACAGACAGGTTTAATTCTCCTCAAACCAACTCTCTCACAATGTAATAACTACAAAAATAGAAAAGTTTAATTCTAAAAGCAACTCTCTCACAATGTAATAACTTCTAAAACAGAAACGTTTAATTCTCCTCGAACCAACTCTCTCACAATGTAATAACTTCTAAAACAGAAAAGTTTAATTCTCCTCAAACCAACTCTCTCACAATGTAATGACTACAAAAATAGAAAAGTTTAATTCTAAAACCAACTCTCTCACAATGTAATAACTTCTAAAACAGAAACGTTTACCTCTTCTCAAACCAACTCCCTTACAATGTAATAACAACAAAAACAGACAGGTTTAACTCTCCTCAAACCAACTCTCTCACAATGTAAAAACTTCTAAAACAGAAAAGTTTAACTCTCCTCAAACCAACTCTCTGACAATGTAATAACTTCTAAAACAGAAACGTTTAATTCTAAAACCAACTCTCTCTCAATGTAATAACTACAAAAACAGACAGGTTTAACTCCTCAACCCAGCTCTCTCACAATGTAATAACTTCTAAAACGGAGAAGTTTAACTCTCCTCAAACCAACTCTCTCACAATGTAATAACTACAAAAATGGAAAAGTTTAATTCTAAAACCAACTCTCTCGCAATGTAATAACTACAAAAACAGACAGGTTTAATTCTCCTCAAACCAACTCTCTCACAATGTAATAACTTCTAAAACAGAAAAGTTTAATTCTCCTCAAACCAACTCTCTCACAATGTAATAACTCTTAAAACAGAAAAGTTTAACTCTCCTCAAACCAACTCTCTCACAATGTAATAACTTCTAAAACAGAAAAGTTCAACTCTCCTCAAACCAACTCTCTCACAATGTAATAACTTCTAAAACAGAAAAGTTTAATTCTCCTCAAACCAACACTCTCACAATGCAATAACTTCTAAAACAGAAAAGTTTAATTCTCCTCAAACCAACTCTCTCACAATGTAATAACTAAAAAAATAGAAAAGTTTAATTCTAAAACCAACTCTCTCACAATGTAATAACTTCTAAAACAGAAACATTTAACTCTCCTCAAACCAACTCCCACACAATGTAATAACTACAAAAACAGACAGGTTTAACTCTCTTCAAACCAACTCTCTCACAATGTAATAACTTCTAAAACAGAAAAGTTTAACTCTCCTCAAACCAACTCTCTCACAATGTAATAACTTCTAAAACAGAAAAGTTTAATTCTCCTCAAACCAACTCTCTCACAATGTAATAACTACAAAAATAGAAAAGTTTAATTCTAAAACCAACTCTCTCACAATGTAATAACTTCTAAAACAGAAAAGTTTAATTCTCCTCAAACCAACTCTCTCACAATGTAACAACTATAAAAATAAAAAAGTTTAATTCTTCGCAAACCAACTCTCTCACAATGTGATAACTACAAAAATAGAAAAGTTTAATTCTAAAACCAACTCTCTCACAATGTAATACCTTCTAAAACACAAACGTTTAACTCTCCTCAAACCAACTCTCACACAATGTAATAACTTCTAAAACAGAAAAGTTTAATTCTCCTCAAACCAACTCTCTCACAATGTAATGACTACAAAAATAGAAAAGTTTAATTCTAAAACCAACTCTCTCACAATGTAATAACTTCTAAAACAGAAAAGTTTAGCTCTCCTCAAACCAACTCTCTCACAATGTAATAACTTCTAAAACAGAAAAGTTTAACTCTCCTCAAACCAACTCTCTCACAATGTAATAACTTCTAAAACAGAAAAGTTTAACTCTCCAAAAACCAACTCTCTCACAATGTAATAACTTCTAAAACAGAAAAGTTTAACTCTCCTCAAACCAACTCTCTCACAATGTAATAACTTCTAAAACAGAAACGTTTATCTCTCCTCAAACCAACTCTCACACAATGTAATAACTTTTAAAACAGAAAAGTTTAACTCTCCTCAAACCAACTTTCACACAATGTAATAACTTCTAAAACAGAAAAGTTTAACTCTCCTCAAACCAACTCTCTCACAATGTAATAACTTCTAAAACAGAAATGTTTAACTCTCGTCAAACCAACTCTCTCACAATGTAATAACTACAAAAATAGAAAAGTTTAATTCACGTCAAACCAACTCTCACACAATGTAATAACTTCTAAAACAGAAACGTTTTACTCTCCTCAAACCAACTCTAACACAATGTAATAACTTCTAAAACAGAAAAGTTAAATTCTCCTCAAATCAACTCTCTCACAATGTAATAACTACAAAAATAGAAAAGTTTAATTCTAAAACCAACTCTCTCACAATGTAATAACTTCTAAAACAGAAACGTTTAACTCTCCTCAAACCAACTCTCACACAATGTAATAACTTCTAAAACAGAAAAGTTTAACTCTCCTCAAACCAACTCTCACACAATGTAATAACTACTAAAACAGACAGGTTTAATTCTCCTCAAACCAACTCTCACACAATGTAATAACTTCTAAAACAGAAACGTTTAACTCTCCTCAAACCAACTCTCACACAATGGAATAACTACAAAAACAGACAGGTTTAATTCTCCTCAAACCAACTCTCACACAATCTAATAACTACAAAAACAGACAGGTTTAATTCTCCTCAAACCAACTCTCACACAACGTACTAACTTCTAAAACGGAAAAGTTTCATTCTCCGCAAACCAACTATCTCACAATGTAATAACTTCTAAAACAGAAACATTTAACTCTCCTCAAACCAACTCTCTCACAATGTAATAACTTCTAAAACAGAAAAGTTTAATTCTCCTCAAACCAACTCTCACACAATGTAATAACTACAAAAACAGACAGGTTTAATTCTCCTCAAATCAACTCTCTCACAATGTAATAACTTCTAAAACAGAAAAGTTTAATTCTCCTCAAACCAACTCTCTCACAATGTAATAACTTCTAAAACAGAAAAGTTTAATTCTCTTCAAACCAACTCTCTCACAATGTAATAACTTCTAAAGCAGAAAAGTTTAATTCTCCTCAAACCAACTCTCTCACAATGTAATAACTACAAAAACAGACAGGTTTCATTCTCCTCAAACCAACTCTCACACAATGTAATAACGTCTAAAACAGAAACGTTTAACTCTCCTCAAACCAACTCTCACACAATGTAATAACTACAAAAACAGACTGGTTTAACTCTCCTCAAACCAACTCTCTCACAATGTTGTAATAACTACAAAAACAGACAGGTTTCATTCTCCTCAAACCAACTCTCACACAATGTTATAACGTCTAAAACAGAAACGTTTAACTCTCCTCAAACCAACTCTCACACAATGTAATAACTTTTAAAACAGAAAAGTTTAACTCTCCTCAAACCAACTTTCACACAATGTAATAACTTCTAAAACAGAAAAGTTTAACTCTCCTCAAACCAACTCTCTCACAATGTAATAACTTCAAAAACAGAAATGTTTAACTCCCGTCAAACCAACTCTCTCGCAATGTAATAACTACAAAAATAGAAAAGTTTAATTCTCGTCAAACCAACTCTCACACAATGTAATAACTTCTAAAACAGAAACGTTTAACTCTCCTCAAACCAACTCTCACACAATGTAATAACTTCTAAAACAGAAAAGTGAAATTCTCCTCAAATGAACTCTCTCACAATGTAATAACTACAAAAATAGAAAAGTTTAATTCTAAAACCAACTGTCTCACAATGTAATAACTTCTAAAACAGAAACGTTTAACTCTCCTCAAACCAACTCTCACACAATGTAATAACTTCTAAAACAGAAAAGTTTAACTCTCCTCAAACCAACTCTCACACAATGTAATAACTAAAAAAACAGACAGGTTTAATTCTCCTCAAACCAACTCTCACACAATGTAATAACTTCTAAAACAGAAACGTTTAACTCTCCTCAAACCAACTCTCACACAATGTAATAACTTCTAAAACAGAAAAGTTTAACTCTCCTCAAACCAACTCTCACACAATGGAATAACTACAAAACAGACAGGTTTAATTCTCCTCAAACCAACTCTCACACAATCTAATAACTACAAAAACAGACAGGTTTAATTCTCCTCAAACCAACTCTCACACAACGTACTAACTTCTAAAACGGAAAAGTTTCATTCTCCGCAAACCAACTATCTCACAATGTAATAACTTCTAAAACAGAATCATTTAACTCTCCTCAAACCAACTCTCTCACAATGTAATAACTTCTAAAACAGAAAAGTTTAATTCTCCTCAAACCAACTCTCGCACAATGTAATAACTACAAAAACAGACAGGTTTAATTCTCCTCAAATCAACTCTCTCACAATGTAATAACTTCTAAAACAGAAATGTTTAATTTTCCTCCAACCAACTCTCTCACAATGTAATAACTTCTAAAACAGAAAAGTTTAATTCTCTTCAAACCAACTCCCTCACAATGTAATAACTTCTAAAACAGAAAAGGTTAATTCTCCTCAAACCAACTCTCTCACAATGTAATAACTACAAAAACAGACAGGTTTCATTCTCCTCAAACCAACTCTCACACAATGTAATAACGTCTAAAACAGAAACGTTTAACTCTCCTCAAACCAACTCTCACACAATGTAATAACTACAAAAACAGACTGGTTTAATTCTCTTCAAACCAACTCTCACACAATGTAATAACATCTAAACAGAAAAGTTTAATTCTCCTCAAACCACCTCTCTCACAATGTAATAACCTCTAAAACAGAAAAGGTTACCTCTCCTCAAACCAACTCCCACACAATCTAATAACTTCTAAAACAGAAAAGTTTAATTCTCCTCAAACCAACTCTCACACAATGTAATAACTTCTAAAACAGAAAAGTTTAATTCTCCTCAAACCAACTCTCACACAATGTAATAACTACAAAAACAGAAACGTTTAATACCCTTCAAACCAACTCTCACACAATGTAATAACTTCTAAAACAGAAACGTTTAACTCTCCTCAAACCAACTCTCTCACAATGTAATAACTTCTAAAACAGAAACGTTTAATTCTCCTCAAACCAACTCTCACACAATGTAATAACTACAGAAACAGACAGGTTTAATTCTCCTCAAATCAACTCTCTCACAATGTAATAACTTCTAAAACAGAAACGTTTAATTCTCCTCAAACCAACTCTCTCACAATGTAATAACTTCTAAAACAGAAAAGTTTAATTCTCTTCAAACCAACTCTCTCACAATGTAATAACTTCTAAAACAGAAAAGTTTAATTCTCCTCAAACCAACTCTCTCACAATGTAATAACTACAAAAACAGACAGGTTTAATTCTCCTCAAACTAACTCTCTCACAATGTAATAACTTCTAAAACAGACAGGTTTAATTCCCCTCAAACCAACTCTCACACAACGTACTAACTTCTAAAACGGAAAAGTTTCATTCTCCGCAAACCAACTATCTCACAATGTAATAACTTCTAAAACAGAATCATTTAACTCTCCTCAAACCAACTCTCTCACAATGTAATAACTTCTAAAACAGAAAAGTTTAATTCTCCTCAAACCAACTCTCGCACAATGTAATAACTACAAAAACAGACAGGTTTAATTCTCCTCAAATCAACTCTCTCACAATGTAATAACTTCTAAAACAGAAATGTTTAATTTTCCTCCAACCAACTCTCTCACAATGTAATAACTTCTAAAACAGAAAAGTTTAATTCTCTTCAAACCAACTCCCTCACAATGTAATAACTTCTAAAACAGAAAAGTTTAATTCTCCTCAAACCAACACTCTCACAATGTAATAACTACAAAAACAGACAGGTTTCATTCTCCTCAAACCAACTCTCACACAATGTAATAACGTCTAAAACAGAAACGTTTAACTCTCCTCAAACCAACTCTCACACAATGTAATAACTTCTAAAACAGAAAAGTTTAACTCTCCTCAAACCAACTCTCACACAATGGAATAACTACAAAACAGACAGGTTTAATTCTCCTCAAACCAACTCTCTCACAATGTAATAACTTCTAAAACAGAAAAGTTTAATTCTCCTCAAACCAACTCTCTCACAATGTAATAACTTCTAAAACAGAAAAGTTTAATTCTCCTCAAACCAACTCTCACACAATGTAATAACTACAAAAACAGACAGGTTTAATTCTCCTCAAATCAACTCTCTCACAATGTAATAACTTCTAAAACAGAAAAGTTTAATTCTCCTCAAACCAACTCTCTCACAATGTAATAACTTCTAAAACAGAAAAGTTTAATTCTCTTCAAACCAACTCTCTCACAATGTAATAACTTCTAAAGCAGAAAAGTTTAATTCTCCTCAAACCAACTCTCTCACAATGTAATAACTACAAAAACAGACAGGTTTCATTCTCCTCAAACCAACTCTCACACAATGTAATAACGTCTAAAACAGAAACGTTTAACTCTCCTCAAACCAACTCTCACACAATGTAATAACTACAAAAACAGACTGGTTTAACTCTCCTCAAACCAACTCTCTCACAATGTTGTAATAACTACAAAAACAGACAGGTTTCATTCTCCTCAAACCAACTCTCACACAATGTTATAACGTCTAAAACAGAAACGTTTAACTCTCCTCAAACCAACTCTCACACAATGTAATAACTTTTAAAACAGAAAAGTTTAACTCTCCTCAAACCAACTTTCACACAATGTAATAACTTCTAAAACAGAAAAGTTTAACTCTCCTCAAACCAACTCTCTCACAATGTAATAACTTCTAAAACAGAAATGTTTAACTCTCGTCAAACCAACTCTCTCGCAATGTAATAACTACAAAAATAGAAAAGTTTAATTCTCGTCAAACCAACTCTCACACAATGTAATAACTTCTAAAACAGAAACGTTTAACTCTCCTCAAACCAACTCTCACACAATGTAATAACTTCTAAAACAGAAAAGTGAAATTCTCCTCAAATGAACTCTCTCACAATGTAATAACTACAAAAATAGAAAAGTTTAATTCTAAAACCAACTGTCTCACAATGTAATAACTTCTAAAACAGAAACGTTTAACTCTCCTCAAACCAACTCTCACACAATGTAATAACTTCTAAAACAGAAAAGTTTAACTCTCCTCAAACCAACTCTCACACAATGTAATAACTACAAAAACAGACAGGTTTAATTCTCCTCAAACCAACTCTCACACAATGTAATAACTTCTAAAACAGAAACGTTTAACTCTCCTCAAACCAACTCTCACACAATGTAATAAGTTCTAAAACAGAAAAGTTTAACTCTCCTCAAACCAACTCTCACACAATGGAATAACTACAAAACAGACAGGTTTAATTCTCCTCAAACCAACTCTCACACAATCTAATAACTACAAAAACAGACAGGTTTAATTCTCCTCAAACCAACTCTCACACAACGTACTAACTTCTAAAACGGAAAAGTTTCATTCTCCGCAAACCAACTATCTCACAATGTAATAACTTCTAAAACAGAATCATTTAACTCTCCTCAAACCAACTCTCTCACAATGTAATAACTTCTAAAACAGAAAAGTTTAATTCTCCTCAAACCAACTCTCGCACAATGTAATAACTACAAAAACAGACAGGTTTAATTCTCCTCAAATCAACTCTCTCACAATGTAATAACTTCTAAAACAGAAATGTTTAATTTTCCTCCAACCAACACTCTCACAATGTAATAACTTCTAAAACAGAAAAGTTTAATTCTCTTCAAACCAACTCCCTCACAATGTAATAACTTCTAAAACAGAAAAGGTTAATTCTCCTCAAACCAACTCTCTCACAATGTAATAACTACAAAAACAGACAGGTTTCATTCTCCTCAAACCAACTCTCACACAATGTAATAACGTCTAAAACAGAAACGTTTAACTCTCCTCAAACCAACTCTCACACAATGTAATAACTACAAAAACAGACTGGTTTAATTCTCTTCAAACCAACTCTCACACAATGTAATAACATCTAAAACAGAAAAGTTTAATTCTCCTCAAACCACCTCTCTCACAATGTAATAACTTCTAAAACAGAAAAGGTTACCTCTCCTCAAACCAACTCCCACACAATCTAATAACTTCTAAAACAGAAAAGTTTAATTCTCCTCAAACCAACTCTCACACAATGTAATAACTTCTAAAACAGAAAAGTTTAATTCTCCTCAAACCAACTCTCACACAATGTAATAACTACAAAAACAGAAACGTTTAATACCCTTCAAACCAACTCTCACACAATGTAATAACTTCTAAAACAGAAACGTTTAACTCTCCTCAAACCAACTCTCTCACAATGTAATAACTTCTAAAACAGAAACGTTTAGTTCTCCTCAAACCAACTCTCACACAATGTAATAACTACAGAAACAGACAGGTTTAATTCTCCTCAAATCAACTCTCTCACAATGTAATAACTTCTAAAACAGAAACGTTTAATTCTCCTCAAACCAACTCTCTCACAATGTAATAACTTCTAAAACAGAAAAGTTTAATTCTCTTCAAACCAACTCTCTCACAATGTAATAACTTCTAAAACAGAAAAGTTTAATTCTCCTCAAACCAACTCTCTCACAATGTAATAACTACAAAAACAGACAGGTTTAATTCTCCTCAAACTAACTCTCTCACAATGTAATAACTTCTAAAACAGACAGGTTTAATTCTCCTCAAACCAACTCTCACACAACGTACTAACTTCTAAAACGGAAAAGTTTCATTCTCCGCAAACCAACTATCTCACAATGTAATAACTTCTAAAACAGAATCATTTAACTCTCCTCAAACCAACTCTCTCACAATGTAATAACTTCTAAAACAGAAAAGTTTAATTCTCCTCAAACCAACTCTCGCACAATGTAATAACTACAAAAACAGACAGGTTTAATTCTCCTCAAATCAACTCTCTCACAATGTAATAACTTCTAAAACAGAAATGTTTAATTTTCCTCCAACCAACTCTCTCACAATGTAATAACTTCTAAAACAGAAAAGTTTAATTCTCTTCAAACCAACTCCCTCACAATGTAATAACTTCTAAAACAGAAAAGTTTAATTCTCCTCAAACCAACTCTCTCACAATGTAATAACTACAAAAACAGACAGGTTTCATTCTCCTCAAACCAACTCTCACACAATGTAATAACGTCTAAAACAGAAACGTTTAACTCTCCTCAAACCAACTCTCACACAATGTAATAACTACAAAAACAGACTGGTTTAATTCTCTTCAAACCAACTCTCACACAATGTAATAACATCTAAAACAGAAAAGTTTAATTCTCCTCAAACCACCTCTCTCACAATGTAATAACTTCTAAAACAGAAAAGGTTACCTCTCCTCAAACCAACTCCCACACAATCTAATAACTTCTAAAACAGAAAAGTTTAATTCTCCTCAAACCAACTCTCACACAATGTAATAACTTCTAAAACAGAAAAGTTTAATTCTCCTCAAACCAACTCTCACACAATGTAATAACTACAAAAACAGAAACGTTTAATACCCTTCAAACCAACTCTCACACAATGTAATAACTTCTAAAACAGAAACGTTTAACTCTCCTCAAACCAACTCTCTCACAATGTAATAACTTCTAAAACAGAAACGTTTAATTCTCCTCAAACCAACTCTCACACAATGTAATAACTACAGAAACAGACAGGTTTAATTCTCCTCAAATCAACTCTCTCACAATGTAATAACTTCTAAAACAGAAACGTTTAATTCTCCTCAAACCAACTCTCTCACAATGTAATAATTTCTAAAACAGAAAAGTTTAATTCTCTTCAAACCAACTCTCTCACAATGTAATAACTTCTAAAACAGAAAAGTTTAATTCTCCTCAAACCAACTCTCTCACAATGTAATAACTACAAAAACAGACAGGTTTAATTCTCCTCAAACTAACTCTCTCACAATGTAATAACTTCTAAAACAGAAAAGTTTAATTCTCCTCAAACCAACTCTCTCACAATGTAATAACTACAAAAATAGAAAAGTTTAATTCTCCTCAAACCAACTCTCACGCAATGTATTAACTACAAAAACAGACAGGTTTAATTCTCCTCAAACCAGCTCTCTCACAATGTAATAACTACAAAAACAAACAGGATTAATTCTCCTCAAACCAACTCTCTCACAATGTAATAACTTCTAAAACAGAAAAGTTTAATTCTCCTCAAACCAACTCTCACACAATGTAATAACTACAAAAATAGAAAAGTTTAATTCTCCTCAAACAAACTCTCACGCAATGTAATAACTGCAAAAACAGACAGGTTTAATTCTCTTCAAACCAACTCTCTCACAATGTAATAACTTCTAAAACAGAAACGCTGCACTCTCCTCAAACCAATTCTCTCACAATGTAATAACTTCTAAAACAGAAACGTTTAATTCCCCTCAAACCAACTCTCACACAATGTAATAACTACAAAAACAGACAGGTTTAATTCTCTTCAAACCAACTCTCACACAATGTAATAACTTCTAAAACAGAAACGTTTAATTCTCCTCGATCCAACTCTCTCACAATGTAATAACTTCTAAAACAGAAACGTTTAATTCTCCTCGAACCAACTCTCTCACAATGTGATAACTTCTAAAACAGAAAAGTTTAATTCTCCTCAAACCAACTCTCTCACAATGTAAAAACTTCTAAAACCGAAAAGTTTAATTCTCCTCAAACCAACTCTCTCACAATGAAATAACTTCTAAAACAGAATAGTTTAATTCTCCTCAAACCAACTCTCTCACAATGTAATAACTACAAACACAGACAGGTTTAATTCTCCTCAAACCAACTCTCTGACAATGTAATAACTTCTAAAACAGAAAAGTTTAATTCTCCTCAAACCAACTCTCTCACAATGTAACAACTACAAAAATAGAAAAGTTTAATTCTCCTCAATCCAACTCTCACGTAATGTAATAACTACAAAAACAGACAGGTTTAATTCTCCTCAAACCAACTCTCTCACAATGTAATAACTATAAAAATAGAAAAGCTTAATTCTCCTCAAACCAACTCTCACGCAATGTAATAACTACAAAAACAGACAGGTTTAATTCTCCTCAAACCAACTCTCTCACAATGTAATAACTACAAAAATAGAAAAGTTTAATTCTCCTCAAACCAACTCTCACGCAATGTAATAACTACAAAAACAGACAGGTTTAATTCTCCTCAAACCAACTCTCTCACAATGTAATAACTACAAAAATAGAAAAGTTCAATTCTCCTCAAACCAACTCTCTCACAATGTAATAACTTCTAAAACAGAAAATTTTAATTTCCCTCAAACCAACCCTCTTACAATGTAATAACTTCTTAAACAGAAAAGTTTAATTCTTCTCCAACCAACTCTCTCACAATGTAATAATTACAAAAATAGGAAACTTTAATTCTACTCAAACGAACTCTCTCACAATGTAATAACTTCTAAAACAGAAATGTTTAACTCTCCTCAAACCATCTCTCTCACAACGTAATAACTTTTAAAACAGAAATGTTTAACTCTCCTCTAACCAACTCTCACGCAATATAATAACTACAAAAACAGAAAAGTTTAATTCTCCTCAAACCAACTCTCTCACAATGTAATAACTTCTAAAACAGAAAGTTTAATTCTCCTCAAACCAACTCTCTCACAATGTAATAACTTCTAAAACAGAAAAGTTTAATTCTCCTCAAACCAACTCTCTCACAATGTAATAACTACAAAAATAGAAAAGTTCAATTCTACTCAAACGAACTTTCTCACAATGTAATAACTTCTAAAACAGAAAATTTTAATTTCCCTCAAACCAACCCTCTTACAATGTAATAACTCGTTAAACAGAAAAGTTTAATTCTTCTCAAACCAACTCTCTCACAATGTAATAATTACAAAAATAGAAAAGTTTAATTCTCCTCAATCCCACTCTCTCACTACGTAATGACTTCTAAAACAGAAACGTTTCATTCTCCCCAAACCAACTCTCACACAATGTAATAACTACAAAAACAGAAAAGTTTAATCCTCCTCAAACCAACTCTCTCACAATGTAATAACTTCTAAAACAGAAACGCTTAATTCTCCTCAAACCAACTCTCTCACAATGTAATAACTACAAAAACAGACAGGTTTAATCCTCCCCAAACCAATTCTCACACAATATAATAACTTCTAAAACAGAAACGTTTAATTCTCCTCAAACCATCTCCCTCACAATATAATAACCTCTAAAACAGAAAGGTTTAATCCTCCTCAAACCAATTCTCTCACGATATAATAACTTCTAAAACAGAAACGTTTAATTCTCCTCAAACCAACTCTCGCGCAATGTAATAACTTCAAGAACAGAAACGTTTGATTCTCCTCAAACCAACCCTCTCACAATGTAATAACTTCTAAAACGGAAAAGTTTAATTCTCCTCAAACCAACTCTCTCACACTGTAATAACTTCTAAAACGGAAAAGTTTGCTTGTCCTCAAACCAACTCTCTCTCAATGTAATAACTTCTAAAACAGAAAAGTTTAATTCTCCTCAAACCAACTCTCTCACAATGTAATAACTTCTAAAACGGAAAAGTTTGATTCTCCTCAAACCAACTCTCTCCCAATGTAATAGCTTCTAAAACAGAAAAGTTTAATTCTCCTCAAACCAACTCTCCCACAATGTAATAACTTCTAAAACAGAAAAGTTTGATTCTCCTCAAACCAGCTCTCTCACAATGTAATAACTACAAAAATAAAAAAAGTTTAATTCTACTCAAACGAACTCTCTCACAATGTAATAACTTCTAAAAAAGAACAGTTTGATTCTCCTCAAACCAACTCTCTCACAATGTAATAACTACAAAAACAGACAGGTTTAATTCTCCTCAAACCAACTCTCTCACAATGTAATAACTACAAAGACAGACAGGTTTAATTCTCCTCAAACCAGCTCTCCCACAATGTAATAACTTCTAAAAACAGAACAGTTTGATTCTCCTCAAACCAACTCTCTCACAATGTAATAATTTCTAAAACAGAACTGTTTGATTCTCCTCAAACCAACTCTCTCACAATGTAATAACTACAAAAATAAAAAAGTTTAATTCTACTCAAACCAACTCTCTCACAATGTAATAACTTCTAAAACAGAAAATTTTAATTCCCCTCGAACCAACCCTCTTACAATGTAATAACTTCTTAAACAGAAAAGTTTAATTCTTCTCAAACCAACTCTCTCACAATGTAATAATTACAAAAATAGAAAAGTTTAATTCTACTCAAACCAACTCTCTCACTACGTAATAACTTCTAAAACAGAAACGTTTAATTCTCCTCAAACCATCTCTCTCACAATGTAATAACTTCAAAAACAGAAACGTTTACTTCTCCTCAAACCAACTCTCTCACAATATAAAAACCTCTAAAACAGAAAGGTTTAATCCTCCTCAAACCAATTCTCACGCAATGTAATAACTTCAAAAACAGAAACGTTTAATCCTCCTCAAACCAATTCTCACACAATATAATAACTTCAGAAACAGAAAAGGTTTATTCTCCTCAAACCAAATCTCTCACAATATAATAACCTCTAAAACAGAAACGTTTAATTCTCCTCAATCCATCTCTCTCATAATGTAATAACTTCAGAGACAAAAAAAGTTAAGTCCCCTCAAACCAACTCGTCACAATATAATAACTTCAAAAACAGAAAAGTTTGATTCTCCCAAAACCAACTCTCTCGCAGAGTATTATTGACTCCAGACGTGTTTATAAAAAATTTAATTCCCCTCTTCTTATGAAACCAACTCTCTCACAATGTTACAGCATGTATTGACTTGTAACATGTTTGTAAGAGGTTTATGTCTCCTTTTCTGAAATCACCTCTCTCACATTGTTGCAACGTGTATTAACTCCTGTTGTGTTTATAAGAAATTTAATTCCCCTCTTCTGATGTCTGACGTGTTTATAAGAATGTGAATTCACTTCGACTTCTGAAACGATTTCTCTCACAAAGTTATAACGCCATCGCGTCTAACATGACATGTTTACTAGATGTGCTACGGACGATATTTACCTTGGCTGCCTGGTCGTAGTTATCAATTTATGAGGCAAATAATAATAAATTAATGACATAAAAATGAATAATATAGAAATAAGATAAATGTCCAATAACACAATTGTCGTCAAAATACCAGAAGAGACGACATTGAATTAATATTTATTTCAATCAATAGAGGATCTCAAACGAGTGATGGTTGGTTGGATATAAGATTTTTTGAAACGAGTTTGATGAATTTGATTCACAACGAGCCTTTAGGCGAGTTGTGAATCGAATTCATCAAACGAGTTTCAAAAAATTATATGTATATCACATGAGTTTTCGAATGTTTTTTACACTTTTTATTTAATTCATTGTCGCTAAATTCTCCCAAAACAACCGACAATCAGTTCGTTGGCGCTTCACCCCATGACGTCATGAATGCGCTTTACTTGAACCTGTTGTCGTAATTGACGTCCTGTATACGTCATGTCAAGAATACAATGCTGCTGCTATGGGACAACGCGCCGAGTAGACACTAGTTGATAATCAGGAAATAAGACATGGCTTGTTACGTCGATATTAACGACGTTTCATGTGATATAAACCTTTTTCTCCAATGGGTGATTGGTTTGTATTTGTTTTTCGACGGGTTTTAAGTGCACATTTCCATTCAAATTCAGACAAAAATAATTAGTGTGAGTTGGCCTTGTGTTTTGTTGGAGTGCCATATTGTAGATAATATGAGGGAGTTGATACTCAGACACAAGTGAACACCTGTTTGGTGGGTTCATGGGGAGATTTGACCCTGATTTCGTTACATAAATATTACTATACCTACCCAGCGTGTTGAGATACTTGGCGAAGCATAAGCTTGGAATACTCAACAAATGTCCCCCTTCCCCTTCACAAGCGAGTGCTGCACTGTTATAAGTAAGTTTATTACTGAAGTACTTGAGACATAAACCGTCATAATCTGTGTAGGTACTTGAACACTGCATACCTGAAATTAAAATTTAAAAAATGTATGTTTTTCGCAATATTTTTTTTTCATTTTTTTCTTTCTTGTTTGAACTCATACTTGGAAAAAATGTTAGGAATGTTTGTGCGCCCTTTTTGTTGTGTCTTATACCCTCTGAACCTTATTCTATTGGATTGGTGGAAGAAAGCGAGAAACGTCGCCACTTGAACTGTCTCAACTTTCCCCAATATGGCGTCAAGTCAATCAACGCGACAACTCCTTCCAATCCATGACGTTTGATAATATGAAAGCATCAAACATTATGATGTTTACTTTGTCCATGTTTTGCGTTAATAATAATTTAAATATATAGAATGTACCCATATTAGCTTGGTGTACCAAATGTTCACCACTCGTGGTGAACATTTGGTACACCAAGCTAATATGGGTATATTTATTTATACCGCGAGCGTCAGATTATTAAGAGTCATTATTACTTTTTCTCGAGCAGCAGACGTACATAAGTGCGAATTTGTTTGTTTACATGAGCATCGGTGGGCGGTACTTCCGCTGTCAATTTTATCACCGAAACGAAATAGAAAAAGAAACAGGGTCTTTTTCATTTTAGTAACACAATAACATACTATTTCGAGGTATGGATGCTTTATTAACATGAGACAATGCATGTTTTTTAATTTTGGTGTTTTATAGGGTTCATAATCTTTTCATATACAGTAGAATAGGTTATTATGGTACAAATATTAATTTTGTATTGCCACAAAAAATACGCACATCATTAACAAATTTAATTTCTACAGACAGGGGGCGCGGTGGCTCAGTTGGTAGAGGTGCAGGCTGCAAGCCGAGAGGTGCTCGGTTCGAATCCCACCTGCGGCAACCGCGTTGTGTCCTTGGGCAAGACACTTCATCCCCATTGCCCACGTGGGGGGGGGGGGGGCACGGTGACGCTGTGTACTAAAACGTACTGCACGTCGATGGTGCACCTGTCTTCAACCAATGCTAATCCTGCTTGTGTGGAGTTGGTATGCTGAGGAGCTGACAGTTGCTCGCCTTTGCTCGGTGGTTCTCTCCGGGTACTCCGGCTTCCTCCACCCGTAAAACTGCCACGGTCATGATTAGCCATTGTGCATAGGTATGTAACCTTAAACACCAATAAATAAATAATAATTCTACAGACAGCAAAGTATATTATACCAAAGGCGATCGGAGATTTTGAGCGCGAAGGGAATATTTGAGAAAATATATTTGTTGAGTATTGTTTATTTATAGCAAATTTCACCCCACCTCCTAAAATGTTGGCCTTGGAAGACCAATGAGCGTTACATCGATCCAACTATATAGAGATTAGTGACGTGGACGTGTCGGACTAGTACGTTGCGGAATGGAAGGTTATGGATGTTGCCCACTAGAACGTTTTTTAAGTGTTTTAAGAATACAAATACAAAATGCACAATATGTTTCGCCAGAAATAGCAATATGCAATTATTGTTGAAAAGAAACACGTCTTTCAAAGCTCCTAATTTCTCACAAAATGGTTGAAGCACTCCCCGCCCCCCCCCCCCCCCCCCCCCCCCACGAACTAGGAAAGCTGGACGCTTCGTTCATAGGCGCTTTGACATGGACCACGGTTCTCAAATCATCTGGATTACAGAAGCGAAAGCATTGTTTATTTATAGGCGCTATCCCCATCCATCCACCTAATGTAGCGGCGTTTAAGACACCTCTTTCCATATGAACAATACAGTTAGAACTAGAAGTCCTGTCACCAAAAGTGCGCTTATCTAGGCTTAATTGCGCGCAATTGCCATATCGGATGGTATCCAAAGCACGGCAGGTTCTCCTGGTTACTCATAGCAAACACATGCAATGCTTCTTCCAATGGACCTCCGGGTTACCCGGAGGTCCATTGGCTGAAACATTGCTTGTGCACAGGCCATATGTACAAATATTGATATCTTTACTTGGGTCATAACGCGTACATTAACGCGCATATCAACGTGCTATTTGTGAGCATTTCATGACAGGACTTTTAGTTTTAACAATAAGCGTGCCAACAATCCAGCTGTACAGATATTAGTGTTCATACTCATCCAGACATAACACTGACCTGCTATTTATCAGTACCATGAAGGTAAATGCTCATATTCCTCCCGACATAAAATTAACCTGTTAAACATGAGCGACATAAAGGGAAGTGATCATATTCCTCCAGACATAACATTAACTTGTTATTTATGAGCGACGTGGAGACCAGAGCTCATACTTCTCCACACATAATATTAACCTGTTATTTATGAGTGACAGAGAGATTAGTGTTCATACTCCTCCACACATACTCCTCTACACATAACATTAACCCCTTAATTATCCGTGACTGAGAAAATAATGATCACATTTCTCCAGACATAACACTATCCTGTTATTTATGAGTGACGTAGAGGTTAGTGACCATACTCCTCACGACATAACATTAACCTGTTATTTGTGTATGACATAAAGATCAGTGCTCATACTCCTCACGAGATAACATTAACATGCTTTTTACGTGTGAGGTAGAGATAAATGATCATACTTCTCCAGACATACAGTACGTAGAGAGTGGATTGTAAGTAAATCACCCGCGGAGTGGAGTTATCACCCAAGCTATAACTTTCAGATTTTGTGCATATCGACAAATACACAAACAAGGTTTAGCCCGGAGGTCCATTGGCTGAAACCGTGCTTGTGTTAGTTATGCTTTGCAACAAATTTGCTTGGGTGGAATATCCACTCTGCGGGTGATTTAGTGATAAAACACTCTCCACGTACTGTAACATTGACTGTTATTTATGGGTGACATAGAGGTTAGTGCTCATACGCTTGCACACTTAACATTAATGCGTTATTTATGAGTGATATAGATATCACAGCTCATACTCTTGCACACATAACACATACCTGTTATTTATAGAGCTCAGAGCTCATACTCTTCTAGACATAACACTAAGCTGTTATTTATGAGTGACATGTCATATTCCTCACAACTCGAAATATTAGCGACAGAAGCATGCTTAAGAACAAGTTAACTTCCACATTCATTTCCTCATATTCCAGTTATGTCAGCTGCAACAATCCCTACTGCCCTGATTGCACTTCGTAAACTTCGTAAATTGTCAAAGTCGTGGTCCGCGTCTAAATCTGGAATCCTCGTCTTGTGCAACCTGTCGCGCTTCCTCCTTACAGTGGTGCTATGTAAAATACTATATGGATACAATTAAGAACTTGCAAATAAAAGTCTAAACAAATAAATCATAACATTCGTCATCCTACGATGATGATGCAGCTAACGTAGACACCACGCCCAAACAGCATGACCAACCTCCTTGTCGCAGTCTAAAAGATACGAACTTCACGATGGGACTTGTTGCCACCCTAATGTGTTATGATAAGTGGTGGAGGGAGTCCTATAAGCAGGTTGCTTCTTGCCTACCTTGAATCACCGTCTTTTCGCTGGCGAAAATGAAACACTAATACTCTAATCTCAGAAAAGTAATGATTCGATCGTCATTCTCCATCATGTGTCACATAATTGGCTCTCAGTTCATTCTTTCAGTCACAATCTGCGTGCAATCACCCCATCTTCTTCCAGGGGGTGGAAGGTAGACAGCCAATCTGGCTATGCCACTTCCTACGGTATACTACTCATTACATTTGTGCAATATGTTTATTTGTAACCATTTTACATGTATGTGTACTGTGAATAAAGAATCTGAATCTGAATCCAGATATAACATTATCCAGTTATTTACTTCTGACATAGAGGTTATTATTACACATCCATTCAACTTTAATCCCTTGTATTTAACGGAATAGCCGCTATGACATAAATGATTCTGTATTCAATGGGTGATGTACAAGCCGGAACTTTTTTCCCAGCACCGTTCATACTAGTTCCTTTCCCATCGAGTCATTAGTTACGCTTCGAAAAATTTCCAAATTTCGTTGCACAATTATCGACAGTCTGTCACATAGTGTGAAAATGAAAACGTCCAAAGCAAAATAAAGTCGGTTCACAAAAAATTAGTTAGCTAAAAATGAGATATTATTTTTAAAAAACCCAGTCATTTCCAACCAGAACATTAACCCAGTCCGGTGGCCGTCTCGTTTTGTGGATCCCATTATATCTAAATTGGCCAGCTTTATTTCGGTAAATCTTCGTACATCTTGACATGCTTCGAACTTGTTTTAAAAATGTTTTTCCCAACTGTTTTGAAAATCTGCACAAATTTGTACTTATATTTTTACTAACAGTAATAGCCACCAAATGGTTAGGCGTGAATGAGCACCAACCGAAGAGAAACAGCGATACGAATTTTAACAAACACCGGTCCCGAAAAGGATGTTTTGACTTTTTATCGATCCATTTGATCAGTATAGCTTCATGCAAAACAAACAGACTCTTCACCTATGGGTTTAAACATCGGAAATAAAATTTGTTCATTTAAATGAATTTTAATGAATGGGTAATAAACACAGAACGCGACGTGTGTTTGAATCGGTCGGTGTTTTACACAAATCGTTGGAATGGCGTAATCATATTTCGCGAGAGCCTCCGGCTCTCGCGAAATATGACTGCGCCATTCCAACTCGTTATGGAAAACGCCGATTCAAACACACATCGCGTTCTGTCTATGTACACTTGCTCCTGCAGATATAATATTAACCTGTTATTTATGAGTGGCATAGAGATCAGCGTTCATACTCCTATTGATATAACAATACCTTGTTATGTATGAATGACAAAGAGGTTAGTAGAATAGGTTAGTTTAAACAATATTTATTGGGAAATTTGTTACTTGTATACATTACATAGCAGATAATAAGAAAGGTACAACACAAAATGCACAATAGTACACAAGATAACAAAGATGAACAAATAGATGGGTTACAATGTAAAGAAGGGATTCGACAAAAAGCTGACAGCTTATGTTAGTCGTCTCCCTAGAATAGGTTAGTGCTCATATTCCTCCTGACATAACCTTATCTTGTTATTTAGGATGGACATGGAGGTTACTGCTCATGTTCCTGCATATATAACATTAACCTGTTATTTATAAGTGACATAGAGTTCAGTGCCCGTATTCCCCCAGACGTAACATTAACCTATTGTGTACCGATGGAACTCAAAGTTAACATGCTTACGACTGATCTAAATGTTAATGGTGTGTTGGTTAATGACACCATAGAAGAAACCTACCATCAGATTTCGCTGTATGGAAACACAGCTATAAAAAGGGGCACTCGATTATTAACTGGTTGAGTGATGGAAGTCAAAAATGGGATTTTACTCTGAAGTGTGTGTACCATAAATCAAAGGCTTTCTATTCTGCAGCTGTGCTTCATATTATTTCTGAAGTGAAATTATTCAGATCGTAAGGATTTACTTTGTTGCAATTTATTGGAGAGTGCCCTTCATCACTATTTACTATTCTTTATTGGTGTTTTCAGGTCATATCCTTATGCACAATGGCTAATCATGACCGTGACAGTTTTACGGGTGGAGGAAGCCGGAGTACCCGGAGAGAACCACCGAGCAACGACGAGCATCTGCCAGCTCCCCAACATCGTAACTCTACACTGCAGCACAGGCAGGGTTAGATTGGTTGTAGACATGCGTACCATCGACGTGCAGTACGTCTTAATACACGGCGTCACCGTGCCCCCATGTGAACAATCGGGGTTAAGTGCCTTACCCAAGGACACAACGCGGGAGTCCGAATTGATCGCTCAGACGGTTTAACCGGGCTCGACGTTGCTTAACTTCGATGATCTGACGAGAACCGGTTATCGCAACGCCCTCCCCCCACCCCCTTCATCACTCTTCCATAAATTGTTGCAAGCCAAAGACATGTGAACCAATATTATTACCCAATCTCCACACAACGGTTTCTCCCTTGCAGCGGATACACCTCTGCCAGAAGTTACTGAACTTTTTACGTCTAAATTTAGATTCACGGTTTTCCCCCAATCCAAAACAAAACAGGAAACGCAGACGTTCAGTTCATAAACATGGCACCACAAACACCAACAAAATCGTCGCCGGTGAAGTGTTTCTCGTGCTTGCTGACGAGTATTGCGACTATTTTTAAGTTAAGTAACCCACGGTGCAGAAAAGAAAATGTTCAAATGAAGCTTAAGTTACTTAGTTTAACAATTGCACACTACGTTGCAGTGCTTCATCAAACTCCATGCCGATTGTCTGAGAATTAGATGACACGTGCGTTTATTTGTTCACAAATATCACGTGATTGTCGGTGTATTCTTACTCGGGCTATATTTATTTCACTTTCCCCAATTTCTCATTGATTCAAACAGTATTTTTGAAAATTCCTTCGCAGGTAATAAAACCTGTTTAATTAAAAATCGGACTGATTTGAATTTATGAACCCGTACAGCACGATGCCCAATCTGCAAGATTCTTGCAGATTCGGAAACTTCTGGCAGAGATGTATCCACTGAAAGGGAGAAATCATTGCGTGGAGATTGATTATTACCCATGAACAATTTAGCACTCTAGTTAAAGAATGTTCACTTTTCCATGTTTTCCAGGATGGCGCTGAATGATTATTACAGAGAATAAAGAAACTAAGAACCGAAAAATCCATTTCAAAGAGACTTTGTAGAGAGGTGAACATTTCATTCGTTCGTTTCTGGAAAACAGAAGATGATGTTATGGAAGTGCACAGACAATATTCCCCAGACTGTTACTACATTCATAACTTACCATCCGAATTCGTGGTCGCTAAAAAAGAAGGTCAAGAAGAAGAAGAAATGGACGCATCAGTTTAGAAGAAGAAATGACCATCGAAGATGTAATGCTGTTTATGTTTATTAGCTGAAACCAATGTCGTCCTGCGACCATGTAACCATCTGTGCCTGTGCAAAGACGTTTTTATTAATTTTCAAAGTGTGATTTACTGGGATTTCCGGGTTTGATTATAAACGATAACTTCACAGGTGAATTATGCAATCAACAATTGGGTCATG
This sequence comes from Pictodentalium vernedei, assembly GCA_031216915.1. Classification (NCBI taxonomy): domain Eukaryota; kingdom Metazoa; phylum Mollusca; class Scaphopoda; order Dentaliida; family Dentaliidae; genus Pictodentalium; species Pictodentalium vernedei. The sequence continues at coordinate 508,631,400 of CM062293.1, forward strand.
TATCCGTGCGCGCAAACGAAGACGCTTTGCCGTGGGTGTAATGGGGACTTCATTGTTTTTTGTTTTTTTTAACCTTTTACCTAACATGAAAAGCAGACGACACTTGCAAAAAAAATTCTTCAATAACGATTATTTTCATTTTTTGTCTCAAAAACATAGGTTATGACCCCTCATTGGAACGAGCTCGTTCCAATGAGGGGGTCATAACCTATGTTTTTGAGACAAAAAATGAAAAAATAATGAAAAGTAATTGGCGATTTTTGAGAATAGCGCTGGCCGGTATTGTCGTTACGTTAGGTAAAGGGTTAAATGATATAATTATCGTTAATACCGAAAAGTAATGAAAAGAGTAATCGCTTGACTGGACTGGTTACGTGAAATAATTTATTCGAGGCGAGGGACTATATTGTAAAACACTCGTGCGCATATAGGTCCACCAAACAGGCCGCAAGGGTTCGGTAGTTCAGTAGCCTTCCGCCCCCAGGGTCCCACATGCCACAGTTGTTTTAAGTGCCCAAAATACCCAGAGGAGGAATGATAGGTTATACCTCATCGAGAAATTTTACCCTCAAACGATAAAAAAGGTGAAACGTGGCACTTCAATACCTGGGTGAGGACATGATGGACTTCATGTTACCTTCATATCCTTCATGTACACATGCGGACAAAGCAAGAACATACATGAAACACCGCGTGCTACTCTTATAAGGAAGATTCTAAAGGAATCCAAACAACGGACAGAAGCCGATGATTTAGTGTGAAATCGGAGCCGGTAAAAAGCAGATGTCGGGTTGTTTGTGGTGATTCTACCAAGGATTTGGGAAAATACGAACAAGAAAAGTACCTCAGCTTAATAGAATGTACCTTATACAATTACTTGCTGCTCTTATAAGCCACAGATGGGAGCCTCCCCAAGTCTGTTCCGGTAGTTTTGGGTGATTTTAGATGATTTGGAGAAATTGTCGGGTCCATTTGGGTAATTATATTTACTCCTGTTGAATCGAACACATATCTCCAAACGCCCATTTGTCCTATTAGAGTGTTTTGGGTCACATAGCAACCACGTGCCACCATAGAAACTAAGATAACGGCCCCCAGTATACAAAATGAACGACGGAAACACGTGCCACATGAGACAGCCACACGAACTGCGCATGCACACTGACACCGCATATCTCTATGCAATATGACTATGTAATGACGTCACAGGATGGTCGCTCACGCGGTCTTCCCTGACAACCGAACGTGGCGCCACTTGGTCACGTGACTGTGACGTCACATGAGATCACTCAAAAAAGGGATGAAAATCACATTTATGATTACATACTACTTTGATAGTTTTGCAATAAATTTTAGATATAGAGGATATGGAATGAGTGTTTTTCTCATATAATATTTATGAAAAGAGTCTAAGAATAAATATTATATGCGAAAAATACTCATTTCATATTCTATTTATCATATGACACACACACGCACAAATTAGCCACTTAGTATGACTTTTTAGTCCATCACCTGACTTGATTTGCAGACGGCACTTAGAAAAAACATCCTGGTATCACTAAAAATTATCATTTTTTGCTTCCAAAACATAGGTTATAACCACTCATTGGAACGAGCTCGTCTAGCTCGTTCCAATGAGGGGTCATAACCTATGTTTTGGAAGCGAAAAGTGAAAATATAAAAAAAATAAATGGCGTTTTATCTTGTAGGTAAAAGATTAATACAATATAACCCACCCTAAATAGGACAGATAACGCAAATTCTCCTACTGAAATTATGCAAATGTGACCCAGTTGTATTTTGTTTAGCCAATCCAATTGTCCAGTTTTGAAATTGACCAATGAAATCTCTCAACTCTAATTATGCAAATTATGAAAATGTGGCTCAGTTGTATTTTGTTCAGCCAATCAAATTGTCTAGATTTGAAATTGACAAATGAAATTGACGGAATGCTTTATTTATCACTGATTAATATGAAAACAAAATATCAAATGTTTTAAAGTGAACAAAACGGACGAGTCTTATGATAAATGTTTTTATTGGAGATTATATTTCTAAAATTTCTTCGCGATACCGCCAGCTTTTACATTGAGATATGCTGAGAATAGAGCTGGAATTTAAAATCTTTAATAAACCTCTTAGAATCCTCTATAATTCGGCTCTTTCTACTCATATTTCTAAAATAGATATAGATTATACTTCTAAAATTTAAAAGGATTATACTTCAGGGAGTACGGTAAAAATGAGCTGGGAATTAAAATCTTTAGAAAACACTTATAATCCGGCTCCTTCCCAATCGAGGGTGGACATTTAAAAAACTAAAAAAATATGAAGCAATTTCAGATACCCGGAAATCGATGTGCGAAATTCCAAAGTTCTATCTTGCAGAACAATGGATCGATGTACAGTACGTGGCGAGTGGATTGTAAGTAAATCACCCGCGGAGTGGAGTTATCACCCAAGCTATAACTTTCAAATTGTGTACATATCGACAAAAAAACACATGCAATGTTTCAGCCAATGGACCTCCGGGTTTAACCCGGAGGTTCATTGGCTGAAACTTTGCTTGTGCTGGTTATGCTTTGCAACAAATTTGCAGTTATTACGTGGGTGGAATCTCCACTCTGCGGATGATTTAGTGATAATACACTCTCCACGTGCTGTTTGTCACCAAATTATCGATTTTAATGATAGATGCCCAAAACATGTAACTTGAAGTGACATAAACAATGGCGATAAATCAAAAAACTAAAAAATACAGCTATCTCCTAATTTTTCGATCTTTATAACATACTAAAATTTCGTAAAAATCCGATGCATTTTAATTTTACATCCTATGATGATCCTCTCCCCTTCTCCACCTCTTATTTATATAGCGCTTTTCCCAGCGAAACGCTGCTCAAAAGCGCTGAAAACATAGGTGACGGTAGCAATGGAATAATCAGCGGCCGAAGGCTGCTTGAAAGAGATGGGTTTTCAGATCTTTCTTGAAGTGATCTGCATTTAGGGTTTTTCTAAGGTTCTAAGGGAGGGTGTTCCAGAGTGAGGGAGCTGCGAAAGTGAACGATCTCTTCCCTGCCGTTGATCGAATTCACGGTACGACAAGGAGACTCTCAGAAGCTGATCTGAGATTCCTCGACGGTGTGTGTACTATGGTGACCTGCTTAAGGTAGATTGGTGCTTTGTCGCTATGTGAGATGTTGTGTGTCACCGCCAATACCTTATACTTAATGCGAGACTCAACTGGCAGCCAATGCAGAGATTTCAGGATTGGTGTAATGTGGTCATATTTTTTTGTACCGGTAATGATCTTAGCTGTTGTGTTTTGAATACGTTGAAGCAGGTACATTGATTTCAGAGGAAGGCCGAAATAGAGAGAGTTGCAATAGTCCAAACGGGACAGGACCAAAGACTGTATAACAGTTTTTAGGGTTTTTCTAAGGTTCTAAGGGAGGGTGTTCCAGAGTGAGGGAGCTGCGAAAGTGAGGCCGAAATAGAGAGAGTTGCAATAGTCCAAACGGGACAGGACCAAAGACTGTATAACAGTTTTCAGAGTGTTTTGGTCAAGTAGCTTTCTGATTTTGTTGATGTTTCTTATTTGGAGGAAGCAGCTTTTGCTCACTTTTGTGATTTGGTTATGCAGATCAAAGCAATCATTAAAAGTGATTTTTATTGTTGCTTATATTTCTAAAATTTCAGGAAAATGCCCTGAAAATTTTAAAATCCGACTCCTTCCAATCAAGGTGGACATCACGTAATGTAAAAGCGGGCTGATCAACTTCAGATAAGAGGAAATGAATGTATGAAGCTATATCTTTCAGAACTATGGAACCGTGCATGTATCAAAATCAGCATTTTTAATGAGACAATGTAAAAAATGGCCATGTCGCGAGAAACAGAAGAAACACCTGTCGCCTATTTTGTTTTAGCTCCAGAACATACTAATATTTTAAGAAAATCGGACAAAGTTGAATTTTTCAAACTTATGTAATTTATAACTTCAGCTTTGGGATTGGGAATTTCCCAGAAATGAGCACTTTTAAGATGCAGCTTTTATTGGAAATGAGGTATGCAAAGTTTGAAAAAGGAGGGGGGGGGAGACTGATCACAGGTGTTCATATTAACCATTTACCCCAAGTAACGACCAAAACCGGCCAGCGCTATTCACAAAAATCTCCAATTAATTTTCATTATTTTTTTCATTTACACACCAAAATTGAGTTATTCAAGAAATTTGTTTACAAGTGCCCGCTTTTCATGTTAGGTAAAGGGTTAAAAATATTTAATAAAGAAACGGGGGCACCGTGGCTCAGTTGGTAGAGGTACAGGCTGCAAGCCGAGAGGTCCTCGGTTCGAATCCCACCTGCGGCAACCGCGTTGTGTCCTTGCGCAAGACACTTCACCCCCATTGCCCACGTGGGGGCACGATGACGCTGTGTACTAAGGCGTACTGCACGTCGTTGGTGCACCTATCTTCAACCAATGCTAACACTGCTTGTGTGGAGTTCGTATGTTGGGGAGCTGACAGTTGCTCGCCGTTGCTCCATGATTCTCTCCGGGTACTCCGGCTTCCCCCACCCGTAAAAGTGTCGTGGTCATGATTAGCCATTGTGCAGAAATATGTGACCTTAAACACTAATAAATAAATAAATAAAAAAACCTTAAAAAAAATAAGATCCACATCCATCTCATAGTGTATCGACTTGCGACAACCAAATGGTTGTACCGTCAGGTATTTCCAATCAATGCGCCAAATTTCATGAGTGTGCGTGTAGCTGGGTACTTGAAATTTTCTTTTGACGAAAAAGAAAGAGTAACAAAAATAGGCCAGCAGTCATTATTAGTCATTTCGCTTTGTTGAATGAAAACTGAAGCTTTTTTCTAACCGTTCTCGTTTTAAGAGTTAAGTAACACACCGGATATCCCGACAACTCGGCCTGTCAGAAGATAAGTCGGCCTTTTACGCGGATTCTCACGCGCGTTTAGATACATGTCTGTTCAAAGGCGATTTCATGGAGAAAATAGCAAAAGAGAAGGAGGAAAACGGGGGTTTTGAGCCGGTAAGTGTTTATTTTCCATGTCTGTTCCTTTTAACGTCGCAAAATGTCATTGAAGTGGAATACTCTTTACTTGAAAGCTGATTTTCTAAATTTTATCGCCGAATTTCAATTTCAACTGGCATATTTTGCTTCAAGTATTCATCACGCCTTCAGTTATCACTGTTCCTACCAATATTTAACATCTTTTCGCCCCTTTCATGCCAGAAAACCGTTCAATGTTTGAAAGCAATACCCCTAAATATGCATTTTTCATAACGATATGTCAGTTGATAAAGGTAAGACGGCCTGGAGAGGAATGATTGGTCGGCCTGATCTATCCAATTTAAGATTTTCCAACCAGGCCGACTTATCCTTCTCCTCAATACCCACCTTATGAAAAATTCAGAATTGAAGTTCCGGATTGAAATTTTAAACGTTTCGTGGTCATGGAAGTGCCCCGTAGATGCCAGACATTGAAGGGGGTATTAGTTGATGGCGGTTTACTAATTATTTTTGGACAAATATGCCGGTTGAAACGGAAATTCGTGGATAAAAAATGAACAGTCAGAGATTCCCGCGGAGATTATTCTCTTGGCTCAATAAATTAGGGGTGAAAATGAAAATATTTACCTAGAATGAACACTTACCGACTCAGAACGTCCGTTTTCTTCACTCTCTTCCGCCATTTTCTCCGTCAAATAACTTTTAAACAAACATGTATCTAACGCGCGCGCGAAACTACGAAAAAGGCCGACTTATCTTTCGGCAGGCCGAGTTGTCGGGATATCCGGTGTGAGTAAGTGAGTAATTGGAGTTGACAACAAACTTCATACGAGATTATTTCGTCTCCCGACTGCAACAAGGCAGCATCTGCAGTCTTTTCGCATTGCAGATGGTGCATCGGCTCACCCCTGGGACAATCTGTTGTGCATGAATACTGAATAGTGTTGTGCAATGCAGCAAGTGTTATTTTCTTCCTTTCAGATCCGAAAAGTACAAAAAAAATGTGAAATTTTGTTGTTTTTCTGGAAGTCAATTCTCATAGTTGTACATACCTGCTGATTCTCTTACGTAGTATGTACCATTAGTTGGGTAGACAACAGCCCCGGAGTAGTAACAAGACTTGTTGATTTCATCGTAGCGAAATGCTTTGCAGGAAAGGCGGCGTTCACACTGTGTTGCGCATTCAAGTTTCGATCGCACCTCGATTGACGGATCAGGACAAATATATCCTTCGCTGATTTTCACCGGGAAATACTTCGCATGAAGGGCGCCACAAAGAATCTTTTCTGACAGTAAGACCACAATCACACATTCAAAAAAGTTTGCCATGAACATCTTATCGTGACTTATAGCGTGAGACAGGTTCCTTTCCACATCGTGTTTCATGAGTGAATCCAATACCTTCCCATTCAAATCTATTGACTGTACCACATCTAGGAAACAATCTGTTTACGAAATAAATTCCACATTAATTATTTTGATTGATTCATCAAGTTATAGTTTCACGTGACATAGGAAAAGCTTCAGATGTATTTAACCATTTAGCATCAGTGCTGGAAATGAACAAAATTGATTGGTGCAGTTTTTTTAGCTCCCGAGAATTCTCGCACGGGAGTAAACTGCACCCGTAAAATGTTAGTATATGAATTTTCGAGGGAATACTGTCACCAAACATCAGCAACATTAGCCCTCTTAACTCTAGTGGGATCTTCCATGCCAGTTCAATGGCAGCAATTAGAAGAGCCTATATTCATTATGTCGGGGAGACCAATCAATATTTTCAACGTGCAGCCTCAGGGCTGCACGTTGAAAATATTGATTGCTCTACCTCACACATTTACTGAACAGCCAACGTATTTAATGACGTGATGGCGTATCATGTTCCAGGCCAGAAAAGCGGCCGATCGGGTTCAAGGGGCTAAATGTATAAGGAATTGCTGAATTATGACAGTAACTTGCCACTGGCTGCACTGTACTGCTTTCTTGAAACAACACACATTTATATGCCCTCGCAGTATATTAGTGCTCCAGAATATTTTTCAACTATTACATTTTTAGCGCTCGTAAAATAGAAAACACGGGTGCGGACGGGAGCAATTGCACTCGCACCCGTCTCATTTCCAGGACTGCCATTTAGGTATCTAATGACCAAAAGTAACCTGCGTTATTTGTAAAAAAATCGCTTTTTTCTTTAGTTTCCTATCTCGAAGCGTAGCTTATGATCCCTTAGTGAAACGAGCTCCTTGAGCTCGTAGGAGCAGCAACATTAAGCGAAACGCGTCGAGCCAAACGGATACTTTCCCACCTATTCTGAAGGCAATAACCAATTCAGGTAGCTTCTCCATTAGGTAATGTCCTAGTTTATTAGTTTCATTTATTTCACTTCATTTCTTTATTTTATTTTTGTACTCAGCTGATCCACTTTTCTGTAATGGTCAGGAAAGGACAGAGGCATCACGGACAGGAACCTGCCCGACCTGGCAGGGGCCAGGAACAATCGCTTCATGCCTATTCCAGGTTGGTCAAGGCCCTGTTTCAGGGGCTTCAAAATTTACACAACATTGGGTACTGGGTACCAAGAGGAGCATTTGGCAAATCGGTATTTACTGAAGCAGTCGGAGAAGAAAGTGTATGAGTTGGGTGACTTTTTAAAGCCAGCTCTGCCCACTCCAAACATTTTTTTCTGTTTTTCGACAGCTTAGTATGAGATGAGCCAATCAGACATTAAATGCTTCAGTTGAGCATTATAAGAACAACTTAAATGGACTGAAGTCACAAATCACTTTGGCAATACAAGCACCTCCTGGCTTTGAAAAAGTGGACTTCAACATCGCATCGGCGATTGCTTTGATCTGGGCTGGAAAGAACTTTAAAAATAAATTGACAGATAAGACGACTTCTGCCTATGAGTCTTCATTTCGGAACTGCGCGCCATCGTCTGGAGTAAGGAACAATACCAGAGGTAGCAAACAAACTCCCAACCGTGTTGTCCCTCTACCCCAATGCCAGAATCAAAATAAGAAAAGATCAAGGCAGAGCACTTTTACATCTTCTTTTCCTTCTACATCTCATCTTGCCTTCTCTTGGTGTAAGGCCCTCAATTTGCAAATATCTCTGGCCCATATTGTGTCTGACGATGCTCGCCAGTTGAGTAACGCTGTCTCGCCTCGTGTAAACCTTTTACCTAACGTAACGGAAAAAAACGGTCAACGCTATTCTCAAAAATCGCCAATTAATTTGGATTATCTTTTCATTTTTTGTCTCAAAAGCATAGGTTATGCCCCCCGCCCCCCATTGGAACACGCTCGGTGAGCTCGTTCCAATAAGGGGGTCATAACCTATATTTTAAGACAAAAAATGAAAAAAAGTTAGTTATTCAAGAATTTGTTTTGCAGGTGTCGTCTGCTTTTCATGTTAGGTAAAGTGTTAACCCTTTACCCAACGTAACGACCAAATCCGGCCAGCGCTATTCACAAAAACCGCCAATTAATTTTCAGATTTTTTTCATTTTTTGTCTCCAAAAATAGGTTATGACCCCTCTTTGGATCGAGCTCGTGGAACTCGTTCCAATGATGGGTCATAACCTATGTTTTTGAGACAAAAAATGAAAAAAATTAGTTATTCAAGAATTTTGTTTGCAAATGTCGTCTGCTTTTCATGTTAGGTCAAGGGTTAATCCTCTACGTCCTACTATTCCTCCTCAGACTTCTTTCTCTGGTTTCTTCTAGTGCTCTCACTAGAACTCCTTTCTCTTGTGGTTCCCCTATTTCTGCTACTGCTTCTGTTTCTCCTCCTACGCCTACTGCTTCTGTTTCTTCTCCGTCTCCTGCCTCTTGGTGTAGGTGGTTCAACCAGGTATATCGAACTTCTAGAACGTCAAATCACCGAACCGCAACTCGGGCCGCTCATTTGATACTAAATTTTATCCCATAAATGGCCGTTTATTCGAACATTCTAATACAATTACTATAAATCTCGAAATTTGATTGGTTAATCAATAAAATTTGCGACAGTAAAATCGGCGTAACCTGTGGCAAATTTTGTGTATTCAAAAACTGTTTCAGGAAAGTCAAGATGTATTCGTGGGCGTTCTATTTTCGTTCCATTTAGAGTCAATGACTACTATATCCAAGGTAAACAAACGCTGTGAACGCGTTGAATTTCTGTCAAATAAAAATGTTTTCTATCTTTCTTGTAATTAACTCTAATTAATATGGATGAAGTTGGGAAGTTTAATATTAATGTGGAGGAGGTTTGGCAGAGACTGCTGAGTAATGAAATGAGAGTTGAAAAAACTGATTCCGACAGGCTTAACGACAACCGTGTGGAACCAGTCAGTGCTATTCTGATAATTTATAAAAAAAAATAGCAATTTTTCGTACCATGAAGAATTTATGGACGCTATGTGCGAACTAGAAAACCAAAATTCTGTCAACTGGCAATAAAAAGTTTAATTGTTCAAGGCCAAATATTTCTGACCGATCCGCTAGCGATGTTATAACATCGACTTCAAGTGCAAGCGGTCCTTTCATTTTCTAATTTGTCACCTGCGTTCGTGGCACCAACATGTACAACTGCAGAAACGCGTCCACCACTGAGCCTGAGAGAGGTAAACTATTCGTTCTGCAACAATTATGTCATTACCAGTAGCCCAATTCCACCAGACATGACTTCCCAGAAACAGTTTAAAATGAACAACCTTTCTGTAACCATAAGTAATTATTAAGGTTAAACAAGGGCTTCCAATCAAAGATCTCAATATTTTTAACTTTAATGGTAAATCCTCGAGTGCTTTCCGACTCGGACTGAAAAATCGCAATGTCAACTCTAAACTTTAAACAGAGAAAGCAGCCGGCGTATTTTGTTTTCAGATTGTCACAAACATTTAAACATGATAAATGTCGTCAGTACAAATATAAATATATTTTGTTATTGGTGACAAAATGACTAAAACGTTTTGAACTATTTGTATAGTGGCAGCGTAAAATATATTTCGTGATTTTGTTCGGAACTCCCAAATGACGTCACGAAGGCTATATTTTTAGATTTAAATTGTTGTCTTCAAAAAAAGGCGTTGTTTTATAGTTGAGAGATCAAATACTATCTCAGTTTTCAGACGAATTATATTAGAATGGGGATAACTATGTTGTATTTGATTGTTTGGGGCTAACGCGTCGGCGGCAAAACTCAATTTGCGACAGTAAAACCATCGTTTACGGCCCCAAACTATCAAATACAACATAGTTATCCCCTAAATAAAAGCCTTGGATAAATTTTTGCTTTATTCACCTAGCAGGGTGGGAAATTTTCCCCATAGGTTTAAAACTGAAAGAATTTATTCCTGTAGTAGAGACGGATTTGTTGACATCTAACTTCTGCCGCATTCGTGTAGCATAATTAATAGTTCAAATGTTGTTTTCTTTAAACCTTTGTGAAAGTATTACACAGCGCCAGTAGAAAACACCACACACTGTTCATTTAATAAAGAACTTTTGCAAGTTCAGCTCAAGGATGAAGGGGAATTATTTTTGACAGAAATGTATTACTGCGCCTTGTTTATGTTTGCCAATTTTGCTTGTCGATAGAATTGGACCAATGTGTTCCTCACTTCTCGCAGTGTTTTGTAGCGAGTAACAGCACGATTTCGCCGTGACTGCCCTGTAAAAGCTTTATGGGATAAACAAAATAAACGTATAGTGTTTTCAAGTAAACAATTTACTCTACTCGAAGAATTAAGAATAAAACCGACTCGAGTCGTTGTGAAAACATCCTTATGATTGGAAGCTCGAATTTAGGACGAGATCCTTACTTGGACATCCAGGTGGAGTGTTACACCGGTGCCATGTTCAACCATTTGATCTCTATGTTTAACGGGTCCAGTCCAGTTCCCCCAAAGTATTACAAAATATTGGAGTAAATTTACGAAGTGGAAATGCTGATCTCTTAATAATGATGCGAAATATGCTGAGCGATATCGGGATTAAGTTTAGATCAGCAAAAATTTATTTCGCTGAAGTAAACTTTTCGGACAAGCTGCCATTGGAGGGGAAAAGAACACTAAACACCATCAACCAAACTATCCGGAAAGTGAAGAACATTAAAGTAATACCCGGAAGTGATGACACGAAGTTTGATATTGTTCAGGATTTGACCCATAGGACTACGAGTACCTCCAGTATAATGTTAAGATCACTAGATTTAAACTAAATAAAGGCAAAGGTAACAATAGCCTAACAGATGTGGGATTGGGAACTACTGTGGTTAACCTGTCTGGCACCAATGACCTAACAGACCACGAAAAAGCTCTTTTAGATCGCGGTTTAAGCTTTGTACCAGAACCGAAACTTAAAACTGATGATCAGGCAAATATTCTACCGTATAATTGTAATTTTCTTTGGTAAATTAAATTAACAGATCGCTCTAGAAACTCTAGCGGTCGGAAACGTCCATTTACAGAATCATCTGGTTGGTCACCTCAAGATAGTGAAGTATATCCCGAAATTATTTAGCCAAACACGCGAATCCGCCAAAGGGTATTCAGCATGAACAAACTCTCCGATAAAAACAAATCAACAGCTGGTGATCGGAGAGCTCACACGAAACTTCGAAAAAACTAGAAATTAGTTATGAAATCATCCAACAAAGGTGGGTCGTTGCACGTTCTCTCTCGGGCTAATTATATAATGGAAGCGCTGAGACAACTCAGCAATACTAAACATTATAAGACAATAGATTTACTTACTTGGTCAAGTAATATCCAAATATTCAATAAGATCTTAACATTTCTCCTCGAAGAAGGTCATATAAACTAAAAACAATTTAAATATTTAACAGATATGCTCAGTGCTCAAACAAGACAATTTTACATCCTACCAAAAATCCACAAGGACCGTTCTTCATGGACGGATGACTTAACTGCACCCGAGAGGCCACTTGTCTCCTATTGTAACTCGGAATCTTATGGCATCTCGGGTTTCATTCACTATCATCCGAAACCTATAGCTAATAGACATCCGAGCCATTCTAAAAATTCACAGGACTTCCTGGTTAAAAGTTCAAAGTTGAAAATATCGAAAAATGCAATCCTGGCTACTTTGGATATCGACAACATGTATACGAACATTGATACAGATAAAAGGGTAAAATCTGTTAAACATGCTTTCGAAACCTATCCGGATGCAAAACGCCTGGATGAATAAATCTGGGGTCTTTTAGAACTGGGCTTAATAGGTAATGACTTTCAATTCAATGGAGAAAATTATTTAAAAATAACGGGTTGTCCTATGGGCAAAAGATTCAGTCTTAATTGTAGCGGAATGGGAAAAAAATGTCTAAGCAAATCTGCAAAGCATTCGCTCGTGTATCTTAGATACGTGGATACGATTTTTATCATTTGGGGACATTCAAAGGAAGATTTTTATGAATTTTTAGAAATTTTAAACAATCATGATCCAAACATCAGTTTGAAAGCTACTGTCAGACAAGATTCAGTTGATGTTCTCCATTTCTCATATTTAAAGGCATTCTATTCCGGTCATTTACAGTGCGTGGAAAGTGTATTATCACTAAATCACCCGCAGAGTGGAGATTCGACCCAAGCAATAATTGCAAATTTGTTGCAAGGCATTACAAGCTCAAGCAATGTTTCAGCCAATGGACCTCCGGGTGAAACATTGCTTGTATTCTTTGTCCGTGTGTACAAAATTTGAAAATTATAGTTTGGGTGATAACTCCACTCCGCTGGTGATTTAGTTACAATCCACTCTCCACGTACTGTAGATTATAATGTATATTTTAAACCAACTGATTCACAACAATTGCTGCACAAAAAATCATTTAATCCACCGCATACATTTAAGGTATCAGCAAATCACAGCTCACTCGATTCCACCACAATTCAAATGATAAGTTAACCCTTTACCCAACGAATCGGCCACATCCGTCCGCGTAATATGCAAATTCAGAAGCTGAAAAAATACTATTTTTTTTTCAAAAGATTTCAACAAAACCATATCATGTGAATTCGCCGAGCTCGTTCCAATGAGGGGTCACATAATATGTTTTTGTTGAAAGTTTGTGACAAACTTTAAAAAATGATATTTAAAATAATAAATTTTGATATCGTGTGCTTTAGGTAAAAGCTTAAATTCAACGGAACTTGTTTTAGCCCACAGTTCACTGTACTGATAATATATTTATTATATTCCTGAGGTAATATTTAAATAGTATGCCATTTGGGAGAAGTGAGAAGAGGAAATCCTTCTTGGATGAAAGCATGCCACAAACTTTTATAGGTATCACAGAACTAAATATTTTCTCATAGGCGACCATTATAACGTTTAGGCGCGAAAAAACATGATCGCATCACTTTAATTTTAGCATTCAAATATCTTTGTAAAGGATGGCCCTTCGGGCAACTTTTTCTGACCCGAAAACGTGGGGTCAGGCAAGAAATAAGAGAGAAAAACTGACAGGAAGGGAAGTACCGGTCACATGCACATATTTTTCAGGGATTTCCCAACAAAATCACACCAATAGTCAATTGTGTTTTTTAGGTTCAAAAAGTCATAAAATAACCCTCTTTATTTATCTGGAATATTCAATAATAATGGAAGATGTCAGTGGAAAGATTCAAATGTTTATTGAAACAATAAATTTTCCCAAGGCGCAGGGGGAGCCACCAAAAATTTGCAAGACGTGACGTGGGGGTGGGTGGGTGTCTTGAGTGCGCCAAAAATGTGCATTTCCAACTTGTGCAATTTTTTGAATTTTTTAAAAATATATCAATATATCAGCTAATATATACCATCATTTGTGTTTCAAACCTTAAAGATGATGTTGTACATCACACTCTTAACATAAATACAACATCAGGAGGCTTTATATGTGAGAATATTGGGCTTAAACTGGGAAAATGTCACACGTTATAGGGGGTGGGTGTCTTGTTCGAAATGTAGAAAATGTGCAGACAATATTTTGGGAACAATTCAAATGAAAATTTGTTCCCAAAAATTGACACCTGATCTGGCCAAGCCTGATAATGAACAGCTTGTCATTTGTAGACTGGGGCCCACAGCAGCCCACAGAGGTTTAAATTGGTGGTACCAGTTTAACCCTTTACCTAACATGAAAAGCAGACGACACTTGCAAAAAAATGATTGAATAACTATTTTTTTTCATTTTTTGTCTCAAAAACATAGGTTATGACCCCTCATTGGAACGAGCTCGACGAGCTCGTTCCAATGAGGGGTCATAACCTATGTTTTTGAGACAAAAAATGAAAAAATAATAAAAATTAATTGGCGATTTTTTGAGAATAGCGCTGGCTGGTTTTGACCGTTACATTGGGTAAAGGGTTAAGAACATTATGAAAACCCCCTAAAGACAGCTGTGCCTACTACGTTTATAATCTTATTTTTGATTTTAATGGGAGAGTGTGGGGAGGGGGGGGGTGGGTGTCTGAGAACGGTAGTAGAAAATTTGCACGTAGAGGGTGGGTGGGTGTGAAAAGGAGCCGAATAAAAAATAGGACGTCACGTCTTGCAAATTTTTAGTGCCCCCCCCCACCCCCCACCCCCCTGCAAGGCGGCTTATTTTTGGAGATTGCATCATTTCCGTTTTCAACTTTTCACGGCGGGTAAATCTAATTCAGATATTCAGTAGAGCCGACCTATAATCAACTCCATCCCTACCAAAGATATATTTTACCTCTTCCATGTGATAAAAGAGTCATTTCTGCATTAGAATTCAACCTTTGCCTTCTGCTGAGTCAAAAGCGTGGAATTTTTTTTCTTTTAAAGAAAAGTGTCCACACTGTGACAACTGGGCTTAAAAAACTTGTATTTCCCCCAAAAGATTTTTCTACTCTGTTACCTGATGAGTAACATAAGAAGGGATATGAATTCACAGTTTTCTTTAAAAACCATCCTGCAAGGCGGGTAACTCTAATTTGAATATTTACTTCAGTAATACATTTTGTTATAGTTGTAACTGGGGCGTGTTCTTTATCACTATTCTAGAGTGCGTGATCTCGAGCTTTCTCATCATCTCGGTTAATCTGGCACAAATATAACGTACGTTTGACAACAATTGTTGAAAGATGAATTGTAGCATTTGTACAACGACGAAGATGTCGAAAGCTTTGACTCTTTCAACTCGTAAGACCGATTTTTCGGTCGAAGGCATAATTTCGTCCCATTTTTGTCTTATTATTTAAGGAATGATCGTTCCTTTTTGTCTATTTCTTGAGTTATGAGCCCATTTACACAGTTTGGACTTTGTTTTTTGGGGTTCATAACTCAAGAAATAGACAAAAAGGAACGATCATTCCTTATAATTAAACGTTCGCGACCAAAATAAATAAATAGTGTTAGTCGTCCTCTACTTCAGCGAACAAAGCCTTAAAAACTAAAACAGGTAGACATATTATTTTTCTGGCATAAAAGAGGGCGCATTTTATTGAAATGCAGGTAGCAATTGACACACTTTCCAAGTCAAATGCACTTATGTCATTAAATTTTTTATTGACCAATGAATTACGTAATGCAAACAAAACGCCATAAGCCACACCTCCCTCAAATTTCATTCAACTGTTCACTTCACGTAAAAGTTACGTTCCGTGGTAGGTGGAAGTAGGCCATCAGTATTACATTGTATTTTGGTTTTGACCGTTTCCCGAGAACTGAAAAACACAGTTTGTAAAAGTGGAGTTAGATATAAAGCCAGATGACATGAAATTAGTTGAATTCAATGTCAAAATTGCCGTATTCGTCGTGACCAGCCATTGTTTACAATCGATTTGGGTAAAACGATGAACGCAGACGATCACCCAGTGTGCGTAAAAATTGAAATGTCAAATAAATACAGTTGTGAGGAAAAAGAAAAACTGACCCACCACGGTGATTTAAATATTTTATAAATAATTTCATGGTGATAAATTAGTAATATACATTTATTGTTCTTTTTCAGATTTAGAACGTGTCAGTGTTCTAACTTCTATTGATTTGACACCATGTTGCAACTCCGAAGACTGGTATTTTAGGGGCGTGGCTGGGGCGGACCTAATTGTGTTTTTTTTCGGTACATTGAGTTTTGAAAAGAAAAAACAGAATCGTGTGAGCCAATCGTTTTATCTGAAAACGCATGAACCGAAAAAAAGTTTAATTATAAGAGATCTATACACGGATCTTTGATGATAAAATAATAACTAGAGACTGCAGCCAGACGGCTGCAGACTCCAGTTAATATTTTATCCTCACTGTATTTTCATATTGGACTGACCCATCTCACTGCAAGTGTACACTAAGGCGATACCATTCCAGAAAACGAGGGTACAAAGTCTTAATAAATTGATGGTTTGTAAATTTAGAGCACATTTTATAGCATAAGATGGACAAAAGATGACACAAAGCTCATCCAGTCTCGTTTTCAATGTTTGAGTATCAAACTGCGAGCTTTTTACCGGTAGCAGCAGTATCACGCTTCATTTGATACTGAACGGGAGGTTTGATGAGGGAAGTCGCTTCCGTACCAATGGTTGGTGCAGGGTGTACAGTACAGTCGCCGTTCATTGGTCATAATCCACACGTGAGCAGTGTTGCCCACGCATGCGTTTACCAGGTAATTACAATCATCAACAGTAAAATGTTAATCATTAATTATATTTTTGATGATTATTCCCAAAATTAGAGTTTGGAATCCAATATTATTGCGTCCGTGGAAATAGTGCCCACCCGTGGAAAATTACCAGTCCATGGCGACTGACCTGTATAATAAATCCCGTTACCTTCTTATTTCGTTAAAATATTATTAGTTTTATATGTGATTGTCTTTATACTGAAATATGCTGTTTTAGTTGATATCTTGGCAGTATTGTGCAGTAATCTCCAACATCAATTCAAACACATGCTTCAAGAGTCGATATCTTGTCGGCATCGTATGGTAATCTCCAGCAATAATTTTGAAAGATGCTTCTATAATCGACACCTTGTCGGCATCGAGCGGCAGGTCTGTTCATCAACTGGTAGGAAAAGTAGGATACAGACGCTAAGCGACAACTCTTTGGTCTTACGAATTATTCACACTAACCGACCAACCCCAGACTTCTTGATGACTGCTCGTGGTCGTGAAGTAGACTACGTGGAGGGTGCACAATTTATCGTGATTTGTATGCACTACTGTTCGCTCATAAATTTTCTATTTGATATGTTCCATTGAGACTTTTTAATCACCTTTTTATGCGCTTGATGTGTCATTTCAGCTCCCTGGATCACTCGGTGATTTGTTCCTGCTGATATATATCATTAGAAAAATGTGTGATAGATAGGTTTTAAAAAATTAATATCATCATTATAGCCAGATATGAAATCTGTTGTTCTATACCGTTTTTTATGATCTGTTGTTCTGCTGTCGTGTGACACCACACGATATTGTTCTACAACAATGTATGTATCGCTCTATTCACGTATCTGATATCAAGAGAATTATAGTTGATTGAAGATTTCATATAACATGATTGGCAAATGGAAATGTATTGTACAATCACCGACTCTTGGGTTCAGTAATGAAAGGTTGTTTTTCACGGTTTTTGAGCGGATCCCGGAATGCTCGCATAGGTGTGTGGTCAACAAATATTTGTCGCAAGAGGCTTTGCCGAGACTAAGAAATCGAGTTTCCTCGTACCCACGAGTAAGAATTACTTTTATTTAAACAAAATAGCCAAATACTGATTTTGGGTGGACCCTACACTCTAAAATCAACCCAACTCAATCAGGTAGAGTGAATATGAGCCCAGTTGGGTTCATATTAACACAACCCACATGAATGGGGTTAATTTTTAATCCAATTTATTTTAGAGTGTGGGATGTGGTCCGTGTCGTAGTTTTGGGCGCCTTTCTATTTGCATGGAATTCGTACCTGACGGATGTGAGTCTGTAAATCTTGGACGCCCTGACATTTTTACCTATTTTCAACTTTCCAGCGGAAAATGCGAAAAATACATGATTATTTGCAAAGGCTTAACAAACGCACAACTTCCTTTAACCCTTTACCAAACGTAACGGCCAAAACCGGCCAGCTCTATTTACAGAAATCATCATACAATTTCCATTATATTTTCATTTTTGGTCTCAAAAACATAGGTTATGACCCCTCTTTGGAACGAGCTCGTCGAGCTCGTTCCAATGAGGGGTCATAGCCTATGTTTTTAAGACAAAAAATGAAAAAAATTAGTAATTCAAGAATTTTGTTTGCAAGTGTCGTCTGCTTTTCATGTCAGGTAAAGGGTTAATTTAGTATTGAGTGTAATCGCAATCATTTTCTTACTTGTCGGCAGACATTGTTATTGTCTCATCGTGGGCAAAATTTGAAACTTTCACAAGCCTTAGTTCAGGATCAGTTAAACATATTGCCCATTCAGTGTTTTCCGCAGGCATCTTAACGTTTATTTTTGTGTTTTATCAAAAGGAATTATCACAGGGTCTGAAAACATAACCCTTTGAACCCATATGTTGTACACCATGACAGTTCAATGGCATCATTTGGTTATGTGGGGATAGATCATGTAATAAATTCAACTTACAGCCTTTGTGCTGCATGGTGAAGATTTTGATTGGCATGTTATACAAATTCACAGATCAACCAGTTACTTTATAAGTTGAGGTCGTATCACGATCCTGAGTCGGAAAAGCGGTCTTTTGGGTTCAAAGAAGAGTTGGCCAGCATACAGGCGGGGGAGGTCTCATGCAAATGGAGGTCCGTCAAGATTCTTTCCCAGCAGGGCCAATTTTGCGTCCGGTACATGCTAACTGCGTCATCACAGTCTTCTAGGAGACTGTGATGACCCAAATAGCATGTCCCGGATGCAAAATTGGTCATGCTGGGAACGAATCGGGACGTACCTCCATTTGCATGGTACCCCCCTCACCCCCACTCCGACAAAGAATTCTCAGAAGGAATGCCTTAATATATGCATGTAATTGTTGTGACGAAGAGGTTCTCAATACAATGTGATTCCACTTACATCATCAAGGCATTCCCAAGGCACGTCTTGGTAAAGATTGCCAATAAAATGTTATGTATTCCACCTATATTAACAAGGCATGCAACATGTTTTTCCAAAGGTATTCCGAAAGCATGTCTTACTTGATAAATAGATGTAATTGTTATCACACATGCTAATTGGGCCTGATTAGCATGTACCGGACTTAAAATTGGCAATGCTGGAAACGAATTGGATACAGAGCTCCACCCCGCCCCTCCTCCCCCACCCGCGCCTATGCAATAAATAAATGTAAATGCATGTTATTGTCGCGACGCATGGGTTTCCAATAAGACTTTATATTCCCACTGCATCATCAAAGCATGTCTTCTCCGAAGCTGTGAAGCTTTCATTAAGTGTTCGATACTTATAATGGATAATACAATGCTGCAAATGGACCATTCAAGGCAGGATATAAATATAGAATATTATATCTCACGTGACTTCCTTGCATTCTGATTGGCTGAAAGATGATACCCTATTTCGTGTAGTTTGCATCCACAGAAATGACCAGGCACTACACCCAGGCACTACACGTTTTCTATTTTTAGCACACTACTATATCAGTTTTCTTTTCATACTGGCCGAATAAAACTGATCAGGCTAAATTTAAAAATCGATTCACAGAGGCACAACATCCACAAAACGTCCCGGAATGAAATCTTTGTGGAAAAATGTATCGCTTTTCCATTGTCGAAGTCACATTTTTCTAGGCGTTCATTTTATTCCTTGAGAAGATGATCCATATCTCGTTTCGAAGAGAATGATCCATACCTGTGTCCAACTTTCATGAGAACGCGTCCGGATATGAAAAATCGTTTGTTTCGCTGCTCATATTATTTCGCTATTTAATTGTATGTTTTGGGCAGTAAACGAATAAATAATGGAATTCAATTGAATCTTCGGAGTTTGTATCCCGTACTGACCCATTCGGTAATGTATATGTGTGACAAATGTGTGGAAATTATCAAACTGCGTTGTCAAATTTCGAAAATTTTAGTTTTCGTTCGCGAGTTGCGCGATTCTAGAATACACAATTGCGTTTGGGGGAAATGTTTTGTTTACCCTTACCGACCGATTCAAAATCGGTCTTCTGCTCATATCAATGATCCAAGTTAGCCGTGTTTTGGAAGAAGAAAATGTTTTTTTAAAAACTACATGGTATTTTTTTCTATATAACGCTGGTTGGTAGGGCTACTACCTTGGTAAGAGATTAACAAATCGGACAGATGTTTTTCTTGATGGGTGTTCGATATAATATACGGATTAGTGCATGTCTTGTCGTTGACTACGCCCATATAGTGCCCAATGAGGTGGTGTAGTTCCCTTCGCTTCGCGGCGGGCACTACACCACCTCACTGGGCAATTTTTTGGGCGTAGTCAAATCCAAGCCAGGCACTATTCCTTAAATATACCTATAGTAGCTTGATGTACCAAATGTTCACCACGAGTGGTGAAGTGGTGTTACCGCGAGCCTTTGGCGCGCGGTTAACACCCCTTTACCACGAATGTTGAACATTTGGTACAGCAAGCTACTTTGGGTATATTTTATTTATACCATGATCGTCAGATTATTAGGAGTCGCTATTACTTTTTTCTCGATGTTACTGAGCAGCAGAAGTATACACGTGCGAATCTGTTTTTGTTTACATGAGCACCGGTGGGCGGTAATTCCGCTGTAAATTTTATCGCCGAAACGAAATGGAAAAAGAAACAGCGTAAATCACGGGGCTTTTTTCATTATTTCGAGTTATGGATGCTTTATTAACACGAGACAATGCATGCTTGTTAATGTTTGGTATCTTCTGAGGTAAACTTATTTAAAAACGTAATAAATATTTGCCGCTCAGATTTCACTCTTCGCGAGGCGACGAGTGATAAATTTATACCAGTTTGCATTCAGTCGAGGTCACCAAAGGTCATCATGGATGTAGTTCCACTGTAGGTGTAAATTTTAACTACTGAAGTCCCATTGCCGGCGTGTTCGCCACGGTTGGTGTATAAAGCTAACATTTATGTCATAGGTTGTTTATATATTGTAGAACAGGTAATCATGCTGTAAATATAAATATACATTTTCATGGCCATGTGCATGTCCTGTAATTTGTATTAGATTCTCGGTCGGGTTTACAATCAGATCGCAACGAGCCCATCAGGTATCTGATACAAATTACAGGACATGCATATGGTCATGATAATACATTTATCTTACAATCCCGTTACATAAAGCCCGTTTCCCCCATTTTAAAGTTTAAATTGGGTTGAAATTGGTCAAAAGTTAGAAAATCAGAAATTATATTTTAATGCGTAATAACAATGCATATATGTGATAGTGCCGTGTTTACCGGAAATTGGATCTGTCTGGAATGTAATTGGAACGGGGTGTGGGTTGATATAAACGTTTTGTCAGAGTTTTGGGGTGCACATTAAGTTGATTGTTAGATAAATATAAATTAAGCAGCTATAGAACTTAACTCACCGTTTTATAGTTGTTCAATTTTGTTTTAACCCTTTACCCAACGTAACGGCCAAAACCGGCCAGCGCTATTCTCAAAAATCGCCAATTAATTTTCAAAATCTTTTCATTTTTTGTCTCAAAAACATAGGTTATGACCCCTCGTTGGAACGAGCTCGTCGAGCTCGTTCCAACGAGGGGTCATAACCTATGTTTTTGAGACAAAAAATGAAAAAAATTAGTTATTCAAGAATTTTGTTTGCAAGTGTCGTCTGCTTTTCATGTTAGGTAAAGGGTTAATACAAATGTCGACCGCCGGTGCCTGCGAAGCAGAATTAACGTCTTTTCTCGACCTTTTAGTTTCAACCTCATTTTGAGTTCCAGCTATTCGAAATTTGGGAAATATAATCTCTACAAAAAATGTATCTAAAAATGCGGTTCCGCCATAGAAAATGTTCAACCATTACTCGGAGGTGACGTCATAGGGGGCCATAGGGTCAAAAATTAAAATGCATCGAAATGCTTTCAAACTTTGGTATGTTGTTGACCACTAAAAATTAGTAGATTGCTATTTTCTAGTTTCTCAAATTATTGTCATTCCGACGTGTTTATATCATTTCAAAGTTTATTTCATTTGGACATATCTCATTAAAAAAACCGACCTTTCCCATTCCAGTAGCCCGCATATGAAATGATGACTTCCTTTCTTGGGACTTAACTTTTGCACATCCCCACCCCGGATCCAACGATTTCTTCAATTTTACGCGGCTGTGTTTATCTTCTTTTACAATCTCTCTTACCATTTCCGTTTCGAAATTTTGATAATACATAGATATTATCATAACAGTGTGTTGATCCGTGTCGTAGTATCACGTCGAGTTGAGGTGGTCAGATTTTCGGATCACACGAGCTGCCGCAGGCAGCGAGTGTGATCCGAAAATCTGGCCACCTCAACGAGACGTGATGCGACGACACGGATCAACACACTGTTATGATGGTATGTTTATCATATGACATTGTTTCGATGTCAAATTCACCCAAATTTGCCATTTTAATTAATATGCGGTGAAAAGCCGGTTACAAAATAGCAGACGAAACAACAACGACTTCCCTAGTTACGAAAACTATTCACGGAAACTCTCGGATATTTCCGTGGGAGTGTGATATGGATTTTTGATTTCCGTAAGAGTGTGATATGGACTTTTGATCCGGAAAAATCTCACCCGGTGTGATACAACAGTTTGGAAAACATCGTCAAACAGTAGTGATATTTAGGGTAAAAATGTCATAGTCATATGATAAAATCACAATACGCACCAGAGTTGGCCGGTCAAACGGCGTTGATCGCAATACTGCGTTGGTCGTGCATCGTCGGATTACTTCTAGGAATTCGCTTTGCGATTGATTTCAAAGATTCTATTTCGTAATTCTGTTGATATTAAATGTCCGTAAATTGGGGATTCGAAACATTTCGTACCCAAGATAAGTGAAACACAAGATGAACTTGGGGGGGAGGGGGGGGGGGGTCGTTTTATTTCAGAAACATTCATCCTTCACGCAAAAGTCCTTTATACTTCTAACATGTAATAAAATGTTCACGTTTTTCGGCAAAAAAGTCCGTTTTTAGTCTGCCATTTCATCTATTTAATCAAATTATCATCCGCATGACCACTTGTTCCATTACAAAGTCAGGCCTAGGGTTGTCACAATTTTTTAATTTAGGAATCGATTAATCGTCGCAAATAATCGATCATAATCGATTAATCGTACCTAGATGACCTCCTCTCCCTCTCTCTGACGTTGATAAAAAATGAAGTTCAAGTCAGTTGACCTACCTCCGGAAAACAACGAAGACGATCCGCTTTTAGGTACATTCAAAGCTTTGATGTTCTGAACTTTTGAACTGCCATTGTAATAATCAAGACCGGTCGGCAGTTGCGAACTTCGCAACTGCCGACCGGTCTTGATTATTACACTGACGGTTCAAAAGTTCAGAACATCAAAGCTTTGATGAATGCACCTGCCAGACAAATGCTTCCAACGGCTTCTTGGGGTTTAACACCATTGTTCTTAACTCTTTACCTTTAGAAACAATAGTTTTTTCGTAAAATTTTCTTTTAATTATTAAACGTCTGAAGCGGGATAAAATTTACCGATTATTCGACAACGAAAAATACTAATCGATTTCGCTGTGACCGATCAAAAATCGACTAATCAATTAATCGTGACAGTCCTAGTCATGCCGTAGCAGACTTATTTAGTTACTTTAGTCAAGAGCAACCATTATCAAGGGCGCTGCAAAGAATCACTCTTTGGGTGGGGGATATGAGCTTAATTTCATTAGACACCATGGTAATGGCAACAATCACAGATTTTAAAGTGCACACCTACATGTTCATTTCTCCCCGTCACAAAGCGAAGTTTATTAATATTAACGGAAATGTCGCCTAGCTCCGTTTGACCTTGTATTCGATCATGACGATGCGACTTTAATCAGTCTAAAGTGGGAAATCAATTCTCTTAAGAAGGGACAAAAGTGGCCCAAATGGAAAACATATTTGGGTATGAGCTCCCCACTTTCCCGCCACCGTGATTATTGACTAACCCTTTACCTAACATGAAAAGCAGACGACACTTGCAAAATAAATTCTTGAACAACTAATTTTTTTCATTTTTTTTGTCTCAACCTATGTTTTTGAGACAAAAAATGAAAAAAATAATGAAAATTAAATGGCGAGTTTTGAGAATAGCGCTGGCCGGTTTTTTCCCGTTACGTTGGGTAAAGGGTTAACCCTTTACCCAACGTAACGACCAAAATCGGCCAGCGCTATTCACAAAAACTGCCATTCATTTTTCATTATTTTTTTCTATTTTGTCTCAAAAATATAGCTTATGATCTCCCATTGAAACAATTTCGTTCCAATGAAGGGTCATAAGCTATGTGTTTGACGCAAACAAAAAAAATTTGTCAGTAAATTTGCTTGCAAGTGTCGTCTGCTTTTCATGTTAGGTAAAGGGTTAACACCAGGTTTTCTTTCTTCCTGTTGACAATCTTGGATATTAACCCTTTTCTCAACGCATATAATATCAATTTATTTCAACAGAACCATATAATGTGACCTCTCATTGGAACGAGATGGACGAGCCATGTCAATGATGGAGTTCACATAATATGGTCTTGTTGACACTTTTTGATTTTTTTTTTCAATTGCTCAACTTGTAAAATAAGCGGGTCGATGCGGCCGAATGTTTTATACAAGGCTTAATTGAATTTTAAGGAGGCGGGGCAGTGGCGTTGCGGTAACCGGTTTTTGTCAGATCACCGAAGTCAAGCAACGTCGAGCCCGGTTAGTCCTCGGATGAGTGACCGTCTGAGCGATCGATTTGGACTCCCGCGCTGTGTCCTTGGGCAAGGCACTTAACTCCGATTGTCTACAGGGGGCACGATGACGCCGTGTACTAAGGCACGTCGATGGTACGCATGTCTTCAAACAATCTAATTCTGCCTGTGCTGCAGTGCGTAGTTACGATGTAAGGTAGCTGGCAGCTGCTCGTCGTTGCTCGATGGTTCTCTCCGGCTTCCTCCACCCTTAAAACTGTCACGGTCATGATAAGCCATTGGGCATAAGTATGTGACCTTAAACACCAATAAATAAATAAATAAATAAATAAATAAATAAATAAATAAATAAATAAATAATTGAATTTTAAATTGGTGTAAATGGCTGAAGGAATTAACCATTTTTATTTGATGTAATTGGGTGAAACAACGTATAACGGTTCAGCAAAATCGACAAAGTTTCCATTCTCACAGCTAGGCTCAGTTGAGTTCAATATGGTATCTAAGGGGCGCGGTGGCGTTGCGGTAACCGGTTCTCGTCAGATCACCGACGTAAATCAACATCGAGCCCGGTCAGTCCTTGGATGGGTGCCAGTCTGAGTGATCGATTCGAACTCCCGTGTTGTGTCCTTGGGCAAGACACTTAACCCTGAGTGTCCACATGGGGACACGATGACGCCGCACTCTAAGGCGTACTGCACGTCGATGGTGCGCATGTCTTCAACCAATCTAACCCTGCCTGTGCTGCAGTGCGGAGTTATGATGTTTCGGAGCTGGCAGCTGCTCGTCTTTGCTCGGTGGTTCTCTCCGCGTACTCCGGCTTCCTCCAACCGTAAAACTCCCACCGACACCATATGACCTTGGCTGTTAAAGTGTCGTTAAACCCTAATAAACAAATAATATGGTATCTATGCAGTTCTCTCTGGTGTGGATCGTTGAATACCACATCTACGTAAATAGGATCTTACTACAATACAGACTCCGCTAAAATCAGTATTAAAACCACTAAACTCTTATGATAATCCGCTACATGTATTAATATCAATTTTTTATACTTATTATAGCTTTGTATGGAACAATACAAGCGAAATTGATAAAATCTGGCTTTTGATGCGAGAAAATAACGAATTATGCTATTTAATATTTAATGCAGTGGAATACGATTATCGGCCCGGATTTCAGTCAACGCGTCATTAATCATGAATCTCGACAATTCCAAGCAAGAACCCTAGATGATGTATTCACAATTCCCGGTTAATAATCCATGAGGTTATACAGAAGAAACTGACAAGGGACTCAATGACAATACAATGCATAGAGAGTAATCGCTTGACTGGACTGGTTTCGTCAAATAATTCATGAGATGTTCGGGACGTTGTACAAACACGAGAGCGCGAATGCGGACGAGTGTTTTACAATGTAGTCCCTCGTCTCGAATGAATTATTTCACGTAACCAGTTCAGTCAAGCGATTACTCTGTTTATTACTTTTCATTTTTAACGATAATTATATTATTTAACCCTTTACCTAATGTAACGGCCAGCGCTATTCTCAAAAATCGCCAATTAATTTTCATTATTTTTTAATTTTTTGTCTCAAAAACATAGGTTATGACCCCTCATTGAAACGAGCTCGTCGACCTCGTTCCAATGAGGGGTCATAACCTATGTTTTTGAGACAAAAAATGAAAATAATAGTTATTCAAGAATTTTTTTTGCAAGTGTCGCAGTCTGCTTTTCATATTAGGTAAAGGGTTAAAAAAACAAAAAACAATGAAGACCCCATTACACCCACGGCAAAGCGTCTTCGTTTACGCACACGGATACATGACACAATTGTTGATTGAATAATTCACTTGTGAAGTTATCGTTTATAATCAAACCCGGAAATCCCAGTAAATCACACTTTGGAAAGTAATACAAAAATTTAATTTTTGTATCTTTTCCATAAAAATAGAATTAAAAATGTTGGCTATTGTGCGAGTTGGGCGATTTGACGGAGGTAGTGGGCGACCTGTGCTGGGTCGATACAGTATGTCACGAATTCCTAAAATTTTAACCTGACTTTTTTAGGGAGTCTCATTTTAGCAGGGTCAGAGCTAGAGAATGTTGGCTAGAAGGGGAATCAGAATTTCCAAGCGCATGTCCCCGAATATTCAACTCCCCCACCCCATCCCTACACACACACACACACACAAACAAACAAACACATAACTTGAGAGATAATTTCTCGACTGCTACAGTTAAAACTAGAAGCCCTGTCATGAAATGCGCACAAATGGCATGCTGATCTGAGCGTTAATCTACCCGTTATGACCATAGTAAGGCTATGAAATTATGTACATATCGCCTGTGCACAAGCAATGTTTCAGCCAATGGACCTCCGGGTGACCCGGAGGTCCATTGGCCGAAACATTGCCTGTGTTTGCTATGAGTAACCAGGAGAACCTGCCATGCTTTGGATGCCATTTGATATGGCAATTGCGCGCAATTCCTACGCGCAATTAAGCCTAGATAAGCGCGTATTTCGTGACTGGACTTCTAGTTTTAACTGTACCTGTAAATTTCCAACTGTTGTCTATCTCGGTGGCGGATTTTTTCTTTGTTGTGGAGTGGAGAAGCTAAGGGGGCGGTAAGATATCCTTGGAAACCTACCTTCACAAACTAACTGACTAAAAATTAATTTGAGCTGGACTTGATCAGATGTTACGATAACCATCAATCCAAGAATCATAGAGTTTGGCCTGAAAACCACGAGAAACTGTACGTATCACATAATGTGTTCCGATTCCGTATCATATACACGACTCATTCCGATTCCGTATCACACAGACGACTCGTTTCCGGTAACGCGGTGGGCTATCATAATAGACGCATGAATACATTCTATGTGCGTTTCATTGAACGACTCAGCTGATCGCTTACAAAACCAAACACAATTCTTTACAGTTAGCGATAGAACTTTTAAAAGGCAATGACACCCCCCCCCCCCCCCTCCCGACACACAGACACACAATAAACACTGATTCGACGAAATAAAAACACAAACCTTTACTAATTACAAAGTTGGAATGGGCAAACTATTTAAAAATGAAGTGACACTGAGAGTGAATAATTTTACAACACAACTTTGAAAATTGTGGTGACCGCGTTACTCATTGTTTGTTATAGTACACAACAGTAGAGTTCCATAAAATACAGGGTTTTTTTAAAACTTTTTCTCACCCAACATTATTTCCCAAAACTATTAATAATTTAAGATTTAATCTGTTTATGAGGCAGATTTGTTAGATAAATGAATTATCCTGATAATGTTCACGTCCTGTGATTTGCATCAGATTCTCGGTGGTGTCCAAAATGGGATCACAACTCGCTGACAAAGCCGGCTCGTTGAGATCCCATTCTGGACACCCCACTGAATCAGATACAAATTACAGGACATGCACATTATCGTGATAATCTGTATTTATTACACTCCTGTTGTATGAAATCCCCATCTACTGCAACACTAAACCATGCGGAAAACGAACATCCGTTCCGCACATATGTGCGGTACGGAAATCGTTGAATGTATTTATAAATAAAATCGAAATTGCATTGGCATTTTCTATAAATCGTGCACAGCAAAAACAATTTGAATCCCTGGCGATAGTTAAAATCGTCTCTTGAGTCCTAATGTATTTTATGTGCCAGTAGGCACTCAGGGGACGAAATAATAACACGAGTTCCCCTCGCAAATTTGGTTGGCGATAAAATGTGTTATTTTTGTTAATAGTTGTCAAATGAATTTCTGAGTGTCCTTCTAATAATTATATTTATAGACGTGAAGGCGTGTAATAAACACAGAATGATACTCGTGTGTGAATGGGTTAGTCGGTATGGCACTTATGCCATCGCGGAAGGATACGCTTCTGGAGTATACTCTAGAATAAAGGAACATGGCCAGATAAACGATAACTATTGCATATATAGATAGAAGCAGAGAATTCTGAAAGAATTCGAAATAATACAAGTTGTCGGGTTGTTTGTGGTAATTATCCAGTACAGTCGTTCCAGAAAATACTCCGATTCAATAGAACATACCCTCCGAACATACCCCTGCCCTATTGTAGGCCTTAGGTAACATAGGAACCACGTGCTACTATAGAAACCAAGATGGCGGCCTCCAGTATACAAAATGGACGACGGAAACACGTATCACCCTAACAACACGAGCTGCGCATGCGCACTCACATCACGTATCACTATGGGGATGACGTCACAAGATGGCAGCTCACGCGGGTTACCATACCAACACAACATGGCGCCACTACTTCACGTGACATGACGTCACTTCCGGGGTCCGGCACCGGGGTCCGGCAAACTATCCCTGAAACGTGCGAGCACTACTACTATAGTATTAGAAATTAAGTTTTCCTGCAATTTAGAAATATTGTCTTGGTACCTGATATTTTTTCACCTTTGCACAACTGCACAAGCACCATATAATGTAACTTTGCTGTGTAAGGGTACGATGTTAAGATAGGCTTAGCCTGTTCGCCAAACCCGATTTCAAATTAATGAAATAAAAATATTGTTTAAAAAAATATATATATATTTCTGAACAATAGCTAATGTTGACCGCAACTTTTATATACAATGAAGTCCAACTCAATCATTTATACTCATGTGTCCCATTACAGATGACGTTCACCACAGGCATTGGTTACCGGGTCCTATTTTATCAGTAAAACAGGGGTTATTTACCACAGTAAACAAGCACTGCTTTACTTTCCGGGATTCCTAAGAGGAGTCTAGAGTACGTAAATCTGGTCACATACAGATGTTTTATCCAATACTAGTAAACTTGTATCGCATTGAATCTACTTGTACAACCAAATACCTCCCAATGAAGGTACACATGCGTTTTTTTATATTAGATAAAATATTCAGCAGAATTTGACTAACGTGTGATTATGCACCGCAGACGGATGCTATGGCGTAATCACGAAAGCGTTCATTTACGATTGCAACACATGTATACCAATGGGCTGACATTTTGCAAATAAAATATTCTAAACAAACACAATCTAGAATAGCATCTCAACAGTCGAGGTTTTCACTTTACACACATTTGATTCTGGAGGAGGAGAAAGCGGGCAGAGAATTTTGACCGGATCGCAAATTAGTAGCGATCAGGTCAAAATTCTTTGTCCGCCGTTGTGATCACAGCACTATAAAAAGCTTACAACTGTCATGATTAGCATATGCGGACTTTGTTTTTATCTATACATAATAATGCTTGGGCATTCTTGAAATCAGAATGCTTGAACATTCTGGAAAAAGAATGGTTGGACGTTCTTGAAATAATACTGCTTGGACGTTCTTGAAATAATAATGCTTGGACATTCTTGAAATAATAATGCTTGGATGTTCTTGAAATAAGACTGCTTGGACGTTCTTGAAATAATAATGCCTCGATGTTCTTGAAATAATAATGCTTGGATGTTCTTGAAATAATACTGCTTGGATGTTCTTGAAATAATAATGCTTGGATGTTCTTGAAATAATAATGCCCGGATGTTCTTGAAATAATACTGCTTGGACGTTCTTGAAATAATAATGCTTGGACGTTCTTGAAATAATAATGCTTGGACGTTCTTGAAAAAATAATGCTTGGACGTTATTCAAATAATAATGCTTGGACGTTATTCAAATAATAATGCTTTGGACGTTCTTGAAATAATAATGCCCGGATGTTCTTGAAATAATACTGCTTGGACGTTCTTGAAATAAAATGCTTGGACGTTCTTGAAATAATAATGCTTGGACGTTCTTGAAATAGAAAGCAAGGACGTTCTTGAAATAGTAATACTTGGACGTTCTTGAAATAATAATGCATGGACGTTCTAGATATAATAATGCTTGGACGTTCTAGAAATAATAATGCACGGACGTTCTTAAAATAATAATACTTGGACGTTCTTGAAATAATAATGCATGGACGTTCTTGATATAATAATGCTTGGGCGTTCTTGAAATAGAAAGCAAGGACGTTCTTGAAATAGTAATGCTTGGACGTTCTTGAAATAATAATGCATGGACGTTCTAGATATAATAATGCTTGGACGTTCTAGAAATAATAATGCACGGACGTTCTTGAAATAATAATGTTTAGACCTTCTTGAAATAATAATGCTTGGACGTTCTTGAAATAATAAAACTTGGACGTTCTTGAAATAATATTGCTTGGACGTTCTTGAAATAATAATGCTTGGACGTTATTGAAACAATAATGTTTGGACGCTCTGGAAATAATAATGCTTGGACGATCTTTAAATAACAATGCTTGGACGTTCTTGAAATAATAATGCTTGGACGTTCTTGAAATAATAATGCTTGGGCTGTTCTTGAAATAATAGTGAAGGGACGTTATTGTAACAATAATGCTTGGATGTTATTGAAACAATAATGCTTGGGCGTTCTAGAAATAATAATGCTTGGGCGTTCTTGAAATAACAATGTTGGACGTTCTTGAAATAATAATGCTTGGACATTCTTGAAATAATAATGCTTGGACGTTATTGAAATATTAATGCTTGGGCGTTCTTGAAATAACAATGCTTGGAAGTTCTTCAAATAATAATGCTTGGACCTTCTTGAAATAATAATGCTTGGACTGTTCCTGAAATAATAAAGCTTGGACGTTTTGGAAATGTTAATGCTTTGACTTTCGTGAAATAATGATGCTCTCGAAATAATAATGCTTGGACGTTCTTGATATAATAATAGACGGACGTTCTTGATATAATAATGCCTGGACGTGCTTGATATAATAATGCTTGGACGTTCTTGAACTAATATTGCTTAGACGTTCTTGAAATCAAAAGTAAAAACGCGAGACATCTTTTTGTTAAACTGGGGTAAAAAAAAAATAATTGTAATATTCAGTTCTTGCCTTGACGAGAGCTTTCCAGTGAGAGGGTTATACTAGTTTACAAGAAAACAATATTGTTGTTTACCGTTGTATTCGCAGTTAAATAGAACCAAGAATTGAACATCTCCACAAATGAGTAACTGGGAAGGTGTTGGGGCGGTTATTGCTTTCCGCAAATGGTGTCCCATTCCGTCTAGCTTGAAACATGTTCGGGCCGGATAAAATCGGACTTAGTGAATTTTCACCTGGGCTCGTATTTCGGCTAAGGTTAATGCAATGGGGGAAATAAAAATCAAAATAAACTAAAGTGGACTCGAAGTGGGCTCGAAAAAGGCGATCTTTTCACAATGTAAATTTCCATAGGAAATTGCAAAAGTGTCAAGCTCGCTGGCCTCAGACGTTTGCGAAAACGAACTTTCACAGTGTAATTTTTTAATAGGGAATTGCAATGTATTCCTTTCGTTCTCACCCCCAGAAATGGGTTTGAAAGGAATGCTCATATCCAGTGAGGAATTATGATGTGAATATGTAATGTATTGCGATCGGACACAGGCTATTTTGCACATATTGATTTTGTGTCTTTTGTTATTCTAATGGGAAATTTTGTAAGATTTGTAATTGGTGACTCACTACCGGGAGACGGCGCGGATTATACTAAGAAGTGTTTTGCCCATCTTGTGAGAGAGGAAAAACATTTATAGAACGTCGAAGGAAAATTTCTCTTTTTATCTTAATATGTAGAAAGAGAAAAAGAAACTGAAACTTAATTTCTAAAAAAAGAAGCATGTAATTTTTAAAGATCGAAGATCCTACAGTATGGCCGTCGTGGACTGGTTACTTTCCACGGGTGAGCGATATTTCCACGGACGCAATAATATTAGATTCCAAACACTAATTACAGGAATTATCATCAACAATTTAATTAATGAAGCACCGGGTACAACCCGGTGCTTCATTAATTAAAATTTTGCTGATGATGATTTTTATAACCAGGTAACCGCATGCGTGAACAACACTGCCTACATGTGGGTTACGACCAGTCCACGGCGAATGTACTGTAAGTTGAAAGACGAAAAGGTTCGGCGATTTCTAGAATTGAAGACGAATATTCGAGATAGCAATATGGCAAATCACACGGGCGAAATCGAGATGAAAAGAGAGAAGACCAAGTTGTTCAAACCTGTAACAGAAACTCAAGAAGCAATGAAAGAGAGATCGTCAAACAGTTGAAACCCTTGAGAGAAAAAAAGCAGGACACCAACATTCAGACCTTACAAAGCTTACATTCCGACTTGCACATCCCTTGATCAACCTCGTTATACACAATTGTCTCCTGCATGCCCACATTTCCTTCCGTTCAGTATCTTCCATCGAGTTCCGGCGAGAGAGATAGAATTGAGACCGGTTCACTATCGGCGGTTACAACTGCGAGCACGATCGGCGATCCGACGGCAGATGTCAGCAACAGGAAACAGGCATATTACGTAAATTTATATAAGACGAATCCGTTGAGCGCCTTCACTGGTGATGTGACAAAATAGATCGCTTCTACCGCCGTGAAGTTCAGAAAGAAAAAAAAACGGTAAGAGGAGTGCCGATTTAATTCAGAAGTTGATAAGACCGGGTAAGCAAGCGAAATTATCGTCGAAATCGGAAGAGATTCTAGCGAACACGACACTTGGAAATTTCAAGGGTTCTAGTGTAATACCGATACAGGAACTCACTAAGACATTGAACAGTGGATCTAGATTGAAAGAAATAAGAATTGAAAGAAAACGAATTTCTGTTATTATTATTATTTATAGTCGGATGTCACGCTTGTGTTCCTTGAATCGATCATTCAATTGTAATATATGCACTTAAATATAATATATGCACTTAAATGCAAAATACAATCAAATTTTGTGTTCTGAGCACAGACGAGCACAGACGAGATCAAAATCTGTGTGACACACTAGTGCATAGAAAGACAAAGAAACGATGGCAGCGATGCTCGTACTGTTGTAGTGTTAGAGTCGCTTAATGAAGGGAAACGTGAGCGCCTTGTGTGGGAGGACCTTTGGATGAGGAGGTTAGGAACAAGGGGCGACAAAGGAGTAAACACAAAATTTAACCACACGTCGCCAGGGGTCTGATTTCTATTTTGACGTTGTTACAACTGTGCGTAATACACCTGACATGAAACGGCGACGCTAACTGATTCAAATTGTCCCTTATAGTCTGGACATTTTTTGCTGATATCATAAAAAATAATTTAATCATTTGCCCGCCTTTGCGTTTGATTGGTTGAAAGTATACAGCGTGAATGTCGTCAAACTCGTATAAACCAAATCACGTAATGATTTGGAATGTCTCTACACGTTCGCACATCCGATCCAACTTTGAAGACTGTGGAAGCCCCGCCCACTCAATCCAATTGTCACCGTGAGGGCGTGACGGCAGACTGATGGATGGATAACAAGCTTGTAAACAAAGATCAATGATCGATTTTTCATCGCCTCCAGTCAGCGAGAATATAATGATAATTTCTCGGGAACAATTGAATTTAATAAAATATACCGAAGTAGGAGACGAATAAAAGATCATACACCCAAACATGATTTTGGGGGAACTTAAAAAAATGTTTTTAATGATAATGTTACGTGTCTTGCTAAATATCTGTCGTCTTCGATCGAAAATAAAAACAACAAACAATTTGACAATGATTGACGTGAACTGTTTGTGGCACATTTTCCTGACTTTGACTGTTGTCTTTTGCGAAAATTAAAAGTTTTTCGTTCACGTACACATAGTTTTTATATTTTAATATTACCGCCGGATTAAATTATAAGAAATAACTGTTGTTTTCCTTCGGTTTATGCGATATAAACCAAAAATTTTCAGCACAAGCTTAATCATAACTCGCTATAAGTCTTGATTCATGACAAAATTCAATCCGCCGATCGAACTGAAGAGGGATAAGAAGTATGAGATGGCACTTGTAAATCTGGAGACATACTATTCGTTACCAAACATCACGGAGAAAATTAATACGTTCAGATAACGGAACGGATTGGTTCACGATTCGCTTTCCTAAAGGCAGTTACGACATAGTCGATTTGAACAAACTCATTCAGACTAGAAACAAGATCGACGGTCAAGATGGAACTGCCATCAACATAACCGCCAACGTCAACACTCTGCAAACTATATAGGACATGAGAGGGGGATATCGTGTGGATTTTAGAGGAGATGACACCTTTGGAAAGATGTTGTGATTCGATCGAAAAATATACGAAGGACATGCAACATCGGAAAATGTGGTGGACATTCTATCTATCAACAGGATTTTGGTGAACGTTGACTCAGTCTCTGGAAGTTAAGTGAATGGTGGCACACAGTCCACGATATACTCGTTTTTCCGGATGTTTCTCCAGGCTATAAGATCATAGAGCGACCTTGAAATCTGGTCTATTTGCCTCTGATAAATCATACTTTATACTGTATTAACACTGAATTAACGGATCAAAATGGGGAGCTGTTAGATCTTTGCGGCGAACGTGCAACGAACACATAAGAGAAATTTAACTACCACTAATAACTGCACACAAACCAGAAATAATGAAACGTTTTTTAAAAAATGGTGTATTTATAAGTCAAACACAAATAAGGAACTTCCTGGTTCAAGATTTGACACTGACGGCAGAATGCTCTTTAAAGAGAAAACAAGAGTGATCTCCCTTGGATTTCATTCAGGCAAAAGAATCTGGAGTCTATCCTGAGCTAAATGAACAAAAATCACAAGTTTCTATTTTCAACCAGAAAAAAGATACAGCATGGCCTTTCTGACTGCCGAATAGCTTTTGCGGCCAGTTTTTGCCTGATTTTCACAACCAGACCACACCACCTCAACCCTCACATTTCTCTGAGCCACTTCAGAGAGCATTTTTGTTATTACCACCAGCCACATTGACTACCCAAGTCCTGTTAAATACAATCAAAATGTAAATAGTCTGTAAAATAGTTTATTAACCCAATACAGACGATATCAAAATTTATTAATTTAAATTTTTTTTTTTTTCAATTTTTCAGATATTTTCAACAAAACCATATCATGTGACCCCTCAATGAGCTCGTTCCAATGAGGGTCACATGATATGGTTTTGTTGAAATATTTTGAAAACTTTAATGTTTTTCAACTGCTCAGTTTGCATATTACGCGGACGGATGCGGACGGATGCGGGCGATTCATTGGGTAAAGGGTTAAACAACTAAAAAAAGTTTTTTTTATATTTTGTTTGCTTAATAAACTATTTAACAAATTTTCTTCTTTTAAAGAAATAAAACAATTATTATATATATAAGGAAGTAAAAAAAATATAAAATAAATAAAAAACTATTTTAACAAAATTAAAAAAAAAACAAACAATGACGAGATACCTAATACAAAATGTAAACATATCCGATGGTCAGAAAGAGAAACTTCGCAAAGCATTAGAAAATCGAGGCGAAGCTGTGAGATCTAAATTAAGTGGTCAAGACTTGAGCAATGGGCACGACAAAATCGCATGGACCAAAACGCAAATTAGTAGACTAGCCGTATCGCATCGTAATTAATGAGGATTGACAGTAAGACAGAGTCCCGCGCAATTGAAATATCATTTGAAAACGAAAGGTGGTTTCTTAGTATTGTTGTTGGGATTGGCCACCAATGCATTGCCCATTCTCTCCAAAACCGTGTTACCGGCTTTGGGTTTAAGGGGTCTCTGTGGATTGGCCAGTTCTGGTGAGCAGAAAATAATGGAAAGCGGATTGTTTATGAAGCGAGGAGGAGTCGCTTGAAGAGTTTAAACAGATGGTAATGGGTTTTATCATATGACTTGTCCGTTTTGTTCACTTCAAAACATTTGATGTTTTGTTTTCATATTAATAAGTGAGAAATAAAGCCTTCCATCAATTTCATTTGTCAATTTCAAAACTAGACAATTTGATTGGCTGAACAAAATACAACTGGGACTCATTTTCATAATTTGCATAATTAGAGTTGGGGGCTTTTCATTGGTCAATTTCTAAACTGGACAATTTGATTGGCTAAACAAAGTACAATGGGTCACATTTGCATAATTTCAGTAGAGAGAATTTACGTTATCCTATTAAGGGTGGGTTATATTGTATTAATCTTTTACCTACAGGAAAAACGCCATTCATTTTTTTTATATTTTCACATTTTGCTTCCAAAACATAGGTTATGACCCCTCATTGGAACGAGCTCGTTCCAATGAGGGGTCATAACCTATGTTTTGGAAGCAAAAAAATGAAAATGTTTAGTCACACGAGGATGTTTTTTCCACGTGCCGTCTGCAACTCAAGGTAGATGATGGGTTAAAAAGTCATACTAAGTGGCTAATGTGCGTGTGTGTGTGTCACATGATAAATAGAATATGAAATGAGCGTTTTTCTCATATAATATTTATGAAACTTGTCCGAATGTTCCGGTTGGGCTCGCCAGAGGCTCGCCCAAACGGAAAATTCTTAGACTCGTTTCATAAATATTATATGAGAAAAACTCTCATTCCGTATCCTCTATGTATCTAAAACGTGCAATAGGTAGTGACATATTTCAAGCACGTGGAGACGGTCTCTATCTAAAGAGAGGAAGAAATTTGTTCGATGGTCAAGAACTGTTATTGGGTCCGACCGAATTCACCCTTTAAAAACGTGCCCATTCTCAGTATGTTATGAGATATTGTTTTATAAAAAAACAAATAACATAATAATATATTTTTTTTATATTTTAAATAAGAAAGGAAGTGAATAAATAAATAAATAAAATAAAAAAATTGAAATTAAGAAGTGGCAATCAAAATCCCAACTTATCGGCGAATGTATTACCTACGGTATCTCCTTCGGAAGATAGAGGCAATGCATTTCGCATCGATCAGATCAATAAAATTCAACATTATTTAACAATGGAAAGAGATAGACGTCAAGCGCTCAAAGAGAAGTATGCGCGATTGACTAAATGGGTGGACGGCCTGGATCTGACTCTAATCACCATTTTCATGGGTTTGGGTGCTGCCGGAGTGAGTCTCCTGTCGACTGTGGCTACCATTCTGGCCGTGTTGGTTAGAGAGGGCGTTGCTCTCGCGACAGGATTCTTGAGGACAGTTCGAAAATTAGTGAGTAAAAAATTATCATTGAAGGATGAGAAACAAGAAAATATCAAAGTGTTGGCTGACACGAAAATCAATTCCACAAGTGACATGATATCTACTTTTCTGAAAGACGGGAGAATTTCTGATGGGGAATATCGCTTCATTCTCGCGGACAAGGATAATTTTGAGGCATTGAAAGAAGGTTTGAGAAAAAAATCTCGTCATATTCTCAAGGAGTAGATGAAACAAAATCTGATAGAAAAGGCAGAGAAGAAGCCAGGGAATCTTTTCATAAATTCTTGGGAAAAAATGAAGAATCGGTGAGATATTAGAAATAAACGCGAATATGATTATAGTATATATATATATACATTTATATATAGTATGAGTTTAATAAATAACACCCTTTAGACCTATTTCATTTTACTACACGACCTTTCGACTAATCATAGTCTTTATCAAGTAACAGACACAGTACAAATTGACTAGAGAAAAATATCGAACACAGTTGGAGACGTACTGACACGAAGCGTGACGTCTGACGTTGGGAACGTAAATACTTAAATCTGTCTGTCGGTTTCCTGTAAACGGTGGTGCCCAACATTCGTTTTGTTTTGGAAATTTTGATGCCTAAAAAGTTTATTTCCTCGGTAGAATATTCCAAGGTGAATATTAAGATTAGGATGTGCATTATTAAAAAGAAAATGTTAGTTATATATATATAAGAAAGCAATAAAAAAATTAAATTGAAAAAAATTAAAACAAATAACACAACAAAACATGTATTGCGTGAAATGTGAGAAGTCTACGGATACAAATAACTTGAGAAAAGTGCAAACTAAAAATAATAGGTAGATTCTTCGCGACACTTGTTAAGTGTGCTTCTCGACTGAAACTCAATTCGTCAAAAGAGGAGGAACGGTCAACAGACTCATCAATAATCTTCCCTTCCAGGACATTAATTTACGGGACCGGGCACGAAATTGAACAAGAGATTGAATAAAGATCTGACTCCGAAATCGTGAAGCAAACCTGTCCATAGAGAGTGGATAGAGCTGTCTGTGGTCACGATCTTTGGTATGCTAAGCATTCTGACACAAAGATTAGAAACGATGTCAGCGGCAAGAACATGTTAACAGATTTGGAAAATACAGCCAATCCCACGATGAGAGAGAAATTCGACCGTTCTCTAGTCAGTAAACTGATCGGCACAAAATGTCAATACGGTATGAGGAATAAAAAAAATCCAGTAATGCATTAGCGAACGAACTGCACAAGCCCAAAATGCAAAGATTTCGAAAGAGTTTTTGTCAAAGGATTGGATCAGGTGTGGGCTGTCGATCTAGTGGATATGCAATCGCTGTCCAGACACAACACAACAAATGTGTGAAATATCTATTGCCAGTCATAGATGTGTTTTCGAAATACGGATAGATGAGAGCGTTGAAGAATAAATCGGGAACGAGTGTTGCTGAAGCTTTGGAAAATATCATCATCACTTCTTCGCGAAAACCTGAGAAATTATGGATGGATAAAGGTCGAGAATTTTACAATCTTCACGTTCCTCGACTCGTCGGCATCTATTCCACAGAAAACGAAGAGATGGTGAGTGTTATCGAACGATGGAATAGAACCATGAAGGAGAAAATGCACAGATATTTCAAGGCTAATTCGACTAAGAAATATTTTAATGTCTTAGATGATTTGGTTGATGACTATAATAATACGTGGCCACAATTCCATCAAGATGACAACTTTGGCAGCTAGCGATCCTCGAAACGAAAAGAAAGTCTTTGCAAATCTCTATCCATTAAAGATGGCAGAGGAGAGAAAACGACCGAAATTTGTCGTGGGTGATCGAGCGAGAATTTACAAGTGGAAAAAACATTTTGAAAAAGGATATATGCCTAGATGGACGAAATACATTTTCGAGGTAGTTCGAGTGTTCTATGCCGATCCCATCACTTATGAGATAGAAGCATTAGAAGGTGAAGAAATCACGGGAAAGTTTTATGAACAGTACTTGCAAAAAACAGAATTTTTAAAAAAAGAAGTAATATATATAAGTAAGAAGTGGAAAAAAATTAAAATGAAATAAAATAAAACAAATTAATTAAACAAAATGTAGTGAAATAAAAAAAAAGAGATACGTATTAGACATAACATAATGTATAATGAGAGATGGATGTATTCAAGAGTATTTATTTTTTCATTGGTGTTTAAGGTCACATACTTATGCACAATGGCTAATCATGACCGTGACAGTTTTACGGGTGGAGGGAGCTAGAGTACCCGGAGAGAACCACTGAGCAACGATGTTCAGCTGCCAGCTCCCCAACATCGCAACTCCGCATTGCAGCACAGGCAGGGTTAGATTGGTTGAAGACATGCGCACCATCGGTGTACAGTACGCCTTAGTACACGGCGTCATCGTGCCCCCATGTGGACAACCAGGGTTAAGTGCCTTGCCCAAGAACATAACGCGGGAGTCCGAATCGATCGCTCAGATGGTCACCCATCCGAGGACTAACTGGGCTCGACGTTGCTTAACTTCGATGATTTCAAAAGTATGAAGTGCACAAATATTTACCCGTGGCTGGAACTAGTCTCTATAATGAAGGAGAGGTAAGACTCAATATTGAAACGCAAGATCTCCTTCTCCATCCGAGCGAAAGTTATCTCCAGATAGAAAGACGATTGATGAAAAAGGATGGTATCGATTATGCTGATGATGACGTCATAACATTAACTCATAACGGTTGGTTGCATCTTTTCAACAGTATCTCGTATAAACTCTCAGGTCAAGAAATAGAAACCGTGTTTCATTCCGGTCAGGCAACCACGATATTGGGACTTTTGAAATATCCAAAAACATCAAAACCAAATTTAACATAAAAATAAGGGAGTTTGAGATACTTCTAAAGTTCTCAAACTCCACCATTTTTTTCATCTTCAATATTTTTATATGTTCAATTCGAGTCATAAACAGTTAATGCATTCAAAGGATCGCATTCAATCAACACAGATGCTGTAGAAGAAATAGCTTCGGGATTAGTCGTCTTCGTCTTGAAATTAATTTTATCTCTCTCTTCAACTCTCAAATGTGTTTTCTGCTTGCATTGCAATATTGACTCGCCTTCTTCTCGACTTTATATGTGTCGCTTTCTATACCATTTACCATCAAGTTGACAACGGCTCTATTTTTCGAGTCGCTAGTAGTCAGACTCATTCAAACAATGCGTCCACCTATCGGCATAGGATATCCTACCTGGCGTGTGGTTATCCGTTTCGTCCATTTCCGAAGGTCCATTCCAATTCACCAGAAGCCAATGCACCATTTTCATCAGCCCACACAGTTATCAACTTTATCTATTGACTAAAGAGAATTTTTTGATTTGATTGGTTGATAGATACGTGGTATGAGACCATATTCATTGAAACCCACGGTACGTCCGCTCAGCCACTGACAAATTTCCCATACCCAGTGGAAGCCTAGTTCTGAAATCTACAAATTGTCCATACCCCTTATAAGATGCGTCATTCCAGTTTTACAGTGTATATGCATTATATTTTAATTTTTCATCTCCAAAATATAGCTCATGACCCCTTATTGGAATGAGCTTGTCGAGTACCCTCCAATGTGGGGTTCATAAACTATGTTTGTGAGACAAAAGAGAAAAGAAGAAATTCAATAATTTTTTTACACTAGTCATATCGGCATATTTTCACAAAAACTCTTTTGCACAAAAATTCCACAGAAACCTGTATGGCTCAACAATGGTAGATTAAAGATCTCATGCTGTGTGTGTTCACACATGAAATAGATTGTACTTCTAAAACGGAAAGTCAATAGATAAATTCGTTACCCCGTGTCTGATCACGTGGTACGGGTTTTTACCTCCCCGAAGCCAGCCGTGTCACATTCGGCCAAAGGCCAAAGGCCGAATGTGACACGGCTGGCATCGGGTAGGTAAAAACCCGTACCACATGATCAGACACGGGGTAACTAATAGTCTCACGGATTTTATTTTTTCCATGACCCAAATCATAGTGCAGGCGTCACTCAATTCATCTACTCGGAATCGAGTAGATTCGTGATTCGTTTACCACCCATATCCAGATGGCCTTCCATCACATTACCGGTTTTCTCGACTTTATGGTCATTCACGTATTTTTTGCTACCTGCACCCGGACCGTAATCCGGATTGTATTAGAGACCGAATAGTTTGTTATCGTTCATGTCGATACCGTCGTCCCTCCCGATTGTGTTGAGATAGAGACTGTTCACATTGTCTTTCAGAAAGATTTGAGATTTGGTGACAGCAGAATCCACGTAACCTTTATTGACTGCAGTTGATTCGGTATCATCATCTTATTAAATCCAGGGTTCAAATCGGTTGTCATTTCATTTCTCTCATTCAAAACATCGATGATCTTTCGTTCTGTGACGTATGCGCATTGTTTGGAGACAGCATCAGTTGAATCCACAGGATCTGACACATTCATCAATCGTTTTGATTTTAAGTCTAGATCAACGTTCATGTTTTTATTTAGGTAATTATCTCTCATACGTTGCTCGAAATCGGCAACTCTCTGATCTGCATACATTTTAGTGGAGCGTCGCTAAGATCGATCGATTCTGGAACATCATAAAGCTTGTGATTATTCATGTTTAACGGTTCCTTTCGAGGTTCGTATCTCATCACGAAATTATCGTTCAAATATGTAAAAGACACTCCGTCATCACCTTCAATCTTTCTTCTTTTTCATAATTTCAACATCAGTTCTAAATTTATCAACTGTCATTTTATTTAATTTTCTATCTAATTTATTTTTTTATTATTTTATTTTATTTGTTTGTTTCTTATAATTTATTTGAAAAAATATTTTTCTCTCTCTCAATGTAAATCGTTGAGGATGTCTTGAAAATGATGTTTCAAAGACCATCTCTTGAGAACATAGAGACAAA
The DNA here is from genome assembly GCA_031216915.1 of Pictodentalium vernedei. NCBI lineage: Eukaryota > Metazoa > Mollusca > Scaphopoda > Dentaliida > Dentaliidae > Pictodentalium > Pictodentalium vernedei. Next base: position 508,674,296 of record CM062293.1, read on the forward strand.
AGTGTCCACAAAACACTTGATCGCGAGGTTGTACGCGTTCAGTATTGTGATAAATCGACGATTTTAAATAAAGCATCAACTCATTGGGTGGTGAGATTCCGTAACTGTCAAAATAATAATTTCTTTTGGCGTTCTTAAACCATGACACCCAATATGTGCTCTCAACTGAAAAATCGTCCAGATTCCAGATTCCGCATTAATCACCATCCCGTGGTTTTCTGTAAATAACACAGGAAAAATGTTTTATTTTTAATGTTTTGACTGCATCCAACAGATCTATGTTAGACAGAGGGTTGTTAGGTATAATGACTCCTTCTATCGATATGTTCGTATTGTCCATTTTATTTTATAATTGGATTTTTTTTATTTTATTCATTTATTTATTTACTTTTTTTTGCTATCAATTGTCTCGTCTATATTTTCTATATCTTTATTAATCTGTCTTGCCGTGTAATCATCTAATGCCTCTTGATTTTAAGGAATAATTGACTTTGTGGAATAATAACCGTAAGCTAGCGTGTTTCTTCCATCCGATTGCACGATTCTCTTATCGTCGTCAGCCGATAAAGTATTTTTTATTGATTATTTCTGTGTAGAGATGTTACTTGTCGCTTTGAATCGTGTTCATAGTCTTGTAAATATCTCGATTTTCGAACAGACATTTTTTTATACTTTTCGAAAGTGATGTCATTATTCGTGACGTTTCTTTTAACACTTCTCCATTTCTTAACTGCCTTTCCATCTAAGTGGTTAGCATACAGTTTCCCCTTTAAACTCACGAATTTTGTGATCTGTCTGCCTCCCGCCTCATCCTTGAATTTTCCCACAACCTTTTTATTCAGGCCTAGAGGAATGTTAGATTTGTGATCGCTAGGATAATTGCTCATGTCGAACAATGAATCAACATCTGGAGATATATCCCAGTAAAAATCCTCGGTCTCTATCTCATCAGCCAGACTATCCATGTCGATAAACAACAGTTTGGCTTTCGAACCATATTTCTTCTTGATGTGTTCGTAATGAAATCGATACATCAACTGTTTGCTGATGTATAAGAGGCATGTATAGATGATGCAAATAAATCGGTTTGTCGGAAGTCAGATGCATTTGTTTCGTGTGAACAGGCACTAGATTTTCATCAAAGATGGTCTGATGTTTATAGTTTGGTTTTAAAATGTATTTTCTAGCCTGACTACCGTCGTCACCAGACGAATGTCAGTCCTGTTTCGGATGTTTTTCATCGATTTGCCATACACACAATTGTTTACGAGTTTGAAAAAATCTTTCTCAGCCTGCGTTCTCAAATTCGTGTTAAGATCTATATACTGTTATATTATATGCTAAATGATAGATTACCGAAGAAATTGCGGAAAGATAGAAATCGTATTCCCCACTGTGAAGATATAGAAATTTTCATTTTCGCGGTATCAATCAAGATGGCGGCTTTCAAAGCATCACTTCAAGGTGAATACGAATCGAATTATCACCAGAACTGATCAATTTGTTCTAAAAACGTACAATGAAAAGTAAATCTAGTGTTTTGGAGTGGATACTGATCATTTCCAGCAATAATTCAACACCTAGTCACCTTGAATTGATGCATGAGACCCGCTAGTCCAAACATGGCCTGATAGTCCGTAATATAGGATTTCGTTTGGTTCGTCCTTTCAAAGGATGTACCAAACCAAAAATTTATAGTACAGATTTCAGGACATGTTTGGACTAGAAATCCGCCAACTGAATCAGATCGCAAGACGCTATCTGTTCCGAGTATCGATCAAATCACTTCCGTGTATCAATGATTCAATGCGCTGTTTACTTTCATGCATCAATTCAAGGTTGAAACGAGTAGAATTATCAGATTCTTATAAAAAGCGTATAATAAAAAGAAAATCTAGTGTTTTTGAGTGGATACCGAAAATTATCTCACTTGTGACCGCAACAAATGGTTATTTTCGTTCCCACAAGCGCTTGTGAAAAATAAACATTTGTTTCGGTCACTCATGAGATAATTTTTGGTAATTAAAACACTAGATATCCTCTATTTATCCAAGGCTTTTCATCAAATGCGATGGATGTTGATTACTTTCATGCCATAATCTATGCAAAGTTTCAGATTTTTATAGTAGACTACATATTTATATTTGTCATTTAACCCTTTGAAGCTTGGTGGTATCTTCCATATTAGTTCAATGACAGCAAGTGGAAGAGTCCATGTTCATTATTTAAGGGTAGCCCAATTAATATTTTCACATTGAAAATATTGATTGGTCTACCACACACATGCGCTTTGCATCCATCCTAATTAATGAAATTATGACGTATCATGTTCCTGGTCAGAAAAACGGCCTCTCCAAGGGTTAATTTTAAATTTGGAAGGAGTTTATCGACTTTATCTATTTTCATTTGTTCAGGTGCTAAAGGATAATCATTGTACAAATCGTGTAAGGTTTCAGGATATTCAAGATCCACCCCCAGAAGACAGGGATAATCTCTCCTATTTTCCTCAACCCATCTGAAATTTCCCGTCGGTAAAGCATCACTCATGGCTCAACCGTATAAATTATTAGCATCTAGATATGTTATGTATTTACTCGCTTCTCGCACATCAAATCCCTCTTCCATGTGGGAATTATTCCCTTCCGCGTGTCTGTGAGATATTGTCGACACTTCACCTCTCACACCTTTTTCAAACATGAGTAACATATCCACGTCGGATAATAATTCTAAGTGGATTGCAGTCGTCTTCACTGGCATCCAAACCCAATCAGGGAGTTGTGTAATACCAAGTCGGATCTAGACCGTAATGTCTCCAACAAACATCTCGAAAATTTTCGAACATGTCTACCAAGAGAATGACGTCAGTTTTCAGAAAGAGATCGTAGTAATCTCTCATGGATTTCATGACGAATATTTCCCATACGTTTTGAGCATGTTCATTGTCAACATCGGAAATGTCAACATCGTATAATTTCGAATAAAACTGATCTTTGGAAGGTAGCTTCGACTTTTCGAATCCATATAAACCGTCCATATAATCGTTGGGATAGACTCCTTAATACGCTCTCCAATTGACGTTCATTTTTAAAGTGTTCAGTCATGAGCTCGAATTTCACCTTTCCTAAATTACCAACTAATTTTTCGAGACTGGTCAACCTGAATTTAAAACTATCTTTGAAACATATTTCTCTTCTGATATCGACTGCTGACATTTCTCCATCTATTTTTGTTCTTCTTTTAATCTACGACTATCCATTTCGCGAAAGATATGTACGTCGTCATCATCCCACTGTTTCGTGTAAGTGTACAGATCTGAAAAATATCGATCGTTGAAAGAACATATTATGTAACAACAATAGCCAGAATGCGTGTGCTTCTGGTATTTTTCGGTGTAACTCTGCTGGTCGTTTGGCTGACATGAACTCATTTTCACCGTGAAACAATCGAAATCAGAATACACCACAAAAGACACTCTCAGTCTTCTGTTGTGATTTATGAATTTGATGTAAGTGTGAGGTTTGGGCATGTCGACGGCTACGCATTGGTGTGAGTTGCAATACTCCCCGTGACATTGCAGCGATTCTTTGCTATAGAAGGAATTCAAACAGTTAAAACAGAAACATCCATCTCTATGGTGTTTGGTTGTCTGTGTGCTCAATAATCGACTCATGTTTTTTATCCATTGTTCATTATTATGCCCCACGTTTGTAACATCAGCCGTGATTGGCTCATTTGACACTTTCTAAAAGTCATAGTACTGAAGTTTTGGGGCAAAACACGGGTACTATCGGAACGTTTTTCCCTGGAGACAAGAGAACGAAGAAAATGTAAGCTCCACTTCCATTGATCAGCGCCGATTGGAATTTCTCAACACCAAACGCTGGCTCCGTGTTTGTTTAACTTTTTTCGTCACCGGTAGACACAAACTTACCAACACATGGGCATCTTCAGTGGGTGTGTTTTCAATTTTAACTGCAAACAATGAATTCAAAAGAATCAGAAATATTAAAAACTCACTTGTTGTTCACCACCTCAGTGAATCCTGAATATGAGTTATGACCTCAATCAATTATATTTCCACAAGTTTAGTAATCCCCGTCCTCACTGAACCTCCGCTTCAAGTTCAAAATAAATTGTTTCACTCCGCTTAGTTCTATCAACTGCCGTCGTCCGAGAAACATGAATTTATATTCCATTAATTTATACCACTTATCACACAAGCATTAACAATGAATTATAGCATGAACCGCATGATGCAGTTGTAAACATTGGCAATTGTTGATATAGAAACTCCCAAAGCGACGGCACTTGTGAAGAGACGTCATTCGTTCGAAAAGACGTCATGTTTTTGGATTCGACTACATTGTTGTTACAAGATTGGTGGAATGTTGTAGTTAACCCTTAACAATGAAAGCTATTTTTGTTCGACATAATAAAATAATTAGAACGTTTCTCTGCATGTTCTATCGGTCGATAGTACCTGAGTTTGTGTGATCAGTTTTATTTCAGAAATCACACAAACTCAGGTACTATCGCCCGATAGAATATGAAGAGAAACGTTCTAATATTATATTATCATCATTCGAAATTAATAATAAACTAAGGTTTTTCTCACAATTTGCCTACGAACTTATCCTCAGAGGAAATATGATTTTTTTCGAATTGGCATATCCCAAAATGTTGATGGCAATTGTAGGATTTTGATTTTCAAAACAATTGATGTCGCATAGTTGAGTCAGAAAATTTATTCCCGACCAATTTAAACTTTTGAAGGTTTCTACATATTTTGCTACTCTCTGCGGATGCTTTTCTACGGGATAAAATGCAGATGTGACAGCCCATTTGAAGCATTGACTGCCACTGATTTTAGCTCTTTTTTCCTTTGAAATAAGGCATTTTATATATGAAGACGTTCGCAATGGATTTAACTTGTAATATTAATTTCTAGATTCAATACTTCACCGAATCTCCAATTGCTACCTTCCTTTTGATACTGCACTAACGATTGTATCATTGTTGTTTCCATATTGTCAAAGATATCGGATAAATAAGTGTCTTCGGTCACGGTATCTGTGCGAGACTGAAAATAAGCACTTTTTTCCATGACTTCACCCATGTTCGCATTGATCTTCTCCATCCGACACTTCAATATCATTCTCCGTTTTAATATCATCGCCTTGCATTTCACGAAGTAAATGCAACGCGCTAGTTTTGATCTCATTCAAGAAATTTGGGGGGTGAAACCTTTTTATACCTTTGATATCAAACGTTTTGAAAAATCCCACGACGGCCTGCTCTCGTTCTCTGGGAGTGGGCAACAGTTGTTCACGCATGACTTCAGTCAGAATTTCATTTAAGTCACCAACACTTTTTTCAGTCATCGCTGATTTTACGATGTTTGATATTTGATCTTCTGTTTTTCTTTTTTTATTCTCACCTATTGAATTGTGATGTTTTGTTTTCGTTTCCTCTTTCCATCCGTTGTTATTTTTCTCATCTCATCACCTTCTCCAAGCATCAGTTTTGTCAACCCATTTTTATTTTACGGCCGCACACCTTTCAAACTCATCTGCACACTTCTAACAATAATAATGACAGTTTTACTCATTTTTAAAAAATATTTTTTAAATATGAAAAATTGGTGTTTTATAATGTTATTCTATAGAAAAAAAAATCTATTTTTCTTTAAATTAAAAATCTTTTTCACTTTAAAAAAATAAAAATTTTATATCAATTTTTTTATGTTTTTGTTCCTCTAGCATTTCTGACATCATGCGCGGAATGTTTTTGATAAAGTGAAGCCACATCCGACTTTGGACAGTTCACACAAGGTAAGCAAAAAAGAGTCTCTCCCTTGCAGAAAAATCAGTTCATTCGTATTAAATATTACATAGCTGTTAGTAATGTGTTAAACAAAACTGATGGAAACACCTTCGTTTCAGCAAAAAACAAATTGATTTGTTCTAGTCAAGAAAGCCAAATCTCTTTCAGATACAAGAAGAAAACTGTCTTAGTGCAATTAATAATATGAAAAAAAACTACAACTTTTGTATAAAGGAAAAACGAAACCAAATTGACTTGTTCTCGTCAAGAAAGCCCACTCGCTTCCACACACGAGAAGAACATTGACTTCGTGAATTAATAATATGAAACAACTACAACATGTGCGTAAAGGAGAAAGGAAACCAAATTGATTTGTTCAAGTCAAAAAAGCAAACTCGTTTTCAGACATGAGAAAAAAATTGACTTAATCCTTTCGTTTTTTTTTATTTTCCTTGAAATTAAAAAAAATGATTTCAGTTAAAAATATGATTTTCAATTAGAGATTGAAATCAGTGAAAAAAAATTTCATATATATATATTGAAAGTAGAAAAATAAATTTGGAAATTAATAAAAAAAACATTTTTTTCATACTATATATGTATACATACTGAGTCAAAAAAGAAAGTATAATAAACTATGAGGAGCAATTATTTTAGTATTATCGACTTTAATCCCAAACAAATTATTGTAAATTCATATTTCGAGTCTAGCTGTATGAATTTGCATAATGTCATGTTCTTACTGTTTCCAGTGTCACGTCAAGACGTCGCAATTCAGACATGGTGTGAAATGATACGAACAGCTACAGTTAAAACTAGAAGTACTGTCATGAAATGCGCACAAATAGCACGTTGATATGCGCGTTAATGTACGCGTTATGGCCCCAGTAAAGCTATCAAATTTTGTACATATGGCCTGTGCACAAGCAATGTTTCAGCCAATGGACCTCCGGGTAACCCGGAGGTCCATTGGGAGAAACATTGCATGTGTTTGCTATGAGGAACCAGGAGAACCGGTCGTGCTTTGGGTGTCATTCGATATGGCAATTGTGCGCAATTCCAACGCGCAGTTAAGCCTAGATAAGCGCCCTATTCGTGACAGGACTTCTAGTTTTCTACTGTATTCAACATTATAAGTATAGATTTGATAAAATCCGACAATTCATTTGAACAAAACTTGACTATTTAATCGTCTAGAATATCTGAGGCAAAGCGCTATCTAGAATACATCAAATCAACCCGCACGGTTGCTTAAACGAGTTGTCACATATGACAAAAGGGAAAAAAGACAGGATTAGCCAGAAAAATAAATTCATAGAGGATATTTTTTTTTAAGTTTTCTCTATACTGAAACGCACAACTGCATTAAACCTTATAGAGCTTTCTTGATATAATGTCAGCTAATCCAAAGCGCTCTTGGTAGTTAATATAATGTACCAACATGTAGTTAAGGGTTAACGATTGTCACAAATGGGCGAGTATAAGGCGTAACACAAGGAAACGTTTATGTTTAATAACTACCATACACGATTAAAATATATATCGGCAATGAGACTCACATCTCAGTTACATAACATCTGGGAATGATGGTTACCCTAATGCATAACATAGAGAGTAATTGCTTGGCTCGACTGGTCACGTGAAATAATTCATGAGAGGTTAGGGACGTTGTACAAACACGAGTGCGCGAATGCGCACGACTGTTTTACAGTATAGTCCCTCGCCTCGAATGAATTATTTCACGTAATTAGTCCAGTCAAGCGATTACTCTGTTTATTACTTTTCATTATTAACGATAATTATATTATTTAACCCTTTACCTAACGTAACGGCCAAAACCGTACAGCTCTATTCTCAAAAAGCGCCAATTAATTTTCATTATTTTTTTCATTTTTTGTTTCTAAAACATAGGTTATGACCCCTCACTAGAACGAGCTCCTTGAGCTCGTTTCAATGAGGGATCATAACTTATGTTTTTGAGACAAAAAAATGAAAATAATAGTTATTCAAGAAGTTTTTTTGCAAGTGTCGTCTTCTTTTCGTGTTAGGTAAAGGGTTAAAAAACCCAAAACAACAATGAAGTCCCCATTACACCCACGGAAAAGTGTCTTCGTTTGCCCGCACGGATACATGACCCAATTGTTGATTGCATAATTCACTTGTGAAGTTATCGTTTATAACCAAACCCGGAAATCCCAGTAAATCACACATTTGGAAAGTAATAAATGGATTTTACCCAACACCACTTCGAATATCTACCATGTACAACACTGGCTGATATAAAAAACTGATTCAAACTATCACAGATATCTGCTGAAATCATCCACTGACAGAATAGATGCACTTAGCACATTTTCATAAAGAACACAGTAGCACGAAGCTCTTATAGCACACAACTACATTTTCACTAATATTTTATAGCACTAAGCTTTTAGAAGTATACAGCTGTGCATTACTTAGACATTTATAGCACTAGGCTTTTTTATAGAACACATCTCTATTTTACTAAAATATTCATAGCACTAAGCTTTCAGAAGCACACAGCTCTTTCCACAAAGGATATATTTGCATCCCACAGAGAATCACATGACGCTGAAGCTTCCACCAAATACGTTTTCCACATGACTCTGTCATACTTTGTTAAGCAAACTCAAAATTATGCTCCAACTGCCGCTCCATTTAAGCACCACTGGCGTGAACAAGTCATTACCCATACACGACCACAGGAGGAAAACAATCACGAGACGAAATTCAGAAGATGACGGTCACGACTGATTATTTTCTTAACTCTTAACCTGCTAAGTATGGGAGCGTGGTGGCTCAGTAGGTAGAGGTGCAGGCTGCAAGCCGAGAGGTCCTCGGTTCGAATCCCACCTGAGGTAACCGCGTTGTGTCCTTGGGCAGGACACTTCATCTCCATTGCCCGTGTGGGGGCACGATGACGCCGTGTACTCAGGCATACTGCACGTCGATGGTACGCATGTCTCCAACCAATCTAACCCTGCTTGTCCTGCAGTGCGGAGTTACAATGTTGGGGAGCTGACAATTGCTCGTCGGTGCTCGGTGGTTCTCTCCGGGTACTCCGGCTTCCTCCACCCGTAAAACTGTCACGGTCATGATTAGCCATTGTGCATAAATATGTGACCTTAAACATCAATAAATAAATAAATACCTGCTGAGTATTTTCGATATATTTTTTATGAAATCTAGTCATGGCTGCTGTAAAGCAGCCATGACTAGATTTGATAAAAAATTAATCGAAACATAACACCAGATATCATTGGTGAAAAAATCCATTCAATTTACACGGGGCAAATACGATTAAATGTGCCCAACTTATATTTATTTCAGTGACAAGACAAACCCTATGCTGGGTAGGAATATCTGCCCACAGAATGCAAAGAGTTAAACGTTAATATTACTTTGCTTTCATGATAGAATAGTTCAGTTTGCACATTACATAACTCCGCTATCATGCCACCGTAATGCAGTTACCGCATGGTTTTTCACCAATCATACAACTTTCTCGGACATCAGTGGACGCACACTTTTCACCACAATACTAACAATACCTTAAAGAGTAAAATACAACACAATTATTACTTTGAATCGACCTGGGTCAAGAAGCTATCTTCCCCAGTCTACCCATGCAAAAATCTCGCATCTCCATTCAAGTATACCCTGTTTACAATATCACTCTAAGTTAACACTTTACCTGGTGATACTCGACATAATAATATTTTGACGGTAACCTTTGTCCATTGATTTTTTGATTGATTGATTCTTTATTCAGTAGTATACTGGCAACGTACATATAGACATAAGTACTACATAGTAGTTGCGTAATAACGTGTATACTACAGGGGCAATGCGACAACGATACGATCAGCTGTTCAACATGATAAGCCAACAATTCATTTGAATAAAACTTGTCTATTCAATCGTATAGAATCTATGATGTTTGTCAACACAGACGCCGTCTGTTTTCCATGTATAATGTGTTTTATAATATTCATTCAAAACACATGTGTTTGAAATCGGTGAGTGGGTATTGGTTTAATGACCTATTATGAGAACTTAGTAGAGACATTTTCGAATTGAAGTTAAACCTTTATCACATTGCTTTTTGGTGTTATTTTTTTTCTGTTTCTATATATTAAGATAAAAAAGAAAAAAACATTTTAATTGAACGCTCCAGAAATGTTTTCTCTCTCGCGAGATGGGCAGAACACTTCTTAGAATAATCCGCGACGTCCCCCGGTAGTGAATCACTAATTTCAAATCTTACAAAATCTCCCATTCGCATAACACGAGACAAAAAATCAACATGTGCAGAATCGCCATTTTCCGATGGCATCACATTACATATTCACATGAGAATTCCTCAAGGGATACGAGCATTCCGTTCAAGCCCATTTATGGAGGAGAGAACGAAGAGACTGCATTGCAATTCCGTATGGAAAAAAGTATACCGTGAAAGATCGTTTTCGCAAACGTCTGAGGCCAGCGAGCTTGACACTTTTGCAATTTCCTATGAAAATTTACATTGTGAATAGATCGGCTTTTTCGAGCCCACTTAGAGTTTAGTTTGCTTTTTATTTCCCCCGTTGGATTAACCTCGGTCGAAATACGAGCCCAGCTGAAAATTGGATAAGTCCGCTTTAGACCGGCTCGAAAATGTTTCAAGTTAAATTCCCATTGCTTCCAAGTTTAAATTTTGAGGTGGGCTCGAAATGAATTTTCACTGGTCTCAAAGTCCCGAAGTATATCTACGTTTCCCATAAACCCATTATTTATCCCGCGCGCACGCGTGTATACTGGGGCGATTTTCGGCACAATTAATGCAAAATTCCGTTTTCAATCCAACTGACTTGCAAAACCAAAACAAAAATGTTACCCTATACATATTGGATCCATGCTGAATTTGTTATTACATCTCGTTTTCATTTCTCCTGTTCTATTTATACATAAACTTCTTCTATATTTGCTCAACCATAATAAGCTGGCATAAATATTTCCTAAATTTATGGTGTACTTCCGTATTCTGTAACCATGTCGGAAACACTTTCAGCCCAAATAGCCCAAAGACATTTCAGAAGACAACGCGGTGTCACTTCTGTCACCCGTTCCATTTATTCGCAATAACTCGGCCTTCCCGCTAAAAATTGAAAGTGGCATGTCCTACGACATAACATCCGTTGTTCCGGATGACAGTGTACATTTTACATGTTTTTCAGCATTGAACATATGATTTCAACCCGTATACTCTTTTATCATATGACTCGTCCGTTTTGTTCACTTTAAAACATTTGATATTTTGTTTTCATATTAATCAGTGATAAATAAAGCCTTCCGTCAATTTCATTGGTCAATTTCAAAACTAGACAATTTGATTGGCTGAACAAAATACAACTGGGCCACATTTTCATAATTTGCATAATTAGAGTTAGGAGCTTTCATTGGTCAATTTCCAAACTGGACAATTTGATTGGCTAAACAAAATACAACTGGGTCACATTTGCATAATTTCAGTAGTGAGAAGTTACGTTATCTGTTCTATTTAGGGTGGGTTATAATGTATTAATCTTTTACCTAACGTAACGGCAAAAACCGTCTCGAGCAATACAAGAAAAATGACTTTCATTTTTTTTTATATTTTCACTTTTTGTTTCCAAAACATAGATTATGAGCACTAACTGGGACTAGCGTGTCGCGCTCGTTCCAATGAGGGGTCATAACCTATGTTCTGGAAGCAAAAAATGAAAAATTTTAGTTATACGAGGATGTTTTTTCCAAGTGCCGTCTGCAAATCAAGTTAGGCGATGGGTTAAAAAGTCATACTAAGTGGCTAATTTGTGCGTGTGTGTGTGTGTCATATGATAAATAGAATATGAAATGAGTGTTTTTCTCATATGATATTGATGAAACTCGTCCGAATTTTCCGTTTGGGCTCGCCCAAAAGGAAAATTCTTAGAGTCGTTTCATAAATATTATATGCGAAAAACACTCATTCCATATCCTCTATTTATACCGCCGCCTGAGTGCTAGAATGTCCTATGTCCCGTATGGCGACTATATCTCTTAATAACGTTTATGGGGAATTATAGCCAAATTTCAGGAATGAGACTTGATTAATTGAAAAGCAACTAATTTTTACAATGAAAATCCAATTTTTATGAAGAGGAGACTTTTTTAGTGATTATATAAAAAATTAAATTCTTGTGGACAATAGGTTGATACTGCAATGGAAAAAGTCTAGTTGACGTTGTTACAAATTTTATCGCCCAAGTTCAGATAGAGACTTTTAACAGGGATTCATCGTATTCAATGCGATCAATATTGTTATTGTCGAGTTACGGCAGCACAGATTGTCTTTGATCGGAATTCTGGTGGCCAAAGCAATGAATGCGATGACTTTAGATTTCAAATTACAAATTTGTGAATCGGAAGTACCTTTAAGAATCATTTTGGTTATAATACATCCACCCTCGCTTATATTAGATGGGATTTTGTATTCGTGAATACCCCACTGATCGAGTCACTTGATCGTTGGAGCAGTCCGACATAACAGCGATAACTCGATTTTCAAACGCCACACCCTCCCCCCTCCCCCTCCCCCTCTATCCCAATAAAAACATTGAGGTGACCACAAATGAAAGTTCGAAGATGGGAGAGGAATGATCTGTGCAGTGTGTGGTTTCTAGAGGTGTGATTTCACAAGAAATGCACCCAAATGGTAGGATAAACGGTAATACACAGAACGACACACGTGTGTGAATGGGTTAATCGAGTGTCAGCGTGGAAGGATAGAACGACAGGCCACAGGCCTCGTGTTTTATCCTTCCGCGATAGAGCAAGTGCCATATCGATTAATCCTTTCACACGTGTGTCGATCTGTGTTTATTACACGCCTTCACTTCTATAAAAACAATTTTAAGAAGGACACTCAGCAATTCATTCGGCAACTATCAACACATTTTATCGCCAACCAAATATGCGGGGGGGGGGGGGGGGGGGGGTACTATTTCGTCCCTCTGAGTTCCAATATGTGTTTTTGTGCGTAGTTGCACATGGAACAGACTGGAACTCCGGGGACGATTTTCAGCTATCGCTGGGGATTGAAATTGTAATTGCGGTGCACGATTTATAGAAAATTCCAGTGAAATTTCGCTTCTATTTAAAAAATAGTCCGTCAGTCACTTCCGCGGAACAGGTTTTCATTTTCTGCATGGTTTAGTGTTGCTGTAGATGGGGATTTAATAGAACAGGTGTATAATAAAGTGACTGCACATGAGGTAGAGGAAATTGTGAATAAATAGACAACTGAAGAATCATAATTTACTTGAATACCCCAGAAACCCATTTTAGGACAGATTCAGTCTACATATACGTATTATCACCAACGGACATGTGGAACTTGGGGTGAAGATAAGTTGGGAAATAAAGGCTGGAGGGCGACTCAAAGGCAATAATGGTGAAATCCAATAAAGATCGCAGCAACCTTGTTTCTTGACGGATCAGGAATATACTGAATAAAAAAAAGGAAGGCAGCATATGAAATTTTGTTGAGCTCGGTTCAGACATATCACAAGCAGGCTAAACCATTAGAATTAATTCAGAAATTCAAGATGGCAGCCTCTGACTCAGCTTTTCGGACAGCTCACCAAAATATTAAAAATGGTCTCTTTGTTCTGGGAAGACCAATCTACTGTAACAACAAATATATTTTCCCCAAACCTTGTTCATTGACCCAGTCAGCTAATTATCCCTAAATATTAACCCTTTACCTAACATGAAAAGCAGACGACCCTTGCAAAAAAAATACTTGAATGATTATTTTTTTTCCATTTTTTGTCTCAAAAACATAGGTTATTACCCCTCGTTGGAACGAGCTCAACGAGATCAAACATAGGTTATGACCCCTCGTTGGAACGAGCTCAACGAGTTCGTTCCAACGAGGGGTCATAACCTATGTTTTTGAGACAAAAAATGAAAACATAATGAAAATTAATTGGCGATTTTCGTGAATAGCGCTGGCCGGTTTTGGCCGTTACGTTGGGAAAAGGGTTAAGGACAATCATCGGTTGCAATGTTAACTTTGAAGTGAAACGCTAAGAAAATTAAACCTCCCTGGCGTGGGCTCTAAGTATTCTGGGACGGGAAGACAACAGGTAGAGTTACATCCTTTGGGTCGTTAAGGAAACGAGTAAACAGTATTTTGTTTGCATATTGTCCCCCAAGTTCCAACGTGGTCTTTGTGCTTACTGGTGGCCTGCTGGTGGCCTATTGGTGGCCTACTGGTGACCTACTGGCACATAGAAGACATTGGAACTGAGGGGACGATATTTGCTCTGAATTTATTTTTCTCAAGTTGTTTCATTTAATTATTTGACTATTTAATTTATAACAACAAAATATGATCGAATTGTCGGAAATCTGATAATATTTGTGACTATTTTCAGATTTTTTTGTTCGATTTTTATATCGAGGCGAGTAAAAGCGAAACCCTTTCATTTAAACCATATACCCTCGATGTTTCGCGTGCGCTTATACCCTGGATATTCCACGCTCTCATATACTTTGGATGTTGGGTGCACCCTTTGTCATAGCTATTTGTCCAAGGCATTCTGACCAATCAAAAGACAGAATTTATCGGGATATAGGGACAATATTAAATGACCGTACATGCGTAAGGTATTTTTTCGCTTAAAGAAGGAATGTCGGTATGCTTATTGCGTTCTAATTTTCGGGTTGCCAAGATAATGTGATTCACTATGATGAAGGAGCATTCATTTGACTGGACAAACTCGAATCCTGGGTCGAAGATAGAAAATGATCTCTCCATATACGAAAATAGTCGCCTATATCTCCACGCACGCGGGGTGGGCAATCCGGCTAGTGGTTAATAATAACACAACTAGAAAATTACTTGTCTCTGAAAACAGCTAACACCGGTATCAATTGTATTGGGGCCCAAAGTAAGCTTGGCCCGAAGCAGAGTGTTGCATATGTAAGAAAAAGTGCTGCGTTTGCAGCGATACATTCGCAAAAGTACTAGTTTTATCAACAACAACAAAATGCTGGTAATTGTTTAACCAAAAGCAACGAAACGATGGCTTATTGCGAAGAATGTTGAGACAGGACTGGCATTTTTTGTTTGGCTTGTTGAACCAAGACTCATACTCAGCAGCCAAATATATTCAATGACTGTTTGAAACAAACAACTCAGTAAACACAAAGTATTTGAATGAAAACTCAATAAAAGATTAAAAGAAGAACACCCTGAAATTGTATTCATCCTCCTAGAGCTCGTTCCAATGAGGAGGCTATAAGTTATATTTTATTTTATGTCAGTTTAATATAGCCAATTGGAAGATTCCATATATATTATTTGATGGTAGACCAATTACTATTTTCAGCCTTTGGGATTCACGTTGAAAATATTGATTGGTGAACACCACACATTCATTTACTGTCCATCCTACTTAATGAAAGTATAAAGTATCATGTTAATGGGCTAGAAAAGTGGCCTCTCTGGATCAAGGGGTTAATCAAAAAGGCGGGAACGATTACTACAGTTGTTGAAAATAAATACATGAGTAGTTGGTTTTACAATTAACAAACAAACAAAATAAAAATGAACATAAAAGCCTTCCTCCCACAAAGATTTGAAAAATTAATTGCTCTCGCGAACCAAATGTATAGTTTCATTTAAAATAAACAACAAGATAAGTGATTAATGGCAGATGTTATCGTTTTTATGGTGTTATTTAAGAAATAACTGTTGTTTTCCTTCGGTTTGTGCGATATAAACCGAAAATTTTCAGCACAAGCTTCATAACTCGCGTAGCGAGTTATGATTAAGCTTGTGCTGAAAATTTTCGGTTTATATCGCATAAACCGAAGGAAAACAACAGTTATTTCTTATAATTTAATCCGGCTGTAATATTAAAATATAAAAACTATGTGTACGTGAACGAAAAACTTTTAATTTTCACAAAAGACAACAGTCAAACTCTGGAAAGTGTGCCACAAACAGGTCACGTCAGTCATTGTCAAATTGTTTGTTGCTTTGATTTTCGATCGCAGACGACAGATATTTAGCAAGTCACATAACAATATCAGTAAAAACATTTTTTTAAGTTCCCCCCAAATCATGTTTGGATGTATGATCTTTTATTCGTCTCCCACTTCGGTATATTTTATTAATTCAATTGTTCCCGAGAAAATACCATTATATTATCGCTGACTGGAGGCGATGAAAAATCAATCATTGATCTTTGTTTACAAGCTTGTTATCCATCTACCAGTCTGCCGTCACGCCCTCACGGTGACAATTGGATTGAGTGAGCTGGGCTTCCAGAGTGTTCAAAGTTGGAATGTGCAGACATTCCAAATCATTATGTGATTTGGTTTATACGATTTTGATGACTTTCACGCTGTATGCTTTCAACCAATCAAACGCAGAGGCGGGGCAAATGATTAAATTAGTACATTATCAAAACCATTTTACACATCTTACCTCTTTATCTAACGAATTGGTCGTATCTCTCCGCGCAAAATTTACATATTAAGCAGTTGAAAAAAAACATATCATGTGATCCGAAGAGCTCGTTCCATTGATGGTTCACTCGATATACTTTTATGGACATTGTTAGACAAATTTTAAAAAACAAAACTTGAAGTAATAAATTTTGATAACGTGCATTGGGTAAAAGATTTAACTGATACTTTATAATCGGTATACACCTCCCATTCCCAAGTCAAAAACAATCAGTAAATAGACCAAGGCGTTCAAAATTATATTTTTGGGAAGTCGGATTATTGTTCGTGAATTGAAAGAATGAGATAAAACCATTTCTAGTGATATCATTTAATGATGTTTCAACCATTACTTCCATAAAATTCAATCTATCAATAATTCAAAATGCCCTGGTCATTGAAGACTATTTTCATTTTCTTAAATATTGTTTTTATTAACATTTTTTAAGCAGATGTCCTGTACAGTGGTGGCGCCAAGGGGGAGGGGGGGGGGCTACAGCGGGGAGGTCCAGCCCCCCTGTCGGAGATTTTTAGTCAGTCCGTCGGAGAGTCTCGTAAACCCGACTTCACGAGAAATTTCCGACAATCGAATGTATCTCGTCTTGTCAGTCTCGAACCCGTGCAGCACTGGAACTTTGATAGAGAATAGTACTGGCTTTATAGATGAAATATTTCCCGACCTTATTATAATATGTTCACTTTAACCCTTTACCTAAGGTAACGGCCAAAACCGGCCAGCGCTATTCTCAAAAATCGCCAATTAATTTTCATTACTTTTTTCATTTTTTTGTCTCAAAAACATAGGTTATGACCCCTCGTTGGAACAAGCTCGTTGAGCTCGTTCCAACGAGGGGTCATAACCTATGTTTTTGAGACAAAAAATGAAAAAAATTAGTTATTCAAGAATTATTTTTGCAAGTGTCGTCTGCTTTTCAGGTTAGGTAAAGGGTTAGATAATTAACAAACATACTCAATTTGCTTCTATTTGGGTTCTCCAATTTACCAATTTTCACTCATTTTCCTTCGTTTGGGAGGTCAAATGTTATAGCCCCCCTGTCGGAGAGGTCAGCCCCCTTGTCGAGAAATCCCTAGCTCCCTAGCTTTATAATGTTCCTGTCCCAGAATACTTGGAGCCCACGCCAGAGCGGTTTATTTTTCTTTTGGGTTTTTTTTTAGAGGATAGTGTGGTGCAATGTTTGTGGATGTCTTTTGGGGGGTATTTTTAGAGGATAGTGTGGTGCAATGTTTGTGGATGTCTTTTGGGTGATGCTTTAAGATGGTAGAGTGATGTAGTATTTGGTGATGCCTTTGGATGATACCTTCAAAGGATATTATGATGTACAATTAGCGGCAGCCATTTGGATGATGCTTTCTGAAGGTAGTGTGTTAGGGTATTCTGGGATGCCTTTGGATGATACCTTCAAAGGATAGTGTGATGTACAATTGACGGTAGCCATTTGGATGACGCTTTATGAAGGTAGTGTGTTAGGGTATTCTGGGATGCCTTTGGATGATACCTTCAAAGGATAGTGTAATGTACAATTAGCGGCAGCCATTTGGATGATGCTTTCTGAAGGTAGTGTGTTAGGGTATTCTGGGATGCCTTTGGGTGATACCTTCAGAGGATAGTGTGATGTACAATTAGCGGCAGCCATTTGGATGATGCTTTCTGAAGGTAGTGTGTTAGGGTATTCTGGGATGCCTTTGAATGATACCTTCAAAGGATAGTGTGATGTACAATTAGCGGCAGCCATTTGGATGATGCTTTCTGAAGGTAGTGTGTTAGGGTATTCTGGGATGCCTTTGGATGATACTTTCAAAGGAGAGTGTGATGTACAATTAGCGGCAGCCATTTGGATGATGCCTTCTGAAGGTAGTGTGTTAGGGTATTCTGGGATGCCTTTGGATGATACTTTCAAAGGAGAGTGTGATGTACAATTAGCGGCAGCCATTTGGATGATGCTTTCTGAAGGTAGTGTGTTAGGGTATTCTGGGATGCCTTTGGATGATACCTTCAAAGGATAGTGTGATGTACAATTAGTGGCAGCCATTTGGATGATGCTTTCTGAAGGTAATGTGTTAGCGTATTCTGGGATGCCTTTGGAAGATACGTTTAGAGCATAATGTGATGGTCTATTGGAGTATGCTTTTTTAGCGGATACCTTAAGAGTATGGCGTGATGAAATATCGAAAATGCCTTTTGACGATACCTTAAGAGGACAGTGTAATGTATTTTTGAAGCATGCTGTTTTGTGGATATGTATAGAAGAGAGTGTGATGTACTAATGGAGGGTACCTTTTGGGGGATTGTTTTTGAAGATCGTGTGATGCACTATTGGTTGGTGCCTTTTTTTGAAGAAACCTTTAGAGGATAATGTGCTGTAGCATTTGAGAATGCCTTTTGGAGGATACATTTTGATTATAGTGTGATGTAGTATTGAACGATGCCTTCTGGGGGACACTTTAAGAGGATTGTCTGATGTACTATTAGAGGATGACTTTGGAAGAATATCTTTAGAGGACTGCACGTAACACTATTAGAGGATGCTTTTTGGGGGTGATTGCCTTTCAGACGATACCTTTAGTGGTTAACGTGATGTGTTATTAGAGGATGCCGTAGGGGATACCTTCAGAGGATAGCGTCATGTGTACTATTGGAGCTAGCCCCCTTGGAGTTGGAGGGTACCTTTACTGTATACTATTGGAGGGTGCTTTTTGTAGGATACTTTTCGGGGATAGTGTGATGTACTATTAGAAGATGCGTTTTGGAGGATACTTTTAACCGATAGTGTGGTGTCGTATTGGGGCTTGCCTTTTGCGGGATACCTCTAGAGGATAGTTTAACCCTTTACCCAACGCAGACGATTTCAAAATATATTATTTTAAATATCATTTTTAAATTTTTTTCAACAACATTCCAACAAAACCATATCATGTGACCCCCTCTTTGGAACGAGCTCGACGAGCTCGTTCCAAAGAGGTGTTACGTGATATGGTTTTGTTGACATTTTTCGAAAAACAATATTTTTTTCAGCTGCTGAATATACATATTACACGGGCGGATGCTGGCGATGCGTTGGGTAAAGGGTTAATGTCCCATTTAAGGTTGTCTTTTGGAGGATACTTTTAGAGGATAGATCATAGTGTGATGTACTGTTAGAGAATGCCTTTTGGAGGATACTTTTAGAGGATAGTGTGATTTACTTTTAGAGTATGCCTTTTGGAGGATACTTTTAGAGGATAGTGTGATGTACTTTAAGAGTATGCCTTTTGGAGGATACTTTTAGAGGATAGTGTGATGTACTATTAGAGAATGCCTTTTGGAGGATACTTTTAGAGGATAGTGTGATGTACGTTTAGAGAATGCCTTTTGGAGGATACTTTTAGAGGATAGCGTGATGTACTATTAGAGATTGCCTTTTGGAGGATTCTTTTAGAGGATAGTTTGATGTACTTTTAGAGTATGCCTTCTGGGGGATACTTTTAGAGGATAGTGTGATGTACTATTGGAGGTTGCCCTGCGGAGGATACTTTTAGAGGATAGTTTGATGTACTTTTAGAGTATGCCTTTTGAAGGATACGTTTAGAGGATAGTGAGATGTACTATCAGAGAATACCTTTTGGAGGATACTTTTAGAGGATAGTTTGATGTACTTTTAGAGAATGCCTTTTGGAGGATACTTTTAGAAGATAGTGTGATGTACTGTTAGAGAATGCCTTTTGAAGGATACGTTTAGAGGATAGTTTGATGTACTTTTAGAGAATGCCTTTTGGAGGATACTTTTAGAGGATAGTGTGATGTACTTTTAGAGTATGCCTTTTGGAGGATACTTTTAGAGGATAGTGTGATGTGCTTTTAGAGTATGCCTTTTGGAGGATACTTTTAGAGGATAGTGTGATGTACTTTTAGAGTATGCCTTTTGGAGGATACTTTTAGAGGATAGTGTGATGTACTTTTAGAGAATGCCTTTTGGAGGATACTTTTAGAGGATAGTGTGATGTACTTTTAGAGAATGCCTTTTGAAGGATACGTTTAGAGGATAGTTTGATGTACTTTTAGAGTATGCCTTTTGGAGGATACTTTTAGAGGATAGTGTGATGTACTATTAGAGAATGCCTTTTAGAGGACACATTTAGAGGATAGTTTGATGTACTTTAAGAGAATGCCTTTTGAAGGATACGTTTAGAGGATAGTTTGATGTACTTTTAGAGTATGCCTTTTGGAGGATACTTTTAGAGGATAGTGTGATGTACTATTAGAGAATGCCTTTTAGAGGACACATTTAGAGGATAGTTTGATGTACTTTAAGAGAATGCCCTTTGAAGGATACGTTTAGAGGATAGTGTGATGTACTATTAGAGAATGCCTTTTGGAGGATAGTGTTAAAGGATACATGATGCATCGTTAGAGAATGCCTTGAGAGGATACTTTCAGACCATAGTGTCATTTACTTTTAGAGTACGCCTTTTGGGGGATTCTTTTAAAAGATAGTGTGCTGAACTATTTCCTTTTTGGAAGATATTATTAAAAGATAGTGTGATTTTCTCTTGAATAATGGCTTTTTGGAAGATACCTCCACAGGGTAGAGTGCTGCACTATGAGAGGATGCCTTTTTGGGGGGAAACATTTTCAGCAGAGTGAGATTCTTATTGGAACATGCCTTTTTGGACATACCTCCAAAGGATAATATGATGTATTATTAGAGATAATCTTCTGGAAGATACCACTAGAGGATGGTGTGATGCACTATTGGAGGATGCCACGTGGATGGTACGTTTAGAAGGATACCTATGGAGGATGGTGTGATGCACTATTGGAGGATGCCACGTGGAGGGTACGTTTAGAAGGATACCTATAGAGGATGGTGTGATGCACTATTGGAGGGTACGTTTAGAAGGATACCTATAGAGGATAGGTTGATGTACTAATGGAGGATGCCACGTGGAGGGTACGTTTAGAAGGATACCTATAGAGGATAGGTTGATGTACTAATGGAGGATGCCACGTGGAGGGTACGTTTAGAAGGATACCTATAGAGGAGAGGTTGATGTACTAATGGAGGATGCCACGTGGAGGGTACGTTTAGAAGGATACCTATAGAGGAGAGGTTGATGTACTAATGGAGGATGCCACGTGGTGGGTACGTTTAAAAGGATACCTATAGAGGATAGGTTGATGTACTATTGGGGGATGCCACGTGCAGAGTACGTTTAGAAGGATACCTATATAGGATGGTGTGATGTGCTGTTGGAGGATGCCACATGGAGGGTACGTTTAGAAGGATCCCTATAGAGGATAGTGTGATGTGCTGTTGGAGGATGCCACGTGGAGGGTACGTTTAGAAGGATCCCTATAGAGGATAGGTTGATGCACTATTGGAGGATGCCACGTGGAGGGTGCGTTTAGAAGGATAACTATAGAGGAGAGGTTGATGTACTAATGGAGGATGCCACGTGGAGGGTACGTTTAGAAGGATGCCTATAGAGGATGGTGTGATGCACTATTGGAGGATGCCACGTGGAGGGTACGTTTAGAAGGATACCTATAGAGGAGAGGTTGATGTACTAATGGAGGATGCCACGTGGAGGGTACGTTTAGAAGGATATCTATAGAGGAGAGGTCGATGTACTATTGGAGGATGCCACGTGGAGGGTACGTTTAGAAGGATACCTATATAGGATGGTGTGTTGTGCTGTTGGAGGATGCCACGTGGAGGGTACGTTTAGAAGGATACCTATAGAGGAGAGGTTGATGTACTAATGGAGGATGCCGCGTGGAGGGTACGTTTAGAAGGATACCTATAGAGGAGAGGTTGATGTACTAATGGAGGATGCCACGTGGAGGGTACGTTTAGAAGGATACCTATAGAGGATAGGTTGATGTACTAATGGAGGATGCCACGTGGAGGGTACGTTTAGAAGGATACCTATAGAGGATATGTTGATGTACTATTGGGGGATGCCACGTGCAGGGTACGTTTAGAAGGATACCTATATAGGATGGTGTGATGTGCTGTTGGAGGAGCCACGTGGAGGCTACGTTTAGAAGGATCCCTATAGAGGATAGGTTGATGCACTATTGGGGCATGCCACGTGCAGGGTGTTTAGAAGGATACCTATATAGGATGGTGTGATGTGCTGTTGGAGGATGCCACGTGGAGGGTACGTTTAGAAGGATCCCTATAGAGGATAGGTTGATGCACTATTGGAGGATGCCACGTGGAGGGTGCGTTTAGAAGGATATGTATATAGGATGGTGTGATGCACTGTTGGAGGATGTCACGTGGAGGGTTACGTTTAGAGGGATACCTATATAGGATGGTGTGATGCACTGTTGGAGGATGCCACGTGGAGGGTACGTTTAGAAGGATCCCTATAGAGGATGGTGTGATGTACTATTGGAGGATGCCACGTGGAGGGTACGTTTAGAAGGATCCCTATAGAGGATAGGTTGATGCACTATTGGAGGATGCCACGTGGAGGGTGCGTTTAGAAGGATATCTATATAGGATGGTGTGATGCACTGTTGGAGGATGCCACGTGGAGGGTACGTTTAGAAGGATACCTATAGAGGATGGTGTGATGTGCCGTTGGAGGATGCCACGTGGAGGGTACGTTTAGAAGGATACCTATAGAGGATAGGTTGATATACTATTGGAGGATTCTGTTTGTAAGATACCTGTAAAGGATAGTGTAATGTACTATTGGAGGATGCCGTTTGGAGTTTACATTGAAAGGATAGTCTGACGTACTATAAGGGGATGCCTCTTGCAGTATTCCTTCAGAAGATAGTTTCCAGTACTATTAGAGGATGCCTTTGGGAAGAGACCATTAGAGAATAGTGTGGTGTACTGTTTGTGGATGTCTTTTAGAGGATACCTTTAGTGGATAGTGCGATGAACTATTGGAGGATGCAATTTGGAGGATACTTTTAGAGAGTAGTGTAGTAGGATTGGAGTAGTATTTGGGAATGTGGTTTGGATGATACCTCCAGCGGATAGTGTGATTTATTATATGCTAGCCTGTGAATTATTGCAAACGATCTATGACTCGAGGAATATTCCTCAGTAGCTTCCTAAATGACGTCACACTACGCCGAATCACGTCGCCTTGAAGGAACGATCAGGTGATCTTTGTTATTGTTTTGAAACGCAAGCATTTGGGGTCGAATTGGGCTGAATATTGTGCAATAACATGTCTCGTAGCATATAATAAAAAAATCTAATCTATTTTAGTCCGTATCTAGAATTATCTCATGAGTGTGGACCTGAAAGTTTTATTTTTCACGAGCGCTTGTATTTTCAGGTCAACACGATGATTTTTTCCAGAAGCGTACTCAATGACGCTACGCTCTGAAGTATGACGTCGTCTTGAAGGAACGAGCAGCGTTTTTGTTATTGTCTTGAAACTGTTTGCAGTCGAATTGGACTGAATATTGCGCAGTAAAATGTCATGTAGCATACAATAAACAGAAAATCTACGTTGTTTTTGTGAATAATGTGAATTATCTCAATAAAAAGAAAATCTACGCTGTTTTAGTGAATATCGGGAATTATCTCATTCGAGTGAACCTGCAAGTTTTATTTTTCACGAGCGCTTTCAGATCCACACGAATAAGATAATTGCCGATGTTCACTAACACCAGCATAAATACCCTCTATGTATAATGGGATGTTTTTGTTACGATAACTTTAGTGCATAGAGTGAAGTACTATTGCAGGATACCTTTGGAGGATACAGTTTGAGTATGGTGTAATGTACTGTAGCCTTTAGAATGGTGTGATATAATGTGATGTACTAGTGGTGGATGCATTGTAGAGGTCACCTGTAGAGAATAGTGTGATGTACGAGTGGTGGAGGCATTGTAAAGGTCACCTGTAGAGAATAGTGTGATGTACGAGTGGTGGATGCATTGTAAAGTCACCTTTAGAGAATAGTGTGATGTACTAGTGGTGGATGCATTGCAGAGGTCACCTTTACACGCTAAAAACTAAAGTGTTAAAAACTACACTTGAAGTGTTGTATTTAACACCAACTAAGTGCCGAACTAGCACTTTGTTCAAGTGTAGATACCCCAGAACTTGACAGGTGTTACAATAATACAACTTGACAAGTGTAATGTCGCGACACTTAAAAGGAAACAACGCAGATGACGCGGATCAGGCTCGAACTCTCGAGCCTGATCCGCGTCATCTGCGTTGTGTCCTTTTACTTATGTACCCACCAAGCGCAAATCAAATTATGGACGATTCTGGGAGAACCACCAATGCTAGACACATGGGAAGTGCCATCCATTCAAGTTTCAGATGTCTGACGATTGTAATGTCTAAGTGCTTAAAGGATTGCACTTTGAGTGTTAAAATCAAACCCTAAGAGTTAGAATGGGTTTAACACCTTGAAAGTGTCAGTTTTAACACTTTAGTTTTTAGTGTGTAGAGAATAGTGTGATGTACTAGTGGTGGATGCATTCTAGAGGTCACCTTTGGAGAATAGTATGACGTACTAGTGGTGGATGTCTTTTAGCGGATACCGTTGGAGAATAGTGTGATGAAATTGTGGTAGATGCATTTTGGAGGATACCGTTGGATAATAGTGTGATGTATTAGTGATGTGTGCCTTTTAGATGATACCTTTAGAGAATGTGGTGATGTTCTAGTGTGGACGCCGTTTAGAGTGTACCTTTAGAGGACAGTGTGGTGGACTATTGGAGCCTGCATTTTAGGGAATTCATTAAGAACATAGTGTGATGTACAAGTGGTGGTGCATTTTAGAGGATACTGTGGAGAGCTTGAAAATTCTAAACTAGAATTTTTTTTTTTAAAATTAATGACACGTTTGATCCAGGTCATATCTTCAATTGCTTCGTAATTTGGAAATCCACGTAGTTAGTCTGTGTCACTTTGCTCAGATTATTTTGTATTGTCATCCTGTTCAGTGGAGTTTGGTATTTAGGAAGAGATAGGAGAAATAATGCCGTCAGCAGTTTTGTAAATGTAAATTTCACAGCCACAGTGCAGGGATAGTCTCTGTTATTTTAAGTTAACAAATATTTTTCCAGTTTTTCCAGTTTTTCCAGTTTTCCAAGGGCTGAAACTGTTTCACGTGGTCGACATTTAGACTTTTGGTATTGATGTGATAGGTGCCGAAAAGTAAAATATGCTTTCGATGTTACACAGCAGTCACTGCATTTTATGGGATTCCCATAGTAAAATTTCCCCAGTACTCGAAATTATTTAATACCTTTTAAGACTATGACAGCCGTACTGATCAACATTACGCACACATATTTACTAGAGCTTTCTGATTTTTAGCTATTTATTGTATTTTATTCGAAAATCCATTCACGAAAACGCTGTCTTCTTTATAACCGGAATTGTTGTTTCCGCGTGTCGACATGACAACGTTCAGTCAACTTCGACACTTCCAGATGGATTCCTTATGTCGCAGAATTCTACAAGTTGATGGGCTTCGGTACACTAGAGAAACTGTCAGCAGAAATCACATACTTACGTAATGTTGGTCTCATTCGATTCACTTATAGTTTTTGTAAAACTTTGCATAATGTTTTTATAGCATTTTGAAGATTCCAAGCTCTTATAACTCTTTACCTAACATGAAAAGCAGACGACACTTGCTAACAAAATTCTTGAATTACTAATGACGAGCTCATTCCAAAGAGGGGTCATAACCTATATTTTCGAGATAAAAATGAAAAAAAATAATGAAAATTATTTTTTTGTGAAAAGCGCTGGTTGGTTTTTACCGTTACGTTAGGTAAAGGGTTGAATGAAAATTCGGGGTAACTATGCTCGTGGGGTCACATGACTTTGCCGTCAACCGAGTGAATCTACCCGGTCGCGCGTATTTATAGCGTACAGAGCGGTGTTTTCAAAATGTCAACGGAGCGTTTGGTAATTCTAAAGGGCTGCCATCAAACTCTTTCGAGCTCGGTGATTCCAGCGGAAGGTAAGAAACAGTAATTATGCCAACACAGTGCGTAATAAGAAGTAGAGGGGTGAGGGTAGGGGTGAAATATGTTAGAGTTTCGGTATTTATCAGATTAATTGAGGTTTTAATTAAGGATAATTTAAGCACAGTTGTTAAGCATCACTTTTGACAGTTAGTATAGTTTATATACAGCACTCAGCTGTAAGTTGAAAGTATGTTAGAGGCTAACTAACATTGCTTTATTATAATTTATTAGAGTGTGCCTGGGTAACCTTCGGTGAATTTTGATAAGACAAATAGAATCTTTAATCACAATTTAGTGTCTGAATTTTATGTGCTTAAAATCTGATAATAGTAACACGACTTACTAGATCTTGGGAAGTTCAATAAATATTTAAGCAGTTGGAGAGAAGATACGGGAGTTAGGGTGAACTCTTCAATCTGCCAGATGTATTCTGGATCAGTTGTAGGATTCTGCATTGGAAGGTCAATCTGCGGTGCAATATTTTCTTGTTGCTTTTGATGACACTACGGTATGGTCATGCTGTGAGCTGAATTATAATTTTGAGCTTTAGAATTTTATGGGCTAACAGTGTTTAGGGAACAATCGAGATTAGTCTTAACTGGATAAGGCCTCCCAGTTAGTGACTACATAATTATGTTATTCGTTGGCAGTTAATCTGCTAGGTATTTGTGTTACTACTTGGAGTACCGTTACAGGTTTGGAACACTGAGTCAAAAAAGGGAATTGTTGCACATTACTGGAATGAGCTATCCTGTTTTGTTTTACTATGGTAAATGACGATTTGATATGTCCAGCATGTTTGACAAACCATGCTAACATAGTTCACTTTCTTTGCTTAAATTAAGGTTGAGATAAATGTAAATTTTAGTAATTAATTAATTACTTAATCACTAACTGCTATACTTAGCTCATAGCAACTCTGTTTGGTTGGAAACCGCTGTGTCCATTCACATGGACTGACTAATGTGAATTGCTATATTTAGCTGGTAAGAGCTGTGCTGGGTGGACACCACTGTGTCCACTTATAGTGATCAATTAGTGCATATTGGTTGATTAATTAATGTCTGTAAAGTAAGAAGTTAGTATATATTTATAAGTTAGTACATATTTATAAGTTAGTATATATTTATAAATTAGTA
Organism: Pictodentalium vernedei; assembly: GCA_031216915.1. NCBI lineage: Eukaryota > Metazoa > Mollusca > Scaphopoda > Dentaliida > Dentaliidae > Pictodentalium > Pictodentalium vernedei. The sequence goes on from CM062293.1 coordinate 508,701,773, forward strand.
TATATATATAAGTTAGTATATATTTATAAGTTAGTATATATTTATAAGAATCCACCTGTTACGGTCTCTATGACATTGTGTAAATTCACATGTCATACCTGGTTGGAAGCCAAAGTGTCTATTTACATGGACTGTCCAGTGCATATTCAGCAATAATATTTATTAACTAATGATAAAGTATAAATTATCTAACTAAAGTGTACTAGTTAGGAACTGTGTGGCGATGTGTCAGTTCACATGCCATACCTGGTTTGAAGCCACAGTGTCTATTCATATGGTCTGATCACTGCATTCCAATCAAGAATATTTATTAACTAATAATAAATTATCAATTATCTGTGTGGAGTTGTCTATCACTAATATTGCTTAACGAATGATAAATTATAAATTTTCCATCTAAAGTGTATGAGTTTAGCGTTGTATGACGTTGGATATCACTAATATTTCTTAACTAATAATAAATTATAAACTATCTAACTAAACTGTTCTAGTTAGGGACTGTACGGCGTTGTGACAATTCACATGTGATACCTGGTTGGAAGCCATACTGTTTATTTACATTGACTGGCCAGTGCATATTAAATAATAATATTTATTGATTAACTAATAATAAATTATAAATTACCTAACTAAATTGTTCTAGTTATGGACTGTATGACGATGTGTCAATTCACATGCCATATCCGTTTGGAAGCCATAGTGTCTACTTACATGGACCGACCACTGCATTTCAATCAATATTTATTGACTTTTTATGAATTATAAATTATCTAACTAAAGTGTACTAGTTAATGGCTGTATGGCTTTGTGTCAGTTCAAATGTCATACCTGGTTGAAAGCCATTGTGCCTATTTACATACACTGACCACTGCATATTAACCACTAATTGATATACTTAGCTGATAGATTTTCTGGTTGGAAACCACTCTGTCCACTTGTCCACTCATTGGGACTGGCTGATATGAATTGCTATACTTACACTGTGTCCACTCATATGGTCCAGTCAGTGCATATTGGTTAAGTAATTAATATTGTAAATAAAGACGTTAGTATAAATTTAAAAGGATCCACCTATTAGGGACCCTATGACATTGGGGCAATTCACATGTCATACCTGGTTGGAAGGCATAGTGTCTATTCACATGGACTGACCACTGCATTCCAATCACTAATATTTGTTAATTAATAATAAATTATAAATTATCTAACTAAAGCATACTGGTTTGGGACTGTATGGCGTTGTGTCAATTCACATGTAATATCTGTTGATATCCGTTGTCAATTCATCTGGCTTCAAATTGCATTCTTCTGCAACTCAAGTGAATGGAGATTTGTGAATCAAGGGAGATAAACAAACTTTTTTGAAAGTTTTAAACTTCTTTGTAAATGTGCACATCACGGGAGTTCACTCTGCAACTTGGGTCAATCAAGTGCATTTGAAAACCGTTAGGCATTGAATGATAAATTATTTAACAAAGCCTTCTGTAAAGAATAAAATAACAAATCTAACGTGCGCACTGGTGGCGCCGAGGGGGGGGGGGGGGCAGCGGCGGTGGGGGACAGCCCCCCCCCCCCCCCCCGTCGGATAGGTCCCCCCCCCCCCCCGTCGGAGCTTTTTAGTCAGTCCGTCCGTCCGTCCGCCGGAGAGTCTCGTAAACCCGACCTCACGAGAAATTTCCGACAATCGAATGTAGATATCTCGTCTGGTGTCGATCAAGATATATGGTTCTTCTTTGTAAGGCATTATGACAGTTGCGTTCCATTACTTCCATACCTAATCATCGGTTATCGTCATGGTAAAAGTTTGGAATCTATCTAAATCTAATCAACAATGGCGTCCCGCTATAATGTGACGCAGGGTGGACTCGAACCCGTGCAACACTGGAACTTTGATAGAGAATGGTGATTCTCACGAAATTCCTTAATGTCGTTCGTCAAACTGGCTTTATAGATGAAATATTTCCCGACCTTATTATAATATGTTTACGTTAAATAATCAACAAACATACTCAATTTGCTTCTATTTTGATTCTCCAATTTACCAATTTTCACTAATTTTCTTTCGTTTGGGAGGTCAAATATTATAGCCCCCCTGTCGGAGAGGTCAGCCCCCCTGTCGAGAAATCCCTGGCGCCACCCCTGAACGCGCATAAAGTAACATTTAATTTGCTGAAGAATTAACCTGTAACACAATAAAACATAAGATAAATAGAGATTGTTACCGTTATGTGGATGTACAAAATATGTATCTGAGTCGATCTCCGGGTTCTAAGGGCAGATCACGACGAGCAGAAGACGAGTCGTGATCTACCCTTAGAACCCGGAGCGAGACTCGGATACATATTTTGTACATCCACAAAGTGGTAATAATCATTTTATCTTACAATATATTGGGGATAAGTCAAGAATGTAGACGAATATATAACGAACTAGAAAAAAATGGAACTCACGCGAAAGGAACGTGCTTGTATCCGACCCCCTGATACAAACATCTGTATCAGGGGGTCGGATACACGACAGTTTCGGAGTTAATACTGACAAAATACATGTTGATTGTAAGATAAATAAAGGATATCTAGTGTTTTTGAGTGGATACCGAAAATTATTTCATGAGTGACCGATACAAATGTTTATTTTTCGCGAGCGTTTATAATAATCTCGGTCACAAGTGAGATAATTTTCGATATCCACTCAAAAACACTAGATTTTCTTTTTATTACAGGCTTTTTATACGATTCTGATATTTCCAGACGTTTCAACTATGAACTAATGCATGAAAGTAAACAGCGCATTGAATCATTGATACGCGGAAGTGATTTGATCGATACTCAGAACAGATAGCGTCATGCGATCTGCTTCAGTTAGCGGGTTTCAAGTTCAAACATGGCCTGAAAGTCCGTAATATAAGCGTTTGGTTTGGTACGTCCTTTGAAAGGACGTACCAAACCAAAAACTTATATTACGGACTTTCAGGCCATGTTTGGACAAGATAGCTTTATGCATCAATTTAAAGTGAATACGTGTTGAATTATTGCTGGAAATGATCGGTATCCACACAAAAACACTAGATTTTCTTTTCATTATACGTTCCTAGAACAAATTGAACATTTCCAGTGATAATTTTATTCGTATTCACCTTGAAGTGAAACTTTTGATTGATACAGTGAAAGTGAAAATTTCTATATCTTCACAGTGGGGGATATGATTTCTGTCTGTCCGCAATTTCTTCGATAATCTGTCGTTTAGCGTACAATAAATAAGATCTTTATATAAATTGTTAATGGAAATAGCACCCTTGTCTAAGTTTGAGTTATTCTCAATCAGAGTGATACAGGTGATTTAACAATATTGAAGAGCTGACAGTTGCTCGCCGTTGCTCGCCGTTGCTCGGTGGTTCTCTCCGGGTACTCCGGCTTCCTCCACCCGTAAAACTGTCATGGTCATGATTAGCCATTGTGCAGAAATATGTGACCTTAAACACCAATAAATAAATAAATAAATAACAGTATTGAAATGATCTCTATGAATTCCATTTTGTGTTTGCCAATCTCGATGAATAATAATTGTTGTTGAGTATATTAACCATTTGCACCCTAGAGGTCGCTTTTCCGGCCAGGGGACATGGTACATCATAAATTAATTAGGTAGGATGGCTGCAGAGTGAATATAAGGGGTAGACCAATTAATATTTTCAACGTGCAGCCCCAGGGCTGCACGTTGAAAATATTAATTGGTTTACCCACAATTAATGAACATGGACTATTCCAGTTGGTGCCGTTGCACTGATATGGACGATACCACCAGGGTTCAAAGGGTTAATACGGTAACATTTCCAGCTTTAAATATGAGAATATGAAGAATAATTTAAAATAAATGTTACATTTTACTGAAGTGTCTGTCCTTCTTAAGTACTTGCAGGATTCAAGGTGCAAGCCACACACTCTCCAACAGCGCATGCAGCTGTGGTTATTCCGCCAGCTGTGTCTTTGTGCAGTGCCGGGTAGTGTTTTCAGAACTTGAGACCAGACAGTTACTTGTTATGTTTGTGCTCATGCCTGGGCCTGCTCACTAATCGACCCAAGGCCATATCCCGTGCCCCATCTGCCTTTACCACATACAGAACTGGGACTGGTTGAGAGAATTCAGAACTGGGACTGGTTGAGAGAATGTCAAACTGGCTGGTGCATTGGAAAATGGTATTGGTGAATGGTTACAGAAATGAAATGATGTATACAGAAAGATGTATTGAGACTCTTCCCATCCCATCCATCCTCATCCTGGGTAATTCGATGCTATTCAGGCATTTTAGTGTTTAGTACAGTACGTGGAGAGTGGATTGTAACTAAATCACCCGTGGAGTGGAGTTATCACCCAAAGTATTCCTTTCAAATTCTGTACATATGGACTAAAAACGCAAGCAATGTTCCCGCAAGCAATGTTCCAGCCAATGGACCTCCGGGTTTAACCCGGAGGTCCATTGGCTGGAACTTTGCTTGTGCAAGTTATGCTTTGCAACAAATTTGCAATTATTGCTTGGGTGGAATCTCCACTCCACGGGTGATTTAGTGATAATACACTTTCCACGTACTGTACCTAGGGTGGTACATGGAGAACAGGTTGGGTGATGTGAGCCTCGCACGATGGTGTCAATGCTTACAACTCAAAATCAGCCTGTCCTAACAGAGCTGCAGCATTGTCAGTGCATTAATAATACATGTAGTCCTAGCTAGAGTGTCCCACTGGCCCCTTGTGTTTGTTATTCTGCTAAGAGCGTTACAATACCCTTAGAGAACAGTGTGATGTACTATTGAAGCATGCCTTTTAGAGGGCACGTTTAGAGAATAGTGCAATGGAGTAGTGGTGGATGCCTTTTAGAGGATACATATAGAGAATAGCGTGATGCGCTAGTGGTTAATGCCTTTGAAAGGACACCTTTAGAGGGTAGTGTGAGGTCCTGTTTGAGGATTCTTTTGAAGGATACCTTTAGAGGACAGTCTGAGATCGTATTGGAGGAAGACTTTGGAGGATACCTTTAGAGGGTAGTGTGAGGTCCTATTAGATGATTCTTTTGAAGGATATCTTTAGAGCATAGTGTGAGAATCTATTTTAGGAAGACTTTGGAGTTTACCTTTAGAGGGTAGTGTGAGGTCCTATTGGAGGAAGACTTTGGAGGATATCTTTAGAGGATAGTGTGAGGTCCTATTTGAGGATTCTTTGGAAGGATACCTTTAGAGGATAGTGTGAGATCCTATTGGAGGAAGACTTTGGAGGATATCTTTAGAGGATAGTGTGAGGTCCTATTTGAGGATTCTTGGGAAGGATACCTTTAGAGGATAGTGTGAGATCCTATTGGAGGAAGACTTTGGAGGATATCTTTAGAGGATAGTGTGAGGTCCTATTTGAGGATTCTTTGGAAGGATACCTTTAGAGGATAGTGTGAGATCCTAATGGAGGAAGACTTTGGAGGATATCTTTAGAGGATAGTGTGAGGTCCCATTTGAGGATTCTTTGGAAGGATACCTTTAGAGGATAGTGTGAGATCCTATTGGAGGAAGACTTTGGAGGATATCTTTAGAGGATAGTGTGAGGTCCCATTTGAGGATTCTTTGGAAGGATACCTTTAGAGGATAGTGTGAGATCCTATTGGAGGAAGACTTTGGAGGATATCTTTAGAGGATAGTGTGAGGTCCCATTTGAGGATTCTTTGGAAGGATACCTTTAGAGGATAGTGTGAGATGCTATTGGAGGAAGACACTTTGGAGGATACTTTTAGATGATAGTGTGATTTACTTTTGGGGCACGGTTTTTATATGATATTTTTAAAGAATAGCGTGATGTAGCATTGGTAATGCTTTATGGAGACAACCTTTGGGAGATTTGCGTGATTTACTATTAGAGGATGCCTTTTGTAGGATACCTTTAGAGGATAGTTTGATATATGTACTATTGCCTTTTAGAGGGCACCAATTGAGGATAGTGTTGTGTAACATTGGAGGGTACCTTTTGAAGTATATCTTTAGTGGATTACGTGATGTTTTATTAAAGGATGCATTTTGAGGATATCTTTAGGGGAAATTGTGATGTACTATTGGGTGATGACTTTTGGAGGATACCTTTAGAGGGTAGTGTAATGTACTAGTGGTGGATGCATTTTAGAGGATACTTTTGGAGGATAGTGTGATGTACTGATGGAGGATGCCTTTTAGAGGATACCTTTAAAGAATAGAGTGATGTACTATTGGAATTCGCCTTTTGGCGGAATCCTTTTGAAGATAGTGTGATGTACCATTCGGTGATTCTTTTTGGGGGATAAAGAACAGTGTGATGTACTTACTGAATTTCTGGTTCAACTATATTCTTTCTTTTTTTCGTCCACCTAATACTTACTTTGCGTCATTATTCTCACCGGACAAAAACTCAGCTTCAGTGTACTCAAATACAGTGGCGGCCGGTCCATATGACCTGTGTGGCCAATGGCCAGGGCCCCAGGCTCCATGGGGGGGGGGGGGGGGGGGGGGGGGCAAGTGCTCAAATAAAAAAGAAATTTATAGATTTTTTTTTTTTTGGAGGGGGGGGGGCGCCTCTTTAAAAAATTAGGCTCCCGCAGAGAAATTAATAATTTACAGTCTCAATGTGCTGAAATGAAATTTCTCCGCTCGCTCCGTGCACTGGAATGGAGTTTTTCATCAACACGCCGTTCCGTAGTCTCCGCTTACAGTAAACCGACAGTAATACACGATAACAGCCAGTAAAAAAATCAAGCGTAAGGTTCCGCTCCACAGATTTCTAGGTATTTCCAAATATGATATGCCATACACTCTCTTCAAATGCAAATATTCTGTAGCTAAATTATCTAACTCATAACATGTATTACATTTCCCAAATCCGCAAAAAAGGCATATAACACTATCTGACTAAGTAGAAATAAACAATCTGAAAGTGGGTGGAATAATTTATTGTCAAAGACCAGACGTCAATCTGAAAAATTGCGTGAAAAAATGCCGAAACCAGTCATTTTCAGCCACCTAGCAGCCTCAGAAGCAGAATTTTCAGACCAACCTCACCTACCCTGTTTCTAAAATGCAAATAAAAAAAATATATATGTTTCCGTCTCATTTTTTAGTTACCTGTCTGGTAACAAACCCGCGTAAAAATTACATTTTAAAAAATACCCAATTTTTCGAAGCCACTGTTTCCCATAATTCATCTTGTAATTTACCCCTATGTATCAGACTCCAACTTTGGAACCAAAACTTCAAATTCTCTTTCCAACAAAAAAACCTAATGTAATCATATATCTGATACTAAAAATATATATCTATTTTATATGGTCTTAGTTTCAACATATGAACGGTGTTTAGAATTTCACCCCTGTGCAATAGTGCGAAACTGTTGAGCGGAATCTTAAAGAGAAAACAAGAGTGATCTCCCCTTGTATTTCACTCAGGCAAAAGAATCTGGAGTCTATCCTAGTTGAATGAACAAAAACCATTTCTATTTTCAACCAGTAAAAAGATACAGCATGGCCTTTCTGATTGCCGAATAGCTTTTGCAGCCAGTTTTTGCCTGATTTTTACAACCACACCACACCACACCACACCACAAAGATACAGCATGGCCTTTCTGATTGCCGAATAGCTTTTGCAGCCAGTTTTTGCCTGATTTTTACAACCACACCACACCACACCACACCACACCACACCACCTCACCTCAACCCTCACATTTCTCTGAGCCACTTCACTGAGCATTTTTTGTTATTACCACCAGCCGCATTGACTAATCAGGTCCTGCCAATAACACTGTTAAATACAATAAAAATGTAAAACAATAAGCAGTGATAACCATAGCTTTTTCTTTTGGAGGGGGGGGGGAGGAGTTGCTCTCTAGATATGAAAGCGTAAACAGCTTGACGGACAGATGACACAATGACATGACACCAATGACCAAAATGAAAAAGTAGACACCATGACTGCAAATCTCTGGTCAACAATAACAGCCTGGCTGTCCATAACTGCATATATTTGCCATGAATACAAGTCTCGGTGTTTGAGAAAAGCAGTGCTCTACCTCAATGTTTTCCAAATCTTGACAAAAATTCAAAACACGTGCGAAATTAGGCTACATCAATAAATTTCTCCAAATTTCCACTTATTTCCATCCAGTTGTTCTGAGATATCACTTGATGAATGTTAACTACTACTAACAATTGCACACAAACCAGAAATAATGAAAAGTTTTTTTGAAAAATGGTGTATTTATAACTCAAACACAAATAAGGAACTTCCTGGATCAAGAATTGACACCGACGGCAGAATGCTCTTTAAGGTTCCGCTCCACAATTTTCGAGGCATTTCCAAATATGACATGCCATACACTCTCTCCAAATGCAAATATCCTGTATCTTAGTTATCTAACTCATAACATGTATTACATTTCCCAAATCCATAAAAACATATAACACTATCTGACTAAGTAGAAATAAACAATCTGAATGTGGGTGGAATAATTTATTGTCAAAGGCCAGACTTCAACCTGAAAAATTGCATGAAAAAAAATGCTGAAACCAGTCATTTTCAGCCACCTAGCAGCCTCCAAAGCAGACTTTTCCCACCGACCCCACCTACCCAACCCTGGAACAGAGCATCCCCTGGTTGTAAAATGCAAAAGAAAAAATTATATGTTTCCGTCTCATTTTTTAGTTACCTGTTTGGTAACAAACCCGTGTAAAAATTACATTTTAAAAAATAGCCAATTTTTCGAAGCCACTGTTTGCCATAATTCATCTGGTAATTTACCCCTATGTATCAGAATCCAACTTTGGGACCAAAACTTCAAATTCTCTTGTCCAACAAAAAGCCTAATGTAATCATATATCTGATACTAAAAATATTTATCTATTTTCCATGGCTTTAGTTTCAACATATGCCCTGTGTTTAGAATTTTACCCCTGTGCAATAGTGCGAAACTGTAGAGCGGATATTGCAAGTGAAATGTGGTAGTCTTCCTTTAACCCTTTACCGAACGCAGACGATATCACAATTTAGTATTTTAAATACCATTTTTTCAAAAAATTTCAACAAAACCATATCATGTGACCCCTTGTTGGAACCAGCTCGGCGAGCTCGTTCTAACGAGGGGTCACATGAAATGGTTTTGTTGAAATTTTTTGAAAAATAATATTTTGTCAACTGCTGAACTTGCATATTACGCGGGCGGATGCGGCCAATTCGTTGAGTAAAGGGGTAACAGACAACTGAATTCTCCTCTCTAGAGTGAAGGATTTGGCGTTTGTCATCCATAATTTTCAAAATTTTCTAACACCGAGGGCCCCATCATAATTATGACCAGGGGCCCACATGGGCCTCCCGCCGCCACCGCTCAAATATGCCTGGTAACGTCAGTTCTCCTAATTGCGTACGACGAATAACGTCGATCAGTGTCGGTGTAAACAAATTTGTTGTGTGTAGTAACCCATCACGGGGGACAACTCTATCTTCGTTCGTATCGATCGATATCGGTATCACATCAGCCGAGTTTTTGATTTCTGTCGCGAGCATGCTAATGAGCAATTCTCGGAAAGAATATATTATCTATCAAGTAGGTGTGGGCATCTCTCTTCATCCAGCATCTGTTGGATTGTCAGAAAAAAATTAAAAATTCAGCTAATTTTGAACTTTTCTGTAATCAGTTTTGGAAGACAGAAACGATATAGTTCATATCGCTTTGCATAACCTATCAGGCATTTGGAGAACAATCAATTTCTGGGTTACAGTTTTGTGTCTCTATTCTTCTAGTACCTGTTCTGGCTGCTTCAAATGTAGTGCTGTATGGCCAAAAAACATTTTCTGCGCTATTTTTTTTTATTTTCTGTTCTCTTTTGTTCCAGGAGGTAATTATATTCCTCAAACTGCGCCATTAAAAGTTTTTGGTGCTATTTTAGCCCATTGGATGTTCTGGCGTTTGAGAATGGCAGACCTAGATCTTGTAGATGCGATGTAGTAAGAAAAACGATCTTTAATTAAGTTACTAGTTAACTGATGGCAATCACTTGAAAACTGAGAAACAAATTTGGAGCATATAGCAAAATATGCAAATCAGTATCAGAATTCGATGACAGAAACTCACAATTTTCTCGTTCTAAATTATGTTGCAATTTTTCACTTTCTTGTTCATTCACCGTACAGTTAAAACTAGAAGTCTTGTCATGAAATGCGCACATATAGCACGTTGATCTGCGCGTTAATCTACGCGTTATGACCATAGTAAGGCTATCAAATTATGTACACATCGCCTGTGCACAAGCAATGTTTCAGCCAATGGACCTCCGGGTAACCCGTAGGCCCATTGGCAGAAACATTGCCTGTGTTTGCTATGAGTAACCACGAGAACCTGCCATTCTTTGGATGCCATTTCATATGGCAATTTCGCGCAATTCCTACGCGCAATTAAGCATAGATAAGCGCGTATTTCGTGACAGGACTTCTAGTTTTAACTGTATTCATACATGATAATTGTTTCAAGATGCGGACGTACAGTTCCAGTTTGGTATTACTAGATTGATCTTATCGCTCAATATTGCCGTTTGCAACTATGATATCCACTTCTGTTTGTATCGTTCTCTTTTATGACTGACCAGTAACACTTTCGACGAACATTCGTGTTCAGAAAGTTAAACAATTTGAAAATCAATTAAAGAAAAGTGGTTTCTTTTTAAAAGGAATCGACTTGACGACAACAGAAAAATAAGTTGCAGGAAGTAAAAAAAAGAACAATAAAGCAAAATGTTTAGTGTATGGAAAATATCGAAAGCTTTTTTGTCTTCACACCAAAGCTATATCACGTGACGTCTTAACCGGATTGATTTATCAAAATAAATGAAGATGAAGCTATTTCTTATGCAGATTTTGTCCGAGTCGTGATCGAGTCAACTTGAATTAAATAGCAGCATCTTGATTTGACTTCTGATACACATTGTGAAAAGAAACCTTTGTCAGTCTATTTGTCACACTAAGATGTTCATGACAAAATTATTTGGAGGTGTTGTAGTGTTTTTACTGTCAGAAAAAATACTTTGTGATGACATTCGTGTGAAGTACCCACGGCGAGAAATCATTGGAGGATCATGTATTGGCCGTATCCCCTCATTCAAGGCAAGATCTAAACTTGATTGCGCGAAACAGTGCGAACGCAGCTCCGCCTGTAAAGCATTTCGCTACAATAAAAACGACAAAGCTTGCTACCACGCTAAAACACTTGTCTATCAAACAAATGACACATATTACATGAAAGAATCAGCAGGTATGTATATATATACAGTAAAAAAAGATTGACGTTTTACTAACCCTTTGCCCAACTCACACCATATCTAAAATGTTAAATATTGCTTCAATTTTTTTAAAAATGTCACAAAACCATGTTATGTGACCTCCTCATTGGAACAACACTATACGGATTTGTAATCATTTTTTTAGATATCATTTGTTTCAACTGAACAAATTATAGTTCTTGGGGCGGATGCAGCCAGTTCGTTAGGTAGACCCTTATAAAAAGTACCATGGTAAACCATGGTAAATCCCAAAATACCCTGGTAATACCATGGTATTACCAGGGTATTTTGGGATTTACCATGGTTTACCATGGTACTTTTTTTATACGGGGAGGCCTCAAACGATTAAAAAAGGAACTTTTAGCCACAAGGTGCGGATTATTGTTTACTATAGGAGGTCGCTAAACATAGAAAGTTAACGCACATTCTTCTTTACAAAACTATCTTTATTACATAACTTACAAACATAGCACGTTATTATAGCTATCGTTTACTCGTCAATTCTTGCTCCTGCGGTTAAAACTAGAAGCATTGTCAGGCAATGCGTGCAAATAGGGCGTAGATCTGTGAATTAATCTGCGCGTTATAACTATAGTAAGGCTACCATAGTAAGGCTACCATATAGTCTACGCACACGCAATTTTTCAGCCAATGGACCTGCGGGTAACCCGGAGGTCCAATGGCAGAGACATTGCTTGTCCTTGCTATGCGTAACCACAAGAATCAGCCGTGCTTTGGATGCCATTCGATATGAAAATTGCGCGCAATTCCGACGTGCAATTAAGCCTAGATAAGCGCACAGTTCGTGACAGGATTTCTAGTTTTAACTGCAGAAAAAAGAGAGTCTCTACTTTTCAAAATCTCACCATGTCTATCCCAACGAGTTTCAGGTAACGTCTCTGTCGTGCGGAAAGTTTCCAGGTGACGATCTTACATAAGTGAATTTAAAAAAACTCGAGTGCTCCTGTGCTTAATTCTCTTCACAATCAAATCATCCCATAATTTCCTTTTATACCTTGCTCGCCTATGTTACTACCTGGGAAAAGTCTGTATGTTAAATGTTAGCTTTTAACTCCACTACCGATGTGAAGCTTCTACTGCGGTTAAACAAAATTTACACCTATAGTCGGAAGTTCATCCAACTTGACCTTTGGCATGACACAATTTGCCAACTTCCATACTTTCACCCTTCGCGATGTTTCATTCAAACATTCGACATTTTGCGATACTATCTACTGCGTGTAATGACTTATTAAGTTTAAAATACCTACAATTAAATATTTAAAATAAAATTTAAGAATTGTTAATAATAATTTGACTGAAAAAGCAAGGTAAATTCTATCAACTTTGACGATGTGTCCAGCTGTCAATCATGCATTCATGTACAGTCAGTAGTACTGCTCACCTGTGCAGACGTAAACAAAACAAAGCTGTGAGTTTGCTGTAGAAAGTGACGTTTTTTTTCCATTTTAAGTGACAAAGTCGATCATTTATTAAGAACATGGTATAAATAAAACACATAGGTACTAGGACTGGCATATAAGTAACTCTCGTCGAACTGTTCTTTTGATGATAGAAACGCCATGTTTGGAACACGCGTTGCTTACAGTGTCCCAAACTGCAACATGAATAATTTCAGATCTATGCAACCCGAACTTGAAATATGTGAATGGAAGTGAGCTAGTTTGAGAAAGAGAGATTGCGGTGATTGCAGCCAGAATTGTACCTGCATCTTCATCATAAGTATTTTGTTAGGGAACTGAACGAATTGAAATACCTTTACTGTGGTGCTTGTTGTGGAAGACATGTGGAAAACACAAAATGACAATTAAGTGACATTTAGCAGTCGAAAATCTTTCTGTTAACTTATTGTTTTAAAATCGGATTTTTTTCAAAGGATAGCGAAAACTGTTATCTAAGACATATGTATAATATTTTATCTGTGTTAAACATTTTGAAATCCAATCGTCTGGACATATTAATACTTTAACCCTTTACCTAACGAACCGCCCACATCCACCCGCGTAATATGCAAATTGAGCTGTTGAAAAAATTAAGTTTTTCAAAATATTTCAACAAAACCATATCATGTGACCCCTCATTGGAACGAGCTCATTGAGCTCGTTCCAATGAGGGGTCACATGATATGATTTTGTTGAAATGTTTTGAAAAATTTAACAAAATGATATTTAAAATAATAGATTTTGATATCGTCTGCGTTGGGTAAAGGGTTAAGAATACTTCACCATTTGGCGACTGAAAATGAAATATCAAGATTCCAGGCCAGTATTCTTTCCCATAATGCAACTAGAAATTTAACCACCAGTCTCTGACAAACAAGATTCAATTGATTAAGTTCCTCGTCGCATTATGGAAACATATGCTTGCTTGGAATTTCCGTATTTTGACATGATTGTGTAGAGGGTTAATGAGTTTCATTTAGTGACCACTTCAGTAAGTATTTCGAATGAAGTTGCTCATCGGAACTAAAAATCATGCAATACTTGTAAAGGTAAAAACTAACACGCAACGGGCGCGATACAAGCACGACACACTAAACAATGCGATAAAATCAAGGCATTGACTTTACAGACCCAAACAATTAAATACATAGTTATCACCATTCTAATATAATTCAGTTGAAAACGCAGAGTTTCCCAACTATAAAACAACGCCTTGTTGAAGACAACAATGTAAATCTAAAAATACAGTCTTCGTGACATCATTTGGCAGTTCCGAACCAAATCACGAAATATACTCTACGCTGCCACTGTACAAATAGTTCAAAACGGCTTAGTCATTTTATCAGCAATAACAAAATATGTTCACATTTGTACTGACAACATTTATCATGTTTAAATGTTTTTGACACTCTGAAAACAAAATACGTCGTCTGGTTTCCCCGTTCGAAGTTTGGATTTCACCTTGAGTTATTTCACTCTGAGTCGCAAAGCAATCGAGGATTTACCGTTAAAGAATAGGGTTAAATATTTGGGATGCTTGGATTGGAAGCACTTGGTACACAGTAATAATTACTAATGGTTACAGGACAGTTTTTCATTTCAAACTTTCTGGAAAATGATGGCCTGTGGAAGTACGCTACTGGTATTGACATGAGTGTTGCAGAACGAATAGTTCACCCCTCCCAGTGGATAACGCGTTGCTGTAGCTGCTCCTGCTGATGCCACGAACCAGGATTAGAAAATGAATGGACCAATTGTAATTGAAGTCGATGTTAAAACATCGCTAGCGGAACGGTCAGAAATATTTGGTATTGAACAATTAAAATTATTATTGATGGCTGTCAGGATTTTGGTTTTCTATTTCGCACATAGCGTCCATAAAATCTTCATCGTACGAAAAATTGCTATTTGTAAATTATAATATCACTCTTGGGTTCCACACGGCTATTGTTGAGTCTGTCGGAATCTGTTTTGAAAACTTCTTTCATTTCATTACACATCAGTCTCTCCCAAACCTCTTCCGCATTAATATTAAAATTTTCAACTTTATCCGCATTAATCACAGTTAATAACAAGTCAGATAGAAAACTGTTTTTTACAGAAAGTCAAAGCGTCCACAGCGTTTATTTACCTTGAATAGGGTAGTCAATGCCTCCAAATGGAACGGGAATAGAACGCCCACGAATACATCTTGACTTACCTGAAACAGTTTTTGACAACACAAAATTTCCGACAGGTTTACCCTGAATTTATTGTCACAAATTTTATTGATTAACTAATCAAATTTCGAGATTTGTAGTAATTGTATTAGAATTAGGGGATAACTATGTTCTATTTGATTGTTTTAGATTTAAATTGTTGTCTTCAACAAGGCGTTGTTTTATAGTTTGGAGATAAAAAACTGTCCCGGTTTTCAGCTGAATTATATTAGAATGGTGATAACTATGTTGTATTTGAATGTTTGGTGCCATAGACGAGGTTTTTTAGTGTCGCAAATATGCGTTTTACCGGCTCCGCTGACGCGTCGCCGGCAAAACTCAATTTGCGACAGTTAAATCATTTTTTACGACCACAAGCAATCGAATACAACATAGTTATCCCCCAATTATAAACGTTTACATACGTAGTGTCGTACCGCTAATGTGAACCTTACTGGTGAAAAAACTAAAATATTGACTACACGAAAACGAAAACGAATTTGCAACCAATTAGAGAGATGTAATGACCGCATGGTATCTCTTTTAGACAATGACTCTACAGCTAATCCAGGAGACATCTTTTCGAAACCTTTATTTTATAATACGAATATAAAGATAAACGGCACGCTTGTCTTTGACAAATATTGCTGTGAAAAGGGGGCATTCTTTGTCAACGACCTTCACATAGAAGAAAATATTTTGTTTCTAAATTTCCCAGATTGTTCCAGTAAATATAATATTGTAACAGCATTTAATGTTTATCACGGAATAGTCAAGTCTATCTCTGCTTGTTGGAAATTTAAAAAAAAAAAAAAATTTGAAATAATTAGGTGACAAAATTTGGATACTATTAAAAACCCATAAACTTTTAGCAACATTTTCTACAACTGCTTGTAAAACTGTCTACCCAAAGCCAGAGAAAAACAGAATCAACGTTTGAATATCATCCTACAATCAATTGACTGGCAGCAGAGTTCAGAGTTACGATGTTGGGGAGCTGACAGCTGCTCGTCGTTGCTCGGTGGTTCTCTCCGGGTACTCCGGCTTCCTCCACCCATAAAACTGTCACCGACATGATATGACCCTGGCTGTTAATGTGTCGTTAAACCCAAATAACATAACACATAACGAATCGCCCACATCAGCCCGCGTAATATGCAAATTGAGCAATTGAAAAAATTGAATTTTTCAAAATATTTCAACAAAACCATATCATGTGACCCCTCATTGGAACGAGCTCATTGAGCTCGTTCCAATGAGGGGGTCACATGATATGATTTTGTTGAAATTCTTTGAAAAATTTAAAAAAATGATATTTAAAATAATAAATTTTGATATCGTCTGCGTTGGGTAAAGGATTATGATCCCTTCTGAAGATATTAACATTTATTATTTTAAATATCAATTATTTAATTTTTTCAAAATCTTTCAACGAGGGTCACATGATATGGTTTTGTTGAAATGTTTTGAAAAATAATATTTTTTCAACTGCTGAATTTGCATATTACGCGGGCGGATGCGGGCGATTCGTTAGGTAAAGGGTTAAGAATACTTCACCAGTTGGCGACTGAAAGTGAAATATCAAGATTCCAGGCCAATATTATTCTTTCCCATAATGCAACTGGAAATTTAACCATTAGTCTCTGACAAACAAGATTCAATTGATTAAGTTCCTCGACGCATTATGGAAACATCTGCTTGCTTGGAATTTCCGTATCTTGACATGATTGTGTAGAGGGTTAATGAGTTTCATTTAGTGACCACTTCAGTGAGTATTTCGAATGAAGTTGCTCATCGGAACTAAAAATCATGCAGTACCTGTAAAGGTAAAAACTAACACGCAACGGGCGCGATACAAGCATGACACACTAAGCAATGCGATAAAATCAAGGCATTGAGTTTACGGACCCAAACAATTAAATACAATATAGTTATCACCATACTAATATAATTACGTTGAAAACGGAGAGTTTCCCCAACTATAAAACAACGCCTTGTTGAAGACAACAATGTAAATCTAAAAATACGGTCTTCGTGACATCATTTGGCAGTTCCGAACCAAATCACGAAATATACTCTACGCTGCCACTATACAAATAGTTCAAAACGTTTTAGTCATTTTATCAACAATAACAAAATATATTCACATTTGTACTGACAACATTTATCATGTTTAAATGTTTTTGACGGGGTCTTCCCGTTTCGCCGATGTGATTCTAATGGGGTAGGTGTCAGTAATCCGCAGATCAAAGAAGTGCCGCGATAATTTGTTAATTTGGATGTTGGGAGATAATTTTTATCAATTTAACCCATGTACCACAGGGAAACTCACAAGTAACGACGAATTGATTGAATGTAATGTAATTTTTTTATTGATTTATCAACGCAATAAACGAGCAAGTATAATATAATAATATGAACATTTAAAGACATAAAGCACATTTTTTAAAAACCCGAATTTCGACTGAATGTAATGTAATTTTTTTATTGATTTATCAACGCAATAAACGAGCAAGTATAATATAATAATATGAACATTTAAAGGCATAAAGCATATTTTTTAAAAACCCGAATTTCGACTGACTCTGTCTAAAAATAACAATAAACGAGCAAGTATAATATAATAATATGAACATTAAAAGGCATAAAGCACATTTTTTAAAAACCCGAATTTCGACTGACTCTGTCTAAAAATAACAATAAACGAGCAAGTATAATATAATAATATGAACATTTAAAGGCATAAAGCACATTTTTTAAAAACCCGAATTTCGACTGACTCTGTCTAAAAATGACAGTGCGTCAATCTGACCTTCCCTAAAGAGTCTTTTATAATAAGATAAAGCATTGTCGATGGCACGATACTTTTTTCTTCGTGGGGCCACCTTCCCACCATGTCTCAACCGCAGAATTGTTGATTCTGTGAATGCTTGTTCTTTCTTAATGAAATCAACTAAGAAGAACAAGTTAGGATGGGTTCCGGCAATTGCCTTCTTCAACTTGCTGTGCCATCCTTCTACATGATTTGTGGTGCGAGGGCCGACAGTCTGTGAACTTGGTAACTCTTGGGTCGACGTCTCTCTCCTCCAACGCTTCTTCCCATGCCTCTAATACAAGAAGCCATACGTCGCTGACCATATGTGGTGGTACAAATGGAAGGCCGATAGCACGTCGAACGACCGCATGAATGTTGTCATCTTGCTTGTAATCGTCTCTGAGGCTGCACTTTTCTGTTGCATACTTGTACACTGCTTGGGCGTAGTGGAAGTGACAGCCTTTGATGGTCGCAGAAGAGAAAACTTGTCGTAAAGCATTTTGTGCAGCAGTTTCGAAATCAGTAAAGATTGTTGCTGGTTGTAGGTGAATGTCTAAAGATGAAGCCTTCTGGCGTATGGTGCTGAAGAATTTTATATAAGTTGACTTGGTTTTATTAGGCAGCAAGCCATAGACTAATGGCAACATCTTATTGTCGACGAAAGCATGGATGGTATACAGCTGATAAGTTTCGGTGATTTCTCAAATGTCCCATCACAGAAAAACGAAGTCGCTTCGTCGAGGAGGTGTAAGTTTGACGCTGTGCTGAAAATGAGGCAGTTGACGTCGCTTGGATCTGACAGTAAAAACTGATCTCCTGCAGTTGTTTCCATGTAACTATCAGGTAAGCTGATTGCTGAGCGAGTTTTCGGAAGAGCCGGTATGGTTTTCGCACGAGACCTGTATAATGCTGATTTGATGCTATAGAATGTAGGAACTTTAGCAATGATGAGTGGGTCGGTATCCGATCTGAGAGAACCAAGCTCCTCTTGGTAAAGTGCGCTCACTGATTTGCTGTCGTGTCGAACGGTTTTCTTTAAACCTGCTAGGAAAGCATCGGCTACAATCTGCTCCATATCTGGTGGATGATTATGCTGCCCCATCGGCGAACTGATAAAATCGTTTTTCGTGTTGATAGTTGACCGACATCCTAAAGAATCTTTTTTAACGCAGTTCCAATGTATATTTGGTTGATTCTGAGACTTCACGCGAAATTTATAACCACCATAAACTAAGTGTCTACCACCTCTCTTATTAGGGATGAAAGAAACATTTACTTGTTCACTTGCCATGATGAATTGAAGGAAATGTTGTTGATGTACAGCATGAAGGGTCGTATTATATACTATTGAGATGTTTGAAGTTGTTTAGTTGTTTACAGTTGATCAATGTTAACTGATTGTTAATCACTTTGGGACCATGAACTCAGCCGGTGAAGAAGAGTTAATATCAATCAGTGGGATTAACAACTTGTTCACACCTCTACCGGCGATTAGTTTTGGTTTGTTTATTTAACCTCATCGGCGAAACGGGAATAAACCTTTTTGACACTCTGAAAACAAAATACGTCGTCTGGTTTCCCCGTTCAAAGTTTGGATTTCACCTTGTGTTTGTTTCACTCTGGGTCGGAAAGCAATCAAGGATTTCCCGTTAAAGAATAAAGTTAAATATTTGGGATGCTTGGATTGAGAGCACTTGGTTAACAGTAATAATTACTAATGGTTACAGGGCAGTTTTTCCTTTTACACTTTCTGGAAAATGATGGCTTGTGGAAGTACGCCACCGGTATTGACAAAAGTGTTGCAGAACGAATAATTCGAATGACGGAGAAAAGTCCTAAGGAGAAAAGCCCTGGTGGAGAAAAGCCCTGGTCATTTTTGCAACAAAGGAGAAAAGCCCTGGTCCATTTTTTTCAAGGGGTGGAGAAAAGCCCTGGTTGGTTGATTTTTTTTTTACTATTTTATCAGTTTCCTTTGGTTAATAAACAAATTCTAGAATAACTAAAAATTTTCAATTTTCACACCAGTTGACTTTTTGGTCTACAGGTAATTGTTAAAACCGACTTTAACTCACCCTTTATTGTTCGTAATTAACTCCATACTGGAGAAAAATGCTTCGAAATTGAATGAAAGGTTTTCGCGCCGAAGGCGCGCAGGTACAATGCTTCGAAATTGAAGAGATGAGCTCATATATATACTGACACATCCAAGCCACAGTTCCATTTTTTCTGTTGTTCTGTTAAGAATCTACTTGTAAATGTTGCCTGTTTAATACAACGCATCAGAAGAATAAATTGCCTCTTACCTGTTTAAATTACCTTTCAGTACTGTCAATGTTTGCAAAACAATTACCAAATATAATTATTGTAAACACAGCTCATTGTGTTTAGAAATTCAAACATATTATCAAAACATCCCTCTGCGGTTCAATTGTCTTAGACTACCACCTGTCCATGTTTGTAAATTAATTAATGTTATTGTTGTAAACATATGAGCCAAACCAAAGTCTATTGCAGCTTTTACCTGAATTAAAATAAAAGTGAATGAAAATTAAAGGTTTTATTAATTTAAAAATAAAAATTACACAAAGAATGAAAAAACTAGACATAAAAGGTGATTACTGTACAAAAAACAGGCAAAACAGTAAAAAAAAGAATAAAATATGTGATTTCATATAAAAAAAATAATGACGAAAAAAATAACAGAAAAAAAATTGAATCAGGGCTTTTCTCCACTCCATGCAAAAATGGACCAGGGCTTTCCTCCTCAGATGCAATCTAGGGACTTTTCTCCTTAGGGCTTTTCTCCATCAGGGCTTTTTTTCCGTTCACCAATAATTCACCTCTCCCAGTGATAAACGCGTTGCTGTATCTGCACCTGCTGATGCCACGAACGCAGGATTAGAAAATGAATGGACAACTTGTACTTGAAGTCGATATGAAAACATCGCTAGCGGAACGGTCATAAATATTTGGCATTGAACAATTAAAATTATTATTGATGGTTGTCAGGATTTTGGTTTTCTATTTCGCACATACCGTCCATAAAATCTTCATCGTACGAAAAATTGCTATTTAGTCTGTCCATAAACATCTATCTGAAGAGATAGCAGCTCTTAGCATATCAATCGTGAAAAAATATGATATTTTATTCCTGCAGGACGAGGGGATGGCAGCGGCACTTCAAGCTTTTATCTAAGAACTGAAATGTTGTTGTCAAAGCCTTGAAATATCATGCATCTACATGTACTCACCCCCAAAGCCGAGAACACAAATGAGAAGTGGATGATTCGTAACCCCCTCTTTGAGTAATAAGCATATATCTCTACATATCTGGGAGCCCTGTGGCTCAGTGGTAGACTGTTGGACTTCTATGCTAGAGGTCCCGAGTTCGATCCACGTCCGGGACGACCCGCGTTGGGTCCTTGGGCAAGGCACTTTATCCCGATTGTATACATGGGGGCACGAAGACGCCCTGTACTATGGAGTACTTCACGTCGATGGTGCACATGTCTTCAACGGCTGTAACCCTGTTTGAGCGGAGCTTGAACAGAGTTAGAATGTTGAGGAGCTGACAGTTGTTCGTCGATGCTCGGTGGTACTCTGGCTTCCCCCACCAGTAAAACTGTCACGGTCACGATTAGCCATTGTGACCTTAAACCTAAATAAATAAATAATCTCTACATATCTTCATCAATATCATCCAAAAAGCCAAAATGATCCTCCACTTCATTGACTGAACTGATGATATCGTATCTGTGTCAAAGGATGCCAAGGGCCAGTGCCAGATGCTGCCAAACAGTCTTTACTATTTTCTAACATGATTGCAACCGGCAGTAGAAGGCTTTCCGTTGAACTCAAAAACACAAATACAATTTCCTTCCGTGAAATGCCGCGTCTAAATAACACAGACTTGAAAATGGGTTATTTGCTTAATCCTTGATTGATTTTATTTAGCAGTATACAAGTACAACAGCAAACAGTAGTACATCCTTTACCTAACGAATCGCCCGCATCCGCCCACGTAATATGCAAATTGAGCAGTTGAATTAAATTTTCAAAACATTTCAATAAAACCATATCATGTGACCCCTCATTGGAACGAGCTCATTGAGCTCGTTCCAACGAGGGGTTACATGATATGGTTTTGTTGAAATTTTTTGAAAATTTTGAAAATATTACTTTTGAGCTCGTTCCAATGACGGGTCACATGATATGGTTTTGTTGAAATATTTTGAAAATTTTGAAAAAAATATTTTTAAAATAATAAATTTTGATATCGTCTGCATTGGGTAAAGGGTTAAATTACACAATTATATATTTTCTGTGGGATTATATCACTATTTGTATGTTTTTATATTACTCTGCACATGTTTGTATATCTGTAAAAAGCGCAGACGCCTTTCAGCTTTATAGCTGTATTCGTAAGAATTCTGTACATTAATCCTAATACAAATAATGTAAAATATTGCAAAATATTGCAAAACTTAAATATAAAATATAAAATGGAGTCGTCAAAATAAATTATACTAAATGATTACATGTTTTACATTAGATATTATGCACATTTTAATGACATGTTGCTTTCATTCTATAGTGAGACTTAAGGGCCTATATAAGTAATGAACTTTTGTTTATTTTGAAAATTCTCACCTCTGATATTCCTTCAATTCAAATTAAATCTACACAAAATGTACATCAAAATGAAGGTTGGGATGTGTAGAACACGAAACACACATGTAATCAACTCATAGAGTCGACTGTGGGCACCACTGGTTCCAGGACGTCTGCTGCCGTATTCGCACCAGAACTGATAATTTAATAATATTTCACGAAAACAACTTGTGGCCAAATGTGCTTTACATATCCAAGAACAAAGCTAGGGGATAAAAATTCTTCAAAACACGGAGACAGAGGTGCATGAGGGAAAATTCCAAAGACTTTGCTTTTGTTTACGTATGAGTATACTTTCGATTTCCGGTCGACGTCATCGGACAGAAAAAAGCATGTAAAAACAACGCCGTCTAAAATCAAATAATGAAAAAGATCGCTTTCATACAGTATACTGTTATTAGATAGAGATTGCACAGTTGCCATATTCAATGCAAGGTATCATGATACCTGTTGAAATTTCTTCGAATTACGATTTTGTTTTTGATGGAAGTTCGTGGTAACGAGTGATTTGCGCATGTCTGTCGAGCATGGAACCCATCTTCAATAAAAAATGCAGACAGTGTTGTCCCTTTCCAAAATGCAGACCTATCGCTGTATTCGAAAGTGTTGTGAATGCCTAGCTTTGATCTTGGATATATGAAGCACACTTGGCGACAAGTTGTTCTGATGAAATATTATTTTATTATCCGTTCTGGTGCGAATACGGTAGCAGACTTCCAGGAACCAGTGGTGCCTACAGTCGACTCTATGAATTGATTACATATGTGTTTCGTGTTCTATACATCCCAACCTTTATTTTGATGTATAATTTGTGTATATGTAATCTTAATTTAAGGAATATGAGAGGTGAGAATTTCAAAATAAACAAAATTCCATTACTTATATAGGCCCTTAAATTAGAGGTAAAACTAAAACTATTATGACAGGTAATGTGCCCTATTATCTCGTGGCAATGATTCACCGCCCCAAGTGACGGAATATACAAATTATCCACTTGGCTCATCAAATAACCTGCGTGTGAAATACAATGTCGGACTAAACGTTATTCTGATTTTTTTTCTGCCTTCCGCTGTAAGACTCTGAAATTATATGAATATAAATATGAGAAGCTGTGAATCTCTACAGGTACTAGAAAGATATTATGAAACGGAACGACTCAATTATTCCAGGGTATTATTATGTTTGGCAGGGGGAGAGGCCAGATATTGCACTGGAGAGTAAGATGTCGCGACTTGAATGGTAACATGTTTGAACGATTTCTGCGCAATGACCTGAAATGATACTGTAATCACGAATACGGGGACTCTGAGCACTACTTTCTTTTCTGTTCAATCTATTATGGCCAACGAGAAATTGTGTTTCGAAGTATTGGCTACCTACTGACGATATTGGCATTATCTTATCAGAAAACGAAACAAAAACAGATTCAGAAAATATTCACAGATTTAGAGCAGGTCATAACTTTTTCGAACAAACGATGAGGTCACAATGAATACCCGAGCGGTAGAATAACTTATCTCAATCAGCCATTACATATAGAATATATCCACAGTGGCTTGGTGTACCAAATGTTCATCACGAGTGGTGAACATTTGGTACACCAAGCTACTTTGGGTATATTTTATTTATAGCTTATTAAAAGTCGCTATTATTTTTTCTCGGTTTTACTGAACAGCAGACTTTTTTCAATTTTTCAATTTATTTCTCCACTTTTAACCATTGCTATGGCGTAAAGTGTAAACGTAGTACTACAGTAATTTACAAAACAAAACAAAACAAGATCGCGCAGGTCCGTGGTGGTTATTACATGAAATAACAAAATATGTATGGGGAACAGATGTTTTGGCTTTCGAACGATTTCAACAGGCGTTTAATTTTAAAATGGACAAGTACTCGCATTCTGTCGAAGGTGGGGGGGGGGGGGGGGGGGGGGGTCTGATTTTTAAATATTCTATCGTATCCGCCATGGTATTTGTAATCAATCAATATTTTTCATTTTAGTTAGGAATTCGATCGACTGTATCCTGTCTGAAAGTGCACAACGTGCTCTTTCTTTCGTGATACAGTCCATCGGGCTCCAATCCATATAATTAATTACATCACAGCCTCCAATAACTGTAAGTATTGTAGCTATTCACATGATAAGTTGAACAGGCATCATATTGCATGCAGGGTTTTCGGGTCAATTTTAAAATTATTTTCTTTCATCTGCATGCTTATTAATATATCGCGATGCAATATGTACCATATTAAAATGATTCGACACATTACATTTACCCCAGAATTCTTCCTCCCGCAATGCACGCTATGGGCGAAAAATGGCAAGGAGGATTCTCCTTACTGCGAAAGTTGCGTCTGTAATTGCGGGAGGGCGATCTCAGAAATGCAAGGTGTTTAATGTTTTTAGCAAGCTTTTTTGCACAGGCGATATTGAGCAAAATGCTGTTGAAGGCCATTGTTACATAAATATGATATGCACGACGACGGTATTGTTCTTCCACATATTTAATCTTGTAATTTTATCAATTCTGTAAATTTAGCTTGGGGAGGGAGTGGTGGGGGGAGGGGATGGTAGAAGTAATGAGGTCAGCCGAGAGAAGGTTGTAAAATTGATTTCAAATCCCTAATAAATTTTGCTAGATTGCGAGTTTGTTTAGTATTTGAGCTAGTGAATAAATTCTGAACTTTGTAGATGCTAGGGTGTCTCCTGTAGAAGGGATTGATGTATTTAGTCCTTAATTCTTTTAATTCGTCACAGACAAGGATATAATGGTATTCGTCGCCAATATCAGCTTGACATAGGTTGCATTTTCTTTGGGACAGTTCTAATCCCGTCCAGCTACCGGTTTCGATCGGGAGCCTATGATTTCTGACTCGAAAACGGAGAAGGGGGATGGCCAAAGATGGGGGCAATTTTCGGAGGTATTCTTCTAAACCAAAGCTAAGTTTAATTACCTTATAAAACTGGTACTTTCCAGAATTTTCTATGTTTGATCTCCATTCTTGTAAGAAGTTATCCTGAAATCTCTCTTTAATTACGAAATTAAAATGTTTCCTATTTAAAATACTTTGATTGATCCATATGTTTGTCATTCCTAATTTGTCAAGCAATGAAGATATGTAATTAATCCAGGGACTTGTATGCAACCCACTCAGATGGTTCAGATATAAAATTGAGTAGAGTATAGTCGAGATTTTATTTTCCTTTCCAGATACTAATTGAGCCCAGTAATTTAGGGAACGGATCTTAATTTTAATACCAATGGGTGTAAGCCCTAATTCACCAAATACAAAATTGTTTCCAGTTGATTTTTTAAGTTTTAAAATGAATTTAAAGAACCATAGTTCAAGTTTCTCTATTGTCGAGATGTTTTCATACCCCCATATTTCACAACCGTAAATTAGAATTGGGACTACAGATTTTTCGTAAATTTCTAAAATAATATCAATTGTCAGTTGATTTTGTCGAACTTTGTTTATTATGGAGTACATTGCCTTCTTAGCTTCTGTACATCGTGAGGATATTTCGGTAGAGAATTTACCTGATTTTGAAAATGTTACGCCTAAATATTTATAATTATTGACAATTTCAATAGCGGTCCCCCCTAAATAGAATTTATCGTTCTTTCCAACGCGGGTACCAAATTTTATTATTTTTGTTTTATTTAAATTAACTTCAAGTTTCCATTTTAGACAATATTCGAAAAAACTATTCAATGTAAATTGCAGATCCTTTGCCGTGTCGGAGAGCAAAACGGTATCGTCCGCGTATAGCAGTACGAGGAGCTGCAAATAAAACTCTGTGCTGCATGTATTCGGTGACAGTGGAGGGTGTTCAAATCGTAACCCACTACAGTTTTTATTGAACAAAAATGTTTCTAGGTCATTTAGGAACATAGCAAAAAGTATCGGCGACAAATTTTCCCCTTGCCTTACACCGACCCGACTTGGGATAAATTTAGATTTTTGACCATCGATCATAACAATGGATTTTATATCATTGTACATATTTTTAATAACTCGAAGTATTTTTCCATCTATATGTAAATCTATTATTTTTTTCCACAACGCCGCTCTCCAAACCATGTCGAATGCCTTAGAGAAGTCGATAAAGGCACAGTAAAGGTTTTTTTTGCTCCTCAGTAATAATTCTCTTATTACAGTTAAGGAGAATATGTGATCGGTTGTGCAATAATCTCTTCTGAAACCTGCTTGTGTTTCACTTAGTAGTTTGTTCTCATCGAGAAAACTATATATTCGTTCACTTAGGATACTTGTAAATAACTTTGATATATTACTCAGCAAGGTAATTTTGCGATAACTATCTGGCTGGTGGGGGGATCCTTTCTTTTTGTATATAGGCTTAATAACTCCGACTGTCCAATCACTTGGAAGAATACCCGTAGTTAGGATTACGTTGAAGAGCTTCAGATAGATAGTAATAAACTTTGAGAGAGATGACTTAATAAATTCGTTAGTGATTCCGTCATACCCAGGGGCTTTCCCATTTTTTAATTTTTTAACAGCTCTTTCTATCTCATCGACCGTTATATAATCATTTAGAAGAGTTTTATCAATGCCGTCAGAAGAGTTGGGACATGGGTAACAACTACTCATTTCTTCACCTTGGTTAGGAGGTGTATCATTCTCTAATTTTCTGTAAAAATCATAGAATTCTCTTACAGAGGGAGTATTATTTTCTTTTTTATTATTATCTATTAATTTGAATATTTTCCAAAATTCTTTGCTATTTTGTTTTTGGGAGCGTCGTAGCTTAACCCTCAGTTGGCTATTATATCGTACTTTACTATTTCGAAGTGTTACTTTATACTTTCCTCTGCACTCAAGTAGCGCATTTTTTGTGTCCGTGCATGGGTTCATTCTATAAAATTTCCTCGCTCGCCTTAAGTTTGTCCGTGTTTCAAGACAATCCTTACTGAACCAAGGTCTCTTTCTTTGACTATAAACTTTAATCTGGTTTATTTTATTTCTAGCCTTATTTCTTCCTTTTACACCATATGTTTCCTTACAGGCCCGCTGGTATATATTGCAGAGGTCTTGGTTTATTTCCTCAACTACTCGGGGATCCGGATTCGTCTCCAATTCGAGGGCACTAAGTTTACTTTCTAGTTCTAGGATATCTGCCTCCTTTATGTTTTCTAGAAATTCAGCTGTTTTATTGCAGTCCCATTTTGGACAGCTAATATCCTTGTCTGTGGCGCATGGGTTAATCCGATTCAGATCTGTGTTTGTATTTTCGTCATCAAGATTCGGAGAAGTACCGTTAGCCCACGTCGCTGATTGATGTGTATTACAAACATCTTCGTTTGTTTGTTCAACAGCACAATCAACTGTAAAAACTACTGGGCAGTGGACATCAGACAATAGTTCATTGAAGTCTCTAACGGTAAAGTCCGTCAAATACATCGTGAACTCAGGTGTGCAAATTAAGTAGTCGATAATACTTACACCTTTACAAGTGGTAGCACCCACGTTTTTGTCCCTGCCAAATCTACCATTGACTATCAGAAGGTTATTGGTTTCACATATTTTAGCGAGTCTCCTACCAAAATTATTTGTCTCCTTATCTTGTGATTTTCTGTTAATATCTATTTCATATATTGTTGAATGGGCGATTTTTTCCTGAACGTTATCGGAAAGTTCATTTAAATTTCCTAATCGTGAGTTAAAGTCCCCCATTATTGCTATAAGGGGAGTTTCATCCAGTTTATCCAATATTGAAATATGCAGTTTGTCATGTAGGTCACCAGGATTATACTTTGATCCCTCAAAAGGTAAATATACATTCCCAAGTATAGATTTGAAATTCCCGAAAGAGAATTTAAACCACTGGGTATTTTCATCGTCATCGGGAATAATGGAGAATAGGTTTTTAAACTCGAGTTTTACTGCCGTGCATATCCCTCCCGATCTAATATTTGCTAATTTATGTCGGTTTTGGGGTTTGTATACGTGAAAACCTTCAATTTTGACTTCGTCGATTTCGTCGGTTTTAGTTTCCTGGAAACAGAGGACATCAAAATCTAAGATATATTCGAGAAATTCGGGGTCATTGAGTTTAGACATCAGCCCACAGACGTTCAATGAAAGGAATTTGAGTTTCAGTCTTCTCCGGCGATCCTAGTTACTCTGACTGTTGTTGTTTTCTGGGGTGGATGGGTGGTGCAGAACACGATAAGGGGGTGGGGTGTCTGGGTAGTACTGATTATTATTTATGTACAACCGGTCTACAATCACTTTCACCCTATTGCCCTCCGATTTTGCACTTTTTGCTAAGGGCCAAATTACTGATTTCCTATAATCTGCTACAGGTTTTGGGAAATGCTCAGAAACAAAGTAATTTGTATCTTTCAGGATATATGAACGATTCCTAACAATTTCCCTGTGCTTGTAATACGTGAATTTTGCCACAATCGGTCTGGTTTTGCCTGGTTGTTTTTTTCCTAATCGATGAACTCTTTCGAAATATATTGGTTTATCAATTTTCATTTTGTCCTTAATAAAGTCAATAATAATATCTTCAGAGGTTATTTTGTCAGTCTCGATTTCCCTCAGACCCGAAAACAATAAATTGTCTCGCATAGAATGCGTTTGAAGGTCAATAAATGATTCGTTGATCGCTGCATTGTCTCTTTGAATGTATGACAAGGACTCACGAACATGATTCTCTTCACTTTGTAAATGACTCACAGAATTGTTCAAGTCTCTATTGTTTGTCTTTAGGTCACACACATCTGCATTAATGCATTCAGTTTTGTTTTCAAGTTTTTCAACCCTTTCACCTAACTTTTCTACAGATGTCCCAATACTATTTAGTTTTGCATGGATGAGTTGAAAATCAGACTTAATTTCGTCCATAACTCCCATTCTTACAGACATTTTCTCCAGTATACCATAAATGTTATTCAACTCAACAGTACACCCTCTGCACACATATCCCTGGTTTTCCCCATGTGAATTGGAGTTACGGTCAGTACAGTTCTGATCAGAATAAACTGTGTGAGTAATATCACCAAGTTCCTGAATTGAATGTACACGTTCTCTATGGTTTTCCTCGAAAGTGTCTAAATATATACTCACGTCCCTTTGCGGATACGAACTAGTTTCCGGGTATACTGACTCACCACTATCCACAATACGTAAACTATCCGCTATAGTTGCTGGCAAGTCCCTAAGCCTCGGCGACTGAAATTCTGCTACCGGTGATGTGGTATCCGCCATTACCTCTCTCGTCCTTGCCGGTGGTGTGAGTTCCTTAGAAGCTTTTCTCTTGTTTTGTAATTCACTCATTCTGATAATGAACCTATATCTTCAGAGTGTTAGATAGTAATCATTAAACATTAGCATTCACGTCGCTCGTAATTTTGGCATTTGTAAGTTTTTATAAACAAATATGATAATTCAGCTGAGAGACAGAAAATATGTGTGTCCTTTCCACCACGGACATGCGCAATGTGTCACGTACGTATGTGCGAATCTGTTTACATGGGCATCGGTAGGCGCTACTTCCGCTGTCAATTTTATCGTCTAAACGAAATGGAAAAAGAAACTGAGTCCTTTTCGTTTTAATAACATAATAACATACTATTTCGAGTTGTGGATGCTTTATTAACTCAAGACAATGCATGTTTGTTAATTTTGGCATCTTATGGCATCTTATGAGGTAAACTCATTTAAGAACTTAATAAATAATTGCCGGTTTCATTTCTCTCTTCGCGAGGCGACGTGCGATAAGTTTAGTCAAGTTTTCATTCAGGTCAACGTCACCAAAGGTCAACTTAGATGCAGTTCTACTATACGTGTAAAATTGAACTACTGAAATCCCATTGCTTGCGTGCTGACCACAGTTGGTGTGTAAAGCTAAAACATTATGTCATAGGCTTTTTGTATATAGCAGAATAGGCAATCATGGTATAAATCCCAATATTAGATTGAAGAGTCTTATCAAGACTCACGCCACAAGTCAGTTTGACAGAAACATTGATTGATACGAGACTGTGACTATAACTTTCTTCACAACTCTGCACTTGTTTACGCACCATTGTTGGTGTAATAAGAATATGACTCGTCCGCTCTGTTCACTTTAAAACATTTGATATTTTGTTTTCATATTAATCAGTGATAAATAAAGCCTTCCGTCAATTTCATTGGTCAATTTCAAAACTAGACAATATGATTGGCTGAACAAAATACAACTGGGCCACATTTTCATAATTTGCATAATTAGAGTTGGGAGCTTTTTCAATTTCAAAACTGGACAATTTGATTGGTTAAACAAAATACAACTGGGTGACATTTGCATAATTTCAGTAGGGAGAATTTACGTTATCTGTCTTATTTAGGGTTGGTTATATTGTATTAATCTTTTACCTACAAGGAAAACGCCATTTTTTTTTTATATTTTCACTTTTTGATTCCTAAACACAGGTTATGACCCCTCATTGGAACGAGCGTGTCACGCTCGTTCCAATGAGGGGTCATAACCTATGTTTTGGAAGCAAAAAATGAAAATGTTTAGTTATACGAGAATGTTTTTTTCCAAGTGCCGTCTGCCAGAGGCTCGCCAAAACGGAAAATTCTTAGACTCGTTTCATAAATATTATATGAGAAAAACACTCATTTCATATCCTTTATATATTTTATGTATCGGTGAGGTATATACATAGGCACCTGCCTGTTTACCAGACCCTTTTATCACAAATAAATATTGTTTATAAATTAGAGTTACGACATGATGCAGACATTTCAAACAAAAAAATCAGAGTCGCTTATTATTTATTAGGTATAATTTTCTTTTCTAAAACTGTCCATCATCAAACTCAGTTAATATACCTTCAAACTCGATTGATATGAAACCGATCTCGACAGATATTAAAAGTTAGATTTGTTAAGCTTGATGCGTTAAAGAAACCAACCCATTGTTCGGATCGAGTGTTTCACGACATTTATTCGTCGGATGCAATCAAGAAAAACAGCGTGACTGGGCATAGTGCAGTTGACTGAAATGTGCATAATGGGGAATAAACAGTGGCAATATAAGTAAGGATTAGACGAATGAAGAAAATAAAGAAGATTGTTGTTGAACAGATTGGTAAGCGGAGATTAATCGAATTGAGAGTGAAGCGAGTTCGGCTATCCGAAGCGAAGAAGCCGGGGTGTTTGGATAGCTGAACTAGAAGAGCAAACGTAGTACTTTGTGAAAAGAATGAGAAAGAATAACACTGTAACAGAAAACTGTAACAGATCAGAGAACAAATCGTCGCCTGAGTGATAGAATGTTCTATGTCCCCTATGGGACGATATATTATTTCACCTATGGGACGATATATTATTTCCCCTAGGGGACGATATATTATTTCCCCTATGGGACATAGAACATTCTAGCACTCAGGTGACGATGTAATTATTTGTCCTTGGCTCACATGAAGTTACCTCGGACTGATATCTCGGCGATATAAAACGTACCAAGTAATAACCTCCATTATTTCAAAATGAAACAAAATACTGCATTTTGATTGGTTGAGAGGTACGGCGTGACTTGAAATCCACGGTAGCTTTTTTTATTTCATACCTTCTGCTCGGTTATGTTAGAACAAAAATAAAAATCTGGGAAATTTAATTTTATGTGCAATAAAATATTACAGATATGGGTGTCACTGGAACTGGCTCATTGACATCCATATTTGTCTGGTGTTATTAAGACATTTTAAAAGTACACATTTTCTGTCAGTTTTTTCCCCACAATTTAGGTTAAAGTATTAAGTACACCAAAATTCTTGGAAATAAGTCGTCTCGGGGTGTATGAGTTCCCAAACCGGTGTAAAATCCCATACACACTGAAAAACACAAGGATAACTAATATTACAACTACCTCGCAATAATCACAATAAATACGACACAATATTTGCTGAGCACCACATATCTGACACATCATTGTGACAATTTCTTGTGACACATTTGCGCTATTTTTGGTGGAAATGATTGAGGAATGTATTGAGATGGTTCCCAGTGTTTACGTTAGCTCTCTTGACAGGCAGACTTTTCGTGACAGTCATGGAAAGCATGTGCCACTTGATTTCCATGATGTTTTCGTGTACTGTCTACATGTACATGGAGGGGGGGGGGGGTGATGTTGTGGTAACCGGTTCTCGTTAGATCACCGAAGTTAAGCAACGTCGAGCCCGCTTAATCCTCAGATGGGTGACCGTCTGAGCGATCGATACGGACTCCCGCGTTGTGTCCTTGGTCAAGGCACTTAACCCCGATTGTCCACATGGGGGCACGATGACGCCGTGTACTAAGGCGTACTGCACGTGGTGCGCATGTCTTCAACCAATCTAACCCTGCTTGTGCTGCAGTGCGGAGTTACGATGTTGGGGAGCTGGCAGCTGCTCTTCGTTGCTCGGTGGTGTGTGACCTTAAACACCAATAAATAAAATAAATAAATAAATAATACAAGTACATGACATGTGAAGGGTATTCAGTCTTCATTTCAACACAAGCCATTGTGATTTAATGATTGAATATGGCGAATGCAAATGTAAGAAGACATTTGTCTGAAACAAATGTGGTGGGCTGTGGGATGGTGGAACAAGGGGCTACCCATCGTCAAGTTGGTGAAGCCCTTTGTTTGCACCATACGGTGATCACCAGAGCTTGGGCAAGAATTCAGCAGTATGGCACACTAGTCAGACGACATGGTGGTGGCAGAGACAGGGCAACATCTGCAGCTGAAGACCGGTTTTTGATCATTCAGGCCCGTAGGAACCGCTTTGACACAGCAACCCAGCTTCGCAGTGAACTTCCGAATGCATCCGAGGTAAATGTTTCGACGCAGAGTATCCGGGCAAGGTTGCACGAACGTGGTCTCCGATCGAGAAGACCATGTATCCGCATTCAGCTGTCCCAGAACCACCACCAGGCACGATATGAATGGGCCACGGATCACGTTGGATGGACCAGAGAAGATTGACGACCTGTCCATTTTACACATGAGTCAAGGTACTGTCTCGACAACACAGATGGGCGTTCTAGGGTATGGAGAAGACAAGGAGAGCAATTTCATGTAGCCAACATTGCTGAGCATGACCGTTATGGGGAGGGTCAATAATGGTATGTGGCGGCATCAGCAGGGATGGACGTACAGCGCTCTGTGTCCTTGATCGTAGAACATTGACTGCACAGCGGTATATTGATGAGATCCTGGATGCCTACGTCAGATTGTATGCAGGTCCAGTCAGTGATAGATACATTCTGATGGACGATAATGTCCGTCCGCACGTTGCCCATGCTGTCCGGAAGTACCGACAGCGGGGGGGGGGGGGGGGGGGATTGAGCGTATGTACTAACCAGCAAGACCCCCAGACATCAATCCAATCGAGCATGTCTGTTGCAATTTCAGTTCGTCCAGCCCAATCAAGAAGTGCCCAGGAGCTCGGCGCCATGCTGGTCCAAGAGTGGAACAACATCCCACAACAAAGGACCGCCTGGAACCTGATTGTGAGCATGGGAAGGCGTTGTCAAGCTGTAATTAACAATAATGGGTTTCATACTCGATACTGAACCCATATAGTTCGCTCCGTCAACTTTTTGGGAAATTTGAAAAATTTCCTCTTTTACCAATAATATCCATTTTCCATGCTTATCGTATTCAAAAGCTAAAAAATAATGTCAAACACAAACAAAATCTTAATTTCTGTACTTAAATCATTAAAGATATAATTAAATATAAAATATATACACTTTTCATTACAATATTTCAACTGAAACGTAAAACAGATAGTTGTATATACTCGGTGCTCAGCAAACTTTGAGTAGTATATGTGGTCATTTTGATTGATAATTCAAAGTTTGGAGGTTTAAAACGTCCAGCTCAATCACAAAGGAAAGGAAACATCAAGTTTGTTTTTTTTTTTACTTGTAAATATCTGCAGACCGTATTACAATCACAAGGAATTAATTCAATGAAACCTTCGTCTTACAAGTTTGACCAAACCACTGGAAGACATATGCGAACCCCTTTGGTCGGCAAGCGCCTTGGCAACGTCATCAAAGATGGGCGGTAATCTTGCATTTCCATAAACAAGTGACTACAAAATTTAAAGTGCCGATATAAAATAACAGGATTTTTTCCACTGATGTGTCACGCAAAGAAGCATCTGAGAATAATGATTTTTACACGAACCTTTTCTTTCCCCTCTCGTCCCACGTCACACCGTTAGCTTCAATATGTTTGTTTGACAATTCGACAAGCTTCGAAACTTGGCACGGCATTGGGAACAAAAACATTTTGACAACCTCCAAATAATTATACCAAAGGTCAAGGTCAAATTAAAAGTAAAGTAGGTCGGTTATATGTGGAGAGAGCTATCTTGTTGATTCATACCATATTTGGCACCTAATTATGATATCATCACACTTCTATCAGAAAGCGAATGTTTGCTCACACATCAACATCAACTCCACTTCTCCATCATAAGTGAAGATAAGGAAAGTCTGTTTATATCAGTACCTTCGTAAATTACAGTTGGGTTAAAAATATATGCCCGGTGTGGGCTTTTCCACCTTAAGTGTTACAAATTTCAAGACGTCATTTTGAATAATTACAAAGTACCATTGTGTTTTCTGTTAAAATGTTGTATCGATTATCTTAAGGCATTCTATTAGAAATCTTTTAGATTTTGTCTCAAGAGAAATAAATTTTCTTTCCAATGTTTGGAAGGATTTACGTTCAATAAATGGAAGACATGACGAATACAATAGCTTTGAGGAGAACGGCGGCGTGTTGTTTAGCACGTTGAAATTGTGCCTGAAAAGTCGATGGTTCGACCCGAGTCTTTTGTGACCCTGTGAGAGGCACTTAATCACAATCACCCAAGGGGTAGCACACTGTCGTGATTTGGTTAGATGTGCTGTCTGTAAACTGGCATCGCGCTGGCGGAATTGGATTAGGCGTATTGTTCGTCAACTGGCAACACGCTTTGGAGAATTTGGTTAGACGTACTATCCATGAACTGGCGGCACGCTGGTGGAATTTGATAAGATGTATTATCCGTAAACTGGAGGCACGCTGACGGAATTTGATTAGATGTACTATCCGTCAACTGGCGGCACGCTGCTGGAATTTGATTAGATGCACTGTCTCTCGCCTGGCGTCACGCTGGTGGAATGCGATTAGAATACCGTCCATCAACTGGCAGCACGCTTGTGACGCGGGTAAGATAGATCTGTCTGTCACAGGTAATACTCAGATCAGCATGGCCAATCAAATGATTAGGAACCCATGGCGTTGGTATGACAGACCTGTCTCTCCCAGGTAATACCCAAATAAGGATGGCCGCGTGGGGCGGGTAAAATAGAAACGGCTCAGGGAGGTCTGTGGAGTGGACAAGATACATCTATCTCCTTCAGGTAATACTCAAATAAGGATGGCCGTGTGGGGTGGATATGAGAAACCTGTCACATCCAATAATACTGAAATGAGGATAGCAGTGTGGGGTTTGTAAGATAGACCTGTCTAACCCAGGAAATACTCAAAGGAGGATGGCCCCCGTGGGGTGGTTAATACAGATGTATCTCGCCAGGTAGTATTTTATTGAGGATGGCCACGTGGGGCTGAGTAATATAGATGTTTATCATATGACTCGTCCGTTTTGTTTACTTTAAAACATTTGATATTTTGTTTTCATATTAATCGGTGATAAATAAAGCCTTCTGTCAATTTCATTGGTCAATTTCAAAACTAGACAATTTGATTGGCTGAACAAAATACAACTGGGCCACATTTTCATAATTTGCATAATCAGAGTTGGGAGCTTTCATTGGTCAATTTCAAAACTGGACAATCTGAGTGGCTAAACAAACTACAACTGGCTCACATTTGCATAATTTCAGTAGGGAGAATTTACGTTATCTGTCCTATTTTGGGTGTATTATTGTATTAATCTTTTACCTAAAAGAAAAACGCCATTCATTCTTTTCTATATTTTCACTTTTTGCTTCCAAAACATAGGTTATGACCCTTCATTAGAACGAGCTTGATGAGCTCGTTCCAATGAGGGGTCATAACCTATGTTTTAGAAGCAAAAAAAAAATGAAAATTTTTAGTTATATGAGGATGTTTTTCCAGGTGTCGTCTGCAACTCAAGTTAGGTGATGGGTTAAAAAGTCATACTGAGTGGCTAATTTGTGCGTGTGTGTGTCATATGATAAATAGAATATGAAATGAGTGTTTTTCTCATATAATATTTATGAAACTCGTCCGAATTTTTCGTTTGGGTTCGCCAGAGGCTCGCCAAAACGGAAAATTCCTAGACTCGTTTCATAAATATGAAAATGAGAAAAACACTCAACACTTAAACAAAAACGTTAAAGTGAATCAGCTGATGGAATACTTCTCCACAGGTAGAACAGGTATTCGCAGATCGGCATGTCTTCTTGGTGTGGGTTAAATCGACTAAACGAGTGTACTTTTTTAAATAGGTGTCACAGGTAAAGCAGTTTGTCGGTTCTCTTCCCTCAATGGGAAAACACTTTAAGCATAACGCTACAGCGCATAAAGCGCCGAAGAGGAAGTCCGCTGCACCAATGCCAGTGAGGCCTGCGAAAATACCATGATCAGCGATGGAAACACACGATGTTGACCCTATCGATTTTGGTACTCCACGAAGAAGAACCGTCGGACGTTACAGATGAAAGAGACCTTGGTCTAAAGCATCACATGGTTACAATGAAAATATCCTCCAGCAATGTGCCACAACTAACTTATGCTTAGTTCAATGATTTAATCATGAATAACAAGTAGAAGGGATTCTGAAATTAAAAATACATGATTAATACATAATTGTACAAATTATATACAACTACCATAATCATTACAATTGCAAGAGAAGCCTCATTATCACCATTACAATAAGAATAATAATATCATGATACCTTGTATAATAATACCACTCAACTCATTGATTCTGTCCCCCACATACTACAAAAACATAGTGAATAACTGATTACTTGTAAACATTAAAGTACATTAATGATCGGTATGATCATCAAAATGAGACCAGTGCTGATGTGCAGCTACTCGAAACTCCAATCACGGACTTCATTTCAATTTCCACATGTGGAACCTGAAATGAGTCCGTGATTAACCAGACACGTGCAGGGATTGAACTCAGGCAGTGATAACAGAGAGGGAATAAACCTAAAAAATCTCAATAATGCTCAAAATCCCTACTTTTTAAAATATATAAACACATTTAGAATGAAAGATGGAAGGCCAGAACTCGCCGCACTCTTTATTCTCTGTCCAAAAAGGCTGAAGTTGTCTGATGTGAGTTTAGAATGGCTTATTTACTAGATGGCAGCGATTCTGAAATTTCTGTCGGGGATGCTAACGTGCCTTAGTGGATATTGTTACTCTCATAAGGATAAGGTACAGTTTTAGATTCCTGTATAATGTATAGCATATATATGCATGCTATACATTATACAGGAATTAAATGCTTATAAGTATATGTATATATAGAATGGCTTATTTACTAGATGGCAGCGATTCTGAAATTTCTGTCGGGGATGCTAACGTGCCTTAGTGGATATTGTTACTCTCATAAGTATAAGGTACAGTTTTAGATTCCTGTATAATGTATAGCATATATATGCATGCTATACATTATACAGAAATTAAATGCTTATAAGTATATGTATATATGCCTTTCGTTAGATGTTTTCAAATATTCTGTCTGTCTGCCTGTCCTCTATCTATTCGTCGCTTACCGTCTCTTTTTCCTTCTGTAGGTACCTACCCATCTCCCCCCACTCTCCTACTGCCCCCCCCCCCCCCCCCCCATCTGTCTCTCTCTCTCTCTCCCTCTATGTCTCTGTCTCGGTCTCTATCTTTCTACCTATCTCTTACCATGCGCCAGTCCATCTCCACGACGGGTTAAAGGCCATTCCCTCGGATTATAGACTGGCATATTTTTGTTAAGTCATTTACCCTTCTAAAATCGACGCAGAATCGTGTTGTGTTGTACTTTTTCTTTACCAAGACAATTGGTGAAGACCATGGGCTCGGGAAGGTCGAATAACGTTTTGTTGTAACATGTCATCAATCTAGGTTTTAACTTCTAATCCCCGATGCGAATGAATTCGTCGAGGTCTTTGTCGATTTGGCACCTCATTTCCTATTTTGTTTTTATGTTTGATAATGTTGGTTCGACCAAGGTCATCTGGGCAGCTGGGCCAATAGAAAATATATCTTGATAGCTGCCGATAAGCTATAATATTTTTTTATTTTCTACATCTGTTAATTCGGTTTGCGCTCCGAGCATTTTTCCAAAACTTGAGATGAGTTGTTGAGTCCGACTATTTAAATTTTCTATCTCTGGAGCTGCGAGTTGCTGCTCCAACAGACAGTTATCTTGTTCCATGGATTCTGGTATCTTTTTATCTGCAGTTTGCAGTTCTCCGGGAGCTGCTAGCTGCTGCTCCACCACAGAGACAAGGCAAATCTTCGGCTTCATCAATATCAGCTAAATGACCAACTGTGCAGTTCGGAAACAATTTGACATCGGAAGGCATTGCGTAAAATAGTTGCAATACACAGTTTTGGCTGTCTGACATTAAAACACAAGCTGATAATACTCCCTGATTACTAAATTTGGTAGAGGGTTCAAAAATGTAAGCATTATCTTTTAAAATTCCCTGATGCTTTCTTTTCACAATAGCAGGCACCAACATCTCATGACCAGCTGGAATCTGTACCGTTTCTTTCAGTGCTACTCTACATACTGTTCAACTTAAATGATTAGTTTTTAAACAGCAAATTCTGTCACCTAATCTCATTATACATTTTGTAAAGTCCAGTACCACACTGTTTGATCTAAGAAAATCCATTCCTAATAAACATTGCTGGGCTAAGTCCTTGACTATTAACACTTTTTGCCAACATTTAATTCCATTAATTACTATTTCTAATTCAATACTGCCATAAATGTTGATTGGTTCTCCATTAGCTGACATGACTCTCTGATTAACTTCTGCTACACGGCTCAATTGCTCAGTATTAGAAAGCTCTTTGAATACATCATAATTTAACAATGTAAAGACAGATCCAGCTCTAATCTTGTTCCATTTATAAAACCTATACAGTATGAAGAAACGCCTGACTCTGATTTTGCAATTTGACTTTGCCCTTCGCCATCTGGGTCTTCTGACTGTATCACCAAAGTTCGACCAACAACTCCAGCTACCATTCATTTCCCAAAGTGGAATTCTTTTTACTATTGGGCTTAATATTACCCCACTCACCACAATGGTAGCAAACTTCACTTTTGGAACACTGACGTCTGACATGGCCCTCCTTCCCACCATCATATCAAACTATTTTGCCTGAATTTTGTTGACACGTGTATCTATTTCTAGCAGTTCCAGTTCCGGCTTCCTTATTATCTTTCAATAATGTCAAAATTCCTTTCATCAAAATGGTTAACTCACTCTGTTCTTGTACCGATGCTGCCAATGGTAGTGTATTTTGTGATGACTGAGAATTAGACTTATTATCCACTCTAACATCTGTTTCAATTGACTGCCATTCCACTGCTGTGCGAAAAGCGCCATCTAGTGTTTCAGGAAATTTATATCTCAATTTTAATGCCATTTCAACATTATCCAAGGCTCTAATAACGAGCTAACTCATCGTGAAGTTCTGCACCAATATCTGGGTAAGCCTTCCAAGCTAACGTGCGAATTCTGTTTCCTAATTCTAATAAAGTGTCCCCAGGTTGTTTTGTTGTTGATAAAAATCGAGATTTATATAATTGAAGTCCGCGAGTGCTGCGAAATCGTTTTTCTAAAATTTTGCAAAGTTCATTCCAATTGGACTTCATGTCATCATTTAAATCTTGATATACTTTATACTCTGAACCTTTTAAACCTTTACCCAACGCAGACGATATCAAAATTTATTATTTTAAATATAATTTTTTCAAATTTTTCAAAAAATTTCAACAAAACCATATCATGTGACCCCTCGTTGGAACGCGCTCGACGAGCTCGTTCCAACGAGGGGTCACATGATATGGTTTTGTTGAAATGTTTTGAAAAATAATATTTTTTCAACAACTGAATTTGCATATTACACGGGCGGATGCGGCCGATTCGTTGGGTAAAGGGTTAATCTAACGCCAAGAAATTTACACTTCAAACTTTTATCCCAACCATTAATGTATGCAAATGCATTGAAATTACAAAGCCAGTCTTCCCATTCATCATCTTCTTCTGCCCTAAAAATATCAGGCATTACGATGTTTTTTTTACGATATTTGAAGCCTCCTCTTGTGCAGCCTTTAATAACGTATGAAATTTAAAATGTTAATGTTTACACAGGTACCAATTAAACTTACACAATGTTCTCTAGTTCTGAGAAATCCTAATTATTTCATTTACGTTTAAAGTCCCATTTAGATGTACCAGGTTGAGTGTCCATACAACTGTTGTCTGTGTCCCATTTAGATGTACCAGGTTGAGTGTCCATACAACTGTTGTGTGTGTCCTATTTAGATGTACCAAGTTGAGTGTCCCTACAACTGTTGTCTATGTCCCATTTAGATGTACCAGGCTGAGTGTCCATACAACTGTTGTCTGTGTCCCATTTAGATGTACCAGGTTGAGTGTCCTTACAACTGTTGTGTATGTCACTATTGTCTATCTGCACCTTTAATGATTTTAACTTGAACTCATGATCAAATTTTACTTGGCATGAAATTGCTTTTAAAATTTCTTACCATTTTTGTTTCAATGTTTCAACAAGTTTTGGCAATTTGTTATAAACCACATGTCCCTACCATCTCTTTCCTGAAAAAAATCTTGCTTGGAACCTGCAATATTTACAGAAATTAACAATATTGAGTGTGCACCATTACGTGTCACGTATTTTCATATTAATCACAGATTTGATAACGATAGCCTGTTTTGTTATAATCACAGATTTGATAACGATAGCCTGTTTTGGTATAATCACAGATTTGATAACGATAATCTGTTTTGTTATAATCACAGATTTAATAACGATATATAACCTGCTTTCTTATAATCACAGATTTGATAATGATAACCTGTTTTGTTATAATCACAGATTTGATAACTATAATCTATTTCGTTATAATCACAGATTTGATAATGATATTTATTTATTTATTTATTGGTGTTTAAGGTCACATACTTATGCACAATGGCTAATCGTGACCGTGACAGTTTTACGGGTGGAGGAAGCCGGAGTACCCGGAGAGAACCACCGAGCAACGACGAGCAGCTGTCAGCTCTCCAACATCGTAACTCTGAACTCTGCACCGCAGCACAGGCAGGGTTAGATTGGTTGAAGACATGCGCACCATCGACGTGCAGTACGCCTCAGTACACAGCGTCATCGTGCCCCCTTGATAATGATAGCCTGTTTTGTTATAATTACAAAATTGATAACGATAGCCTGTTTTGTTGTAATCATAGGTTTGATAACGGTAGTCTGTTTTTATTATAACAATGTCTATTGTTGTCGTAGAGTACAAAGTTTGATTTTTATTTAGTAGGACCTGGTGGCTACACAACAATGCACAGTTTATGTGTAAAGTATTACAGTGATGCAAAGAGCTACTCTGAGGCAACAGATGTTTGCCAGTCAGATGGAGGGCACTTGTTGACAATTCCAAGTGAAGATGCCATGAATTATTTTCTTACATGTTGCGGTAAGTACCATCTAATCCACAGCCAATTAATTTTTTTTTATTATTATCCATATTTACAAACCCGTATCGAAAAGGTGTTCCATATGGATTTCGGTTGACGGACTTGTTTTCATATGACGTCATGGATCCATCAAAAGAACTAAACTCCGCCCATTTGTTTAATCGGCTAATCGGAACGTCGCATTTAGACAAAGATCAATTCGGAAACTGAGGTGGCAGCCGAAAAATGAAATAAATGTCAATTGAAAAGTTTTTTGTTCAAATCCACCAAAACTAAAAAGAAACTAAGCTTCTGTAAATGGGGAGTGATTCTGTATCAGACAAGTTCTGACCTTGAACCGAATATATCTCAGTTGACCCTTTACCTAACATGAAAAGCAGACGACACTTGGAAACAAAATTCTTGAACAACTAATTTTCTGTCTCAAAAACATAGGTTATGACCCCTCATTGGAACGAGCTCGACGAGTGGGGTCATAACCTATGTTTCGGAGCACAAAATGAAAATTAATTGGCGATTTTTGTGAATAACGCTGGCCGGTTTTGGCGGTAATGTTAGGTAAAGGGTTAACGACAGTTCATTTCTTAAATACGAATAAATAACCTATTTGGGCACAATTTTTATTGATATTGTTTCTGTTAAGTATCCATCTGTCACAAATGTCTGCGTTTCTCAATAGTATGATTGACTGGTAGAGTGCTGGAAGCCCATGTTTGGGCTTTATACTGAAGTGCAGATATAGGAATTGAAAGGCTTCATGTTCTGTGGATGTTGAAACATACCAGCCGGACTAGGGTTGGTAAACTAAGTCTCAGATTGGCGTAGTATGCGTTATTGGATTTAGGTCTTGTTTTTGGTGTGGCTGGGAAAGAGTTAATGTACTAGTGCTCGGCTACCTTAACTACATGTATTGAACTGATATGTGTTTATCGTTCGGTAATTTCCTCGTGTATATAATCGCTGTTTGATTTGAGTGAGATGGGGTCTTCAGAAGAGCAGTTGAGAGGTCATTTTCTTGTTATTCCTTCTGGAGTACATTCAATCTTGACCGATGTAAATTATTAGTCAGGTTTGGGAGGATTCATGTAATTTTCCGACAAGGCTCATCAGGCTGGTCTGTAGAAATGAATTTTATATTTGTTTCCTTTTTATATATATTCTGTGCTTGAGGATTGTGCGCCCTGGCTGAGATTTTCTTAGTGGGGACGCACACTTCTCAGCTCAGTAGCAGATTCAACCGGGAGGGCTGTGGGCAGGATAGTCCTTCGAATCCTCCCTCGTATTCACTGGCCGTGATACACCCCTCCACCTCCCCACCGTAGGCAGATATTGGAATATTGAGGGAATTTGTGTGGTAAACATGACATAGCCTGGATCGTACGCTTTGCCCATTAATGATGACATTTAATTTCTGGTGAGGACCAAATATAGATGGTTGCTGGGGTGTAATGGTTGACTTTTTTTATAGAGTGCGGGAGGTGTTACTGATTTTTATATAAACGCGTATTAAAATGTTGGTACAAGTTGGTACAATGAATTTCATGGAAGGAATTTCATGGAAGGCCAGCTCACATCCTTTCGGGTTTGCACTGGATGATTTATTGATTTTGTTGTGAGTGTAGAAATAGGCGCGGTGTTTTGGTAGCGGGACTCATTTGAGTGCGCATTACCGTAACAGGATTCGGCGTGGTGTTATGGGTGGCGGAACTCCGTAGAGTACGCGAAACCATGACTGATTACAGCTTACTTCAGTTCACATGGGGTAAGGTAAGCGTCATGGCAGGTTTATTCGGGCATTGAGGAAGATTGTACGTGTCAAGTGACATCATTGTGGTGAAGAAACGCGATAACCATAATGAGGAGCGGTGCTTGTATACCTTGGTAGGCAAGCCCCGCTCACCGTAACAAACCTCCATTGGAGTAATAGACTTAAAAGTCCTTTAGTGACCAGAGGGTATTGATTTATTTTGTTTAAGTCCGGGTAAAACAGTATCCCCACGAGTTAAACTTTAGTTAGGGTATTGTATGTATAGAAATTTAATAAAAATATATTAACTTTCATTATAATCTTGTTCATGGAACCCCTTGGATTTGTTAGCTCCTAGTGAATGGATATGGATATAGGGGAATCGTACCTCATTCTTTAGGCCCATACGTTTTTCCAAACTGCTGCCCCTCCCCCTCCCCATAGGGACCCTCTTATAGTTTAGAGTGGAGCCATTGTGCAAGTCTTTCCTCGTT
The DNA here is from genome assembly GCA_031216915.1 of Pictodentalium vernedei. NCBI lineage: Eukaryota > Metazoa > Mollusca > Scaphopoda > Dentaliida > Dentaliidae > Pictodentalium > Pictodentalium vernedei. Next base: position 508,746,246 of record CM062293.1, read on the forward strand.
GAAGAAAGACTTGTAGCACTAGCTTCACCCAAAACCTGACAAGGCACCGATTGTGGAGTGAATTAAGAGGGGCGGGGTTAGTGGTGTCTGTTACATTGTGCTTCATGTTATCATTGAAGTGAAATTATTTCAACTGTATCGATTTGCCTTGTTGCAATTTATGGGAGAGTGTTTTTCGGCATTCTCCCATAAATTGCAACATGACAGTAACAGGGGAATAAATTTTGATGACCAGAAATAATTTAGCCCTCTACCATGTACATAACATTCCGGGTCTGGTTAACAAAGGAGAAAGTAAATCAATTCTTCTACTGACAGAATATTAGATGTCCCAAATTATGCCGGTGTAACAGGAATGGAAGTCCGTAGGAAAATTAGTCCCTCTGGACTATTATTCCGCGGAATTATAGTCCTAGGTCTAACATTTCTAGGAATAGTAGTCCGGCGGACTACTATTCCTAGAAATGTTAGACCTAGGACTATAATTCCGCGGAATAATAGTCCAGAGGGACTAACGTTCCTACGGACTTCCATTCCTTTTACACCGGTATTTCCGTACCTGTGTGACAGTAAATCAACGTCAAGAAAAAACGTCATTTCTGACTATTAGCAAACATGTATGATGCCAGGGATTTCACCGGAAAAGGGGCCTTGACACCCCAAAGGAAGCAGGGACATTCTCACGACGGACACACAATACTGGAGGGAGCTTGAATGGCGGGGAAGGGGGTGCTGCCCCGTGGCCCCTATGCAACCACACAAGTTCATTGTAATTACGTTGAGGTAGACTGGAAATCACACACTCGGAGAGCCACAGTCCACACTTTTTGATTGTTGAGAGTTGCATTGTAATTGAAATCAAAATATCGACGATTCGACCCCGACCTGCGCCATCATGCCTCATCACAATTGTTCAAGTTGCGTTATATTCTAAGGCATAGTGCACGATGACGGGGTATTTATCTCCCCTTCCTGAACATATGAACGCACTTTAAACGTTTCGAATTAAACTCGTTAGAAGTCTTTCTCTTGAAACCGATTCTCTAACGACAAAAAGGGGCGCTATATGGGCACCACATGGGGCCGAAACAAAACTCCCTTTATGCGCATCCAGAAACCCTGCTTGAACATATGAACACACTTTCAACATTTCGTATTAAAACCCTAGCAGCCTTTCGCCGGAAACTTCTCTAACGGCAAAAGTGGTGAGAAGGGCACGACGTGGGACCAAATAAAAAAATCCGAAACCTTTATGCACATCGTTCACCTTTATGTGCATCTAGAAATTCTACCTCAACATATGGTCACACTTACAACGTTTCGAATTATAACCACATTGAGCCTATCGCCAGGAACCAATTCTCTAAGACAAGAGTGGCGCGACGAGCAACTCATGGGACCAAATCAAAAATTCGAAACCTTTATGTACATCTAGAGGCCCTACCTAAAGGTATGAACACACTTTAAACAATCAAAATGTCATATCCTAGGAGCATTTCGTCGGAAAGCAGTGTTTTAGCTCGATCTTAAAGTGGCGCTACCTGGTAGCAAAATTCAAACTAAACCTATTTATGCCTTAAGAAGAATTGGTAGTTTCGATATTATAGAAAAAGAATGGACGTGTGGAAGGAGATCATCACTATATCCCCGCATTTTTTAAACCTTTACCCAACGCAGACGATATCAAAATCTATTATTTTAAATACCATTTTTTCATATTTTTCTACAAATTCCAACAAAACCATATCATGTGACCCCTCATTGGAACGAGCTCGATGAGCTCGTTCCAATGAGGGGTCATATGATATGGTTTTGTTGAAATAATTTGAGAAAATTAGTTTTTTCAACTGCTCAATTAGCATATTACGCGGGCGGATGCGGGTGATTCGTTAGGTAAAGGGTTTTAAAATGCGGGGATAATAATTAATCAATAACATTTGAATCGCTGAAATCACATCAGTGGTACAAGTGTTTATGGAGTCGTGGAACAGTATATAGTGTAACAGTTCTAAGAAAAAAAACCCATGTATAGTGTAACTTACCAAGTAAATGTACTTGTATGTCATCAAGCTAGGGAAAAATGTCAACTTGGATAAATGGCCGCACCCGATCACAAGTCCGCGCCGTCGGGATTTAGCCACAGACGCCAATTAAAATAATCGAGTGTCTGTATTGACCCTTGTGTTATTAACATGTACCAATCACCCATATTGATAGTGCATTTTTCTGGAGGATTCACAACTATTGAATAAGGGAAAGACACTTGAATAAGGGAAAGACACTTGAATAAGGGAAAGACACTCGGCCGGACAACTGTCAACGACAAATTCTGAGACCATTTACCATCCGATTACATGGGGCAAGCGTCTCCTCTGACACGGAGTCAAAATACTGTTGTCACATTATGAAATAAACTGAAAAATATTAATAATTGGACGGCCTGAGTAAAACAAGTGATATAATGGGAGCACACCTCATCTGTAAAGTGTCGAAGCAAGGCTGGTCTAGTCCACATAAGTAGATAAGCATTATCAGACTTCGCGAACTTCCTACGAGAAGTCAACAGTGATATACCATTAATGCTGGATTACAAAACTGTCATAACCCTTTACCCAATGTAACGGCCAGCGCTATTCACAAACATCGCCAATTAATTTTCATTATTTTTTTCATTTTTTGTCTCAAAGACAAAGGTTATGACCCCTCTTTGGAACGAGCTCATTCAGCTCGTTCCAATGAGGGGTCATAACCTATGTTTTTATAACCTATGTTTTTGAGACAGAATATGAAAACAATTAGTTATTAAAGAATTTTTTTGGCAAGTGTCGTCTGCTTTTTATGTTAGGTAAAGGATTAGATCAGTAAACATGTACGAACAAGTCTCTGCGTGTTGAGGATTGGCATGAACAATGATCGAGGTTCTCTGGGTGGCCTAAGTAAATGCCTGATTATTCCTCCCAAACTCTCCCTTCTGATCTCTTGGCATTTAGTCAAAACTGTTTAATAATCACCGATCCCACTGCACACCGGATATCCCGACAACTCGGCCTGCCGGAAGATAAGTCGGCCTTTTTCGTAGTTTCGCGCGCGCGTTAGATACATGTTTGTTTAAAAGTTATTTGGCGGAGAAAATGGCGGAAGAGAGTGAAGAAAACGGACGTTCGTTCTACGTAAATATTTTCATTTTCACCCCTAATTTATTGAGCCAAGAGAATAATCTCCGCGAGAATCTCTTACTGTTCATTTTTTATCCACGAATTTCCGTTTCAACCGGCATATTTGTCCAAAAATAATTAGTAAACCGCCATCAACTAATACCCCCTTCAATGTCTGGAATCTACGGGACACTTCCATGACTACGAAACGTTTAAAATTTCAATCTTGAATCTTCAATTCTGAATTTTTCATAAGGTGGGTATTGAGGAGAAGGATAAGTCGGCCTGGTTGGAAAATCTTAAATTGGATAGATCAGGCCGAACAATCATTCCTCCCCAGGCCGTCTTATCTTTATCAACTGACATATCGTTATGAAAAATGCATATTTAGGGGTATTGCTTTCAAACATTGAACGGTTTTCTGGCATGAAAGGGACGAAAAGATGTTAAATATTGGTAGGAACAGTGATAACTGAAGGCGTGATGAATATTTGTAGCAAAATATGCCAGTTGAAATTGAAATTCGGCGATAAAATTTAGAAAATCAGATTTCAAGTAAAGAGTGTTCCACTTCAATGACATTTTGCAACGTAAAAAGGAACAGACATGAAAAATAAACACTTACCGACTCAAAACGCCCGTTTTCCTCCTTCTCTTTTGCTATTTTCTCCATGAAATCGCCTTTGAACAGACATGTATCTAAACGCGGGCGAGAATCCGCGTAAAAGGCCGACTTATCTTCTGACAGGCCGAGTTGTCGGGATATCCGGTGTGCACTGGTGCTCTCTCGATCTACAATACTGACCTAGCTTTGTTCTTCAATAAACTTGGCTATGGGCTGTTCTCATTAAATAACATTATATTATCAATTCTGGTATGGCAGCGATAGCAGACCTTCATGCCTGCAGTCTGCTCTCAACTATGTGCTTCCAACGTATTTGATTTTCGAGTTCCATAAAACACAACTTTCTTTTCGATGTATAATTTGTGGAAATTTATTGAATTCCAGACTTGGGAATTTCAAAGTGTATTGTTTTCTATTGCTCTTTTAGCACGTTAATATCACTTTTAGCATCGATAACCATCTCATAATTACAACATGGATATTACGTCAAAGCTATCCAATCGTCTATAACCATGGCCTCTACATCCTACGATTGCGATTCTGTCTACATCCTTTAATTACGGCAATTTTATTTTTTTTTATGCCCTTAAGTCCCAGTCGCTTGCGAAATCTAACTTTAGGAATCATATTTAGTCTTGCAACTATTAAAATTTGCACAGACATTTCAGTTTAGTTATGGATTTGCTTCCGAACAATTCTGGAAATTTTAAAATACTTGGTCTTACACAAAGCTTGTTTGGATCAAGTTCTTTTTCGTATAGTAAAGGTTTTTTGTGCGATAGTTGTCAAATCTTGGACCTTCCATTATCATATAGATAAACGCATCGAACTATACGTCGACATTTGACCAAAATAATAATGTTTCTAAATGTTTTGATCAGTCAGAATACAGGTGGGTTGCCGTGGGAATCCGTGGGAGGTGCGATGTGCGCGGACGCAGCTCCCCTTAAAAATGGAGTTCCATTTGAGGGACTCTTTTTGATTTGGAAATATTGATAAAATGGTGCGACCTTACTTACCCACATCCATTTTATTATACGCCTGTTCTGTGAAAATCCCACTTACAGCAATACTAAACCACACGGAAAATAAAAATCTGCTCCGCACATATGTGCGGAACGGAAATAGTGGACAGACTATTTTTAAATAGAGGTGAAATGTCACTGGAATTTTCTACAAATCGTGCAATGCAATTATAATATGAATGGCTATCGATAGCTGAAATCGTTCCTGAGTTCTAATGTGTCCTAAGAGTCAGTAGGCGCATTGAACACGTTATAACTCAGGGACGAAATAGTAACATGGGCTCCCCTCGCTAATTTCGTTGGCGATAAAATGTGTTATTTTTGTAGATAGTTGTTGAATGAATTGCCGAGTGTCCATAAACACAGTACGACACGCGTGTGAATAGGTGCCATCGCGGAAGGATAAAACTTGAGGCCTGCGGCCTCTTGTTTTATCCTTCTGCACTGGCACTAGTGCCATATCGATTAACCCATTCACACGCATGTGTTGTTTTGTGTATGTACTGTGGCTCAGCAACAAAGAATACGATGTATCGGAGCAAGTTGTTTTAACCCTTTACCTAACCTGAAAAGCAGACGACACTTGCAAAAATAATTCTTGAATAACTAATTTTTTTCATTTTTTGTCTCAAAAATATAGGTAATGACCCCTCGTTGGAACGAGCTCGACGAGCTCGTTCCAACGAGGGGCCATAACCTATGTTTTTGAGACAAAAAATGAAAAAAATAATGAAAATTAATTGGCGAATTTTGAGAATAGCGCTGGCCGGTTTTGGCCGTTACGTTAGGTAAAGGGTTAAATATAAATGTTCTCGTTTCCATGTATGTAGTTGCTGTGAAACTGTTTTTATATACAGTCTCTGTTTTATTTATTTATTTATTTATTTATTTATTTATTTATTTATTTATTTATTTATGTTTAAGGCCACATATTTCTGCATTGTGGCTAAGCGTGACCACAAAATGCAGAGAAAGTGAAGTTCAGTCAACCTTTTGTACCAAAGTCATCCATTTTAGAGGACTACTACCCCAAGCAGCTGTGATTGGGTGTTATGTTACCAATAATATATAGCTTGCCTATCAGCGAAAGAGAAGCATTATTTTACTTCTTGTGGTTTCGGTGGAGGTGCATCAGATTAAAAAGTATTAAAGTGCCTAGATGTTTCACCGAAACTAATTGTATATGGATTTGGTGCTACCAGCCCTGCATGTTATACCGAGATTATCGCTGTTTAATTTCTGTCAGAACCACACGCATTAACAGAATTACATATGTATAGTATAATTAGTGATTAACCGATAAGGATTTGCGTCCGTCATCTGCCGATTGTGAATGCCAATGCCAGATAGTTACAACCAGAAAGGAGTAGTATGTTTGTTTTAGAATGCATAGAACAGGATTACTTTTACACTGCAGTCAGGTTGATTGCTTTGTTGGCCTGAAGAGTATGTCAGGAGAGGGTTAATATGCTAATTGGAAAGATTGGGAAGAATGGAGCAGAGGTTGTCATCAAGCAGTTCGTCTCCGAGTGTCGGGAGGAGAGGAGAAGCGTGGGAATAGGGAGGCAGTTGGGAGTACAGGAGAGTAACCAAGGCCTTCTCGTCCGAGAACCGCGACAAATCAGCGGCTGGCCAAAGTGTTATTATTATTATTGGCCGCTTTGAAATGGTAGTGCGCTGGTCTCTCATGCCAGAGGTTCCGGGATCAATCCTCGATCGAGGAAAGTTCTCGAGGTGTCCGAACACTCTCTGTCAGCATCAATTGTGGGGTTGTTGCTACCCCAGCGTACCGTCCTTTCGTGTGGGGGCGTGGAATGGTTGTGGAGAGTGACACACTTCGTGCAGGATAAAAATTCATTCGAAGTATTCGAGAAGAGCAAGGCCACGGAACTGCCACTGCGGAGGTCATCCCACACAACTGCGTCATTGAACAAAGGAGTGGCGGCGTTAATATAAGTTGCATAATTTGTTCGCCAATCCATGCAAAACACATAAGCCTAAGAAAGGAAATTTAACTAGATACGTGCAATCTGCTCCATGTAAATTAAACCAAGGATAACGCATCTCCGATGAGGATCGATATTTTTTTTTTGCACCTGTAAGGCTTGCCATGATGTATTCTCGCTTCGCCAGCAGGTTGGAGTAAGAAATGTTCACAACTCTGCTAAAGTCTGTACCAGTATTAGTAACGGATATCCACAGTCGTTGGTCCTCCGTTTGCTAGTAGTGTTTACAACATGTACGAATCAACGATAACTGATAATGAACTGTGAATCATAAATGTGATAACTTACTTAAGCAGTCATCAACTTCCAAGCACAAACCAGAACAATTATTACAAAGATTTGTTTATATGAGATGTAAAATTTAAATTTCAGCAATCCAAACCCTTGCTCCATCGGTCAAAAATGGAATGCATTGGTTAACTTCGCAATTGCGTTATGGAAAAAAAGTTTATTTTTTAAGAATTCAACAACACACCGCCTCTCGAGTACTACAAGACGTCCTGCAATGCCCTAGCATTCCCGATAGCACATTGTTGCACTGAAGGGACGATATTATTAATTAATTTATATATATATTAATTAGTATTTCATGAACATAAGCGCACAAAATGTATGTAAAAAGGTAATCCCCAGTCTAAGACAAATACCCATTTACACAAATATATCAATTAAACATATTTTCAAAGCTGTGTTAGTCAATGTGTTTTCTTAAAATAAATCAACTTAAGTGGAGAACTACTCATTGGGGATCTCGGACCTAGACATTTGGGGCAAACCAGGGTAAAAAGATCGTCAGAGTAAGGGTCAGGGAGGATTGTAACTGTAATTGGCAAGAGGGGGTCAAATCAAAGAGATATTTGGGTGGTCTGCGTGATAAAGAGAAGCCTGGTTTTGAAGAGTACCTTGATGGAACCTTTGGGGGGGGGGGGGGGGGCACTGTTGTTCAAGCTGCGGTCCCTGGAGCTGAGGGGAAAAATTGGGAAAAACAGTGAAAAGGAGTGCCAGATGTGTAATTTTGGCGTGGTGGAGACCCTGGAACACTTTCTTCTAGAATGCCCAAAATACCAGTCTAAAAGAACAAGATTCACGGGGAGTATAATGGAGAAGTTGGGTGGGAGAATGAAGGACATGTGGTTAGGGGGCGACTCAAAGGAGAGGGTTAATATGCTAATCGGAGAGATTGGGAAAAATGGGGCAAGAGATGTCATCAAGCAGTTCGTCTCCAAGTGTTGGGAGGAGAGAAGAAGCGTGGGAATATGGAGGCAGTTGGTAGAACAGGCATAACCAAGGCCTTCTCATACGAGAACCGCGACAAATCAGCGGCCGGCCAAAGTGTTATTATTATTACCTAGAAATATAGTACGAACTATTTTTCAAATCCCTATTGCCTATGTTATTAACACCTTTACATGAGAACACCTTATCATTATAAGTAAATCAAATTCATTGATGTTTGTTCAAATGATTGTGATAACAAGATGAAAACAGACAAAAGCAACAAATTACAGGTCTTAACTCCACTCAGTGGGGTCGAACCATACCAGTTTTCGAAGTCATTCAAGACATTTTTATGAAAGTCTCACATACCAAATATTAACTAAATCCATTGATATATGTTCCAAGTTATCATGCTAACGAGCTGCAAACAGGCAAAAATTAATTAAATGCCATTACTCATCTCCATATGGCCGACCCGCACCGGTTTTCTAAGTCGTTGACGACATTGGAAAGAAAGTCTCACATGCTTAAAGAAAATGAACTCCGATTTTGGACTTAGTGGTGTAGCCTCTAGCTGGAGATCATAATACCTGAAGAATATACAGCAGCGTGTATCAATAAACGATAACCTGTCAAAAGTCTTCCATCTGGAATGTGGCGTACCACAGGGCAGTTGCCTTGGTCTTGTTCTGTTTCTATTCTATATTTCAAAAATGTTTGCCATCATTGAATCGCACCTGCCTGACGTTCATGGTTATGCTGATGACACACAGGTCTATTTCTCTTTTCGACCATCAACCAAGGATCAAACTAAAGCTCAAGAAACTATTGAATCATGTATTTCGGACATTCGCACATGGATGAATTCAAACAAATTAATGATAAATGATGATAAGACAGAATTCCTAATAATTGGTTCACGTCAGCAACTGTTACGATATGAAAATATTATTGATATTGGTAACAGAAAGAAATCTGAGAATCAGCAACAATAACTATGAATTCAACTATTCTGAAATTTAATTTAAAAAAAAATGAATATAAAAAAAATGATACAAAGATCTTTTACACTAATTGGTTTACAGAAAATAAAAGCAGTGGTACTTATCAATTATAGAATTAGTCCAAAATACAGTTTGACAGAATCCAGTAATCCAGTGGTGAAGAATCTTGTGAAGAAAGTTACCAGCTGGTACATGTAGTATTAAATCCAAGAATATCTCTTTAGAAACAGTATCCCGTAGATTTGTAATAAAATTTTCACTTAGACATTTCAGCAGTCTCCAATAAAATATAATAAAATGATTTGTAAAATTCAAATGGAGTAAAAATCCAAGAAATATTGGCGCCACGGGTAATTTCCAAATAATCCAGTAGAATCCTGGCTTTTCACAAAATAATATTATTCTGTTTCACAGAAAGTATAAATTCTCTTTTCCAAGCCGAATGATTCTCTTCAAAATCCTCTTTTGGAATCAATCTTCTAAATTCACAAAGAAGCACTGCTTCTATAATAAATGCACTGTTCTGAAACAATAATAATCTCCAATGAAAACAACTGAAGTGAGTCTTTCTGAAATGGCTTTCTAAACATGAGTTTTTGAATTCTGTTGACAAACCTTTATATAGTAACCAGACAGAATGTTCCAGAAGATGAAAATTCTACAAAGTTCTAACAGTTTCTAGGTGATTCTGTCATTATTCAAGTAAACAATGTCCTTGACCCACTTAAACAATCAACAGCTATATGTACAACAGATCAGTGTAACAAAGATGTAAACAAAGGTCACTCAGTGCAAATGAGTCAGACCAGTCAGAAAATGCCAAAAAAATATCAATCTTGTAGAATTATTAACTAAGGATATATCAATCTCGATATAATATGGGTGCTATATAACACAACTCACTAAAATTGACATCAACCTAGTGAATGTAGGAGATTCCACCATCAGGGCAAGTGACAGTGTATGTAATCATGGTGCCTTCTTCGACTCAAACATGTCTATGGACAAACATGTTACAAGTATGTGCAGCACGGCTTTCAGAGATCTATACAAAATTAAATAGATAAGACATTTCCTAACAAAAGGCTCCATAAAAACTCTGGTGCATGCTTTTGCAACTTCACAGCTGGATTATTGTAATGCTTTGCTGTTCCACTTTCCACAATACCAGTACCTCTCACCTGCAGAAAGTATTAAATACATCAGCCCGAGTGGTCACGATCTCAACATATCACTCCTGTGTTGATGGATCTACACTGGCTGCCAGTAAAGTACAGAATAATTTTCAAAACTTTATTATTAGTTTTCAAGACACAAAATAACATGTCACCGGCCAACTTTGAGGAACTCATCAATACCCAGAATGTATGTCAATACAACCTGAGGTCTGATAGTAAAATGCTACTACATGTTCCAGAAATAGATGTAAGACATTTGGAGATAAGTCATTCTCATTTGCTGGTCCTCACTTGTGTTATAATTTACCTGATCATCTAAAAAGACTGTCAAATGTCAACACTTTCAAGAAAGATCTCAAAACATATCTATTTCAAAAAGCCTATATATGTTTCTTTATCCACTGAACTATAATTTTGGCGCTATATAAATGGGTATATTATTATTATTACTATCATCGTTATTATTATTATTATTAATATTATACCAAATATTGACCGAATCCATGGATATTTATTCAAGTTATCGGGCTAACGAGCTGAAAATAGGCACAAATTAACTAATTAAGGAGTATAACTCCGCACAGTATAGCAGACCCGTACCAGTTTCAAACTCATTCAAGACATTGTTATGAAAGGCTCACATATCAAATATTCACCAAATCCATTGGTTGCTGTTCCAAGTTATCGTGCCAATGAGCTGTAAACAGGCAAACATTAACTAATTAAAGGCCACATCTGATCTCAGTACGGCCAAACCGCACGGGTTCGCCAACTGATTCACGACACTGGGAAAAAGTCTCATATACGAAACATTGTCCCCGAATCCATGGATATTTGTTCAAGTTATCGAGCTAACGAGCTGAAAACAGGCAAGAAGTATCAAATTAAGGGGCATAACTCCACATGGTTTGGCAGAACCGTACCAGTTTTCGAACTCATTCAAAACATTGTTAAGAAAGTCTCAGTGACAAAATCCATTGGTTTTGTTGTTCAAGTTATGGAGCTAACGAGCCACAAACGGCCAAAATCAACTGATTAAGAACCATAACTTCGCCCAGTATGACCAAATTACACCGGCTTTCAAACTCGTTGAAGACATTGTTAAGAAACTCTTACATACCAAATATTGACCAAATCCATATTTATATTTGTTGTAGATAGGGCGCTAAAGATATCTCCACCAAAAAGCATTTTCAGTATTAATAATTTTAACCCTTTACCCAATGCAGACGATATCAAAATTTATTATTTTAAAAATAATTTTTTAGCATTTTTCAAAATTTCAACAAAACCATATCATGTGACCCCGCATTGGAACGGGCTCGATGAGCTCGTTCCAAACAGGGCTTACATGATATGGTTTTGTTGAATTCTTTTTAAAACATTTTTTCAGCTGCTGAATTTGCATATTACGCAGACGGATGTGACCGATGCATTAATTTTAATATCTTTAGTAATGGAATGATTTACTGGTTTTTGAAATTTTTGTACAATGTGTGCCAGCTTTGATACTTTTTAAGAGATAAACGTCTCTTGTTTCGTTAGACATTCGGGAATTTCACTATGGGGAACCATTTAACGAGCCCCGAGCCTGACACGACATCGTGGAAGATCGAGAACTTTTCCATAATGTTGACGAACACTAAATCTTTTGATTGCGAAGGTATATAAAGCCAAAATAGGTATAGATGTATCCAATAGTCATTGTTGCTATGAAATAGATTAGTCGCGATGATGCGGAACAAGGACAGACCCCAAAAGGTGATCTTACTGGGAGCACTTATCTTCCGAGATGCGAAAATTAATCCATTCAAGCCAATGCGGAAGTGTCCGAACTACTTTCTTTGCATGATAGTTTGCAACATGCATCAGATTACCAGACGTACATGTATGAAAGGACTTATCTAATGTATATCGTTTCGATTACAGGATGGCCAAACCACGTGCGGATAGATGGCAAGGGAAGAAAACGATACAATGGCGAACCCTTGGAATGGGAGAAATGGTATAAGGAAAAAGCACCTTCGACCAGTGAATGTTCGATACTGTGTCAAAACCGCAAAGCAATCGATATCGATGATTGTGACTGGAAGTGTCCTTTTGCTTGCCAAATTGAACTTTGAAGAGACGAACTCATTCTTTTACTCTTTTTAGACGTTCTCTTGATATGTATGATTGCCATTATACCACATTTCGATTTTTGTATTTTTTCTCTCTGCATTTGACAACCATTTGAGAATGAACTCTGAATGTGCGATAGTATACCAATGTTATAAACACTGCGCTGGAAATCACTGCTGAGTAATACGCACATAAAGTATAGTACAATTATCTCGTCCTTTTCACATGCAAGCCCCTGAGTCACCAGTCTAATTCTGTAAGAAATCCAAAGCTGTTCTCTAACCAGTCAAGACCTGAAAAAATTTCAATGTTCAGATTCAATCAGCTGGAATATTTCAGTTGGTCGAAAAAGCGAATCTACGGTTTGCTTTTCCGACCCACTGAAATATTCAACCCAAGTGAATGCGAAAATAATTTAATATTACAATTTTGACGCGATCTGACTGAATCTCAGATGGCATTTACCTTGATGAATAAAAACTCACCATGGCTTTGGTTTAATGATTATGTTGCGTAGCTTCAATAAAGGTGTTAATACCTAGGGGTTTTCAAGACGAATTAGATATTTAATGATACTTAATGATCAGAAAATCTATACGTGGAGTTCGAAAGAATATCTGTAATCTGTATCTCTATGTGAGTAAATGGACATCACATCATATTAACAGTACTCTGCGTGCCAACTCAACGGAAAGTGGGTAAATAAGCAACATCCCATAACAACGTCACATTCTGAACAATATTCAGTTGGTGGCATGAGAAATTGATTTACATTCATCTAGTCGCTACATATGTATACCTGGGGGGGGGGGGGGGGGGGGGGGGTCTAGATTTCATGGATCAATTACTGGTGGCACGAGAGCATGATTTAAATTCTGTATCTCTATGTGAGTAAATGGACATCACATCATATTAACGGTACACTGCGTGCCAACTCAACGGAAAGTGGGTAAATAAGCAATATCCCATAACAACGTCACATTCTGAACAATATTCAGTTGGTGGCATGAGAGATTGATTTACATTCATCTAGTCGCTACATATGTATACCTGGGGGGGGGGGGGGGGGGTGGGGGTCTAGATTTCATGGATCAATTACTGGTGGCACGAGAGCATGATTCAAATTCATCTTCTCGCGACATATGTTCACCATTGGATAGAGATTTCATGCATCAATTACTAGTGGCATGAGAGCTTGATTTAACTGCATATTGTCGCGACGTATTTACACCAGTAGACCGAAATGTCATGAAACAAATACTGGTGGCGCGAGGGTTGATTCACATTCATCTTGTCGCAACTTATGTACACCACGCAGGCCACCCAAAGATCACTTTGATTTGACCCCCCTCTCGCCGATTAAGGTTACCATCCCCCATGACTCTTTTTCTGACGATTTCTTTCCCTGGTTTGCTCCAACATCTGGGTCCGGGAGCTCCAATGAGTAGTTCTCTATAAGCTCCCTCACTTGGACCATCCACCTTGTCTTGGTATTACTTTTACACCATCGGCTGTCGGGGAGATTTACCAAATAATTAAGATAACCGAGTTTCAATAAGTCTATCCTGTCCTTGATCCTCATCCACCCAGGCTCACCCCACCCCTTATTGTTCTAGTGCTACGGCATTTCTCGTACCCGTTATCCATTGGCCTGCATCGTTCTGTAGGGTTTCCAAGCTCTTTAAAGCCGTCTGGTTTCGGGGTACCACTTCCGTACGATATGTTATACTTGGTAGACCCACCATTTCCAAAATGGTTTTCCCCACGAAAACTTTATTGAAACTGTTTCTCCCTATAAGTTTCATTTGGTTAAGGATTCGCCTCCCTTTCAGAATCACTTTATGTGTGTGACTTCAGTAGATGCCTCTTTCTGTGATGTTTATCTTTACCCTCAGATATTCGTAGTCACCTGTCTCTCCTACACTAAAACGCTTGCTGCTACATTCTGGAATACAGAACTTCCTCACTCTCCACCTTCGACTGGTGTTCACTTTGCGGCCCACAGGTATAACTTTGCCCCTGCTTTCATTAGGTTCGAGTCTCCATTTGCTCCCATATTTCCCAACAATTCCTAGCATTTTCGCTAGGCCCTCTTCGCTTTCTGACACTAGCATCATATCATCTGTAAAAACAGCCCTGGGATCTTCAAGTCCCCAGCTGCTACCCCCTCGTCGCTATGCAGGAGTTCATCTCTCAAACCTTTGATGTACAATGCAAAGAGAATTGGCAAAAGGATACACCCTTGTTTTAGGCTTATCTCCATAGGCACACGTTTTGTTATGTTACCCAGGCTAAGTTCACTCTGTACATCTTTATACAATGCTTTCAGAATTCCAACAAACTCGCCTCCCAAGCCCAGGGCCTCGAGCTTTCGCCACATACCCTCCCACCATACTCTATCGTATGCCTTAATAAAATCTAAAAAGTCCATAAACATCTTTTTCTTTTTAGCTTTCGCGGACTCTATCATTTGGGATAGGGTGGAAAGATGGTCAATGACTCTCCTTCCCTTCCTGAAGCCATTCTGAACCTCTCCCACAAAACCCTTCTCCTCAGTCACCTCCTCTAATCTCCCATACAGAACTCTATAGAAAAACTTTTACAATTTTGCTCCTGACAGAGAAAATTATCCAAAACGTATTTTCCCCCTTTTTGTGAATAAATGTCACTTTTCTTCCTCTCCGCTCTTTTGGGACCTCTTGTTTGTCTATGGCTAAATCGAATAGGGCAGTTAGGCTTTCCCAGAGTTCCTCTCCCCTTGTTTTGATAGACTCGTTAGGAATTTCGTCCACCCCTCCCGCTTTTCCATTCTTAATTTTGAGATCACCTTTCGCACCTCCTCTGTTTTAATTTCGCTGCACACGAAGTTCGATAGATTTTCCTCGACCTGGTTTGGACACCCCTGTGGGTTCCCCATGCCCAATCGCTTACCTTTTCCCAGCGTTTGACTAGTTCTGATGCGATTTGATATTGATCGTCTGTATCCCTGTCATCTACTTTAATACTCTGTGTTACGTTACTTCCTCAGTTACGCTTATTCACCCATTTCCAAAATACATTCGAACTCGACCCCCCTGTCATTCTTATCGTCCTAATAAGACTGCTACTTATTTACCTTATTTCGTGCTGGTTGGTATTCTTCCTTTGGTACCGTGGCCTCGTTGCTTTCCGCCCCCTTGAGTTTTCTACTTCTCCTGTATGCAGCACATTTAGCTTTTCTGCCCGTTATGGCTCTTTTCAGTTCTTCGTTCACTATGTACCCAAGTTCCCGTGTTGGCACCCTAATCTTTCCTTCCCTGCTTCCACTAGGCTCGCAACTATGGCGTCGACCATTTTCTGGACACTGGCCCCCTTGTGTATGGTTGCAAGCTTTGGTTTCAATTTTTCTTTGAACTTCGCCCAGTCAGCATCCTTTTTGAGTTCCCAAATCTCCTTAAAGCTTCCTTTGCTTTTTACTAGGTTTTTAGCCCTGATCGTCACTGTAATCAAGTTGTGATCACTATCCACCTCCATTTTACCCTCATCATCCGATTCTAGCCCTATCACCTCTCTCCATAAATTAATATCTGTGAGAATGTAGTCGATTACTGATTTTCTGTCGTTTCTCTCCCGGGTCTATTTCCCCTTACACCTCGCGTCCTTGTTCAGAATCTTTAGACCGAGCTCATTTGTGAATTTCAATAGCCTCCTTCCATTCCTGTTGACATTCTTATCCCCGCCCTGTATGCTTTCTCCTCCATCACCTATGCCCTATGTGTCCATTAAAGTCACCATCAAAATTATACCGAGCCCCCTGTTTTCTAGTTCTGTGATATTGGACCTTAGTGTTGAGTATATCGAGTCATTCCACATCGGGTTTGTTTCCCTCCAGCGAACATTACACAATCCCAAGGGCAATACTTTTGTTTTTAAGAATGATCTTTACCCATCCAATTTCTTTCGATACCTCAGCTGAGGTGCTGACAGCCAGGAAGGATAGAACAAGATGCACAGCGGTCTGTGTTTTAAATCATCTTTAATGTACATGCCTACCAAAAACCCACCCACCCACCCACCCCCTTTTCTGGCCTTCCGTTCGCCCTACACCTATCCGCACGCACCCCTTACCTGGTCTACCCGCTCCTCGTGTCTTAACTACGTCTCGATTAAGCCCACGACATAAAAGGCGTTTAAAGACACAGACCGCTGTGCATCTCGTTCTATCCTTCCTGGCTGGCACTCATGCTGTATCGACGAATGCATTTACACATTGTGACGTTCTGTGTATTGCTTTGACCTCATATCAAGTAAAACCTCGATATCGTTAAAACTCTCTTTGAGCTAAGAATAGTTTCTGGCTCCAGCGGTCGTCACCACACTCCATCCCAAATTCACAAGGTGATCCACGGCTCCTGTGTGACCACAAGGCGGATACGTACTCCATCAAAAAAAATCTTTAGCGCTCGATACTCGAACGTTATTTCTGTGAGAAATGTTTCGCTTTTTGTTTCCTTTTGTACATCTTTTATTCGTTTTGGTTCGCCTGAAATATGCTAGTTGCCGTACAAAAATATGTGATGGAAGTGCGAGTACCTACAGTTTTTTGTAACATGGGCTTTGGAAAAACGATGATTGTTCGAAGTGTGTTTGAGTTTTTCCTCGCAGTTTAGAACACGAAGCTGCAGAATACATTTCTGAAACTAACGATACGGAAAATGGGTATTTAATCCAGCCCAAATAGGGTTAATTGAGGGGTTTTGTTAATAATGTGCTCTCCTATTTTCGAGTAACTTTTAATACTTATTTTTTAAATATGTGCTGAACAGATGGAACATATTTTGGCCCCTGGATTCAAAGAAATAATCAAAGAAATCATTGGTGACATACTTTTACGCAATCTCGACCGATTGATGTAACTGATTTGCTGTTGTGTCATGGTCGGACTGGGAAAGAGAGAGCTTGTATAATTACAGTAAAATGCCAAAGAATCCTTGTCAAAGTTTGTTTATTTATTGGAGTTTAAGGAGACCTTGGACAGCCAGGGCCACCTGGTGTCGGACAATTTTACGGCTGGAGTAAGTCTGAGTACCCGCAGTGAACCACCGAACAACGATGAGCTACTGTCAGGCTCACCAACGTAGCCTAGTAACTCCACGCAAGCAGGGTTAGCAAAAGTTGAAGACATGTGCACCATTGCACTGCAGTACACCTTAGTACACAACGCAATCGTGCCTCTACGATCCTTGTCAACAGCTTTCAATTATATTTTGCATCAATTCAACGCGACTATGACATTTGGGGCGACCGTTATATTTTCTTTCCATTTTCTTTTTATATTTTACAAATTTATTAACCCCCCACCGCTTCATCAAGAACATACAACCTGTATTAAAACACAGAAGAGCAGTTTTAGACATTAACGGGTATTTTTATGGCCCAAAATCGTAGACCGTACCTATGGTATACAATTCGACTGGTATGGAACCATTTTTATTACACACCCGAACTGGTTTTCTCACGGTTACATGGGTTTTAGGGGCATGCGGTAATTTTAACCAAGAAAGCTCTCGTGCAATCCTATAAGAAGTACCCTTCGCGTGCTCGATTTTTCTTGTTAGACTGGTTCTTTCAATTTGCAGCCTTCAGTGGAAAATAACCAATGAGAACCTTCAGTTATATTTATCTGTCGGAAATTATCATTTCTCATCACAAAATGTTTGATGCACAGCAATGTTAAAAACTAGTATCAACAGTCATCACAGATGCATGATCTCTGCCAAGAAAAAGAACAGTAAAACTCCGCCTTTGTATTTATTTTTGAGTCAAAAATGCTCAATTGGTTTCGATAATGGCGCCTGATATTGGTAATGTTCCAATAGAAACTGGAATTTTGTAACAGTGTTACCCCCAGCGCTGAGTGCTGCTGACAGGTCTGATACTTAGCCTACTGTGTAATCCTATTCGATTCACACTGCACAGCACATGTTTTTCGACGCAAGTGGAATGGGGTATCTAGAAGCAGGATTAAATCAAACGTGAAAACTGGTTGTAGCGAAGCCGAAAGACAGACGGCGACACTGGCGATAGTGCTTACCGACAGCCAGACCGCTGATTAACTATCAGTCACCGATTCCACACTTACTAGGTGTGCCCCCCCCCCCCCCCCCCCCCCATTAGTTGAAGAAATCAACATTCTGCTCACGAGTTTATGTTTTGTTGTTTTGTTTTGTTTTTTTGTTGTTTTGTTTTTTTTTTTGGGGGGGGGGGGGGTTTGAGGTTGGATGGGTAAGGGAGGAGGTATTTGTGCCAATCGAGTAATACTGAAATGAGTTTCTGTAGTCTGTACTAGAGAAATGAAAAATAAATTACCACCCACCCATTGCTGAAAGTTTTGAGTAAGGTGAGAGTGAGACCATGAAGAGGAGAGGGGGTCAACACAAGTGGCCTTATGCATCACAGTTTTAATTTTAGGAAAATAATTATTAGGATGTTCAAAACAAAGACAGTATTGCAATATTTTCCAAACAATAGATTGATGTGTATTTTTAAATGACTAAAATTAAATTAAATTTTCCTGATACTTCTGTTTTTTGATACAAGAATATAATTCTGAATATTTATTATTATATTGATTAAACTCCCAGCATCAAAACGTCAATCGAATGCCATCTTACATGTAATAGATGCATAGGTGTATGAGATGGGAATGGGCGACATTGTAGGCAGCCTGCAGCTCCCCTCCCTCTCCCCTGTGGTTAGCTAATTAAGCAGTTTTCATGGCAATGGAGTGGTATTTTCATTACAAATTGTACAGAGGAAAGTGTATTCTTTTTTGGCAGAGAATTTTCAGGGCTACATGGAAAATCCAAGCTTGGAATAGTTTAACTGATCAGCCCCCACCCCGACAAAATGCCACCCAAAAGCCTCACATTTTCCATATTCTTCCAGTACACTTCAAAACTACTCTTGTGTTCCAAATAATGATAGGGTGCTGAATAACAGCAGAGATGGACATTATTGCCAAATTAAATAATAGTAGAGTATAGAATATTTTATCTTACAATGAACATGTATTTTATCTGTATTAACCCGCAACTCTCGTGTATCCGACCCCCTGATACAGATGTTTGTATCAGGGGGTCGGATACAAGCACGTTCCCTTCGCGTGAGTTCCATTTTTTTTTGTTCATCCGTGCGAATAAATAGTTCGTTATATATTCGTTTACATTCTAGACTTATCCCCAATATATTGTAAGATAAAATGATTATTACCATAATGTGGATGTACAAAATATGTATCCGAGTCTCGCTCCGGGTTCTAAGGGTAGATCACGACTCGTCCTCGACTCGTCGTGATCTGCCCTTAGAACCCGGAGCTCGATACGGAGAGATTTTTTGAACATCCACATAATGGTAATAATCTCTATGTATTACAACTTACATGGTGTGATATTTATGAATACCCACCCATGAAATCAGCCATACACTGAATATATTAGCCCAAGGTGGTCAGAAAACTTCAGTTGGATAAAGCCACTGAACCAATTAAGAGTCATAACTGAAAAATGAAAAAAATCATTTTTGCTCACAACTGTCTGACAGTGAGAAAGAATACTGGCCCAAATAAGGTTCATAGGGGTGGAAAAAATTTGAAACAAGAAGAATGTTACTAAGGTAACACATGACCCTGTTACAACCAGTAGTGTATAAATTTACCAGTAATGTCGAAATCGACCAGTAATGTCAAAAAATTAACCAGTAATGTCGAAATCAACCAGTAATGTCGAAAAAATCGACCAGTAATGTAAAAATCCGTAATGTCTAAAAATTACCCAGTAGTGTCAAAAAGTGACGACCAAAATGACGATTTTTCGCAAAAATTTCAATATTTTTTCGTGTTGCTCAAATTGTACTTTTGACTATATTTATCGACTTTTAACCATTTTCGCGCAAGTTTAAACAAACACATTTACCCCAGAAAATATGGAATTTTATGTTTAACAGTAGTATGTCAGGGGCTTTTGAGGGAATAGTTGGGGGACCCCGGTGGGGGACCCCGGAAGTGACGTCATGTCACGTGACCTAGTGGCGCCTTGTTGTGTTGTCATGGTAACCCGCGTGAGCGGCCATGTTGTGACGTCATCTCCATAGTGATACGTGGTGTTAGTGCGCATGCGCAGCGCGTGTTGTTAGGGTGATACGTGTTTCCCTCGTCCATTTTGTATACTGGAGGCCGCCATCTTGGTTTCTATGGTAGCACGTGATTGCTATGTTACCTAAGGCCTACAATAGGATAGGGGTATGTTCGGTGGGTATGTTCCTTTGTAGAAGAGTAAATCTGATTACCACAAACAACCCGACAATCACCCAAATCACCAAAATCCACCCAAAATCACCGAAATTGACTTTATTTCCCCAATTGATCGGCTTAGCACGTAGTGCTATAGTACCGAGAGGGTATCGGGGGTGCATTCGACTGAAGTGGAGTAATGTTCTGGCTTAGAATTCTCCCAGAATCCCTTTTTGGATCTCTATCCCATGACGTTTTTCCCCTATTAAGAATAGCACGTAGTGATATAGGACAAATTTACCCAGAATTCTCTGCTTCTATCTATATATGCAATAGTTTACGTCTATCTGGCCATGTTCTTTTGTTCTAGAGTATACTCCAGTAGCGTAGAAGAGCCTATTATTTGGAACAGTTTACCTTATTATTGCTATATTTAGCAATTTCTGGTCTATTCTTGTTAGTTCTGACCCTATTCCGTGTACTCTTGTTGTTTCATTTATCTAACTAACCAATCAGATTGCTTGATTTCCCATAATGCAGTTATCTCCGTTGTGTATAACAAAAGCCTATATCCAATGGCACCCCAATTTTAGCACCCCTTTTTGAAAAACATATGACCTTCGGCACCCCTTTTTTGTCATATGTGCTTATGTGAAAAAGCACAATGTGACACAATGTGCCCTAGCACATAGGCACATGATTTATGTGCCGATATGTGCTTATGTGAAAAGGCACAATGTGACACAATGTGCCCTAGCACATAGGGGTATTTGAGGATACCTATGGCCTGGTATTGTATTATTCGAGGATACCTACTAGAGAATCCCTTTTTTGTCATATGTGCTTATGTGAAAAGGCACAATGTGACACAATATGCCCTGTCACATAGGTACATGTTTTATGTGCTTATGTGAAAAGGCACAATGTGACACAATATGCCCTATCACATAGACACATACGGGTATTTGAGGATACCTATAGCCTAGTATTGTATTATTTGAGGATACCTATCTAGGATACTTTCTGGAGAATCCCTTTTTGTCATATGTGCTTATGTGAAAAAGCACAATGTGACACAATGTGACCTATCACATAAGCACATGCTTTATGTGCCGATATGTGCTTATGTGAAAAGGCACAATGTGACACAATGTGCCCTATCACATAGGCACATACGACCAAAATGGGATTCCATAGCCACAGGCGTTTTCGAAAAAGGGATTCCACAAATGGGATTCCGTTTCCATCTTGTCGCCAAAGCTCTATCGCCACTACTGGTCTATGGTCTATCTGTCCTATCATTAGGTTCAACAACAGTCTTGTTCCACTGCGGCCTTGTACCAGTACTATTGGCTAAACTACCATCAATTACTTCCAAGCTATACCTTCGCTGAAGCTTTCAAAATGTTCCATCTGATTTCCCCTGTATACATATAAGGCATTCCGTAAGTGGCCCAGTCCGTAAAAATTGGATTCCGTGGCCCAGATGATAGACATGTTGCAAATATCGGGTAGTGACTGCCATTATAATAGTCAGTCATTAAAGCACACGACCAGGGGTGTCATCGGGGTGGGGGGTGTCTATACCCCCTCCCCCGTCGGCAAGTGTAAGTGCTCCTCATTTTGGTCGTCACTTTTTGACACTACTGGTTAAGTTTTCGACATTACGGATTTTTACATTACTGGTCGATTTTTTCGACATTACTGGTTGATTTCGACATTACTGGTTAATTTTTTCGATATTACTGGTCGATTTCGACATTACTGGTAAATTTATACACTACTGGTTGTAACAACCCCCCCCCCCCCCCGCCCTTGTGACCTTCACCTTGCAGATGCGGCGGAAACTATTATACGTGACACATCTTCTGACTGTCCTTAACATTTGTAAACAGTTTAACAATTGTACTTGGATTCGTTTCTGAGTTATGGCTGAGACACGAATATTGATCAATTTTTGGTGTGACCTGGAAATGTGACCTTGACCTTGAATCTACGAACCCGGCTATGGTTTGTGACACATCCTCCCATGGTCCTTGTTTTCGAGTTATTGGCTCGGGGACACACACACACACACACACACACACACACACACACACACACACACACTCTCTCTCTCTCTCTCTCTCCCTCTCTCTCTCTCTCTCTCTCTCCCTCTCTCTCTCTCTCTCTCTTCAATCACTATATGCCACCCGACCTAAGAAAAATGTAGAGTATGGGTATGATTATTTGGAACGCTCGAGTACTTACTAAATGCAAATTCAAAATAATTCCACATTTAAAATTAAGATATAGGACAAGACACCAAAAAAATTATTTTTGTTTTGAACCCGATACCAAGAATGAAATATTGATAGAGCAATTCAGGTAACAAGTTGGTGACTTGGTCAAGTATAGATGTGTCAAATGGGGGAAAATATACATCAATTTTTAAATATATTATCAATAGAAATGAGTTGGAGCTAAATGGCAAAGACATCGGTTTTACTAATCTCGAGAGCTTTTGAGAAAACTCTTTTTGGCAAACTGGGGTGTGGGGGGGGGGGGGGTATGTAATTGTGAAAATCTGGTGGATCTGACATTTTCTTGCAGTTATCCTGAAATATGTTTCTCGCTTTGTATGTAGTAAATGTGGCATAAACCAAAAGTCTATGTTGTTTGTGCAGTCCAAAATTAAAGAAGGCTAACTTTCAAATCAGAAACTTTAAATTACAGTGAGAAATAAAACTTACCAAGAGTTCACCCAGAATGGAAATTGGAATCAAAAACAGTCCTCATTAAACTGCACGATCGAATGAATGTCCTGGACGGTTAATTATTGCACAAAAATATATTTTGTTGTCCAGTGTGTAACTTTATTGCAGCACAGAACAGAAATGACCGATGTCTGCAAACAATAGCCTAATGCACACACACATCACAGCCAATCCGAGATCAACTGCAATTTCAGTTCAAAAAGCAATTCGCATGTATTTAAATTAAAATACTGAATATTTTCCACTTTCCAGATATAATGATGCCTGCACACACATACTATTCAGAACAAATTTCAGAGCTTATGCTTTCCGATGTCTGATGTGAAGTGTAAGCTTTTGGGTTTTGGCTGATCGGATAATTTTTCGGGAACAAAATGAATCAACATCGATTCTGCAGGTGGCAAGGTCAAAGACTCTGACAAAATTGCCCGTTTCCCAGTAAAATCATTTGGACCCTTCAAATCATGGACTATTTTATTCAATCAGCGATTAATTACAGAGGATTTTTTTTCAGGGTTGGGTGTGTAATAAATGCAGAACCACACTTATGTTTGAATGGGTTAACGATTACTGGACGAGAGCGAGTGGCGCAGGGATAACACGCGAGCGGTAAGGCTAGAGTGGTGTCCCAGCGCAACTCGCTCGAGTCTGTTGTGCATTCGCCAACATTATTGACAATCATCTTCGAATACTGATGTAAACGCTTTGAGGCTGAATTTGTTTCTTGAGTACAACAAGACTCCATCTACAACGTTGAAGCATTGGAGATGGCTTCTGTTGCACTCAAGGAACGAATTTACGAACAGTGTTTCTTTTTAAAATGAATCGATTGGCTTCTTTAAAAAAAATAATGTGCAAATTTTGAAAAATGAACATACAAAGATGGAGTAGATCTAAGGTTTTTTCTTTTTAACTGGTTAACCCTTTTCCCAACGAAACGGTAAAAAACCGGTCAGCGCTATTCTTAAAAATCGCCACTTAATTTTCATTATATTTTCATTTTTCGTCTTAAAAACATAGGTTATGACCCCTCTTTGGAACGAGCTCGTCGAGCTCGTTCCAATGAAGGGTCATAACCTATGTTTTTTGAGACAAAAAATGAAAATAATTAGTTATTCAAGAATTTTGTTTGCAAGTGTCGTCTGCTTTTCATGTTAGGTGAAGCGTTAAAAGCATGCCACATGACATCTAGCTGGCTTGATTGATCAATATCACCGAAGAGGAAGTTGTTTCATAAACAGTCAACCGCGACGGTTGGATTCAACACATTTGAATAAACAGCTCACGCAGTAACTTACGAAGCAACTGTAGAAACGGATGTACTTCACTCTGTTTTTCACATCAGGATGTTCATGGTAAAACTACTGGGGTGTGTTGCTGTTGGCTTATTGTCAGAAAACATTCTTTGTGCGAGATATTACCAGAAGGAAATCAGCGGAGGACTGTGTGCTGGTCCTGTTCCAACAACGGCGAGATCAAAACTTAATTGTGCGACACAGTGTGAACGCAGCTCCGCCTGTACGGTATTTCGCTATAATAAAAGCGACAAGTCTTGCTACCACTCCAATGCTGCTAAGTATCAAACTAATGATATATACCACGTGAGAGAATCATCAGGTATTTACAAAAATTGAACAAAGCTTGCCATTTTACGACGAATCATCGCCCTTGTCCTTGGTGGCTCTCGTAAACCCAAAATTCTTCGAGCGTTTAACGTCCTTCCTTCGGCGTATTCCGATGACGATAGAAGCTAATTTTACATGCCTGAAAGAGTCGGTATCGCCCGTCTTAGTCGACGTTCATTGCAAACAGCAGATAATAACATCGCTTGATTCTATTCTGTCTGTAGCCGTCTATGGACATTTCACATTTGGTTGCTCAGTTACAGGAGAAAAGTTGTAGTCTGAACTTTCCCGTGAGTCATCAGTTCGAAATTATGACAAAATAGTTTCTGTCAATAGTTGCGTACGAGTGCTTCAAAAGACAGAAATCACTCAGAACTACTGATAGAAACGATGAATGCTCGGAAATAAGAGACCCCAAAGGTCACTCTTACAGTCTCTTATATCCAAATTGGAAAGCTACATCATACGCTAAGCATCTAAACATTCGGAAGAACAGATATCAGTCAAAAACCTCGAAAATGGCTGCAATGGCTCTCCGATAAATCAAGAGGAACAAAACTGGCTCTTCTGGAATAATTTAACACGAACAATGTGGCTCTTCTGAAGTTTCGTAGAATAGAGATTTCTTTCAGATTAGCCAATGCCATAGCCATGGCGGAGTACAGTTAAAACTAGAAGTCCTGTCATGAAATGCGCACAAATAGCACGTTGATATGCGCGTTAATGTGCACGTTATGACCCGATTAAAGCTGTCATATTCTGAACATGTGGCCTGTGCACAGGCAATGTTTCAGCCAATGGACCTCCAGGTAACCCGGAGGTCCATTGGCAGAAACATTGCTTGTGTTTGCTATGAGTAACCAGGAGAACCTGCCGTGCTTTGGATGCCATTCGATATGGCAATTGCGCGCAATTCCAACGCGCAATTAAGCCTAGATAAGCGCACAGTTCGTGACAGGACTTCTAGTTTTAACTGTACACTAGTCAACACTTGAGTTTCCAACAAGTACATTGGCATCTCATGGACAGCTCGCGCGCAGGGGTCGCGCCAGGGGGAAGGGTATGTACAATCCCCCTCGAGGAGGGTTACCCCCCACCCCTCTCCTCGTCGGGGAAACTGTTTTCTTTAATGTATGTTTCTCGGAGAATACCCTAGGCCCAGTGTCGGAGATCACAGTTCCCCCATGTGGGGAAAATTTGGGTGTCACCACTGCTCACGCGTCTACTTGATAGTCTACAAGATATAAAATTACTTTCAATGTTTTAACCCTTTACCTAACATAAAAGAAATCAGATGACACTTGCAAAAAAAATTCTTGAATAACTAATTTCTTTTCATTTTTTGTCTCACAGGCATAGGTTATGACCCCTCGTTGGAACGAGCTCGTTCCAACGAGGGGTCTTAACCTATGTTTTTGAGACAAAAAATGAAAAAATAATGAAAATTAATTGGCGATTTTTGAGAATAGCGCTGGCCAGTTTTGACCATTACCTTGGGTAAAGGGTTAATGAACAAACGCGTTAGTGGAAAGGTGACTGAGGACACGATTACCTCCTTCTCTATATCCGCATGCGAACAGTTGGTCATATTCTAGAAAGGTTAGCAAGTTCAAAACCTTCGAGCAGTGGACTGCAGGTTGAGTTCCGAGCACTATTTTCTTGAACACTTTTCCTAAGATGGAAAGGCAATTCCACACACCGTTTTAGATAACGGTATTTGACGTTCGGGGAACTCCAAAATTTATCTTTCACATTTCTGGCCAATCTCTACCTTCCAAAGGTTTGGCAGCTTAACGAAAAGAACGACCAGAAGAGCTGCTTTTGAACGTTATATAATTTTTCAGAAAATGTGGCGTTATCAGACATGGTGGAGTGGTTTGAAGCAGAGTTTTGTATGGTGAGGAATTAATGGCGACAATAAATAATGATTAGGACCATGAGGAGAAGAAATTGGAATATTGTACAGAAAATTCATCGCAAACTGAGAGTCAGAGCTGTAAGCGGAGATGTGTCGAAGTGGGAAAAGAGATACGTCAACTAAACTTATGACAGAAGATTTATTGTCCCATAATAAATAAAGAAGTTATATAAAAATAAAGACGCTATTACTCGGTAACTTCATACCAGCCTTCGACCTTCGGCCTAAGGCTGATATAAAGTGACCTTAGGCTGATATCTCAGCCGATATGAAACTAACCAAGTATCAGCCTCTTAGTATTCAGCATTCGAAGCAACGACAATCTTTTGCTCTATTTTCACAAATTGAAGTTGTGTAGTGTCCAAAATTTCAATTTTCAGACAATTTGAAAAATATGCTTATTTGTTACGAACAATACTGATGTAGCGATACAGTACAAACCATTTGCCTAGCTGTCTGTGGTATTCATAGCACGGATTACCTGTCACATTTTTCAGTGTTAAGTTGACCCAAAGCTTGTTCTCCTGATTAAAGAAGTGTATCACTGGGAAAGATTGCTGCCTGGAAAGACCAATGTCAATAAATGGTACCGTAGGGAGAAAGTACTGCTGGGAACAAGAGTACTGTTTGCATAGAAAGCTTATTTTTAAACAATTGTTGGTACTGATATCTGAAATAAGTGAGGGCGGATAGCGGGGGCGTAACATGTAGAAGTGTGACAACGCCCCAGCCCCCTTTCAATAATCTTCCAGTCGGTACATTTTCAACTGGACTGGAGACTATTGATCCGCTCTTGCTAATAATCATGTAATTTTTATGGGACTAGATTTGATTTCTATCCCCACGCAGTCAGTCTCACCCAAACGAATGTCTGTGGATGTTTGGGGATGTTGGAGTCTGTGACTGATTGGGGATGTTGGAGCCTGTGGTTGATTGGGCATGTTGTAATTATGTGTCTGATTCGGGATGTTGGAGTCTGTAGATGATTGAAGATATTGGTGTTTGTGGCTGATTAGTGATGTTGGCGTCTATGGCTGATTGGGGATGTTGGAGTCTGTGGCTGACTGGGCATGTTGGATTTTGTAGCTGATTCGGGATGTTGGAGTTTGTGACTGATTGGGGATGTTGGAGTCTGTGGCTGATTGGGGATGTTGGGAGTTTGTAGCTGATTCGGGATGTTGGAGTTTGTGACTGATTGGGGATGTTGGAGTCTGTGGCTGATTGGGGATGTTGGGAGTCTGTAGCCATTCGGGATGTTTGAGTTTGGGACTGTTTGGGGATGTTGGAGTCTGTGGCTGATTGGGGATGTTGGAGTTTGTTACTGATTGGGGATGTTGGAGTTTGTAGCTGATTCGGGATGTTGGAGTTTGTGACTGATTGGGGATGTTTGAGTTTGTAGCTGATTCGGGATGTTGGAGTTTGTAGCCGATTGGGGATGTTGGAGTTTGTGACTGATTCGATATGGACGAGGCACTGGGTATTGTGGGGGGAGGGGTGGGGGGTGGGGGGAGGGTACACATGGCAAGGCAAAGAGAAGTTTGTGAAGCTAAGATCTTGTGAAGGTTAAAGCCAATGAACCTCTCGTTTAAACCCAGAACTACAGTGGCCAAGACGCTGCTCGACCCTAAATGTATTTAGAACTTTTGCTGAAGCTCAGTGTTCATTATTTAAGCAAAGATTTCAATTCCAATCTTTTACAAGCCGAAACAAGATTTAAAAGGCTATAACATGAAAAGTGACACAGGCTTTTGTTATATTTTTGATAATTATTGAAAGGAATTATCAAAATCAAACTTATCAGGGAAGATTTTGTCAAGAGAAGATTTTGTCGTGAACTCACAATATGTGTAATGTTACAAATCGAACTACGTAACCGTAGTTTTCAGGCTATTATTTGAGCTTTTTATTCACTTTACGCAACTACAGTTTTCAGGCCATTATATGGACTTTTTATTCACTTAATAAAACCGTAGCTTCCAGGCAATTATATGACTTCTTTATTCGCTTAGCGTAAGCGTAGCTTTTAGGGCATTTTATGAATTTTTTATTCACCTCACGTAACCGTAGGTTTCAGGCCATTACATGAGCTTTTTATTTACTTTACGTAAGCGTAGCTTTCAGGCCATTATAACTGTCTAACCCAATTAACCATTTACCCAACAAATCGATCGCATCCGGCCGCGCAATATGTAAATTCAGCAGTTGAAAAATTTTTTTTCAAAATAATTGAACAAAACCATATCATGTGACCCCTCTCGTTGGAACGAACTCGTCGAGCTCGTTCCAACGAGGGGTCACATGATATGGTTTTGTTAAAATCTTTTCAAACATTTAAAAAATGATATTCAAAATAATAAATTTTGATATCATCTGTGTTTGGTAAAGGGTTAATGGGTCTACATGAAATGATCATGAAACTATTGTTGTGGTGAGTCATCACTCACAATATTCAATAAACAAAATAAATATGTCGAATCAAAGACTTTGTCAAATCAAGTCTTGAGAAACTTTCCATGCATTGATTCAAATTTATTTATTTATTGGGGTTTAATGACACTTTTGACAGACAGGATCATCTCGTGTCGGGCAGTTTATGGGTGGAGGAAGCTAGCGTAGCCAGAGAACCACCAAGCAATGTTGAACAACTGTCAGACACCAACATACTAACTCCACACAAGCAGGGTTAGCATTGGTTGAAGACAGGTGCACCACCGATACGCAGTACGCCTTGTTACACAGCGCCACCATGCCTCCCCTTCCCCCACCACATGGGCAATCGTGATTAAATGCCTTACCCAAAGACACAACACGTTTGCCGCAGGTGTGGGGGGGGGGGGGGGGGACTTCTCAGTTTGCAGCCAGCATCTCCACCCATTGAGCCCCCGCACTCTTATTGATTCAAGGAGATGAATGTTTGTGGTGTTTTCAGATTCAGTTGAAGTGAAAACATCAATTGAAATATTCCAGCCTCTAGACTGGTTCCAGGCTACAATAGCATCAGAATTGTTCAAGAATTTGATTGGTGGCTTCCCAGCTTACGTCATAACATTTTATCCGGTTTACGATATATAATTTGGTCGCAACCTGTAGGAAAAAGTGTTGAAATTCTCTTCCACTTTTTCTGTTTTTACGATGCAAGTCGTGTTGTTTACATCTTGACAGAATTTTTGCCCAAATAAATAGCAACAAGTAACGAGAGACATGCAATTTTAAGATGTAAACGGCATAAAATTCTGGTCAAATGTGGGTGTAATGCACAATCGTTGAGTCGAGTTTGTTTCGAAAGATTGTCGTTTCTGATTGGCTAAACATGCGGGATAATAAAGTTTATCATGCGTTCTTTTATCCTAACCTGTACTACGTTCGCTTATATTACAATTGACGTAACCTCCAATGTAACCGAAATGTTTATTTGCGTGTTATTTCCAGGCCTCTGCATGACCACTATCACAATACAACTGGTTTGCTTAACCCATTACCCAACGTAACGGCCAAAACCGGCCAGCGCTATTCACAAAAGTTAATTAATTTTCATTATTTTTTTTCATTTTTGTCACAAAAACATAGGTTATGACCCCTCTTTGGAACGAGCTCGTCGAGTGCGTTCCAATGAGGGCTCATAACCTGTGTTTCTGAGAAAAAAAAAGTTATTCAAGATTTTTGTTTGCAAGTGTCGTCTGCTTTTCATGTTAGGTAAAGGGTTAAACCTCAACAAAAAAGGACAACTCAATCTGTGCCACCAGATGGCGTCAAGTCAGTCAATGTGACAACTCCTCCCACTGACAATGTTTGATGACATGAATAGCACAGAACGACACACGCGTGTGAATGGGTTAATCGATATGGCACAAGTGCCAGTGCTGAAGGATAGAACAAGAGCCCGCGGGACTTGAATTTTATCCTTCCGCGATGGCACAAGTGTCATATCGATAAACCAATTCATGCACGCATGTCGTTCAGTGTTTATTTCATGTCTTCACGTCTATAAAAACAATTATTAGAAGGACGCCCAACAATTCATTTGACAACTACCACCAAGAACAACTCATTTTTTCGCCAAGCAAATTTGCGAGGGGAACCCGTGTTACTATTTCGTCCCCTGAGTTCCAATGTGTTTTATGTGCCTATTGCCACATAGAACACACTGGAACTCAGGGGACGATTTTCAGCTTGCGCTAGCCATTCAATTTGTAATTGCGGTGCACGATTTGTAGAAAATTCCAGTGAAATTTCGCTTCTATTTAAAAATAGTCTGTCAATGATTTCCGTTCCGCACATATGTGTGGAATAGATTTTTATTTTCGCATGGTTTAGTGTTGTAGATGGGGATTTCATAGAACAGGGGTGTAATAAAAGCAGTTATACTGTTACGATAGTCAAAGCATAACAGCTTTCACTTCATCAAATGAATACCAGGGATTTCCCCAGTGGACATTTCCCCAAACAGACATTTCCCCAGTGTGGACAGACATCTCCCCTCTGTGGCTTGACATTATCCCGGGCAGTTGTTCATAGCGGTCATACTAAACACCGAGGGATACCGAGGAGTGCTCAAAAAGGGTGTTTAAAGGGGGTTTCGTGGTTTATTTCATATATATTGTTATATATGTGGATGATATGATACTGAATACCAAATTTTAAGTGAATTGAATTATTAAAAGTGAAGTTATAACAATTTTTCAGTAAACATACTAAACACCGATCACTGTGAAAACCAATTAAGATTGTCGCTCGGTAAAGATTAGCCCTCGGTGTTTAGTATGTTGACTGTAAAATGTTTATAGCTTCACTTTTATTCATCCAATTGACTTCAAATTTCGCATCAGGGTAGATATTGACTACTAATTGAAATATCAAAACATTATATCAAGAAACCCCCTATAGAACGAGATATTGAGCATCCCTCGGTGTTTAGTATGACCAGTTCATAGATGAGTAAAACAAACAATTCTTCAAAATGTATCACCGCCTAGCCCCTGCATACCTTTCATGCCTCAATCCCCAAATGTTGTCTGCAACACACGATTACAACTTGCGTTGTAACACGGATTTGAAAATGCCCCTCTGTCGCACTCAATCACATCAAAAATCCTTCCTGCCATCTATAGCACAGCATTAGAATACATTACCTATTGAAATTCGCGAAAATAACTCTTTATCCAACTTCTCTGCATATCTCAGCCGAAACAAATTGATGTTCCAAGCTACTTTTATCACGACAAATCGCGAAAGGCACAGATACTCTACTGCAGGTTGCGCCTGTCCTGAAGCAACCTAAACGACCATCTCTTTAACAACCACCTTTCTGCACCCCCATTATGCAGATGTTGCAGGCGTGAAACTATAGCACATTATTTCTGTAACTCTTCTCTCTACTTGACCGTAAGAAGCGCTACTTTAGGCCAACTAGGGTATTACATAAATAGCGACCTTCTCCATCCCCGAGGTCAATAAGGCAAGATTCAGAAGTCTACAAGAATTTATTGGTGAAACAAAGCGTGTTTAGACCCCTCTGTATTTAGAAGTGCCAATAAGCAGATAAAAAAATAACCCCATGGTGACCACTTGCCAAGGAAAGCAGTGCTAGCTAGCAGAGGTAGCAACACTCCTACGTACAGGAAGAGTAGCCCTGCTTTATTGATATCTTGAGAACCGGTAAAAAATGCTTAGGAGTGCTGGTTATCCTTGGGCTGTCCAGGTAAGTGTGCTCCCTCATGCACGCATGTTATATGGAGACAGATTATATAAGCTTTATGCTTGCTGCTGAATCCATTTTCTCTGGCTATATCAATGTTTTTTTTAAAAGTTGTTACTGCACTATTTTATTAAACTAGAAAAACTGTGAGCACTGCTTACTAAATGATACCACCCACTCCCACCAAGAAACATTTTACAACAGTAAAAGTGTGTTTAATGTAGACAGCACAAACACTGAAACCACCCCCACCTCCACCCCGAAGCTTTAATTGACAAAGCCCATTTTTCAATATGTGAACCTGAAAAAAATTAAAATATCTAAAAACAAAATAGAAGGTACACATCTTCACTGTATGTAAAAGAATGTTTGAAGGTTTTATTGAAATCCATTCACTAGTTTCAAAGGGGTCGTGAAAGCAGATGCCCCCCCCCCCCCCCCACACACACACACACAAGCTTGAATTGACAAAGTCCATTTTTAAATATGGAAAAAGGAAACTGCAGAAATGAAAATATCTGAAAATGTGTAACCCCCCCCCCCCCCCCCCCCCACACACACAAAGTGTAACACCCCTATAGCATAACAGACGGATGCACGGACATATGTCGGAATACGAAAATATCTGAAAGAAAAATAGGAGGTGCACATCTTCAGTGTATGTAAAAAAAAAAGTAAAAAAATGTCTGAGAACTCCAATGAAGTTTGTTCAATGGTTTAAGAGGCGTAGCGGATATCAGATCTATGCCACTCCCTACTAAAACCTGAATTGACAAAGACCATTTTTGAGTATGGGAACTGTAAATATGAAAATATCTGAAAAGAAAATAGGAGGTGCACATCTTCAATGTATGTAAAAGAATGTCTGAAAGTTTCAATGAAATCTGTTCAATGGTTTAAGAGGAGTTGTGGATAGCAGATCTGTACAGAATGTCAATTGAATTTGACAAAGTTCATTTTTCATATGGGAAACTGTAGAAATGAAAATATCTGAAAAGAAAATAGGAGGTGCACATCTTCAATGTATGTAAAAGAATGTCTGAGAGTTTCAATGGAATCCGTTCAGTGGTTTAAGAGGAGCTGCGGATAGCAGATGTGTACATCCCTAAAGCGTAATGGATGGATGGACGGACGGATGGACGGATATGACTGGACATCGAAATATGAAAATATCTGAAAGAAAAATAGGGGGTGCACATCTTCAACGTATATAAAAGAAGGTCTGCGAGTTCCAATGGAGTTTGTTGAATGGTTTAAGAGGCGTAGCGGATATCAGATCTATGCCACTCCCTACTAAAACCTGAATTGACAAAGACCATTTTTGAATATGGGGAACTGTAAATATGAAAATATCTGAAAAGAAAATAGGAGGTGCACATCTGCAATGTCTGTAAAAGAATGTCCGAAAGCTTCAAAGAAATCTGTTCAATAGTTTAAGAGGAGTTGCGGATAGCAGATCAGTAGTATGTCATGTGGTTTTGAGGGAATAGTTGGGGGATCTCATCGGGGGATCTCATGTGACGTCATAGTCACGTGACGTAGTGGCGCCATGTTGTGTTGCATGGTAACCCGCGTGAGCGGCCATGTTGTGACGTCATCTCCATAGTGATACGTGGTGTTAGTGCGCATGCGCAGCGCGTGTTGTTAAGGTGATACGTGTTTTCGTCGTCCATTTTGTATACTGGAGGCCGCCATCTTGGTTTCTATGGCAGCACGTGATTGCTATGTTACCCAATTGTTCTGTAATAAGACGGGGTATGTTCGGGGGGTATGTTCGATTGTAGAAGAGTAAATCTAATTACCACAAACAACCCGACAATCCATCCAAATCACCAAAATCCACCCGAAATCACCGAAATTGACTTTATTTCCCCATTTTATCTGCTTAGCACGTAGTGCTATAGTACTAAGGGGAACAAGGGGTGCATTCGACTGAAGTGGAGTTAATTTCTGGTTCGGATTTTCCCAGAATCCTCATTTAATTACCCAAATAAACCCGTCAAGTTGTATTATTTCGAATTCTTTAAGAATCCCTTTTTTGGATCCCATGACGTTTTATTTTCCTATTAAGAGTAGCACGTAGTGCTATAGGACAAATTTACCCAGAAATCCTCTGCTTCTACTTGGAACTATATTTTTATAAATTCCTACGCTCTATTTTCAGTAACATCCTTAACTGACCCCCTAACTAATTGTTAGGGTCTATATTTAGCAATTTCTTTAAATGACCCCCCCTAACTACATGATTTTAAATAATAAAATTAATGAGGATCTACCCAACAGATGTGTCGTACGAGGTCTAATTTACTATCCCTCATTTTGATTTTTCTTTGCACTTCGATGGAAAGTTTAAAAAAATAACAACACTAAATATAAATTTAAATTTCTTTTATTCAACAACAAAAATACATCTTTTTATAGTATGTAGATTGTCAGATATTCATAAACAGTCTTTCTGCAGATTGGACATCTTCTGAGTGGTTTACAGCAGTCTTTGCACAGGCACAAATGGTTACATGGTCGCGGAGCGACATTGGCTTCAGCTAATAAACACACACTACATTTTGTCCTCCGCGAATCTTCTTCTTGAAATGATGTGTCCATTTCTTCTTCTTCTCTGATGGCCATTTCTTCTTCTTCTTTTTCAACGTCCATGAATTCAGGTGGTAAATTATGAATGTAATAACAGTCTGGAGAATATTTTCTGTGTTCTTCTATAACATCATCTTCTGTTTCCCAGAAACGAACAATAATACCACAATGAAAACATTGAGTTCTGTCTCCTGTCCCCAAATAAAAGAATCCAGCTTTTGTCAGTTCATTCGGGGTTTTCACACTTTCACTTTGTAACATGAATTGAAATGTCTTGAGACGATTTTCCTCCAATGCATACTTGATGTGTTTTGGTGGTCTTTGTTCTGGTGTCTTTCTTATTTTATCTTCTCCACGTAATAATTGCTCCAGTACCGGTGGCGGAACATCACGAAAATACGTTTCGAATGAAACGCTCATTCTCTCTACAAAGTCTCTTGGATTTCTTGTTTCTTGGTTTCTTGATTGATAATCATTCAGTGCCATCCTGATCAAACATGGAATAGTAAACATTCTTCAATCCTTTTTATCTTCATTCTTCTTTGGTTTTCTTTCTCTTTTTGGTTTGGGTTCTCCTATTTCAAGACTTCTCTTCTTTGCAATATCCACTGCTTTGGTCACTTGTTCCCACTCTCTGGTGGTAAACTGGAACCCAACGTCGTTCTTGAACAGTTGAATCTGTAAATCGTTGTTAAGTTTGAAGACGGTCACATTAGTAGACATCCTTCTTCTTTGGTTGTCGAAACACAAATGAGCTGAACACCAAGTGCACCAGTTTTTATAGTTTGCCTTCAATGCAGCGACATCTAGTGGCTGGTTTCCTCTATGACGTCATTAACCAACAGATCATTATCCATTAGATCAGTGGTAAACATGTTGGATATGGTTTCCATCGGTACACCGCGACAGCGATGTTTCAGGTAAAACAAACAGTATTGTCCACACACTGGTAATGGTCCTTGAGGGCGTTTCGTATTATACTTCCAATATCTGGAATTCTTCTTCAGAAAATTCTCGAATGGTCTGTGTTGTGGTGGTAATCCATAGGAATCAAAGTATTCTGCGTTGTGGTGACTCACAAAGAGAGCCACCCAATGTTCTCCTTTTCTGTGGTCTGGATCCGTGTTGGCTATCAAAGCCACTGGTCTGTGATCTGGTAATCTTCTTGGTAATTTGTTTCTTGAAAATACACCCAAACATATTCTCTTCAAACAACTATCTGATCGAAGTGCATTCTCTAACTGCAACGTGTTCATGTTGAGTAATCGAAGATTACTTGTCTATTCTTATCCACTTCTATGATGTTCTGGAATTCTGCATACACCAGTACGTTGATTGTGGTTGGTAATGGGTTTTCGAAATGGACTTCTAGTCTCAAGTTTCCTCTCTTCACCAGATCGAAGTGTTGTCCATGTGATAGATCTGGAGTCAGGTCGAATACGAATAGGGTGTATCCATTTATGTACTCTTCTCGGCTGATGTGGTTTCCTTCATTCTCATACATTTGTTCAGTTCCTTGGAACAGAGTTGCATAACATCTCGCCACTTCTTGTTGTTCGAATCTAGGTTGTAATGGTTTGGCTGGAATCTGCTGCCCATCCACGTACAAAAGTAATTGATTTTGTAGTTCTTGAAATTATATGGATTCTTTGAAAAGTTTCCATTGAAAGCATCGTTGTCTACACATCCCACTACGATGCGTTTAGGAGTTGGCCTAAAAATAAGTTTTCTTGTGTAAAGCTCAGATTTCCTTTCGGCACTGAAAACACCTTGGTTTCCACACGATTGATAGGATATTTTGCAGTTGCTTTTGTAAGTGCTTTCTCGTGAGCCATTCTCACGAATGATTGGAGTCTCTCTTTGCGTACAAACATGGATACATCTAGAATTTTGATCTTGTATGTAGCGGTATCGGCCATCAATGCGAAAGCATCTTTGGCTCTATTCATTTTAACATGAACATTAACTCCATTCAGCAAGTAACGAGTTTGGAAAAACATGTCCAAATGTAATCTTCCAGTCATGTCCACGATTTTACTTTTCTCTATAAATTTCTTTCGAAGAAGAAATCCCTTGTTATCATCTGTCAAATCTTCCATGTGTCCGGCCATATCCTTGTACCATAATGCATTAGTCAGTTGTGACTTCTTGGCAGCTGGTCCATAACTCAACAAAGTTTCTATGAAAGCTCTGTAATGATAAGTGTTGTTGGAAGGAGATACCAGTTTTTCATTCAAGCTGATATCGATTTGATTAAATAAGGAATGCATCCATAAATTGACTGGGCCCACTTTGGCATCGGGTGCAATTGATGCCCCATTGGAATCTACAACCGTTGCTTTAACATACAAGTATGTCTGTGCCAAATTCAAATAATCATCTCCTAATCCTGCAATGTGAAATTCTATTGGACCACTGTTTCCTATAGTCGCCAAAGGCCTGTGTTCTACCCATTGCCCATGTTCCACACTAGTCTGTGTTGGTGGTATGGAAAACAAGTCGAGTTCGCTGTTGACACACTCACAAGATTTTTCATTAATGAGAGACATCATGCACCGAGATGGTCTTGGGTCTGAACAGTTCTTCTTTTTGTCGATTTGCTAGTTTTGCGTGGTGCGGGCCTTTTTATACTTTTCCTACCGGGTGGTTTTGAACCACCAACCACTTCATTCCAAGCTCCTGTACCAGCCTCTTTGACTCGTTTGATTGCTACCTTTTTTACATTTTTCCCTTCAATGACATCTTCGGCAAAGGCTGCTCCTTTTCTCAATAACTGTTTTCCCACGGTCCTGGCTGTAGTTTTCAATAAAGGTAACACCATATTCTTCAGTCCTCCCAATATACTTCCCAAACCATATCCTCTCTGTATTTGAGCTCCAGAAAAAGCCGGTAGACCATTTCCAGCTTGTTTCGTGTAATATTCTTCGTATAATTTGGACTTACAACAGTAAGTCATGTTTATGTGAAATGAAGAGATCTACGATTTCTGAAATGAAGTGTCACTGTCACTTTCCCGAACTCGAATGGTACTATGGCTCCTGTGTCACCCCTTATATACACCTGGACGGTACTGAAAGTTTTTCGTTCTACTGGCACATAATACACATTCTCAAATGTTTTAGAGATGATATCCCCATATTTTCCACGTACGGGTACGATACGAAGAAGTGGCATTCTTGTTTCTCCTACGACTTGGTCACGAACCAAGTCACAATATACATAGAGTGAATAAAATCCTTGGTTGACATCGGCAATTCTGGAAGAATTGTAAGTTCCTGCTTTAAAAACACACTCATTAAATCCCAAAATATTTTGAAGAGTAGGGCTCAATGTGACCACGACTCCATCACGTACCGTGATACGAACTTTACCAGTCACTCTATCCAGTTCAAAAGCTACCTTATCGTGACGAGGCAAGAGTAATTCTTTAACACCATTGATAGCTCGTATCACATCAATGGGATCCGAATAACGACCTTCCTTGAGAGTAAGTCGGTAATTCTTTTTCGAAGATCAGAACACTGTAACGAAAGCTTCTTCTCCACGAATGTTGAACCAAGTATTTGGATACTGAATCTCTGCCAGACCTACTTCCCATTCTCCCGTGAGATTCACTGGTTGTGATAACTGAGTGGTGTACGTAGTCAGCGTGTTTTCTGGAAACACGTTCATAGAACTATTACTTGGTAGAGTCAAATAAAACATTACTTTTTCTTAATGGTTGGATTTGGTAACAAATATCCTATGCTACTACTCAAGAGAGCAGTCCACAACTTGCTGTCTGTGTTTTCGAGAGTGAGATTAACGACACTGGTAATGATGATGATATACAAAATGATTATTTGTGAAAAATAAGTGATCTCGCTTCTTGGAATTCTTTTACCAAACAGAGGCCAAGAACCGTTCGATCCTTCTTCCATTTTGAAGAAACTTCAGAGGTTCACTTCCTTTTATAGGTGAGCTGACTCTGTGTGATCCACGAATTGAACGAAGTTGGGTATCCCAACCATTTTACGAACAATTCCCTTTTCTTACCTCGACCACGTTTCTTGAGTACGTGTTCGATTTTGTAAATAGTTTTATGTGAAACTCGCTGAAGCTCTTCAGTGTAGAATGACCCTTTCAATATTTCTCCATTATCATCTTGTAACATGTATGTGAGTAGTATGCTATGTGGTTTTTGATCCTATTCTGGGGGAGCAGGATGGGGGAGCAGGGGGGGAGCAGGGTGGATGACGTCATCATAATTAAAATGTTACTTAAGGTAATTAATATTACTTAATGATTTTTTTTTTTAATCACTATAATAATTAATGTAATTAATGACTGTTGCATAATTAATGTAATTAATGTAATTAATGTAATTAATGAGTGTAATTAGGGTTGATTATAATAATTAGTATATTAATAACTGAATTAATATTGACGTACTGGACATATGCGCATGCTATCGGTTGACTGACCCGCACAGGTCATCACGTGTCTGGGTATCATTAAATCGATTTTTTCTTTTCAAACGCCAACTACTGACAGATGTTGAAGCAATTAAATCTATTGTCACACTTTAACGACCGGTCATAAATATCGTTAGACTGGACATGCTATCATGTATTTAAAAATCAATATATCACGTGACAAGATGTGCCTTGCTTTTACCTGTAGACTGTGAACGACTCCATTGTGGCTATTTTTATAGGTATAATTTGATTTAATAACTTGGCGTGTTTCTTTCATATTAATAATGCAAGTTTATTCTTCTCGTTTTTATGGCTGTCGAAAAACTCTCATAGACTAAAGGTATTCTGATTTTACGCCTCACGCGATAAAGTAATTTTTTAATCCGATGACCACATGAACAAATAACATTTCGGTTTTTGAAAAGCGGGCGTGTTTGTTTTTTCCCCTATAAAGTCTGACGACTCGAACCTCACTCTCATTAGAAACTGTGTCAGAAAAGCCAAGATGACAAGCATCGACTATACTTCCATAAACAGCTATGAGCGAACCAAGAAGCAGCGAGCCAACGAAGAATTTGCTTTAGCCTTAAAAAAGTGGTGGGCAGCGACGCTCCCCACGAAGGAACAAGAAAAGAGACTAAAAGACTACCCATTTGTTGAGGCCGCCAGACGTCCTTTCGGGGAGATACAATACAGGAATCGTCCCAAACACTGGTTCGATCTTCCTGTACACATGCAGGAGGAAGCACTAGTAGGGCCACCAACAGTTAACGAAGATTGGGAGAAGGATTTTTTCACCGAGGCGGAGATGGGAGGAAAAAAAAAATAGCTTTCTATGGAAAGCAAAAAAAAAACGGCCCTTTTCAGGGCCACCATAATCTTAAAAAGAGTTGCTTTGGTTAAAAAAGTGTGTGTTTGTGACAATCAGACACCTCATTATCCCACACCCTCACCGTCATACCCCTGGATTCCCTCACAGTGCCTAAAACTTTCATGAACGCCCCTCCTCCAGGTCATCCAATACTAAAAAACTTTTGGAAACCGCTCTCCCCCGCCCCACATACTCTTAAAAATAGTTGCTTTGTCACAAACACACACTTTTTTAACCAATCAGACACCTCCATTATCCCACACCCTCACCGTCACACCCCTGTATCCCCTCACAGTACCTAAAACTTTCATGAACTCCCCTCCTCCAGGTCATCCAATACTAAAAAAAAAAAACTTTTGGAAACCTCTCTCCCCTCTCCCCCAGCCCTCACAATAGCTAAATTATCTCGAACCCCAGTTCAGTTCTCTAAATGTAATGGACATGTCAGGCCCCCGAATACGCCTTCTCCACAATTTTGAGCGATGAAATTACCCCGATTAGTCTCCTCTCATAACTTACCACTCTCTTAACCCGTATTTACTATGAGATTGTCCCCTTAATAAATAGCGTATGTTCATTTAATATAATATATTAATAATTTTCGTTAAATAATTCATTCCACAAGACACTTGTCGAAAAAACAAAATGGCGGATTAGTTTGACAGAAATACGCGTATCGATTTATTCAGGAATGTCTGTCGGTTGTGTCCTTGGGCAAGACACTTCATCCCTATTGACCATGTGGGGGCATGGTGACGCTGTGCACTAAGGCATACTGCACGTCGATGGAGCACCTGTCTTCAACCAATGCAGACCCTGTGTAGAATCTTGACAGTTGCTTGCCGTTGCTCGGTTGCTCTCTCCGGCTTTCCCCACCCGTAAAACTGTCGTGGTCATGATTAGTTATTGTGCAGACCTTAAAATCCAATAAATAAATATAAATAAATAGTCGGTTATCAAAACAGCCCTTAAGTGTTTAACAGTTAATTGTGGACCAGTGCGTTTAAAAGTGAAAAAAATTAGGTGATAGCATACGGACTGTGTTTAATCATAGAAAAATCACACCCGCGCTATTACTAACCTGTATGATTTATTTTTGAATGTTCGCTGAAGAATAACCCACCCATCTAAGTAAAAGCATGAAAGAGCTACCATTATCTTATTACCTATGTGAGGTGGGGGTGGTCGGTAACGTTGTGTACTATGGCGTACTACCTTCAGCCAATGATAACCCTGTGTAGAACTTTGACAGTTGTTCGCCTCTGCACGATGGTTCTTTCCGGATTGCCCCAACTGTCGTTAAATAAATGAAAAAAACTACAATTCTATAATAACAGGCCAAGACCCCTTCGTTTTGTCAGGGGGAAAATCAACAGTACTTTCACCCCCCTCATTTTAATAGTTGAAAAGCGCTGTTACTCGATGAAAAAAAATGGTAAAAGGATATGCGACTCTGTATTAGCCACCCAAATTTGCGAGACTTGGGAAAATATAACCCACCTAGAGCTGCACCAAAGCTACGTACACTATTCGAACTCCCGCATTGTGTCCTTGGGCAAGTTAATTTACCCCGATTATCCACATGGGAGCGCGATGACGGCGTGTAATAAGGTGTACTGCACGTCGGTGATACGCAAATTTTAGAACAATCTAACCCTGCTTGTGCGGATTTCCGACGTTGGTGAGATGACAGTTACTCGTCGTTGCTCTGTGGTTCTCTTTGGATATCCCGGAGTCTACCCGTAAAATTGTCACCTTTAATTATAACTTGAACTTGATGTCCGTGTGTAATGAAATAGCGTATTTTCTGCAGACATTCTAAATAAACGCAGCTGGTTTACAGACCTGTATATATTTTTTTTTCAATTGAGTAAAAATATAGGATAGTTACTGATGTAACACGCCGATTAGTATGTTTAATGAATCCAACTACGCCAGTCCGACCGACCCTTTGCCCACCATGATCACAACAAACGTTTCAATTCTCTCTCTCTCTCTCTCTCTCTCTCTCTCTCTCTCTCTCTCACCGATACAGTATGGGTGGAAACTAATTGCGTTCAAGCTGTTGTTTTTTTTCTCTCTAGGTTTTACCACTCCCCTTACAGCACAAATCGAAATGAAATCTAATTCATTGAACCATACTACAGTGGATTTCAAAATTAATTTTTGAACGCCATTTTTTCTATGTGCCACTATCAGCAGCTATGACCATAGCGTAACTTTGTGGTAAAATGCTTATTTTTGTACAAAACTCAAGACCTTTCTCTGACAAATGCCTATATAAAAACAAGATAATACGCGAGAATGCGTTGTGTACCGGCATTTTGTTGATAAAATATGGCATGACCACATTCCCGAATATTAATGATGTACCTGCTTAATAACAGCCGAATTTTTATCGGATCACAGTTTTTTTTTTGATTTGAATAATTGCCGATTTTTTTATTAAATCACATTCAGTAATTTATGTAGATTTCCTGAACTGGGCGAAGGTCAAGAAAAGCACTCTGTAGTTTAGGAGACTCCACAAATAAAAACAAAATAAAAAATCTTAGATATCTTGCATTTTTTTTATTATCCATATTAACCAGAAATCAAAACTAGTCAAATTAATTAGAATTAAATTACAAATGGATGTGAAATTTGCAGTAAAATGAACACTGGTATATGCTGCTGGCCGCATTTTTAGTTGTCTGTAATGGCTGTTGTTCAGAATGTCACCCTATTGGGGTGAGTTTTCGCTTTTTCGTCCAGTTTCATGAGAGCTTCCACGAAGTCCGTTCCACATTCGCAATCTTTTCCAGGGGCCATTCTTCAAAGGCTGGTCCATCGCAACTTTGCGGAGATATTGTTTTCTGGACGACAAACTGCAATATGATCTGGGTTTCCGATCAG
The DNA here is from genome assembly GCA_031216915.1 of Pictodentalium vernedei. Lineage (NCBI taxonomy): Eukaryota > Metazoa > Mollusca > Scaphopoda > Dentaliida > Dentaliidae > Pictodentalium > Pictodentalium vernedei. The sequence continues at coordinate 508,789,656 of CM062293.1, forward strand.
ACCCCTTGGGATATTTTGATCTTTAAGGATGTTTGCCAAAATTTTCCACCCTGTCGGTTGAAAATCTTTTCTTTTTCGCAGCAGATCATTTATTAGATCACACATATTGGAGCCCGAAATTGTAATGCCGTTATACACGAGTCGATCTTTCTCATCCCAGGATAAATTGGGTATATTCTTTATTATCTGGAGTAACAAAAGCGCCTTCTGCTGCATGGAATCTGGTATAACGGCTAACCAGTCCGGATGATTTTCCACTGAAAAACTAGTCGTTAAGGAGTGTGGTTTGGTGGTTTCTTTGCGTAAATTTGATTGGCGCTGAAAGATTGTCTGGTTCAGCAGCCCTTTCTCTTCAGAACCCGATGTTGAAGATTCAGAAATTGGTCTCATACCCTGGTCTATGGGCGGGACAGCTACAGCATTCAGGGGTGTGCGTATTTCCTGCAACTGTTCACTCCCCCATGGTTCAATACACTGAATTCTGCTTGAAGGTAGGTTGGTTGAGTCATCCATCACTAGCGATTTTACTGGCTCTAGCTTATTTGCAAGCCCCAAAATATTTCCACTTGTTAATGCATTGTTCCAACTAAAGGCTGATTTCATATGCACTGGAGGATAGGGTGGCTCGTTACAGACAGATCTGGTTGTTAACTCGGCTGTATTTGAGTTCGCTCCCCCTATAGTGTGTTTAAAATTTACATTTTTATGTAATTTTCGTCTGTGTCGATAATAATTAGTTTTATGAGAGTAAGATTTTTGACACAATTCACAGACGTAGCGTGAATTCATCATTTTCAGAAGCGAGTTAATAGAGTGGCAATACAGTTCCAACACTCTGCCATTTATATGTATGAATAGAATGGGTCCCACCCCAACCTGTCAATCGCTGATTGGCTAATTTTATATCAAGATAAGGTGGGTTCTACCCCAACCTGTTGATCATTGGTTACTTCAAATTCTCACACAGTGCATTGTGGGAAATTCCAGTGGTAGAGCTCTGATGTAAAATAAGTTACAAATTGATATAGTTTGCTTCAAAAAAAAAAGAAACGTCAAAGTCACATTCATGACAAGCCGAGGTAGCACATCTGAACCACCAACTCTACACTGTTTAATCAGATAATCCATTTAATCAGATAATTACATGTGCATATCGGTTTTTCATTGGTTTTTCATCAGTTTCCATCGGTTTTTCATTGGTTTTTATCGGTTTTTCATTGGTTTTTATCGGTTTTCATAGGTTTTTATCGGTTTTACAATTCGATAAAACGGTTTTTAGTGATTTTACAATTCGATAAAACGGTTTTTTAGTGATTTAAATCATGTAAAATGATCACTAATTACCACTAATTGATCACTAATGGTCACTAATTGTCACTAATTAGTGATCAATTGATCACTAATTGCCACTAATTAGTGATCAATTCATCACTAATTGTCACTAATTAGTGATCAATTGATCACTAATTGCCACTAATTGCCACTAATTAGTAATCAATTGATCACTAATTGCCACTAATTGCCACTAATTAGTAATCAATTGATCACTAATGGCCACTAATTGCCACTAATTAGTAATCAATTGATCACTAATAGCCACTAATTGCCACTAATTAGTGATCAATTGATCACTAATTACCACTAATTGATCACTAATTAGTGGCAATTAGTGGCCATTAGTGATCAATTGATTACTAATTAGTGGCAATTAGTGGCTATTAGTGATCAATTGATTACTAATTAGTGGCAATTAGTGGCAATTAGTGATCAATTGATTACTAATTAGTGGCAATTAGTGGCAATTAGTGATCAATTGATCACTAATTAGTGACAATTAGTGATCAATTGATCACTAATTAGTGGCAATTAGTGACCATTAGTGATCAATTAGTGGTAATTAGTGATCATTTTACATGATTTAAATCACTAAAAAACCGTTTTATCGAATTGTAAAATCACTAAAAACCGTTTTATCGAATTGTAAAACCGATAAAAACCTATGAAAACCGATAAAAACCAATGAAAAACCGATAAAAACCAATGAAAAACCGATGGAAACTGATGAAAAACCAATGAAAAACCGATATGCACATGTAATTATCTGATTAAATGGATTATCTGATTAAACAGTGTAGAGTTGGTGGTTCAGATGTGCTACCTCGGCTTGTCATGAATGTGACTTTGATGTTTCTTTTTTTTTTTGAAGCAAACTATATCAATTTGTAACTTATTTTACATCAGAGCTCTACCACTGGAATTTCCCACAATGCACTGTGTGAGAATTTGAAGTAACCAATGATCAACAGGTTGGGGTAGAACCCACCTTATCTTGATATAAAATTAGCCAATCAGCGATTGACAGGTTGGGGTGGGACCCATTCTATTCATACATATAAATGGCAGAGTGTTGGAACTGTATTGCCACTCTATTAACTCGCTTCTGAAAATGATGAATTCACGCTACGTCTGTGAATTGTGTCAAAAATCTTACTCTCATAAAACTAATTATTATCGACACAGACGAAAATTACATAAAAATGTAAATTTTAAACACACTATAGGGGGAGCGAACTCAAATACAGCCGAGTTAACAACCAGATCTGTCTGTAACGAGCCACCCTATCCTCCAGTGCATATGAAATCAGCCTTTAGTTGGAACAATGCATTAACAAGTGGAAATATTTTGGGGCTTGCAAATAAGCTAGAGCCAGTAAAATCGCTAGTGATGGATGACTCAACCAACCTACCTTCAAGCAGAATTCAGTGTATTGAACCATGGGGGAGTGAACAGTTGCAGGAAATACGCACACCCCTGAATGCTGTAGCTGTCCCGCCCATAGACCAGGGTATGAGACCAATTCCTGAATCTTCAACATCGGGTTCTGAAGAGAAAGGGCTGCTGAACCAGACAATCTTTCAGCGCCAATCAAATTTACGCAAAGAAACCACCAAACCACACTCCTTAACGACTAGTTTTTCAGTGGAAAATCATCCGGACTGGTTAGCCGTTATACCAGATTCCATGCAGCAGAAGGCGCTTTTGTTACTCCAGATAATAAAGAATATACCCAATTTATCCTGGGATGAGAAAGATCGACTCGTGTATAACGGCATTACAATTTCGGGCTCCAATATGTGTGATCTAATAAATGATCTGCTGCGAAAAAGAAAAGATTTTCAACCGACAGGGTGGAAAATTTTGGCAAACATCCTTAAAGATCAAAATATCCCAAGGGGTCTGATCGGAAACCCAGATCATATTGCAGTTTGTCGTCCAGAAAACAATATCTCCGCAAAGTTGCGATGGACCAGCCTTTGAAGAATGGCCCCTGGAAAAGATTGCGAATGTGGAACGGACTTCGTGGAAGCTCTCATGAAACTGGACGAAAAAGCGAAAACTCACCCCAATAGGGTGACATTCTGAACAACAGCCATTACAGACAACTAAAAATGCGGCCAGCAGCATATACCAGTGTTCATTTTACTGCAAATTTCATATCCATTTGTAATTTAATTCTAATTAATTTGACTAGTTTTGATTTCTGGTTAATATGGATAATAAAAAAAATGCAAGATATCTAAGATTTTTTATTTTGTTTTTATTTGTGGAGTCTCCTAAACTACAGAGTGCTTTTCTTGACCTTCGCCCAGTTCAGGAAATCTACATAAATTACTGAATGTGATTTAATAAAAAAATCGGCAATTATTCAAATCAAAAAAAAAACTGTGATCCGATAAAAATTTGGCTGTTATTAAGCGGGTACATCAATAATATTCGGGAATGTGGTCATGCCATATTTTATCAACAAAATGCCGGTACACAACGCATTCTCGCGTATTATCTTGTTTTTATATAGGCATTTGTCAGAGAAAGGTCTTGAGTTTTGTACAAAAATAAGCATTTTACCACAAAGTTACGCTATGGTCATAGCTGCTGATAGTGGCACATAGAAAAAATGGCGTTCAAAAATTAATTTTGAAATCCACTGTAGTATGGTTCAATGAATTAGATTTCATTTCGATTTGTGCTGTAAGGGGAGTGGTAAAACCTAGAGAGAAAAAAAACAACAGCTTGAACGCAATTAGTTTCCACCCATACTGTATCGGTGAGAGAGAGAGAGAGCGAGAGAGAGAGAGAGAGAGAGAGAGAGAGAGAGAATTGAAACGTTTGTTGTGATCATGGTGGGCAAAGGGTCGGTCGGACTGGCGTAGTTGGATTCATAAAACATACTAATCGGCGTGTTACATCAGTAACTATCCTATATTTTTACTCAATTGAAAAAAAAATATATACAGGTCTGTAAACCAGCTGCGTTTATTTAGAATGTCTGCAGAAAATACGCTATTTCATTACACCCGGACATCAAGTTCAAGTTATAATTAAAGGTGACAATTTTACGGGTAGACTCCGGGATATCCAAAGAGAACCACAGAGCAACGACGAGTAACTGTCATCTCACCAACGTCGGAAATCCGCACAAGTCGGGTTAGATTGTTCTAAAATTTGCGTATCACCGACGTGCAGTACACCTTATTACACGCCGTCATCGCGCTCCCATGTGGATAATCGGGGTAAATTAACTTGCCCAAGGACACAATGCGGGAGTTCGAATAGTGTACGTAGCTTTGGTGCAGCTCTAGGTGGGTTATATTTTCCCAAGTCTCGCAAATTTGGGTGGCTAATACAGAGTCGCATATCCTTTTACCATTTTTTTTCATCGAGTAACAGCGCTTTTCAACTATTAAAATGAGGGGGGTGAAAGTACTGTTGATTTTCCCCCTGACAAAACGAAGGGGTCTTGGCCTGTTATTATAGAATTGTAGTTTTTTTCATTTATTTAACGACAGTTGGGGCAATCCGGAAAGAACCATCGTGCAGAGGCGAACAACTGTCAAAGTTCTACACAGGGTTATCATTGGCTGAAGGTAGTACGCCATAGTACACAACGTTACCGACCACCCCCACCTCACATAGGTAATAAGATAATGGTAGCTCTTTCATGCTTTTACTTAGATGGGTGGGTTATTCTTCAGCGAACATTCAAAAATAAATCATACAGGTTAGTAATAGCGCGGGTGTGATTTTTCTATGATTAAACACAGTCCGTATGCTATCACCTAATTTTTTTCACTTTTAAACGCACTGGTCCACAATTAACTGTTAAACACTTAAGGGCTGTTTTGATAACCGACTATTTATTTATATTTATTTATTGGATTTTAAGGTCTGCACAATAACTAATCATGACCACGACAGTTTTACGGGTGGGGAAAGCCGGAGAGAGCCACCGAGCAACGGCAAGCAACTGTCAAGATTCTACACAGGGTCTGCATTGGTTGAAGACAGGTGCTCCATCGACGTGCAGTACGCCTTAGTGCACAGTGTCACCATGCCCCCACATGGTCAACAGGGATGAAGTGTCTTGCCCAAGGACACAACCGACAGACATTCCTGAATAAATCGATACGCGTATTTCTGTCAAACTAATCCGCCATTTTGTTTTTTCGACAAGTGTCTTGTGGAATGAATTATTTAACGAAAATTATTAATATATTATATTAAATGAACATACGCTATTTATTAAGGGGACAATCTCATAGTAAATACAGGTTAAGAGAGTGGTAAGTTATGAGAGGAGACTAATCGGGGTAATTTCATCGCTCAAAATTGTGGAGAAGGCGTATTCGGGGGCCTGACATGTCCATTACATTTAGAGAACTGAACTGGGGTTCGAGATAATTTAGCTATTGTGAGGGCTGGGGGAGAGGGGAGAGAGGTTTCCAAAAGTTTTTTTTTTTAGTATTGGATGACCTGGAGGAGGGGAGTTCATGAAAGTTTTAGGTACTGTGAGGGGATACAGGGGTGTGACGGTGAGGGTGTGGGATAATGAAGGTGTCTGATTGGTTAAAAAAGTGTGTGTTTGTGACAAAGCAACTATTTTTAAGAGTATGTGGGGCGGGGGAGAGCGGTTTCCAAAAGTTTTTTAGTATTGGATGACCTGGAGGAGGGGCGTTCATGAAAGTTTTAGGCACTGTGAGGGAATCCAGGGGTATGACGGTGAGAGTGTGGGATAATGAGGTGTCTGATTGGTTAAAAAAGTGTGTGTTTGTGACAAAGCAACTCTTTTTAAGATTATGGTGGCCCTGAAAAGGGCCGTTTTTTTTTTGCTTTCCATAGAAAGCTATTTTTTTTTTCGTCCCATCTCCGCCTCGGTGAAAAAATCCTTCTCCCAATCTTCGTTAACTGTTGGTGGCCCTACTAGTGCTTCCTCCTGCATGTGTACAGGAAGATCGAACCAGTGTTTGGGACGATTCCTGTATTGTATCTCCCCGAAAGGACGTCTGGCGGCCTCAACAAACGGGTAGTCTTTTAGTCTCTTTTCTTGTTCCTTCGTGGGGAGCGTCGCTGCCCACCACTTTTTTAAGGCTAAAGCAAATTCTTCGTTGGCTCGCTGCTTCTTGGTTCGCTCATAGCTGTTTATGGAAGTATAGTCGATGCTTGTCATCTTGGCTTTTCTGACACAGTTTCTAATGAGAGTGAGGTTCGAGTCGTCAGACTTTATAGGGGAAAAAACAAACACGCCCGCTTTTCAAAAACCGAAATGTTATTTGTTCATGTGGTCATCGGATTAAAAAATTACTTTATCGCGTGAGGCGTAAAATCAGAATACCTTTAGTCTATGAGAGTTTTTCGACAGCCATAAAAACGAGAAGAATAAACTTGCATTATTAATATGAAAGAAACACGCCAAGTTATTAAATCAAATTATACCTATAAAAATAGCCACAATGGAGTCGTTCACAGGCTACAGGTAAAAGCAAGGCACATCTTGTCACGTGATATATTGATTTTTAAATACATGATAGCATGTCCAGTCTAACGATATTTATGACCGGTCGTTAAAGTGTGACAATAGATTTAATTGCTTCAACATCTGTCAGTAGTTGGCGTTTGAAAAGAAAAAATCGATTTAATGATACCCAGACACGTGATGACCTGTGCGGGTCAGTCAACCGATAGCATGCGCATATGTCCAGTACGTCAATATTAATTCATTTATTAATATACTAATTATTATAATCAACCCTAATTACACTCATTAATTACATTAATTACATTAATTACATTAATTATGCAACAGTCATTAATTACATTAATTATTATAGTGATTAAAAAAAAAAATCATTAAGTAATATTAATTACCTTACGTAACATTTTAATTATGATGACGTCATCCACCCTGCTCCCCCCCTGCTCCCCCATCCTGCTCCCCCAGAATAGGATCAAAAACCACATAGCATACTACTTATGTGACTGGATGTCCTTTCTTGATGGCTACTACTGTGAATAACTCTTCGGTCCAATTGGGTAAATAACCTTTCTCAAAAGTTGTCTTAACTTTATTGATTCTCACTCTGTCTCCTACTTTGTACTTTGGTGTCTTGTGTTTTATGGGTTGCCCATACAACCTTTGCCAAACCTCTTCTTGATTTTCAAAGTTCACGACGATGGGGGCCATACCTATACTGCGATGATGAGAATGATTATACGATTTCACCAAGTTTTGAAGTGGAAAAGTTAGTGTATCATTCTTGGTAAAATATTTCCACATTTTGGTTTTCAAAGTTCTATTGAATCTTTCTACTATGCAACATTTTGTTTCCACATTTTGTGTTGTGAAAAAGTCGACTTTGTGATCTTTGAGAAAATTCTGAAATTTTCTGTTTAGAAATTCTTTGCCTTGATCAGTTTGTAATTTTTCTGGTTTACGACCTTGTTTGAAAATTTTACTAAAAGCTTTCACGATGGAATCACCAAGTTTGTTTTGTAATGGCATCACCCAAGCATATTTACTAAATACATCTATACATGTCAACAAAAATTTTATGTCTTTGTTGAATTTACTTATGTTTGAAACATCTACCAAGTCAGCTTGCCATTGTGCATCTATACCACTAACTATTACTTTTCTTCTACGAAATGTACGACGAACAGGTTTGTGAAGAGTGTATGTGTCTTGAGTCTCTAACCATTTTACAACTTGTTTGGTATTTTCTTGGACGCTCTACGAAGAGCGTCTACACCACCAAAACTACCAGGCACTTCAGAATCATAGTACAATGCTTCCATGACTGCCTTGTTCAAGTGTCAACTCTATTTATACCTTTTTATCGGTCCACTTTGGCGTTTCTGTTTTCTTTGGTTGTTTTGGTTCCGACTTTATCGGTGCCTGTTTCATAAAATCCCAACGTTCTTTATGACCAATTAATTCTTGGGGTATGTTACTATCTCTCAAAGCTTCGGCCAACATTTCCCACCCCTTTAGTTGGAAAGATTTTCGTCTTGTAAGTAAATCGTTTAGAAGATCTGTTACATTCGACCCTACCAGTGTTTGATCTTTGTAGACTAATTCACCCTTCTCATTCCAAGATATATTTGGGTCACTTCTAATACGATTCAACAACAACTTACCCTTTCTCTTCATTGTCATAGGTACAGAATCGAGAATGTCTTCGTCTTTATTATCTTTCTCGAATTCGACTTTAATTGGTCGAGGAGCCATTACCTTTTGTTGAAATGTCAAGTATCTTTGTAAAATTTGATTATATTGAGTCATCTTTTCATAGCCGAAAGAAAAGGGGCATCGAGAATATCTCTCATTTCACTAACCAGTGATGAAACAGCCAGTTCATTCGGTTGTCTTGGAGTCTCTTGTAGACGTTCCAATAACCTTGGTTCTACCAAAGCCATCTTCTTTGCATATTCCATCATCCAAATATACCTTTAACAGCACCCAATAGTACAGGAGGTAGCAATGCCCCCAAGAATCCCCCTTTCTGCAAGATTTGTCTCCTCTTTTTGTCAGAGGTACCTTTGTTTGCCACTGCCCTCACTAGTTGTTTCTGACGAACGAGTTTGGTTCTCTGAGCTTTGGTCAGAGGTACTGCTCCCTTCAGTATATTCGAGGCACAGTCACACAAACAAGTTATCAATTCTTTGTCGGCATGTTTTAGTATGGATTTGACAAGTGCGGGTTTCGATTTAATAAGAACCTTGACAAGAGCGATGTTGCGCTTGAGACGGTCAGACATGCTTCTGACTCAAGTCAGACTTGTTGCTCCCCTTTTATACTTTTCGGAGGTACACATATTGGGTTTCCCCAGGAAAAATTTGACTTCTTAATCTCATGTGTTCAGGAGTATTTTGTTTGAGATCTATTAAAAGGTAACCATATGGTGTCGAAGTGGCATCTTCAAAAACTTCTCTCAGAAACTTGGAATGACCAGGATACATCTGTGCTGCCAAGTGTGAGATCTGAGAATGATCCCTAGGATTTTTAAACAAGATCATGTAATGACTATTGAGAGCTACAGTCCTATGGACTTTATTTTTATCGAATAAATTTTGAACAATGTAGATCACACTAATGTTACGGTGATGACTACCTTTAGTAAATAATCTAGACACTCGAACATCTGCATCGAGCATCAGATCATCCAATATGACTAAACTATCAGATTTTAATTCTTGAGGGAGACCCTCTACGAATTCTACTTGGGGTAAAGTATTGTATAATGGTTGCCATTCACTATAACACCAAATGATGTGACTTGGGACAGGTGATATAATATTTTGAATGTTTTGAATAACCCAATTTACAAAGGATGATTTACCACTACCCGTGGGACCACACAAAAAACAAGTGAATGGATGCTTCCAACGAGGATCCATCTTTGTTGTTCTATGTGGGTACTACTTCCCTTTTATACCTTTTGGGGAGGTGGCCCCCACTGAACGTGGGGACTACTCCCGCTTTTATACCTTTTGGAGAGGTGGTCAATATGAACCGTCATCCAAAAAATATTTAAAATTGGTGGCCCTCTGACATACTGGATGGGGACAGTTTAAGTTTGTTTGATATTTGTCAAGAAGATAAACATCAAATAACTTAAGCGTCATTACCACCTTTTTTTTTCTTGTTTCTTCATTTTATACTTTTTTTCTTCTTTTTTCTTTTTATAAAAAAATCATCTATTTACAACATCTATTTACATCTTCAATTAGAATCCAATTGTAACAGGTTTCTTGATGGTCATAAATTCAATCACCAAATCCATAATACAACGTCTCTGTTCATTTGTGAGAGGTTTCTCGAACATATCTTCATATTCTTTTTGTACTGGTGGTGGATTCATTCCAGAAGTATTATGGTGTCACAGTAGATGAACATCATTCTTGTTAACTCTTTCAAGTGCGTCACTAAAACATGTTATAATCTTCTCTTCTTCAGACATCATTAGGCATACATTATGCTGAATCTGACTTGGGTGATCGACTGTACATCCATAGCATTTTTCTTTCATTACAGCGTCAATGTTCTCTTCGACATAATGAGCATATGCCAAGCAAAGTTCATGCTGCAAGCGAACTTGCCTGAGTTCACTATCAATTTCATCAACGATCAATGGTCGTGGTTGGGTTATTCTCACTGTGATCTTCTTCTTCTTCAAAGGTGGTTCTTGATTTGGTTTTTTGAAGTCTTCATGGTTAGTAGGTTTAGTGTCTTCAGTTAAAGTTGTTTGTTGGGTTTTGATGGCTGCATCTACTTCTTCTATTTGAGATTTCAAGGCATTCCATTCTTCTAAAGATAGAGCAATACCAGTCTTCGTAGGATAAGGTTTCTGGTCTTTTCCCTCAAAGTATATTCTGAGATGAATCTTCAGTTCACCCTGGTACTGGGTGACGTTAGCATAAGTCTGCTTGGTGCCAATTCGGAACATCTTCTCTGGTCAATGGTTCGATCGTGAATGATGCCAAGTCCATGCTTTGCCTAATCTTATATATCTTTGACGGACGTGATTGAAAACATCACCCCAGTTGAACAAATTTTGATTGAGTTTTTGATTCTTGGTCGGGGTTTGTGTTTGTTTCCTATAGGATTATAGGTTAAAGTTGGAAAATTTAGAAAATTAGTATAGAAAGTAATGGGAAAGAAACACAATGGAAATACAGAAATTTGATTGGTTGATTACCTTCGATCTGATTGGTCAGTTTGGCGATCAAACTGCAATCTTGATCCTTAAACTGTAGGATATGGCCCTCTGCATTTTATACTGGCTTGGGACAGGTCAAGCTACAAACCTCTGTCCAATGGAGATAAGTCAAATAGCTCGAGTGCATTCCCACCCCCTACAGTTCGTATCCTCTTTGAGGGAATTTTTTTTGTTCATCAAAAAAGAAAACGAAAACAACATGTCCAACTTAGCAATTTAGTTTTTTCTAGTGTAAAAATTTCTCATTTCTTTTAAATATTCACAACAGAGAATTTCTTAGTAATGATGATGATGATGATTTATTCCTTTGGTTATACAATAGGGGTAGCCTAAAAGACACCAGGAATCAACTTTAAAAAAAAACGAAATGAAACTAAAAAGTAAAGAAGTATCATCTGGTTCCAATAGGTGTAACCTAAAAGATACCATGAATCAACATGTCTTTTAAAATAAATGGAACTAAAAAGTTTTGAATGAAACTAAGAAGTTTTGAATGAAACAAAAAAGTAAAGAAGTATCATCTGGTTCCAATAGGTGTAACCTAAAAGATACCATGAATCAACATGTTTTTAAAATAAATGGAACTAAAAAGTTTTGAATGAAACTAAATTTTGAATAAAGAAGTATCATCTGGTTCCAATAGGTGTAACCTAAAAGATACCATGAATCAACATTTTTTTAAAAATAAATTGAACTAAAAAGTTTTGAATGAAACTAAGTTTTGAATGAAACTAAAGAAGTATCCTCCACTTCCAATAGGGTTAGCCTAAAGTATATCAGGAACATGATGATGATAATGATGAAAAAACTCTCTGTATCTGAATAAATAAAAAAAATGAAAAAATCTTTACACTAGAAAAAATGTATTGCCTTGTAAGACTTGCCATTTAGAATTTTTTTTTGAAGACTGCCATATAGGACTTTATGAGGACTGCCATAAAGGACTTTAGAGAATGCCATATAGGACTTTTTACTTTGAGAAAAAACTTGCCATATAGGACTTTATGAGGACTGCCATAAAGGACTTTAGAGAATGCCATATAGGACTTTATGAGGACTGCCATAAAGGACTTTAGAGAATGCCATATAGGACTTTATGAGGACTGCCATAAAGGACTTTAGAGAATGCCATATAGGACTTTATGAGGACTGCCATAAAGGACTTTAGAGAATGCCATAAAGGACTTTAAAAATTTGATGAGCCTAATATGATTGAGTAGACCACCTAAAAACCATTTCGGTTTTTTTTAGGAATTTATTTTTGTCAACTAAATAGAACTTTTTTGTAGGCAAAAACTAGACTTGGTTCAGGTTGTAGAAAAATATGACACTCACTCAATTGTTTCTTCTTTAAATCTCTAGTGGTATGGTACTAACTCCATCTTCTAAAACTCTTCGTTTTGGGTAGAAATATGATAGTCCATCTCTGCTCTGCTGGTAGGTATACATAGTGTTGTCATTCATCACAAATCCTCGGTTGATGCCAGATCCACTTTGTTGAGTCTTCAAAACTTGCAAATATCTGTCTTTCGTCAAATCATTGTGGCGTTTGCTGATTCCCTTACAAGTGAATTTATTGGTGGCTCCGAAACACTATGTTTTACTACACAGTCCAACAATGCCGGTTCCTTGCCATTCTACCTTAAACAAGCCTGGAGTTCTCCTGTCAAAACGCTTTCTTTCTTGGCAGCATGAGGGTGACAGCCATTCTTTGCCTTCTAATTTGGTTTTCACATAATCATCTCTGTGGAAATCACAACACTCTGATGGAAACCACTTGTGATTCTCTTTGTAAAATTCTACTCTCTTCTCTGGTTTTACTAATTCATCTATGGATGGTGACGAAGTACATATATATGCAGAATCTGTGTCCATTTCAGCATATTCGAAATCTTGGCGGTTGATAAAAGTATCGATGACATCATAATAGAACTGAAGCATCCGGAGTTTCGCATACTGGTAAACAAAGAATCCGATGTGAAGTGGCAGATCCAACTTGATGGTCTTCTTGTTGAGTTCGACTTCATATAATGTTTCATCTGATGGATTCAAGGCTCTGAAGGACATGTCATTTACAGCTTTGGTAACTTCTTCGTCATCGCAATAGCACACACGTCGATGCTTCTCTTTGTTGGTGACGGTTTTGCCATATCCAGAATTTCCCCAACAGCTTCATGGTGTCGGCAACGATCGACTTGTCAGGGTCAACATCTCCTTGTCTTCTTGCTTCAGATACTTCATCTCCAAATTTTTCAAAACATCTTCTTGGTTTATATTGGATAACTTGATAGACGTGATCAACTTCAATACCATGCTGGAGGTACCACTGCAGTAAAGGGGTTGCAAACAACATTTTTTCCGCTCCATAGCTTCCGATCAAACTTCTACGGGGTTTCTTCATGATTCCATTCTTCTCGGCAAAGGACTTCATGTGTTCACCAATATCATCTATGGAAATATCTGTATTCTTGAAGATAGGTGTCATCTCTTCAAAGTACTCTTTCAGGTGATCTGGTACATGTATATCACATTCGACTAAACCAAACAGTTCACCGGACTTCACTCTGTTCAGTATTTCTTCCTCTGTCATCGCACCATCTATTTTGTCTGAAAAGTTCTCTTTCAGGAAGGCTTTGAGTGTGGCATCGGTCTTCTTCATTTCTCTCCACTCACACTCCCAAATTTCAATAAGTTTATAGCCCAAATCGGTGATGTACTTTGCATTGGTACGGGTGTCTTGTAGCAGTTCTTTCATCGGTTTATCTCTGACTTCATTATGGATGATAGGAAGGTCATTCTTATCTTTCATGCAGGTATGTCCGTGCCAGAAGCAGCCATGGAACTGGTATACAGTCTGTGTCTCTTTGCACCAACCATCAACAGGCAACTGTCTTCAACCAATCATTTTTTCAGCTCTGTTAAACTGATGTCTGATGTGGATGTCATCTCTCATGGATAAAAACTCTAACCATTGTTCAGCCATTTTACCATACTTCATTGGATGTTCTGGTTTAAACTGGTTTTCTTCACGACGTCTAATACTCCAACCCGTTGGCATCTCTTGCATTAGGCACCAAAGATATAATGCCTTCGCATCAAAGCCTATAATACTTCCACATGGTTTTGCTTCTTTGCCATATTTTGTTTCTCTGATTCGGGTAACATCTTTCTCGTGGTATCGGTTGAAGATAATTGAAGGTCCACCAACGATATTATCTTTCACCAAGTGATGCAAGTCTTTATTCTTCTGGTTAAATAATGTGAAGTGAGTGTCATCATTCATGGTCTGGAACAGGTATTTCAACGTGAGGCCCGGAACACTGATACCATCTTTAAACATGTCGATATGGCGTTCTTGGTAGAAAGCAAACTGCTTGTCAACTGCTTCAAGGAATGGTTTTACATCTCGGTTATTATACCAGATCAGAAAATCACGGAAAGTTGTCATCTCCAGGTCGTTCCATACATGATGGCAGTACTGGTATTCTTCATTGGATATATTTTCTTTCTTGAGAGAACTGTAGAAGGCTTCATGGTCTGGTCGGTGGCCTTGATCCAATTAGTTCAAGCTGCCAATCCATGCATATGGTAAAAAGACCTTCGTCACGGAGCAGCCAAATGCTTTCAAAAACTTGTCATAGCTGAATCCTGGAGCGAGGTAGTTGCAAATATCAACAAACTTGAAAGATTCTGTCGAGACGCACATGTAGTTATTCGATTTCTTCACTGCAAACTTGAGTGGATTCTGTCTTTTCAGGTATGTCATCAGTTCACGCTTGACTACATTCATATCATATTTTCCAGAGTTGAATCCGATGACGGGCATCTCTTGCAGGTAATCTTGAAATTTCTTCTCCAATTTTTGTAAAGGGTGCATCTTGGATGTATCTTCTCCAGTAGCTCTGGCTTCCGCTTCCAGCGTTTCATCAATTTTCTGTCTGAGTTTAAACAAGGTACAAGCATGGTAGGTCTGCATCAGTTGGTGGCAATGAGATGAAACAGCTGTGAGGTATGTCATCATTTCTTCAACAAGTTCTTGAGAATTTCCATTTGTAATGAAACATTTCGTTTCTTGGTATTCTGGAACATTACTACATACACTCACACTCAATGGTCGGTGTTCTGCTTCCCATATCAGTTTATCACTGTCAGCAGGTAGACTGGATTTGACAAAGTAACTTTCAAAATCAAACGTTGCACGGTATGGATAAAACTTCTTCTCTTCAGATACTTCTATACCTTCATCTAACAGATCAAATATGGACTGGGATGGATGGTATACACCGCCAACATACTGGTAATTTACTTCATCTGTACAGGTTTTCTCGTGACGATTTATTGCCCAGGAGGTCTTCCATAATTTGCCGCATTTGCGGCATTCAAAGGATTTGCAGTATTGGTCTATATCGATGATGTAGCTAAAATGGTTCTTGTAAATGTTCACATACATGGTATCTTCATACTTTCTGTGAGATCTCTGTACTAATTTGGCAACAATTTGGTCATCATCATTCTTGACAAGTTCATATACTTGGATATTTACTTCAAAACATTTCTCCAAGTCAGGTAATTCGGCTAAAGTTACTCCACGGAATTCATTCTTTGGCTTCTGGGTATATTTGTTGTACATGGCATCTGTTGTATAGTTGAGGTTGTCTGTTGTGGAACCACTCCATAAAGCTAAACAGCGGAAAATACACAGGTTGTCTTCGTAGGTAAAATGGTTAGCTCTATCTTTCACCAAAGCATTTACTGCTTTGTTCTGGAGAATGTAGTCAGGAAGATCTTCTGCCATTCCAATTGGGTGGTCTTTCAGCTTGTTCACATAAAATGTGACGTTGGTAACTCTCTCAACAAGCCATTTGGTGTTGGGTCGTTTCAATTTGGCCCATTCTAGGATATCTTCTTCCATGACACCATCAAGGAATTCTTCAAAGTCTTCTTGGCAGCATACAAGTTGTGGAACATCAAGTACCCGGGCGTTGTTTTGTGATGGGTGGTAATACTTCAGTTCATTCGTTTCATTGTGTCGCAGGATAAAACCAAAACTCAGATTAATTTTAAATCTTAGCTGTTGTGGCAGAAATATGGTAGTCATCAATTCATCAGTCATCATCTTCAGGTTCACATCGTTGATCCGGTAATTATATTGGTCTTGGACTCTTCTGTTCATCATGTGGCGAGTTCTAATAGAACTCCAGTTATCTTCGTACACGGTCAATATCTCATCTCGCTCTTCTTCAGACATCATATTCTTTTCAAACTCCATTGGGTCAACATCATAATGGGTGGTCGTCGTGGTCCGTGGTTGTTTAGGTGGTCCTCTCTTCGGTTCATCAGTCTTCCTTTTAGATGGTACAGGAACTGGTCGGTGGGCAACGCTCTTATGTCGATTAAAATGGAGTAGTTGGTTGAACTCCTGGCCGCATTCCATACATGTATATGTCTCCAAACATTTCATCAGGTGTTGATCCAGCTTCTCTTTCCTCGTAAAGGTCTTGTTACAGTTGGTACAATCGTGGGTCTTCTTCTCTCCATGGGTATTTCTCCGATGGCGATCTCGATTCGTTCTTGCAGTAAAGGTCTTCCCACACTCTTCACAGGCGTAGACATCAGTTCTGGTAACGGCAGTAGCAGCTTCAGACATCTTCATAAATTTTTGCAAAGGCAAAATTGCTATAGAAAACTCTCTAGCGATGTGTTCAGTTCGAAGGATCGAAACAGAATGACGCGACGTTATTCTTCTCCGGAATTTATTTAGACGTGACGGTCGTTTTTGAAAACGTCACGACGTCACAACGTTTTTTCATCGATATTTTCATTCTCGATGGGTGTTTGTGTTTGTTTCCTATAGGATTATAGGTTAAAGTTGGGAAATTTAGAAAATTAGTATAGAAAGTAATGGGAAAGAAACACAATGGGAATCCAGAAATCTGATTGGTGGATTAACTTCGCTCTGATTGGTTAGTGTAAAAACATCTTGATCCTCATTAATTTTATTATTTAAAAACATGTAGTTGGGGGGGGGGTCATTTAAAGAAATTGCTAAATATAGACCCTAACAATTAGTTAGGGGGTCAGTTAAGGATGTTACTAAAAATAGAGCATAGGAATTTATAAAAATATAGTTCCAAGTAAAAGCAGAGGATTTCTGGGTAAATTTGTCCTATAGCACTACGTGCTACTCTTAATAGGGAAATAAAACGTCATGGGATCCAAAAAAAGGGATTCTTAAAGAATTCGAAATAATACAACTTGACGGGTTTATTTGGGTAATTAAATGTGGATTCTGGGAAAATCCAAACCAGAAATTAACTCCACTTCAGTTGAATGCACCCCTTGTTCGCCTTAGTACTACAGCACTACATGCTAAGCAGATAAAATGGGGAAATAAAGTCAATTTCGGTGATTTCGGGTGGATTTTGGTGATTTGGATGGATTGTCGGGTTGTTTGTGGTAATTAGATTTACTCTTCTACAATCGAACATACCCTCCGAACATACCCCGTCTTATTGCAGAACAATTGGGTAACATAGCAATCACGTGCTACCATAGAAACCAAGATGGCGGCCTCCAGTATACAAAATGGACGACGGAAACACGTATCACCTTAACAACATGCGCTGCGCATGCGCACTCACACCACGTATCACTATGGAGATGACGTCACAACATGGCCGCTCACGCGGGTTACCATGACAACACAACATGGCGCCACTACGTCACGTGACTATGACGTCACACGAGATCCCCCGATGAGATCCCCCAACTATTCCCTCAAAACCACATGACATACTACTCAGATCTGTACAGAATGCCAATTGAATTTGACAAAGTTCATTTTTCAATATGGGAAACTGTAAAAATGAAAATCACTGAAAAGAAAATAGGAGGTGCACATCTTCAATGTATGTAAAAGAACGTCTGAGAGTTTCAATGAAATCCGTTCGCTGGTTTAGGAGGAGTTGCGGATGGCAGATGTGTACCCCCCTAAAGCATAACGGATGGACAGACGGACGTATGGACGGACATACCGAACAGTATATACCACCCACTTTTCAAGTGGGTGGTATAATTATGTAATTATATAACTATTGAAATAATATAATGCTTAAACTAGATGGGTGGGCATTACGCAATATTAACAAAACTTTATTTTTCAATTTAATATTTCAAATTAAAAAAAATACACAACACTCTCAAACAAAATGTTTTTTTCACAATAACAAAAAACACAGTATGTCAAAATAGCACATTTTAAAAAAATTTTGGGACACTTGAAACACTAAAATAACATTGGCGTGAATATTTTGAAGAGAGGGTTACTATTGTGTTCATTATAACATGCACATTAACAATTCATTATTGGCAGGGTAGTATATATAGAATATACCCATAGTAGCTTGGTGTACCAAATGTTCACGAGTGGTGAAGTGGTGTTAACCGAGAGCCTAACACCACTTCATCACGAGTGGTGAACATTTGGTACACAAAACAACTTTGAATATATTTTATTTATACCATGATCGTCAAATTATTATGAGTCGCTATTATTTTTTCTCGATTATACTGAGCAGCAGCCGTGCATACGTGCAAATTTGTTTTTGTTTACATGAGCATCGGTGGGCGGTACTTCCGCTGTCAATTTTATCACCGAAACGAAATAGAAAAAGAAACAAGGCCTTTTTCATTTTAATAACATAATAACATACTATTTTGAGTTATGGATGCTTGATTAACATGAGACAATGCATGTTTGTTAATTTTTGGTGTTTTATATGGTAAACTCATTTAAAAACGTAATAAATAATTGCCACTTTCATTTCACTCCTCGCGAGGTGACGTGTGATAAATTTAGACAAGTTCACATTCAGGTCAGCGTCACCAAAGGTCAATGATGTAGTTCCAGGTGTAAATTTTAACTACTGAAATACTGTTGCTGGTGTGTTCACCGCAGTTCAAGTGGTGTATAAGGCCACACAAAGTAGATCTTCTGTTTCTCAGGGCATTATTTGTGAAATTGCATGCGGGCGAATGGTTTTTTATTTTATTTTTTATTTCTGTAATTACTTCTTTGCCATCAAAAGTTCATGTTCTTGGTTCAAGGTTTAGGCCTCAAAATCTACAGAATAGCATGGGTGGTGGTGTATTTCATCCCTTGAGAGCAAGAAGGCTTTGCAATGCTAAAGCATTGCAAAGCCTTCTTGCACTCAAGGGACAAATTCATCAATTTTTTTTAACGTGGGTAAAATATCAGACATAAACCATTTAATTTTAATTTTTTTAAGTTTAAATTGGTTATAAAAAGAGAGCATGCGGCAGCCAAAAGGACCATGTGGGAGGGCCTGAGAAACAGATTTTTTTATTTTTTTAGGCCTAAAGCAAAAATTTATGTCGTAGGCTTTTTATATATAGTAGAATAGATAACCTTGGTATAAATTGTTTTCTTTACAATTTCGAGGATATGAATAATTTTGGGAGTTTAGTTCCTCATTGGTTAGAGAATTGAATTTCAAACCGAAATGTCAATGGTTCACTCATGACCAGTGGTATCTGCATTGTGCCATTGGGAAGGCAGTTTATCCCAATTGCCCATGTGTGGACATGATAGCATTGTGTACTAAGGCATACTGCACATCAATGGTGTACAACCATTGCTATCCCTACCATGCAAGGTTAATATGTTGGCGAGTCTTGACAGTTGCTGGCCACTACTTGGTGATTCTATTGCAGAACTCAGGCTTCTTCTACCTATAAAGCTGTTTGACACAAGGTTTCCCTGATTGTTAAAAGGGTCATTAAACCACAATAAATAATTAAATGAATGAACTGTTTCCGAACAATCTCATCAAGCACTGAATTTCAATCAACCTTAAGATTTCATTAAATTTAATGGATGCAGAAATAATTCTCAATTATCAGTGACGGTGAAGAGAAACAATTTATTTGTTTGTTGTTGAAAGTTCTATTTTTCAGTGTTAATAAAACCAGGTCCAGGTATCATTTCTTGGATAAGGCTTAAAAAAGTTAAACATCTGTTTCTCAGGTCCTCCCACGTGGTCCTTTTGCTGCCGCATGGTCTCCTTTTTATAACCAATGCAAACTTAAACAAGAGGCCCCACGGGGCCTGAAGTGCTCATCTTGTACAGAACACAATTTAAACAGAGTCCAAGAATGAGTCTACATTAAGCAAGCCATCTCCATAGGCTACACTGTCAATCCTTGAGTCCCTCAGGAGTGACAAAAATAATCTGGGCATCATGCCTTTTCTTCAGTTGATCATAAGTAAAATGTAGAGCTCCCCTATGAAGCCCCTTGATACAACCTATGTGGATTAATCTTAGTACCTCTAGAAGGTACTGAATACAAAATTTTTAATTCTTCAGCAAAATGGCCAATTCCGGCTCCCATAGAGAGCCCAAATATTAACCCAGGCTCTTGATTTGAACACAGTTAAATCTGACTTCCCTAGAGATGTTGTGTACCGAATATCTAAATTTTATAGTAAATTTCCTTTCTTATTATACCTACCACAATTGTTTACTACAGGCTTGCACTACAGTGGAAGTCCCTAACTCGGATAAAATACTCTCTATTTTTGTCTTTCCCAAGCAAGTTGGGAAAGAAAAGTGGTGCAAAAGCACCAATAAAAAAAAGCCAAAACTGGGTCGAGTGCAACCGGCGCAGACCCAGTACGGGACGCTCTCTCCCAAGTACAACTCCACGACTTCCGTTGCCAGTGTGCATATACCGTCTCTAAAGACTCATTCTTTTTGAATCCGTAAACGTTAGAGTTATGTGATCAGCGGGGAGGAAAGATTCTTTACCCGTAAAGAAGACGGGAGGGCCTCCATGTAAACAATTGTGGTAGGTATAATAAGAAAGGAAATTTACTATAAAATTTAGATTTCTTATCAACCTACTCACAATTGTTTACTACAGGCTGAATAGACAAAAGGCTGGAGGGAATCGCATAACCAACCCCCACATAACCCTAGTGCACTGGAACCGTGAAGCAGAAGGAAGAGGTCCCGAGGCTTATCAACCATAATGTCGCAATCATTGGTAAAGGACAATGAAAAGAGACATATGAGCCTGTGTGACACACAGACAGAAAAAAGGGCAGTAACAGCACAAGGCTGAAACTGACCTTCAAGAAGCCTAATGGCTATGGCAGACAACAGCCTGAGCAGAAGAAAGAGGACCCAAGGCAAAAAGGTCCTCCGACTGCTCCTGCAACTGGCGTAAATAAAAGGTGGAGAAAGTAGAAGCATTTCTCCAGTAGGCTGCCTGCATAACATCCGACAACTTGACGGAGTTAGAATAAGCCCAAGAGGTAGACAGTGCCCGCACCTCGTGGGCAGAAATACGATTGGTAATACAATCGCCAGCTGCTAAACGACTATAAGCCGTACGAATAGCAAGACAAATCCATCGAGAAATGGATTGAGGAGAGATCTTCTGTCGACCCGGAATGAGAGACAGAAAAAAACGTTTTCTGCCCTTCCGTATGAAGCGTGTCCGATCAAGATAAATGCGAATAGCACGGACCGGACAGAGCAAAGGGCGAGTACCCTCAACAGAGGGAAGAGCCCTGATACAGATAGGAGGAGGAGTAGTATCTGGTAACTGATTCTTAGCCAAAAAGGAGCAATCAGTGGTAAAAGTAACACTGTTGGGAGAACTCCTAAAAAAGGCCGGGTCAACCGAGAGGGCGTGAAGCTCACTAACCCGTCTGGCCGAAGCAAATGCCATCAGAAAAGCCGTCTTGTATGTGAGAAATTGCATATCCACCTAGGATAAAGGTTCGAACGGCGCCCCCCCCCCCCCCCCCCCCCCCCAAGCAAAGCAGCACCCACGAAAGATTCCATCGTGGAGTAAGCTGCAAAGTCTGAGGCCTTTTCAAAGAAAAGTGCCGAACAAGCTTGGAGAGGTAAGTATTAGTGCCGATACGACGCTTCCCCACATAAGAAAAAGTCTCTGAAAGCATAGACCTGTAACCCTTGATGGTAACAGGCTGGAGACCCCGAGAATCAAACAGATATACCAGAAACTTCGCAATCTGTGAAATCGAAGGATTGGCATAATCAACAGAGTGATCAGCACACCATCGACAGAAGACCTTCCATTTAGCGGCATAAGCTAAACCAGTGGAGTGCCTCCTTGAAGAAGAAATGCACTCCACTGCTCATCTCGAAAAACCTCTACGGAGGAGACAGGACCTGACAAAAGATATGCGTGAAGGCACAATGAAGTCGGGTCGACGTGAAACCTCCTCGGGCGACCTTGACAAAGAAGGTCGCGACGTAGCGGGAGACGTGCCGGAACCGCCGCCATCAGCGAGCGGAGCTGATTGATCCACACCCGCTGAGGCGACAGGGGAGCGATCAGAATGATTCGACAACTGCAGGTTCGAATTTTGGCGAGAACCTGAGGAAGAATCGGAACCGGCGGGAAGGCGTAGCCGACTAGACCGTTCCAATCGAGGGACAGAGCGTCCACGGCAAAAGCCAGATGATCTGGACACGGGGACACGAAAGTGTCCACCTGATGGTTCCAACGAGTCGCAAAGAGATCGACGTGAGGACGTCCCCAGAGATCGCAAAGCGACTGGAACACTGCCCTGTGAAGCATCCACTCGGTGGAAATAACCCTGCCCTGTCGGGACAGGGAGTCGGCTAGGACGTTCAGACGACCGGGAATGTGACGAACAACCACCCCGGCGTGAACCTCCTGAGCGAGCAGTAAAAGATCCCGAGCTAACTCGTACATCGGAAGCGAGTGCGTGCCGCCCTGGTTCCGAATGTAAGCAACCACTGTCGAATTGTCGGATAGTAGAAGGACCTGGCGATTCGACAAGTGAGGGATCCACTGCCTGAAACTCAGAAGAAGAGCAAGAAGCTCCTTCTGGTTGATGTGTAGAGCTGCTTGATCCTGGTCCCACATCCCGTGTAGGGAAAGACCGAGAGGATCCAACGTCGCACCCCATCCGAGATCGCTGGCATCTGCCGTCAGAACGCGATCGGACGTGGGTAAGTCCAGCGGAACACCCTGTGTAATCCACTGAACATCTGTTCAGGGAAGAAGGTGAGGATACAGAGAGTCCGGAAACGGAAGCACCTGATCCAGAGAATCTACATTCGGTCTCCAACGACTGAGCAGAAAGTGTTGGAGAGGTCTGACACGCAGCCGACCTAGAGGAATGAGATCCGTCACCGAACCGCAGAGACCGATCAGCCGGAGAAAACTCCGAGCGGTCGCGGACCTGGACTGGGACAGAGTCAGAGCAAAAGCTGAGAGAATCACAGCCTTGGCCTGGGGAACAGCCACCAAATTGAATTTGGTTTGGAAAGACATCCCCAGATGACAAAACGACTGAGAAGGGACCAGGTCCGACTTCTCCTCGTTGACTCTGAATCCTAGCGACGTGAGCAAGCTCAACAGAGTGGCGACATCCGATTCCAGTAAGGCAGCATTGGAATGCCTCTGGAGGATATCGTCCAGATATGCCGAAGTAGTCACCCTGGACTGTGTGCGATGGAACGCTATCACATGCGACATCAGTCTGGTGAACGCCCAAGGAGCCAGGTTGAGGCCGAAAGGCATGGCCTTGAACTGGTAAACTCGCCCCAGAAAAGCGAACCTGAGATACTTCCGTGACGCCCGATGCATCGGAACGTGAAAGTAAGCGTCTCGCAGGTTGATGCTGGCTGCGAAATCTCCCTGGTGAAATGATTGGCGGACCGACCTGAAAGTCTCCATGCTGAACTTGGGAGCAATGATAGACTGGTTCAGGATGCTCAGATCGATAACCGGTCGGAGTCGGCCGTCCTTCTTCGGCACCAAGAACAGGCGGGAATAGAAACCCACTGACTGAACGTTCTTGACGACCTCGATCGCCCCCTTTGCCA
Organism: Pictodentalium vernedei; assembly: GCA_031216915.1. NCBI lineage: Eukaryota > Metazoa > Mollusca > Scaphopoda > Dentaliida > Dentaliidae > Pictodentalium > Pictodentalium vernedei. The sequence goes on from CM062293.1 coordinate 508,813,622, forward strand.
GGAGATTGGCAATCTCCGTGGACAAAAGTTCCCGACGTAAAACGTCTGAAGGAACTGTGGTTGGAAGAGGCACCCTTGACAGAGTGGGGTGCCGTCGGAAGGATATGCGCAGCCCGGACCGAACAACATCTAACACCCATGGATCGGATGTGATGGTGGTCCAATGGTCTGCAAACTCTGCTATCCTTCCTCCAACCTGGGACGAGTCGAGGTGAGGACCTTCATTTCGAGCCCCGACGAGGCCCGCGAGAGGAGAAACCACCTCCTCTGCTAAATGAAGAATCCTGAGACTTCCCTCGATTCTGCCGACCCCTACCTTTACCCCGTGAGTAAGAAGCAGAGGCGGCGGCAGAAGGACCAGCCTTTTGCTTCACAGAGGAAGCAGAAGGGTACTTGTTAGGCTTGGAACGGCCCTTGCCTCCCCGAGAAGGCTGATCAAGCTGACGAAACAGCAGCTGATCTTTGGAATGACGTAGGACGTCATCCCGGACCGTCGACACGGAACCATGGAAAAGTTGCGGACCTGTCAAAGAAGCAGATCGAAGAGTAGCACGCTGCTCCTCGGGAAGGGATCGTCCTGTGTCCAGCACAGCGTCCCTTCGAACTAATTCCAAATTGGCCGTGTTACAGGCATGCGTGTGAGTAAGGTGCATAAGCGCCTTGGACAGCACACGCAAAGGAGCCTGTACCTCGTCAAACTTATCTGGAGGCAGATAAGCAGCCAAAGTTGAGACGACGTGATCTGAGAGAGAAAGCATGCCAAGCATCTCTCTAGATAAGCCCAACGTGGACTCCAGAGTCGTCATTGGAATGACGGCAGACTTGGGCTTGGAAAGCCCGAGGGAAGTGGAGTCCTGATCCAGAACCGTCAAAGTCTGGCAGACTGACGGATTGGCGGAATCGTAGGAACGATAACGCACAGGAGGCAAAAAGGTGTCAACCCTGGTGAAGAACGAAGTCTTCAAAGCCTTGGAATTCAGCTTGGCATCCAATGCTGAAAAAGCTTCAACCACCTGTACCGACTGGCACGGTCGAAGGCGCCCAGAAGCAGGTTGCTCCATAGGCTGTTGGCGCGCGACCGATGATCGCGGCCAGGCTGACACTGTCGGCTGGTTAGCAGGTTTGAGCTCAGGCAGAAACCCAAACACAAAGTCAAGAGCCGCCCCCAAGTCCGAAGACTGCTGGCCCTCGACCTCAAGCATGTCGGACTCCTCCCCAGAGTCGGAAGACACATAGCCCATCGTGGGCAAACCAGCCGACGCCTCCCATGGTGACGGGACACCAGAGGAATCGGAAACCGGCCTGTTTCCAATCCCGGGAGGCGGCGCCATAGGAGGTGCCTGGAAACCACCCATAGCCTCGCTGGAAGCAACAGGAAGGCTCTTTGAGAGAACCTGAGTGAGTAAGGAGAGGGCCTCCCTAAGCTCACTGCCTGTACCGACCGGTTCGACAGGGGAGCGAACCGGCAAAGTGGCTTCACCTCTGACCCTCTTAACCAGCGAAGGGTCACGATCCTCCAAAACACCCGACGCGGGACGACAGGTGGCAGCCGAAACATCTGAAGGCAGACGTGTATAGGGGTACGATGCACCCCGAGGATCAATATTGCGAGAACTCATGAGAGTCACCGCGGACCTCTGCGGGGCAGAAGGTCCAGGCTGCACAAAAGGCGTTGGTCCCCCAAAACTGGTTGTGTGACCCGAGTGAGTGGACGGAAACGCCACGGAGTTCATAGTGTTTCCACTACGAACATCCGAATCCAAAGACATAACTGTGGTACTCGACGGCGACGAGGCCACAGCGATGGGCTCGGCCGGCAGCCCCTTCCGACTTCGCCGAGTTGAAGTCAGGGAAGGCTAAGGCCGATATCCCACGTCTACAGTATCGGACAGTTCTGCAGTCCCCTGCAGCGAAAAGCCGAGGCCGGCTGAAACAGACAACGAAGCAGACGGACCAGCAGCAGTAGTAGATACGTCGAGAGTCGTTGAGGCTGGTGAAATAATGGAGAGAGCACACCGGCTCAGCTCCGAAGGAGGAGTCACAACCCTAGTGACAGCCTCAGATGTCGACTGGAGGGGGACCGTAGTCCCGGAACCAGGCATCTCTACACCAGAACACTCAACGGCTCCCGCAGTATCCACCACAGGAAAAGACTGCACATCCCCCAGGAGGAATAACTCTCACCAGACAAAGTCGGCTCGGGAGGCCCCGAACGACCACGTTCTCCTTTCCTGTGGGAGCGGGAGGCACGGCCACGAGAACGAACGACACGATTTACAGACGCCCAAAAGGTGGAAGACCATGTTCCACAGACACCACACGGCCGATCGGCCGAACACCCATTACAGGAGGAACACGACGAATGTACATCGTCCACATGCTTAGGCAGCAGACACTGCCCACAAGGAATTGTCCTAGGCATGAAAGAGGTGAGAGGAGCAGAGAAGGTGAGATCAGAAAACAGAACACCCCCAAAGAGAGAAAGGTGACAGAAACAAAGACCCCAGACGGTCGACCGGGAACCACCCAACAGGAAGACTACTCTCAACAGAAAGAAGAAACACTGCAGGAGTGGTACCCCGCTGACACCTAACTCTAACACAATTAGAAAAATTTGCAAAAAAAGCATGAACAATAATTGTGAAAATCTAAGTCCGAACCACGTGGCCCGCGAAAATCGCGCGCAACCCGAGAGAGAGCAAATAAATATACATTATGGACATATAATAGAAAAAAGAGAATATAAAACACTGTTCCTGAGAATACAAAGGATACACTGTGGTATAATGAATCAGGAATCATCAAACATCGAGCTGGTGGAACACTGATAAGCGTGCAAAAACATCTCGACACGAAGCGGATTTCAAAAAGAATGAGTCTTTAGAGACGGTATATGCACACTGGCAACGGAAGTCGTGGAGTTGTACTTGGGAGAGAGCGTCCCGTACTGGGTCTGCGCCGGTTGCACTCGACCCAGTTTTGGCTTATTTTTATTGGTGCTTTTGCACCACTTTTCTTTCCCAACTTGCTTGGGAAAGACAAAAATAGAGAGTATTTTATCCGAGTTAGGGACTTCCACTGTAGTGCAAGCCTGTAGTAAACAATTGTGAGTAGGTTGATAAGAAATGAAAGCATTCTGACTGTTGGATCTGAAGAAGAGAAATTGTAAAGAAATTACTCCGAATTGCACTAAGTTCAAATTTGGGCTACCATAGCGAGCCCAAATATTGACCTATGGATCCGATTTGAACAAACTTGAATCTGACCCCTCTAGAGATGTTGTATACCAAATGTGAAAGCATTCTGACAAGTGAATCTGAAGAAGAAGATTTTTGGAGAAATTCCCTCATATTGTACTAAGTTAAATTTCATGTTCCCATATGGAGCCCAAATATTTACCATAGTGAGCCCAAATATATACCTAGGGATCTGATTTGAACAAACTTGAATCTGACCCCAATAGAGATGTTGCATACCAAATATCAAAGCATTCTGACTGATGGATCTGAAGAAGAAGATTTTTTTAAATTACCCACCATATTGAACAAAGATAAAATTTGGGCTTCCGTAGGAAGCCCAAATATTAACCTAGGGACTTGGTTTGAACAATCTAGAATCTGACCCTCATAACAATGATGTATACCAAATATTAAAAGATTCTGACTAGTGGTTCTGAAGAAGAAGATTTTTAAAGAATATTCCCCATATTACCCTATGTTAAAACTTCGGGCTCCTGTAGAGAGCCCAAATATGAACCAATGAGCTTTATTTCAACAAACTTTTATCTGACCCCCCTATGAATGCTGTATACCAAATATCAAAAGATTCTGATGACTGGTTCTGGAGAAAAGATTTTTTAAAATTTTTGCAAATATGCTGACTCAGCATTTTTTCGATGCCCATTACAGAACACCCTAACATAACCGATGGCAATTTTTTTTTACCATTCAATTCTACTGGTCATAAGGATACTTCATACCAAATAAAAGCTCTCTGTTCCGTGGGGTTTGGGAAATATGGGCGTTTGAAAATATTTCTATTTTTAGCTCCCAGGGTTCCCATGGGGATGCGGGAATTTTTCTTTTTGCATGGGTCATGTACTTATGACCCAATAATACCACAAACCAAATTTGGTTCATACCAGACCATCGGTTCAGAAAATAGAAATTTTGGGCGGGGCCAAAAATCTTACCCCTCCTATTACAAAGCCAAATATTACTTCACGAACATCGTTTGAACAAACTTGATTCTACACCTCATATGGAAGCTCCATAGCAAATATCAAGTCATTGTACACACTGGTTCTTGAGAAGAAGATTTTTTAAATATTTGGGTGCATTTTCCCCCACTCCCTCCCTATGGGGCTGGGCATGCTGAGTTGAACAAAAATGAAATGCCCCTTTGGGACCATCACTCACACAAACTTTCACTTGAATTGGCCCAGTGGCTTTGAAGGAGAAGACCAAAACATGGTGTTGACGGACGACGGACGGGAAGCGATGAGATTAGCTCAGCTTGACTTTGTCAAGATGAGCTAAAAAATAACTAGAGGATGGCCACCAAAGGGTGGCTGATTCCCCCGAAAAAGCCTTGAGAGCCATTCCAACCTTGTTCGCGACACACCCTCTGGTTGTGGGCAATAATAATACCAAGTATCATTAATATCCTTGAAGGCTGTAAGAAGTTATGGAGCGGACACGAATTCTGTCTACGCCCGGACGGACAGACAGACAGATGGACAGACGGACAGACGGACGACGTCACGGCTAGATTCTCCCAAATTTTTTTCGGGGGAATAAAAATTAAATGGTTAGTGTCTGATATTTTACCCACGTTAATAGAATTGATAAATTTGTCCCTTGAGTGCAACAAGGCTTTACAATGCTTTAACATTGCATTGCAAAGCCTTCTTACACTCAATAGGCAAAAATACACCACCACCCATGCTATTTTGTAGACTATGAGGCCTAAGAACTTTAAACAAACCAAGAACATGGACTTTTGATGGCAAAGAAATAATTACAAAAATGAAAAAATAAAATAAAAAAAAACACCTGCTCGCATGCAATTTTACAAAAAATGGCTTGAGAAACAGAAGATCTACTTTGTGGGGGCCTAACTCACTGGTTTTATCAACACTGAAATGTTGATGTTTTAACTAATTTCAGCTGGTACTGCATGGATTTCCTTCACTCTGTTTTAAATATTCCACACTGACACAACAAGATCCTGGTATCACTTCAACTAATTTAAATGTTTTGTATTATATGGCTGAAGATAAAAATTATAATCATGTTACTAGTATCTAAAGAAAGTGTCAATGACACTGTACAGTACAGGCGCCATAGACTGGACACTTTCCGTGGATGGGCAATATATCTACGGATGCAATAACATTAAATTCCAAACACTAATAACAGTGGAGCCCACTTAATTGTACATCTCTTATCTGAATAAACCTGTTAATTGAATATAATTTTTCAACAAAAAACTACTCACCATACCTCCAGTACAAATTTGATTTGTTAATTGAATATAGGTTTTTGAGTAAACTCCTGTTAATTGAATAACTAGAGTGCACTGTCACAGTGTCGAAGCTGCAACGATTCGTGCAATGCCAATGATGTTTTAAAACTCGTTGGTGACAAAAAAAACTTGTTGGTGACAAAAAAGCTTGTTGGTGACAAGCCCATAAATGTGACAGAAATTATCCAAATGACCTGCACTACTGAGAGGGTGTAGACATCATGAAGATACACTTGCATACCAAGTATGGTGTCATTCCATCAAGTATTTTAGGAGTTATGGTGTTTTTTAAGCTCGTTGGTGACAGACTAACCGACATTGCCATATATAGATCTGCTCGTCGCAGCTAAAAAATCTTGTAACCTGTCAAGAAATTACCCCAACTCTCCCCAGTTTATCCTTGTTTATAGACCTATTTGGTCTCAATACATCTAATACAGGCATTTAATCTATTATATCTGGTTTGACAGAGCTCAGGGAGCTCTGTCAAACAAGATATAATAGAATAAATACTAAGTTTATCTCCAGAATACATGAAAGTGACACAATACCTGTTAATTGAATACTCGATCATGTTACTTGAATAATTTTCATTGGCAAAGTAGCTATTCAATTAACAGGGTTCCACTGTTTGGAATATTTATCAAAGATTTAATTAATGAAGTACCGAGCACAGCCCAGTGCTTCATTAATTAAATATTTGCTGATGGTCATTTTTTATTACCTGTTATTTATTTAATTATTTATTAGGGTTTAACGACGCATTAACAGCCAAGGTCAGATCGTGTCGGTGACAGTTTTGTGGGTGGAGGAAGCCGGTGTACCCGGACAGAATTGGTGTTTAAGGTCACATTTTCCTGCACAATGGCTAATTATGACCATGACAATTTCACAGGTGGAGGAGGCCGGAGTACCTGGAGTGAACCACCAAGCAATGGCAAGCAACTGTCAGCTCCCAAACATATTAACACCACACAAGCAGGGTTAGCATTGGTTGAATACAAGCACACCATCGACGTGCAGTATGCCTTAGTACACAACACCACCATGCCTCCATGTAGATAATGGGGTGAAGTGTCTTGCCGAAGGACACAACACAGTTGCTGGAGGTGGAATTCAAATCGCGGACCTCTCGGCTTGCAGTCTGTACCTATACCTACTGAGCCACAAATGCATACAGTTCATAGGCCGTTACTACAGTTTTTTTTTGATGAACTTGAACCAAGTTTCAAAGCAATATATTTCATAAATGTACCCTGTAGAGCATGCCAAATGATTATTGTTGATGCACAATGCATTAATTTTAAATGTCATTGCTCATGGCAAGGTTTTTAAACAGAAATGGAAGAAAATCGATAGTTCACATCTGGAGGCTACTCAAAACATGCATACCAAGTTTCAAACTGATTCATTCATAAATTCCCCCCAGCAGGGCATGACAAAGGAAAATGTTGATGCACAAATGTAACAAGAGGCCCCACGTGGCCTTAATCGCTCACCTGACAAAGTGACTCTAAGAAGTATTTTAGGTCACCTTCACCATGTCATGCCTCATCAACATTAACTGGTTGAGTGATAGATTTTGTTTGAAGTTCAACATTTGTTACCTAAAATTAGTTTTATTTAAAATCATTGGTGTGTGGCCAATCTCCAATGATTTTTAATAAAGCAAATTTATCTCTGCAGACAAACTGGTTTAGCATGAAGCACAAACAAGGAATGTGAAGAGATAGCCTTGGACATCTCTCCCCAACTGTGGATATCTTCCATGTGCTACATGTATATATTTGCATGCAAGAAAACAAAAATTTTCACAAATTTTATTTTTTTTTATCATCATTGGAACAAGCTCAAACAGCTTATTCCAATAGGGGTATGGGAAGATCAGGTATATTTTTGAGACAGAAATGTGAATATATAAATAATGGTGTTTTTTTGTGAATGATGCTGGAGAATTTTGCGTAAAGATATGGTAAATGGTTTGTTCTAGATACAGAATGATGCAAAAGTATTTAAATTTGATTAGGCAAGTTGTTCCTATAATGCATTTAAAAATTGAAGTAACTGTTTTTTTGCTGACGAACTTTTAGATGTGTGTGTCTGTGTTTGTGTGTGTGTGTGTGTGTTTGTGTGTGTGTGTTTGTGGGGGGGGGGGGGGGGGGGGGTAAGAGTGTTCTTGCAAACAAAATTCCTGAATAAATGGAAAATTTTATTTTTTGTGTGAAAGACATAGTGCGTGAATGTTGATTGGAACAAGCTTAGAGAGCTCATTTTAATGTGAAGTCATAAAGCTGTGTTTTACGTACGAAATTCTGGAATAACTAAAAAAATTGCTTTTTTGACTCAAAAAGCATGGTGTGCGACCTCTCATTGGAATGAGCTCAAAAAGCTCATTCCAATGGGGTATTTACAAGCGATAAGTACATGTATGTTTAAGAGACAAAAATTAAAATTTGAATAGCGATTTTTGCGAAGAATGCTGACAAGTTTTGGCAGTTATGCTGGTAAAAAGGTAAGATATGCAAAGTGGTTGTTTTTTAGAGGCGACATTTAATTAAGGGGAATTAACCCTTGATTACTGAGGTAACTTCTAAAAGTACTGAAATTTCATGAAGCAATGTGAATAACAGACAACAGTTGCCTAAAAATTTCATGAATAACTAAAATTTTTATTCCTTTGTCTCGAAAACATGGCATATGACCTTTGTTGGAATGAGCTGAATGCGTGTGTTCCAATGAGGGGTCATAAAATTTGAACGAAGATTTGTGTGAATAATGCATTAGTACTGCTAGATTTGGGTAAACGGTTCACCCTGGATACCACCCCTTCTATAGTAGATCTTTTCTGCAAATTTTGTCTAAGATTCTATCAACTTTACAAATAAATACGTTCATGAATCACAATCAGATCCACCCTACAATGTTGCATACCAAATATCAAAAGATTCTGCCTGCTGGATCTGGAGAAGAAGATTTTTTAAGAAATATGCCTGAAACGCACTAAGTTAAAATTTGGGCTCCTATACGGAGCCCAAATATAAACCCAGGGGGCCGATTTGAACAAACTTGAATCAGATCCACCCCACAATGTTGCTTACCAAATATGAAAAGATTCTGAAGCTGGATCTGGAGAAGAAGATTTTTTAAGAAATTTGCCTGAAATGCACTAAGTTCGAATTCGAGCTTCTATAGTGAGCCCAAGGAAGCCGATTTGAACAAACTTGAATCAGATCCACCCCACAATGTTGCATACCAAATATCAAAAGATTCTGCCTGCTGGATCTGGAGAAGAAGATTTTTTAATAAATTTGCCCGAAATGCACTAAGTGCGAATTCGGGCTTCTATATTAAGCCCAAATATGAATCCAGGGGGCCAATTTGAACAAACTTGAATCAGATCCACCCCGCAATGTTGCATACCAAATATCAAAAGATTCTGCCTGCTGGATCTGGAGAAGAAGATTTTTGAAGAAATTTGCCTGAAATGCACTAAGTGCGAATTCGGGCTTCTATATTAAGCCCAAATATGAATCCAGGGGGCCGATTTGAACAAACTTGAATCAGATCCACCCCGCAATGTTGCATACCAAATATCAAAAGATTCTGCCTGCTGGATCTGGAGAAGAAGATTTTTGAAGAAATTTGCCCGAAATGCACTAAGTTTGAATTCGAGCTTCTATAGTGAGCCCAAATATGAATCCAGGGGGCCGATTTGAACAAACTTGAATCAGATCCACCCCGCAATGTTGCATACCAAATATCAAAAGATTCTGCCTGCTGGATCTGGAGAAGATGATTTTTTAAGAAATTTGCCTGAAATGCACTAAGTTCGAATTCGAGCTTCTATAGTGAGCCCAAATATGAATCTAGGAAGCCGATTTGAACAAACTTGAATCAGATCCACCCCACAATGTTGCATACCAAATATCAAAAGATTCTGCCTGCTGGATCTGGAGAAGAAGATTTTTTAATAAATTTGCTTGAAATGCACTAAGTTCAAATTTGGGCTCCTATACTGAGCCCAAATATAAACCCAGGGGGCCGATTTGAACAAACTTGAATCAGATCCACCCCACAATGTTGCTTACCAAATATGAAAAGATTCTGCCTGCTGGATCTGGAGAAGAAGATTTTTTAAGAAATTTGCATGAAATGCACTAAGTTCAAATTCGAGCTTCTATAGTGAGCCCAAATATGAATCTAGGAAGCCGATTTGAACAAACTTGAATCAGATCCACCCCACAATGTTGCATACCAAATATCAAAAGATTCTGCCTTCTGGATCTGGAGAAGAAGATTTTTTAAGAAATTTGCCTAAATGCACTAAGTTCGAAATCGGGCTCCTATACTGAGCCCAAATATGAACCCAGGGGGCCGATTTGAACAAACTTGAATCAGATCCACCCTACAATGTTGCATACCAAATATCAAAAGATTCTGCCTGCTGGATCTGGAGAAGAAGATTTTTTAAGAAATTTGCCTGAAATGCACTAAGTTCGAAATCGGGCTCCTATACTGAGCCCAAATATTAACCCAGGGGGCCGATTTGAACAATCTTGAATCAGATCCACCCCACAATGTTGCTTACCAAATATGAAAAGATTCTGCCTGCTGGATCTGGAGAAGAAGATTTTTTAAGAAATTTGCCTGAAATGCACTAAGTTCGAATTCGGGCTTCTATAGTAAGCCCAAATATGCATCCAGGGAGCCGATTTGAACAAACTTGAATCAGATCTACCCCACAACATTGCATACCAAATATCAAAAGATTCTGCCTGCTGGATCTGGAGAAGAAGATTTTTGAAGAAATTTGCCTGAAATGCACTAAATTCGAATTCGAGCTCCTATAGTGAGCCCAAATATGAATCTAGGGAGCCGATTTGAACAAACTTGAATCAGATCCACCCTACAATGTTGCATACCAAATATCAAAAGATTCTGCCTGCTGGATCTGGAGAAGAAGATTTTCAAAGAAATTTGCCTGAAATGCAGTAAGTTCAAATTTGGGCTCCTATACTGAACCCAAATATAAACCCAGGGGGCCGATTTGAACAAACTTGAATCAGATCCACCCCACAATGTTGCATACCAAATATCAAAAGATTCTGCCTGCTGGATCTGGAGAAGAAGATTTTTTAAGAAATTTGCCTGAAATGCACTAAGTTCGAAATCGGGCTCCTATACTGAGCCCAAATATGAACCCAGGGGGCCGATTTGAACAAACTTGAATCAGATCCACCCTACAATGTTGCATACCAAATATCAAAAGATTCTGCCTGCTGGATCTGGAGAAGAAGATTTTTTAATGTTTTTCCCATTGCCTACAGTGTTAAAAAGTGCTGACTCAGCACTTTTTCAAAGTCCCGAAACTGTACCCTATGATAAAACCGATGGCAATTTTTTTTTACCAATCCTTTCTGTTGGTCCTAAGGAAGCTGCACACCAAATAAAAATTCTCAGTGCCGTGCAGTTTTGGAGATATGGGCGTTTTAAATTTTTTCTATTTTTAGCTCCTGCGGTTCCCACGGGGCTGCAGGAAAATTTTTTTTTGCATAAATCAAGTACTCATGACCCAATAAGCCCTCACATAAAATTTGGTTCAAATCAGCCTCTCGGTTTGGAAAATAGAAATTTTGGGCGGGGCAAAAAATTTTGCCCCTCTCATAACAACGTCAAGTATAGCCCCACAAACTTCTCTTGAACAAATCTGAGTCTACACCTCAAAAGGAAGCTGCACACCAAATATCAAGTCTCTGCTACTGCTGGTTCATGAGAAGAAGATTTACAAAGATTTTGGTGCCCCTTGGGGGTGTGGCACCACCCAGGAGGAGGGGCAACTTCATTTGAACAAATCTGAATTGGCATTAGGTAATAAACATTTAGCCAACATTTGAATAAAATTGGGCTAGTGGTTTAGGAGGAGAAGTCGATAATGTAAAGTTAACGCCGGACGGACGACGACGGACGACGGACGACGGACGCCGGACGACGGACGACGGACGCCGGACGACGGACGACGGACGACGGACAGAAAGTGATTAGTTAAGCTCCCCTTGAGCTTCGCTCAGGTGAGCTAATAAGTTCAAAGGTCACTGTCAATGGCAACAGTCGGCAACGTTTTTCAAGTGAAACGAAAGAAAATCAAAAGCCCCATCTGGAGGTCGCCCCAAACAAGTACACTATGTTTCAAAACGCCCAAATTCGTAAACGTGATCTATGTGGTGTTACTAAAAAAATTATTGAAAGGACAAAATGGCAAAGTTGAAGGTCATTGCTGATGACAAAACGTTTTGATGGAAATGGAAGATAATCTATAGCTCTAATCCAGCAGTCACCCAAAAACAAGCATACCAAGTGCCAAAGAAAAATGTTGATTCAAAAAAGTTCAAAGAGCACTGCTAACAGTAAGGTTTCTCGACAGAAATGAAAGAAAATCAATAGCTCGCATCTAAAGGTTGCTCCAAACTAGCACACTAAATTTCAAAGCAATCGGATCATAAATGTGAACTCTGAGGTGTGCCAAAGGAAATTTTCGATGCACAAAAAGGCAGAGATGAAGATGGGTAAACATCTGGTGAGGTAATGTCTGCCTGGGGAAATGTCTGGTGGGGAATTGTCTGGTGGGGTAATGTCTGGTGGGGAAATGTCTGGCAAGGAAATGTCTGGTGGGGAAATGTCTGGTCGAAATGTCCGGTTGGGGAAATGTCTGGTGGGGTAATGTCCACCTGGAGAATTGTCTGGTGAGGAAATGTCTGGTGAGGAAATAACTGGTGGGGAAATGACTGATGGGGAAATGACCGATGGGGAAATGTCTGATAGGGAAATGTCTGGCTGGGAAATGTCTAGTGGGGAAATGTGTCTAGTTCCGTAATGTCTGCCCAGGGAAATGTCTGGTGGGATGTCTGCCAGGGGAAGTGTCTGGTGGGGAAATGTTGGCCTGGGGAATTGTCTGGTGGGGAAATGTCGTCCTCAGAAAGTGCCTGGTGGGGAAATGTTGGCCTGGTGAAATGGCTGGTGGGGAAATGCCTGGTGGGGTTATGTCTGCCTGGGAAAACGCCTGGTGGCATAATGTCTTCCTGAGAAAATGTCTAGTGGGGTAATGTCTGTCTGGGGAAATGTCTTGGATGGGAACTGCCTGGTGGAGAAATGTCTGGTGGGTAATGGTTGTCTGGGGAAATGTCTTGGTTGGGAACTGTCCAGTGGGGAAATGTCTGGTGGGGGTAATGTCTGCCTGGGGAAATGCCTAGTGACATAATGTCTGCCTGGGAAAATGTCTGGCGGGGTAATGTCTGCCAGGGGAAGTGTCTGGTGGTGTAATTTCTGTCTGGGGAAATGAATTGGATGGGAACTGTCCAGTGGGAAAATGTCTGGTGGGGTAATGTCTGCCTGGGGAAATTCTAGTGGGGAAATGTTAGGTGGGGTAATGTCCAGGTGGGGTAATGTCCAACTGGGAAAAGAAAAATTTTTGGTGGGAAATGTCTGTCTGTGTAAATGCCTGGTGGCGTAATGTACATCTGGAGAAATGTCAGTAGGGGTATTGTCCTTCTGGGTGAAATGTCTGGTGAGGAAATGCCTGGTGGGTTAATATCTGGTGTGGTGATGTCCGCCTGATGAAATGTCTGATGGAGTAATGTCTGTATGGTGAAATGTCTGGTGGAGGTAATGTCCTGATGGGGGAAAATGTTTGCACACACATCAAACATAAGGGTATTTACCTAGCATGAATACTAGTACAGTAGAATCCTCCTAATTGAATATCCATTTTGCCAGTGAAAATTATTCATTTAACAGGAGTATACAATTAACAGGAATTTGTTCAGTTTCCTGTGTTCGGGGGGTATTCTTTCTATTATATCTTGTTTGACAGAGCTCATAGAGCTCTGTCAAACAAGATATAATAGAATAAAGGCCTGTATTGGATGTAGTGAGGCCAAAAAGGTTGATAAATAAGGGAAATTTAGTTTAAACAATATTTGTTTCCAAACAAGCAATAAGAAACACAAACAATCAAGCCAGTATTGTGTACATATGTATGGAAATGGATTCAGCAGGAAGCTAGAAACCTTATACAACGCTGTCTCCATATGAGAGTATTACATGTAATGATATCAGCAGTACAAGGGATTTTTATTATTTGCATGGACTAATAAATATAGTTGAGTGCATGAGAAGGATAGTGGGAACAGAAGGTGCAAAAGGAATTCAGGGGCTTAGTAGTGGAGGCAAGAGGGGAGAGACCCAAGGGAGTCAGTAGTGACCAGTACTTAGATGATTGAGTGGTGTACATCAGTATCCGCGAATATTGAATCAGTGGTGCTGGGTTGATCAGTCGAAACGATTGGATTAAAGAATAAATTCATGAACTTTCTCGAAAATGAATTTGTTTATTTCACGACTATAGTGTTCACTACCGTATAATAAGGTGTCAGTAGTAATATGGTGCTGGATGCTACCTAATGTTTGTATTCGTATCTGTGTGTATCTATAGCAATGGAAAAGGTAGTGATCCACAGTTTCGCGTGTGCCACAACTGCATAAGAATGAATCGACGACGAAGTTATTAAGCAGATCATTGTTCAGACCACTGCAGCTAATTCGCAGTCGACAATGTAGGACTTGAGCTCAGCATGACCTATGCCCATTAAAGTAGGATGGGACAGTGCGTCTGTTCCTATTAAGATACGATTTGGAGTTAGGCAGCAAGTTATTTTGTCTTACTTCGAGGGGTAGGTTGTTCCATAATCGGGTGGTGGAAGGTAGGAAGGAGGTCTGATGTAGGTGCGTTCGGCAAAGTGGAGTTCTTAGATTGTTAGTATGCGGAAGGTTATAGCTTTGAGAGCCCGAGCTGAGAGGAGGAATCATGTTATACGAATAAGCAAGAACAAATTCATGGGCCATTTTGAAATATTGTATAAGTTTGTGGTTCTTCCTTCTAGTCTCAAGTTCTTCCCACCCTGTTTCGATATATAGCTGAGTTCTGCTTGAGCTTTTCGTACCCCCTGTTACTAGACGTGCCGCTTCAACTTGGATTTTTCCCAGTTCGTTAGCTTCGGTCGCTGTACAGTTGTCCCAAACAGTATCAGCGTATTCAAGCACTGGACGAACGTACATGTAATAGATTGTTTCGAGAGTTTTACGGTCGAATCGATACTTGAACCGGCTCAGGATATTAAGACGTTTCCAGGCCTTGGCTCTAATTATGGTGAAGTGGGCAGACCCTGTTCCTATGTTGTTGAACGGTAGGCCGAGGTGTTTGTATTGAGAGGCTACGTTGATGTCTGTTGAGAACATTTTTAAGGGTGGGTGTGGTGGTGCGCTAATTTTTGTAGTGATTAGTAATGTTTCGGTTTTTGGGGGATTAAAGTTAACAAGCCATTTGGTGGCCCATGTCTCAATTCGTTTAATGTCGTTGCTTAATATTTCAGCGGCAGTATTTGGGTCCTCAACAACTAGATATCATGAGGTATCATCTGCAAACAATTGTATACTACTGGTAATGTCGTCAACAATGTCGTTAAAGTAAGGGGACGAGGATCGAGCCCTGGGGTACTCCAGCTTTGACTGATGCCCAAGAAGATGACTCGGAGTTGAGTACTACACATTGATGTCTGTCACTCAAGTAAGATTCAAACCATTTCAGAAGAGGGCCTTCTATTCCAATGGCTTTGAGTTTGTGTAACAGGCCTTTATGCCAAATCTTGTTGAAAGCTTTACTCACATCACAGAATTCAACCTTTATTTCCTTACCATCATCAAGTGCTGAGCTGATTGCATTATAGATGTCAGTTAATTGCAGAACGGTCGAATCAGAAGGTAGGAAAACGGACTGGAGAGGTGTGAGCAGCATATTAGTTTTTAAAAATGAAAGTACTTTTTCAAAAACGCATTTCTCAAATATTTTGCCCAGACAACAGAGTAGGGAGATCGGTCTGTAGTTCTGTAGCTTACAACTGTCTCCTTGCTTCAACATAGGAGTCACATTGCCTTGTTTCCATTGATCCGGGAAACTCGAACTCTTTAACATAATATTGAATAATTTACTCAAGGGGGTAGAAAGACTTGAAGCGCATTTTTTTAACAGGTGGGGACTAACCTTATCAGGACCACTGGCTTTAGATACATTGACGGAGTACAGAGCTTTTAGCACATCGTTGGGAGTTAGGGTGATATCGGTGAGTGTAGGTCGATCGGGACTGGTGTGGGGTTCGGGAAGTGTATAATTTGAATCTTCAACCGAGGATATGCTGCAGAAGTAGTTATTAAAAGCTTCTGCTTTTTCTAGGTCGGAGGTAATTATTTTATTATCTACATCCAACACTGTAATGGCTGTTCCTTTCGTGAAGATTAGGCGATTAAATGTTTTCCACCAGTTGGAGTCACGGGCGTTGGCGGAGTTCAGTTTGGTGTCCATTTTAGAATAATAATTGGCTTTTGCTTTACGAATGTCGGAAATTGTCTGGTTTTGTTTCTGGCAGTATTTCTCCCATGTCTGTGGAGTGTTGTGTTTTTTAGCGCTGCGATAATGGTGCTGACGTTGACATATCAGTTTTCTAATGTTGTTGTGCATCCATAGAGGTTGTTGGGCTCTGCACGAGATCATCTTATTTGGAATGTATTTAGCTGCATTGGTAAGTACTATATTTTTTAGCTTATCAACGGTATTGGAATGTAAAATATTAATTACTGCATCTTCCCAGTCCATATTATCAAATTCATTGTTACGGCCGACGTAGTCGCCTCTACCGTAGGACCAGATTAAAGACTTTAGGTTTTTGTTTGGGGATTTTCAGGACCAAAATTATTGGGCAGTGGTATCGTATAAGCTCTGGGGAGAATGGATCAATAACATCTGTTTTAGAGATATATGCAAGTAGTTGATCATTAATTAAGAAAACGTCGATAAGAGAACTGGATGTTTCTGTAAAGTGCGTTGGTTCACTTACAGTTTGAGAGAGATTATACTCTGCAAGGAGGTGCTGTAGGGCTCCACGCTGTGCCCCAAGTTGGTTGTTGTTAAAGTCACCGGTTATAATAACCTGCAGAATATTTGTGTCTAGTGCTTTCTCAAATGCAGTTGAAATTAAGTTCCATGTTTTGTTGGGAGAGTTGGGTGGGCGATAGAAAACTCCAAATAAAATAGACCCTTGGTCAGAGAAAAGCTGGACCCATAGACTTTCAAGGGCATTGATATTTAAGTCATGACGCTGTTTGAAGGGGATATTATTTTTTACGTAAATAGCTACACCTCTGCCCCTGGCTTCACGATCATTTCTTAGTGGAGGGTGAAAGTTTGGTAGTTCTATCTCAGAATTATCATCACTTACATCCAGCCAAGTTTCAGTGAAAGCACACACGTCGTTGTATTGCATCTCACAGCTCAGTGAGTCAATTTTTGGTTTTAAGCTTTGGATATTGAGATGGTAGAATGAGATGCCACGTGTTGAGCTTGACATTACCAAGGATGTGTCAATTGTGTCAGCCGTTGATGAAGGTGATACACTTACGGGATCTGGATGTGTCTCAATATCACCAGCAATAAGGTGTAATATTAGCAGCCATGGCAGCTTGCCAGTTATCACAAGACAGAGTACTATGAAGATTAGCAGATATACATGTGCTCTTGGTTGTATCTCAGAGTAGTTGGTAGGGATGGTATCGGTTCGTGCTTCAGCTTCCCCTTACAATGTTATGTGAACAGTGCACTGTGAGGATTTCGTTGTGTACATAAGCAAGTCTCATTAATAAGCATTTACTCGAATGTTTCCAATTGGTGAATAAAGTTACGGATAGCATGAGGCTGAGGCGGGTCACATTATATCGCACATATAAGAATATAAGGAGAATTGTGTGAGGAATGAGTTGCTTTTTACGATGTACACCACTTTTGGCTTTACCAGCGGAGGGGAATTTGGTGCGTGTCACAGTAATTTTTTTGACATATTACAAAAATGTATATACAATTAACAGGAGTTTACTCTACAACCCATATGCAATTAACAGATCAAATTTGTACTGAAGGTTTAGTAAATGGTTTTGTGTTTGAAAATTATATTCAATTAACAGGGATATACAATTAAGAGATATCCAATTAAGTGGGCTCCACTGTAACACAATATCAACTTTCTAATATCTGTACTTGTTTTCAGTCAATAATAACTAAATTATTTTTTAAATATTCATTGCGTAATGCCGCGACAAATGTGTACATCAACAGACATGAAAGTATATTTTTTAAAGAGCGAGTGGCACTTGTGATGCATCAGATGATTTTGTTTGGTTGAATATTGTTTATAAACAGCAATAAATGTCCCTACCCCCACTCCCAAGTTGGCAGTTGGGGAGACAGTTCTCTATCTGCAAAAAAAATGAGGGTACAGTAGAATCCTCTTAACTGAATATCCATTTTGCCAGTGAAAATTATTCAATTAACAGGAGTATACAATTAACAGGGATTTGGTCAGTTTCCTGTGTTCTGGGGGTAAACTGAGCATTTATTCTATTATATCTTGCTTGACAGAGCTCATAGAGGTCTGTCAAACAAGATATAATAGAATAAATGCCTGTATTGGATGTAGTGAGGCCAAAAGGGTTGATAAATAAGGGGAATTTGGTGCATGTCACAGTAATGTTTTCGACATATTACAAAAATGTATATACAATTAACAGGAGTTTACTCTACAACCCATATGCAATTAATAGATCAAATTTGTACTGAAGGTATGGTAAATGGTTTTGTGTTTGAAAATTATATTCAATTAACAGGGATATACAATTAAGAGATATCCAATTAAGTGGGCTCCACTGTACCAGCAATCCAATTGTACAGAGACGAGTGATATGTACTAGGAAAAATTGCAACATCGACACCGTAGCTGCAACGGGTGGTGCAATCTTACAAAATTCTAACTCCATCAAGGGCCATAACTCCAAGAAAAATATTTGGAACAACACATGCATTGAACAGTGGCTAGACATCAATAAGATACACTTATATGCCAAATATAAAGTCATTCCATCAAGTATTTCAAAAGTTATTGAGTTTTGAAACTCATTGGTCACAGACAGACAGGCCGACCGACAGACAGACCGTCAGACAGACCAACATTGCCACTTATAGAGCTGCTAGTCGCAGCTAAAAACTATTCAGAAAGACAGATTTGAATTTATGCTCAGAAATTTTGGATTAAGGTGTGAGTAGAAAATATTATTTGATCTTTGCACATAAATGTAAATGGAAGCAATATTTTACAAAAAAATAAATATATATCACAAGTTTCCAAAAATGGAAAATAAATAAATAGATTTATTACCCTTTTAACCCTTTACCCAACAAATCGCCCACATCCGCATGCGTATTATGCAAATTCAGCAACTGAAAAAATATTATTTTTCGAAAAAATTCAACAAAACCATACCATGTGACCCCTCTTTGGAACGCGCACGTTCCAAAGAGGGGTCCCATGATATGGATTTGTTGAAATTTTTTTTAAAATTTAAAAAATGATATTTCAAATAATAAATTTTGAAATTGTCTGTGTTGAGTAAAGGGTTAAAATTATATAAGCTTCCTGATTGATCAGTAACCAATGCATCCGGTGTAGTGCATTTAACTCCAATGTGGTGTACGGAGTTCAACGGGATGTATGAGAATATCACGTGACGTCTAAATGGAGTGTACGGACATTCTATTGAACACTTCGCCGATTTCAATTTCACCCATTGCCTCAAACATTTTCATCAGTAATAATAAACATTCTGACTCACAAACAAAATGAGAAAAATATTGTTTCATGAGAATAATCCGAAAACTTGAAATAAAACACTAATAATCAACTTGTGTCCCACAACAACATGTCATTTCCCAATGTCCTTGAACTGAAGTCCCCCAAATGTTTGAGCTCAATTGAAGGGAAATAACTCCAAATAAAATTCTTTCGTCTGCTTGTCAAAATGTTTCTTAAAAGCTTTTCTTGTCATATATGATATTAAACAAGCTATTAAATGAAATTTGAAAATTTTACATTTTTGGAATTCACTTTAAGAAAAGTTCCACAATCCTGTATAAGTATTTTAATTTATTTTATTTTAAGTATTTTACACCTTTAGTCAGTATAAATGTAGTGTGTGATAAGGCAGTTACCAGTTTTTTTTATAAACAGAAAGTGTGACTTACCCTGTGCAATGCACAGGGTTAGTCACACTTTCTCGTTATAAAAAAATTTCATTATTAACCAAGTAAATAACCCTGTGCACCTGTGTGCACTGTACATTCTTAGTGTTGATCTTATCTATATCAACTCTTTACCCATGTAATGGCCAAACCAGCCAGTACTGTTCTCAAATTTAGTTTGTGACCCCCTCATTAGAACATATTGTGGAAAGTTTGATTTTTTTCGTGAACACCAAAAATGAAAAGATATCTGTTTTCAATTAACAGCTTGTTATTAATGAAAAGTTTACCGGTTGGCATTTTCAAGTTGTTTTAGTTTTAGCATTCTTGTTGAATAATAAAGAAACGTAATTCTTTCAGTTTCTCGATTTTTTTATCAAGGTTTTCGTCACTGGAGTGCCGTTTGTGGATTCTATAATAAAACAAACCTCGACACACTGAAGGGACAGGGTAATAAATTCACCACATGATGTTTCATCAGGGTGTACAGGACTGTACTAACCTTCTGAAATTCGTATTTCCTTCGAAATAGTAGGGTAGTAGTCCCATACACCCTGCTGAAACACTGTAAGTAATAATATATATGTAATGTATAAATGACTTCCAATATAATCACAACAAACTTTGGCATCACCTTATTAACCAGTAGAGAGATAGAAGACCATATTTGGTCTTTATTCTGAAGTGAAGGTGCTGCAACTTGCAGCCTCCATATTCTGTGGATGTGTTTCATATTGTTTTTGAAGTGATATTATTAAGTCTGTTTGGATTTGTTTGGTCACAATTTATGGGTGAGTGCCTTGCACACTCCCATAAATTGTAATAAGTCAAAGACAAGTGCCTTGCACTCTCCCATATATTGTAATACGTCAAAGACAAGTGCTTTGCACTCTCCCATAAATTATAATAAGTCAAAGACAAGTGCCTTACACTCTCCCATAAATTGTAATAAGTCAAAGACAAGTGCCTTGCACTCTCCCATAAA
Organism: Pictodentalium vernedei; assembly: GCA_031216915.1. Lineage (NCBI taxonomy): Eukaryota > Metazoa > Mollusca > Scaphopoda > Dentaliida > Dentaliidae > Pictodentalium > Pictodentalium vernedei. Next base: position 508,834,303 of record CM062293.1, read on the forward strand.
TTGTAATACGTCAAAGACAAGTGCTTTGCACTCTCCCATAAATTATAATAAGTCAAAGACAAGTGCCTTACACTCTCCCATAAATTGTAATAAGTCAAAGACAAGTGCTTTGCACTCTCCCATAATTGCACTCTCCCATAAATTGTAATAAGTCAAAGACAAGTGCCTTACACTCTCCCATCAATTGTAATAAGTCAAAGACAAGTGCTTTGCACTCTCCCATAATTGCACTCTCCCATAAATTGTAATAAGTCAAAGACAAGTGCCTTACACTCTCCCATCAATTGTAATAAGTCAAAGACAAGTGCTTTGCACTCTCCCATAAATTGTAATAAGTCAAAGACAAGTGCCTTACACTCTCCCATAAATTGTAATAAGTCAAAGACAAGTGCTTTGCACTCTCCCATAAATTGTAATAAGTCAAAGACAAGTGCTTTGCACTCTCCCATAAATTGTAATAAGTCAAAGACAAGTGCTTTGCACTCTCCCATAAATTGTAATAAGTCAAAGACAAGTGCCTTACACTCTCCCATAAATTGTAATAAGTCAAAGACAAGTGCCTTACACTCTCCCATAAATTGTAATAAGTCAAAGACAAGTGCCTTACACTCTCCCATCAATTGTAATAAGTCAAAGACAAGTGCTTTGCACTCTCCCATCAATTGTAATAAGTCAAAGACAAGTGCTTTGCACTCTCCCATAATTGCACTCTCCCATGAATTGTAATAAGTCAAAGACAAGTGCCTTACACTCTACCATCAATTGTAATAAGTCAAAGACAAGTGCTTTGCACTCTCCCATCAATTGTAATAAGTCAAAGACAGGTGCCTTGCTCTTTCCCATAAATTGGAATAAGTCAAAGACAAGTGCCTTGCACTCTCCCATAAATTGTAACTAGAGGTACTGTGAGTGCAAACTCACAAAGTGATAACCCCCCCCCCCCCCCCCCCACACCTGAAATGTATAAGTTAGATTATCTCCCCTTGGAAATGTCCGAACGGAATTGTATTGCTTCATGCACATCTTCATATGGAGTTCTTCCATTGTGTAAAGTTTCATGAAAATTCTTCAAATGGTTTAGGAGGAGTTGTGCTTACAAGGATGGACAGATGGTATAAGTTAGATTATCGCCCCTTGGAAATGTCAGAACGGAATTATATTCTTCATGCACATCTTCATATGGAGTTCTTCCAATGTGAAAAGTTTCATGAAAATTCTTCAAACGGTTTAGGAGGAGTTGCGCTTACAAGGATGGACAGATGGTATAAGTTAGATTATCTCCCTTTGGAAATGTCCGAACGCAATTATATTGCTTCACGCACATCTTCATATGGAGTTCTTCCATTGTGTAAAGTTTCATGAAAATTCTTCAAATGGTTTAGGAGGAGTTGCGCTTACAAGGATGGACAGACGGTATAAGTTAGATTATCTCCCCTTGGAAATGTCAGAACGGAATTATATTGCTTCATGCACATCTTCATATGGAGTTCTTCCATTGTGTAAAGTTTCATGAAAATTTTTCAAATGGTTTAGGAGGAGTTGCGCTTACAAGGATGGACAGACGGTATAAGTTAGATTATCTCCCCTTGGAAATGTCAGAACGGAATTATATTGCTTCATGCACATCTTCATATGGAGTTCTTCCATTGTGAAAAGTTTCATGAAAATTCTTGGACAGATGGACAGACGGACGGACAGGGTGATTCCTATATACCCCCCCCCCCCAAACTTTGTTTGCGGGGGGTATAATAAGTCAAAGACAAGTGCCTTGCACTCTCCCATAAATTGTAATACAGTTAAAACTAGAAGTCTTGTCACGAACTGTGCGCTTACCTAGGCTTAACTGTGAGTAGGAATTGCGCACAATTGCCATATAGAATGGCATCCAAAGCATGGCAGGTTCTCCTGGTTATCCATAGCAAACACTGGCAATGTTTCTGCCAATGAACCTCCAGGTTACCCGGAGTTCCATTGGCTGAAATATTGCTTGTGCACAGGCAATTTATTTATTCATTTATTGGTGTTTAAGGTCACATATTTATGCACTATGGCTAATCATGACCACGACAGTTTTACGGGTGGAGGAAGTCGGAGTACCCGGAGAGAACCACCGAGCAACTGTCTGCTCCCCAACGTACGAACTCCACACAAGCAGGGTTAGCATTGGTTGAAGACAGGAGCACCATTGACGTGCAGTACGCCTCAGTACACAACGCCACCGTGCCCCCACGCAGGCAATGGAGATGAAGTGTCTTGCCCAAGGACACAACGCAGTTGCCGCAGGTGGGATTTGAACCGAGGACTTCTCGGCTTGCAGCCTGCACCTCTACCTACTGAGCCACCGCGCTCCCTGTGCACAGGCAATATGTACAGAATTTGATAGCCTTACTATGGTCATAACGCATAGATTAACGCACAGATCGACGTGCTTTTTGTGTGCATTTCATGACAGGACTTCTACTTTTAACTGTAAGTCAAAGACAAGTGAGCAAATTCAGTTATAAAACAAATCACAACACATATTAAAAAACAAAACACATAGCATATGAGAGAAAAAGAACAAACATGGTCTTAGCATTTCTTTGAGCAATTGTTTGTTTACTGGTTTTCTTCATCACTTTCAGTATCTATGGCTAAACCATGGCTGCAACAAAAGTATAAAGTCAAATTTAGACAATCATTTATACCAGTAACCTATTTATTTATTTATTGGGGTTTAACAGAACTTTTGACAGCCAGGGTTACCTTGTGTCGGATAGTTTTATGGGTGGAGGAAACAGGAGTACCTGGAGAGAACCACAGAGCAACAGCTAGCAACTGTCAGACTCTCCACACAAGCAGAGTTAGCATTGGTTGAAGACAAGAGCACATCAACAGGCAGTACACCTTAGTAAACAAAGCCTGTGTGCCCCCACATGGGCAGTTAGGATTAAGTGTCTTGCCCAAGGACGCAGAGTGGTTGCCAAAGGTTGGTAGGGACTTAACTTAAACAAACTTAAAGGATGTTGTATACCAAATATTGAAAAATTAACATGTTCTTTATCCAATGCTGACGATATGAAAATTTAGTATTTTAAATATTATTTTTTTAAATTTTTAAAAAAATTCAACAAAACCATATCATGTGATTCCTCATTGGAATGAGCTCATTCCAAAGAGGGGTCTCATGATATGGTTGTGTTGAAATGTTTTGAAAAGTTAAAAAATTTATAGTAATTTATATATTTTTTATACTTACCAATGACCCAGACTTAGCTGGTGCTAACTCCAACAAAACCAGGGCCAAACACAAATTTTGCCCCCCAATCCCCAAAATTTGCATCCAAAACAAAAAGAAATCATGTCCTAAAGGACCTCCATACTACGCCTCTACTGCGCATGCACAGTGATGCAGTCGTCCCGAAATTGGCGCCAATTATCATTCTTACTGGCAGTGCCTGGTCAGCGCTATGTACTCAGCGGGGAGGCAAGAGTTCCCAACTCCAGGGAGGGCCATCCCCGTCTGGGTCATTGGTAAGTATAAAAAATATATAAATTACTATAAATTTTTTAACATTTTTATACTGTACCAATGACCCAGACTTAGCTGAATAGTAAACAGGCTGGAGGGCCTAGGACATAGAGGAAAATCCAAAAAGCTCAACTATATAGTAAAGAGGTAACCCCTTAAGGAGAAAAGGAGTATTAGGCTTTACATGTATCTTTCTTATTTAATATTAAATTAGAAAGATACACTACCCTTAATAATTGAGCACAATAACATTCATGTTCTCTATTAACATCCAGTATAACCCTTATACTAATTATTTTTAAAGCAAGCCAATAAATAAAGTAGTCCAGAGAATTGAGACTCTTTATAATCATTTAAAAGTGTCCGAGTATTGTATATTAAAGCCCGTTTGACACTTGACATATACAAATGCTTCACACCGAGCTACACTTTAAAAATAAGACATGAATGAATTTAAACATTAATATTACACTTTAAAACCATCCCGGAAGCGACTCAGAAATACTGACTTGGAGGAGGCATTCCCTTGCTTTTCACTATAAAGCAGGTGACCTAAGGGAACACCTGCCCCCCCCCCCCCCCCCCACTTCCCCTTGCCCTGGGTCAAATAGCCCAGAGCGAAGAGGGCAGCCGGACGGAGTCACTGCTGGAACAGAAAGCCTGCATAACTATAGTTGCAACTGTTTAGTGGACGACATTCTGAGCAACAGATAACGGACCTAAACAATGCAGGTCTCCAGAAATGGACTCAATATTTCTGAGATAAAAATTTGTAAATGTGGATGGCCGAGACCAATAAGCAGCCTTCATTAAATCTGTAATAGCAACACTATTAGCATAAGCCCAGGAAGTAGAAAGAGCTCTTACTTCATGAGCAGAAATCTTAAGCACAGACTGCTGAGAAGAAGATAAATCTTCATAAGCAGTACGGATAGTTAACTGAATCCATCTAGCAATAGAATGGACTGAAATGTCCTTTCTATTAGGCATCAAAGACAGAAAGAAACGTTTCCGTCCCTTTCTGATAAACTGAGATCTCTGTTTATAGATACGTAGTGCTCTAACAGGACAGAGTAAAGGCCTACGCCCGTCTGAAGACGGAAGAGCCTTAATAACAATAGGTTCCGGATATTTATTAGGAGCCTGATTCTTAGCTAAAAAACCCACATTAGTAGTGAAGGTGATAGTGTTCCCAACACTACGATAATGAGAATCATCCACCGATAGTGCATGAAGCTCACTGACTCTTTTGGCAGAAGAGAAAGCTAAGAGAAAAGCTGTCTTATAAGATAAGAATTTGAAATCTACTGTCCCAAGAGGTTCAAATGGCTTTTCCTTCAATTTAAGGAGAACCCAAGCTAAATTCCACTTGGGAATTAATCTAAGAGTTCTGGGTCTATTTATCGAAAAGTTTCTAACCAACTTCGATAAAGAGACATTAGATCCAATTTGTAAACTATCATGATGTGCATAGGTATCAGATAACATAGATCTATAACCCTTTATAGTAACAGGCTGCAGTTTGATTTCATCAAACAAGTATACTAGAAAGTTTGCAATGTCTGGTATAGAGGGATCAAATATATCTACAGAATGATCCCTACACCAACGACGAAAAACCTTCCACTTAGTCGCATAGTTTAGCGAAGAGGAGGTCCTCCTACAGTTAGAAATCGCGTCCACTGCTCGTCCTGTAAAGTGCTTGCCATGCAAGAAGGACCGCACAACGGAAAAACGTGAAGGTTGAGACCTTGCGGGTTGTGATGGAGTTGGCGCGATTTCCCCTGCGAAAGAAGATCCTCTCGTGGAGGAAGCTTCCGCGGTAGGTCCCACAACAGACACCTGAGTAGATTTATCCACGGTCTCTGTGGCGACAGAGATGCTACCAACAGAATCTTGCATTGAGATTGTTTTATCTTTAGCAATACTTGTTGAATTAACGGCGCTGGAGGATACGCATATCCTATCATTCCGTCCCAAGGGATCGACAGAGCGTCTACTGCAAATGCTCTTGGATCCGGACACGGAGACACATACGTCTGCAACTGATTGTTGAGATGTGTCGCAAATAAGTCTATCATTGGCCGTTCCCATTGGTAGCAAATCTGATTGAATACTTGTTTGTTGAGAGTCCACTCCGACGGCAACAAGCGACCCTTTCGTGAAAGGGAGTCTGCTAACACATTCAGACGACCCGGTATGTGACGGACCGAAAGAAGAACGTGATGTTCTAACGCAAACAGAAGGATTCTTTCCGTTAGATTGAACAACGGAACTGAATGAGTGCCTCCCTGATTCCGTATATACGCCACTACTGTCGTATTGTCAGATAGGATTTGGACATGAGCATCGTGAATAATGTCCATCCAGTGACGTAACGCAAGCCAAATTGACATCATTTCCTTTATGTTTATGTGCTTGCACAGGAATTGCGGATCCCAAAGACCCTGGCATCTCGAATCCGTTGGGATTAATGATGCGCCCCAACCTGTTTGACTGGCATCCGTCATAACGGTAAAACTCGGATCCGGCAACTGCAGCGGAACTCCTTGAGTTAACCACTGAATGTTTGCCCATGTCTGAATCTCTTGTTTCACTTGATCTGACAAGAGAACGTCTACATCGAGCGAATGAATTTTCACACTCCAATTCTGAGTCAGGAAAATTTGAAGAGGACGTGTGCGTAGCCGCCCCATCGGAATGAGATCCGCGGCGGCTCCGCACAGACCTATCAGTCTCATAAATTCTCTCGCCGTGACTTTGTCTGCGTGCAGACAATAGCGAGCGTAACAACTGACTAATTTCACTCTGGTTAACGGCAGACGAACGAGATTGTTGTGCGTCTCGAAGCTCATTCCCAGATGAGTGAATGACTTGGACGGCACCAGATCCGACTTCTCCTCGTTTACTATAAAACCGAGACGTCGGTGCAATAGAAGAAGATTCTGAACATCGTTCTGAAGCGTTAACTCGTTGCCGTACCTCTGAAGAATGTCGTCCAGGTAGGCCGACGTTACCGCAGACGAATGAGCTTGGAAGTAGATCATTACCGAGTTCATTACCCGAGTGAAAGCCCAGGGTGCTAGATTCAATCCGAAGCACATCGCCCGGAATTGATACACCAATCCTAGGACTGCGAAGCGTAGATACTTTCGGAATGTCAGATGTACCATGACGTGAAAGTACGCATCTTTGAGATCTATGCTCGTTGCATAATCGTTCACCCGAATACTCACTCTGACCGATCGAATCGTCTCCATATAAAACTTCAGAGCGACGATCAGCTTGTTTATCCAGCTCAAATCTATGACTGGACGGAACGAGCCGTCTGGTTTCGGAACCAGAAACAGATGGCTGTAGAATCCCAGAGATTCCTGGTTTTCTACGACCTCTACCGCGTTCTTCATTAAAAGAGACTGCACCTCTGATAACAGAGCGTCTCTTTTCTGTGGATTTGACGGAAGATGAGTCCACTTTGGACTTCGAGTTAATGGAGGCTTTCGTTTGAAGGATATCTTTAGACCTTCCGAAGTCACTCCTCTCACCCAAGGGTCGTCCGTAATCGACGCCCACTCTTGTGAAAAACTCGACAACCTTCCGCCAACCGGAACGCGATAGAGGTTTAAGCCATCACCTCCTGGACCTGCGAGGCCTGCGGTAGGAGAAACCACGTCTTCCACGACCCGCACCTCGCCTCGTCGACCTCGGGGCGTCCGACCGATTGTCCCGGCCTGAAGGACGTCCCGAACGAGAGTCGCTATCCTGACGGTCTCTCGAATAAGACCAAGAGGACGCACCGGAACCTCTATAGGAACCTCTCTTGGGCGCATTAGACCCAGAAGTGCCTGTCTTATTCGTGTCTGCTGTATCCGACTTTTTAGGAGCCGATCTGAACAACAGAGAATCATTAGCTTTCTTTTTAATTTTATCATAAATAGCGGAAAGCTTGCCGTCAAAGAGAAGTTCTCCTGAGACCGAAGCGACTCTAAGAGAGTTCTTCACCTTAGAATCCACTAGTGTGGATGTAGCTAGGGCTGCGTCACGTCTAACCAACTCCAGATTTGCCACTGAAAGGGCGGAGTTACACGTGGAATAAGCTACTGCCCTTGAAAGAAGTCTTAAAGAGGATTGTATATCCTGAAACTCTTCCCCTTGAAGGCGCAGTGATAACGCCTTAGTAAGGTGATCTGCGTAAGATAAGGCATCAAAATTGGCTCTGTTAGACGCAATAGCTGTTTCCAACACCGCGGTTGGAATAGAAGCTGACGACGGTAATGATAGCTCTAAGTCTTCCGCCTCGTCGTCCATACGCAGAGGAACTCTCGGTATACCCTGTCCTGCCGTATCGAATTTATTCCTTGCATTAATGAAAGGCAGGTTGAGAGTATTAGCGGACAAGAAACCTGCTTTCCCCGTCCTGGAAGCAAGTTTAAATATAGCGTCGTTCAATAATTCAAATGTTCTTGCAACATTATTGGACTGCGACGGAAACTCGGGAGCGATGTCCCTGAACCGCTCAAAAAATTCAGAGTCCAATGACGCTATAATTCTCTTGTCCGGAAGCGCAGCAGTCTGGCCCGACGGAACAACTTGAGGGAGAAAGTGCCGGATGAAGTCCACGGCAGCTTTATGTTGTTCCGAAAGGGATAGCTCCAAGTCATCTGTATCCCTTTCACCATCCGGTCGGACCTCCCGATGTTCCCGGTCGTCCGCCCCCGATGCTTCGGCGGAGCGTACCGACCCAGCGCCGTCAGATAATTCTCGATCCGACACCGTTTCTGTCGGCTGCTGGGATGCTGCGATAAGCTGTGCTATCTGCACAAGAATGTCCGACGTCGAGACCTGCGGAGGCGCAGTCTTTGGCTGCTTCGCCGAGGGCAGCTCCGCATCAGATGGCTCCCGCATACTTTTCCTATGCGAACGTCCAGAGTCCATCGGTCTCGAATCCCTGGCTGCCGGATGGTGTGACCTGGTCGCCGAAGAATCCTTCATCGGCAAAGCTGGTAAAATATCGGCGGTCACGCAGCCAAGGTGCGGTCGTGTGCGCTGACGAGAAGAGGAAGCCTTAACAGTCTCTGCGGACTGCTTATACAACGGAGCATCCCGAGCGACGGACGTATGCTCCGCTAAAGACACATTTTGTACCACAACATCTGGTCCCAGATATTGTTGTACGAGAGAGGGACCTCTCTCGCTCGCGGCCCGGCTGGACCTGGACGAGCTAGGAACCGGACTAAAAGGCTTCCTCCGTTCTCGCTTACTATCCGCCGTCACTGGGTGTGCATCTATTATGTTTATAGTGCTCGCATCACCCAAAATTTCCTCTTGGACCGCATCGGACGAACCCGGCTGCCGAACCATTCGGTGAATGGACGCTACACCGGGCGAGCTAGCGGACGACATTTGTCTAATCTCCATGAGCACTTTTGCCGCTAGCTCTGAATTCATTTGTGACGACGGACGCACACTTGAAGAAGATAACATGGAAACATCACCCTGTTCTGGTTCCTCTGAAATAGAAACTGAGAGAGTAGAGTGACCTTGTGGAGAAAGAGCCGGCATCGCTCTTTCTCCAGAAACAACATATCGTGACACACGTTTCCAATGTTTCTCATCCCAATGTTCACATATAGGACAGGAATTAATGCGAGAACACTGACTACAATTAATACAATGATCATGAAAGTCAGAGGAAGATTTCTTCCTATTACAATTTGAACAATGTCCCTTCTTTGTGAACGAACAACAATAAGTCCTAGTTACTCGCAAAAACCCCTGACACAAAGATACATAATAACATGATCCATTAATAAATGAAAAAACAATTGCAAAACAAAATAATTTTGAAAAAATATTTTTTCAGAGAAGCCCAAGTTGCTGAAAAGTAACGTTGAGCCCCGATGGATCCGATGGCAAAGTGTGGTCAAAAATTTTAAATTTAATAAAATAATTAATGAGACACTTTCGGATAATATAAATGTATCTTATAATGAGATAAACTACCACAAAGGCAAACAGCCCCCCTCAAAAAAGGCTGTTGCCAATGAAAACAAACAGTGTAAACACACTAGAAAACATGACTCCAGGCACTGAAAAAACTGGCCCGGAATCAGTCATCAATTACACTCTATCTGATGCAAAACAGAGACTCCCAGGGGAGAATCTGTAGAACATCAGATGGAAGATGCAGAACACAAATGTTTTACACCCATGGGTGAAAACGTAACTATGGGGAAAATAACAGAAAACATTCTGTAACCAAGCAACTCTCCCAGGAAATTTTAGAAATGAAATTTCTCAAAAATATGCCAAAAGCATGGGAGAATTGCCAGGGGGGACTTTAGAAGGCTAAGGGAGTGGAAACACTGAATAAGCAGTGCAACAATTAGCAAGAATGACAACAAGAGGCCCATGCCTCGAAAATAGGCAACTTAACATAATTTCATCAAAAAATTTTAAGTACAGCCCTGATTATTTTTTGCCACTTCTTTTTCCTCTCCTCCTTCTATCCTCCTTAGAATCACATTTTCTCCAAAAATTACGTGTCTGGCATCCTTTAAACTGAGATTTACAAGCACAAAGATCAGTGAGATGTTGACTGATGAAGGGCCAAACAGAGAATGATAATTGGCGCCAATTTCGAGACGACTGCGTCACTGCGCATGCGCAGTAGAGGCGTAGTATGGAGGTCCTTTAGGACATGATTTCTTTTTGTTTTGGATGCAAATTTTGGGGATTGGGGGTCAAAATTTGTGTTTGGCCCTGGTTTTGTTGGAGTTAGCACCAGCTAAGTCTGGGTCATTGGTACAGTATAAAAATATAGTATTTTTTCAGTTGTTGAATTTGCATATTACGCGGACGGGTGTGGCCGATTCGTTGGGTAAAGGGTTAAAAATTCAACAAAACCATATCATGTGATCCCTCATTGGAACAAGCTCATTCCAAAGAGGGGTCACATATGGTTGTGTTGAAATTTTTTGAAAAATAGTATATACTTTTTGTAAAATTCCTGATGAATATTAGGCGCTAAGAATTCTGTTTCTCAGATTATTCCACGCCAAAAGAGTTAAAGTGTTACCTTATTTTTAGGGAGCAAAGAGGAAGTAAAATTTTCCAAGTCTTTCAAGACACTTTCAGAATCTATAAGAATAAAATGAACATTTTGCAAGACTCAGTGTTCCTTCTCATTGTTTTCCTTGCGAGAATCATTTGTGAGAATTTTTTCTAAATCTCTCCTGAATTTTAAGCTCTGAAAGCTTGTCTGTTCATCCACCCATCAGTTCAACCTGTATAGCATCTGCCCATTCATGATTAAATGGTTCTTCATCAGCTGCATTTTTCAATGGAGCATATTGGGTTTGTGCTTTCGGATTCAGTCCCTTTTTCTGCATCAAACCAGAAAACCAAACCGCAAGACCCACCAAAAACTGACCAAACCACAAGACCCACCAAAAACTGACCAAACTGATTTTACTGTTTACATTGGCATGCGGGTTTCGAACCCACGCCGAGAGAGTTTCCTTCGGCACCAACCGCCTAGCGAAACTATACTGAACCACGCACACCACTCGGCCACCGACAGACCCCGGGTCTGTTGGTGGCCGAGTAGTGTGCGTGGTTCAGTATAGTTTCGCTAGGCGGTTGGTGCCGAAGAAAACTCTCTTGGCGTGGGTTCGAAACCCCGCCATGCCAATGTAAACAAAACCAGCGTCCTTTCTTAATTCTATGGCATCCGAGAAATTTGAAAAAGACAAGTGTCGCTGATTTCTTCTGAGGTGCAGTTCATAGAATTAAGTACTTAGATGCAACTTTCTGATGAATGATTTTACTGTGTTTGAGCATAAACTGATCAAACTACCTTGCTGGGAGTGGATTGGACTAGTGACCCCCATGGACTCTCGTCACTTAGGCTATCCGGCAAAATGGTGAATACACAGTGTTCTCGGCTCATTTTCATCTTTACTGACTCGTCAATAAAGGAGAATTGTGACGATGAGAACACAACATCAATTACACAAACTTTATTCACTTACTACCCTAATTTATGTGTATTTTCGGTCTCAAGAGGCTTAGCAACTAATAATAATAATAATGCAATGTTAACGTCTAGAATCCACCACAGTGCTCTCTGAATTACATTATTACCCCGCATCACAGGTGTCCACAGCCTTTGTTCATTTTATGACATTCTCAGCTCAACTCAACAGAGAATACTGCCAGTCCTCCACAGACAGGCACACAAGGCAAGTACCTCAACAGGTCCCTATGTTACACCTAGTTACAGTGGGGATTGCGTAGAACTAGTGAACATTCCCAACCTTCACAGCTGGCATTTGATGCAACGTCACATTATCACACATTCAAACTTGGTCGATAACACAGCAGCCACTACTATGGGAAGCACTCGAATCAGTCGAAGAATGGTCATCCATCCAAGGATTGACCGGGCTAGATGTTGCTTAACTTCGGTGATCTAACGCGAACCGGAACCCTTAAGAATGATCAGGGGAAAGTTGGGCTGAACCTAATGGTGGTATTTACAGACAGTGATTTTTGTGGTGTGTGCTGTCGTACAAACTATGGGGTGGTTTTTATTTTCTCAGTTAAGGAGCCAAAAGTTTTGTTTACTGTTTGTTCATGTTCTTAACAGGTCGAGTGCAGCTAGAAGCCACCATCAGGACTCCATTGGAAAGTGCTGAAAGTCACTTTAGTGGCTTTACACTGCAAGTAGCTTTTTGTTTGTTGTATCAAGTAAAATATTTAAAAACAGTTGTACTGTTAGAATTTACTGGAGAGTGCCAATAGGCACTCTCCAATAAATTGTAACAAAACAGTTACTTATGATCAAAATCTTGCTGAATTAAGGCTTCAAATGCTGGTAGCATTGGTGTCTTTGAAAAAAAAATACTCATGTTACAAATCACCTTTGAAAGCCAAGGGCAAAGGGTGGCACAGCCAACAGATGCTTCTTGGGATGCCAAGCGTGACTATACCCCCCCCCCCCCCCCCCCCCCCCCCCCCCACTGCCAAGCATGAGTTTCTTCTCATTGAACTAACATCTATCTTATCTTGTCTTATCTCTATTAAACCATAGCACCAATGTATTGTACAGCAGGTCACCAAATGTGGCCACGAAACACTAATACCCCAACTTAATGAAAAACTATATTTTAGTGGTTAACAAAGTCCAAAAAGAGTTCATAACTCAGATAAAAATTATCGCATCACACTCTAAATCAAACATGTCTGATATACTATCTTCAGTAAGCTATATTCTAAGTTTCATTAAAATCGTATACTCTAACTCAAGGTACCATCCAGAAACCAATATCTTCTAAGTCGGAAAAGGGCTATAACTCTGCCAAAATACAGGTTAGAATTGATATTGGTCTTGTTCTGATATTTCTTATCAACCTACCTTACAATTGTTTACTACAGGCTTTCACTACAGTTAGTGTTCAACCGATTATCGGAACCAGTCACCACAATCGGCCGATTGTTGGCATTCGGATGACAACGGCAACGGCTCCTGGAACATCGGTTGAAATGATTGTTGTCAAACATTTTGTGATGATTCATAAACCGCATTTCATTATCTTGTGCAATTGTTCAATTGTTAATGTAAAATGATGTCAATGATACCATTCAATAAAGTTGAGAAACAACCACAATGTGTACTTTTAATCTCTCTAGACGCCCCTTTAAAGATACACAAATAAAATCACTTGTAAAGCTTACAATTGAGCGTACTTGTGGCAATCACCAGTTCATACCGGAAAAGTGAATGTTGCACTGGGGTCACAGTAAAATTACCAGTCGCACGCACTTGGGCGGTAAACGTGGCTCTGAGAGCCACGTTTACTGCCCAAGTGTGCGAGACTGGTAATTTTACTGCGACCTCAGTCAACGAAGGTTAACACTGCGAAAAATTTTAGTTTAATGTAGTTCTTTCGAGCCTCGGATTGTCTAGTAGGGCACCGTATTACCATCGGAATTGGCATCAGAATTGGCCGATTGTCAGCTCACATAACCTGTAATCGGTTAGCGACCATTTTTGGTAATCGGTTGAACACTAACTACAGTAGAAAACCTTAACTCGGAAAATATACTCTCTATTTTGATCTTTTCCAAGCGATTTTGGAAAAAAAAGTGGTGCAAAAGCACCAAGAAAAAAAATAATCCCAAACTGGGTCGAGGGCCATCGGCACACACCCAGTAGGGGATGCTCTTCTCTTAGTACAAATCCACGACTTCCAGAACCAGTGCGCAAGCAGTAACTAATGAATCATTCTTTTGAATCCGCCAACATTGGAGTTATGCGATCAGTGGAGAGGAAGGATTCTTACCCGAATATGAAGACGAGAGGGCCCCCCATGTACACAATTGTTGTAAGTATAATAATAAAGGAAATTTACTATAAAATTTTAATTTCTTATCAACCTACCTTACAAATGTTTACTACAAGCTGAATAGACAATAGGATGGAGGGAATCACATAACCTCTAGGTGTATCAAACCATAGCATCACAATCATTAGTAAAATACAATGAGAGATGAGGCGTATGGTTCTGTGCACCGCACAGACAGAAATGGCAGTAACAGCACAGAGCAGGAACTGACCTTCTAAGAAGCCTAATGGCTAGGGTAAGCAACAGCCTGAGCAGAAGAAAGAGGGCCCATAGTAAAAGGGTCCTCTGACTGCTCCTGCAACTGATGCAGATAGGTGGAGAAAGTAGCATTTCTCCAGTAGGCTGCATGCATAACATCCAACAACATGACAGAGTTAGTATAAGCCCAAGAGGTAGACAATGCATGCGCCTTGTGGGCAGAAATACGATTGGTAATACAATTGTCAGTCGCTAGACAAGCATAAGCCGTGCGAATAGCAAGACAAATCCATCAAGAAATAGATTGAGAAGAGATCTTCTGTCGACCAGGAATAAGAGACAGAAAAAATTGTTTCCTGTCTTTCCGAATGAATTGCGTACGATTGAGATGAATGCGAATTGCACAAACCGGACAGAGCAAAGGGTGGTTACCCTCAGCAGAAGGAAGAGCCCTGATACAGATAGGAGGTGGAGTAGTTTCTGGTATCTGATTCTTGGCCAGAAAGAAACAATCAGTGGTAACCCTGTTGGGAGAGCTCCTGAAAAAGGACAGGTCAACCGAGAGGGCGTGAAGCTCATTAACCTGTCTGGCTGAGGCAAAAGACATCAGAAAAGTCATCTTGTATGTGAGAAAACGCACATCCACCTGGGATAAAGGTTCAAATAGTGCCCTCCCCCCCCCCCCCCCCCCCCCCAGGCAAAGCAGCACCCAAGAAAGATTCCATCTTGGGATAAGCTTCACAGTCCTAGGCCTTTTCAAGGAAAAGTGCTAACAAGCTTGGAGAGGTATGGGTTAGTGCCGATATTACGAAAAGGTCTCCGAAAGCATGGACCTGTACCCTTTGATGGTAGCAGGCTGGAGACCCCGAGACTCAAGCAGATACACCCCAGAAAACTCCACAATCTGTGAAATCGAAGGATTGGCATAATCAACAGAGTGATCGGCACACCATTGACAGAAGACCTTCCACTTAGCCGCATAGGCTAAACCAGTGAAGTGTCTCCTTAAAGAAGAAATGCACTCCACTGCTCATCTCGAAAAAACCTCTATGGAGGAGACAGGACCTGACAAAAGATATGTGTGAAGGCACAATGAAGTCGGGTTGATGTGAAACCTCCTCGGGTGACCTTGGAAAAGAAGGTCGTGATGTAGAGGGAGACGTGCCGGAACTGCCGCTAACAGAGAGCAGAGCTGATTGATCCACACCCACTGAGGTGACAGGGGAGTAATCAGAATGATTCGACAACTGCAGGTTCGTATCTTGATTAGAACCTGAGGCAGAATCGGGACCTGCGGGAAGGCATAGCCAACCAGACCGTTCCAATCGAGTGACAGAGCGTCCACGGCATTAGCCAGAGGATCTGGACACGGGGACACGAAACTGTCCACCTGATGGTTCCAATGAGATGCAAAAAGGTTGATGTGGGGACGACCCCAGAGATCGCAAAGCGACTGGAACACCACCCCGTGGAGCATCCACTCAGTGGAAATGACCCTGCCCCGTCGGGACAGGGAGTCGGCTAGGACGTTCAGACGACCGGGAATGTGACGAACCACCACTCCGGCATTGATATCCTGAGCGAGCAGTGGAAGATCCCGAGACAATTATTACATGGGAACAGAGAGCGTGCCACCCTGGTTTCGAATGTAAGCAACCACTGTCGAATTGTCAGACGACAGAAGGACCTGGTGATTCGAAAGGTGGGGGATCCACTGCCGGAAACTCAGAAGAAGAGCAAGAAGCTCCTTCTGGTTGATGTGAAGAGCTGCTTGATCCTGTTCCCATGCCCTGGGAAGGGAAAGACCTAGAGGATCTCCCCCCATCCAAGATCGCTGGCGACAGCCTTCAGAACACGATCGGACGTGGGTAAGTCCAACGGAACTCCCTGCATAATCCACTGAACATCCATCCAGGGCAGAAGGTGACGATGAAGAGACTCTGGTAACTGAAGCACCAGATCCAGAGGATCGACATTCGGCCTCCAACGACTGAGCAGAAAGTGTTGGAGAAGTCTGACATGCAGCCGACCTAGAGGAATGAGATCCGTCACTGAACCAGAGAGACCGAGCAGCCGGAGAAGACTCTGAGAGTCAGGGCAAAAGCTGAGAGTCACAGCCCTTGCCCGGGGAACCGCCACCATATTCAGCTGACTACGGAAGTCCATCCCCAGATGACAAAACGACGGAGAAGGGACCAGGTCCGACTTCTCCTCATTGACTCTGAACCCTAGCGACGTGAGCAGGCTCAACAGTGTGTCAACATCTGACTCTAGAAAGGCAGCATTGGAATGCCTCTGGAGGATATCGTCTAGATATGCCGAAGTCGTCACCCTGGACTGTGTGCGATGTAAGACTAACACATGCGACATCAGTCGGGTGAAGGCCCAAGGAGCCAGGTTGTGGCCGAAGGACAAGGCCTTGAACTAGTAAACTCGCCCCAGAAAAGCAAACCTGAGATACTTTCGCGATGTCCGATGAATCGGAATGTGAAAGTAAACGTCTCGCAGCTCAATGCTGGAAGCGAAAACTCCCTGGTGAATGGAGCGGTGAACCGACCTGAAAGTCTCCATGCTGAACTTAGGAGCAATGATAGACTGGTTCAGGATACTCAGATCGATAACAGGTTGGAGTCGGCCGTCCTTCTTCGGCACCAAGAACAGGCGGGAATAAAATCCCACTGAATGAATGTTCTTGACGACCTCGATCGCCCTGTTTGAAGGAGATTGCCTATCTCTGTGATCAAAAGTTCCCAACGTGCAACGAGAATATACAAAACACAGTGCTGTTATTATACGATCCTCAGATCCATAATTCCAGTCACAGGTAACCATTATCAACAAGTTGAATTATCACTGTTTCTCAATGCAAAATGGACGTCCTGCCACATGGGTGGATGAAAAAAGAATGATCCATTAGTTACTGCTTGCGCACTGGTTCCGGAAGTCGTGGATTTGTACTAAGAGAAGAGCGTCCCCTACTGGGTGTGTGCTGATGGCACTCGACCCAGTTTAGGATTCTTATTTATTTTTCTTGGTGCTTTTGCACCACTTTTCTTTCCCAAATCGCTTGGAAAAGATCAAAATAGAGAGTATATTTTCCGAGTTAGTGTCTTCTACTGTAGTTAGTGTTCAACCGATTACCAAAAATGGTCGCTAACCGATTACAGGTTATGTGAGCTGACAATCGGCCGATTCTGATGCCGATACCGATGGTAATACGGTGCCCTACTGGACAAGTCGAGGCTCGAAAGAACTATATTGAACTAAACATTTTTCGCAGTGTTAACCTTCGTTGACTGGGGTCGCAGTAAAATTACCAGTCTCGCACCCTTGGGCGGTAAACGTGGCTCTCAGAGCCACGTTTACCACCCAAATGCGTGCGACTGGTAATTTTACTGTGACCCCAGTGCAACCTTCACTTTTCCGGTATGAACTGGTGATTGCCGCAAGTACGCTCAGCTGTAAGCTTTACAAGTGATTATATTTGTGTATCTTTAAAGGGGCGTCTAGAGAGATTAAAAGTACACATTGTGGTTGTTTCTCAACTTTATTGAATGGTATCATTGACATCATTTTACATTAACAATTGAACAATTGCACAAGATAATGAAATGCGGTTTATGAATCATCACGAAATGTTTGGCAACAATCATCTGAACCGATATTCCAGGAGCCGTTGCCGTTGTCATCCGAATGCCAACAATCGGCTGATTGTGGTGACCGGTTCCGATAATCTGTTGAACACTAACTGTAGTGCAAGCCTGTAGTAAACAATTGTAAGGTAGGTTGATATTGATAAGAAATGTCAGAACAAGACCAATATCAATTCTAACCTTTATTTTGTGGTTATAAAACTATGTATAAAATTTTGTTTCATTTCATTTAGTCAAACTAATTAGTTATCGTCTGGAAACCATTTGTTTCAGACAAACGTACAGACAGACGGACAGACAGACAGGGCAGTGACCATAAGTTCCCCCCCAATTGTTTCCGGGGAGCATAATAATTCAGCAATCCACACACAGGAAAACTGAACCAAAACTGTTTTTCTCCTGAAACTGAAGCCAAAGCAAATCTGAAAAATTAAACTGTCCAGCTCGATATTCACCACTGTCACAAGTATACATACTTACTCTTGTTCACTGTTAAACATGCTTATTGCTAGTGGATTGTCATACTTCAGTTAACAACTGAAAAGTCAGAGGAGATTTTCAAAAGAACTATCTGCATTAAAAAAACAAACGATTTTCCAAGTTACCCAACCTGAAGTTATTTATTTCCAATGGTTCATCCTTGAAGGTGGGAAAATATTTCCCCCATGAACATGTCTTGAGGACTCTTTCCCCAAGGAACACATCTACTCCATTGACATAGTCCCTCCATAGATAATTTCACTCTTTAGACTGTTCCTCTCTATAAACACTTCCCCTCTATAGACATTTTTCACTACAAAACTTCCTCTTTATAGACACTTTCCACAAGAGACACTTCCTCTCTATAGACACTTTCCACAACAGACACTTCCCTTAAAGACTGTTTTCATTATTACAAACACTTTCCCCTACTGACACTTTCCCTTTACAGACACTTCCTCGAACTCAAAACTTCCCTCTACAGACCCTTTCCATCTATTGCCACTTCCCCCTACAGACACTTCCCCCAAAATATAGCCATTTTCTACTAAAGACACTTCCCCTATTTTGCCACTTTCCACTAGACCCTTCCCCTCTATAGACACTTTCCACAAAAGACATCCCTCTATAGCAAATTTACACTAGACACTTGCTGCTACAGTCAGTTTCACACTTCCTTGTACTGAAAATTCTAGACATCCTCTCATACTAATAATTCCCCTCTTCAGACACTTCCTCGTACTGAAAATTCCCACCTACCAACACTTCCTTGTACTGAAAATTCTACACATCTCCTTGTACTGATAATTCCCCTCTACAGACACTTCCTCATACTGAAAATTCCCCTCTACAGACACTACCTTGTACTGAAAATTCCTCTTTACAGACACTTTCTCATACCGAAAATGATAAATGTATACCAATTTGTATATTTTTATACTTACCAATGGCCCAGACATAGCTGGTGCTAACTCTAAAATATTTAGGGCAAAACACAAATTTTGTCCCCCCAATCCCCCAAATTTACATGCAAAACCGAAAATTAGAAGTCCTAACTGGTCCTCTATACATTTACCCTCTGTGTATGCGCAGACGTCAGGAAGTGACCGGAACTGGCGCCAACACCATTCTTTGCAAAAGAGGGTATTGCATAATAATTCAGAGGGGAGGTATGAGTGCCCACTCATGGGAGGGCCCTTCCCATCTGGGCCATTGTTAAGTATAAAAATATACAAATTGGTATAAATATACAAATTGGTATAAATTTATACCAATGGCCCAGACATAGCTGAATCGTAAATAGGTGGAGGGCCTAAGACTTCTGAAATATTTCCAAACCTACAATCCTTAATGAAGGAACTTAGAACAGTTAGGAATTACATGTATGTCTCTCTATACGTATAGTAATAGAGGAGACATATTCAAAACAAGGAGCGCAATTAAGTAATTCCTTATTGTAAGTATGAAGACAAGTTCCTAATTTTCCAAGGCTAGCCCAGACTAAGCACTAAAAATTAGGATGGTGTATCTGAGAAAAAGATAAATCTCCCACAAACATACGCCTTACAATAACATTTCAGCTGTATGCATGATATAAATACGGATAAAAACAGCATCCTTCAAAGAAACATACATTTTAAGCCAGATTATGGGTAAAAACACAGACCCCCCCCCCCCCCCCCACCACCTTTTTTGAAGAAATCTTAAAAAGAAAAAAGGGAAGAGCTCTGGAAACAATAAGAGCGGTACCGAACAACAATACAATTAATCGTCTAACAGGCACTCAGGTATTAATTCAAGATTAATAAATGGTGCTTTATGTTACTTCAGAAGTTACAGCTTTAGCGACGATCCTGGAAATTAATATTGCACAGTAAATAGCATACACCGCAGACAACGTACAGATACGTCGAAAACAGGTGATATATAAAAATATAACATAAACATATCAAATCAAGCCACACTGAACGATTCCTGAAGAGAAACACACTTCATACGTAATCCATAGGCAGCCACTGTACAATAAATTCCAGTAACCACACTCTCCAACGTGAATAATCTGATATCTATGATCGTAAAAGCATGTGTAATATGAGTACCAAACAAAATAGAAACTTGGATCTAGAGATGTACATAGGTATGATTAGCAGGCTCCTACACGGACCGCCCCCAAAATATATTATTATTTCAAGGTCCACCAAATACAATAAAGCGTTAGCCTAGTAATAATAATGTGCGAGCGCATATATATTAGCGTGTAATCATCTGAATACCAGTTAACTGGTTATGCAGTCTGCGAGGTACTCAAGAGTAGCAATTTAATTGTGATGATTTATAAATAAACGCTTGTATATAACAAATCAACCAAATAGGGCATTAATTCAGCTAAAAAGTGGATGAGCCCATGAGACCGCCACAGAACACTACAAAATGCAAAAAATGCATGTATTAGATAAATAAAGCTTGCGGGAAGAGAACTACGTCTTGCTCGGTAATAGCCGTTAACACATAAGGAAGTGTCCGAGTGTGGGGAGGAAATTCGAAGTCATAACAAAATCTCCTCACCCACATTATTCAATCGAACTTCTGTCAGTTAACAGAAAAATATAGGAACCGCAATGGTTCTCACCTGTATTATTTAATCGTACATGTGTTGGTTAAGATAATAAAAAAAAAATATAGGAACTGCAATGGTTCACTCACGTCTAATCGACTCCATATGTGCCACGTGAAGAATAAACGTGAAGAATAAAACGTCCCATGAAAGAAGACCCTCTCATGGAGAAAGCTTCTGGGGAGCATCACATAACAGACACTTGAGAATATTCACTGTTTAAACTTAAGCTATTGAATCAAATGAATAGGAGAATACACATATCCTATTATTCCTCCCAATGAATTTGCAGAGCATCTACTGCCTGCACTCAATCTGGGCATGTCGACACAAATGACAGTAACTAATTGTTCCGGTGCATCGCAAACTAAAGAATCATGGGGTGATCCCACTGGTAGCAAAACTGTACAAATAAACGCATGTTGAGCTTCCATACATATAAAACAGGTGACCTTTCCGAGGTGCGAGTCTGCTAGTATGTTCAGACAACCCAGTATATCATGGATAGAGAGACATGAAAATGCTTCTCCATAAGGTATTATAACAAAAGTGATTGGGTGCCGCCCTTGTTCCTGATGTATGCTACCACTATTGAGTTGTTCAACAAACTCTGTAACAAGCGTGAACGCATTGATGCAGCGCTAACAATATTGACATCATTCTTGATGATTATGTGTTTCTACAGGAACCAAGGGTCTCAGACCCCTGCATTTATAGTCTGTAGGACTCGGTCGTGCCCCAAACTATTGACTCATACCCGTCAAAATTGTGAATGCCGGATCTGGCAGTTGCAGCGAAACTAATGAGTTAACCACTGAAAATATGCCGCAATATGGACCTTTTTGTTTACTATATCCGTTAAAACAATACTGGTCCTGAGCGAATGTGTTGTCACACTCCAGTTCTGTTTAAGAATAACTGGAGGGGATGTGTGCGAAAGCGACCCATCTAAACAAGATGCGTAGCCACTCAGCACATCTCCATCAGTTGCATAAAACTAATTTGTTCTGGATAAGGGCAGACAAACCAGATTGTTATGAGACATTACCAAGTTAATATTCGAGTGACAGCACAGGGCGCTATCTCCAGACCAAAGCTATCCAAAGATCTATGCTTATAGCATAGCCAATCACTTAAACACTCATTTAACCGACTAAATGAAACCATAAATAAACTTTTAGAGCTTTGATAAACTTGCTATCAAGCTCCAGCCTATTATCTGTCAGAATGAGCTCTTTGGCTTTGGTACGAGTAACAGGTGGCTACAGAATTCCAGAGAATCTTGATTCTCAATGACCTCTATTAACATCATTGTCAAGAGAACCTTTACCTCCGATTGGAGAGACTCTTATGCAAGGACAAACGTATGCGTTGTCCATCAGACATTAATTTAGTTGTGGTTCTCTTGAAAAGATAGCTGCAGGCCTTCCGGAACCACACTTCTCAACTACTAGTCTCCGTAACAGTTATCCAGATTGATGCTAATCTTGATAACCATCCGTCAACTGCATAACAACAGAGGTCCTAACTCACACCTGTAGCACCTGCGAGTCCTACAGAAGGAGGAACTGCATCTCATTCGCGAAGAGCCTCGACCCAGCAGTTTAGGGGCATCTGACCGGAAGTCTCGATCAGATGTTCGCCCTGTATCCGAGTCGCTATATGACGATCCCTAGAGTAATTATAGTAGAGTTAACTATACCCTCATGAGAAGTCCTTATAGGCGACCTTCTATCTAGGATGCTTTCCCTTACTCCTTTATGCTAATGCGTGTCGAATATACATCGACATAAGGAGCAGAGTATTGATGCTTTCTGTGTAGCTTGGTCATAAACCAATGAATGCATATCGTCAAAAATTAGTGTCTGGAAACCGGAGCGACTCTAAGAGAGTTTCTCACCTTGTCATCTATTAAGAATGAGGATGCAAGGTGCTCTGTCACGTCTATTTAACTCCAAATTAGTTATACGTGATAAATATATAGCCCTGGAAAGGACTCTAAATGAGGTACAAACTTCCTCCAATTCCTTTCCGTAGAGACGTAGCGTCACAGTTCTTAAAGGTGATCTGCGTAATACAGTGAGTCTAAATTCGCTCGGAATGAATAAATGTCTCAATTGTGACTAAGCGAATAATGAATGATGAAGGTGAGGCCATAGCTAGGTCCTTAGCCTACTCATTCAAATGCAGAGGAACTCTCAATACAGTAGAATCCTCTTAATTGAATATCCATTTTGCCAGTGAAAATTATTGAATTAATTATTCAATTAACAGGAGTATACAATTAACAGGGATTTGGTCAGTTTCTTGTGTTCTGGGGGTAAACGGAGCATTTATTCCATTATATCTTGTTTGACAGAGCTCATAGAGCTCTGTCATACAAGATATAACAGAATAAATGCCTGTATTGGATGTAATGGGGCCAAAAACGTTGATAAATAAGGGGAATTTGGTGCGTGTCACAGTAATTTTTTTGACATACTACAAAAATTTATATACAATTAACAGGAGTTTACTCTACAACCCATATGCAATTAACAGATCAAATTTGTACTGAAGGTATGGTAAATGGTTTTGTGTTTGAAAATTATATTCAATTAACAGGGATATACAATTAAAAGATATCCAATTAAGTGGGCTCCACTGTACATCTTCACTGTTTTCCAACCAGCGGAACTACTGAAGATGACAAGAAACCGCCTTACTTCTTTCCACTGGCAAATAGAATGTGGAGTCGTCTAAAAAGCCAAAAGCCTGCGGCACCTGTCTATACTTAACCGGAAAAGACATTTCCTTCTCTTTTTCCGGATAATTTAGCGTGCAACAACGCTTGCGTTTTCTTGTAAATAGATGCAGCATTCTGATTCGTTGGAACACATTCAGGGTAGTGTTGATGGAATAAATCCTCTCAACTCTGTATTGTTCCGAATGTGGTGGGTAAAGCCCCTCCAAATCCCTTCATCATTCAACTGAATCAGTTGAAATCACGGTCAACGGCATTTGAATGCGCAGATAACTGGACCGACCCAGCACCATGCGACAGCTCAGATTTTGAGACTGCCGTTGATTGTTATTGCACTTGGTGGGATGCTGCGAGGAGCTGCGCATCTACATCAGCAAAACTGTAACGGAGGCTTGAGGAGCAGCGGTCTTCAGGCCGCCGGCTGCTCCCGGGTCAGTGTCCAAGACGGCACTTTCTCCGGACGCCCCGATATATGAGGCCTCGTCTAGGCTATTGAATAGTGCTACTTTCGAGCTGTCACAGCATTCTGATTCTCAGGAACAAACTCAGGGAAGTATCGATGCATAAGCGCTATCACCACCCTGTTGTTCCGAAAGGGGAGGGTAATTCTCCTCCAAATCCCATTCATCCTCCAACTGAATCAGATTATACTTATGGTCATCGGCATCTGAACGCGCAGCACCTTGCGACAGCTCAAGTTCTGAGATTGCCGTTGTCTGCTTCTGCATTTGCTGGGATGTGCTGAGCAACCTGCGACAGTAAGTCTGTTACGGAGGCCAAAGGAGCAGTGCTCTTCTGTTGCATGGCCGCCAGCTGCTCCTAGGACAGTGTGTCCGAGATGGCTCTTTTCTGCAGATGTCCCTATAAATGGGGCCTCATCTCCTTGGCTACTGTATGGTGTGACTTCCCTGATGAAGAGTGACTTTCTCGGCGATGCAGGCTGGATATCAGAAGTCACGTAGCCAAGGTGCGGTCGTATATGCTTGGTAGACGTTGAAGAAGCCATAATTATAGCCGACCCCGGCTATAAACTGAACAGAGCATCCCGGATGGGAGGCATGGACGTATGCTCCGACTGACGCAAACTCCGATCAATAACATCTGGGCACAGATGTTATAATAAAAGAGAGAGGGGGAGGGGGGGCCCTCTCTCACTAGCGGTCTTTCAGACCTCACCGAGCTTCTTGCTGAACTTGCCGGCTTCTTCCTTTCCCTCATTGCAGGGTGAGCCTTATATTGATATTATATTATAGTGCTCGCTCTACCCTTTCCATTCTCCTTGACTGCAACGGACACACCTGGCGTCACGGTACCTTCAGGCGGTGTACCACTTCACCAGTCGAGCTAGCTGGCGACAGGGATTTGAAACCACACTGTGGTTTATTGCCCTGTTTAATATTCATGAGTACTTTTGCCGCTAGCTCTGATTGACTATTTAATGCGACGACGGAAGCACACTATCTGACGGCATCACGTAAACATCACCATGTTCTTGTTCCTCTGTAAATATAAACTAATAAACTAGAGCGACCTAGGGCGAGAGGACTGGTGGCAGCCTCTCATTGTGAGAGGACTGGCAGTGGTCCCTCACTAACAACGTACCGTGACACCCGTGGCAGCCTCTCATTGTGAGAGGACTGGCAGTGGTCCCTCACTAACAGCGTACCGTGACACCCGTCAGCAACGTTTGTCATCCCATGCGACACATATGAGCAAGAATTAGTATAAGTACATCGACTACAAGCAAGGCAACCTACAAGAAAATAAGAGGAACAACTTCCTCGCCTTGCTTAAAGAGCAATATGCTTACATAATGAAGCAGACTAAGTCAGTTGTACTCCCACCAATTCCACATTAAATATCACACATCATAATTAATTGAGATTTAAAAAGCACAAAAGTCAGTTTGTTGTTATCTGACAAGGGCCAAACAAAGAATGGTGTTGGCGTCATTTCCGGTCACTTCCTGACGTCTGCGCATGCACAGAGGGTAAATGTATGGAGGACCAGTTAGGACTTCTAATTTTCGGTTTTGCCTGCAAATTTGGGGGATTGGGGGGGGGGGGGCAAAATTTGTGTTTGGCCCTAGATATTTTAGAGTTAGCACCAGTTATGTCTGGGCCATTGGTATACTGTGTAAAAATATTGCCCTCTCCCAACACTTCCTCATAATAATTCCCCTCTACAGACACCTCCTTGTACTGATATTTAGCCTGTACACACAGCTCCTCATACTGATAATTCCCCTCAACAGACACTTCCCCGTTCTGAAAATTCCCCTCTACAGACACTTCCTACTGCAGACACTTCCCTTCTGCAGACACTTTCCACTATAGATGCATCCCCTCTATACACATTTCCACCACAAACAGTTCCCCCATTGACACTTTTCAAGACAGACTTCCCCTCCAGACATTTTCCACTGCAGACACTTCCTCTCAATAGATACCTTCCACTAGACACTTCCCCTCTGTAGGCACTTTCCATTGCAGAAACTTCCTCTCGAAAGATACTTTCCACTACTTTCCACTAGACGTTTTCTATTTATAGACAGTTCCCACCTATATATGCTTCCCCCTACAAACACTTCTGATGAACAGACACTTCCTCTCTATAGATACTTTTCTCTAGACATTTTCTATTTATAGACAGATCCCTTCTGCATAAAATTCCCACAACAAACATGCCTTTAGATTACACCAATTTCACACCTTTTACAGGTGAGCCCAAATTAGAGAAGGTGTGAAAACATAAAGAAAAATATATACATTCTCTGTGCCTCTTGAACATTTGAGAGTAACTTCCATCATAATATAATTATAAAAACACAAAGAAAGGCATGGCAATAAAACATAACAGGATAAGACTGTTATTTCTGGTTTTAATGTGCCCAAATTAGGAAAAAAGTCTGTGCCCAAAATAAATGAATTTAAAGGCTTGACTACAAACACTTTTGTTGAACACACACTTCCTCTCTATAAACATTTTTCACTAGACATTTTCTATTTATAGACAGATCACCTCTGTATACTTTTCCACTGCAAACACTTTTGTTGAACAGACACTTTTTCAGACACCTTCCACTACAGACACTTCCATTCTGCAGACACTTCTCCACTAAGGACACTTCTCCTCTACAGACACTTCTCCACTGCAGACACATCCCCTCTACAGACATTTTTATTCTACAGAAACTTACCTCTATAGATCCTTTCCATTACAGACACTTTACACCACACTTCCCTTTACAGACACTTACCTCTTTACAGATGCCACCCGCTAAAAGTCATTTTCCTCAAGACACTTTCCTCAATACACACTTCCCCACTCTAGTCCCTTTCATCAGAAGACACTTCCCTTACACCTTCCACCAGACACTTCCCCACTTTAATCACTTACCACTAAATACTTCCCTCTATAGACTTTTCCCCTCTATAGAAACATTCACTTCAAAGACACTTTCCACCAGACACATCCCTCTATTGACACTTTCTCTCTAATGACATTTCCACTACAGACACATCCCCTCAATAAACACTTTCTACCAGGCACTTCCTCACTGTATACAAGTACCCCCTAAGGACATTTTCCACTACACAAACATCCTCTATATAGTCTACATTTTCCACTACAAGCACTTCCTTTCTACAGACACTTTCCACCAGACACTTCCTCATTATATACACAATACACTTACCCTCTACAGACACTTTCCACTGAAGATCTACCCCTCTATAGACACTTTCTACTTTAGGCACTCCCCCTCTATAGACACTTTCCACTGTAGAAACTTCCTTGCTATAGACACTTTCCACTAGAGGCAATTCCCCTCCACAGACACTTCCCATCTATAGACATGCCCCATTACAGATGCTTCCACTCTATATACATACAGCTAAAGGCATTTATCCCACTATCACTTAGACCTAAAAAAAATAAAAAATCTGTTTCTCAGGCTCCCTCGCATGGTCCTTTTGGCTACCGCATGCTCTTTTTATAACCAATTTAAACTTAAAAAAAATAAAAATTAAATGGTTTATGTCTGATATTTTACCCAAGTTAAAAAATTGATGAATATGTCCCTTGAGTGCAAGAAGGCTTTGCAATGCTTTAGCATTGCAAAGCCTTCTTGCACTCAAGGGATGAAAAACACCATCACCCATGCTATTCTGTAGATTGAGGACTAAAACTTGAACCAAGAACATGAACTTTTGATGGCAAAAAAGTAATTACTGAAATAAAAAATAAAATAAAAAAACGCTCGTCCGCATGCAATTTCACAAATAATGGCCTGAGAAACAGAAGATCTACTTTGTATGGCCTTATCACAACAGACATGACACTTCCTCACACGACTCTTCAACTCTATAGACACTTTCCACTATATGCATAGCCTATATAGATCCTTCCCTTGAAATGACACTTTTTACCAGACACTTAAACTCTAAAGACACTTTCCACTGTAGACACATCCCATCTACAGACTCTTTCCACCAGACACTTCCTCATTATAGACACTTCCCCTCTAAAGATGAATTTGACTACTGACACATCCGCTCTACAGACACTTTACACCAAACACTTCCCTACTATAGATACATTACCTCTACAGAGACTTTCCAATAGACACTCCCCTCAATTTATGCTTTCCACTAGACAGTTTCCCCTCTATAGACACTTTCCACTACAGACACATCACAGCTATGTATACTTCCCACTAGACACTTCCCCTCAACAGACACTTTCCATTACAGACACATCACAGCTATATATACAATCCACTAGACACTTCCCCTCTATAGACACTTTCCATTAGACACATCACAGCTATATATACTTTCCACTAAACACTTCCCCTCAACAGACACTTTCCATTACAGACACATCACAGCTATATATACATTCAACTAGACACTTCCTCCCATAGACATTTTCCATTACAGACACATCACAGCTATATATACTTTCCACTAAACACTTCCCCTCAACAGACACTTTCCATTACAGACACATCACAGCTATATATACATTCCACTAGACACTTCCCCTCAATAGACACTTTCCATTACAGACACATCACAGCTATATATACATTCCACTAGACACTTCCCCTCAATAGACACTTTCCATTACAGACACATCACAGCTATATATATTACCCACAAGACACTTCCCCTCTATAGACACTTTCCACAACAGACACTTTACTGCCATAGAAAATTTCCTCTAAAGACATTTTCCACTACAGAAACTTCCCTTCTTAAGACACTTATGCTGCAGATACTTCCCTTTTATTGAAAATTCCCCCTATAGACTTTCTATTATTGACACATCCCTACATAAGCACTTCCCCTCTACTCTCGAGTGCCTAATAATAGTACAAGGCAACATAATAGCACATGGAAGAAAATTTCTGAAAATTAATAACAGCATAGGGTTGAATAATGGTATAAAGTGGAAAATACCAAGATGTGAGCCAGCCGCTATGCTTAAAGCCATTTTATAACCTAGAAGTCTGATGCTCTTGAAGTGGTGAAGGGCTCAATTACTCTTGGTTATTATAATTTTTACATGGATTTGACTTGTTGCAATTTATGAGAGGGTGCCTACAGGCACTCTCCCATAAATTGCACCAAGGCAAAACCTTATAGACTAATAAATTCAGTTTCAGTGATGGTATGAAGCATGTCCACTGGGTACTAGGTCTTAAAGATATGGTAACTGTACTTCAGAATAAAGCCCAGATATATGGTTCCAGGTGTCTACACATTAACATTTCCATTGTATCCTGTGTCTGCTTGCACATGTACCTTATTAGTTTGTTTTGGTGAACTTTTTGAGATAAGGGCCGCTCTGCACACACAGGTGCTGAAAATTAATAATCATACAGGGTCAAATAGGGATCATAGAGGCAGGAATTTTGTTACGAAAAAGAATAATCATACATGCATAATTACTTGGCACTCAGGAGTATAGGCATTTCCCTTTTTCTAGACACATTGCACTACAGACACTTCCATACCACAGGCACATCATTTCTAAAGACACTTTAAAGTGACTTCAGATGCTTCCCCTCTATAGACATTATGGATGTTTCCGCTCTTTAGACACATTATAGATGTTTCCCCTCTCTAGATACATTATAGATGCTTCCCCTCTGTAGACACTTTATAGATGCTTCCCCTCTGTAGACACATTATAGATGCTTCCCCTCTGTAGACACTTTATAGATGCTTCCCCTCTGTAGACACATTATAGATGCTTCCCCTCTATAGACACATTATAGATGCTTAACCCTCTATAGACACATTATAGATGCTTCCCCTCTGTAGACACTTTATAGATGCTTCCCCTCTGTAGACACATTATAGATGCTTCCCCTCTGTAGACACTTTATAGATGCTTCCCCTCTGTAGACACAATATAGATGCTTCCCCTTTATAGACACATTATAGATGCTTCCCCTCTATAGACACTTTATAGATGCTTCCCCTCTATAGACACTTTATAGATGCTTCCCCTCTATAGACACTTTATAGATGCTTCCCCTCTATAGACACATTATAGATGCTTCCCCTCTATAGACACTTTAAAGATGCTTCCCCTTTATAGACACTTTATAGATGCTTCCCCTTTATAGACACTTTATAGATGCTTCCCCTTTATAGACACTTTATAGATGCTTCCCCTTTATAGACACATTATAGATGCTTCCCTTCTATAGACACATTATAGATGCTTCCCTTCTATAGACACATTATAGATGCTTCCCCTCTATAGACACTTTATAGATGCTTCCCCTCTATAGACACTTTATAGATGCTTCCCCTTTATAGACACTTTATAGATGCTTCCCCTTTATAGACACATTATAGATGCTTCCCCTCTATAGACACTTTATAGATGCTTCCCCTTTATAGACACTTTATAGATGCTTCCCCTTTATAGACACATTATAGATGCTTCCCCTCTATAGACACATTATAGATGCTTCCCCTCTATAGACACATTATAGATGCTTCCCCTCTATAGACACTTTATAGATGCTTCCCCTTTATAGACACATTATAGATGCTTCCCTTCTATAGACACATTATAGATGCTTCCCCTCTATAGACACATTATAGATGCTTCCCCTCTATAGACACTTTATAGATGCTTCCCCTCTATAGACACTTTATAGATGCTTCCCCTTTATAGACACTTTATAGATGCTTCCCCTCTATAGACACTTTATAGATGCTTCCCCTTTATAGACACTTTATAGATGCTTCCCCTTTATAGACACATTATAGATGCTTCCCCTCTATAAACACATTATAGATGCTTCCCCTCTATAGACACTTTATAGATGCTTCCCCTCTATAGACACTTTATAGATGCTTCCCCTCTATAGACACATTATAGATGCTTCCCCTCTATAGACACTTTATAGATGCTTCCCCTCTATAGACACTTTATAGATGCTTCCCCTTTATAGACACATTATAGATGCTTCCCTTCTATAGACACATTATAGATGCTTCCCCTCTGTAGACATTTTATAGATGCTTCCCCTCTGTAGACACATTATAGATGCTTTCCCTCTATAGACACATTATAGATGCTTCCCCTCTATAGACACATTATAGATGCTTCCCCTCTATAGACACTTTATAGATGCTTCCCCTCTATAGACACATTATAGATGCTTCCCCTCTATAGACACTTTATAGATGCTTCCCCTTTATAGACACTTTATAGATGCTTCCCCTTTATAGACACATTATAGATGCTTCCCTTCTATAGACACATTATAGATGCTTCCCCTCTATAGACACATTATAGATGCTTCCCCTCTATAGACACTTTATAGATGCTTCCCCTTTATAGACACTTTATAGATGCTTCCCCTTTATAGACACATTATAGATGCTTCCCCTCTATAGACACATTATAGATGCTTCCCCTCTATAGACACATTATAGATGCTTCCCCTCTATAGACACTTTATAGATGCTTCCCCTCTATAGACACATTATAGATGCTTCCCCTCTATAGACACTTTATAGATGCTTCCCCTTTATAGACACTTTATAGATGCTTCCCCTTTATAGACACATTATAGATGCTTCCCTTCTATAGACACATTATAGATGCTTCCCCTCTATAGACACATTATAGATGCTTCCCCTCTATAGACACTTTATAGATGCTTCCCCTCTATAGACACTTTATAGATGCTTCCCCTTTAAAGACACATTATAGATGCTTCCCTTCTATAGACACATTATAGATGCTTCCCCTCTATAGACACATTATAGATGCTTCCCCTCTATAGACTCATTATAGATGCTTCCCCTTTATAGACACATTATAGATGCTTCCCCTCTACAGACACTTTATAGATGCTTCCCCTCTATAGACACTTTATAGATGCTTCCCCTCTATAGACACTTTATAGATGCTTCCCCTCTATAGACACATTATAGATGCTTCCCCTCTATAGACACTTTATAGATGCTTCCCCTCTATAGACACATTATAGATGCTTCCCCTCTATAGACACTTTATAGATGCTTCCCCTCTATAGACACTTTATAGATGCTTCCCCTCTATAGACACTTTATAGATGCTTCCCCTCTATAGACACTTTATAGATGCTTCCCCTCTATAGACACTTTATAGATGCTTCCCCTTTATAGACACATTATAGATGCTTCCCTTCTATAGACACATTATAGATGCTTCCCCTCTATAGACACATTATAGATGCTTCCCCTCTATAGACACATTATAGATGCTTCCCCTTTATAGACACATTATAGATGCTTCCCCTCTACAGACACTTTATAGAAGCTTCCCCTCTATAGACACATTATAGATGCTTCCCCTTTATAGACACATTATAGATGCTTCCCCTCTATAGACACTTTATAGATGCTTCCCCTCTACAGACACTTTATAGAAGCTTCCCCTCTATAGACACATTATAGAAGCTTCCCCTCTATAGACACAATATAGATGCTTCCCCTCTATAGACACTTTATAGATGCTTCCCCTCTACAGACACTTTATAGATGCTTCCCCTTTATAGACACATTATAGATGCTTCCCCTCTACAGACACTTTATAGAAGCTTCCCCTCTATAAACACATTATAGATGCTTCCCCTTCAGACACATTATAGATGCTTCCCCTCTACAGACACTTTATAGAAGCTTCCCCTCTATAGACACATTATAGATGCTTCCCCTCTACAGACACATTATAGATGCTTCCCCTCTATAGACACATTATAGATGCTTCCCCTCTATAGACACTTTATAGATGCTTCCCCTTTATAGACACATTATAGATGCTTCCCCTCTATAGACACATTATAGATGCTTCCCCTCTATAAACACATTATAGATGCTTCCCCTCTATAGACACTTTATAGATGCTTCCCCTCTATAGACACTTTATAGAAGCTTCCCCTCTATAGACACTTTATAGATGCTTCCCCTCTATAGACACATTATAGATGCTTCCCCTCTATAGACACATTATAGATGCTTCCCCTCTATAGACACATTATAGATGCTTCCCCTCTATAGACACATTATAGATGCTTCCCCTTTATAGACACTTTATAGATGCTTCCCCTCTATAGACACATTATAGATGCTTCCCCTTTATAGACACTTTATAGATGCTTCCCCTCTATAGACACATTATAGATGCTTCCCCTTTATAGACACTTTATAGATGCTTCCCCTCTATAAACACATTATAGATGCTTCCCCTTTATAGACACTTTATAGATGCTTCCCCTCTATAGACACATTATAGATGCTTCCCCTCTACGGACACATTATAGATGCTTCCCCTCTACACATTATAGATGCTTCTCCTCTATAGACACTTTATAGATGCTTCCCCTCTATAAACACATTATAGATGCTTCCCCTCTATAGACACTTTATAGATGCTTCCCCTCTATAGACACATTATAGATGCTTCCCCTTTATAGACACTTTATAGATGCTTCCCCTCTATAGACACATTATAGATGCTTCCCCTTTATAGACACATTATAGATGCTTCCCCTCTATAGACACTTTATAGATGCTTCCCCTTTATAGACACTTTATAGATGCTTCCCCTTTATAGACACTTTATAGATGCTTCCCCTCTATAGACACTTTATAGATGCTTCCCCTCTATAGACACATTATAGATGCTTCCCCTCTATAGACACTTTATAGATGCTTCCCCTCTATAGACACTTATAGATGCTTCCCCTCTATAGACACATTATAGATGCTTCCCCTCTATAGACACATTATAGATGCTTCCCCTCTATAGACACATTATAGAAGCTTCCCCTCTACAGACACTTTATAGATGCTTCCCCTCTACAGACACATTATAGATGCTTCCCCTCTATAGACACATTATAGATGCTTCCCCTCTATAGACATTTTATAGAAGCTTCCCCTCTATAGACACTTTATAGATGCTTCCCCTTTATAGACACAATATAGATGCTTCCCCTCTATAGACACATTATAGATGCTTCCCCTTTATAGACACTTTATAGATGCTTCCCCTCTAGAGACACATTATAGATGCTTCCCCTCTATAGATACAATATAGATGCTTCCCCTCTATAGACACTTATAGATGCTTCCCCTTTACAGACACATTATAGATGCTTCCCCTCTATAGACACATTATAGATGCTTCCCCTCTATAGACACTTTATAGATGCTTCCCCTTTATAGACACATTATAGATGCTTCCCCTCTATAGACACATTATAGATGCTTCCCCTCTATAGACACATTATAGATGCTTCCCCTCTATAGACACATTATAGATGCTTCCCCTCTATAGACACATTATAGATGCTTCCCCTCTATAGACACTTTATAGACGCTTCCCCTCTATAGACACTTTATAGAAGCTTCCCCTCTATAGACACATTATAGATGCTTCCCCTCTATAGACACATTATAGATGCTTCCCCTCTATAGACACTTTATAGAAGCTTCCCCTCTACAGACACTTGATAGATGCTTCCCATCTATAGACATTATTCTTAGTGTCATCAAGCAGGTTGCAATTTTGATGCAATGCTTACATCCAACAGTTCCAAGAGATATGACTTGGTGAATTCAAACCTTCAGGTTTACATAACATTGATGCTTGTGGGCATGTTTTCATGATGCCATCATGTTAGCAACATGCTTTCACAATCACACACCCAAGACAGAATGTGACCAGTGGTGTCTACACACTTATTCAAAACAAGATCAAGTGACCTAATCACCTAGTGACATCAGGCTGAACCGGCTGCCCCCAGATGTGTTAGTTACAAACTGGACATGTCTACACTGACCCTGAATATCTGGGTCAAAAAGGTTATATGTGCCTTTCAACTATAGGCCAACTAGGAAGCCTGCCAGATACTCCCCACCCCTGCCTCTGGGTATCTGTTGGATACACTTTCATTTAACCTTTTGACCCCTGTATGTATCAGGTTATGACCAGACATGTTTACTCTCCAAGAATGTTTGGGAAAATCCTGTAAATTTAGAGTAGTTCCCGGCCTCCCAGAAAGGAATCGGTTTGGGACAAAAATCCTGGAAAATGGTAGTCAAAAAATTATTCCGTTAAGAAGTTTGGTCTTAAATTATAGGACTTCGAAGCTCTCAAACCTTTAGACCCCTGTATTTATTGGGTCACTCATGACCCCATGACCTGTCAAACTTGGGGTCAAAGCAGAGAGATTTTCCAGGTCCTGATAAGGGGTCTCTTTCCAAGTGCATCACAATCACCAGCCTCTAATTCCAAATTTTTCAACAAGCAAAAATCATTAACTTAAGAAGGTCTGGTGTAGGGCTGTCACGATTCTTTAATTTAGGAATCGATTAATCGTCACAAATAATCGACGATAATCGATTAATTGTACCTAAATCCTCCCTCCCTCTCTTTGAAGTCGATAAAAATGAAGTTCAAGTCAGTTGACCTACCTCAAGGAAACAACCTTTTTAGGTACATTTAAAGCTTTGATGTTCTGAACTTTTGAACCGTCAGTGTAACAATCAAGACCGGTCGGCAGTTGCGAACTTCGCAACTGCCGACCAGTCTTGATTATTACACTGACAGTTCAAAAGTTCAAAACATCAAGGCATTGATTAATGTACCTGAAAGACGATTGCTTCCAACAGATTCTTGGGGGTTTAACATCGATGTTCTTAACTCTTTACCTTTAGAAACAAAAGTTTTTTCATCAAATTTTCTTTTAATTATTAAACGTCTAAAACGGGATACAATTTACTGATTATTCGACAACTAAAAATACTAATCGATTTCGCCGTGGCCGATCAACAGTCAATTAATCGTGACAGCCCTAGTCTGGTGGACAGTATTCTATAAAATTCTAGTACAGCCTAATCTCTAGGTCTGGTGGTCTGACATTGATCATCGAGTCAAATCTTGCCTCTTATAAGCAGCCACAACTTAACCCTTTACCCAACACCAGACATGTTAACCTCCAGACTAATTTTTCAGGGTATCCTGAGGGTGATTTTCAGGGAAATGGGATGGATTTCAGGGAAAAGTTTGCACGGGATAAGAAAAAACTTGCAAATTTTCAGCTCATGGACCACCATTAACACCAGGTTACATCCAGATCTAGTTGTCAATTATGCTGATGCTATGATTTATGCTATGTTAAACGAAAGTGTCAATGACACTGCAGCTCAACTTGTGTAAGACATGTACATGTACAGTATGTAACACAGCAATGACACACATCTAGGTAATGACCTGATAGCAAAGGGACATACAAAGTATTGTAACGTTCTGTACATAAATGCTGACCATAGCCTGTAACAAATGTACAGGTAAGGTATTGTAATGGTGGGCGAAAGTTAGATGCTAAACTAGAAAAGAAATCTTCATGGGGTTAATGTTACAATGGGGATCCTTGTATGGCGCACCATAAGCCAAATGTTAGCAATTGTTTTGGCCTCTTTGATTCAAACCTTTCTAAAGTTGATTCATGATAATTAATAAATATTTGTCCAGTCCTTCTTAAAATATAAGTATTTGAATTTTTCATCTTTAGCTCATAGGGTTCCCATGGGTGAGGGTGTTTTATTTTTCTCATTGTAAATAGAATATCAGGTTGTGCTAATAGTGCTTACCCTCCCCAAACAACAACAAATATTAACACAGGAACTTGGCTTCAACACATTTGAATATACACATCCTAGGGATGCTGAATTCAAGAAACATTATTTTGGCTGGTGTTTTTGGAAATGATTTTTATCTCCCTTTTTGAGTCCCCGAGTGGGTCTGACAGAACCCCAAAATATTTGTTCTCATAGCACAATGATAACAAAGGCACCCCAAAACACTCGTTCCTGTTCCAAGGTGATAACAAAGATACCCAAGAAGTTTCGTGAAGATTGGTTCATAAATACAGCCTCTAGTCCGAGCTGTATTGACATGTACACTTACTGTGTATAAGTAGCACTGAATAAATCAAAGCTCACCTAATTTGCATAATTTCTGCACGAGAAAAAAACCTGTATTATATGTGATGTATTTCATGTTACTAAACATTCTTTCAAAAATTTATTCAAATCAGAATCTTCATATAGAAGTTCTGTACAAAAAACTGATTGTACGTAATTTCAGAACAAAATGGCCACAGGGAGCCATCTTGAATTTCAGACCGCACCCAAAAACACTTGTTCTCGTCCCAAGGTGATAACAAAAGTACCCAAGAAGTTTCGTGAAGATCGGGTAACGTTTATACAGCCCCTAGCCCGATCCATATTGACACGTGCACTTACTGTGTATAAGTAGCACTGAATAAATCAAAGTCCATCTAATTTGCATAATGTCTGCACGAGAAAAAAAACCTGTATTATATATCATGTATTCAATGTTACTACACATTCATACAAAAATTTATTCAAATCAAAACTTTCATACAGAAATTCTGTACAAAAACTGATTGCACTAATTTTGGTACAAAATGGCTGCCGGTGGCCATCTTGAATTTCAGACCGCACCCAAAAACACTTGTTCTCGTCCCACGTCGATAACAAATGAACCCAAGAAGTTTTGTAAAGATCAGTTCATAAATATGGCCTCTAGCCCAAGCCGTATTGGCATTTGCAGTAGCCTGAGTCATATAGAAGTTGTGTACAAATGAAAGTGTCAATGACACTGTAGCTCAACTTGACAAACTTGCACTTGGTAAGTTATAAATGAAACAGCAAAATTGAAGATCATTGGTACCAATGTTATTTGATGAAATTTCAACATAACAGCATTGTGTGTGCACAACGTCAGAGTAATCCACGCAATTTTTAAATGTAAACAGTAAGACTGACTAAAGGAAGAATGTTGACACACAAATGCAGTATGTTCAGAGGTTACTGTAAATGGAACTTTTTTCACAGAAATGAATGCTAATCAATAACTCTTATCTAAAGGTCTTGCCTAATGAGCACACCACGTTCAAAAACAATCCTATGATAAATGTGGCCTGTAGGCCATGTCAAAGAATGTTGATGTACAAATGCAATAAATTCAAGGATTGTTGCTAACAGCAACAGTTTTTGATGGAAATGAAAAGAAAATCAATAGCTCCTATCTTTGTCACCCTGCATAAGCATACAAAGTTTTAAAACATGATAATGAATGTGCCCTCTGAGGCATACCAAAGGAAGATGTTAATGCACAAATGCACTAAGCATGAGGTCATTGCTTGTGGCAATGGTTTTTTTTTTTTTTTTTTTTTGGGGGGGGGGGGGGGGGGGCAGGGGTATGGAAATTCATAAATATACCCTGCTGAGAGTTCAAAAGGGATAAGTTGATGCACAAATGCAATAAGCTCAAAGGCTGGTTATAATGACAATAATTTTTTATGGAAATGAAAAAAAGCAATAGCCCACATCTAGAGGTCACCCCAAACACACATACCAAGTTTCAAAGTGATCCGACAATAAATGTGCCCTGAAGGGTGTGTTAAAGGAAAATATTGAGGCCTGATTAAAAGAAGTTCAAAGGTCAGCAGCAACATTTTTTGACAAATAGAAAGAAAATTGACAGCTCCCACATAGATGTCACACCACACAAGCACACCAAGTTTGCAAGCGATCCAATGATAAATATGTCCTGCTGGGTGTGTCAAAGGGAAATATTGATGCTTAACTGAACTAAGTTTTTACTAAGTTCATCGAAGGTCATTACCAATGGCAACATTTTTTGACGGAAATTGAAGAAAATCGATAGCTCCCATCTAGAGGAAACCCCAAACAAGCATACAAAGTTTTCAAACCAATCTGATCATAAATGGGGCGTGTAGGGGTGTGCCAAAGGGAAATATTGACGTCTGACTAAACTAAGTTCTGAGAACATTGGCCGCGGCAACATTTTTTGACGTAAATAGAAGAAAATCGATAGCTCCCATCTAGAGGTCACTCCAAACAAGCATGCCAGGTTTCAAAGCAATCCAATCATAAATGTGCCCTGTAGACTGTGCCAAAGGGAAATATTGAGGTTTGACTAAACTAAGTTCTAAGAACGTTGGCCGCGGCAACATTTTTTGACGGAAATTGAAAAAAATCGATAGCTCCCATCTAGAGGTCACCCCAAACAAGCATACCAAGTTTCAAAGTGATCCAATCATAAATGTGCCCTGAAGGGTGTGTTAAAGGGAAATATTGAGGTTTGACTAAACTAAGTTCTAAGAACGTTGGCCGCGGCAACATTTTTTGATGGAAATTGAAAAAAATTGATAGCTCCCATACCAAGTTTCATAGCGATCTGATCATAAATGTGACCTGTGAGGTGTGCCAAAGGAAATTGTGGACGTACATACTAACATACTAATGTACGTATGTACGTACGTACATACGAACATACGCCGATGGACGAGAAGTGATGGCAATAGCTCAGCTTGACTTTGTCAAGTTGAGCTAAAAACTGATTGGACCTAATTTTGGTACAATATGGCCGCTGGCAGCCATCTTGAATTTCAGACCGCACCCAGAAATACTTGTTCTCGTCCCAAGGTGATAACAAAGGTACCCAAGAAGTTTCATGAAGATCGGCTCATAAATACAGCCCCTAGCCCGAGCCGTATTGACATGTATACTTACTGTTAGGGCTGCACGATATTCGGATTTCAGTACCAGTAACGATATTTTAAAAAATATCGCGATATACCGGAATATCGTCAAGTTCAAAACATTTAAGATTCTCACCAAACTTGTCCTAGTATTTTTTTGACATTTGAATTCAAATAATTACGTTTTAAAAGCATTGAAATAATAAGCCTGGTAACTTGTCTTAATTCATTCTTGTATAAATATTTGGAAATAAACTTCATGATGGCACAACAAATATCGTTTATTTTGAGTCGATAATTTCAAATAAATATATACTATTTGATCCATCGCTTTACAAAATAAAAACGCTTAACCTGCGTTTTGTCGTATACTTGTGAATAGATCACCACTAGAGGGCGTTTGCCATGTACTGGTTAAGCAGGACGCCGCTAGAGGGCTAGGAGTTTGTACACTTTTCCACAAATGAAAGCAGTCAGTTTTGTCACGCGGTATCACAAACAGCTCAAACGCACATGCTCGATAGGCACGTTTTGATCTACCGGTGAACCACCTCGTGCAGTGGGTGAATGCTGGCGATGTATAAATACTATTTCAATATTAAATCACTCTTAACAAAGTGAAAATAAACAATATTATCCCCTTTATGTTTTTATTAGTGTTTTGATGACTATCTGTCTAATTTTTAAGATGTGGCATACAAGTCAGATCAAAACGTTCATCTACTTTGCAAAACATCAACACGTGCGAACTGGTGTTGACAAAATTGAATATTCATTACCGCAGCTCTTGGAATTGTGGGTTCATTAATGTGTATGCGATTTGTTCATACTGAAAAGCACATTCCAAGTGTGCCGGTAATAAAATAAACTTTGAAAATACTACTGCAGTGCTTGGAATTGCGAGAACAAGTGCAATGAAGTGGGAGGAACTATTAGTATTAAACCAGAAATTTCCCGGTCCAACAAAAGCCATTATTAATGGAAATACGGTAATCATTCTTCACGGTTTACGTTCGAAGCCACACTGTTTGGGGAAAATCTGTACTTTCCTGTGTCATCGGAGAAACAAAAATAAAACAGCTTATGGGAGAATATTTTACTAGTACCCAGAACATAAAGTGTATTGACAAAAAAAACAAAACAAACTGCTTTCACAGCTTCTGTTTATATACACTTTTTTCAATCAGCTGTGAGATCAAATAGAATTTTTATGGAAAATGTCTGTCAATAAAAAACGCAGTTCGAAATGAATATCGTCACAGACAATACACCGGTATTAAAGCAAAATGGACAATATTTAACCGGTTAAGATTTCAATACCGGTATTACCGGTATATCGAAATACCGTGCAGCCCTACTTCCTGTGTTAGTAGCACTTAAAAAATCAAAGTTCATCTAATTTGCAGAATTTCTGCACGAGAAAAAAACCCATATTATATGTGATGTATTCCATGTTACTAAACATTCAGACAAAATTTATTTGAATCAGAACTTTTATACAGAAGTTCTGCACAAAAAACTTATTGCACTAACTTAGGTACAAAATGGCTGCTGGTGGCCATCTTGAATTTCGGACCGCACCCAAAAAAACTTGTTCTCGTCCCAGGTGATAACAAAGGTACCCAAGAAGTTTTGTAAAGATCGATTCATAAATACGGCCTCTAGCCCGAGCCATATTGAAGCGTTGACAGAGGACAAATGGATGAAGGGCCATGGCATAACCTTAAATTTGACTAAATAAAATAATTGTTGATTTGCCTCACCACCCGCCCCCCCCCCCCCCCCCCCAATCCTTTTCTTCATGACCCACCACCCACAGAGCACCACCACCTGTGGTTTGTTTTTATCAAAGTCTACTAAGCTAATAATTTCCAAAGTCTGGAAATGTTAACAGGAAAAGATGTCCTAATACTCAGTTACTTCAAGAAGATTAGTACTTGGAAAATATCTTTATCAAAATCCTTCATGCATGTGTGGATGTTAGTGCCCTCCAGAAAACTTTTCTTTTCATCATTGAAGCATTTTTGGTTTTCTTTATTTCCATTCGAAATTTCCTGGGTACAGACGGCCACCAGTTAACAATTCTGTAGTCAGCACAACAGAATAAATGTAGTGTTAGAAAATTTTAGTCGATTGTGTATAAATATGCAGTCATAATTTTTCGGCATCCTAAGCGACTTTAACCTATTTTTAAACTGTGTTATATAGTTGAGGTCAAGGTGTTGTTTACATTTTGATTTGGAAGGCACTCTCCCATACATTGTAACAAGGCAAATCCTAACAGATAAAATTATATCACTTCAGTGATATAGAGGATCTCAAAATCTAAATTTTATAGTAAATTTCCTTTCTTATTATACCTACCACAATTGTTTACTACAGGCTTGCACTACAGTGGAAGTCCCTAACTCGGATAAAATACTCTCTATTTTTGTCTTTCCCAAGCAAGTTGGGAAAGAAAAGTGGTGCAAAAGCACCAATAAAAATAAGCCAAAACTGGGTCGAGTGCAACCAGCGCAGACCCAGTACGGGACGCTCTCTCCCAAGTACAACTCCACGACTTCCGTTGCCAGTGCGCATAAACCGTCTCTAAAGACTCATTCTTTTTGAATCCGTAAACGTTAGAGTTATGTGATCAGCGGGGAGGAAAGATTCTTTACCCGTAAAGAAGACGGGAGGGCCTCCATGTAAACAATTGTGGTAGGTATAATAAGAAAGGAAATTTACTATAAAATTTAGATTTCTTATCAACCTACTCACAATTGTTTACTACAGGCTGAATAGACAAAAGGCTGGAGGGAATCGCATAACCAACCCCCACATAACCCTAGTGCACTGGAACCGTGAAGCAGAAGGAAGAGGTCCCGAGGCTTATCAACCATAATGTCGCAATCATTGGTAAAGGACAATGAAAAGAGACATATGAGCCTGTGTGACACACAGACAGAAAAAAGGGCAGTAACAGCACAAGGCTGAAACTGACCTTCAAGAAGCCTAATGGCTATGGCAGACAACAGCCTGAGCAGAAGAAAGAGGACCCAAGGCAAAAAGGTCCTCCGACTGCTCCTGCAACTGGCGTAAATAAAAGATGGAGAAAGTAGAAGCATTTCTCCAGTAGGCTGCCTGCATAACATCCGACAACTTGACGAAGTTAGAATAAGCCCAAGAGGAAGACAGTGCCCGCACCTCGTGGGCATAAATACGATTGGTAATACAATCGCCAGCTGCTAAACGACTATAAGCCGTACGAATAGCA
This sequence comes from Pictodentalium vernedei, assembly GCA_031216915.1. Classification (NCBI taxonomy): domain Eukaryota; kingdom Metazoa; phylum Mollusca; class Scaphopoda; order Dentaliida; family Dentaliidae; genus Pictodentalium; species Pictodentalium vernedei. The sequence goes on from CM062293.1 coordinate 508,877,287, forward strand.
AGACAAATCCATCGAGAAATGGATTGAGGAGAGATCTTCTGTCGACCCGGAATGAGAGACAGAAAAAAACGTTTTCTGCCCTTCCGTATGAAGCGTGTCCGATCAAGATATATGCGAATAGCACGGACCGGACAGAGCAAAGGGCGAGTACCCTCAACAGAGGGAAGAGCCCTGATACAGATAGGAGGAGGAGTAGTATCTGGTAACTGATTCTTAGCCAAAAAGGAGCAATCAGTGGTAAAAGTAACACTGTTGGGAGAACTCCTAAAAAAGGCCGGGTCAACCGAGAGGGCGTGAAGCTCACTAACCCGTCTGGCCGAAGCAAATGCCATCAGAAAAGCCGTCTTGTATGTGAGAAATTGCATATCCACCTGGGCTAAAGGTTCGAACGGCGCCCCCCCCCCCCCCCCCCAAGCAAAGCAGCACCCACGAAAGATTCCATCGTGGAGTAAGCTGCAAAGTCCGAGGCCTTTTCAAAGAAAAGTGCCGAACAAGCTTGGAGAGGTAAGGATTAGTGCCGATACGACGCTTCCCCACATAAGAAAAAGTCTCTGAAAGCATAGACCTGTAACCCTTGATGGTAACAGGCTGGAGACCCCGAGAATCAAACAGATATACCAGAAACTCCGCAATCTGTGAAATCGAAGGATTGGCATAATCAACAGAGTGATCAGCACACCATCGACAGAAGACCTTCCATTTAGCTGCATAAGCTAAACCAGTGGAGTGCCTCCTTGAAGAAGAAATGCACTCCACTGCTCGTCTCGAAAAACCTCTATGGAGGAGACAGGACCTGACAAAAGATATGCGTGAAGGCACAATGAAGTCGGGTCGACGTGAAAACTCCTCGGGCGACCTTGACAAAGAAGGTCGCGACGTAGCGGGAGACGTGCCGGAACCGCCGCCATCAGCGAGCGGAGCTGATTGATCCACACCCGCTGAGGCGACAGGGGAGCGATCAGAATGATTTGACAACTGCAGGTTCGAATTTTGGCGAGAACCTGAGGAAGAATCGGAACCGGCGGGAAGGCGTAGCCGACTAGACCGTTCCAATCGAGTGACAGAGCGTCCACGGCAAAAGCCAGAGGATCTGGACACGGGGACACGAAAGTGTCCACCTGATGGTTCCAACGAGTCGCAAAGAGATCGATGTGGGGACGTCCCCAGAGATCGCAAAGCGACTGAAACACTGCCCTGTGAAGCATCCACTCGGTGGAAATAACCCTGCCCTGTCGGGACAGGGAGTCGGCTAGGACGTTCAGACGACCAGGAATGTGACGAACAACCACTCCGGCGTGAACCTCCTGAGCGAGCAGTAAAAGATCCCGAGCTAACTCGTACATCGGAAGCGAGTGCGTGCCGCCCTGGTTCCGAATGTAAGCAACCACTGTCGAATTGTTGGAAAGTAGAAGGACCTGGCGATTCGACAGGTGAGGGATCCACTGCCTGAAACTCAGAAGAAGAGCAAGAAGCTCCTTCTGGTTGATGCGTAGAGCTGCTTGATCCTGGTCCCACATCCCGTGTAGGGAAAGACCGAGAGGATCCAACGTCGCACCCCATCCGAGATCGCTGGCATCTGCCGTCAGAACGCGATCGGACGTGGGTAAGTCCAGCGGAACACCCTGCGTAATCCACTGAACATCTGTCCAGGGAAGAAGGTGAGGATACAGAGAGTCCGGAAACGGAAGCACCTGATCCAGAGAATCTACATTCGGTCTCCAACGACTGAGCAGAAAGTGTTGGAGAGGTCTGACACGCAGCCGACCTAGAGGAATGAGATCCGTCACCGAACCGCAGAGACCGATCAGCCGGAGAAAACTCCGAGCGGTCGCGGACCTGGACTGGGACAGAGTCAGAGCAAAAGCTGAGAGAATCACAGCCTTGGCCTGGGGAACAGCCACCAAATTGAATTTGGTTTGGAAAGACATCCCCAGATGACAAAACGACTGAGAAGGGACCAGGTCCGACTTCTCCTCGTTGACTCTGAATCCTAGCGACGTGAGCAAGCTCAACAGAGTGGCGACATCCGATTCCAGTAAGGCAGCATTGGAATGCCTCTGGAGGATATCGTCCAGATATGCCGAAGTAGTCACCCTGGACTGTTTGCGATGGAACGCTATCACATGCGACATCAGTCTGGTGAACGCCCAAGGAGCCAGGTTGAGGCCGAAAGGCATGGCCTTGAACTGGTAAACTCGCCCCAGAAAAGCGAACCTGAGATACTTCCGTGACGCCCGATGCATCGGAACGTGGAAGTAAGCGTCTCGCAGGTCGATGCTGGCTGCGAAATCTCCCTGGTGAATTGATTGGCGGACCGACCTGAAAGTCTCCATGCTGAACTTGGGAGCAATGATAGACTGGTTCAGGATGCTTAGATCGATAACCGGTCGGAGTCGCCGTCCTTCTTCGGCACCAAGAACAGGCGGGAATAGAAACCCACTGACTGAACGTTCTTGACGACCTCGATCGCCCCCTTTGCCAGGAGATTGGCAATCTCCGTGGACAAAAGTTCCCGATGTAAAACGTCTGAAGGAACCGTGGTTGGAAGAGGCACCCTTGACAGAGTGGGGTGCCGTCGGAAGGATATGCGCAGCCCGGACCGAACAACATCTAACACCCATGGATCGGATGTGACGGTGGTCCAATGGTCTGCGAACTCTGCTATCCTTCCTCCAACCTGGGACGAGTCGAGGTGAGGACCTTCATTTCGAGCCCCGACGAGGCCCGCGAGAGGAGAAACCACCTCCTCTGCTAAATGAAGAATCCTGAGACTTCCCTCGATTCTGCCGACCCCTACCTTTACCCCGTGAGTAAGAAGTAGAGGCGGCGGCAGAAGGACCAGCCTTTTGCTTCACAGAGGAAGCAGAAGGGTACTTGTTAGGCTTGGAACGGCCCTTGCCTCCCCGAGAAGGCTGATCAAGCTGACGAAACAGCAGCTGATCTTTGGAATGACGTAGGACGTCATCCCGGACCGTCGACACGGAACCATGGAAAAGTTGCGGACCTGCCAAAGAAGCAGATCGAAGAGTAGCACGCTGCTCCTCGGGAAGGGATCGTCCTGTGTCCAGCACAGCGTCCCTTCGAACTAATTCCAAATTGGCCGTGTTACAGGCATGGGTGTGAGTAAGGTGCATAAGCGCCTTGGACAGCACACGCAAAGGAGCCTGTACCTCGTCAAACTTATCTGGAGGCAGATAAGCAGCCAAAGCTGAGACGACGTGATCTGAGAGAGAAAGCATGCCAAGCATCTCTCTAGATAAGCCCAACGTGGACTCCAGAGTCGTCATTGGAATGACGGCCGACTTGGGCTTGGAAAGCCCGAGGGAAGTGGAGTCCTGATCCAGAACCGTCAAAGTCTGGCAGACTGACGGATTGGCGGAATCGTAGGAACGATAACGCACAGGAGGCAAAAAGGTGTCAACCCTGGTGAAGAACGAAGTCTTCAAAGCCTTGGAATTCAGCTTGGCATCCAAAGCTGAAAAAGCCTCAACCACCTGTACCGACTGGCATGGTCGAAGGCGCCCAGAAGCAGGTTGCTCCATAGGCTGTTGGCGTGCGACCGATGATCGCGGCCAGGCTGACACTGTCGGCTGGTTAGCAGGTTTGAGCTCAGGCAGAAACCCAAACACAAAGTCAAGAGCCGCCCCCAAGTCCGAAGACTGCTGGCCCTCGACCTCAAGCATGTCGGACTCCTCCCCAGAGTCGGAAGACACATAGCCCATCGTGGGCAAACCAGCCGACGCCTCCCATGGTGTCGGGACACCAGAGGAATCGGAAACCGGCCTGTTTCCAATCCCGGGAGGCGGCGCCATAGGAGGCGCCTGGAAACCACCCATAGCCTCGCTGGAAGCAACAGGAAGGCTCTTTGAGAGAACCTGAGTGAGTAAGGAGAGGGCTTCCCTAAGCTCACTGCCTGTACCGACCGGTTCGACAGGGGAGCGAACCGGCAAAGTGGCTTCACTTCTGACCCTCTTAATCAGCGAAGGGTCACGATCCTCCAAAACACCCGACGCGGGACGACAGGCGGCAGCCGAAACATCTGAAGGCAGACGTGTATAGGGGTACGATGCACCCCGAGGATCAATATTGCGAGAACTCATGAGAGTCACCGCGGACCTCTGCGGGGCAGAAGGTCCAGGCTGCACAAAAGGCGTTGGTCCCCCAAAACTGGTCGTGTGACCAGAGTGAGTGGACGGAAACGCCACGGAGTTCATAGTGTTTCCACTACGAACATCCGAATCCAAAGACACAACTGTGGTACTCGACGGCGACGAGACCACAGCGATGGGTTCGGCCGGCAGCCCCTTCCGACTTCGCCAAGTTGAAGTCAGGGAAGGCTGGGGCCGATATCCCACGTCTACAGTATCGGACAGTTCTGCAGTCCCCTGCAGCGAAAAGCCGAGGCCGGCTGAAACAGACAACGAAGCAGACGGACCAGCAGCAGTAGTAGATACGTCGAGAGTCGTTGAGGCTGGTGAAATAGTGGAGAGAGCACACCGGCTCGGCTCCGAAGGAGGAGTCACAACCCTAGTGACAGCCTCAGATGTCGACTGGAGGGGGACCGTAGTCCCGGAACCAGGCATCTCTACACCAGAACACTCAACGGCTCCCGCAGTATCCACCACAGGAAAAGACTGCACATCCCCCACGGAGGAGGAATAACTCTCACCAGACAAAGTCGGCTCGGGAGGCCCCGAACGACCATGTTCTCCTTTCCCGCGGGAGCGGGAGGCGCGGCCACGAGAACGAACGACACGATTTACTGACGCCCAAAAGGTGGAAGACCATGTTCCACAGACACCACACGGCCGCTCGGCCGAACACCCATTACAGGAGGAACACGACGAATGTACATCGTCCACATGCTTAGGCAGCAGACACTGCCCACAAGGAATTGTCCTAGGCATGAAAGAGGTGAGAGGAGCAGAGAAGGTGAGATCAGAAAACAGAACACCCCCAAAGAGAGAAAGGTGACAGAAACAAAGACCCCAGACGGTCGACCGGGAACTACCCAACAGGAAGACTACTCTCAACAGAAAGAAGAAACACTGTAGGAGTGGTACCCCGCTGACACCTAACTCTAACACAATTAGAAGAATTTGCAAAAAAAGCATGAACAATAATTGTGAAAATCTAAGTCCGAACCGCGTGGCCCGCAAAAATCGCGCGCGACCCGAGAGAGAGCAAATAAATATACATTATGGACATATAATATAAAAAAGAGAATATAAAACACTGTTCCTGAGAATACAAAGGATACACTGTGGTATAATGAATCAGGAATCATCAAACATCGAGCTGGTGGAACACTGATAAGCGTGCAAAAACATCTCGACACGAAGCGGATTTTAAAAAGAATGAGTCTTTAGAGACGGTTTATGCGCACTGGCAATGGAAGTCGTGGAGTTGTACTTGGGAGAGAGCGTCCCGTACTGGGTTTGCGCCGGTTGCACTCGACCCAGTTTTGGCTTATTTTTATTGGTGCTTTTGCACCACTTTTCTTTCCCAACTTGCTTGGGAAAGACAAAAATAGAGAGTATTTTATCCGAGTTAGGGACTTCCACTGTAGTGCAAGCCTGTAGTAAACAATTGTGAGTAGGTTGATAAGAAAGAGTGATGTTTGGATATAAGATTTTTTGAAACGAGTTTGATGAATTTGATTCACAACGAGCCTTTAGGCGAGTTCTGAATCAAATTCATCAAACGAGTTTCAAAGTTTGGATATAAGATTTTTTGAAACGAGTTTGATGAATTTGATTCACAACGAGCCTTTAGGCGAGTTGTGAATCGAATTCATCAAACGAGTTTCAAAAAATCTTATATCCAAACATCACGAGTTAAAGATTCTGTACATCACATGAATTTTCAAACGTTTTTTACACTTTTTATTTAATTCATTGTCGCTAAATTCTCCCAAAACAACCGACAATCAGTTGGTTGGCTCAGACGCTTTGCACCATGATGTCATGAATGCGCTTTACTTGCACCTGTTGTCGTAATTGACGTCATGTGAACTACGCACAAGAATACAATGCTGCTGCTATGGGCCCACACGCCGATTAGACACTAATTGATAATCCAGAAATAAGACATGGGTTGTTACGTCGAAATTAACGACGTTTCATGTGATATAATATGAAGTGCATCCACAGAATATGGAGTGTTTAAATTGTGGTACCGTCACTTTAGAATAAAGCCCAAATATGGGCTTCCAGCACTCTACCAGTTAAATGGTGGAGTGCGAAATTATTTTTGGTCATCAAAATTTGTCGACATGTCTATGCCTTGTTAAAATTTGTGGCACTCTCCCATCAATTATAACAAGGAAAATCCCTGAAGACAAAATAATTTTAAGATACTAGGAAGTACATCCACTGAATATGAGGTCTTTAAGTTACAGTACAGTAGAACCTGTCTTGAGAGACCGCCCTTTGGGCCACACAAAAGTGGTCTCTCAAGACAGGTGGTCTCTCATAACAGGTTTCAGGTTTTCTCAAGTCAGTGAATAACCAACCACAAAATTCAGAAATGGAGAAGAATGGATTTTTGTAATTACTTTGTAGTTCTTTTTTATGAAGTTTTTGTAACAAATTGAAATGGACTGTTTTAAAAATTATAAAAGTTAAAAAATTTATAGTAATTTATATATTTTTTATACTTACCAATGACCCAGACATAGCTGGTGCTAACTCTTAAAATATAGGGCCAAACACAAATTTTGCCCCCCAATCCCCAAAATTTGCATCTAAAACTAAAGAAAACATGTCCTGAAAGGCCCTCCACACCTCGCCCCCACTGCGCATGCGCAGTGTCAAGGACGTTCCGAAATTGGCGCCATTTATCATTCTAATAACCAGTGCCTGGTAAGCGCTATGTACTCAGCGGGGAGGCAAGAGTTCCCAACTCCTGGGAGGGCCATCCCCGTCTGGGTCATTGGTAAGTATAAAAAATATATAAATTACTATAAATTTTTTAACATTTTTATACTGTACCAATGACCCAGACATAGCTGAATAGTAAAAAGGCTGGAGGGCCAAGGACATAGAGCAAAATGGAATACGCTCAATAAAATAAAATAGAGTCATCCCCTGTAGGGAAAAGAAGTAATAGGCCTTACATGTATCTTTCTTATTTATGATAAATTAGAAAGATACAACACCTTCCAAAAATTGAGCTTCATACATCCATGTACTCTATTAATATCCAATAATCCTTATACTACTAATTTTTAAAGTAAGCCAATAATAAAGTAAGTCTAGAGAATAGAGACTCTTATACTCCTAAAAGTGTGTGAGAATTGCATAATCATGTCCGTTGACATATGCAATATTCAAAAGCTATACTTTAAAAACTAAAACTTGAATGAATTTTATAAACTTAAACTTCTCACTAAACAACCATCCCAATAACAGCTCAGAATTACTAACTCCGGAGGAGGTATCCCCTTGTTTTCATAGTAAAAACAGGTGACCCAAGGGAACACCCTCCCCCCCCCCCCCTTTTTCTTGCCCTGGGTCAAATAGCCCAGAGCGAAGAGGGCAGCCGAACGGAGACACTGCCGAAACAGACAGCCTACCTAGCTATAGTAGCAACTGTTAAGAGAATGACATTCTGAGCAGTAGATAATAGACCTAACAATAGAGGTCTCCAGAAATGGACTCGATATTTCTGAGATAAAATTCATGAATGGATGGCTGAGCGCAATGAGCAGCCTTCAAAAATCTATAATAGCAACACTATTAATGTAAGCCCAAGAAGTAGAAGAACTCTTACTTCATGAGCCGAAATCTTAAGCACAACTGCTAAGCCAATGATATACCATAAGCAGTACGCTAGTTAATAGAATCCATTAACAATAAAATGGAGCGTAATGTCCTTCTACTAGACATCAAAGACAGAAGAAGCTTACGCCCTTGTAATAAACAGATATCTGTTTATAAATACATAAACTGTACCCGGAAAGAGTAAAGGCCTATGCCCATACGAAGACGGAAGGACCTTAAAATAATAGGTTCCGGATAATAGGAGCCTAACTCTTATGCAACAATCCAACCTAAATAGTAACGGAAGTATTGATTCCGAAACTATGAAAGTGAAAATCATCCATTGATAGTGCATGAAACTCACTGACTCTACAGTAAAAGAGAAACCAACAGAATTACTGTCTAAAAGGTCAGAATTTGAAAACTACTGTTTCCAGAGGCTCAAATGATTACTTAGCTAAATAAGAACCGAAGTTAAAATCCGTATAGGAATTTAATCTAAAGATTCTGAGTCTATTTATCAAAAAGTTACTAACTGACTTAGATAAAGAGACAAAAGACTCAATTGTAAACTATCGTAGAGTGGATAGGTATGAGGTAACATAAACCTATAACCTAAATAACAACAGGCTGCAGTAGATCTTGTGAAACAAGTATACTAAAAACTAGCAATGAGTAGTATGGAGGGATCAACCATATGAACATAATGATCCCTACACCACGACGGAAGAGCCTCCACTTTAGTCGCATAGAATAGCGAAGAAGAGGATCTCCTATAGTAAGAAATCGCATCCAAAGCTCGTCCAGTACAGTGCTTACAATGCAATACGGACCACACAACGGAATACATGAAGGCTGCGACCTTGCTGGTTGTGATAAAGATGACACGATTTACCCAGTGGAAAAAGATCCTCACATAGAGGAAGATTTCACGTTAAGATCCACAGTAGACAAGAGAGTAAATTACTCATGATCTCTGTGAAGATAGAGATGCTATCAACAGAAATGTATTGTGGTTGTTTATCTTAGCAATACCTGCTAAAACAACAGCGCCGGAGGATACGCGTATCCTATCATTCCGTCCTATAGATCAATAGAGCGTTAACAGTATTAGCTCAGAGATCTGGACAAGCCAACACATACGTCTGCAATTGATTAGCAAGCTGTGTCATAAATAAAACATCATTGGGCACTCCCATAGATAGCAAATCTGATTAAATACTTGTTTGTTGAGAGTCCATTCTGACAGCAACAAGCGACCCGTAAGAGAACGGGAGTGCGATAAAACAATCAGACGACCCAGAATATGACGGACCAAAACTGAACTTGGTGTACTATAACCAACAGACGGATTCTTTCCATTAAATTGAATAACGGAAACGAAAGAGTGCCTCCCTGGTTCCGGAGATACGCCACTACTGTCGAATTAAAGGACAGGAATTTGGGCATGCGTTTCTGAATAATGTTCATGCAATGACATAAAGCAAGCCTAAAAAACATTATTCCGCGGAAGTTAAACTGATAGCTAAAAGACTGCGGAACCCAAAGACCCTGGCACTTCGAATCCGTAGGGATCAGTATATATCCCAATCTGTTTGACTGGCAACCGTCATAACAGCCACACTAGGGTCCGGCAACTGCGGCGGCACTCTCTGAGTCAACCACCGAATGTTTGCCCCAGTCTGAATCTCTTGTAACACTAGATAGACAAGAGAATGTATAAATCAAGCAATTCATGGATTGCCGGAAAGTTGCCGTCGAAGAGAAGCTCCTCCGAGAACGAAGCGACTCTGAGAGAGTTCTTAACCTACTATCCACGCGTGGATGTAGCTAGGGCTGCATCACGTCTAACCAACTCCAATCAGCCACTGAAGGGCGGAGTTATACGTGAACAAACTACTGCCCTCAAAAGAAATTACATTGAGAATAATATCCCGTAAATCTTTTCTTGAAGACGTAATGATAACGCCTCAGTAAGGCGGATTACGTATAATAAAGCGTCTAAGTTAAGTCTACTATACATAATGTCGTTCCCAACATTGAAATTGGAAAAGACATAAACGGCGAAAAAGAATATATGCAGTCTTTAATCACACCGTCTAGACGCATATGAACTCTCGGTATGCCCTGCTCTGCCAAAATAAACTATATGTAAAAAAGATAAAATGGCAGAAATGAGCCACGCGGACAAGAAACTAAACTATCATGCTTAGTAGCAGGCTTGTATATATATATAATATATAGCGTCGAAAAATAAAACACATGTTGTAATGACAATATTGGACTGCGTCGGTAAGTCAGGGACAAAGTCCCTGTACCGATCGAAAAATCCGAGTCCAATGACGCTATAAGTCTCTTATCCAAGATCGCAGCAATGAAGTCCGAAAAATAATCACTGGAAGAAATGCCAGAAGATATGAAAGGCATCTTCCGATACTACTAAAGGGAAAACTCGAAATCTTTCGAATCCCTTTCGCCATCCTGTCGGACCCTATAAAGCGTTCGGTCGTCCGTAGCTTGATGCAACCGCGGACCGCACCGACCCAGCGCCGTCGGATAATTCCTGATTCGACCGAGAAACCGTCAATTGCTGGGATGCTGCGAAACAACTGTGCTAACTCGGATAGCACGTCCGTCACTGAGGCCTGAGGAGCAGCGGTCTTACGATGCATTGCCGCAGGAAGCTCCGAGATCGTTACCCCGTGCATACTTCCAATATGCGAGCGAACGGAGTGTATAGGCCTCGTGTTCCTTGGCTACCGGATGGCGCGACCTATTCGCTGTGGAATCACTGAATGCCGAAACTGATCGGATACTCGAGGTCACGTAGCCAATGTGCGGTCGTGTACCCTGCTGTGAGGATGAGGAAGCATTAAAGACAGTCTCTCGGACTGTCAATATAACGGAGCGTCCCGAGCAACGGACATATGCTCCGAATGTAAAATATCTGAACCACAACATGCGGTCCCCTATGTTGTTGGCTTCCTCCGATCTGTCCTCAATCTGCCGTCACTGGGTGAGTACTAAAGTAATTAAAGTGCTCGCATCACCCAAATCTCCTTCCTAGACCGCAACGGACGAACCCGGCAGCCGAACCATTCGATGAATGTACGCTACACCGGGTGAGCTAGCGAATGTCACTCCGTAAGCGATAGACATATTCCATGAGCACTTATTGCCGCTAACTCTTCATTAACTATGACGACAGAGGCACACTTTTGAAAGACATCTCCATAACTCTTCGAACAAGAAACCAGAAATGCTTGGATAGCAAGCATAAAATAATAATATATATAGCGTCATTCAATAATTCGAAAGTTTGTGTGACATTATTGGACTATGTCGGAACTGAGGGACGATGTCCCTGAACCGAACCAAAAATTTCTAAGTCCACCAACGCTATCAGTTTCTTATCCGACATCGCAGCATATGTTGTTCCGAAAGGGAAAGCTTGAAATCCACCGAATCCCTTTCGGTATCCCGTCGGACCGGATGAAACTTTCGGACGTCCGTACCCGCTTCCGCGGAGCGTCCCGACCCAGCATCGTCGGATAAAATATATGCGACAGATTCAGTTGATGCTGGGATGCTGCGATAAACTGTGCTATTAAGGAAAGCACGTCCGTTCCCGAGGCCTGTGCAGTAGCGGACTTACGATGCATTGCCGCTGGAAGCTCCGTGTACGTTGACTCCCGCACACTTCCTATGCGAACGTCCGGAGTCTGCAGGCCTCGAGTCCCCGGCTACCGACCCAGCGCTGTCGGATAATTCTCGATCCGACACCGTTTCTGTCGGCTGCTGGGATGCTGCGATAAGCTGTGCTATGTGCACAAGAATGTCCGGCGTCGAGACCTGCGGAGGCGCAGTCTATCGGTGCTTCGCCGAGGGCAGCTCCGCATCAGATGGCTCCCGCATACTTCCTATGCGAACGTCCGGAGTCCATCGGTCTCGAATCCCTGGCTGCCGGATGGTGTGACCTGGTCGCCGAAGAATCCTTGATCGGCGAAGCTGGTAATATATCGGCGGTCACGCAGCCAAGGTGCGGTCGTGTGCGCTGACGAGAAGAGGAAGCCTTAGCAGTCTCAGCGGACTGCCTATACAACGGAGCGTCCCGAGCGACGGACGTATGCTCCGCTAACGACACATTTGTACCACAACATCTGGGGCCAGATGTTGTTGAACGAGAGAGGGGCCTCTCTCGCTTGCCGTCCGGATGGACCGGAACGAGCTATGAACCGGACTAAAAGGCTTCCTCCGTTCTCCCTCCGATCCGCCGTCACTGGGTGTGCATTAAGTTAATTTTATAGTGCTCGCATCACCCCAAAATTCCTTCTAGACCGCAACGGACGAACCCGGCTGCCGAACCATTCGGTGAATGGACGCTACACCGGGCGAGCTAGCGGACGTCAAAGGCCGTCGAACCTACTAGGGTCCTCTTAGGCAATTGGCGTATTACATGAGCACTTTTCCGCTAGCCCTTCATTAATTGTGACGACGGAGGCACACTGTTGGAAGACATCACAGATACATCACCCTAATCTTGATCGTCTGAAATAGAAATTGATAAAGTAGAGTGACCCTGCGGGGAAAGGACCGGAGTGTCCAAATCCCCAACAACATACCGTGACATACGCTTCCCATATTGTCATCGAAATCATACGATACAGAACAGGAGTTAATGCGAGTACACTGACCACATATAGAATGATAATAAGGTCAGAGGAAGACTTCCTCTTAAAACAATTGATCAATATCCTTTCAATGTGAAAAGAAAACAAGTCCTGGTACTCGCACTAACCCCTGGCAATCAAAATACATAATAATAATATGATCCATTAATATAGAAAAAATAATTGAAATCAAAATATTTTGAAAAAATATTTTTTCAGAACAGCCCAAGTTTCTGAAAAGTAACGTTGAGCCCCAATGGATCCCAAGCCTAAGTGTGGACAAAAATTTTAAAAATATTTTAAACAATTTATTCAACACTTACGAACAATAATAATGTATCTAGTTATGATTAAAATAACATAAAGATATTATTATTTAGAAATCCCCCCCTCACACAGAGGGCTGTTGTAAATGTAAACAATGAGTGTAAAAACACTAAAATAAGACTCCAGGCACCCAGGCCCGAAATCAGTTACCAAAAATACACCATCTGATGCAAAACAGAGACTTCCAGGGAAGAAACTGCAGAACATCAGATGGTAGATGCAGAACACAACGCCTAACCACCCGTAGGTGAAGACGTAAACATGGGGAAAGAACAGAATTCATTCTGTTATTAAGCTAAAACTCCCAAGAAATTTTAGTAATAATAATTACAGAAACTATGCCAAAAGCATGGGAGAATAGCAAGGGGGAACTTAAAGGACAGGGAGAGAGGAAAAACACTTGAAAAAACAGTGTAACTAAATAATCAGAATGACAACAAAATGGCTGCTGCCTTGAAAATAGGTAACTTAACATAATTTCATTAAAAAATTTTAAGTTACAGCCCTGATAATATTCTGTCACACATTCTTTTCCTCTCCTCCTTTTCTATCCTCCTTAGAATCACCATTTCACTAATATTTATGTGTCTGGCATCATTTAAACTGAGATTTAAAAGCACAAAGATCAGTCAGATGTTAACTGATGAAGGGCCAAACTTAGAATGATAAATGGCGCCAATTTCGGAACGTCCTTGACACTGCGCATGCGCAGTGGGGGCGAGGTGTGGAGGGCCTTTCAGGACATGTTTTCTTTAGTTTTAGATGCAAATTTTGGGGATTGGGGGGCAAAATTTGTGTTTGGCCCTATATTTTAAGAGTTAGCACCAGCTATGTCTGGGTCATTGGTACAGTATAAAAATATAAATTAGTGTTGAAAATCTTCATTGAAGATTTTCAACACTAATTTATTTTTATAATTTTTATAACAGTCCATTTCAATTTGTTACAAAAAGATTTTCAACACAAATTTATTTTTATTCCTACCGGTCACATTTCAGGTATGTATGAAATTGTTTATTCAGCAATAATCCTAATCTTTTCACAGGGGGTCTTATAAAAACATCTCAATCTGTAATGAGTTAGCAATTGAAACCCAATTAAGAGCTTTTAATACTTTTAATTATGCTAGTATAACCACAGTGGATTTTCCAATTCCAGAACACTCAAAAAGTTTTTTGTCATGGTTTCAGTCTTCAAAGGGGCGGTCTCTCAAGACAGGTCCATTATGGCAAAAAATAAAAGTTGGTACCAGGTCACAGTGGTCTGTCAAGTCAGGTGGTCTCTCAAGATAGGTGGTCTCCCATAGCAGGTCCATTATAGAGTAAAACCAATCGGTGCCTGGTAGATGTGGTCTCTCAAGACAGGTTTTACTGTACGTGCACTTCAGATTAAAGCCCAAATATGGGCTCCCACATGGATCAAAATACTTTCTTTTATTTGCATAGCGAAATGCTATACATTTTCAAAACATATATATAGCATTTTTTGAAAATTGTGTAGCATTTTCATGTTTTAAATTCAATATACAATAATGAGTGCTTTTGTTCCCAAGAAAGCTTTTGATACTCAGCTACATGTATATTAGTGGTTGGCCTACAGTTGAAACTAGAAGTCCTGTCACAATTAGCGCAGAAATTGCTCGTTAGTTAATGCGCTCCTTACTGCAGAAGAATGAAGTAGTCCGAAATACACGAGAACGTTTGCACTGTGAAATACAAAATAAAATGCCTGATTAGCATGGTGGGTAGTAAACTCATGTACTGAACTGATCAAACAGAAAGAAAATATTGAAACTATAGTCTGTGGAGGGTGGATTATTAATAAATCGCTGTGGGGTAGATTTGTCACTCATTAATTATTTACAAGTTCTGACGACAAGACACAGGAAGCACTTGTAAACTTTCATCACATGGACCACCGGGGTATACCCGGTGGTCCATGTGATGAAATTTTGCAAGTGTTTCTCTTGCAGTTATGAACAATTATAAATAATTTTCGAGTGGGAATATATGGCGCTGCGATTAAGTAGTAATCCACTCTCTTCAATTTGTATATGCAGTCGAATTTTAATATCTATTTACGTCATTACATGTGCACGTATCCCAGTAAAGGTTAGGAATGGTGTTAATGATCTCTATTTACTAGTATAGAATTATTGGGTACACTGTTTTTCTACGGGAATTGAGTTATACTAAAGAGCTTGATAGGGACAAAAAGTGCACTTACTGAGTGCGCTATTACTTCAAAATAGTGCACAATACAGTGACAGGACTTCCAGTTTCAACTGTACTTGAAAAAAAAAATGTCTCTAGTGCCGCCTGGCACCAACAGATGAAAAATCTTTAACTCTTTCACTACTGTAGCTTTCAAAGTTTCAAGTGGTTTGATCCATGCATTACTGGTACATACATGTATGGTACAGACATACTGATTTGGTACTCTGCCATCGTGTGTGGGGCATCTATCCCCAATTTACGTTTTACTCAAGTGGATACTTGATGACTTGGAGGCAAATTGGCAGTTCATGGACCACCAGGTATTCTACCTGGTGGTCCATGAACTGCTGGTTTGCCATTGAGCCATCATGTTTCTACCAGACAAGCAGCTACAAGTTAGGACAAATGCCCATTGTCCACAGTGATATAGAACTTGAGAATGTGCATGGCATTTCACTTTGCATATTTAATGTCTGCATAGCTTTTCCTGAATTTTGCATAGCAAAATGCGATGCGATACAGCTTATTTTGATCCCTGGGCTCCCAGCAATCTACCAGTTAATAATCTAACTTTGGAGGGTTGAGGGCTGAGCCCCCCATTCCTAGAATAATCAGGAAAAGCCCAGAGTTTCCAATAACAATATACTTACTCAATGTGGAGCATGATCTTCTGAAATGTTGGATTTTTCTTCAATCTCAGGATTTAATATTTGTTTTAAGGCATCAGTGTCCTGCATATACCCATAGACGCTAGTTCTATAAAGAAGGAAATCCATAGCTAACATCAAACGTGGATCAATATAATGGAAACTGATAGACAACTGACTGCAACAATCTCTACCCTGCAAATAAAAGACACAAAACAGATTAATGCATTTTTAGAATATTTCCACACTCAATTCCATCCACAGATGTAGCTCTTGAGAATGTTGTAAAATCCCATGTTGCCCATGTTATGGGTATCTCCATGTTTATTGGGGTTCAATGACACTTTTAACAGCCATGATCATATTACATCGGTCAATACTAAGGAGGAAGCTGCCAAATGTGGAGAGTAACACCGAGCAAGGGTGAGTAACCATCCAACACTCCAACTTACTCAGCACTTTAAGGGTTAGCATTGGCTAACAGCATCTGTATCATCAACATGTTGAATATTTTAGTACATGATTCTATTGTGCTCCCACTTGCTGTAATTGGGAATAAGTCAGTGTCTTGCCCAATGTTGCAATTATTATTATTTATTGGAGTTTAATGACACTTTCAACAGCCAGGGTCACCTTGTTTCGGACAGTTTTATGGAAGGAGGAAGCCTGGAGAGAACCACTGAGCAATGGCGAGCAACTGCCGCACTCCCCATTGTACTAACTCCATGCATCAATTCAAGTTGAATATGAGTCAAATTATCACTGGAAATGATCAATTTGTTCTAAAAACATATAATGGAAAGAAAATCCAGTATTTTTGAGTGGATACTGATCATTTCCAGCAATAATTCAACATGTATTCATATTGAATTGATGCATGAAACCTGCCAGCTGAATCAGATCACAAGATGCTACCTGTTCTGTGTATCTATCAAATCACTTATGCATATCAGTGTGCATCAGTTGTTTGCTTTCAAGCATCAATTTAAGGTTGAAATTAGTGTAATTATCGATAGGAATGATCAGATTCTTACAAGAAGCGTATAATAAAAAAACATGTAGTGTTTTTGAGTGGATACCAAAAATAATCTCACTCCTGATTGAAACAAATGGTTATTTTGGCTTGTGCAAGAGCTCACAAAAAAAAAAAAAACCCTTTGTCTTGGTCACTTCCGAGATCATTTTCGGTATCCACTCAAAAACACTAGATATCCTCTATCTCTCTATGGAGTGTGTTTATCACTGAAGTATGACCTGGTTCAGGGTTAAGAAAATCAAACTTCAGTTGATCTTGTTACATCGGTTTATCTTACAATAAATGGGTCTAGAATCTGTTACTACAGTTGAATTAGTAGCCCTGTTACAACTACCACTTAAAATGCTTATTTGTTACAGTTAAAACTAGAAGTCATGTCATGAAATGCGCACAGATAGCATGCCGATCTGCATGTTACGACCATAGTAAGTTAAAGGCTATCAAATTCAGTACATCTGACCTGTGCACAAGCAATGTTTCAGCCAAAGGACCTCCGGGTAACCCGGAGGTCCATTCGCAGAAACATTGCCTGTGTTTGCTACCAGTTACCAGGAGAACCTGCCATACTTTAGATGCCATTTGATATGGCAATTGTGCACACAATTCCTATGCACAATTAACCCTAGATAAGTGCAAAGTTCATGACAGGACTTCTAGTTTTAACTGTAAAGCGCTCCTTACTGTAGAAGAATGATGTAGACTGAAATACTGAAATGCTGGGCAATGCCAAAAATAAATGCGCCATTAGCGCGGTTGGTAGTGAAATTACGAACAGATATTTATTTATTTATTGGTGTTAAGGTCACATATTTTTGCACAATGGCTAATCAGGACCGCAACATGAGTATCAACTCAAGACCAGGGGTGGGCGTTAACTGGTTGAGTGCTGGAAGCCCATATTTGGGCTTTATTATGAAGTGCAGGTGCCACAGCTTGAAGACTCATATTCAGTGGATGTGCTTTGTATTAGCTTTGAAGTGATATTATTTAGACTAAGAGGGCTTGCCTTGTTACAATTTATGGCAGAGTGCCCATAGGCACTCTCCCATAAGTTGTAACAAGGCAAAGACATGTGTACAAGATTTGATGACCAAAAATAATTTAGCACTCTACCAGTTAATAAGCCATGTTGCCCATTTTAGAGAGGGTTCGCACCTCCCAAGCATTGGTGACTGGGTCCTATTTTGCCAGTAAAAACAGAGCCTGTTCACTGCAGTCAACAGGCCCTGTTGGGAAATCACGATCTGAACTGATCCAACAGAAGAAAAATATTGTAACTACAGTATGCAGAGGGTAGATTATCACTAAATCACTGTGGGAAAGAATTTTCATTTAGAAATTATTTCTGAGGACAAAACACAAGAAGCACTTGCAAACTCTCATCACATGGACAAAATATTTTCCAAGCGGGGACTATGTGGCATTGCCATTAATTAGTAATCTACTCTCTTATTCTGTTTTTGCAGTCAAATTTTAACATCTATTAATATGTCATTAAATGTGGAAGTATCCCAATAGAGGTCAGAGATGATATTAATGATCACTATTTACCGGTATTAGGCTTTCCATCAGGAAATAAATGTTGAGGCAGGAAATGGGGAATCCAAAGGTCACCCCGTCGGATCCGTGGGTTCATCATTACCAACCTCAAGATTTAACAGGCAGGAATACTGCGATTAGCTGCGCAATTGCGACCGCAAGTCCGTTACAGAGGCCTGAGGAGCAGCAGTCATGAATAGCCTGTCCACCAGCTGCTCCTAGGACTGGGTGTCAAAGATAGCTATTACTGCGGACAACCCGATGAATGAAGTCTCATCTCTTTGGCTACTAGATGGTGTGACTTTCTTCACAAAAGATGGACCTTTTGACGATGCAGACTAGAAATCCTGAGTCAGTTAGCCAAGGTGCGGTCGGGAGTGCTTGGTAGATGCTAAAGAAGCAAAACTGTAGACGTCCCCGGCTAAGAATTGAACTAAGCATACCGGACAATAGCTATGTACGTAAGCTCTGACTGACGCAAGGTCCTGCCAACAACACCCGGCTCCAGATGTTGTTAGAAGAGAGGGAGGATCTAACTGAGTGTACCTCAGAACTTGCCAGCTTCTTCCTTCCCTCAACACCGGGTGATCATGATTCGATTAAACAGTGCTTGCTACACCCTTATTCTCTCTCGACCGCTACGTACAAACCCGGCATCACACCACTAGTCTACGTGATAGATCTGCCGGTGGAGTTTGCTGGAGACAAACCACACACGTAAACCTCTTTTGAAGCCTAGCACTTGTCTAATATCATTGAGCACTTTTCAGCTTGCTCTTATAGTATAATGCGACGAAGGAAGCACACTCCCTGACGGCGTCACGAAACCACACCATGTTCTTGTTCCTCTCTAAATAGAAACTAAAAAACTATAGTGACATTTTGGCGAGAGGACCAGCAGTGTCCCCTCGTCGCGATATGATGGATTGTGTCCACTCACCTAACGCAAACCATGACACCCATCATCCAGATTATCAAATCTGACACAAGGAGTAGAATTAGTGGTAGTACATCAGCTAAACTCATTACAACGACCATGTAAATTGAGGAAAGGCTTCCTCTATTTGCCCTACTATCAGATAAATATTATTACCTAAATTCTAATATATGTCATTGTACCACCACCAAATCCACATAAAATATAAGATAACATTAAAATATAATCGATGAAATAAATATATCCAAAAGAAAAACTCTTTAAAAAATAAAATAAAAATGTTTGAAAAATTTTTTTTGTTATATAAGACCCCAAGTTCCCAAAGGGAACGATGAGCCCCAAAAAGCCTAAGTGTGGACAAAATTATAAAAATCTGCTGTAAAATTAACTACCACACTGTCAGAATATTTAATGTTACTTACAACTGTCGTTTCTAAACAAAAATAGGAAACTACCTAGAGCAATGTAAAAGTAAACAAAAAACCGAAATCATCCCATCACAACCCTCTATCCATGTGCCAAATATGAAAAGTGTAGCTTGAACCATGTTGGAGTGAGGGGTGGTAACATAAAATAGAGAAAAAAGCTCAAAAAAACACAACAAAAATGGCCGCCATGCTGCCATCTTGGATTTTGAAAAAAAAATATTGAACGTGCATTATCCCCTCCCAACCCTCTATCCATGTGCCAAATATGCAAAGTGTAGCTTGAACCATGTTGGAGGGAAGGGTGGTAACATGAAAACAGAGAAGAAAGCTTAAAAAAAACACAAAAAAATGGCCGCCATTCTGCCATCTTGGATTTTGAAACAACGATTTTGAGCGTGCATCATCCCCTCAGAACCATTTATCCATGTATCAAATATGAAAGGTGTAGCTTAAAGCATGTTGGAGGGAGAGGTGGTAACATAAAAACAGACAGACCGATGGACAGATGGACAGACAGAGACAGACAGACATGGATGGAGTGCAATCCTATAGCTCCCTTCCGGTTCCCGTAGGGGACTGAAAAACGATACATTGGATGTATGATGCATGACCAAAAATGCCCAAACACCCTAGGGTGAGGACGTAACCTTGGGGATGTGCAGAAAAATCTTCTGTATAATACGTTAAATTCCCAAGAAGTTTTATAAAAAAATTTCATTAAAACAAGCCAAAAAGCTTGGGAGCTTAACTGGGGAGATCAAGGGAAGGAAGGGAAGGTAGAGAAGGAATACTAAATAAACAGTGGATAGATTATAATCAATCAGTGACAACGTCAGGCTCATGTCCCGAAATTAGGGAACATGAACTAATTTTTATAAATATTATAAAATTACAGCCCTGAACGTTTCAAACCACAATATCTTCCTTCCTTCATCCAGTTCTGTCCTTGGATCCGTCATTATAACCATTGATTTGTGTCTGGCATCATTATTAACTGAGATTTAAAAAGCACAAATATCAGTTTGTTGTTATCTGACAAGGGCCAAACAAAGTATGAAGTTGGCACCAGATTTGGTGACTTCCTGGCATCTGCGCATGCGCAGAGAGTAAAATGTATGGAGGGCCAAATAGGACTTTCAATTTTCGGTTTTGCATGCAAATTTTGGGGATTGGGGGCAAAATTTGTGTTTGGCCCTAGATATTTTTTGGGTTAGCACCAGCTTGTCTGGGCCATTGTATACAGTATAAAAATATAAGCAGTCTGACATTTGCAGAATGAGGTCCCCAGAGGGTGAATTTGATGATGCTATCCCATACATTGGCCTGATTTATCCTCTGGGTACCTCTTTTTGTTTAGGTTTGAGACCCTGATTCAGAGTGAGGTTCACAGAGGGTAAATGTAGTGATGCTACCCTGCTGTGCAGGGTAGCATCACCAAATTCACCCTCTGGGGACCTCATTTTTCAGATGACAGTCTGCTTATTTTCTGGCTTGCCTTTAGAATTCAATCATACAGTACAGTCATCAGAGACAGGTCGTAATCCAATCGTGGACCATGATGTCCACGCATGCTTTTACCAGGTAATAAACAAGAGCAATGCACAGTGAAGCATGGTATATGCCCCTGATGGTGTCAAAATAAACATGGTCGCCATATTGAATAGGCTAGATGGACCAAAATCAAACGGAAGCATTGTCTTGTCATCCAAGTAACCTCTAAAATTATGATTTGATCAAATAAGCGGTTCTTTAGTTATTGGATGGATACCAAAAGTTAATTGGATGGACACCAAAAGTTAATGGATGGAAGGCAGATGAGGGATGGATGAATGGGCAGACATGGTTAAAGCATAAGGCCCCCAAGAGGGTGAGGGCACAAAAACATCATCAGCAAAATTCTAATTAATGAAGCAGCAGGTTGCATGTAACCAGTGCTTCATTTAATTATTTATTTATTTATTGATGTTTAAGGTCACATATTTATGCACAATGGCTAATCATGACCGTGACAGTTTTACGGGTGGAGGAAGCCGGAGTACCCGGAGAGAACCACCGAGAAACGACGAGCAGCTGCCAGCTCCCCAACATCGTAATTCCGCACTGCAGCACAGGCAGGGTTAGATTGGTTGAAGACATGCGTACCATCGACGCGCAGTACGTCTTAGTACACGGCGACATCGGCCCCCCACAAGGGCAATGGGGGTGAAGTGTCTTGCCCAAGGACAACGCGGTTGCCGCAGGTGGGATTCGAACCGAGGACCTCTCGGCTTGCAGCCTGCACCTCTACCTACTGAGCCACCGCGCCCCCTTCGTTTAGTTAATTTTTTTATTATTATTTCTATAATTAGTGTTTGGAATCCAATATTTTTGCGTCCAGAAAAATATTGCCCACCTGCGGAAAGTGACCAGTCCATGGCGACCATACTATAGACAGTCTAATACTATGGCATCAGTACTTACCTTTAGAATTCTATGTTTGTCATATGTATACAAATAATCTGGAATATCTCCAATAACAAATCTCATTATAGAATTTGGGCTAAACGTCTGTCTACCATATCTGTCAACTGATTTGACCATCTGAGTACCAGTTTTTGATAAACAAATTCCAATTTCAACATCCTCACTGCCATCATCATTTGTACACATGTTTGGGTTATTAAAACCTTTTTCTACCATGTTCTTCAAGGCCTGTCTGTTAATCACATAGCCAGCTCCTCCACTCAAATAGCCAGTTCCATTGTAGCCCCATCGATCAAAATAGCGACCAGTTGCTAAAGGTATGTTTTTATTAAAATGTGACAAGAAGTATTTGAGATTCTCAACAATGACATAAGAATCATCATCAGCCTTCAAAAACCAGTCAAACTCATGCAAATGATTCTTGTAGATGTGTGTAAACATTTTTCTAGATTTTGCAGTTAAATGCTCTCTCCCATCAGGATTGTCCACCATGAACACATTGTTATACAATGTGTCATTAACTTTAGATTTTTCTTGTTTTGTCAGTAAAATAATGAATTTATCACAACGAGCTCCCCAAGTAGAATTGACTACCTTTGCCTTGTAAAACTGTTTCCACTCAGAAGTGATCCAACATAAAAGATGGATCTTCTTTACAACGTTTTGTGCAATCTTGTTGTTGAAATGAACTGAAAAAAAGTGAAAAGAACTTGTCAATGTAACTTTCAGTGATCTTAAACCTTGAAGACATATTTCCGTCTTTTACGACCTAATAACAGATGTCCTTAAATGCCATCACAAGGAAGTTCTGTTGGCATTAGACAAATACCTGGGCAGTGGTTTCTAGTCAAGACTCAGGCCAGTCAATTTGAGGTGAATGGACAGCAGGATCGCATGGGGGTTACCTAAAATGAAAAGCATGCAAACAAAAAATGGGATGCGTCAAATTGTTGTCGGATCACGCGTAATGTTTGCCAAGTTGAATGATCTAGTTCTAATGAATGCCAGAATGATGTTGAGCATCAACCAATCATCAGCTGCACAGGTATTTGTATCTGCCTAAAGTATAGCTGCTCTGTTGGCCAATTATTGGTCAACAAAGCAGCTATACTTCAGGCAGGTGTAAACACCTATGCTCATGGATGGTTGATGCTTAACATCATTTTAAATTGTTGATCATCTGAAGATGTACCATAGGTACAAAATCAGGAAATAGCAATAATTCATGTTTCTACCACAAATAGTGATTATGGATGCCATACTCTTCTGCAGCATGCTAGCCCATGCCAAGATTAGGCTATAACTGGAACTAATTTGTATCTGAATTGCTTCAACACAGCCCAATTATTAAAGATTCATCTTTATTCATCTGGATATTGCCCATAGGAGCAAGAACTTGGTTATGATACAGTACAGTCACCGTGGAATGGCACTTTTCCACGTGCCCACGGCAGCCGTGAACAAGCGTGTGAAAAGACATAAAAATTTGTCCATGGTAATGACCGTGGACAGAAAAAAATATATGGCATGGGCACCTTTAGCAACTGCCCACGGCGTTAATACGTTCCACAGACATTTCCATGTCAATACAATTAAACTGAATGCAACGAAAGTTTCAACAAACGCATTTATATTAAAGTCGCCATTGCGTATACGTTCGTCAGTTGTTAGTGGCGACAATGCAATCGTCCTTACCAATTATCTTAATGTAATCTCAGTTAATTAGTGCATCGATTATTTCAAGTAGGCCTAATGTTTTGTACCGAAAAATAAACATAAAATTAAACTGAATGCGACGAAGGTTTCAATGAAAACATTTAAACTAAAGTCGCCAATCGCTCAAAAGAATATTCTGCGAACTAGATGGCATGTGGGGAATTGGAAATCACATTCAGTAAGTGGCGGAGCTATGCGAGTGGGGCAGCTCCCCCCCCCCCCCCCCCGCCCAATTCAAACCTTATTTCAACTACTTTCATTCATCTTTCGCATGTTACACCCAAACGGAGGCAAACCTTTTCTACAGTGCTCGGTTTGGGTAATTAATGTTCACAGATTGTTACCTCCAGTTTGGAGCAAATTTTACCCGAGACACCCTTAAAATTGTTCTGTGTGGGAGGACCTCTGAACTTCTACTCTAGGGAAGGGAGCTCCCTCTCCCGGGCTCACCGTCCGCACAGACTTAGTTCCTTGGGACATGGCAAAGTCATCTTATGTCATGCTGCACTTTATATTACACCCCCCCCCCCCTCCCTCCTATTTGTGAATCCAAAGACTGCCCCTGCATTAAATAAGATTCATTCTTATTAGGCCAAACTGAAACGAGTGTTTGTTAATGAGAGTCAATCCATGTTTTCGGAATCAAAAAAAAAAAATTCATGTATTTCGGAAATTTGTGTATTGCAGTCTTCCAATTACATGTACGTAAGGCAAGGGTTAAATAAAAATAATTGAATATTTATTGAAAAAAAACCCTGTAGTATTGAACAGTGTGTTGGGGGAGGAGGGGTGGGGGTAGGAGGGGGGGTGGACCCACTGATATTGTATCCCCTTCCAACACCCAACCCCTCCATTTCTGCATGTCACTGTCACTGGCGCTATTAACAATGATTGCTGTTGATCGAGAAGTTATCATATCAATCAAAGAAAGAAAATACATTTACTGAAAGTGTCAATGACACTGTAGCTTAACTTGTGTGTTGTGTTTGATGAAAAGGATAATGTTCAATGTTTATGAAAGGATTATGAAATAAGACAAGAATTGTGATAATTGGGAATATGTTCATTTCTGTTCCCTGTATGCTATGTTTTTGATAAAAAATAATATGAGGTGTACACTGTACTAAAGAGCTGAGGGGTGGGTTAATATGACCTCACAGTTAATGTATGTGGCTCTCACAGTTAATGTATATCAACGAAAGTTACCAAGTTACAGTGAAATTATTCCAAAACGAGTCATCCTATCAAGTTACATTGAAATCCCTTCATAAATATGGCCTGTAGACTGTGCTAAAGGTTTTCGGGCTTCGGGCCCCTGGAGGCGTCAGTTTCCCAATTGCGCCCAAAGGGGACATTCTCATCTAGACATTATATGAAGTCAAAACCTACCAAGTTACACTGAAATCCCTTCATAAATATGACCTGTAAACTGTGCTAAAGGTTTTGGGGCTTTGGGCTTAGGCAGCCATCATGGTTGAAAGATCACAACCAAAAGGGGACATTCTCATCTGGGCATCATCTGGAGTGATCCTACAAAGTTACAATGAAATCCCTTCATAAATATGACCTGTAGACTGTGCTCAAGGTTTTCAGGCTTCGGGCCCCTGAAGCCGTCACAGTTGACCAATCACGACCAAAAGGGGATGTCATCATCTAGGCATTATATGGAGTCAAACTAACATGTTACAATGAAATCCTTCCATAAATATGACCTATAGACTATGCTAAAGGTTTTGGGGTTTTGGGCTCGGGCAGCTATCAAGGCTGAATGATCGTGACCAAAAGGGGCCGTGCTCATCTAGACATTATTTGGAGTCATCCTACCAAGGTACAATGAAATCCCTTCATAAATATCACCTGTAGACTGTGCTCAAGGTTTACGGGCTTCAGGCCCCTGTGGCCATCACAGTTGCCTAATGGTGTCCACAAGGGGCTGTTCTCATCTAGACATTATAGGAAGTCAACCTACCAAGTTACAATGAAATCCCTTCATAAATATGAACTGAAGACTGTGCTAAAGGTTTTCAGGATTTGGGCTCGGGCATCCATCATATGGTTGAATGATCGAAACCAAAAGGGGACATTCTCATCTGGGCATCATCTGGAGTGATCCTACGAAGTTACAATGAAATCCCTTCATAAATATGACCTGTAGACTATGCTCAAGATTTTTGGGCTTTGGGCACCTGTAGCCATCACATCTGACCAATCATGACCAAAAGAGGATGTCATCATCTAGGCATTATATGGAGTCAACCTAACAAGTTACAATGCAATTCTTCCATAAATACGACCTATAAACTATGCTAAAGGTTTTTGGGCTCGGGCAGCCATCAATGCTGAATGATCGTGACCAAAAGGGAACATTCTCATCTAGACTTTTTTTGGAGTCATCCTACCAAGTTACAATGAAATCCCTTCATAATTATCACCTGTAGACTGTTCTAAAGGTTTTCGGGCTTCAGGCCGTGTAGCTGTCACAGTTGCCCAATTGTGTCCAAAAAGGGACGTTCTCATATAGACATTATATAAAGTCAAACCTACCAAGTTACAATGAAATCCCTTCATAAATATGACCTGTAGACTGTGCTAAAGGTATTTGGGCTTTAGGCTCAGGCAGCCATAATGGTTGAATGATCGCAACCAAAAGGGGACATTCTCATCTGGGCATCATCTGGAGTGATCCTGCTAAGTTACAATGAAATCCCTTCATAAATATGACCTGGAGACTGTGCTCAAGATTTTCGGGCTTCGGGCACGGGTAGCCATCACAGCTGACCAATCATGACGAAAAAGGGATGTCATCATCTAGGCATAAAATGGGGTCAACCTGACAAGTTACAATGAAATCCTTCCACAAATACGACCTGTAGAATATGCTAAAGGTCTTTGGGCTCGGGCAGCCATAATGGCTGAATGATTGCGACCAAAAGGGGATGTTCTCATATAGACATTAATTGGAGTCATCCTACCAAGTTACAATGAAATCCCTTCATAAATATGACCTGTAGACTGTGCTAAAGGTTTTCGGGCTTCGGGCTCGGGCAGCCATCATGGTTGAATGATCGCAACCAAAAGGGACAATCTCATCTGGGCATCATCAGGAGTGATCCTATGAAGTTACAATGAAATCCCTTTATAAATATGACCTGCACACTGTGCTCAGGGTTTTGGGGCTTCAGGCACCTGTGGCCATCACAGTTGCCCAATCGTGCCCAAAATGGGACGTTCTCATCTAGACATTATATGAAGTCAACCTACCAAAATATGACTTGTAGACTGTGCTAAAGGTTTTCGGGCTTTGGGCTCGGGCAGCCAACATGGTTGAATGATCGCAGCCAAAGGGGACAATGTCAACTGGGCATCATCAGGAGTGATCCTACGAAGTAACACTGAAATCCCTTTATAAATATGACCTGTACACTGTGCTCAAGGTTTTCGAGCTTCAGTTACCTGTAGCCATCACAGTTGCCCAATTGTGCCCAAAAGAGGACACTCTCATCTAGACATTATATGAAGTCAACCTACCAAGTTACAATGAAATCTCTTCATAAATATGACCTGAAGACTGTGCTAAAGGTTTTCGGGCTTCAGGCTCGGGCAGCCATCATGGCTGAATGATCGCAACCAAAGGGGACAATCTCATCTGGGCATCATCAGGAGTGATCCTACCAAGTTACACTGAAATCCCTTTATAAATATGACCTGTACACTGTGCTCAAGGTTTTCGGGCTTCGGACACCTGTAGCCATCACAGTTGACCAATCACGACCAAAAGGGGATGTCATCATCTAGGCATTATATGCAGTCAACACAACAGGTTACAATAAAATCCTTCCATAAATATGACCTTTTGCCTATGCTAAAGGTTTTTGGGTTCGGGCACACATCAAGCTGAATGATCGCGATCAAAATGGGACATTCTAATCTAGACATTATATGAAGTCATCCTACCAAGTTACAATGAAATCCCTTCATAAATATGACCTGTAGACTGTGCTAAAGGTTTTCGAGTTTTGGGCTCGGGCAGTCGTCACGGTTGGCAGATCACGCCCAAATGGGGAAATTCTCATCTGGAGATCATAAGGAGTCATCTTACCAAGTTACAATGAAATTCCTCCATATTAAACATGGCCTGCAGACTGTGCTAAAAGTTTTTTGGTTTTGGGCTTGGGCAGCCATCACGGTTGATAGATCATGCCAAAAAGGGGACGTTCTCATCTAGGCATTATACAGAGGCATCCTACCAAGTTACAATGAAACCCTTTCATAAATACGACCTGTAGACTGTGCTAATGGTTTTCGGGTTTTGGGCTCAGGCAGCCATACCGGTTGCCCGATCGTGACCAAAAAGGGACATTCTCATCTAGACATGACCCCAAACCTGCATATGAAATTTCAGACGATCAGACAAGAACTGCGGGGTGTAGCCCATGCTAAAGGAAAATGTGAACAGACTCACAGACTTCCGCACGCGTGATGGCAATAGCTTATCTTGACTATGTCAAGTTAAGCTAAAAAAAAGAGCCATTTCCACCAGTCGTGTGGTTCCGGTGTTTAACTGTTTGCCTACATGTAAAAAATACACAATTTATCCCTAGAGCAAAAATCAATCAGTCAATCTGTGTTTGCACGTCCAATCACTTGAAGTATGGTCCTTTTGGATTTTTCGACATTCGGATTATCGCATACGTTATGTGAGCTAAATAGTTAGTTAAAGAAATGCGCATATCTGTAGGACAGAAAACAAGGAAAGTAAGTTACAATTTTTTATTCAGCAATAACATTGAGCTGTCTGTATTTTATGGACGAGTGCAAAGTGTTTCACACATGTCGAACACGTGCTTGTAGGGCTGCACGGTATTTCGATATACCGGTAATACCGGTATTAAAATATTAACCGGTTAAATATCATCCATTTTTTTAATACCGGTATATCGTCTGTGACGATATTCATTTCGAGCCTCGGTTTTTAGTGACAAGACATTTTCCGTAAAAATTCTATTTAATCTCACAGCTGATTGAAAAAAAGTGTACATGAACAGAAACTGTGAAAGCAGTTTGTTTGTTTTTTATCAATACACTTCACGTCCTGGTACTAGTAAAATATTCTCCCATAAGCTGCTTTATTTTTGTTTCTCCGGTGACACGGGTAAGTACAGATTTTCCTCAACTGTATGGCTTCGAACGTAAACCGTACCGTATTTCCATTAATAATGGCTTTTGTTGGACCAGGAAATTTCTGGTTTAATACTAATAGTTCTCCCACTTCATTGCACTTGTTCTCGCAATTCCAAACGCTGCAGTAATATTTTTTTATTTTATTAACGGTACACTTGGAATGTGCTTTTCAATATGAACAAATCGCATACATATTAATGAACCCACAATTCTAAGCACTGCGGTAAAGAGTATTCATTTTTGTCAACACCACTTCGCTCGCGTTAATATTTTGAAAAGTAGGTGAACGTTTTGATCTGACTTGTATGCCACATCTTAAAAACTAGACAGATAGTCATCAAAACACTAATAAAAATATAAAGGGAACAATATTGTTTATTTTCACTTTGTTAAGAGTGATTTAATATTGAAATAGTATTTATACATCGCCAGCATTCACCAACTGCACGAGGTGGTTCACCGGTATATCAAAACGTGCCTATCGAGCATGTGCGTTTCAGCTGTTTGTGATACCGCGTGACAGAACTGACTGCTTTCATTTGTGGAAAAGTGTACAAACTCCTAGCCCTCTAGCGGCGTCCTGCTTAACCAGTACATGGAAAACGCCCTCTAGTGGTGATCTATTCACATGTACACGACAAAATGCAGGTTAAGCGTTTTTGTTTTGTAAAGCGATGGATCAAATAGTATATATTTATTTGAAATTATCGACTCAAAATAAACGATATTTATTGTGCCATCATGTAGTTTATTTCCAAATATTAATACAAGAATGAATTAAGACAAGTTAGGCTTATTATTTCAATGCTTTTAAAACGTAATTATTTGACTTCGAATGTCAAATAAATACTGGGACAATTTGGGTGAGAATCTTACATGTTTTGAACTTGACGATATACCGGTATATCGTGATATTTTTTTAAAATACTGTTACCGGTATTGAAATCCGAATATTGTGCAGCCCTACGTGCTTGAAACGTTTTAATGTACATTGCAAGTATATTTCGCTCCTATGCAGACTGACCCATTTTGTTAAATGGAATCAAACATCATATTATATGCGGGGACAAGCAATTTTTTTGCGGTGGCTATTCAGTAGCCTGGTGCAAACTCTGCAATGTACAGTGCCATATTGGAAGATTTGAAAACACCAACCGAGTGTCAATTCCACCTAGATAATAAATCAAGTTCAGTGTGAAACTGGGAAAAAATATATTTAAAATAAAAAGTTAGTAAAGAGACTTCTGAACTGAATCAGAACCCCTGTGAGAGGAATCTCCAACCTTGAGTGTACATGTCATAATTAACCTAATTCATCCATCATCTCATTCCACGTATTGAAGACAAATTATTAGCCTCACAAGAGAGTCCTGCAAACCAAGAATACAACAAATTTGTCACAAGCTCCCAATAAAAATCGACTAGTTACAGAAGTCACACCTCACCAAGGCTATTGAACTTGCACAGGTGACAATGATTACAATAGTTTGTTTAATAATTAAAAGTAGTGGCAATAATCTTTCAATAAAACAGGGACATCAGACATAATCAAACGGCTACTTGTCATTGTTTGAAGCTTCTTTTGATCACAGACTCTCAGCAGCCAATTGTTTTGGACATGTTTACTTCAAATTCATATTCGAGCAGGATCACTTGGCAATACGAATAACATAACTATTCATTCATTTAACGGAGAAACTTAGTTTTTAGTCCTCTCTCTCAGTTTATAGTCTTGGGATAAACTTCGGTAAAAAATAAGCAAAGGAAGTGGGGAGGGGGCGATGAAAGTCACAAGAGTGTGGTAATTTCTTATTTTTCATTATTTATTTTAATTTTTTTCTTTTTTTCTTTTGGGAGGTGGGGGGGGGGGGGGGGGGGCACCAACAAACATTGAAAGACGGCTAGCCCTTTTGTTAAACTTATAAATAATTGTTGCCCCCCACACCCCACACCCCCACCCCCCACACACACAGTGATTTTATGGTAATATTCTGTTCCCGTCCGTAATATGAACTCCAACATGTCAATTACAGCAGCGCACATCCACACATGGCACAGGGCAATTATATGAATGTTCATGTTAGCAGTTACGATTGTCTGGATCGAACTTAATATGGACAAATTATCTTGAAACTAAAATGCACGTGGTGAGCAATGACTTTGTTTCGTAGGGTCTACGTTGATGTTGCAGGTTGTGTTTTGACTTTAAATTAAGTTAAAACAATTGCTGTATTCAACAATATTATGGTGAATTAATAATTAAAATTGATATTGCTGGTGGTTTTTCTTCTTGTTTTGAGGAGGTGCGGTGGAGTGGTGTTGTAGTTCTCGTTTGAAAACGCAATTATTCGATTCCTGTTGATGAAAGCAAACAGGATATCAATATATCACAAGCACAGACCCGTACAAATGATAATGAGGGGGTCCAAAACCTGGGTGATTAAATTCAAGCCTTTATTTGTTGATTCTCCGGCAAGTGATAGCTTGAAGGGCGGGGTTGATTGCCATATACCGAAGCTCACTCCTTTATTCAATGGTAAATATCACTCCACGTAACAGAGTTTGAAAAGGATGTGCATGGGAAATACTAGTTCTGAGGTGATCAAATACTGAAATAGGTGGCCAATTTTACAATTACCAAGTTGAAAACTTGCTATCAAAATTTATGGCGAAAAGATTTGTTTTCATTGATTGCAACGCCAGAGCAAGGCGAGAAATTACACTATGTAGGCCTACGCATTTTTTATTATGTGCAGTCCACGCTTTGGGGAAATAGGTAGGGTTTCCGATGGTATTAAAGTTAAAGATTGGTGGGCGAGACCTAATTTAGGGGGGGGAGGGGGAGGGGAGGGGAAGGGGGAGAGGGGGAGGGGGGTGTTGGAGTTGGATGTTACCAACAGCCTGTAAATAATAGATATGCCCACCTGTTTATACTTGCACCTTCCCTGGTTTGTGTTGGCCATAATTTGTTCCAATAAAACTCATTTTTATTTAGAGTACCTGTATTCCCATAATTATTTGCGTGAATATTAATGTGTCATTTACAACCATGTTTATCAAATTTTCACATGCTGGGCTTAAATTGTAATGGGTGCTGTCAATCCCTCGATAAAGTTTACCGTTCACACATGCATATTTTTACACAGGTTTAATAAAAACAGAAGCGGGAATGAATTAAAATGAACAACACTGAACATAAACACATACATGTAGGCCTTCAACCATTTAATGTCTTTAAGGATGCACATTTGTGCTGTGAATGCAAACCACCGTGGATGCACCGTGATAAAGACTGATGCCGTGGACTTGTCAACGATTGTCTTTGGAGGCACATCACCACTTTTTTAATCCCATCCACGCTTGAACACACTCTGTTCTTCTATGTACTTTTCTGTCCACGGTATTTCAGTTGTAACAGAATACCGTGGTTTGAGTGTGGGCATCTGACGTGTGCACGTGGAAAAGTGCCATTATGCGGCGACTGTACTGTACAATAGTTCATATACCCCGGTATCGGCATACATGCAGTTGCGATGCATATATCAAGTACAGGAGAACGAATGGTAAGATACCAAATCGCAGACAAGGTGAACTATAAATGGGTTATGCAAAATTTTGAAAATAGCAGGCCAGAAAACTTAACTAGAAAGCACTGCTAAGCAGCCACTGAACAGCAGATGCTGTGGTCAGGTGTGAATTCTGAACATCTGCCCAGGCCCTTAAAGGTTTTAAAGTCAATTTTATTGTGTCAACATTAATTTCTAGTAGCTTCAGTTGTTCAAGTCAAAATAACCTTAGATTTATATTAATAACGATTCCAAAAATATTACCTGATTTTTTTAGGAAGCTTTTCACAGCAATAATCAAATTTATTGGAGTTCAGTACAATACGTGAAAGGCAATTTGAATGGAGCAATCGTAAGTCAATCAATTGATTCTCCACAAAATGTTTGTGCAAAAAGACAATGAGAAGCATTACTAGCCTTTGATATTTGTCAAATTATTTTGTTTATGTATCAATTCTTGGAAAATTAAAATTCAATTCTTGGAACCCTACAGCTTATAATTCATGGTGTATTAATACGTTTATTTATTTATTTATTGGTGTTTAAGGTCACATACTAATGAACAATGGCTAATCATGACAGTGACAGTTTTATGGGTGGAGGAAGCCAGAGTACCTGGAGAGAACCACAGAGAAACGACGAGCAGCTCCCCAACATCTCAACTCCACACTGTAGCACAGGCAGGGCTAGATTGGTTGAAGACATGTGCACCATCGACGTGCAATACGCCTTAGTACATGGCACCATCGTGCCCCCACGTGGACAATCGGGGTGAAGTGCCTTGCCCAAGGACACAACGCGGGAGTCCGAATCGATCGCTGAGACGGTCACCCATCAGAGGATTAACCGGGCTCGACATTGTTTAACTTCGGTGATCTGACGAGAAACGGTTACCGCAATGCCACCGTGCGCCCATAGTGGCTTCTAGCACTCTATGAGTTAAGGGAGGAGCTGATCAATCGCTCAGACGGTCAACCATCAGAGGACTAACCGGGCTCGAATTTGCTTAACTTCGGTGATCTGACGAGAACCGGTTACTGCAATGCCACCGCTCTCCCATTAATACATTTACATTCTCATGTAAAAATAAATATTTATTCAACTGGTTGAGGGCTAGATTAGTTTTGGTGGTTTCTATTTCTCCTTCAAAAATTGTTTTACAGTAGAATCCTCTTGATTGAATATCCATTTTTCCAGTGAAAATTATTCAATTAACAGGAGTATACAATTAACAGGGATTTGGTCAGTTTCTTGTGTTCTGGATAAACTGAGCATTCATTCTATTATATCTTGTTTGACAGAGCTCATAGAGCTCTGACAAACAAGATATAATAGAATAAATGGCTGTATTGGATGTAGTGAGGCCAAAAAGGTTGATAAATATGGGGAATTGGGTGCGTGTCACAGTAATTTTTTCGACATATTACAAAAATTTATATACAATTAACAGGGGTTTACTCTACAACCCATATGCAATTAACAGATCAAATTTGTACTGAAGGTATGGTAAATGGTTTTGTGTTTGAAAATTATATTCAATTAACAGGGATATACAATTAAGAGATATCCAATTAAGTGGGCTCCACTGCATTACAAATTATTGAGTGCCAACAGGCACTCTCCAATAATTTGTAATAGAACAAATTTGAATAAACAAACTTTTATTCATGTTTGACTGAGAATGGGTAAAAACAATGTTGGCTTTTGTACTGGTACCGTCAATTTTTTGGAAAAGCCTGATTTTGGCTTCTACCACTCAACTAGTTAAAAAAAACTCCTTATTATTCTTGATCTCTATTTTAGTTGTTCTCCTTTGACTTTATGTTGTATGATCGTTGTTACAAAAAAAAAAAAAAAACTATTAGCGAAACCAACATGGAAGTCCTTAGTACACAAAGCCACCAGGCCCCCACATGGGCAATGGTGGGGGTGAAGTATCTTGCTCAAGGACACAATGCGGTTGCCACAGGTGGGATTCGAACAGAGGACCTCTCGGCTTGCAGCCTGCAGGTGCGCTAAAAAATTAAAACTGCTCAATTTGTAACTTACACAGGTCAATATAGCAGATTTGTTAGGTTAAGGGCTAGGTGTTGATGTCACATAATTCTATTTATGACAGCAGTACATTGTATGGAACCCATGGTGCTTGATACTATATGCAAATACATCACATCCTGAAAGCAAGAGAATAAACAAGATGCCCCAAGGGGCCTTAATCTCTCACCTGACAAAGTAGTTCAAAGAAGCATTTTGAGTCATCAATCCTACATGTATAGAGAAATGAAGTCATGAAATTATTCATTACTCTAGTGTCCATGATGACTATTATCAAAGCTCTTCCTGACTGCTTACACTTCTATCAGGTGCAGACGTACCTAATTTCCAAAAGTATGATTGTTCATTTATTGATGTTAAAGTTCACATACTTCTCCACAATCTAAAAGTTGTTACATATATGTTACTGCACTTTGAAAGGCAAATATTATGGAAAAACACTAAGGAATGGATCTGAACAAACTTGAATCTAACCTCCCCGTCCCCGCCCCCATTCCCACAGAGAGCCCAACTATTAAACCAGGACTCACTTTGAGCAAATAGAAATGTTGTATACTAAACATGAAAGCTTTCTGACTGATAGATCTGAAGGAGAAGATTTTTAAACAAGAGGCCCCCAAGGGGCCTGAAGTGCTCACCTTGAACAGAACCCGATATAAAAAAGAGGCCAAGAATGTATCTACATTAAGCAATCAGTCTCCATAGGATCCATTGTCAATCCTTGAACCCCTCAGGAGTAACCTAAATAGTCCAAGCATCATGCCTTTTCTTCAGTTAATCATAATGTAAAAAGTGGAGCTCCCCTGTGGAGCCTCTTGATACAACCTATGTGGATTAATCTTACAGTACAACCTACAAAAATGCCGATAGGATCGCCAACCCAAAGTCAAGTTGTGACAGCACAAAAGTGGGTTTAATCATTATCAACTTATCATTCAGACGCCAATTGTTTACAATTTACTATGTGAAGGGTCAATGTGGCCTTGACCTTTGACCTAGTGATTCCAAAATAAATAGGGCTCCTATTTGCACCAATGCCAACCTACCTATGAAGTTTCATGAATGTGGGGGAACCATTGTCAAATTATCATTTGGAAACCAACTGTTTACGATTCATTATCTTCAAGGTCACTGTGACCTTGACCTTTGACCTAGAGAGCCCAAAATGAATAGGGGTCTTTCCTGAATGTGGGTGGAGCCATTGTTAAATTATCATCTGGAAAACAATTTTTTATGATTTATTATGTTCAAGGTCACTGCAACCTTGACCTTTGACCTTTGACCTAGCAAGCCCAAAATAAATAGGGGTCTTCCACTCACCTAGGTCAACCTACCTATGAAGTTTCAGGAATGTGGGTCAAACCATTATCAAGTTACCATCCGGAAACCAATTGTTTACGATTTATTATGTTGAAGGTCACTGTGACCTTGACCTTTCACCTAGCAAATACAAAATAAATAGGGTTCTTCCTCTCGCTGATGCCAACGTACCTGTGAAGTTTCATAAACGTGGGTCCAACCATTATCAAGTTTTCACCCAGAAACCAATTGTTTTGAATTACAATGTTCAGGGTCACTGAGACCTTGACCTTTGACCTAGTGAGTCCAAAACAACCAGGGTTCTATCTCTCCTGAAGGCCAACCTACATATGAAGTTTCATGAATGTGGGTTGAACCACAGTCAAGTTATCATCCAGAAACCAATTGTTCTGAATTACAATGTTCAAGGTCACTGTGACCTTGACCTTTAACCTAGCAAGTCCAAAACAAATTGGGTTCTTCCACTCACCAATGCCAACCTATCTGTGCCGTTTCATGAACGTGGGTCAAACCATTATCAAGTTATTGTCCGGAAACTAATTGTTTACGCCTGCCCGCCATTCATCAAACTGTAAGTCGAGTTTGACTTTGTCACAACTCGACTAATATTTATTTATTTATTTATTGGTGTTTAAGGTCACATACTTATGCACAATGGCTAATCGTGACCGTGACAGTTTTACGGGTGGAGGAAGCCGGAGTACCCGGAGAGAACCACCGAGCAACGACGAGCAGCTGTCAGCTCTCCAACATCGTAACTCTGAACTCTGCACCGCAGCACAGGCAGGGTTAGATTGGTTGAAGACATGCGCACCATCGACGTGCAGTACGCCTCAGTACACAGCGTCATCGTGCCCCCATGTAGGCAATCGGGGTGAAGTGTCTTGCCCAAGGACACAACGCGGTTGCCGCAGGTGGGATTCGAACCGAGGACCTCTCGTCTTGCAGCCTGCACCTCTACCAAACTCGACTAATAAAGTGGAATCTTGGACGTGCTAATAACGTGCTATTTGGGCGATATTTGCATCACATTCGTATCTGAATATCGCGACATTTTTATTGCAATAATGTGCCACTTGGTCATCATTTGGACGGATGGACGAACATGCAATGATGACAAAATCAAAATGAAGGTGTCAATGACACTGTAGCTCAACTTGCCAAACTTGGTAAGTTATAAGTGAAATGGCAAAATTGATGATCATTGGTACCAATGTTATTTGGTGAAACTTCAACATAACAGCATTGTGTGAGCGCAATGTCAAGAGCATTTTTTTAAATGTAAACTGTAAGGCTGGCTAAAGGAAGAATGTTGATGCACAATAGTGCTCTAACGATTAGTCGACTAGTCGATGTCGACTCTGGGCAAACCAGTAGTCGACTCTCAATTGTGCAGTCGACTAGTCGGAGGAGTTCAAGCTTTTAGGTAAATAGTATCCCTTCTGTGCCACTGTCAGACAGTTTGAACATCAATATTGGGCAATCAATGTATACATCTATTGCCATCTAATAGTAGTGACAGTAGTTTGTTTTAACTGGTACTAGTAGAGTGCTGAATTATTTTGGGCTATCAGGATATGTTGTTAATTTGCCTTGTTGCAATTTATGGGAGAGTGCCTATAGGCACTCTCCCATAAATTACAACAAGGCAAATTAAATAAGACTATATAATTTCACTCTTAGCATAATTAGAAGCACATTAACAGAATAATGTTCCAGTAAGTTGCTGTATATGAATGCCCAAGTAAAGCCAAATTTGGACCTTCAGCACTCTACCGGAACACCAACACTGTTATAAGGAGACAGGTTATCACCAATGACTAGTCGAAGTCGACTTGACTTTTGGGTATTGACTAGTCGACTTTGGAATTCACTAGTCATTTGAGCACTAATGCACAAATGCAGTAAGTTCAGAGATTATTGTAAATGGCAACTTTTTTCACAGAAATGAATGCTAATCAATAGCTCTCATCTAGAGGTCTTGCCTAATGAGCAGTATTGAGCACATCAAGTTCAAAAACAATCCTACAATAAATGTGACTTATAGGCCATGTCAAAGAAGAATATTGATGCACAAATGCATTAAATTCAAAGATTGTTGCTAACAGTAACAGTGTTTGATGGAAATGAAAAGAAAATTGATAGCCCCTATCTTTGTCACCCTGAATAAGCATACAAAGTTTCAAAACAATCCGATTAATGAATGTGCCCTCTGAGGCATGCCAACGAAAGATGTTAATGCACAAATGCACTAAGTTTGAAGGTCACTGCTGGTGGCAACAAGATGTTTTTTATGGAAATTTCATAAATATACCCTGCAGAGAGTGCAAAAGAGATTAATTGCTGCACAAATGTACCAAGTTCAAAGGCTGGTGTAAACAACAATAATTTTTCATGGAAATGAAAAAAAAATCATTAGCTCAAATCTAGAGGTCACCCCAAACACACATACCAAGCTACAAAGTGATCCGATCATAAATGTGCCCTGTTGGATATGCCAAAGGAATATATTGATGCCTGACTTAATTAAGTTTGAAGTTCAAAGGTTGTTGCCAA
This sequence comes from Pictodentalium vernedei, assembly GCA_031216915.1. Lineage (NCBI taxonomy): Eukaryota > Metazoa > Mollusca > Scaphopoda > Dentaliida > Dentaliidae > Pictodentalium > Pictodentalium vernedei. Next base: position 508,915,707 of record CM062293.1, read on the forward strand.
GTGCAATTTTTTGTGACAGAAATGGAAGAAAATTGATAGCTCCCATCTAGAGGTCACCCTAAACAAGCATACAAAGTTTCAATGCAATCCAATCATAAATGTGGCTAGTTGGGTGTGCCACAGGGATAGATCGATGCCAAACTAAACCAATTGCAAGATCAAAGGTAGTTAGTTGCCAACGGCAACATTTTTTGACAGAGAAGGAAGAACATCAATAGCTCCCATACAGATGTACCCCAAACAAGCACACCAAGTTTCCAAGCGATCCAATCATAAATGCGCCCTGCAGGGTGTGTCAAGGGGAAATATTGATGCTTAAATGGAATAAGTTTCTACTAAGTTCATCAAAGGTCATTGCCAACAGCAACTATTTTTGACAGAAATGGAAGAAAATCGATACCTCCCATCTAGAGGTCACCCCACACAAGCACACCAAGTTTCCAAGTGATTCAATCATAAAAGTGCCCTGCAGGGTGTGTCAAAGGGAAACATTGAGGCATAACGGCACTAAATTCATCAAAGGTTGTTGCCAACACCAACATTTTTTGATGGACAAAGTAGAAAATTAACAGTTCCTATCTAGAGGTCACCCCAAACAAGCATACCAGGTTTCAAAGTGATCCGATCATAAACATGCCCTGCAGGGTGTACCAAAGGCAAATATTGATGCGTAACTACACTAAGTTCATCAAAGATCGTTACCAATGGCAACATTTTTTGGCAGACAAGGAAGAAAATAAATAACTTCTATCTAGAGGTCATCCCAAACAAGCATAGAAGGTTTCAATGCAATTCTATCAAAAATGTTCCCTGTAGGGTTTGCCAAATGGAAATATTGAGGTTTAACTAAATGAAGTTCAAAGGTTGTTGCCAGCTGCAACATTTTTTGATGAAATTAGAAGAAAGAGGATAGTGCCCATCCAGGTCACACCAAACAGGCACACCAGGTTTCAAAGCGATCCGATCATAAATGGGACTGCTAAAGAGAAATATAGATGCATAACTACACTAGGTTTATCGAACACTTTTTGTTGAAAATCGAAGAAAATCAATAGCACCCATCTAGAGGTAACCCTAAACAAGCAAAGCAGGTTTCAAACCTATCTAATCATAATGGTGCCCTGTAGAGCGTGCCAAAGGAATATATTGATGCCTGACTTAACTAATTTCAAAGGTCATTGCAGAAAATCGATAGCTTCCCTCTGGAGGTCTACCCAAACAAGCATATCAGGTTTCAATGCAATCCAATAATAAATGTTCCCTGCAGGGTGTGCCAAAGGGAAATATTGAGGTCTGACTAAACTAAGTCCAAAGGTCATTGCTAGCTGCAATATTTTTTGACGGGAATAGAAGAAAATCGATAGCTCCCATCTAGAGGTCACTCCAAACAAGCACACCAATTTTCAAAGTGATCCGGTCAAAAATCTGCATTGCAGAGTGTGCCAAAGGGATATATTTATGCAAAACTGCACTAAGTTCCTCTCAACAGAAATCAAAGAAAATCAATAGTTCCCATCGAGAGGTAACCCAAACAAGCATACCAAGTTTCAAACCGATCTGATCATAAATGTGCCCTGTAGGGCATGCCAAAGGAATATATTGACGCCTGATTAAACCAAGTTCAGTAGTTGTTACCAGCGGCAACATTTTTTGACTGAAATGGAAGAAAATCGATAGTTCCATCTACAGGTCACACCAAACAAACATGCCAGGTTTCACTGCAATCTGATGATAAATGTGCCCTAAAGGGTGTGCCAAAGGGAAATATTGAGGTCTGACTAAAGTAAGTTCAAAGAATGTTGCCAGTAGCAACATATCTTGACGGAAAAGGAAGAAAATCAATAGCTCCCATCTAGAGGTCACCCCAAACAAGCATACCAAGTTTCGAAACGATCTGATCATAAATGCTACCTGTGTGGTGTACCAAAGGAAATTGTGGACATACGTACAACCACCCATACGTACGTACGCCAACAGAAGAGAAGTGATGGCAATACCTCAGCTTGACTTCGTCAAGATGAGCTAAAAATTTGAATTCTTCAGCTACATGGCCAATTCCAGCTTCCATAGGGGGCGCAACATTAACCCAGGCACTCAATTTGAACAAACTTGAATTTCAGCCTTCTCCCCTCCGCCTGCATCTTCCCTGGACAAGTATGAAAGGATTATGACTGGTGAGTCTGAAGAAGAAGATTTTTGAAGAAATTCCTTCACACTGCACTAAGTTAAATAAGTTAAAATACAGGCTCCCATATATTAACTCAGGTACTCGATTTGAATAAACTTGAATCTCATCCCCTTAGATATGCTGTATACCAAATATAAAAGCATTCTGACTGGTGTATCTGAAGAAGATTTTTAAAGAGGCTTCCTCATATTGCACTAAGTTAAAACTTGGTCTACCTTAGAAAGCCCAAATATTAATCCAGGGACCCAATTTGAACATTTGAATCTGACCCCACTAGAGATGTAGACCAAATATGAATGCATCTCTCTATTGGATCTGAGGAAGAAGATTTTTAAAGATTATCCCCCATATTGCACTAAGTTAAAATTCGGCTTCTATAGGAAGCTCAAATATTAACCAAGGGACTTGATTTGAACAATTCTGAATCTGACACTCAGAGTAATGATGTATATACCAAACATTAAAAGATTCAAGCTGGTGATTCAGAAGAAGATTTTTAAAGATTATTCCCCCAAATATGAACCAAGGGGCTTCATTTTAACAAACCCCCTATGGAAGACCTTGACATAACACTGATGGCAATCTTTTTTACCATTGAATTCTGGTGGTCATAAGGATGCTTCATACCAAATAACTGTTCTCTGTTAGGTGTGGTTTGGAAAATATGGGCGTTTGAAAATATTTTTATTTTTAGCTCCTGGGGTTCCCACAGGGACACAGGAAAACATTTTTTGCATGAGTCAAGGACTTATGACCCAATAATACCACGTACCAAATTCGGTTCAAATCGGACAATCGGTTCAGAAAATAGAAATTTTGGCCAGGGCCAAAAATCTTGCCCCTCCCATTACAATTGTACCCCCCCCAGATGTTGAATACCAAAGATAAAAGCTTTCTGACTGATGGATCTGAAGGAGAAGATTTTTTAAAATGTCCTCATATTGCAACAAGTTAATATACCAGGCCCAATAGCGAGCCCAAATATTAACCCAGGGACCTAATTTCAACAAACTGAAATCTGACCCACCTAAAGATGCAGTATACCAAATATGACTGGTGGATCTGAAGATGATTTTTAAAGAAATTCCATCATATTGCACTAAAATAAAATTCTGTCTACCACAATTATTGAGAACCCAAATATTAACCCAGTGACTCGATTTGAACAAATTTTAAACTAACCCGCCTACGGATCTTGTATACCAAATATCAAAAGATTCTAATGATGGTTCTGGAGTTGAAAATTTTTGGTTAATTTTGGAAAACAATTTATGGGTGCTATCGGCGTATTGACCCTTGTGGTGCCAACTTTATTTGAGCAATCTTGAAATGACATATGATAAGGAACATGCATATCAAATTTGGCTCAATTCAGCCAATTAGTTTAATTGAATTCAATAAAGTTCATGCCACATGGACAGACGATGGACAACAGATGGACAACGGACCGAATGTGATCACTTACAGTACGTGGAAAGTGGATTGTAATTAAATCACCTGTGGAGTGGAGTTATCACCTAAGCTGTCACTTTCAAATTTTCTGCATATCGACAAAAAACACAAGCAATGTTTCAGCCAATGGACCTCTGGGTTAAACCCGGAGGTCCACTGGCTGAAACCTTGCTTGTGCTGATTATGCTTTGCAACAAATTTGCAATTATTGGTTGGGTGGAATCTCCACTCTGCGAGTTTTAGTGATAATACACTCTCCACATACTGCAAGCTCCCCCTGACTTTCAGTCGGGTGAGCTAAAACTCTTTCTTACTTCTTTCACCATATTACTGCAATGTATGAATAGTTCAATGGGAGACACTATATGAACTGACTTCGGAAGCAGTTTTAGCTCATTTTTTCGGTATTCTTTTCAAATATGGTAGGCCACATCCACTTTAAAACAGAAGGCCTGAACAAAGATTTCAGGCCACCAATCTAATTCTCTAACGAATCCAATCTTATATGTAATTTGTTTATCTACTCAGACTACGTCATAGCGCATATTAGTTGTTGCTACAGTGGAGCCCACTTAATTGGATATCTCTTAATTGTATATCCCTGTTAATTGAATATAATTTCCCAACACAAAACCCTTTTCCATACCTCCAGTACATTTATTTATTTATTGGTGTTTAAGGTCACATATTTCTGCATAATGGCTAACCATGACCGTGACAGTTTTATGGGTGGAGGAAGCTGGAGTACCCGGAGAGAACCACCGAGCAACGGCGAGCAACTGTCAGCTCCCCAACATACTAACTCCACACAAGCAGGGTTAGCATTGGTTGAAGACAGGTGTAACATCGACGTGCAGTACGTCTTAGTACACAACATCACCGTGCCCCCACATGGGCAATGGGGGTGAAGTGTCTTGCCCAAGGACACAACGCGGTTGCCGCAGGTGGGATTCGAACTGAGGACCTCTCTGCTTGCAGCCTGCACCTCTACCAACTGAGCCACCGTGCCCCACCTCCAGTACAAATTTGATCTGTTAATTGAATACTAGTATAGGTTATAGAGTAAACTCCTGTTAATTGAATAAAAAAATTTGTAACCTGTCGAGAAATTACCCTGACTCTCCCCAGTTTTCCTTTGTTTATAGACCTATTTGGCCTCAGTATATCCAATGTTGGCATTTAATCTATTATATCTTGTTTGACAGAGCTCATAGAGCTCTGTCAAACAAGATATAATAGAATAAATGCCAAGTTTATCTCCAGAATACAGGAAAGTGACACAATCCCTGTTAATTGAATACTCCTGTTAATTGAATAATTTTCATTGGCAAAGTGACTATTCAATTAACAGGGTTTCACTGTATTTATTTTAACATAAATTCTGTTATTACACTTTTAAAATTATACAAGCTTCCGGATTGGTCAGTAACCAATGCATCCAGTGAGGAACATTTAACTCCAAATGCTTGTACGAAGTTCAATGTGATGTATGAGAAAATCACGTAACATCTAAAGGGGGTGTATGGACATTCTATTGAACACTTCGCAGATTTCCCTTTCACCCAATCAGTAATAATAAACATTCAGACTCACAAACAAAATGAGAACAATATTGTTTCATGAGAATATTCCTAACACTTGAAATAAAATATGTGTACATCCCCCTCAACATCTGATTTTACTGTCGAGGTGAGGAATTCTGTTGAGGTGTTTCTACACTACAGATCGTTGCGGATTCGAAAAACATGCAATCTCCTTATATGAATTGTCTCTTCCGTGTGATTTATTGAAGCACTTGTAGAAGTTTGAATATAGTGTCTCCATTCTCCAAGACGCACAATGCGCCATTCTATCGAATAAAACACTAATAATCAACTTGTGTCTCACAATAATAACGACAGGTCATTTCCCAATGTCCTTGAACTGAAGTCTCCCAAATATTTGAGTTCAATTGAAGGGAAATAACTTCAAATCAAACAAATTCTTTCCTCTGCTTGTCAAAATGTCTTTTAAATGCTTTACTTGTCATTCCGACGAAGGGATATTAATAAAGATAAGTGTTTCTTTCAGTTTCTCAATTTTTTCTATCAAGGTTTTCATCACTGGAATGCAGTTTGTGGATTATATAATAAAACAAAACTCGACACACTGAAGGGGCAGGGTAATAAATTCATCACACGGTGTTTCAGCAGGTGTACGGGACTGTACGACCCTTCTGAAATTCCTATTTCGTTCGGCTTTCAGCCTCAGGAAATACAAATCTCAGAAAGAAATATCCCTTGTGGTGCCACCTTTGGGCATGGCACCACAAGGGGCATTTCAGCCTCAGGAAATACAAATCTCAGAGGAGTACAGTCCCGTACACACTACTGAAACACTGTAACTAATATTATAATATGTAAATGACATGTCACTCTGGCTATATGTGGATGCAATGTGAAACCTTTGACTCGAGTTTAGATTGGCAAAGCATGAATGATTAATTAGGAAGTTCATTTATGCAGTGTTGTTTAATCACAACATTGACAGTGTTCATGTATTTTACAATTTATTTAACTCCCTCGTAACCTAAATAATTGTCTACATGTTATTTCCAGGCCTGATAACAGTGCTGAATGCCTTACAGAATTAGACTGATTATTTGATAACAGTGCAGAATGCCTTACAGAATTAGACTGGTTATTTGATAGCTTGGGACTGAACAAGCATATGAGGGATTCAAATTTATCTAACAATCATAATGATTTTGGCCTGAAAACCATGAGAAAAGGTATGTATCACATGTGTTCCGATTCCTTATCATATACATATAGATGACTCATTTTAAAATGATTCCATATCACATAGACGACTCGTTTCTGGTAGCGCTACGGGCTATCATAACAGGCGCATGGATATATTCTATGTGCGTTTCAGTGATCTACCGAACATTATGTCCCAAAAATGTTTAAAAATAATTTAACAATTTACCTAACATGAAAAGCAGATGACATTTGCAAAAAAATCTTGAATAACTAATTTTTTTCATTTTTTGTCTCAAAAACATAGGTTATGACCACTCATTGGAACCAGCTCGACGAGCTCGTTCCAATGAGAGGTCATAACATATGTTTTTGAGACAAAAAATGAAAAAATAATGGAATTTAATTGGCGATTTTTTTAGAATAGCATTGACCGGTTTTGGACGTTACATTGGATAAAGGGTTAAGATTTAATCTGTTTATGTGAAAGAATTGCTAGATATATGAATTATCATGATAATGTGCATGTCCTGTGATTTGCATCAGATTCTTGGTGGTGTCCAAAAATGGGATCACAACTCGCCGGCAAAGCCGGCTCGAGATCCCATTCTGGACACCACCTCGAATCTGATACAAATCACAGGACATGCACATTATCATGATAATCTGTACATGTATATACAGCATGCAGAACCTCACTATGAAAGCTAACATACTTGTTTCATCATTCTTTTCATATCCTCGCAGAACTTCATTTATTAAACGGGAATGAAATCGATCATTTGCTGATTGTGCTGAAAATATAAACATCTCTGTTGTGTTTTCAATCATCACAAAATAAATTAATCATAAGGCCTAAAAAATAAAAAACTCTGTTTCTCAGGCCCTCCCACATGGTTGTTTTGGCTGCTACATGCTCTCTTTTTAAAACCAATTTAAACTTATAAAAAATAAAAATTAAATGGTTTATGTCTGATATTTTACCCAAGTTAAAAAAATTGATGAATTTGTCCCTTGAGTGCAAGAAGGCTTTACACCACCACCCATGCTATTCTGTAGATTATGAGGCCTTAAACTTTAACCAAGAACATTAACTTTTGATGGCAAAAAAGTAATTACTGAAATAAAAAATAAAATAAAAAACCTCTCACCCGCATGCAATTTCACAAATAATGGCCTGAGAAACAGAAGATCTACTTTGTGTGGCCTAAGGATAATTACTGAGACCGTGGTGGCTCAATGGTTATTGCATTGAACATCAAACCAAGAGGTCCATGGTCCGATCCCCACCAGGGGTAACTCTGTAGTGCCCTTGGGCAAGGCACTTACACTACGAGTCGGAAGTAGTTGTAGGAACATTGACGAAATGTACAAATGCACGAAACCAGTTAGACTATATACTATACGGGATTTTCCGAAAACAAGTTCCCTCAAACTCTTTGTAGTTGTATAGAGCAACAATGGTCTATCACCAATCATCTGTCTTTGATGTTCATTTACAAAAAAATGTTTTTGCATGACATAGTGGCTCCATCATGTCCGCCTCATCACTCTTTGGAACATTTTGTTGGATTCATTGTGAGAAAAATAAATTATAGATAAACTAGGACTGTCACGATAAGTCCATTGTTGTTCGGTCACAGCGAAATCGATTAGTATTTTTCATTGTCGAATAATCGGTAAATTTTATCCCGCTTTAGACGTTTAATAATTAAAAGAAAAATTTATGAAAAAACTATTGTGTCTAAAGGTAAAGAGTTAAGAACATCGAAGTTAAACCCCAAGAAGCCGTTGGAAGCATTTGTCTGTCAGGTGCATTCATCAAAGCTTTGATGTTCTGAACTTTTGAACCGTCAATGTAATAATCAAGACCGGTCGGCAGTTGCGAAGTTCGCAACTGCCGACCGGTCTTGATTATTACACTGGCGGTTCAAAAGTTCAGAACATCAAAGCTTTGAATGTACCTAAAAGAGGATCGTCTTCGTTTTTTAACTGGAGGTTGGTCAACTGACTTGAACTTCATTTTTTATCAACGTCAGAGAGAGGGAGAGGGGGGCATCTAGGTACGATTAATCAATTATGATCAATTATTTGCGACGATTAATCGATTCCAAAATTAAAAAATCGTGACAGCCCAAAGATAAACAGTTAAAATGTCGTGAGAAAGTCACAAATACATGTAGTCATTTCATCAAACAAACTTTATGAAATCCTGTGTGGGCAATTCAAGATGACCGTTTTGGTCAGGGAAGGTTAGTTGCTTTAATACACTTGAGAAAGGACTTCAAGGGAGATAACTTGGGTATGATTAATCAGTTATAATCGATTATCTTTGATTTATCGATTAGGTAAATCAACTAAATGCAAAGTGATGGGAGCCATCTTAAACAGTTTGCAATTCGAACAGTATACAGTACAGTAAAACCTTCCTTGAGAGACCACCTATCTTAAGTCTAAAATAAGAAAAAAAGTTGAACAGTCTATTAAACATCACCATAATCTTTAAAAAATGTCTGGTGAAGGGTTAATGTTCAACTAAAATTGAAGCAATTAACACACATGAAATGTGAAAGCCCTAGCATACCAGTGGTTGCCTGCAATCAGGTACAGCAAAACAGGTTAGTACTATTCTAAGTCCACACTACTCCTTCAACATTGATTACCTAAAAATTGCTATTTTTGACGATTCAAGTCCCATAATTCTGAAACGTCAAATCTAAAAATTGCCAAAAAATGAAAGAGAGCTTTGTTTAATCAATCTCAATAGTGTGGAAATAAATTATGATAATCGGTCAAAACAAACTTGAGGCAGCAAATGGCGTGAAAAATTGTCGTTTTTTTACGATTAAAGTCCCATAACTCCAGAATGACAAACCTGAAAATCATAATGAAATGCCACTGTAGCTTAACTTGACTGTGTGTTGTGTTTGATGAAAAGGATAATGTTCAATGTTTATGAAAGGATTATGAAATATGACAAGAATTGTTATAATTGAGAATATGTTCATTTCTGTTCCCTGCATGCTATGTTTTCAATAAAAATAATTAGAGGCATAGACAGTACTGAAGAATTAAGGGGTGGATTAATATGGCCCTCAGTTAATGTATGTCAACTAAAGTTACAAAGTTACAGTGAAATTATTCCAAAACGAGTCATCCAATCAAGTTACAAGGAAATCCCTTCATAAATGTGGCCTGTAGACTGTGCTAAAGGTTTTCGGGCTTAGGGCCTGTGCAGCATCACGGTTGACCGATCACAACCAAAAGGGGACATCCTCATCTAGACATTATACTGAGTCATCCTACCCAGTTATGAAATCCCTTCATAAATACAACCTGTAGTCTGTGCTAAGGGTTTTCAGGTTTTGGGCTCGGGCAGCCATCACAGTTGAAAGATCACGACCAAGAGGGGACATCCTCATCTAGACATTATCCGGAGTTATCCTACTAAGTGATAATGAAATCCCTTCATAAATATGACCTGTAGACTGTGCTAAAGGTTTTTGGGCTTGGGGCCCCTGTAGCCATCACAGTTGACCGATCGCAACCAAAAGGGGATGTTCTCATCTTGACATTATATGGAGTCATCCTACCAAGTTACAATGAAATCCCTCCATAAATATGACATGTAGACTGTGTTACAAGTTTTCGGGTTTTAGGCTCGGGCAGCTGTCACGGTAGACAGATCACAACCAAATGGGGATTTTCACGTCTAGGCATCATACGGAGTCATTCAACCAGGTTACAAGGAAATCCCTCCATATTAAAGACTGTGCTAAAAGTTTTGGGGTTTCGGGCATGGGCAGCCAACACTGTTGACCGATTGCGACCAAAAGGGGATGTTTTCATCTAGACATGATCTCAAACATGCATATGAAATTTTGTGATGATCGGACAAGAACTGCGTGTGTAGCCTGTGCTAAAGGAAAATGTGATCAGACTGACAGACATACAGACTCACAGACTAACAGACTTCTGCACACGTGATGATAATAGCTTATCTTGACTATGTCAAGTTAACCTAAAAATTGAAAGGGACATCACCCTTACTGATTGTAATATTGCTACAAAATTTCAAGAGATTCAGTGACAGCATTATCGATTTATCATACAAAATTGCCAATTTTTGGAAGATTTAAGTCCCAAAACTTTGGAAAGATAAAACAGAAAACCATCAAAAACGAAATGGAGCTTTGTTTGATCAATTTCAATATTGTGTATACATATTATGAGAATTGGTCAAAGGAAACTTGAGTTATCGCATGACATAGGAATATGTTGAAAGACTGATGGATGGATGGATGGATGGATGGATGGATGGATGGATGGATGTGGATGGATGGATGGATGGATGGATGGATGGATGGATGGACAGAGTGATTACTAGAGGGATTCTGCCAAAAGTTGGCGGTGCCCTAATAATTGTGATCTCCTAAATTCTAGTATAAACACTTTTAAGACAAAACTAAAACTGAGAGAACTTAAAAAATACTGTTGCAGGTCCATATACTAAATCAGATGCTTACATACAAATGATATATAAAACATGGGGGTACTTTTGCATTACTGATATTACGATATATAACATATGGGGGTACTCGGCCACCGACAGACCCCAGGGTCTGTCAGTGGCCGAGTGGTATGCGTGGTTCAGTCTAGTTTCGTTAGGCAGTTGGTGCCAAAGGAAACTCTCGGCGTGGGTTCGACCCCCCTGCCATGCCAATGTAAACAAAACCAGCATCATTTAGTTCTGTGGCATCCGGGAAATTTGAAAAGACAAGTGTCACTGATTTCTTCTGAGGTGCAGTTCATAGAATTAAGTACTTAGATGCAATTATCTGATAAATAAATAGATAAATTTCCTACTTGTTGGAAATTATGTAGTGGTCATCAGAATTTTTCCTACTAAGGAGGGGGGGGGGGGGGTGGAATTGTCAATCTAGAGGTGAACACACACCGCCCCCAATCTCATCCGACGAGTCCCCTCAGCAGTGTCCCCCATTACACCAAAACAGTTGCAGTTGAGAATATTTCTGTCAAGACACATTTGAAATGGGATGTGAGGTTTTCACACAGGTAGATTTGGAGGTTAGCGTCTTGTCACAGGCCTGGAAACGAACGGCTTATATGATAACCCGTTTGCAGGTTACGCTATATAGCATGGTGGTAACTCATGGGAGAACGGTGTTTTGCGATGCTTTTCTATCTTCTCTGCTTTTACCATGCCAGTCTTGCTTTTATTACACATCCATTAAACTTTAAACCCTTGTATTCAACGGAATCACCGCTATGATATAGATGATTCTGTATTCAACAGGTGATATACATGTACAAGCCGGAACTTTTCTACAGCACCGTTCAGTTACGCTTCGAAAAGTTTCCAAATTTCGTGATACAATCATCAACCGTCTGTCACACAGTGTGAAAATGAAAACGTCCAAAGCAAAATAAAGTCGGTTCACAAAAAATTAGTTAGCCAAAAATGAGATAATATTTTAAAAAACCCAATCATTTCCAACCAGAACGTTAACCCAGTCCCGTGGCCGTCTCGTTTTGTGAATCCCATTATATCTAAATTGGTCAACTTTATTTTGGTAAATCTTCGTACATCTTGAGAGGCTTCAAATTTCTTTTAAAAATGTTTCTCCCAGCTGTTTTGCAAATCTGCACAAATTTGTACTTATATTTTTACAAACAGTAATAGCTACCGGTGTGAATAAGCACCAGCCGAAGAGAAACAGCCATACGAATTTCAACAAACACTGGTTCCGAAAAGGTTGCTTTGATTTTTTATCGATCCGTTTGATCAGTACAGCTTCAGTCAAAACAAACTCTTCACCTTTGGGTTTAAACATCGGAATTAAAATTTGTTTATTTAAATGAATTTTAATGCATGGGTACAGCTCTCACGAAATATGACTACGTCATTCCAACTCGTTATGTTAAACACCCACAGATTCAAACACACATCGTGTTCTGTCTATTTATACTATGATTACCTATTCTACTAAATATAAAAAAACCTATGACATAAATTTTAGCTTTACACATACACCAAACGTGCTGTTTTATGATCTTCAGAGACAGTGGAATAAAGTTCACGTTTTTGAAACCATACTAAGTCAATAAATTATCAGTAAGGCCTAAAAAAATTAAATATATGTTTCTCAGGACCTCCCGTATGGTCCTTTTGGCTGCCGCATGCTCTCTTTTTATAATCAATGCAAACTTAAAAAAATAATAATTAAATGGTTTATGTCTAATATTTTACCCAAAGTAATAAAATTGATAAGTTTCTCCCTTGAGTGTAACAAGGCTTTGCAGTTTGAAGCCTCCTTGCATTTAAAGGACAAAATACACCACCACCCATGCTGTTGTGTAGATTATGAGGCCTAAAACAAACCAAGAACATAAACATTTGATGGCAAAGAAATAATTCAAAAACATAAAAAATAAAATAAAAAACTGCACACCCAGATGCAACTTTACAAAAAATGGCCTGAGAAACAGAAAATCTACTTTATGGGGCCTAATTAAATTATTTACGCAGTAAATGAGAATTTCAGGTTGCTAGAGTAATATAACTTTTAAAACGTATTTTTGATGTAACTTGTAAATAGTGTCACACAATGCATAAACCTGTTTAATTAGTAAACTGGGTATACATGTTTGCTGGTGGTCATGTGTGGGTGATGATTTGTTCACGCCAGTCTTACTTATATGGAGCGACAGCCAGAACATAACTTGAAGTTGAATCGTATTGCAGATTTGGGTGACATCATAAACCTCAGTGGAAAGATACACGTGTAAATGAATATTACAGATTTTGGTGAGATCATAAACCTTTACAAGAATTTATTTCCAAATGAAACAAAATACTGTATTTTTGTTCGCCTTAGAGGTACGGTGTTACTTGCAATCCACAGTAGTTTTTTCTTGGCACAGTGGTTAACCACAGCGTAAAAACAAGACTACACAATAGCAAGCTATATGGCTTAAAAAAGTACCCACTTTTAGTTATTTCATACCTTCTGCTCGGTTGTGTTACAACAAAAATTGGAATACAGGAAATATAATATTTATGTGCAATAAAATATTACAGATATGGATGCCATTGGAACTGGCTCATTGAGCCAGTTCCAATGACATCCATATTTGTGTGGTTTTAATAAGAAACTGACCAAGTACAAATCTTTGGTTAGTTTTTGCCCACAATGTAGGTTCAAGTATGAAGTACACCAAAATTCTGAGGAAAAAATCTGTTATCCTTGTGTTTTCCAGGGTGTATGGGAACTTACACCAGTTTGGGAACTCATACACTCTGAGGTATGGGAACAAAGCCTCAAGGTATATGAGTTCCCAAACTGGTGTAAGTTCCCATACACCCTGGAAAACACAAGGATGACTAATAGTATTCTTTGTAAGATGGGTTCAGAGCCAACTGATTGTCAGTGAATTATGTTTAGTGTGAATTTATCCTGTTTAGAAAAAGTTTAGTGCTATGAATTTCTTAGTGGAATATGCGTTGTGCTGTAGAGAGCTTAGTGCTATCAATTCTCCAAGAAGTGGCTTTGTGCTCACCAAGCTTTGAGGTTATCTTAGTGGAGAAGCTTTGTTCTCTTCAAGTTTTGAGCTATAGCGTTATGTGTAAAATGTGCCAAGTGCATCTTTATCCTTGGTCGGTGAATTCAGTAAATATAGAGGATATAGAATTAATGCAGCTGGTGAAAGCAATACTATTTAGATGTTATTTACTGGGATAGTTTCATATAGGCCAAGGAATAAGCCCAGGGTAACTTCATGCATGTAGGTCAAAGACTTTGTTTGCCAGCTGCCATTTTTGTTCAGTTCCTGGTTAACCTTATCGATTAAACAATTTAAGTTGTGACCAGCTGTATGGGTTGTTGTGTCATATGCAAAGGATAGGACACTGAACATCATGGATTCATTGATATCATTTGTGTACAGTGTGAATAAAGGGCGACCCAGAACAGATCCTTGTGGAATATTTATTTCAAGGAGAGAAACAAATTCAGACACTTAACTGGTAGAATGCTAAGTTATTTTTCAAAGATGATTTGAAATGAGAGTATTTTTTTTAAAGATACCACCATACTACCAGAAATGCAAGCCATTGTTTTGCTAGTTTTTTCAAAATGATTGCCTTGTTACAATTTATTGGAGAGTGCCAGGTGGCAATCTCCAATAAATTGCAACAAAGCAATTCTATCTAAACAAGTTTTTTTCACTGCTAGGAAAACAACAAGCTAATGCATACAGTGTAAAGCTACTAAAATGCCTCCCAGTACTTTTCAATGGAGCCCTGATAGTGGCTTCTTGCACTCTACAAGTTAAGGAAGGAGCTGAAATTAAAGGACTACTCATTTAAGTGGTAACCCTGAAAAGTTAAAAAATTTATAGTAATTTCTATATTTTTTATACTTACCAATGACCCAGACATAGCTGGTGCTAACTCTTAAAATATAGGGCCAAACACAAATTTTGCCCCCCAATCCCCAAAATTTGCATCTAAAACCAAAGAAAACATGTCCTGAATGGCCCTACACACTTCACCTCTACTGCGCATGCGCAGTGTCAAGGACGTTCCGAAATTGGCGCCATTAATCATTCTAATAACCAGTGCCTGGTAAGCGCTATGTACTCAGCGGGGAGGCAAGAGTTCCCAACTCCTGGGAGGGCCATCCCCGTCTGGGTCATTGGTAAGTATAAAAAATATAGAAATTACTATAAATTTTTTAACATTTTTATACTGTACCAATGACCCAGACAAAGCTGAATAGTAAAAAGGCTGGAGGGCCAAGGACATAGAGCAAGATGGAATACGCTCAATAATATAAAATAGAGTCACCCCCTCTAGGGAAAAAAAGAAGTAATAGGCCTTACATGTATCTTTCTTATTTATGATAAATTAGAAAGATACAACACCTTCCAAAATTGAGCATCATACATCCATGTACTCTATTAATATCCAATATAATCCAATATAATCCTTATACTAATAATTTTTAAAGTAAGCCAATAAATGAAGTAAGTCTAGAGAATAGAGACTCTTATACTCCTTAAAAGTGTCTGAGGATTGCATAATCATGTCCGTTGACACGTGCTATATTCAAAAGCCATACTTTAAAAACTAAGACTTGAATGAATTTTAAAACATAAACTTCTCACTAAACAACCATCCCAATAACAGCTCAGAATTACTAACTCCGGAGGAGGTATCCCCTTGTTTTCATAGTAAAACAGGTGACCCAAGGGAACACCCTCCCCCCCCCCCCCCCTTTTCTTGCCCTAGGTCAAATAGCCCAGAGCGAAGAGGGCAGCAGAACGGAGTCACTGCCGAAACAGACAGCCTACCTAGCTATAGTAGCAGCTGTTAAGTGAATGACATTCTGTGCAGTAGATAATAGACCTAACAATAGAGGCCTCCAGAAATGGACTCAATATTTCTGAGATAAAAATTCATGAATGTGGATGGCTGAGCGCAATGAGCAGTCTTCAAAAATCTATAATAGCGACACTATTAATGTAAGCCCAAGATGTAGAAGAACTCTTACTTTATGAGCCGAAATCTTAAGCACAACTGCTGAGTCAATGATATACTATAAGCAGTACCGATAGTTAATTGAATCCATTAGCAATAGAATGGAGCGTAACGTCCTTCTATTAGGCATCAAAGACAGAGGAAGCTTACGCCCGAAGTAATAAACAGATATCTGTTTATAAATACATAAACTCTAACCGGACAGAGTAAAGGCCTATGCCCATACGAAGACGGAAGGACCTTAAAAACAATAGGTTCCGGATATTAGGAACCTAACTCTTATGCAAAAATCCAACCTAAATAGTAAAGGAAGTAGTGATTCCGAAACTACGAAAGTGAAAATCATCCATCGATAGTGCATGAAACTCTCTGACTCTTCAGTAAAAGAGAAGCCAACAGAATTACTGTCTAAAAGGTCAGAATTTGAAAACTACTGTTTCCAGAGGCTCAAATGATTACTTAGCTAAATAAGAACCGAAGTTAAATTCCATATAGGAATTTAATCTAAAGATTCTAAGTCTATTTATCAAAAAGTTACTAAATGACTTAGATAAAGAGACATAAGACTCAATTGTAAACTATCATAGAGTGCATAGGTATGAGGTAACATAAACCTATAACCTTAATAAAAACAGGCTGCAGTAGATCTTGTCAAACAAGTATACTAAAAAGTTGCAATGAGTAGTATGGAGGGATCAACAATATGAACATAGTGATCCCTACACCAACGACGGAAGAGCCTCCACTTTAGCCGCATAGAATAGCGAAGAAGAGGATCTCCTATAGTAAGAAATCGCGTCCAAAGCTCGTCCAGTACAATGCTTACAATGCAATACGGACCACACAACGGAATACGTGAAGGTTGCGACCTTGCGGGTTGTGATAAAGATGACGCGATTTACCCAGCGAAAAAAGATCCTCTCATTGAGGAAGATTTCGCGTTAAGTCCCACAGTAGACATCAGAGTAAATTACCCACGGTCTCTGTGAAGATAGAGATGCTATCAACAGAAATGTATTGTGGTTGTTTATCTTAGCAATACCTGCTGAAACAACAGCGCCGGAGGATACGCATATCCTATCATTCCGTCCTATTAGATCAATAGAGCGTTAACAACATTAGCTCAGAGATCCGGACAAGCCAACACATACGTCTGCAATTGATTAGCAAGCTGTGTCGTAAATAAATTATCATTGGGCGCTCCCATAGATAGCAAATCTGATTGAATACTTGTTTGTTGAGAGTCCATTCTGACGGCAACAAGCGACCCCTAAGTGAACGGGAGTCCGGTAAAACAATCAGACGACCCGGAATATGACGGACCGAAACAGAACTTGGTGTACTATAACCAACAGACGGATTCTTTCCATTAAATAGAATAACGGAAACGAATGAGTGCCTCCCTGGTTCCGGAGGTACGCCACTACTGTCGAATTAACGGACAGGATTTGGACATGCGTTTCTGAATAATGTTCATGCAATGACATAAAGCAAGCCTAAAAAACATTATTCCGCGGAAGATAATTGCCTGCTTAGAGACTGCGGAACCCAAAGACCCTGGCACTTCGAATCCGTTGGGATCAATATTATATCCCAATCTGTTTGACTGGCAACCGTCATAACCATAACACTCGGATCCGGCAACTGCAGTGGCACTCTCTGAGTCAACCACCGAATGTTTGCCCCAGTCTGAATCTCTTGTAATTGTGATTTTTGTAACACTAGATAGACAAGAGAACGTGTAAATCGAGCAATTCATGGATTGCTGAAAAGTTCCAGTCGAAGAGAGGCTTCTCCGAGAACGAAGCGACTCTGAGAGAGTTCTTCACCTTACTATCCACGCGCGTGGATGTAGCTAGGGCTGCGTCACGTCTAACCAACTCCAATCAGCCACTGAAGGGCAGAGTTATACGTGAACAAACTACTGCCCTCAAAAGAAATCACATTGAGAATAATATCCCGTAAATCTTTTCTTGAAGACGTAATGATAACGCCTCAGTAAGGTGGATTACGTATGATAAAGCATCTAAGTTAAGTCTACTAGACATCATTGTCGTTTCCAACATTGTGGTTGGAAAAGACATAGACGACGAAAAAGAATATTTCCAGTCTTTAACCACGCCGTCTAGACGCATATGAACTCTCGGTATGCCCTGCTCTGCCAAAATAAATATTTCGTATAAATGATAAAACGGCAGAAATGAGCATTGCGGACAAGAAACTAAACTATCATGCTTGGTAGCAGGCTTATATGCATATATAGCGTCGAAAAATAAAACACATGTTGTAATGACAATATTGGACTACGTCGGTAAGTCAGGGACAATGTCCCCGAACCGATCGAAAAATCCGAGTCCAATGACGCTATAAGTCTCTTATCCAAGATCGCAGCAATGAAGTCCGAAATAATAATCACTGGAAGATAATGCCAAAAGATATGAAAGGCATCTTCCGATACTACTAAACACATGTTGTAATGACATTATTGGACTGTGTCGGTACGTCTGGGAAATGTCCCTGAACCGATCCAAAATTCCGTGTCCAATGACGCTATAAGTCTCTTATCCAACATCGCAGCAATGTAGTCCGAAATAACAATCACTGGAAGATAATGCCAGAAGATATGAATGGCAGCTTCCGATGCTACGAAAGGGAAAACCCGAAATCTTTCAAATCCCTTTCGCCATCCTGTCGGACCCTATAAAGCGTTCGGTCGTCCATACCTGATGCAACCGCGGACCGCACCGACCCAGCGCCGTCAGATAATTCCTGATTCGAGAAAGAAACTGTCGATTGCTGGGATGCTGCGAAACAACTGTGCTAACTCGGATAGCACTTCCGTCACTGAGGCCTGAGGAGAAGCGGTCGTACAATGCATTGCCGCTGGAAGCTCCGTGTTCGTTACCCCGTGCATACTACCAATATGCGAGCGAACGGAGTGTATAGGCCTCGTGTCCCTTGGCTACCGGATGGCGTGACCTATTCGCCGTGGAATCACTGAATGACGAAACTGATCGGATACTCGAGGTCACGTAGCCAATGTGCGGTCGTGTGCCCTGCTGTGAGGATGAGGAAGCATCATCGACAGTCTCTCGGACTGTCAATATAACGGAGCGTCCCGACCGACAGACATATGCTCCGAATTAAAATATCTAAACCACAACATGCGGTCCCCAATGTTGTTGGACGAGAGAGGGACCTCTCTCGCTCACAGCCCGGACGGACCTGGACAAGCCAGGAACCGGCCTAACAGGCTTCCTCCGATCTGTCCTCAATCCGCCGTCACTGGGTGAGTACTAAAGTAATTATAGTGCTCGCATCACCCAAATCTCCTTCCTAGACCGCAACGGACGAACCCGGCAGCCGAACCATTCGATGACTGCACGCTACACCGGGTGAGCTAGCGAATGTTAGTCTGTCGATCCTACAAGGGATCTCTTAGGCGATAAGACATATTCCATGAGCACTTATTGCCGCTAGCTCTTCATTAACTATGACGACAGAGGCACACTTTTGAAAGACATCTCCGTAACTTTGCGAACAAGAAACCAGAAATGCTTGGATATAGCAAGCATATAATAATAAAATATATAGCGTTGTTCAATAATTCGAAAGTTTGTGTGACATTATTGGACTATGTCGGAACTGAGGGACGATGTCCCTGAAACGAACCAAAAATTTCTAAGTCCACCGACGCTATCAGTTTCTTATCCGGCATCGCAGCATTCTGGTCCGACGAAAGAAGCTGTAGAAGATCAAGTCAGATGACATACACAACAGCATATGTTGTTCCGAAAGGGAAAACTCGAAATCCTCCAAATCCTTTTCGGTATCCCGTCGGACCGGTTGAAAATTTTCGGACGTCCATACCCGCTTCCGCGGAGCGTCCCGACCCAGCATCGTCGGATAAAATATATGCGACAGATTCAGTTGATGCTGGGATGCTGCGATAAACTGTGCTATTTAGGAAAGCATGTCCGTTCCCGAGGCCTGTGCAGTAGCGGTCTTACGATGCATTGCCGCCGGAAGCTCCGTGTACGTTGACTCCCGCACACTTTCCTATGCGAACGTCCGGAGTCTGCAGGCCTCGTGTCCCTGGCTACCGGATGGTGTGACCTGGTCGCCGATGATTCTCTGACTGGCGAAGCTGACTGGATATCCGAGGTCACGTAGCCAAGAGTGGTCGTGTGCGCTACCATGAGAATGAGGAAGCCTTATTGACAGTCTACTCCGGACTGACTATATGTCGGAGCGTCCCGAGCGACGGACGTATGCTCCGAATGCAAAACATTTTGTACCACAACATCTGGGGCCAGATGTTGTTGTATGAGAGAGGGGCCTCTCTCGCTCGCCGTCCGGATGGACCAGAACGAGCTATGAACCGGACTAAAAGGCTTCCTCCGTTCTCCCTCTAATCCGCCGTCACTGGGTGTGCATTTGGTTGATTTATAGTGCTCGCATCACCCCAAAACTCCTTCTAGACTGCAACGGACGAACCCGGCTGCCGAACCATTCGGTGAATGGACGCTACACCGGGCGAGCTAGCGGACGTCAAAGGCTGTCGAACCTACTAGGGTCCTCTTAGGCAATTGGCGTATTACATGAGCACTTTTCTGCTAGCCCTTCATTAATTGTGACGACGGAGGCACACTGTTGGAAGACATCACAGATACATCACCCTAATCTTGATCGTCTGAAATAGAAATTGATAAAGTAGAGTGACCCTGCGGGGAAAGGACCGGAGTGTCCAATTCCCCACTAACATACCGTGACATACGCTTCCCATGTTGTCATCGAAATCATACGATACAGAACAGGAGTTAATGCGAGTACACTGACCACATATAGAATGATTATAAAAGTCAGAGGAAGACTTCCTCTTATTACAATTGATCAAAATCCTTTCAATGTGAAAAGAAAACAAGTCCTGGTACTCGCACCAACCCCTGGCAATCAAAATACATAATAATAATATGATCCATTAATATAGAAAAAATAATTGAAATCAAAATATTTTGAAAAAATATTTTTTCAGAACAGCCCAAGTTTCTGAAAAGTAACGTTGAGCCCCATTGGATCCCAAGCCTAAGTGTGGACAAAAATTTTTAAAATATTTTAAACAATTTATTCAACACTTACGAACAATAATAATGTATCTAGTTATGATTAAAATAACATCAAGATATTATTTTCAAGAAATCCCCCCCTCACACAGAGGGCTGTTGTAAATGTAAACAATGAATGTAAAAACACTAAAATAAGACTCCAGGCACCCAGGCCCAGAATCAGTTACCAAAAATACACTATCTGATGCAAAACAGAGACTTCCAGGGAAGAAACTGCAGAACATCAGATGGTAGATGCAGAACACAACGCCTAACCACCCGTAGGTGAAGACGTAAACATGGGGAAAAGAACAGAATTCATTCTGTTATTCAGCTAAAACTCCCAAGAAAATTTAGTAATAATAATTACAGAAACTATGCCAAAAGCATGGGAGAATAGCAAGGGAGGACTTAAAGGACAGGTAGAGAGGAAAACACTGAAAAATCAGTGTAACTAAATAATCAGAATGACAACAAAATGGCTGCTGCCTCGAAAATAGGTAACTTAACATAATTTCATTAAAAAATTTTAAGTTACAGCCCTGATAATATTCTGTCACACATTTTTCCTCTCCTCCTTCTCTATCCTCCTTAGAATCACCATTTCACTAATATTTATGTGTCTGGCATCATTTAAACTGAGATTTACAAGCACAAAGATCAGTCAGATGTTAACTGATGAAGGGCCAAACTTAGAATGATTAATGGCGCCAATTTCGGAACGTCCTTGACACTGCGCATGCGCAGTAGAGGTGAAGTGTGGAGGGCCATTCAGGACATGTTTTCTTTGGTTTTAGATGCAAATTTTGGGGATTGGGGGGCAAAATTTGTGTTTGGCCCTATATTTTAAGAGTTAGCACCAGCTATGTCTGGGTCATTGGTACAGTATAAAAATTTAGAAATGTTATCAGTAAAAGACAAACAAGAGAATTCTTTGTGGTTACCGTTAACACTTTGATACTTTTGTACGTCTTTTGATGTTCGAAATCAAACAGTGCATTGATACTTTGTGGTCATTTCTTTTATTATTATTTTTCGATGTTTTAAAGTTTTAACCTCAATTCATATTTTCTCCCCAATAGTGATCAGTGACAACCGTTGAGCCAAATGTTATCGCAGCTTAAAATACTAATATTAACATGCTTCAAGACTTCTTAACTGGTTAAATGCTGCCAGCCACTATCAGGGCTTTCAAAAAATGAGGATACTAGAGCAAAGGCCATCACTTTCTTTGCTTATGTTTCATATTCAGTCAAACACAAATAATATTTTGTTTATATAAATTGGTTTTATTATAAATTATTGGAGAGTGCCTGTGGGCACTCTCCAATAATATGTAATATAGCAAGTTTTGAACAACGAATTCAGACCACCAAATATAATCTAGCCCCTTCAACCAGATAATCACTAATGTGAAAAATATCTTGTTATTTGTACTTAACCCTTAAGTCCTCAGATTAATTTTAAAGTAGTTATGGCCTTTTTCTGCTTACATAGTTATTGATGACTTGGCAGTGGTTCTACATCACTGCTGGCTGCCTATACAGGCAGCCAGCAGTGATGTAGAACCACTGCCAGGGAAAATTCAGTCTACACACAAGAGTAATAAAAAAGATTACACAAGGGAGCACCTGCTTCAATGCAATATAAAAGTGGCGGTTTGGGGCTATATGGGGGCTTAAGGGTTAACAAAGTCTGAAAAACGTTGAAGAAACTGAATTCCCAGTGGCGTTTGAACGTCAGGATAATTAAACTCTCAAAGGGTTAAAGTTATTTCCAGCTTTATAGAACTGTCTGATTGTATAAATAGAAGATAAGATACTTACAAGAAACATCTGGAACATCGGACTGCAATGATGACTTTAAAGCTGAAAATAAACAAGACATAAACAGTGATCTGAATAATTCACAATGCAGGACATTATCATCATCATTATCTGGCCATTAGGGCTGAAACAGTTAACTGGTTAACAGATTAACACTGGTCATGAGTGTGACCCATCATAAAACACATGACCGGTCATTAGCTGGTTAAAAACACCACCATTAACAACAGTTAGTTACAGGGTGTTCTGACAGTCAGACACTGCTTGTCGAGTATTAAATTAGTGGGAAACATTCCTGTTGCTTGCAGTTCAGGCAATGTACATTGTCAAAATATCAAAGAGATCACATCACGTCAATATAGCAAGTTGCACTGCAGCCTGTCTCTGAAGCATCAAAGAGATCTGAGACCAAAGGCTGCCAGTCGGTGATGTAAATTGACAGCATGACTTCATTATTGTTATACATGTTCTGCATACTAATTGATATTGTTAAATGTACCTAAATTATTGGGGTGTTAAAGGAACCATTACTTAAATTGTTGGTGTGTTTGGCTCAATAATTTTGTTTCATTCCAGCCTTGTCATCAATTTATTCAGTGGAGAAACTATGCCACCAATTTATCCTGTGTGCAAAAAGCTTTGTGTTATGAATTTCTTAGTGAAATATGCTTTGTGCTGAATTTCTTAGTGAAATATGCTTTGTGCTGAATTTCTTAGTGAAATATGCTTTGTGCTGTAGAGAGCTTAGTGCTATTGATTCTCTGTGAAGCAGCTGTGATGTTAGCTACACTTCTAACAGCTTTCTGACTCAACTAAATTTTAATTTAACAAGCACATACTGCCCACCCCTCCCCTATCGAATACATAAATGGCAATACTCATACAAATGAAAGTGTCAATGACACTGTAGCTCAACTTGTTTAAGACATGTACGTGTATAGTATGTGACACAACAATGACATCTAGGTAATGACCTGATAACAAAGGTACATGTAAAGTATTGTAACGGTCTGAACATAAATGCTGACCGTAGCCTGTAACAAATATATAGGTGAAGTATTGTAATGGTGGGGTGACAGTTAGATGCTAAACTAGAAAAGAAATCTTTGAGTCCCAGAGTGGGTCTGACTGAACCCCAAAATATTTGTTCTCATAGCACAGTGATAACAAAGGCACCCCAAAACACTTGTTCATGTCACAAGGTGAAAACAAACGTGCCCCAAGAAGTTTTGTGAAGATCGGTTCATAAATACAGACTCTAGCCCGAGCCATGTTGACATCTGCACTTACTGTGTATAAGTAGCACTGAACAAATCAAAGTTCATCTAATTTGAATAATTTCTGCACGAGAAAAAAACCCGTACTATATGTGATGTGTTCCATGTTACTAAACATTCATACAAAAATTTATTCAAATCATAACTTTCATACAGAAGTTCTGTACAAAAAACTGATTGCACTAATTTTGGTACAAAATGGCTGCTGGTGGCCATCTTGAATTTCGGACCACACCCAAAAACACTCGTTCTCATCCCACGGTGATAACATAGGTATTCAAAAAGTTTCGTAAAGATCGGTTCATAAATACGGCCTCTAGCCTCAGCCGTATAGAAGTTGTGTACAAAAAACTGAATAGACCTAATTTCGGTACAAAATGGCCACTGGCAGCCATCTTGAATTTTGGACTGCACTCAGAAACACTCGTTCTTGTCCTAAGGTGATAACAGAGGTACCCAAGAAGTTTCATGAAGATAGGTCGATAAATACAGCCTCTAGCCCGAGCCATATTGACATGTGTACTCACTGTGTGCAAGTAGCACTGAAATGAAAGTGTCAATGACACTGTAGCTCAACTTGTCAAGACAAAGACAAGCAATGACAAACATCTAGGTAATGACCTGATAACAAAGGTACATATAAAGTATTGTAACGGTCTGTACATAAATACTGACCGTTGCCTGTAACAAATGTATAGGTAAAGTATTATAAAGGTGGGTGACAGTCAGATGCTGAACTAGAAAAAATCTTTTGAGTCCCAGAGTGGGTCTGACTGAACCCCAAAATATTTGTTCTCATAGCACAGTGATAACAAAGGCACCCCAAAACACACTCGTTCCTGTCCCAAGGTGAAAACAAAAGTTCTCAAGAAGTTTTGTGAAGATCAGTTCATAAATACGAGCTGTATAGAACTTGTGACAAAAAACTGATTGGACCTAATTTCGGTACAAAATGGCCACTGGCAGCCATCTTGAATTTTGGACCGTACCCAGAAACACTCATTCTCATCCCAAGGAGATAACAAAGGTACCCAAGAAGTTTTGTGAAGATCGGTTCATAAATACAGCCTCTACCCTGAGCCGTATTGACATGTGTGCTTACATTGTGTAAGTAGCACTGAATAAATCAAAGTTCATCTAATTTGCATAATTTCTGCATGAAAAAAAACCCCTTACAATATGTGATGTATTCCATGTTACTAAACATTCATACAAAAATTTATTAAAATCAGAACTTTCATACAGAAGTTCTATACAAAAGACTGATTGCACTAAATTTGGTACAAAATGGCTGCTGGTGGCCATCTTGAATTTCGGACCACACCCAAAAACACTCGCTCTCATCCCACGGTGATAACAAAGGTACCCAAGAAGTTTCGTAAAGATTGGTTCATAAATATGGCCTCTAGTCTGAGCTGTATAGAAGTTGTGTACAAAAAACTGATTAGACCTAATTTTGGTACAAAATGGCCACTGGCAGCCATCTTGAATTTTAGACCGCACCCAGAAACACTTGTTCTCGTCCCAAGGTGATAACAAAGGTACCCAAGACATTTCGTGAAGATCAGTTCATAAATATAGACTCTAGTCTGAGCCGTATTGACATGTGTACTTACTGTGTGTAAGTCGCACTGAAAAAATCAAAGTTCATCTAATTTGCATAATTTCTGCACGAGAAAAAAACCCGTATTATATGTGATGCATCCCATGGTACTAAACATTCACACAAAAAAATTATTCAAATCAGGGCTTTCATATGGAAGTTCTGTGCAAAAATCTGATTGCACCTAATTTTGTACAAAATGGCTGCCATCGGCCATCTTGAATTTCGGACCGGACCCAAAAACACTCGTTCTCGTCCCACGGTGATACCAAAGGTACCCAAGAAGTTTCGTAAAGATCGGTTCATAAATACGGCCTCAAGCCCGAGCCGTATTGGCATTTGCACTTACAGTGCTGAAAGTAACCCCAAAAAACATCAAAATTAGTCTAATTTGCACAATTTACATACGAGAAAAAAACCCGTATTATATGTGATGTATCCCATGGTACTAAACATTCATACAAAAAATTATTCAAATCAGAGCTTTCATATGGAAGTTCTGTACAAAAAACAGATTTCTGCATCGTCGGTACAAAATGGCAACTGGCAGCCATCTTGAATTTCGGACCGCACCCAAAAACACTCGTTCTCGTCCCACGGTCATAACAAAGGTACCCAAGAAGTTTCGTAAAGATCGGTTTATAAATACGGCCTCTAGCCCGAGCCATAGCAGCTTGGCACTTACAGCTCTGAAAGTAACACTAAATAAATCAAAGTCAGTCGAATTTGCATAATTTACACACGAGAAAAAAACCTGTATTATATGTGATGTATCCCATGGTACTAAACATTTATACAAAACTTTATTCAAATCAGAACTTTCATACAGAAGTTCTGTACAAAAAACTGATTTTTGCATCATCGGTACAAAATGGCCACTGGCAGCCAGCTTGAATTTCAGACCACACCTAAAAACACTCGTTCCCATCCCAGGGTCATAACAAAGGTACACAAGAAGTTTCGTAAAGATCGGTTCATAAATACGACCTCTAGCCCGAGCCATAGCCAATTGTTGACGTATGGACAGGCGGACAGACGGACGACGGGCCATGACAATAGCTCAAATTTGACTTCGTCAAAGTTGAGCTAAAAATCAAAGTTCATCTAATTTGCATAATTTCTGCACGAGAAAAAACCCCGTATTATATGTGATGTATACCATGGTACTAAACACTCACACACAAAATTATTCAAATCAGCGCTTTCATATGGAAGTTCTGTGCAAAAATCTGATTGCACCTAATTTTGTACAAAATGGCTGCCATCGGCCATCTTGAATTTCGGACCGCACCCAAAAACACTCGTTCTCGTCCCACGGTGATACCAAAGGTACCCAAGAAGTTTCATAAAGATCGGTTTATAAATACAGCCTCTAGCCCGAGCCGTATTGGCATTTGCACTTACAGTGCTGAAAGTAACACTAAATACATGTACATCAAAGTTAGTCTAATTTGAATAATTTACGTACGAGAAAAAAACCTGTATTATATGTGATGTATCCCATGGTACTAAACATTCATACAAAAAATTATTCAACTCAGCGCTTTCATATGGAAGTTCTGCACAAAAATCTGATTGCACCTAAGGTTGTACAAAATGGCCACGAGCAGCCAACTTGAATTTCGGATCGGACCCAAAAACACTCATTCTCGTCCCACGGTCATAACAAAGGTACCCAAGAAGTTTCGTAAAGATTGGTTCATAAATACGGCCTCTAGCCCGAGCCGTATTGAATTGTTGACAGACAGACAGACGACTGGCCATGGCATAAGCTCAAATTTGGCTTCGCCAAAGTTCAGCTAACAAAAAATGTTGCATTCTGGAGGCCCCATGACACCCCTAAATAAGACACAGGAGGCTGTTTCAAATTAACTTGTAAACATCCTCACAGAGATACCAAGATTGGTGATATCCA
The DNA here is from genome assembly GCA_031216915.1 of Pictodentalium vernedei. Taxonomy (NCBI): domain Eukaryota; kingdom Metazoa; phylum Mollusca; class Scaphopoda; order Dentaliida; family Dentaliidae; genus Pictodentalium; species Pictodentalium vernedei. Next base: position 508,943,376 of record CM062293.1, read on the forward strand.
GGATTTCTAAAGTCCACAGGAAGCTGATGCAAAGTAACTTGAAAATCGTTCCCACAATGAAACTAAACATGTTGAATTCTGGAGGCCGCCCATTACCCCCCCTCAAATAAGACCACAATAGGCAGATTCAAACTAACTTGTAAATCATTCCCACAATGATACCAAAAATGTTGAATTCAGGAGACCCCCATGATACCCCTAAATAAGTCCACAGTAAGCCGATTCAAACTAGCTTCTAAATCATTCCCACAATGAAAGCAAAAATGTTGAATTCTGGAGGCCCCCCCATGACACCCCCTAAATATCACCACAGGGGCTTGATTCTTTTTTTTTTCTTTTTTTCTATTAAGGTTTAACGACACATTAACAGCCAGGTCATATCATGCCGGTGACAGTTTTATGAGTGGAGGAAGCCGGAGTACCCACAGAGCACCGCCGAGCAACGACGAGCAGCTGTCAGCTGTCCAACATCGTAACTCTGCGCCACGGCACATGCACGGTTAGATTGGCTGAAGACATGCGCATCTTCCACGTGCAGTATGCCTTATTACACAGCGTCATCGTGCCTCCATGTAGACAATCGGGGTTAAGTGCCTTGCCCAAGGACACAAAGCGGGAGCACGAATCAGTCGCTGAAATGGTCATCCATCCAACTACTAACCGCACTCGACATTCCTTAACTTCAATGATCTGACGAGAACTGGATGCTGCGATGCGACCGCACCCCCGGGGCTTGATTCAAACTAACTTGTTATTATCCTCACAGAGATACCAAGAATGTTGAAATCTGGGGCACCAGGACACTCCTAAATATAACCACAGGTTTTTGGTTCTAACAAACATGTTAATCATTCCCAATGTTAGGTTACAATTTGTACATAATGTCCTTATAATAACAACTTGTAGGTAATACCCTGTATAATAACAGCTTGTAGGTAATGTCCTGTATAATAACAGCTTGTAGGTAAAGTCCTGTATAATAACAGCTTGTACATGTAGGTAATGCCCTGCATAATAATTGCTTGAATGTAATGCCCTGTATGATAATAGCTTGTATGTAACAGGGTATTTGATGACTGGATTTGCATCACAAAATGCTATACAAAAATGTCTAAATGCTAACCATTTTTCTTTCATATTGGCCTTATATTCACTATTTATCATCACTTTCTGAAACCAAGATGGAAACTGCTAATCACATTTTTAAAAACAAAAAGTTAAAAAATTTATAGTAAGGCAAAAAAAATTTAAAAATCTGTTTCTCAGGCCCTCCCACATGGTCCTTTTGGCTGCCGCATGCTCTCATTTTATGACCAATCCAAACTTAAAAAAATTAAAATCAAATGGTTTATGCCTGATATTTTACCCAAGTTAATAAAATTGTCCCTTGAGTACAAGAAGTCTTTGCAAATGCTTTAGCATTGCAACGCCTTCTTGCACTCAAGTGATGTAATCCACCACCACCCTTGCTATTCTGTATATTATGGGGCATAAAACAAACCAAGAACATAAACTTTTTAATGGCAAATAAATATTTACAAAAATAAAAAATAAAATAAAAAACCGCCCGCCCGCATACAATTTTACAAATGAAAGTGTCAATGACACTGTAGCTCAACTTGACAAACTTGAACTTGGTAAGTTATAAATGAAATGGCAAAATTGAAGATCATTGGTACCAGTGTCATTTTTTTTTGCCAGTGGCAACATTTTTTGACAGAAACCGAAGAAAATCGATAGCTCCCATCTAGAGGCCTTCCCAAACAAGCATGCCAGGTTTCAAAGCAATCCGATCATAAATGTGCCCTGTAGGGTGTACAAAAGGGAAATATTGTGGTCTGACTCGACTAAATTCTAAGAACGTTGGCCGTGGCAACATTTTTTGACGGAAATTGAAGAAAATCGATAGCTCCCATCTAGAGGTCTCCCCAAACAAGCATACCAGGTTTCAAAGCAATCAGATCATAAATGTGCCCTGTAGGGTGTGCCAAAGGGAAATATTGTGGCCTGACTGAACTGAGTTCTAAAAACGTTGGCCGCGGCAACATTTTTTGACAGAAATTGAAGAAAATCGATAGCTCCCATCTGGAGGTCACCCCAAACAAGCATGCCAGGTTTCAAAGCAATCCGATCATAAATGTACCCTGTAGGGTGTGCCAATGGGAAATATTGAGTCTTCTGACTAAACTAAGTTCTAAGAATGTTGGCCGCGGCAACATTTTTTGACGGAAATTGAAGAAAATCGATAGCTCCCATCTAGAGGTCACCCCAAACAAGCATACCAAGTTTCAAAGTAATCTGATCATAAATGTGACCTGTGAGGTGTGCCAAAGGAAATTGTGGACTAACGTACTAACGTACTTACGTACGTACATACGTACGTACGTACGTACGCTGACGGACGAGAAGTGATGGCAATAGCTCAGCTTGACTTTGTCAAGTTGAGCTAAAAATGGCCTGAGAAACAGAAGATTTACTTTGTGAGGCCTAATTTATAATTTTTTTATACTTACCAATGACCCAGACTTAGCTGGTGCTAACTCTAAAATATTTAGAGCCAAACACAAATTTTACCCCCCAATCCCCAAAATTTGCATCTAAAACCAAAAATTACATGTCCTATATGGTCCTCCATACTTTTACTCCACTGCGCATGCGCAGTGTCAAGGAGGTCTCGAAATTGGCGCAATTATCATTCTTACAACCAGTGCCTTACGCGTTATGTACTCAGCGGGGAGGTATGAGTTCCCAACTCATGGGAGGGCCATCCCCGTCTGGGTCATTGGTAAGTATAAAAAATATATAAATTACTATAAATTTTTTAACATTTTTATACTGTACCAATGACCCAGACTTAGCTGAATAGTAAAAAGGTTGGAGGGCCTAGGACATAAAGAAAATCCAATAGACTCAACTACATATAACAGAATTATCCCCTCGAGGAGAAAGAAATAGGCTTTACATGTATCTTTCTATTTGCATCAAAACGAGAAAGACACAACACCATTCTGTAATTGAGCATAATAACATCAATGAACTCTATTAACCTCCAGTATAACCCGTTATGCTAATTATTTTTAAAGGAAAGCCAATAAATAAAGGAAGTCCAGAGAAATTAGACTCTTCATACTCATTAAAAGTGTCCGAGAACTGTATATTAACGCCCGTATGACATGTGACATATACAAATGCTTCACACCGAGCTACACTTTAAAAATATTACATGGATGAGTAAATATTAGCTTTACACTTTAAAATCATCCCGGTACCGACTGGAATTACTGACTCCAGGGGAGGTATTCCCTTGCTTTTCACTATAAAGCAGGTGACCTAAGGGAACAACCCCCCCACCCCCTTCCCCTGGATCAAATACTCCAGAGCGAGGAGGGCAGCAGGACAGAGTCACTACCGGAACCTAGTGATGAACCTATTATCGGCATCGGCCATCGGCATTGGCCGATAATGGGGTAATCGGTGAATCATCGGCATCGGCAAAAAGGGCATCATTTGCCGATAGGGGTGCGCCGATTGTTACAAGGTAAAAATAAACGGTCGTTTCGTTTTTACTCACGGCCATATCGTGGAAAACAGTGTTTACACCTGAAACGTCCGGGGAACGTGTCAACACTACTGATTCTAAAATTTTGTGCATTTTAATATTCTATGAATAATTTAAAGCTAAACCGCAATTTCAGTTTGTCACACGGTCATGTATGATTCTTATTACCTGGAAATCTCGGCCCAGTTTCTTAAGTTGTGACATCAGTCATCATTGTTTAAAATCTAGCCTTCCTATATTACTCCATTTTGGAAATCGCACAATTCTTATTAAAACAAATAGTGTCAGACTGTCGGTGCCGGTTTCGTTTTTCATTTTTTCATAAGTACTGTATTACGAAAAAAATTCTGGTGGGAGACAAGTGAAGTAAACTATAAGGCAGCTTCTTTGAAAACAATACACCGTGCACATTCCATGGAGGATTAGTGTCGTTTCGTTCACAGGCATTTCGTAGGGAACGGGACAACCCACCCAAAACGGGATCAGAACGTTTCGGCCTTGTGACGTTTCGGCCTGGGACGTTTCGGCCTGAGATGTTTCGGCCTCGAAGAAAGACTGAAAGAGGGTGGAGAGACAACGTAAATAAAATAGATTCAGCCGAAGAATGCTCTGACAATGTGTGTATACTGATTTTCTGCCTGAATTTTATTTCACTAATTCGAAAGAAGATGGGTTTATACGACATATCTGGCAATTTATTAAATTAAATGAAATCAGTAAAAAATCGAATAATTGTAGCTTATTTTAGTCACTGCCAAACAACGAGAAATTCATTTAAGAGAGTGTCGGGTGGTGGGAGAGGGGTTGGGAGGTATGCTCCCATTTACCCCAAGGTTTCTTCAGTCGTTTTTCAAGTTTGACATATGATGGTTTGCTGTTTTTCAAAACAAACTGAGTTGTGAAAACCAAACTCAAGAACCATCTATATGGGTGACAGCTGACAGCTTCTCATTGTGTTTAATTATGTACTGAGCTGTGAAAAAAAAAAACTCCAGAGGTGTAAATGTTGAATTACATTTGAAAATATTTATTGCGTCTTACGCAAATATTATTTATTTATTGGGGCCGAAATGACTTGGTAAAAGCTTAAAAAGTAAGACATTTCGGCCTCCCAATGTGGGACGTTTCGGCCTTTTATGGGGCCGAAACATCCCAGGCCGAAACGTCTCAAGGCCGAAACGTCACGAACCCCCCCCAAACCAGCTAGGACAACCCGCCCTGGGACAACTCGCCCCAAGTTTTTCATGCGCCACAGTTATAAGCTATTTGACTATGGTATTGGACTATGATTGGATTATAAGTAATAACAAATGAACTATTCAGCTGTTATTACTTATAATATGATCATTATTAATTAGCGGACAATAGATTTGTTTATTGGACTTAATTATGATGATATTAAAAGTAATATCAGGAATAATTCCGAATGAATTATTATTATCAGAAGTATCTGTGGTAATGGTATCTGTGGGAGTCTCATTGATGGATGTTTCAGTGGCTTGACTGTTTGTTGTCTCAGACGTGTCCATGGCTTCATCTAAGTCAATGATTGTTGACAGCTTAAAAAGCACATTTATTGTCTTAGTTTTAGATAAAGGAAAAGCGATCAACGCTGTGATGAATTCATATCACGCTGAAACGACATGTCTGTTCATTTGATTTTTCTCATCAAACAAATCTCATTCCCCTTAGATGGTACCCGACTGAAACAACATGACTAAAACAACCCTCCACTTCTGACTCGTCTCTACATGCAACAAATTTAGTATACAACTATTATTAGTTTAATTCAGTCATTCTGGGATGTTTTAATAGGATCGCTGTGGATAATTTTTGATAAAATTGGATAATTTTTCGATAAAAAAGTGAGTAAAAATTTGTTTTATATATTACTACATGTATCCCCAAAAACTTTTTCTTCAAAAATCAGCAAAAAATCGGGACAACCCGCCCCAAAATGCGGAACCCGCCCCAAAAATAGGCGTCAGGCAGTTTGCCCCTGGGGCGGGTTGTCCCTGATCCCATTTCGTATACTGACTTTCGTATACAAAAGAAGACATTTCGTACATATATCATCACTAGTACACAGGCAAATTTTTGGGGTTTTTAAGTATTTTTTATATGAAATAATAGACTGTAAGGTATTATAATCCAGTATAAATTATTTTTACATACGGGGTTGTTAACTTTACTTGGCTCAAGGAAGTCATAACCCGGTGTACGAAACGTCGTAGCTTGTGCACGAAACGTTCTACAAGTGTACGAAACGTCCAGCCCCATTCCATGGTGGGGCAGAATCACGTGATTTTCAAAATGGTCAAATGGAGAGATCTATTCTGAACGTACATATTGAATATTGGGCTTATGACTGGCATGAGAAGAAAGGAATAAGTCGGATTTATCCAGAGTCAGGACTTATCTGTCGGTCTGTGTACGAGTTCCCACAGGATTGCTATGAGTTTTAAATACGTATATATAGGATTTAATCTTATTGGGAGAATATGTAGTATTCCATGCAGGGAGGGTCAATCTGACACGGGAGATTCCGTTCTTCCCACTGAGGAATGGACTGCACAAAACGATCGGATAAATTGTCTGGGGAGTTGATTTGGTGGCGAGTTGACCAAGAACCAAGAAACACAACCCCGCATTGACATTCTAATTGCAACTTTGCAGGGTTCGATCACGCATTTTCATGGAATTTAAAACATCAGAATCGGCATCGGTATCGGCCGATTATTAAATTTTTAACATCGGTATCGGCCGATGGTTTGTTTACCATATCGGTTCATTACTACCGGAACCGAAAGCCTACATAACTATAGTTGCAACTGTTTAGTGGACGATATTCTGAGCAACAGATAACGGACCTAAACAATGCAGATCTCCAGAAATGGACTCAATAATTCTAAGGTATAAATTCGTGAACGTGGAAGGCTGAAATCAATATGCAGCCCTCATTAGATCTGTAATAGCAACACTATTAGCGTAAGCCCATGATGTAGAAAGAACTCTTACTTCATGAGCTGAAATCTTAAGCACAGACTGCTGATTGAAGATATTATCATAAGCAGTACTGATAGTTAATTGAATCCATCTAGCCATAGAATGGACCGAAATGTGGAGGAAGCTTCCTCGGCATATCCCACAACAGACACTTGAGTAGATTAATCCACAGTCTTTGTGGAGATAGAGATGCTACCAACAGAATTTTGCATTGAAATTATTTAACTTGAGCAAAATCTGCTGAATCAACGGCGCTGGAAGATATGCATATCCTATTATTCCGTCTCACGAGATCGATAGAGCGTCTACTGCAAACGCTCGAGGTTCCGAACATGGCGACACATACGTCTGCAACTGATTGTTGAGATGCATCACAAATAAGTCCATCATTGGCCGCTCTCCTTGGTAGCAAATCTGATTGAATACTCGTTTGTTTAAAGTCCATTCTGACAGCAACAAGCGGCCCCTCCGTGAAAGGGAATCCGCTAATACGTTCAGACGACCCGGAATATGACGGACCGATAGGAGAATTTGATGTTCTAGTACAAACAGAAGGATTCATTCCATTAACTTGAATAACAGAATGGAATGAGTGCCTCCCTGGTTCCGAAAATACGCTAATACCGTTGAATTGTCGGACAGAAATTGCACGTGAGCATTCTGAATAACGTTCATACAATAACGTAGCAAGCCAAAATGACATCATTTCTTGATGTTTACAGTACGTCCAGAGTGTATAGCGTCTCAAACACTCGGCGCGGTGGCGGGTGATTCTACCAAAATTGACTCAGTGTAACACTGTGTCGACTTTCACACACCGCGTTGGCTGTGCGTAAAAGATTAGCAGCTCAAGTCCAAGGTGATAAACAGTAGCGACGGCTTATTCGCGTTGTTGATTGAAGTGACTCGGTGTTTCACCGAGAATATGTCATTTAATTAAATCTTGTACATTTGAGTTTGATGAACTGATTTGACGACTTAGCCGTTTACACATGTAATAGTTTGTTATTTATTTTTGAATATTGATCCTGTGCTCGGTGACGATTAAATTAAAACCCGCATGGGTAAATGTACCGAAAGAATAAAGGATCGCGCGATTTTGAAAAGATAAAAAAACTCAACGGTTTAGGGTGTCCCCCTTTCCTCGGTTAGCCTCCGATGCGACGATGACTCGATAGGCAACATCAAATCGGGAATACACAGAAATATTGCCGATGATTTTAAAAAAAAAAAAAAACTCACTGTATTCTGGTTCCGTTGTACAAGTAACCCAACCCACACAATTTTCGCAGTTTTGGTGTTAACAATAAAATATTCTTCTTTTTACTGTAGAGCACTGTCTGACTACATTATACACGTAATATTTTATACATTTATATTTTATCAAATAAAAGTGTACATGGTAGTGGAGGCTACGTCACCCCACCCCATCCCATACCTAAATCAAATGTGGGAACAAGCAAAAATCGGTAAATTCTACATAAAACTTGATAATTTACTGGCAATTCTGTAGAGCACCTCACACACCCCCCCCCCCCCCCCCCAAAAAAAAGTAAAGAAAAAAATCCCCTGTTCGCCCATGCGTTTAATGTGTGATATTCATATATATATTTTATCGTGTTGGACGTATATACGGGAGTCCCTTGAATGACGGAGTAATGTTGTTTGTCAAAATCTTGGCCAGGGCAGTCATGTAACATAACCCGACCGGTTTGTGTGGAAATTCCACGCTGGTGGTGTTTCTAGTCTAAATCATTGTCCAGGTACTGTGGGTGGGTTTAATACAGGTTACAGTATACCCGCAATCAAAAGCACGGCCGTTCAGATTGTCTAGAGGATGTTGTTCAATTCAAGTCAACAATGGGTCGAGCCACGTGTGGTGCGAAACAGATGGGATTAAAAAACTTCTCAAACCGCATGTCATGGTGTGATCGATAAAGTTATCCACAATGTCATGAAAAACTAAGTTTTCGAAAATGTTCTTTAAGATATTTTTTACGAATAAATAGTAGTTACATGCTTTTGATTGTTCTCAGTCCTTTGGAAATGCTCCCCTCATATTAACCCATCAAATAGAGGTATAGCGTGTCAGAATATCAATTAACCCCAAAACACCACCCATGGAGACAATGAAAAACTGCTTTTAATCGAACTCTAGCGTGAGAATGCAGAGTTTGTGCTTACACTTGTTATGTTTGATACAGATAGAGGGAGCGAGGGGAGGGTAGGGTGTAAAGATGTATATAATAACAGACAAAAAAAAACTTGTGTATGTTTTATAGATTTTAATATAATCTATTCGAGTGAATGAAATATCTGAATGAATGAAAGGTTTGAATTTTTTGTTTTTATTCAAACCTTTCATTCATTATATCCTGTGAATCTGTCATTATATATTACATATTTTATTTATTAACAGTTGTTCTAAGTATCCCACATTAAGTAGCCCATAATGAAAGACAATAGTATATACAAAGAAGAAATTACAACGACATGAAGGTGTTAACATAACACTGTCCAGCTTATTACTTGTCATGTCATCGCCAAGCTGTGACGGTAAATTTGAAAGTAGCCCCTTTCCAATTTCTGTGGATGAATTGCTGTATCGCCCTCACACTTGTTATAGCAAAGAAAGCAATGTTTATGACAACAATTGTCAATGTCCTATAAAGGCAGCTCGAATAATTATTCAACTACATTCAACTCAGAATAATCAGAATCGTAAAAATGTCACTGAGGCAGCTTACCAAAACACATAACCACTTTTTAGTGCAATATGATGAAGACGGAAAGGCCCAAGTCCGTACCAGAAAGTTTTTTAACCTGCCAGACGAAGATTGTCCGATCATCATTGGAGAGAAATACACTGTACAATATGGAAATTCAACAGAAGTGGCAACAGCAGAGGTAAGTTACAATGTATATGAAATAAAGCGTTGTAGTACAAGTAGGAATTACATCCATAATACCAGCTTCTGACAACAGTTTCTGAAAATATTTATTTTTTTTAACAATACAAATGCGGATATCATTAGAGCCCTCTCTGCGAGCTGGTTCAGGTTGTAAAGATATCCGCATTTGTATTAAGATTTGCAGGGAAATCGCTTAAAAAAAATGAAATCTATACTCCTCCCTGGCAGCGTGTTTTTAAATTGATCACACCAACAAAGTCTCAAAAATATTTGGGACGACCCCCCTCTCCCTCTCTCTCTCCATAATCATTTTCGTCTTACAATCGCATGTATTTTGTCTGTAATAACTCCGCAACTGTCGTGTATTAGACCCCCTCGCTCTGGGTTCTGAGGGAAGATCACGACTCGTCTTCAACGCGTCGTGATCTGCGCTTAGAACCCTGAGCTCGACTCGGATACATATTTTGTACATCTACATACATTGTAATGGTAATGATCTCTATTTACTATACACTAAACGATAGATTATCGAAGAAATTGCAGAAAGATAGAAATCGTATCCCCCCCCCCCCCCCTCACTGGAAATGATCAATTTGTTCTAGAAACGTATAATGAAAAGAAAATCTAAGGTTTTTGAGTGGATACCGATCATTTCCAGCAATAATTCATAACGTATTCACCTTGAAATGATGCTAGTTCAAATATGGCCTAAAAATCTGTTCCAATTATCGATCAAATCACTTCTGCGTTTCAATGATTCAATGCGTTGTTTAATTTCATACATCAATTTTGGATTGAAACGAGTGGAATTATCGATTCTTATAAAAAGCGCATAATAAAAAAGAAAGTCTTGTGTTTTTTAGTGGATATCTAAAACTATCTTACTTGTGACCGAAACAAATGGTTCATTTCGCAAGTGCAAAATAAACATTTGTATCGGTCACTCATGAGATAATTTTCGGTATCCACCCAAAACCACTAGATATCCTCTATCAATGCAGGCGAATTATATTTTTATTCTATTTTCTGTCACAGGTTTTGGATGCTGGACAATATATAGATTTGAAAAACAGATGCGACGAAGTTAATAAACGCCCGATTACGAAGAAGAAAAGGAAAGCTGCAGAAAACAAGTCTGTTGCCCCAGTGGCAAAGATACCCAAGAGCACACGGAGAAACGTTACAAAAAAGGTAAATCTATATTTATAACTGGGTCAAAAAATATTTTCTTTTGGTCAGTGGAGTCAATTAATTCGGCCACATTTCATATCAAAGATTTTCCGTTTCTCTGAGGTCTCTAAAAGCTTATTAAAGTATTCGATGCTTTTGCCTCTGGATGATTCAGATCTAAAGCAGTAGGTTGGTAAATCTCCGGATGCTTTCCCCTCAAGTTCTTTCACTATGGGCACTACTTTGTAAAGATGGTGTATGTACATGTTACACGTTTCCATGTCCAATTCTTCATTCCAAAACTTTGTGATATTTTCTAATAGGTCCTGTTTAGTCAGCGAATTCCGTTTAGACACAAATCTTTTCAGCTGGTTCCACAGCTGCTCAATTGGGTTGAGGTCAGGACTAGCTGCAAATACAAAAAATGCGCTAAACAAAGTTAATATATTTTGGGAGTTTGGAAATACCAAAAATTAACGTACGAGTGACCGAAACACAATAAACATTTGTCTCGATCACTCATGGCATAATTTTCGGTATCCACGCAATGTTGTGATAAAGGAGTAGTAACCTGTCACAGCTTTTACCATGGTATCGCCAAAAAACATGGTTAACTTACATCTTTTGATAGTCTCCTCCCCAAACCCCCCCCCCACCCCCCCCCACCCCCCCCCCCACCCCCGAAATGTGGTTATCTAGAAGTCAATACGAAGCGGGAAAATTACCCGATATGTTCAGAAAAATATCCCCTCCTTCACTCCCACAGCATTTGTCAATGCAGGCCCGTACCACGAGGAGAGGCAGCCCCCCCCCCCCCCCCCCACCCCCAATATTTGGCAAAAATACATATAGGGTAAAATACAATTATATGTATCGTTTGATATCATGAGGTTAAGTGAATCAGCCTCATTCAGACGATCAACCTCCTGTGTGGACCAAACTTGGTCCCAAAGTCAGTAATATAAGTTCCAGAAAAATCACTAAGAATTTACCTTGGACACTTCGCAGAAAGAAAAAACTATTCGTCGGAAAATATCAGACAGTTCGTCGGAAAATTTATTTCGGCGAACTGTCTGATATTTTCCGGTGAATAGTCTTGCAAAACATTATCTCGCATAACCATAGCTTACGACACCTCATTGGAGAGAGCCCAATGGGATCATTTCAATGAGGGATCATAAGCTATGTTTTTTATAGTAATAATGAAAAAATAAAATTTGTCTGGCTAATTTCGTATATTGTTCTGGTCAGTTTGGTCTGACAACACACGTAAGTTGATTAAAATCAATCGTGAATTTTTCACTCTCTCAAGGGGGGCTCAGTTGCGTATAATACTCACCAGCTGGCCATCTCCACCAGTTTATACCATTTTCCTCCATGAAACTCTGTGCATATTTCGAAGTGTGTTTCGGGTCATTATCCTGAACAAACCTGTGTGTCCGTACGAAAGAATTTTTAAGAAATGGTAACAACACATTATTTAAAATTGTATCCGTGAAGAATTCCTTGTCCATTATTCCGTCAAAAATTAAGAGGGGGCATGTTCCTTGGCGTGAAATGGCGGCCCACATGTGTACTTTCAAAGGGTGTTTCGGACGTTGTATCAACGGAGACGCCCCATTGATTTCCCTGAAGCACGTTGTTTTATTGTCATGTAATTGTATGGTACATTCGTCGCTAAAAATTACGTCAGCAAATGATTCGTTGTTCTCTGTGAGTTCTTGGCAGAACAGTGTCCTTTTCTCTTGATTCGTTTTGCTTATTAGCGAACAATATCTTGGTTTAGCACTTGTCCAACCGGCATGCCTGACAGCTTTTAACACAGTTGTCCTTGATACATCTTGACCTGGTAATCTTTTGAGAATGTCTGCACTTGAACGGACACTATCCTTCGTCAGAATCTCTTGAATCAAGACTATGTGATTATCGGTTAGCTTTCTAAAGTTATGTGTTTTTTCATTTACGCGCTCTGCATGGGTGAAATTTCCAGTTCTGTATTTTTCGACTACAGAACGAACACAGTCATATGATACATTAAGTCTTTGTAACATGAACTCTTTGTGGATAGCGAATATTTTCCAACCTTGTTTGAATTTTTCAATTGCTTCCAGTTTCTTCTCATGTGAAAGTTTACTCGGCGGCATTTTGTGTATGTATGTCCTTGTTACATGTAATGTGCGACTGAACACACATTCAGGTTATTAATGCCCGAAAAATTTTGAAACCTTTTTTTTTCATCATCCAATCATTAACAAAATAAATAATATAGATATATTTAAGATAGTAGTTTGGAGTATAGCACCAAATTGTAATATAAACCTACTATACAACATTTTAATTTTAATCCCCTAGGTGTGTACATGTAGGTTTCACTTGGTCACCACCGATTACACGTACTAATGGACACAGTAGGTGTCAAAGTCACCGATGAAATGAATGTTTGGTTTACAATACATTGAAGTACACAGAAGAAGTCTCCTTGGTTACGAATCGAAATTAAGTATTTTTATTGTTTACTAATCATATATATTTCATTTTCAGGTTATTTTATTCAAATTTGTGGGGAGTTAGTTTAGTATAGTAACTGGGACAAAGTTAGGAGGTCTTAAATAAAACTGTGAGCGCTAAGTTGTCGAACGGTTCGTCGCGTTGCCTTTTGTCGCGTGTTTACAGTTTTCCCTGTCCGATCGCGTAATTTTGTCTTGATGATGGCGAGCAAGTCTGTTCAGACGGAGGTAAGTATGGAGGTAAATACGTGTAATATCGCGGTCCAGGTCAACGGTGCCAACGGGGTAAGTATTGGTGTGCAGACAGAGGTCACTGGGGGTGTCGGTCAGAGCCGGGTTGGTGGGGCCACCGATGGCGATATTGGGCTTGAAGTTTGTAAACAGTGTTCTTGATGTATGGGGACTGTCGCTCGGTGGGATATGGAGAGGTATGTGCAAACTGCCAGGAAATCCTCCGCCTACTTGAGACAATTGTTAAGTTTGAGGGGGAGATTGCTGAGCTGAAGGGAAAACTTGGTAGGGCGGGGCTGTCTGGAGTTACGCCTGTGAAAGTAGCTTTCCGAGAAGGATGGAAGGTTGTCGGTGGTTCCAAGAGGAAACATGGGGGTAGAACCTTTGATGTGAATGAGGTAGGTGATGAGGTGGGGGCTGCTAGAAAAGTACGTAGGACAGATGAGGGGGGCCCAGGCCGGAGCAATGCTGTAAAGCGTTTGGCGTGGACTATCAAAAGTGGTAGGAAAGGGGGGCCAGAGAAGCAGGTAGATAGGGGTGTAAAGTCCAAAGGCAGTGGGGAGTGCAGCACCAGAAACAGATTTGATGTGCTCGATTCGGAAGAGAAAGAGGGGGAGATGGAGGTAGTTGCAACAGATAGTAGCTTGGGGTCTAGGCCAGGAAAAAGGAGGAGGGATACGGGAGAAGACCAGGGGAGTAGTCCAGGTAGTTCAGGGCCTGGAAAGAGACGGAGGGACAAGGATAGGAGTAATCGTAGGTCAAAGATACCGATACCGATATTGATTCCGAGTGGGGCTGTTGGAGAGGAAGAGGACGCTGTAAACAATAGGAGACTAGAGGAGATAAATAGGGCGAGGGCCAAAAGTAAGTTGGTGGTTGCAGGAAGTAGCATAGTTCGGGGGATCGACAAGGTTGTCTGTGGTCCGGACAGTAAAAATAGAACAGTTCTGTGCTTTCCGGGGGCTAAAGTGGAGGACCTGAGGGATAGAGTGGACGGTATTGTAGCTGGGTCGGGGCCTGATCCGGTAGTGGTATTACATGTGGGGTCCAATAACATCAGGGAGAGGAAATCAGTTCGTTTGGTGGACACATACAAGGACCTAATTAGTAAGCTACTTAGCAGGAATGCTCGGACCATCGTTTCAGGGGTGCTCCCCGTTATGGGTGGTGGGAATGAGAGGAACTCGCGGATTATGGCACTAAACGAGGAGCTGGAAGAGCACTGCAAAGACTTGGGAATACATTTCATTGACCACTGGGATTCATTCTGGGGACAAGGAGAGTTGTATGGGCGAGACGGATTGCATTTAAGTAGGATGGGTACAGACCTGTTGGGCCAAAAAATTCTACAGGTGACTGGGCCTTTTTTGGAGAAAAGGGGGGGTAGGGGACCACATCCGATAACCCAGAGGGGCACAAATGCTGGGAACATAGGAAGAACAACAAACATGCACAATACAGGGACATACCAGGGTTATAATAATGTGCCAGTGATGACAAAAAAACAAAGATTCATTAAGTTTGGGTACTGCAACATCCAGGGTCTGCACAAGAAAGTAAGCGAAATATCAACAATGATGGACGAAGGAGACTTCGATATAATGGGTCTAAGTGAGACGTGGATACGACGGGATGAGCGGGTTGATCAGATGAAGGGTTGCGTGTGGATAGGAGCTGGGCGAACTGAGGGTCAGAAACGGGGTGGGGGTGTTGGCATCTACGCTAAAGAGGAATTACAGTCCTCATTGATTACAGATCTCACAGAAGCAAGGACTCAGATTCCAGTATCCAACGAAATAGTATGGGCAAAAATCAAGTTAGGAAGCAGGAGTGTTGCCGTTGGTGTTGTATACTTAGCAGTGGAGGGAAGTAAGCCTGAGTGGAATGATTCAATATATACAACTCTTAGATCGAATATCACAGAGCTTGGAAGCAAAGGGTTCAGTATTGTCCTAATGGGGGACTTCAATGGGCACATCGGGGATAAGGAGGAGGGCATACAGGGAGGTGATAGGAAAATTAACACGAATGGGAGGAAGATGTTGGACCTATCAAAAGAGCTTGGTTTAAAGATCATGAACAGGGATGCGAAATGTAAGGGTAAATGGACCTGGGAGAGGAACGATAAGAAAACAATAATTGATTATATACTCACTGACATTAGCGTATGGAGGGAGGTTATAGATGTAGAAATAGATGACGAGGGAAAAAATGACTTGGGTAGTGATCACAACCTGATAACAGTTAAGATTATGGGCAAAAAGACGAATAGAGACAGAAATACCTTCAAGGAAGTTTGGGGACTAAAACAAGGAACCGACTGGAAGCAGTTTCGGGAAAAACTAAAACCAAATCTTGAATGTATACCTAGGGATGCAAATGTCCAGAGTATTTCAGATGGCATAGTAAATAGCCAAACAGAGGCAGGGAGGGATTGTACAGGAAGGGTGAGGGTCCCAACGAGAGAACTTGGATACAGGGTTAACGAGGGACTGAAAAAGGCTATAAAAGAAAGGAAGGTAAAATGCGCTGCTTACAGAAGAAGTAGGAAGCTTCAAGGGGTGGATAACAATGACACGAGACTAATGAAAGGAGAATATGAACTGGCACGGAGAAAGGTGAATGAGATAAAGAATAATAATAGGAAGGAGCACAATTGCAGTCTTGCCAGAACAATAAAGAAAACGGGGGGTTCGAGCTCAAACGTATTTTGGAACTGGATAAATAAACGGGGGAAAAGTAGTGTGCAGAGTATCAAAGTGGATGGGGAAAGTACAGAAGATAAAGGCCGTATCGCTTCAGAGTTAGTCAAGCACTGGGAAAAGATAAACGATAGGCGATGGGGCAGTGGGTCCCCACCAAAAAGAAATACACTGGTGGAGGAGAACCTATCCAATCGTGTATGTAGCGAAATAACGGCAGAAGAAGTGCGGAACGTGGTCTCGAAATTAAAAAATGGTAAAGCGGGAGGGACTGATGAAATTCCGAACGAATTCCTCAAAAATGGAGGGGAGGCACTTATTGAAGTCCTGACAAACCTTTTCAACCTGGCTCTGTGAAAGCAAGAGGTCCCCAGAGAGTGGAGGGAAAGTAAAGTGTCGTTCATACACAAAAAGGGGGATAAGGAAGTTCTAGATAACTATAGGGGGATATCAGTTAGTAGTAACATCGGAAAAGTATTCTGTAAGGTCATATCAAGTAGACTAGAGGAAGTTATTGAAGAGAAAGGTTTTTTAGGAGAAATTCAAAATGGTTTCAGGAAAGGACGAAGAGTCACTGATCACCTATTTACACTCACCCAACTGATAGAATCAACAAAGGCTGAAAAAAAAAAGGTGTTTCTGGCATTTCTAGATATGAAAAAAGCGTACGACCGAGTGTGGAGGGAAGGTATGTGGCGAAAGCTCGAGGGCATCGGACTGGGGGGTGACTTTGTGGGAATCATGAAAGCACTGTATACAGATGTGCAAAGCCAACTCAGTCTAGGGAGTATCACTACAAAACGAGTCCCTATGGATATAGGCCTCAAGCAGGGGTGTATCTTTTCACCGATTTTGTTTGCATTGTATGTTAAAGATTTAGGGGACGAACTAATTCAGAGTGCGGAGGGGGTAAATGTTGGAGACATAAAGATACCAGGCTTATTCTTTGCGGACGACATGGTGTTAATGTCTAGAACTGAACAGGGGCTAGAGAAACTGCTGGAAATTGTTGGTAGATATGGGAACACTTGGCGGCTCGAACTAAATGAAAATAAAAGCAAGGTAATACCCGTTGGACGCAAGGTAGATATGACGAAGAGATGGAGAGTGGGGGAGTTCTCAATCCCCGAAGGGGAAAGCAAACAAATCACTGTAGGAGATACGGGAGAGTATGAGTATCTAGGGGTAAGCATAAATATAACGGGAAGAGGGGTGTACAGAAATTACTCAGCCAAACTGATTCTGAAGGGGAAAAGAATTCTGAACCAACTAAAACTTTTAGGGAAAAATAGTTTCAATAAGGTCTTTGTGGGGAAAACACTGTGGGAGAGGGTGGGTTTACCAAGTATAAAGTATGGCACGGACGTGATTCCATTAAACCAAACCGTTATTAAGAAGTTGGAAAGTACTCAGAATGATGCCGGCAGATGGATAACAGGGTCGAGTAATGCTGCAGCTTTGGAAGCAGTAAGGGGGGAGCTTGGGTGGATGAAAATCAAGGACAGGGTAGATTTGGGAAAACTGTGTTACTTTAACTACTTGAGAAACCTGCCTGACAACCGGTGGTGCAAATTGATGCTCGATACCATTTGGAATTCTAATATAGAAATGGGGTGGTCAAAACATGTGAGGGAACTAATGGACAATTACTCTATAGAGGTCACAAACATAGAAGTAGGAATGAAAGAAGGCAAAAGGTTTGTCAAAGAGAGAGTCATGGAAGACTGCAATCGAAACTGGCGAGCAGGGGTTAGCGTGAAAAGATCACTGCAGGGGTTACAATATAAAGAAAAGCCAGCTTTTGAGAAGTACCTAGATGGCACCTTTGGAGGGTCACTGCTGTTCAAACTGAGATCAAGATCACTGGAGCTTCGGGGAAAAATTGGGAGAGATGGGGAAAAGGGATGCCAAATGTGCCACTCTGGAGTAGTGGAGACCCTGGAACATTTTCTCTTGGAATGCCCACAGTATATACCTCATAGAATAAAATTTACTGGAAGAATAATGCAGAAGTGGGGTGAAGAAACAAAGGACAGATGGCTGAAGGGGGACATGAGGGAGAGGGTAGGAATGCTTATTGAAGAAATTGAAAAAGAGGAAGTGAGGGACACTATTAAGCAGTTTATATCTGAATGCTGGGAGGAGAGGAGGGGAAGAGGGGGTGGGGTGCAGGGGGAATGATGGCCTTCTCTTATGAGGACCGCGACAAATCAGCGGCTGGCCAAAGAGTTATTATTATGTCTCTGCTTGTAATTAATTTCGCGTTGTTCTTCCGATAAATTGAAAAATGTAAAGGACACTTGGAAATAAATACATCCACAAAAATTAAAAAAAAGTATACATGTTCACTGATGTTTAAAAAAATATTTCAGGCTGCACAGGTGCTCAAATTAGTAGAACAACCGATGCAGGAACAGGAACAGCTGAAGCAACAACCACAAACACAAGAGGAGGAGCAACAACAACAACAGGAACAACAACCACAAGAACAGCAACAACAACAACAACCACAAGAACAACAACAGGAACAACAACCACAAGAACAACAACAGGAACAACCACAACAACAAGAACAGCAGCAGGAGCAACAACAACTGGGGCAACAGTTTTTCTCAGACGCTTCAGCGGAAGCGTGGATAGCAGAGCCAATTGGACCGCTGGGACCCTCCATCACTGCCAGCAGAGATGATTTATCGTGTATCCTGTCACCGTCGCGTTCACTAACAATGCTAAATTCAATTGTATATATGGATAAAGATAAAACGCACGCTACATCTTCGTCGTGTTCAGATTCGGGAAGTGATGTCAGTGGAACAACTAACAAGTCGGAGATCGACATTTTAAAATGGTTGAAAGAGTTTGAAAAGAAACAAGATAAGAAATTCGGCAGTCTGCATAAGAAAATTGTAGATTTAGAAATCACACAGAAACTAATAATGAGTGAAACTAGAACTATCACTGAAGGTGATTAATACCCCCGCTTTGGGTTTTTAGAGGAATGCACTTCTGATCATGTAGGCGAAGGCCATAAGGAAATGTATACATAAAGATCATTTTTTGTTGTTGAAATTTGTATTTGCATGTGGCCTTCCACAGAACAGCACTGAATACTTAAAGAGCCCACAGATATATGGTTTACATTTGGAAAAACACATTTACAATGTGCAACATGTATTCAAAATCGGTTCATTAATGTAGGAGGAGTTGCGCACACAAGAATTTGTTCGAACGGAAAGACATAATAAATCTAAGTCAAAGGGAGATAACCTGGTTAAAATTGTCGTAGATCAAAAATCTTGGAATATGCGCATGTTCACTTAGTATTGATGATGTGTGAAAAGTTTTGTCCAAATTGATTGATAAATGTAGGAGGAGTTGCACGCACAAGAATTTCATGTAGAAACCCATAATAAATCTAAGTTAAAGGGAGATAACCTAGTTAGAAGTGCCACAGCTCAAAAATTTTGGAATATGCGCATGTTCACTTAGTAGTGATGATGTCTGTAAACTTTCGTCCAAATTGATTGATAAATGTAGGAGGAGTTGCGCACACAAGAATTTCATGCAGAAACCCATATTAAATCAAAGTTCAAGAGAGATAACCTAGTTAAAATTGTCGCAGATCAAAAAGTTTGGAATATGCACATGTTCACTTAGTAGAGATGATGTTTGAAAGGTTTCATCAAAATCGGTTCATTAATGTGGGAGGAGTTGCGCACACAAGAATTTGTTCGAACGGAAAGACATAATAAATCTAAGTCAAAGGGAGATAACCTGGTTAAAATTGTCGCAGATCAAAAATCTTGGAATATGCGCATGTTCACTTAGTAGTGATGATGTCTGAAAAGTTTTGTCCAAATTGATTGATAAATGTAGGAGGAGTTGCGCGCACAAGAATTTCATGTAGAAACCCATAATAAATCTAAGTTAAAGGGAGATAACCTAGTTAAAATTGCCACAGCTCAAAAATTTTGGAATATGCGCATGTTCACTTAGTAGTGATGATGTCTGTAAACTTTCGTCCAAATTGATTGATAAATGTAGGAGGAGTTGCGCACACAAGAATTTCATGCAGAAACCCATATTAAATCAAAGTTCAAGAGAGATAACCTAGTTAAAATTGTCGCAGATCAAAAAGTTTGGAATATGCACATGTTCACTTAGTAGAGATAATGTTTGAAAGGTTTCATCAAAATCGGTTCATTAATGTAGGAGGAGTTGACCACACAAGAATTTGTTCGAACGGAAAGACATAATAAATCTAAGTCAAAGGGAGATAACCTGGTTAAAATTGTCGCAGATCAAAAATCTTGGAATATGCGCATGTTCACTTAGTAGTGATGATGTCTGAAAAGTTTTGTCCAAATTGAAATAAATCTAAGTCAAAGGGAGATAACCTGGTTAAAATTGTCGCAGATCAAAAATCTTGGAATATGCGCATGTTCACTTAGTAGTGATGATGTCTGAAAAGTTTTGTCCAAATTGATTGATAAATGTAGGAGGAGTTGCGCGCACAAGGATTTCATGTAGAAACCCATAATAAATCTGAGTTAAAGGGAGATAACCTAGTTAAAATTGCCACAGCTCAAAAATTTTGGAATATGCGCATGTTCACTTAGTAGTGATGATGTCTGTAAACTTTCGTCCAAATTGATTGATAAATGTAGGAGGAGTTGCGCACACAAGAATTTCATGCAGAAACCCATATTAAATCAAAGTTCAAGAGAGATAACCTAGTTAAAATTGTCGCAGATCAAAAAGTTTGGAATATGCACATGTTCACTTAGTAGAGATGATGTTTGAAAGGTTTCATCAAAATCGGTTCATTAATGTAGGAGGAGTTGACCACACAAGAATTTGTTCGAACGGAAAGACATAATAAATCTAAGTCAAAGGGAGATAACCTGGTTAAAATTGTCGCAGATCAAAAATCTTGGAATATGCGCATGTTCACTTAGTAGTGATGATGTCTGAAAAGTTTTGTCCAAATTGATTGATAAATGTAGGAGGAGTTGCGCACACAAGAATTTCATGTAGAAACCCATATTAAATCAAAGTTCAAGAGAGATAACCTGGTTAAAATTGTCGCAGATTAAAAAGTTTGGAATATGCACATGTTCACTTAGTAGAGATGATGTTTGAAAGGTTTCATCAAAATCGGTTCATTAATGCAGGAGGAGTTGCGCACACAAGAATTTGTTCGGATAGAAAGACACAATAAATCTAAGTCAAAGGGAGATAGCCTGGTTAAAATTGTCGCAGATCAAAAATCTTGGAATATGCGCATGTTCACTTAGTAGTGATGATGTCTGAAAAGTTTTATCCAAATTGATTGATAAATGTAGGAGGAGTTGCGCACACAAGAATTTCATGTCCGGAAAGACGTACGGACGGACGTACGGACGGACGGACGGACAGACTGACGGACGGACGGACGGACGGACAGACGTACGGACGTACAGGGCGATTCCTATATAGCCCCCACTTCTTCGAAGCGGGGGTATAATTAAAAAAATAGGTGGCGGTGATAGAATGCAAGGAGTCCGTGAGGAATTACAAGTTACCAGTTTCAACTCCAGTTCTATTAACATACAGATAGATGATTCTGAAGATCCATTCATGAACATTCCCCCTCCTTATTATATTTCAAAAGAAGATCTAAAACGAATCGTAATGAATTCCCATGGCCCAGGAAACTTTGCAAAGAACGTTTTTGAAAAATTATTTCCCGAACTTTTCGGAAGTGATAACCTCAGGTTGAAATATTCGTATTACAGGGGTGGCTTAAAAAGAAAATTAGAAGTGTGTCAGATTAGGAAATCGTATTTGGAGAAATACGTACTATACTTCCACCCAGAACTACAGCCAGTGGAAAACTGGAAAAACATTGTTGTAGCAAAAATTAATGAATGTTTAAGGAGACCCGTCAGGGGTTGAATGTTTGTACAAATTATTTGTTTATTTATATGCATATATATATGTTTGGTAAGGTTAAAAAAGTTTGATTCTCAGGCAATCCCTCTCCATTAATAGTGTCCTATTATGGTCACCCCCCCACCCCCCCCCCCCCCCCCCCAGTAATTCATGGTGTCTTGCAACCGGAAGCATGACATGATTTTGTCGGGCATTTTGGTTTATTAACGGCCCTCGGGGAATGAATAACAGCCCTCTAGCTTATGAATGGCCCTCGACTCAGTCCGGTAATCAACTCTCGGGCCGTTATTCATTCCTCTCGGGCCGTTAATAAGCCGTAGCGCCCTCCAAACTCGTGTTACAGTTATGTTGTTGCCACTTTAGCGGGTGCTCTCTAGTATATTAACGGAGTTTAGTGGGGCGGTAAGACTCAGTAATTCATGACGCCATGCAACAGGAAGCGAGCCGCGGACGTTAATGAAAACAAAATTCATTAACAACCCGCCGCCCGCTTCCGGTTATGGTAATAACAGTAATAAGTTTCGTTTATCGGATATGCTGTTCCATTGCCCCGTAGCACAAATTAATGCTTCTTTATTCGAGTACATCGTGTCTCAATGTATTCCGTAAACTCGACGAGTAGTCAAAAAATACATTGTAAAATGCTCGTTGAAAAAACAACATTCGTTCTTCATCGAAGCACAGGCATCTGGAGACTTGATCTAAAGAGATATATAACCCATACTTCAAAATACATCCACATATATTTAATATACACGTGTATATTATCTATATAAGAAAGGGTATTTCGAAGTATGTGTGATATATCTCTCTAGGCCAGGTTTCCCGACGCCTGTGACTGAAGTTCCCCTGTCCAGCTGTCCCGAAAATGTAATGCTGGTGACACTCACGGTAGTTAATCATACCGCGGTATTTTATTTAATACCGTACTGCGTATTGAACGTCCTGGTTTATTCCTGTCGGGCCGTTAATAAACCGTACGCAACGCCCTCCAAACTCGTGTTATTGTTATATTATCAGGCTTCTTGGCTTATCCTTCTCATCAAACATTACACACTTAAATTAAGCTGTAATGTCATCGACACTTTCATTTTGTAAGCCGCATTAACTTTGTCGGGTAAATTTCTTTCATTTTCCCATTTTGAGGGGGAAGGGCACAGTGAGAATAAACCGTGTACAAATTCATCGGCTGGTCCGAAATTATCGGCGAGCTTTAAATCGAGGCCTGTTCCCAATAGCGATAACAGAATACGAGGCTGTAATTTTCTGTGTCAGTTTTTGACTTCCATGCTGCTGTAAAATTTCCTTCTGTTTTCCAGTTCAGTTGTCGCATGCTTGTAGAATTGATGTTATCTTGTAAATATTAATAAATCATTTGGCACGTCCAGTCTTGTTGTATTGTTTTTTTTTTGTTGTTGTTAAAATGCACCGGCTGATTTCAGCCGGTAAAATCCGACTCGTTTCGGTTTCAGGGGAGGAGGGGGGGGGGGGGACTATAAGCATGCCCGCGGTGGCAATACGATCACAGACATGTCATGACATTACACCATCCGCAGAAAGCCTATGTTTTACGCCCACGTTATCAAATATATATCAAGTATTCAGCATGATTCGTTCGACAAGCTGTCGAAAACTGAGAAGGTTGGTGAGGGTGGGCGAGTAGGCCTACAGGTACGTCGGGTCTGGTTGACATTCTAATGTGCGTATGGCAATAAGTTTTCGAGCGGAAGTCAGGAATTTAGATTATTTATATGTTTTTGATTTTCGGAAGTTTATGTACAGCGGCCGGCTCGTTCTGGCCTGTGGCTTTTGACTTTGAGGGATAGGGGAATTGTTTTGAGAATTTAAGATTGTTGCCTCACCATTTTCTGTGGCTCGTCAAAAAACAAAAACAAAAAAAACATCGTGATCTCAATACGTTGACACAAAATACTGGAATGAATACGGTAGCAATTTATGTGAGACCGTGTTTATTGCCTCTCAACAACATTAATCTCTTTCACACATAATCACCGACCAACGCAGTGTTAGTTGTCTCTGCTCTAACACAGAGTTTCACCGGATAACTCTGTGTTTTGATGAGACGTAAACACCGCGTCCAGTGTTTCATATGGTATACACTCTGCACGTACTGTATATGCTTGATTAGGAACTGCGGATCCCAAAGACCCAGGCACTTCAAATTCGTTGGGCTCAATGTTGCATCCCAACCTGTTTGACTGGCATCCGTCAAAACTGTAAAACTCGGATCCGGCAATTGCAGTGGAACTCCCTGAATTAACCACAGAAAATCTGCCCAAGTATGAATCTCTTATTCACTTGATTTGACAAGAGGATGTCCGTATCGAGCAAAAGAATCTTCACCCTCCAATTCTGGGTCAGAAGAAATTTGGAGAGGACAAGTGCGTAGCCGCCCCATCAGAATAAAATCGCGGCAGCTCCGCACAAACCTATCAGTCTCATGAGATCTCTCGCTGAAACCTTGTCTGAGTGAAGACAATAGCGAGCATAACAACAGATTAATTTCGCTCTGGTTAATGGCAGACGAATGAGAATGCTGTGCATCTCGAAGCTCATCCCCCGGTGGGTGAATGACTTGGACGATACCAGATCCGACTTCTCCTCATTTACTTATGAAACCGAGACGTCAGAGCAATAGAATCAGATTCTGCACATCGTTCTGAAGCGTTAACTCATTGCCGTACCTCTGAAGAATGTCGTCCAGGTAGGCCGACGTTATCAGAGACGAATGAGCTCGGAAATGAGTCATTACCGAGTTCATTATTCGAGTGAAAGCTCAGGGGGCTAAATTCAGACCGAAGCACATTGCCCGGAGCTGACACATGACTCCTATGATGAGGAAGTGAAGACACTTTCTGAACGCCTGATGTACCATGACGTGAAAGTACGCATCTTGAGCTCTATGCATGTAGAATAGTCGTACACACGAATACTTGCTCTGACCGATCGGATGGTCTCCATATAGAAACTTGGAGCCACGATCAGCTTGTTTATCCAGCTCAGATTTATGTGGACGGAACAAGCCGTCTGGTTTTGGAACCAGAAAAGGATGGTTGTAGAAACCAGGAAATTCCTGGATTTCTACGATCTCTATCGCGATCATTCCAGAAGAGACTGGACTTCTGATGGAAGCGAGCCTCTTTCTTATGGACTTGACGGAAGCTGAGTCCATCTTAGACTTCGAGTTAACGGAGGTTTCTGTTTGAAGGACAATTTAGTCCTTCCAAAATCACCCCTCAAATCCAAGGGACGTCTGTAATCTACTCCCAATTGATTGAGAAACTCGACCGTCTTCCGCTCACTGGAACACGACAGAGGTTAATACCATTACCTCCTGGTCCTGCTTGGCTTGCGGAAGGAGAAACCATGTCCTCCACTGCCCACACCTCGCCCCATCGACCTAGGGGCGTCTGACCAGATGTCTCGGCCAGTATTACGGCCCCTACCTGAGTCGCTACACTGATGGTCTCTGGAGTAAGACCTAGAGGGCGCATAGGAACCTCTATAGGAACTTCCCTTCCAAGGACGTATTCGCCCCAGAAGTGCCTGTCCTACTTTTCTCCGCTGAATCCGACAGTATGGAAGCGGATTTGAATAGCAGAGAGTCTGAAGCTTTCTTAGTTATCTGAGCATAGAATGCGGAAAGCTTGCCGTCGAAGAGAAACTCTCCAGAGACGGGAGCGACTCTGAGTTTTTCACCTTACTATCCACACGTGTGGATGTAGCCAGGGCCGCGTCACGTCTAACCAACTCCATATCGCCACTAAAAGGGCGGAGTTATACGTGGAGAATGCTAAGGCCCTTGAAAGAACTCTTAAGGAGGTTGTACATCCTGGAATTCTTTTTCCTTTGAGATGTAATGATAATGCTCTGGTAAGGTGATCTGCGTACGATAATGCGTCTAAGCTAACCTTGCTAGACGATATTGTTGTTTCCAACATCGTGGTTGAAACTGACATAGACGACGGTATAGACAATACTAGGTTTTCGGCCTGGTCGTCTAGACGCAGAGAAACTCTCGGAATGCTCTGTCCTGCAGTTTCGAAATTACTCCTTGAATTGATGAAAGGCAGATGTAGAGCATTTGCCGATAAGAAACCTCACCTGTCCATTTAGGTACCAAGTTATATATAGCGTCATTGGTTCAAATGTCCGTGAGACATTTCTGGACTATGTCGGAAACTGAGTGACGATGTCCCTAAACCGATTTGAATTCTGTGTCCAGTGGCGCTATCAGTCTCTTATCCGGCAACGCAGCATTTTGGTCCGGAGGAACGTCAGATGATAATGCCGGATGCATTCTACGACAATTATGTTGTTCCGAAAGGGAAAAATACAACTCTGTATCCCTTTTGCCATCCTGTCGGTCCACTTGTAATTCTTGGTCGTCCGTACCTGAACCTGCAGCGGAACGTACCAACCCAGCTTCCTAGGATAATTCCTGATCCGACAGAGTTACTGTTGGTTGCTGGGATGCTGCGATAATCTGCGATAGCATGTCCGTAACGGAGGCCTGTGGAGCTGCGGGCTTACAGGATTTAGCCGCTGGAAGCTCCTTGGACGATGACTCCTGCATACTTCTTATATGCGAACGTCCGGAGTATGAAGGCCTCGTATCCTAGGCTACCGGATGGCGTGACGTAGAATCCCTGGTCAGCGATGTTGGTTGAATATCACTGGTCACATAGCCAAAGTGCGGTCGCATGTGCTGCCGTGAAGATGAGGAAGCCGAAAGAGCAGTCTCTCTGGACTGTCTATATAACGGAGCGTCCCGAGCGGTGGACGTATGCTCCGACTAGGGCTGTCACGATTTTTTAATTTAGGAATCGATTAATCGGTGCAAATAATCGATCATAATCGATTAATCGTACCTAGATGACCCCCTCTCCCTCTCTCTGACGTCGATAAAAAATGAAGTTCAAGTCAGTTGACCTACATGTACCTACAGTAAACAACGAAGACAATCCTCTTTTAGGTACGTTCAAAGCTTTGATGTTCTGAACTTTTGAACCACCAGTGTAATAATCAAGACCGGTCGGCAGTTGCGAACTTTGCAACTGCCGACCGGTCTTGATTATTACACTGACGGTTCAAAAGTTCAGAACATCAAAGCTTTGATGAATGCACCTGCCAGACAAATGCTTCCAACGGCTTCTTGGGGTTTAACTTCGATGTTCTTAACTCTTTATCTTTAGAAACAATAGTTTTTTCATAAAATTTTCTTTTAATTGTTAAACGTCTAAAGCGGGATAAAATTTACCGATCATTCGACAACGAAAAATACTAATCGATTTCGCTGTGACCGATCAACAATCGATTAATCGATTAATCGTGGCAGCCCTAGCTCCGACTGAGGAACGTTTTGTACCACAACATCTGGGCCCAGATGTTGTAGTTGTAGTACAAGAGAGGGACCTCTCTCGCTCGTAGGTCGGATGGACCTGGACGAGCTAGGAACCGGACTAATAGGCTTCCTCCGTACCATCCTCGTATCCGTTGTCACTGGGTGTGCACATTGTATTTTATAGTGCTCGCATCACCCAAATCTCCTTCATGGACCGCAACTGACGAACCCGGCTGCTGAGCCATCCGGTGAATGGGCACTACACCAGGCGAGCTAGCAGATGCCAATGCCGTCAATCCTACTTGGGACCTCTTAGGCAATTGACGTATCTGCATGAGCAATTTTACCGCTAGCTCTTCATTTGACTGTGACGACGGAAGCACACTTTACGAAGACATCACGGTAACATCACCTTGTTCGTGTTACTCAATGAGACCTGTGGAGCCACGGTCCTATGTAATTATCTGCTGGAAGCTCCAGGGACATTCATTCCTGCATTTATATAATATGCGAACGTCCCAACTGGAAAGGCCTCATGTCTTTGGCTAGCAGATGGAGTGACCTGGTCGACGTGTATTCCTTGGTCGGCGAAGCAGGAGCACCAGGGGTGTTCAATCCTGCATTTATATAATATGCGAACGTCCTCTGGAAATCTGTGGTCACATAGCCAAGGTGCGGTCGTGTGTGTTGACATGAGGATGAGGAAGCCGATATAACAGCCACGTTGGACTGTCTAAGCGACGGACCGTCCCGAGCAGGAGGAGTGGACGTAAGCTCCCCGACTAACGAACAAACATACAACATCGCGGCGCAGATGTTGATGCAAGAGAGAGCCTCTCTCGCTCGCGGTCCGGGTGGACCTGGACGAGCTAGCCACCGGACTGACAGGCTTCCTCCGTACTATCCTTGGATCTGTCATTGCTGGGTGTGCACATTCGATGTTTTATAGTGCTCGCATCACCCAATCTGCTTCCCTGGACCCAGATGCCGATCCATTCGACACCGGGCAGACTAGCGGACGATCAATGCCTTTGGTCCTACTAGGGAAATACCGGCAATTGTTGTAATACCTTGAGCACTTTCCGCTAGCCCTAATATTGCAACGACAGAGACACACTTGTTGAAGACATCACGGAAACATTACTCTGAATTCTGAAAAAGAAACTGATAAAATAGAGTGACCCTGCGGATAGAGGACCGGAATGGACCCTCACCGCTAACAAAATACCGTGACACACGTCTCCAACGTTGTCATTCCAATCAACACACACAGAGCAAGAAGTAGTGCGAATACATTGACTATAACAGTCCTTCAATTTTGAGGCGCTATGGCGCTTGCACACCATGGCGCACGCAGATTTCCAAACCAGCGAGCGATCAAAAGCGCACCTCGAAAATCCTGCTCAAGTGGGTGCGTTAATTTCATTCCAAAATTATCACACTGACCCGACATCAAAGCATCACTAACTCTTTGAAGTTTCACGTTTTTTTGAAGATCAACTTAGATGTGCATGTAACTGTCCTAACACGTGAGTACAATGCATGTACGTATTATCTGCTCGTCAGATTCAGTCATCTGGTCATGACACAAGTCAAGTTTGCTTGTCGACTTTTGAATGAAGTGTTTCAGAGGGGTGACCAATCACCGTCAATGCCCTCTTGTCAGTTTTAGTTGAGTTGACTGTTGCAAAATCTGTTTTGCAGAGAATGAACGAAAGCGTCGTAGGTGTGTCCAGTATGTCAATCAGAGTGACATTTGGAAATTGGCAAGTTGACTTACAAGACACGCTTTTTGGGGGGCCCGATACATCAAGAAAAATGTATTCTCCAATTATTGAAATGTATTATACGTTACAGATAAAGTAAAATACATGCTCGAAAATAAGACAAGTCCATCATAAAAAGATGTAAAATGGACAGAACTTGACTTGACCAACACCGAGTTGCCTCCGTCACTTGTAACCATTTAATCCATTCAGTTGAATTTCATTAGTGTGGTTTTCAACCCGGTGAAAATCAGCTTGATTGTTATGGGTGAAAGGTTTGAAGCTTTATATTTATTTAAAGAGTTGACAGAATTGGGAAATTTTAAAGTCTTTCTCGATTTACACGGGCAAGTTGGTGATATGAGACTGGGAAATAAACGTGATCTGCGCAGGAACCACTTCGGTTTTAAACCAATAGAATGGTACGTTACTGCAGTGTTGCTCAATAACCTAAATTTAGCAAGGGATCCCTGCACTTTTATTGACTGAAGCATTTCATTGGTTCTATTCGCGAACTGCGTCACGTCAATACTATTTTTGTGTTGTCAGTCACTGACACAAGTGGGGGTTTTCCGAAGTGGAAGTTATGTAAAATATTGACAGATTTGACAGGAATTGAACAGTTTTTCATTCTAAAATGAACTGACTTTCAAAATAATGTTGAATAATCCCAAACAAAATTTGATTTATATTTCATTTATGACCTGAAAGTACATAATTACTGGGGGCAAGTGGAATTTTACAACTCAGTTGCCCTGGGCAAGTGAGTCTCGAAAAAATGTGTACAAGCCTGATGTTGCACGCCCCACAAAAAGTGCGCGCCTGAATCCCAAAAGCAGCGAGCAACTAAATGCGCACCTGGGTTTTTCAAAATCGAAGGACTGCTATAAGAAACACAATGAACCTGAGAATTGGAGGAAGATATCCTCGCATTACAATTTGAACAATATTTTTTCAAGAAAAAATATACACAGTCATATTACTCGCACTAACCCTTGAAACAAAGATACATAATATAATCCATTATAACATTTTGAATGAAAATAATTTAAAATAAAAAATTTTGGAAAAAATTCTCAGAAGAGCCCAAGTTCCCAATGGGAACAATGAGCCCAAATGGATCCCAAAAAAAGCCTAAGTGTGGACAAAAATTTTAAAACCATTTCAAAAAATTAATGTAACACTTACGGACAATGTTAATGTATCTTGCTATGAACTGAACTAAGCAGAGGACAAGTAATCACTATCAGAAGTAACCATTGTCAACATAAACAAAAAGTGTACACAAACCAGAAACATGACTCCAGGCACTGATAAATACATGAATGGCCTGAAATCAGTTACCAATTTAAACACTATCTAATGCAAAACAGAGACTTCCAGAGAAGAAACTGCAAAACATCAGATGGTAGATGCAGACCAAAATGCCTAAACACCCAAGGGTGAGGACGTAAACATGGGGAAAAAACAGAATATTATTCTGTTACCAAGCCAAAACTCCCAAGAAATTTTAGTAATGAACATTACAAAAAATATGCCAAAAGCATGGGAGAATAGCTAGGGGGGAATAAAGAAAAAGGAGAGAGGAAACACTGATCAAACAATGGAACATTCATGGCAAGAATGACCACAACAGGGCCATGCCTCGAAAATAGGTAACATGAAATAATTTCGTAAAAAAATTATTATAAGTTACAGCACTGAACATTTCCTTCCACTGTTTCTTCCTCTCCTCCTATTTCCTCCTTATATCCACCATTTTTCTCATAATTATGTGTCTGGCATCATTTAAATCGAGATTTACAAGCACAAATATCGGTGAGATGTAACTGAATGGAGGGCCAAACAAAGAATCATAATTGCGCCAATTTCGAGACCTCCTTGACACTGCACATGCGCAGTGGAGTAAAAGTATAGAGGACCATATAGGATATGTAATTTTCAGTTTTAGATGCAAATTTTGGGGATTGGGGGGTAAAATTTGTGTTTGGCCCTAAATATTTTAGAGTTAGCACCAGCTAAGTCTGGGTTATTGGTACAGTATAAAAATATACCCTGTTTAATACCCTGTATAACATTTTGTAGGTAATAACCTGTATAAAAATAATTTGTAGGTAATAGCCTGTATAATAACAATTTGTAGGTATTAACCTGTATAATAACAATTTGTAGGTATTAACCTGTATAATAACAATTTTTATCTGATAACCATAGAGTATAACAACGTTGTATATACTTGAAGTATATACAACGGGTGTTGTATATAATTATAATTTATGCGAACGACCTCTGACCTCTTTCAATTCCATTTTCATTCATTCATTCATGAAACATCGTTATATCACAGGGCAGGTTTTAATTGTACGCTTATTGCACTTTGTCAAAATCCTCTGATGGTGTCATTTCTTATTTATTTTGCTTCAATAAAGGCAACCTAAAGTTTTTCTTCAAAACATTGTAGAAATTACTTGAATGTTAATAGTAATTAGTATGCGGCGACTGCGAACTATTTATAGTCACGGCCTCGATCAAAAGTACTCGCGGAACTGCGCTAATTAAAAGTTTGTCTGCTCTACCTAAAAAAAAAACACTTCGTAAAAATTGTAAACAAACGCAAAATTATTTGTTATATTGGGACTACAGAATAAAACACGGAAGAAAACTGGAACTATGTCAAAAAAAGAATAACTCTACTGAAACACCGTTTTGTTACTGTTAATAAAATAGTTGAAATTTATTTTGTTCCAGCACAGTTACATGATGCAAGAAGTGCAATCGCACTTTACAATCGCCGTCATCGATTTTGTAATGTAAGGGACACAACTCTATGCGTCTTGTCCTACTTCTTTTGTCTCGTAGACTGGTTTTCTTTGGAGGCCCGTGGGAAGCATATATAAGTCGGGTAGACGCACGAGACGGGTGTCTGTTTGTTATCAGATAAAAACAATAAACATATAGTGTGTTTTTATATCTGTGTTATACAACTCGTTGAAATATGGTTTATTTTTTCTCGGCGAAGCCTCGAAAAAATAAACCATATTTCAACTCGTTGTACAACACAGATATAAAAACACACTATATGTTTATTGTCTATGTAGGTAATGCCCTTTATGATAAATAGATAAAACTACATGTATGTTTCAATGAGTCATTTTGTATTCAATGAGTCAGATGTGCGTAGGAAGAAAACGTCGAGACCGAAGGTCGAGACGTTTTCTTTCTACGCACATCTGATGAATTGAATACAAAACGACTCATTGAAACATACATGTGGTTTTGTATTTATTACATGACCCAAGCACCTACTGATCTAATTTTCTTTCCTATCAACGGTGGTAAACACCATGCACTTTATGCAGTCGCATTGCATAAAAAAAGTCCCGGATGGAACAGGTTGGTGTGAAATACGGAATTCCGTATTGCACAGCCGTATTGCACGCTGTATTGCATAAGAGAGACTGCATGAGCATGTAATAATAGCTTGTATTTAATACCCTATATAATAACAATTTGTAGGTAATACCCTGTATAATAATAATTTGTAGGTAATACCCTGTATAACAATAACTTATAGCTTATGCCCTTACAATAATAATAATGTGTAGATAATAATCTGTATAATAACAATTTGTGTGTAATACCCTGTATAATAATGATAGATAATAAATACTAACAGTTGAAGGTTCCGCTTCCTAACAGCAGAAGTATAATAAGCCATTGTAAAGAAATAATTAAAACAACAATCAATCTTCTATTTCTTTTGAGCATTTCTACCTACAACATTAAAAATGAGTATCATTTAACAGCTCATAAAGCATCATGAGGCATGCAAAGAAGCCAAGAGCAACTGGTTTAGTTACATGGAGGTTACTTGAATTGTGAAAAAAGTGAACAACCTACAAGTTATGACGACAAATAAAACAAATTGAATTCAAAAACTTTGATGTTTGCCAATTTATACTTTAAATCTTTCAGCAGGCCTGCCAATTTGAGGCCAACAGTCATTTGCATTGTGTTACCTTTAGTGAAAAACACATGAACGAAAAACAGGTTGCACCAAATTGTTGCCAGATCATGCAAACTTTTGGCCAAGTTGAATGATTAGTATGAATGATGTTGAGCATCAACCAATCATCAGCTTCCTAAGTGTTTGCATCTACCTGAAGTACAGGTGCTCTGTTAATGGTGACCAATTATTGGCCAACAGGCAGATACAAACACCAAAGCTGATGACTGGTAGATGTTCACCAGCATTTAAAAGTTTTCATCATCTTTAGATGTAATGTAGGTACAAAATCAGAAAATGGAATCCATGACTCTGCCACAAATTGTGATTATGTCATACTCTTCTGCAGCATGCTAGCCCATGCCAAGATTAGGCTATAATTGCAACTAATTTGTATCTGGATTGCTGCTACAAAGTCTCATTATTGTTCCTAAGGTTTCATCTTTATTCATCAGGATACTGCCTTTAGGAGGCCAGGAGCAAGAACTTGGCTATGATACAACGGTTCATATCAGCATAATTGTAATACATATATATTTAGGTTACCTAATGGGTTACCTGAATCAAGAACAGGGGAACGAACGATAGGTTACCAAGGCTCAGACCAGGTAACGATGAATGGGTTATGTAAAATTCTTAGAACAGCAGGCCTGTTTCAGAACAAATTCTACTACAGTTAAAACTAGAAGTCCTGTCATGAAATGTACGCTTATCTAGGCTTAATTGCGTGTAGGAATTGCGCACAATTGCCATATCAAATGGCATCCAAAGCATGGCAGGTTCTCCTTGTTACTCATAGCAAACACAGGCAATGTTTCGGCCAATGGACCTCCGGGTTACCCAGAGGTCCATTGGCTGAAACATTGCTTGTGCACAGGCGATATGTACATAATTTGATAGCCTTACTATGGCCATAATGCGTAGATTAATGCGCAGATCAATGTGCTATTTGTGCGCATTTCATGGCAGGACTTCCAGTTTTAACTGTAACAAACTCTTCTCAAAGGTTGTGCATACTATCCACATAAGAAAAGAGAGGTACGATATTTACATCTTAACAGAATATGGTGTCTTCCCACGAGACCAATTCCCTTTAGAGCAATTCCCAAAAGACCAACTACATACTGTTATTGATTAAAGGTTGATTAAGGATAATTAAGAAAACATTTATTCACTGATAAGCACTTTATTTGATAAAAAAAATATTTATATGCATAACATACAAAAAATATAGGTTTATAACATTTCAGCATAGCTCAGTACATATAACATTTTACAAAAAATGAGGTCCCAAGAGGGTAAATTTGGTGATGCTACCCTGCACAGCAGGGTAGCATCTCTAAATTTACCCTCTGTGAACCTCAACCTAAATCAAGGTCTCAAACATAACAGAAAGAGGTACCCAGAGGATAAACTGGCCCACTGTATGGGATAGCATCAGCAAATTTGTCCTCTGCAGACCTCATTCTGCAAATGACAGACTGCTTATTTTCAGGCTTGAATATCAATAACATTAAATACATTTATAAACAATCATAAATATATCAAATTATTGATACAGAATTATTTTAAAAGTAGAACACATCAGTTGGTCTAAGGGGAATTGGTCTTGTGGGAATTGGCCTTGTGGGAATTGGTCTAAAGGGAATTGATTAAGTGGGAATGAACCCAGAATATTTCATCAGTCCTTCGATTTTGAGGCATTATGGAGCTTGCACATCATGACGCATGCAGATTTCAAAACCAACAAGCGATCAAGGGCACGCCTCAAATATCCTAAAGTCGGAGAATTGATTCGGTGAATGCATAAAACATCCAATGGGTAAGTTGTTAATGCGGTTAAAAAAAATCTGCTGAGAGATCATTCTGCTATTTGTACATTGATCCGTAAAACATCAAAGTATCAATAAGGCCATACAAAGCAGATGTTCTGTTTCTCAGACCAAGTTTTGTAAAATTGCATGCGGGCGGGCGGGCGTTTTTTTATTTTATATTTTATTTTTGCAATTATTTCATATTAGTTCATATTCTTGGTTTATTTAATGTTCTAGGCCTCATAATCTACAGAACAGCATGGGTGGTGGAGTATTTCGTCCCTTGGGTGCAAAAGGCTTTGCAATGCTAAAGTTGCAAAGCCTTGTTGCCCTCAAGGGGCAAATTTATCAATTTTATTAACTTGTGTAAAATATCAGACATAAACCATTTAATTTTTATTTTTTCAAGTTTGCATTGGTCATAAAAAGAGACCATGCGGCAGCCAAAAGGACCATGCGGGAGGGCTTGAGAAACAGATTTTTACTTTTATTAAGCCTAACCCCTTTTCTGGCTTTGAGGAGGATGTCAATGTGCATGTAGTATGTGTGTATAACAGTACATGTAACATGTGGGAAGAAATGGTACATGTATGTCCATTCTATTTCTCTTCTGCATCAGATTCACTCAACTAGCATTTATTAGTTACATTGCATTACATATAGTTCAAACCCGTCATCATCTCATGTACATGTAGATCATTATAATTTAAACTGAACAGTAATTTGACATTATAAGATTTCAACAATATTAATTTAAACTATAATTGAACAGAACAATACATGATGCTGAAATTAACACTTATAGTAAGAACAAACAATGACTGTGAAGGATGGCACAAACAGTAGTACTACCTGACTTTATAGAACATCTTTTCCCCATATACATGCACTCTATCAGGCCTGGCAGTTTCAGGAGAGCGATTTATTCGCTCGCCTACTGCTCACCTTAAAAAAATTGAGCATGGCGAAAAATAGCCCTCCTAGCCTTAGAAAATAATGATTACCACAACAGCCTGTTCCTAAAACCCACAGGTTTTCAGATCTCTGCTATGTTAGTGGTCTCAGCAAGATGGCCACATTGCCTCTCCCACACCTCCGGGCCTTGAAGGCCCGGAGGTGTGGGAGGGTGGGAGGGCAGTGTAGCCGTCTCACAGAGAAGAGACTACCTTGTTAGCAGCACCAAATAAAATGTACAAAGCCCACCAGGTAGAATTCATTAATAGTACAACTTCATTTTGCCACTTTTAACTTTTGTAGGCTTGAGGAGAGGCTATGTGCAGAGAGCGATTTTTAGCCCTCCTGCATTTTTAAGAATGCCAGGCCTACTCTATACACAAATCTGCAATCTTGTTTTGAGGGGCGAATTTTTTTTAGAGGATTTCCCTGTATTCTTTACAGACAAACATTGTTAGAAA
Source organism: Pictodentalium vernedei (assembly GCA_031216915.1). Taxonomy (NCBI): domain Eukaryota; kingdom Metazoa; phylum Mollusca; class Scaphopoda; order Dentaliida; family Dentaliidae; genus Pictodentalium; species Pictodentalium vernedei. The sequence continues at coordinate 508,979,763 of CM062293.1, forward strand.
TTAGAGTATTGATCAGCAAACATTAATTTGCAATGTTCCAACAGCACTCAATTTTGCAATTACTCGTTGAAAGGATCAACTACATATGTATAATGAATTCCAGTGTGCAAAATTTGATGAGAACGCTCAATTACGCAGATTTAAATATACGCGAACGGATGACCTGTTAGTCAAAAGTTGCATCTTGAATGGTAACGTCTGAGTAACTTTACTAGAAGCATGCCAAATTATTTTTCAGCCTCAAGATTTGTTCACACATTTTTGTCTTGTTACAATTAATGGGAGAGTGGACTCTCCCATAAATTGTAACGGTGCAAATCGAGGGAAGTGAAGTAATTTTACTTTCAAGATAATATGAAGGACATCCACAGATTACGAAGCCTTTAACTTCAGGTACCTGCTGTTCAGAATAAAGCCAAAATATGGGTTTGTTGCACTCTACCAGTTACCGGTAATCAGCCTTCCTTGTGTCTTCATAGATTTTGTCTTTTGCCTTGAAAGGCTATATAAATTTCAGTTCCACGCAACATATGAATACTTGTTAATGATAAAAAGGCAGTTTCCCAAGATTTTTTATGTAGCCGAGCATTTGGTTAGCCATCTCCAAACCACGTGAACGGTAAGTCGGTTAGTCATTTTTTAAATTTTGCACACTGGAATTCATAATGAAAAAATTAGTGCACAAATACACAAGAATATATGTCAAGAAACATATTTGCAGTGGCTGCTCTGAAGGGAATGCAGGACGAGTGAGCAATCACCATCCTCATTTTGATTTTGCAAAGAGTGAAAAATTCAGGAGAGTGATTTTGAGCCCTTGATACATGTTTCATGACAGCCCAAACCGGCCAGCACCATACACACGAAAATGACCATACAATTTTTGTTATTTTTTTCATTTTTGCTCCAAAAATATAGCTTATGACTCCTTATTGGAACGAGGTCTCTGAGCTCGTTCCATTGAGGTGTCATAAGCTATGTTTTAAGCAAAAAATGAAAGATTTTGGTTACGCGAGATAATGTTTTGCAAGTATCGTCTCCTAGTTGGGTCAGGTCAGTAAGGGGTGATTGATTTATTTATTAATTGGTGTTTAAGGTCACATACTAATGAATGATGGCTAATCGTGACCGTGATAGTTTTACGGGTGGAGGAAGCCCTAGTACCCGGAGAGAACCACTGAGCATCGACGAGCAAATATCAGCTCCTCAACATTCTAACTCTGTTCAAGCTCTGCTCCAGCAGGTTACAGCAGCTGAAGATGTGCACTATAGGCCTGCAGTACGCCTTAGTACATGTCAAAATCGTGCCCCTGTGTAGGCAACTGGAATAAAGTGCCTTGCCCAAGGACATAACACGGGTCGTCCAGGGCAGGGATCGAACTCGGGACCTCCAGCAGAGAAGTCCAACAGTCTACCACTGAGCCACAGCGCTCCGAATGGGAGATTGAAATAGGAGATTGAAAGGCAATATATAACTTAATGTTTCGACATAATTTCCACACAAATCATGAAGGCAAGTGTTTAACTGCTCCCCTAGTGAAACGTTTAGGAGAGTGATGGCGAGTGAGTGATATCACTCTCCTTTCCGGCAGTCCCTGTATTTGAAAGATGTGCCATGTTCTACATTTAAAAAATACTATGCTATTTATTATTTTGTGCTATTATTTGATAATGAATAAATATCATTTAAGTTATTTTCCATCCCATGTTTTGATGATTTTCAAACCCTTGGTGGACGATTTGGGTTAAGTTGCAAGTGGACGATTCGGCAAGTGTTTAACTGCTCCCCTAGTGAAACGTTTAGGAGAGTGATGGCGAGTGAGTGATATCACTCTCCTTTCCGGCAGTCCCTGTATTTGAAAGATGTGCCATGTTCTACATTTAAAAAATACTATGCTATTTATTATTTTGTGCTATTATCTGATAATGAATAAATATCATTTAAGTTATTTTCCATCCCATGTTTTGATGATTTTCAAACCCTTGGTGGACGATTTGGGTTAAGTTGCAAGTGGACGATTCGGCGCACTGGCTGATGATTCAGGTAATATTGCAAGCAGACTATTTGGCTGGCAGACATAACGTCCACATCCTGTTGCACATCACAAGTGTTAGCAGCAATGCGATGGTAATGGTTATCTTCTGTGTGCGTTTCATGTCCGGCTGTTGTTTCTAGCTCCAGTTAATGAGTTACATGTACACGTAAAAAATACCAATGACAATGTTGTTATAACAATTAGAAACAAACACAGAACTACATGTACTAGTAAGCACAAAGCCAGTGACAATAAGCCGGTTGGCCCTGTTGGGTGATACTCATGATCAGTGGCTTGTTGATGCAATGAACCAGTGAATTCTGAAACCACAATTCAGTTCATAGTTGGGTGAATGATAAGGAGAATGGCAACATAGAACACTGCTTGATACGTTATGAGAACAGTTTTGACAACTCCGCTATGAGTACATATTTTAAAAAATGCCAAGAGGATCACCAATCCAATGTCGAGTTGTGACAGCACAAAAGTGGGTTTAATGATTATCAACTTATCGTCTGGAAACCAATTGTTTACAATTTACTATTTGAAGGGTCACTATAACCTTGACCTTTGACCTAGTGATTCCGAAATAAATAGGGCTCTTTCTTGCACCAATGCCAACACACCTATGAAGTTTCATGAACGTAGGTGGAACCATTGTCAAATTATCACCTGGAAACCAATTGTTTATGATTTATTATGTTCAAGGTTACTGTGATCTTGGCCTTTGACCTAGTGAGTCCAAAATAAATAGGGTTCTTCCTCTCACTGATGCCAACCTACCTATGAAGTTTCATGAATGTGGTTCGAACCATTATCAAGTTATCGTCCGGAAACCAATTGTTTACGATTTATTATGTTGAAGGTCACTGTGACCTTGACCTTTCACCTAGCAAGTCAAAAATAAATAGAGTTCTTCCTCTCACTGATGCCAACCTAACTATGACGTTTCATGAACATGGGTCGAACCTTTATCAAGTTATCATCCAGAAAACAATTGTTGTGATTTACTATGTTCAGGGTGACTGTGACCTTTGACCTAGTGAGTCAAAAATAAATAGGGTTCTTCCTCTCACGAAGGCCAACCTACTAGTACGTTTGAAGTTTCATGAATGTGGGTTGAACCGTAGTCAAGTTATCATCCAGAAACCAATTGTTTACAATTTACTATGTTCAAGGCCATTGTGACCTTGACATTTGACCAAGCAAGTCCAAAATTAATAGGGTTCTTCCACTCACAGATACCAACCTACCTATGAAGTTTCATGAACATGGGTTGAACTATTATCAAGTTATCATCTGGAAACCAATTGTTTATGCCCGCCCACCATTCATCAAACAATAAGTCGTGTTTGACTTTGTCACAACTCAACTAATAATTACATGTATGTAACAGGAGGAGAGATAAGTGCGGGAACCGGGGTTCGAACAGTCGACATCTAGCACACAAAGCGACCGATTTACCACAAGGCTAAGAGATCCAGACCAACCAGGCCGGTTGGTAAATGGCCTTTATACTTCTACCACTACATTACTCTACCAGTAACCCTTCTTTTGAGATTCACTCACCGTAAATCTCACCCCAGATTCCACCTCAAAGCAGTCGAAACATCCACCATGCTTCACCATAGAGCTGGGCGATATCGACCCAAATAAAAACCGTGATATTTTCGGGATAATATCGCGGTTTACAGTATTATCGCGATGTTTGTGGAATTAATGCAAAACAGTCATTGAGTCACTGCAGCCCTGTTAATTTGGAAGAATAGCCTCGGCAAAACAATACTGCTGCAGGTCAAGCAATCTGCATCAGCGAAAACACAAATCAACCATGTGGTGTGTTTAAATAGAAATCTGAAAAATTTATTACGAATGAGCACAACGAGCGCAACTTGATAGTTCTGTAGATTTTCACTTGAACATGGGCGCAGCCATATTAGACATACAGCACACAAACTGTGTTTTCTCTTTTGTCTTTGGTTAAAATTGTAAAAAGTTATTTTTAAACAGATGGTTAATGTGGGGATACAGAATCAGACATTCTCCAATGCAAGAATCTATGTAAATTCACCGTGTGGGGATCTTGAGACATTTACGTCATTGTTTGTCCAATCAATTATAAGAGTTCCCAATTTGTTCTACGTCGGGGGAATATTGCCGCTATTACGTGGGAATCGGTTCACAAAATAGTAAACACTTTTGGAGGGTCCCCACTTAACAGTGCAGTATATTTCAGAAGTTAATGCCCATTCCTTACCAATACAGATGCTCATTCATGAAGTATTGCCTCTTTTGTCAAATTATGTACCGGTAGGTCAATGTTGGTGTCGTTGCCAAGTAATGCCAATGACGTTGGCGATATTTCGGTTTTTCGAAAATGAGACGATATTACTAACGGTATAGACTTTAAAACCAGCTAAGTCGGTATATCGGCAAACCACCCAACACTACTTCACCACAGCATCCACAACGCCACCAACTGCTGAGGATTGGGCGAGCCCCCAAATGTAACCGGAGATATAAGTGCAGGCACTGGGAATCTGGGATTCGAACCGTCGACCTCTAGCACACAAAGAGACCGATTTACCATGAGACTAAGAGATCCGGACCAACCAGGCTGGTTGGTAGATGGCCTTTATACCTCAACTGCTACAATTATAATAAATTATAATAAGCAGAGTGAAAAATATGATATAAAGCCATAAAACAGGTAATTCTGGGTAGGTTCGGGTAATTCCAGTATTTGGGAGGACCGGGTAGAGTTGGTGTTCCAGTGCCGCAGTTTTATATATATTATATAAAATTAAAAATGTATAAGGGAATCGGTCCCCAAAATGACAAGAAAAAATGATGGAAAGGGTGGTCGAGTCAAAAAAATCGGCAAAATAAAAATGTCCACCACCCCCCCCCCCCCCCCCCCCCCCACACACACACATACACTGACCCCCCACCCCTGTTCAACACCACATAAAACTGTCAAATGGTCGTTGTGTTGCTTTGGGGTGAATCTTATCTTCAAAATACTGTCCCAAAATGTGTACTAGCACCTTTAAAATTTAGGCCTAAAGTGAGACAAAACTACACACACTTGGCCTAACACCTAGGATAATTGATAATCAGCAAAACATTTGAAGAACATAATGAGATACATGTATAATATTGAATGATTGATTGATACTGTCGCCGGGTCGAAATGCTAATTCAGCGCTTTATGAATCATGATCCATGACCATGGAAACAGATTTTGTCTCTTCGACGAAAAGTAATCAAATAGAGATGTGCATGTAATCTGTAAATGGTTTCCACATCACGGTTCAAAAGAACAATCACATGCCTTGATAACGCAGGTTACAAGTGGGGTTTCGCAATGCTAATGATTCATTTTCAATCTTATTAACCCAGTCCGTCTATTTGCAGTAAGTTCATGAATTGCATTAAATTCCTGCAGAAAATAACTTTGCAGAGGTGTTATTAATCCTTTGTCTTGTTCAGTTGTTGGTACTTAAGGGCCTATATAAGTAATGGAATTTTGTTTATTTTGAAATTCTCACCTCTCACATTCCTTAAATTCAGATTAAATATACACAAATTATACATCAAAATGAAGGCTGGGATGTGTAGAACACGAAACACATATGTAATCAACTCATAGAGTCGACTGTAGGTACCACTGGTTCCTGGAAGTCTGCTACCGTATTCGCACCAAAACTGATAATAAAATAATATTTCATCAGAACAACTTGTGGCCAAATGTGCTTCATATATCCAAGAACAAAGCTAGGCATTCAAAACACTTTCGAATACAGCGATAGGACTGCATTTTGGAAAAGGACAACATTGTCTGCATTTTTTATTGAAGATGGTTTCCATGCTCGACAGAGGGAACGGGACAACTCGACGTCGGGACAACTCGCCGTACCCGAGGTGGGACGAGTAGCCGTCGGGACAAGTCGCCGTCGGGATAAGTCGCCGTGGAGTAGTAATTGATAAGTAACACGCGGCAGAGGATTAAATTATCTTTATTAATACTTATGACTTATATAACAGGACAGGTTCAATATAACATATAATAATAACATATAAAATAATAGTTACTAACATAACAAGATTAATCAGAGTGACAGGCGATTCGTTGAAATCAATGACAATAATTAATTAATTAATACATTTTCAAACAAATTTACTCTTTTACAGATCGTGCTTAGACAAAGGGGTACAGCATGCACAGGTCTGTTCTTTGGAAATTATTTTATATCTGTGAATTCACATGAAAATGGTCCGAAAAGACCATTTTCATGTGAATTCAGATATAAAATAAATGTATAGAATTCTATATTATTTGAAAATTACTATAATTCACAAAAGATATAATTTATACAAAAATATATAAAGATTGAAGTACAAATGTATGTTAATAATAATAATAATAACACATAGGCCGGTCGCTGATTTGTCGCGGTTCTCGTATGAGAAGGCCTTGGTTACCCATGTTCTACCAACTGCCTCCCTATTCCCACGCTTCTTCTCTCCTCCCAACACTCGGAGACGAACTGCACACTCGGAGACGAACTGCCGTTTGATATCCATTATGGGAGAACTACTTTATATAGACAGCTGAACATTTCTTTAATAAGGCTGCAGTAGACAATGAAGGTGGATCTGACATATAGGCATCCCAATATTTCTGTATCTTTTGGGCCATCTTCGTATATTTTGATCGGACGTCAGTTTCAAAATCTGATGCTTGCACCCTGAATTCCACATTCTCTGCTTCTGTCCGCAAACAAAGGTTCATAAGTTACCATAAAATATTTTATTTATTTATCAAAACAATTATTTGCCTGTTTCAAAATCTAAAACCCACAGTGTTGTGATACTTACCAGGGATTGTACTGGAATAGAAATTTATTGAGCAAACTGCAATCCCAACTCTTTGTAAAAAAATACAATGTGAAAGCTGACGATTTTATTTTCAATAATCTCATTCTTCTGAAAATGTTGTAATGAACAGTTTAGTTCAACTTTGGTACTTGGATTTAACTGGATTTAATTCTTTTTTTTTTCAATTCACGGAGGTTGGATTTATTTGTAAAAATACTCTACATTTAAGTAAATGATAAAATTAACAGTATTTCAATAGAATAAAGTAAGAATAAATTACATTTTTTGAAAAACAAAAAAACGGGACAACTCGCCGTAAAAATCGGGACAACTCGCCGTCCGATGGCGAGTTGTCCCGACGGCGTCTTGTCCCGTAACCCTCGACAGACATGCGCAAATCACTCATTACCACGAATTTCCATCGAAAAACAAAATCGTAATTCTAAGAAATTTCAACAGGTATCATGATACCTTGCATTGAATATGGTAGCTGTGCAATCTCTATCTAATAACAGTATACTGTATGAAGGCGATCTTTTTCATTATTTGATTTTAGACGGTGTTGTTTTTACATGCTTTTTCTGTCCGATGACGTCGACCGGAAATCGAAAGTATACTCATACGTAAACAAAAGCAAAGGCTTTGGAATTTTCCCCAATGCAACTCTGTCGCCGTGTTTTGAAGAATTTTTGTCCCCTAGCTTTGTTCTTGGATATGTAAAGCACATTTGACCACAAGTTGTTTTCGTGAAATATTATTAAATTATCAGTTCTGGTGCGAATACGGCAGCAGACTTCCAGGACCCAGTGGTGCCTACAGTCGATTCTATGAGTTGATTACACATGTGTTTCGTGTTCTATACATCCCATCCTTCATTTTGATGTACATCTTGTGTATATTTAATTTGAATTGAAGGAATATCAGAGGTGAGAATTTTCCAAATAAACAAAATTTCATTACTTATATAGGCCCTTAACCCTTTACCTAACATGAAAAGCAGACGACACTTGCAAAAATAATTCTTGAATAACTAATTGTTTTCATTTTTTGTCTCAAAAACATAGGTTATGACCCCTTGTTGGAACGAGCTCGACGAGCTCGTTCCAACGAGGGGTCATAACCTATGTTTTTGAGACAAAAAATGAAAAAAATAATGAAAATTAATTGGCGATTTTTGAGAATAGCGCTGGCCGGTTTTGGCCGTTACGTTGGGTAAAGGGTTAATTGGATTACAGTATTGTCACCTACATTAGTTTATTGTTAATAATAGATTTTTTATTGATTTCATCAGGGGTGGGGGGGGGGGGGGGTGAGGCGGTGGCTCAGTTGGTAGAGGTGCATGCTGCAAGCCGAGATGCAAGCCTAGAGGTCCTCGGTTCGAATCCCACCTGCGGCAACTGCGTTGTGTCATTGGGCAAGACACTTCACCCCCATTGCCCCATTGGGGTACGGTGACGCTATGTACTAAGGCGTACTGCACGTCGATCAACCAATGCTAACCCTGCTTGCTGCTTGTGTGGAGTTGGTATGTTGGGGAGTTGACAGTTGCTCGCCGTTGCTCGGTGGTTCTTCCCGGGTACTCCGGCTTCCTCCACCCGCAAAACTGTCGGGGTCATGATTAGCCATTGTGCAGAAGTATGTGACCTTAAACACCAATAAATAAATAAATATTGATTGCATCCATTACTTTTGTGTGGGATTTCCCATGCGACGTGAATAACTTGTTTGTATTAATTGTTACAGGGGATTTCCCGAGCGACTCGAATAACTTTATTTGTGAATGCATTCACGAGGGTCGGACACTGGGCCAAAATTCTCATTTGAAAGTTTTGAACAGCGTGTCGAAGACGCACAGGGACGATGTGGGATTGAAATCCCTTGCGACCGGAATAACTTCCTGCATAAGATGTGATTTAATGTTAGGACAGTGTGAGTTGCTAAAAGTTCTAAGCTTGAGCATTTGTTTAGCACATATTCATTCCCCAGAATAATAGGCCTACCAATTAATAATAACCTGATAATTCTATCATAAATGTGTTGGCATTTCAGTTAATAGAATCAATTTTATGCCCCCTTTCATGGCTTTATTTTCAAAATGTTTCTCAGTAGTGAATTTCCAACTAGGGGAGTGACCGGGAGGGGAACCCCCCTCCCGATCCCTCCCTTAGTTGGAAATGCACTTCCCTGTACCCCCCCCCCCTCCCTCCCCCAATCAGAAACATCTAGCCACGTCCCTGTGTGGAACGTCCACAATTACAAATTGTCTGAGGTTCGCGTAGATCGCAAATGAAACAAAAGAGGACAATGCGCTACGATGTTGTGAGAGCGAAGCGGCTTCTTTGTTTTGTAGAGGAAGACTCTTTGCTAACCTCTTCCTGTACCCTGAAATCCTTTGACATTTACTAAATCTTGCACGTGGAAACTTATTAGATAGAATGCCATTAGTAAAAGTACAAAACATTGCGAAAAATCAGTAAAATATGAGTCGATTCCGGTCGATTCCGGTCTTTGAAGTCGATTCCGGTCAATTCCGGTTTCTAGTAGGACCCGCAAAATGAGACTAACCCTGAAAATAACCACCACGCATGTTACAAAAATAATAATCAGATGTCAACATATCAATATGTCATCTGCTCAGAATATGAAACCAGAAACTGAGCATAACAGGGCCAAAACGATCACCTTAGAATTATATCCCCAATCGTTGGGAGCATTAAGGCGGATGGATCGGGAAATTATACAGTACTTTCTAAACCAAAAAGAAACCCCAAAAACAATGTCTTTGGGTGCATCAGAACACACTGTGTTTACAGATACTTCACCTGGCTAACCCAGAGAGCGGAGATATAAAGAAAATCACAAATAGAAGAAAAATCCAGACAAACTCAAACCTTCAATCTTCGTCTACTATTGGCTGCTTCGCATTGTCACAGCTTGTACCCCTACACGACCACACATCGATGCGCATTCTATGTCAACCTTTTCAGTTTGTAGATGCACTGTACATACTGACAGCCAGTTTTGTAGTAACAGTGACCAATTTTCCGAAGCTCTTCTGGGTATTTGTTTGTTTTCATAGGATTCAGAACGTTTTCCTTCATAGACCTTCCCCAGTCTGTGGTTTTCAATGGATCTTCACCTCTCCGTCCCCTTGTTTGGAGGTGCGTACTTATGCTATGATATTAAGCAGAACTCTTAGTTGGTGAGAGTATTTTGGAGTCAACAGCAGACACCGATTTGCATACCTTATTTGTGAAGATGGACCCACGCAAACTGTCCAAGTCACCAATCGTCACGCATTCATATACACAAAAGAATGCCGATTCACCGGCTGCGATTATTTCATCTTTATTCATATCACAGGGACGTCTACAAATTACCTCAGCGGCTTCTCTAACGCATTGGCTGGATCTAAATAGTTTGATAGCAGTTGCTTTGCCGATACTAAAATCCGTGATGCAGTAACACAACCAGTAAAAGCATGTAGAAAAATAATATGTGCGCATATGACGGCACCTAAACTCTCTTTTGCTTCCTGTATTTTCCAGATACCTTTGTTCTTCTTTGGGCTAGACATCTATGTAAGATATATCGACTTACAAGTAGATATGTCACGGTAGCATAGGAGAACGAGAAGACCAGTATCATCTATGGGACACACAGGTGCTTGTCTTGTCATATTATTCACAGTAAGAACTATGATGTCACCATTGTTACCGAACCGGTTTATGTGGGTTCATAATCAATAATGGAATCCAGAATATCAGCTAACAATTTATTAAGTGACACCATGTCACTATAAAAACCATAAAATTACCCTGAAAATATATATAAAGAATAACAGGTCATGAATAATATAAAAATTAGAATTACTTACATAATAAAACTTCATTTACTATCATGACATTCATCACATTACTCGTAAGTAAACAAACCTGTTTCAATCTTCCATCCATAGTTGGTATTCCATCAGTGCGAACGAAACACCTCCAACACACTTAAATTCAAGTCCAGTTATTAAAAGCAAAAAGTAATTAATACTGTCGATATCTTGATTGAAGCATGCTACGAGACTTCAGCTAAAGAATGCTTAATGAATTAACAGTCCTAAATGATAGCCGATATGAGCAGCCATTCATAGAACTCAATTGTTAAGTTTGAGGGGGAGATTGCTGAGCTGAAGGGAAGACTTGGTAGGGCGGGGCTGTCTGGAGTTACGCCTGTGAAAGTGGCTTTCCGAGAAGGATGGAAGGTTGTCGGTGGTTCCAAGAGGAAACATGGGGGTAGAACCTTTGATGTGAATGAGGTAGGTGATGAGGTGGGGGCTGCTAGAAAAGTACGTAGGACAGATGAGGGGGGCCCAGGCCGGAGCAATGCTGTAAAGCGTTTGGCGTGGACTACCAAAAGTGGTAGGAAAGGGGGGCCAGAGAAGCAGGTAGATAGGGGTGTAAAGTCCAAAGGCAGTGGGGAGTGCAGCACCAGAAACAGATTTGATGTGCTCGATTCGGAAGAGACAGAGGAGGAGATGGAGGTAGTTGCAACAGATAGTAGCTTGGGGTCTAGGCCAGGAAAAAGGAGGAGGGATCCGGGGGAAGACCAGGGGAGTAGTCCAGGTAGCTCAGGGCCTGGAAAGAGACGGAGGGACAAGGATAGGAGTAATCCTAGGTCAAAGATACCGATACCGATATTGAGTCCGAGTGGGGCTGTTGGAGAGGAAGAGGACGCTGTAAACAATAGGAGACTAGAGGAGATAAATAGGGCGAGGTCCAAAAGTAAGTTGGTGGTTGCGGGAAGTAGCATAGTTCGGGGGATCGACAAGGTTGTCTGTGGTCCGGACAGTAAAAATAGAACAGTTCTGTGCTTTCCGGGGGCTAAAGTGGAGGACCTGAGGGATAGAGTGGACGGTATTGTAGCTGGGTCGGGGCCTGATCCGGTAGTGGTATTACATGTGGGGTCCAATAACATCAGGGAGAGGAAATCAGTTCGTTTGGTGGACACATACAAGGACCTAATTAGTAAGCTACTTAGCAGGAATGCTCGGATCATCGTTTCAGGGGTGCTCCCCGTTATGGGTGGTGGAAATGAGAGGAACTCGCGGATTATGGCACTAAACGAGGAGCTGGAAGAGCACTGCAAAGACTTGGGAGTACATTTCATTGACCACTGGGATTCATTCTGGGGACAAGGAGAGTTGTATGGGCGAGACGGATTGCATTTAAGTAGGATGGGTACAGACCTGTTGGGCCAAAAAACCTTACAGGTGGCTGGGCCTTTTTTGGAGAAAAGGGGGGTAGGGGACCACAGCCGGTAACCCAGAGTAGCACAAATGCTGGGAACATGGGAAGAACAACAAACATGCACAATACAGGGACATACCAGGGTTATAATAATGTGCCAGTGATGACAAAAAAACAAAGATTCATTAAGTTTGGGTACTGCAACATCCAGGGTCTGCACAAGAAAGTAAGCGAAATATCAACAATGATGGACGAAGGAGACTTCGATATAATGGGTCTAAGTGAGACGTGGATACGACGGGATGAGCGGGTTGATCAGATGAAGGTTGCGTGTGGATAGGAGCTGGGCGAACTGAGGGTCAGAAACGGGGTGGGGGTGTTGGCATCTACGCTAAAGAGGAATTACAGCCCTCATTGATTACAGATCTCACAGAAGCAAGGACTCAGATTCCAGTATCCAACGAAATAGTCTGGGCAAAAATCAAGTTAGGAAACAGGAGTGTTGCCGTTGGTGTTGTATACTTAGCAGTGGAGGGAAGTAAGCCCGAGTGGAATGATTCAATATATACAACTCTTAGATCGAATATCACAGAGCTTGGGAGCAGAGGGTTCAGTATTGTCCTAATGGGGGACTTCAATGGGCACATCGGGGATAAGGAGGAGGGCATACAGGGAGGTGATAGGAAAATTAACACGAATGGGAGGAAGATGTTGGACCTATCAAAAGAGCTTGGTTTAAAGATCCTGAACAGGGATGCGAAATGTAAGGGTAAATGGACCTGGGAGAGGAACGATAAGAAAACAATAATTGATTATATACTCACTGACATTAGCGTATGGAGGGAGGTTATAGACGTAGAAATAGATGACGAGGGAAAAAATGACTTGGGTAGTGATCACAACCTGATAACAGTTAAGATTATGGGCAAAAAGACGAATAGAGACAGAAATACCTTCAAGGAAGTTTGGGGACTAAAACAAGGAGCCGACTGGAAGCAGTTTCGGGAAAAACTAAAACCAAATCTTGAATGTATACCTAGGGATGCAAATGTCCAGAGTATTTCAGATGGCATAGTAAATAGCCTAACAGAGGCAGGGAAGGAGTGTATAGGAAGGGTGAGGGTCCCAACGAGAGAGCTTGGATACAGGGTTAACGAGGGACTGAAAAAGGCTATAAAAGAAAGGAAGGTAAAATGCGCTGCTTACAGAAGAAGTAGGAAGCTTAAAGGGGTGGATAACAATGACACGAGACTAATGAAAGGAGAATATGAACTGGCACGGAAAAAGGTGAATGAGATAAAGAATAATAATAGGAAGGAGCGCAATTGCAGTCTTGCCAGAACAATAAAGAAAACAGGGGGTTCGAGCTCAAACGTATTTTGGAACTGGGTAAATAAACGGGGGAAAAGTAGTGTGCAGAGTATCAAAGTGGATGGGGAAAGTACAGAAGATAAAGGCCGTATCGCTTCAGAGTTAGTCAAGCACTGGGAAAAGATAAACGATAGGCGATGGGGCAGTGGGTCCCCACCAAAAAGAAATACACTGGTGGAGGAGAACCTATCCAATCGTGTATGTAGCGAAATAACGGCAGAAGAAGTGCGGAACGTGGTCTCGAAATTAAAAAATGGTAAAGCGGGAGGGACTGATGAAATTCCGAACGAATTCCTCAAAAATGGAGGGGAGGCACTTATTGAAGTCCTGACAAACCTTTTCAACCTGGCTCTGCGAAAGCAAGAGGTCCCCAGAGAGTGGAGGGAAAGTAAGGTGTCGTTCATACACAAAAAGGGGGATAAGGAAGTTCTAGATAACTATAGGGGGATATCAGTTAGTAGTAACATCGGAAAAGTATTCTGTAAGGTCATATCAAGTAGACTAGAGGAAGTTATTGAAGAGAAAGGTTTTTTTAGGAGAAATTCAAAATGGTTTCAGGAAAGGACGAAGAGTCACTGATCACCTATTTACACTCACCCAACTGATAGAATCAACGAAGGCTGAAAAGAAAAAGATGTTTCTGGCATTTCTAGATGTGAAAAAAGCGTACGACCGAGTGTGGAGGGAAGGTATGTGGCGAAAGCTCGAGGGCATCGGACTGGGGGGTGACTTTGTGGGAATCATGAAAGCACTGTATACAGATGTGCAAAGCCAACTCAGTCTAGGGAGTATCACTACAAAACGAGTCCCTATGGATATAGGCCTCAAGCAGGGGTGTATCTTTTCACCGATTTTGTTTGCATTGTATGTTAAAGATTTAGGGGACGAACTAATTCAGAGTGCGGAGGGGGTAAATGTTGGAGACATAAAGATACCAGGCTTATTCTTTGCGGACGACATGGTGTTAATGTCTAGAACTGAACAGGGGCTAGAGAAACTGCTGGAAATTGTTGGTAGATATGGGAACACTTGGCGGCTAGAACTAAATGAAAATAAAAGCAAGGTAATACCCGTTGGACGCAAGGTCGATATGACGAAGAGATGGAGAGTGGGGGAGTTCTCAATCCCCGAAGGGGAAAGCAAACAAATCACTGTAGGAGAAACGGGAGAGTATGAGTATCTAGGGGTAAGCATAAATATAACGGGAAGAGGGGTGTACAGAAATTACTCAGCCAAACTGATTCTGAAGGGGAAAAGAATTCTGAACCAACTAAAACTTTTAGGGAAAAATAGTTTCAACAAGGTCTTTGTGGGGAAAACACTGTGGGAGAGGGTGGGTTTACCAAGTATAACGTATGGCACGGACGTGATTCCATTAAACCAAACCGTTATTAAGAAGTTGGAAAATACTCAAAATGATGCCGGCAGATGGATAACAGGGTCGAGTAATGCTGCAGCTTTGGAAGCAGTAAGGGGGGAGCTTGGGTGGATGAAAATCAAGGACAGGGTAGATTTGGGAAAACTGTGTTACTTTAACTACTTGAGAAACCTGCCTGACAACCGGTGGTGCAAATTGATGCTCGATACCATTTGGAATTCTAATATAGAAACGGGGTGGTCAAAACATGTGAGGGAACTAATGGACAATTACTCTATAGAGGTCACAAACGTAGAAGTAGGAATGAAAGAAGGCAAAAGGTTTGTCAAAGAGAGAGTCATGGAAGATTGCAATCGAAACTGGCGAGCAGGGGTTAGCGTGAAAAGATCACTGCAGGGGTTACAATATAAAGAAAAGCCAGCTTTTGAGAAGTACCTAGATGGCACCTTTGGAGGATCACTGCTGTTCAAACTGAGGTCAAGATCACTGGAGCTTCGGGGAAAAATTGGGAGAGATGGGGAAAAGGGATGCCTAATGTGCCACTCTGGAGTAGTGGAGACCCTGGAACATTTTCTCTTGGAATGCCCACAGTATATACCTCATAGAATAAAATTTACTGGAAGAATAATGCAGAAGTGGGGTGAAGAAACAAAGGATAGATGGCTGAAGGGGGACACGAGGGAGAGGGTAGGAATGCTTATTGAAGAAATTGAAAAAGAGGAAGTGAGGGACACTATTAAGCAGTTTATATCTGAATGCTGGGAGGAGAGGAGGGGAAGAGGGGGTGGGATGCAGGGGGAATGATGGCCTTCTCTTATGAGGACCGCGACAAATCAGCGGCTGGCCAAAGAGTTATTATTATTATTACTTCAATTGAATTGAAGTGCAACTGAATTCGATTTCACAACTTTGATGAAACAATCTATGAAATCAGGCTCGACCAATGACTGACAACTATTACTATAATGTTATTCTGTTATTCTGTTATATACTTATAGTTTCAACAGTCTCGAAAATAAATGGCTATGCACATGCTTGACTTTATCATTTTGTCATGTACCGCCGCTGTGCATCACGCATAATATTTAAGTTAATTAAAATAATTATATTACATTTAAATAAAATATCTCACGGTGTAATGTACACTGATCCAGTACATAATCAACTGGTAATAATCTAGCTGATCTATCCTTGTAGAGTAGCACTAGTCTACTTCAAGGGAATTATGTATAAACGGTATGATTGTAATTTAGTGCTATACTAGTAGAAAAGCACTAATATGCATTTTTACAGAAATAATATAAATAGAGGCATACCCTAGGCATTCAAATTATGTTAAAATAAATAATCATCTATTATATGTTCTTTTATTGTTGTTCATCTTTTGCAAAAGTACTCGTACTCGAGTACTTTGAAAGTACTCGTACTCGTACTCGTACTCATGTATTTTCAAAATACTCGTACTCGTACTCGTACTCATGCATTTTCAAAGTACTCGTACTCGAGTACTGAGGTCCATTACTCGCCCCAGCCCTGCCCTATGGGTGACACAGAGGCTTCACGAAAGCTGCTACTCACTATATCTGAATTTGAAGTAACCAGTACGGATATCTGTAATACAAATCGACACATAGTTACGAAGTAGTTAAAATGATATCATTCACCTGCAAGAACTTTGAGGACAGGCAATTCACACAATGGCACATAATTGTGTTTTATAATGTATCTATTTCTGATCATTACTGTATTTGGAGAGAAATGAAAGCCTTCTCCAGTTTGACAACTCTGTACACATAAATTCACCTATAAGGGAATACGATTGAATGAACTTCTTTAATCTTTCATAGTTGAGAGAGAGTACAAGCCTCTTTAAATTTATCAGAATTACGATGGCGAGTGAGCCTCCTTAAAACTAACAACAACAAACAACTCACTCGAGTGACAGATCAAACTGAGTTAATCCAACAGTTTTTGAGGCTTTAATTCCACTTTATTTAAACATCGATCTTATTTAATTATGAGATATGATATTCAGAAACATTTCAACTTACCAACTCTATAAAAAGAAATTCTGATCTTGTGTGCTATTTAATTTAATTTACGACTTTTTCTGACCAAGCAACAAAGGAGGAATGACAACAAAGGAAAGTCGCGCGTAATTACCTTTCCTGATTTCAGAGGATTAACATTCCTGAATTCACTGACAGGTGGCGTCCCAAATTATATAAAATTACAGATTAAAGATCGAGTACCTTGAGTACAGTTGTGCTCAAAAATTATGTCACTTCATAGGCTGCACACACAAATTCGCTGCGCCTGTTGTGCAACTGCATTGTAGTGAAATGTGTGGTTTCGTAAATCTACATGTAAGCAATAGTTGGCATAAAACACATATTAAAAGTACATTCGTAATATTAATGTATAGCATACTTATGCTTACATTTCATGGAAAGCATCAATTTCTGAGCCGTCCACACCATTAGCACGAACGGTACTTATTCCGCACTGCCCAAGATATCCACTGAGCAATGCGACGAATGGTTGCTTGTTTTTACTATTAGCGAGACACGTCTGCTTCTTAACCTTTTACCCAACGTAACGACCAAAACCGGCCAGCGCTATTCACAAAAATCGCCAATTAATTTTCATTATTTTTTTCATTTTTTTTGTCTCAAAAACATAGGCTATGACCCCTCTTTAGAACGAGCTCGTCGAGCTCGTTCCAAAGAGGGGTCATAACCTATGTTTTTTTTCGTCGAGCTCGTTCCAAAGAGGGGTCATAACCTATGTTTTTGAGACAAAAAATTAAAAAAAATAGTTATTCAAGAATTTGTTCGCAAGTGTCGTCTGTTTTTCATGTTAGGTAAAGGGTTAAAACACAGAAAGTTTTTGGAGTCGATGATGATCTATACACAGCCCATCGCTTCAAGTCATCTGGAGTGTGTATTATTCTTAATTGATGCACCACACGTGTTGCCATAAAAACACTGTTTTTCTCGGATAATGGGACTTGACAAAGTCTACATAATATGTCTCGCAAATTTGTCCCGAAGATTTTGCCACCTATTAACCTACGGGAGCCAATGCAACATTGCCACCTAACCTACGGGAGCCAATGCAACAGCATTTCACCGTCTATAGCACATTGAACAGAGCTGCAGTCAAAATGGCACCTGGAGTGACCATTGAACGGACAGCCTCTGCTAACGCAGGCTTGTTTGCCTCTATCGTGCTGTCAGGAGACTCGAACAAAGGCGTCGAGTATGTAGTCAACTGATAAAAAACACAGCCGGCAACTCGCCGTCGGGTATTGTTCTCAGAGCAACAGCAACAAGTCTCTGGAAAAGAAGGAGTGGATCTATTTTCATAATCACATCATCCACTTTCAATCCACATTTGTCATTCATTTTGATGACTTGGTCCATCTTCTTAATAGTGTAATCACTGGTGTCCATGCCAACCATTTTAGATACGATACATCTCTTTCACCAACATCATGTGCTTTATCGACATTACTGAGATTGGAAACGATGGCCGTCTGTATATTCCCCAGCCCGGACACACGCACGAAGGTTTTTCTCTCCTGCAAATGTCTTAATACAGGTATTGTACCGTGCTCATCTCTGGATTTTCTTACCTCTCCACAATATTTGAGAGACTCACTTGTGTTATATGAACACATAGAGAGTAATGCGCACGTGTGTTTTACAATATAGTCCCTCGCCTCGAATGAATTATTTCCCGTAACCAATCCAGTCAAGCGATTACTCTGTTTATTACTTCTCATTATTAACGATAATTATATTATTTAACCCTTTACCTAACTTAACGGCCAGCGCTATTCTCAAACATTGCCAATTAATTTTCATTATTTTTTCATTTTTTGTCTCTAAAACATAGGTTATGACCCCTCATTGGAACGAGCTCGTCGAGCTCGTTCCAATGAGGGGTCATAACCTATGTTTTTGAGACAAAAAATGAAAATAATAGCTATTCAAGAAATTTTTTTGCAAGTGTCGACTGTTTTTCATATTAGGTAAAGGGTTAAAAAAAAACAAAAAACAATGAAGTCCCCATTACACCCACGGCAACGCGTCTTCGTTTGCGCGCACGGATACATGACACAATTGTTGATTGCACAATTCACTCGTGAAGTTATCGTTTATAATCAAACCCGGAAATCCCAGTAAATCACACTTTGGAAAGTAATAACCAGATATATTCTGCATTGGCGTCATTAATTTCAAAACAAGCAGGTCTGCAGAGGACATAAATATACCTCGTTTATATTCCGTCATCCCACTACCTCTGATGGGACCCCAAACGTTTTAACACTTTTCATTAATTTCTGCTCTATCACCAGATCCATCGAAAGTCAATCCCAATACCGTTCATCATTGTGAACCACGTAGCCAGACATGAACATTTGGAATACCCCAGTACTTGTTTTATCTAGATCCTACATGGAGGAGAGATAAACAGACTTTACATATAGATACATTACATATAGACTATGACTGGCCGCCTCGAAAAACGGTAACATATTTTTCAACACTCGTAGGTGGAGGTGGAGTTGCAAGGTACCAGTTCTTTCAGCCCTAATAAATGATTGTAGGAGCTGTGTCATTTTGGAATACTGGGGCCGTAAATTTGTTGTCCTTCCTTGTAGTAATTCATCTATCTCATTCCTTAATATCTTATTTATTTCGGTCAGTTGTTTGTCTGCCTAGACTTCTTTGTTAGTTGTACCTTCCCTCAACGGAGAAACAAGACTTCAACATCATGACAACATTCATTTGTCTGTGTGGCCTTGCTCCCTGTCTCTACCCTACCAGCTGCTGTTACCATGGTGGAGGTGCTCGGCTCGGCAGAGAGTCCGTTAATGTTATACTCTGTTCGCTGTCTTCGTCAGGAGAGCAAACCTTGTCAATAATATCGAGATAAAAAATCTCAGAAACCAAAAGTGTAGTGAGAGTAATATCAACAATCTCACGGCCTGTCAGTGCTCAAGCAATAGTGTAAACTGATAACACGTGGCCTGCAGCATTACCGGTATATATGGTCGAAAGAATCTCGAAAGACCAGAATCATTCATGATGTGGCCGATACACCCCAAGAACTCACCTCTATATGAAGTCGGCCAAGCCTCAGAACACTCTTACGGGCTTCGCTAGTACAACTCTCAGTCTGAATGATATTCAGAGCCTAAATAGGCTGATCCAGTTTCAATACAGGGGTAAC
Organism: Pictodentalium vernedei; assembly: GCA_031216915.1. NCBI lineage: Eukaryota > Metazoa > Mollusca > Scaphopoda > Dentaliida > Dentaliidae > Pictodentalium > Pictodentalium vernedei. The sequence goes on from CM062293.1 coordinate 508,999,907, forward strand.
ACTGTATTTATTGGACTGTTCGCTGGCAAATCTGGGGGTCGAATAGATGCTAGTTTCGTCACTCGGGCTCGAGTCCAACATAATCTTGGAAATATAGACGATTTACCAACGTTTGTGTCACTCTAGCATTTGCATACACCTCTTCCAAGCAGTTCTGTCATTCCGAAGCAACCAGGACAATTTCTGCCACTTTTTCTCTCACGGATGAAAGAGGGAGGTTGCAAAATTTAAAGGTAGCAACAAAATTTGAATTTCATATCTGGAGTGTGAAGCCTTCAACGGCCACAACCTCGTCACGAGTCACTTTAAGGCGAGTAATTGATCTAGACATCGTGTTGCTCGGTGCTGCAATCGGAATAATTCTCATGCAATGGAACATATTTAGTCCGTCAAGTGTTCGAAGATCATGGTCAAAATTGTCCGCTACAAACTGAACCCACTGACCTGGTATATACACAGGGATGTAAGCGTTGTCTGTGATTGCCACACTTGCTCGAATCGTTGTCCTTCAGAACAAGAGAAAGAAAATCCAAGGTGGTTTAAGGTGTCAACAAGAAATTTAGACCTGAAGTGGACACTGCACACTGAGATCTATTTGAAGAGGTGCAGTACAGGGGTGGCGCCAGGGATTTCTCGACAGGGGGGCTGACCTCTCCGACAGGGGGGGCTATAACATTTGACCTCCCAAACGAAGGAAAATGAGTGAAAATTGGTAAATTGGAGAACCAAAATAGAAGCAAATTGAGTATGTTTGTTGATTATCTAACCCTTTACCTAACCTGAAAAGCAGACGACACTTGCAAAAATAATTCTTGAATAACTAATTGTTTTCATTTTTTGTCTCAAAAACATAGGTTATGACCCCTCGTTGGAACGAGCTCGTTCCACCGAGGGGTCATAACCTATGTTTTTGAGACAAAAAATGAAAAAAGTAATGAAAATTAATTGGCGATTTTGAGAATGGCGCTGGCCGGTTTTGGCCGTTACCTTAGGTAAAGCGTTAAAGTAAACATATTATAATAAGGTCGGGAAATATTTCATCTATAAAGCCAGTTTGACGAACGACATTAAGGAATTTCGTGAGAATCACTATTCTCTATCAAAGTTCCAGTGCTGCACGGGTTCGAGACTGACAAGACGAGATATCTACATTCGATTGTCGGAAATTTCTCGTGAAGTCGGGATTACGAGACTCTCCGATGGACTGACTAAAAATCTCCGACGAGGGGGGGGGGGGGGTGAGGTTGGGGGGGGGGGGGCTTGGGGGAGGGGGCTGGACCTCCCCGACCGGGGGGTTGTAGCCTCCCCCCCTCCCTGGCACCACCACTGGTGCAGTAATGACCCTGGGTCGTACTGTTTGCATTATTGCCTAGCCCACGGAAGCCCGTTCGACAGAGGTGTCTTTCCCGACGAATTCAGCTTTCTGGAGGAGACTGGGAGAGTTAGGAAGATAAGAAAGACTACGTTCTGGGGGAACTGACATCGGCAAAAGACAGATAGATCTCACTTGATGTGTTCATAATTTTTTATGCCATTCTTTATAAAGGCAGCTGTTGTTTCTATCAACTGTTGTTTTGTTTGGTTAGGGTCGTTCAATTTTGGAAGGCTGTAAAACCCGTGTAAGATATGAGATGCTGTTGTGCGGTAAGTCACAACATCAGGCTTTCCATTGATTTCTGTTAAAATAGTTTCCTCTCAAAAATGATCTATAAGTCTGGATTTCATATGCTTTGTCGTGAACGGGAGTTTACCCTCCCCATATAAGAGGAGGGCCATATCGTTACAAAGTTCACCAACAGAAACTTGTTCATCATCACGTTCTATAAGACTTTGAGCACTCTCAAGAAAGGTGTTCTTCTAGGATAAATTCGTTGGGCGACCTCTTGGTTTTGAAGATGAGTCCGCCAGTGTGGCAATATCGTTTCTGAACTGAATGCGGCATCTTTGATGGTAAACAGAAGAAGCTGATGCTTGCAAATCTCGTGAAAAATCTATACGGGCTATAACTTCCCTACCCAATTCATCGTTTCGTTCTTTACATTTTTACAAAGTTCGTTTTGGATATCCATTGTTGGCGCGGGATAAATTTCACCCTTTTGAATTCCTCTATACATTGTCATCAAAACGGGCAATCGACACCGAAGCGAAACCAACTCATATGAACGGAGACCCCTTTCGTTGTCTAGGCTTTTATTGAGCTTGCGCTTTGTCGAAGCCGACACCCTACTACTCTTAGAGAAATCTCGTTGGCATTTAATGTGCACAATGCAACCAGTAGTGACATTGAGCGTCTTGCTTTGTTTGAAAGCTGCGTCCAACTGCCCTGAACACGCAGTGTTCACACCGTTCTCCTCGACAGGGAAGCCGCATATAACACACTATTTCATAAATTATCCATTCAAACAGCAATAGCATAAGCTTACGTTCAAGCAAATAGGAAACAATGGCAATAGACAAGCGAATGTAAAGAATTATCTCCAGATGGTAGACAGGATGTAATTTCGAATTGAAAAGATGAGTAACTAAGCGAGTAAAACTATCGATCGCCAGGTAAGGAAATATAACCCTTTACCTAACACGAAAAGCAGACGACACTTGTAAAACAAAAATTCTTGAAGCACTAATTTTTTCATTTTTTGCGTCAAAAACATAGCGTATGACCCGCTCATTGGAACGAGGGGTCATAAGCTATGTTTTTGTGACAAAAAATGAAAAAGTAATACAAACTGAATGGTGAATTTTGTGAATAGTGCTGGCCGGTTTTGGCCGTTACGTTGGGTAAAGAGTTACGGTAGGCTAACGCAACAACGTGACACGTCTGGTGTTATTTCACATTAACACTCTTTATTCGAAACGTAGCTTTAACACGCTGCATGGACGTTTGAGTTATTCTACCTTAGACTTGCTTACCTATCGATTGATAGTTTTACTCGCTTGATTGCTCATGTCATCTTTTCAATTTTAACCCTTTACCCAGAGTAATGGCAAAAAGCCGCCCAGCGTTATTCACAGAAATCGCCAAGTAATTTTAATTATTTTTTTCTCAAAAACATAGGTTATGAACCCTCGTTGGAACGAGCTCGTTCCAACGAGGGGTCACAACATATGTTTTTGAGACAAAAAATGAAAAAAAATCGCGACATCGACGCCGTAGCTGCGACGGGTGGTGCAATTTCACAACATTCTAAGTTCATCAAGGGCCATAACTCCAAGAAAAATATTTGGAACAACACATGCATTGAACAGTGGCTAGACATCAATAAGATACACTTACATGCCAAATATAAAGTCATTCCATCAAGTATTTCAAAAGTTATTGAGTTTTGAAACTCGTTGGTTACAGACAGACAGACCGACCGACCGACCGACCGACCGACCGACAGACAGACAGACAGACAGACAGACAGACAGACAGACCGACATTGCCACTTATAGAGCTGCTAATCGCAGCTAAAAATAGTTATTCAAGAATTTATTTTGCAAGTGCCGTCTGCTTTTCATGTTAGGTAAAGGGTTAAGAAGTACTCGTTTTGTTACGTCTGAATGGTGAATATTTTGTCCCAATCAAATCGCAATCTAGTACATTGTTGCAGAGCAAAACGTAAAAGCCAAGAAACGCTCTTTATTCGAGACGTAGCTCTAACACGCCGTATGGACTTCTATGTTCGCCATATTTTTCAGCCGGATCTTGGTTCAAATCGTGAACGCAACTCCTGAGAAATGTCTTAATTTATACGCGAGGTACCATTCAGTATGAATGAAAGGCAATTTTGGTAATCCACCTAGAAATTCGAAACATTAATAGAATAGTTAGCGGAATTCGACTGATTACGTATTTTTTCCATTTTTCTTCCATTTCGGAGCCTCGTTTTTCAGTCATTTAGGATATCATATAGTCGAATTTGGTACAATGCGATGGCTTTTCGTCTGTAGATCACAATACACATGTATAAATTAGCCTACATTGTCATACCCTAATATCAAATAAGGGATTTAAAACAGTAATGTATTCCTTGTTCGTTTTGGCGACCAACTTGGACGCCATATTGGATTTCTCGGGAACACGCATGACTTTGAGCTCGGATTTTTTTTTCTGTAGTTGAGGGATAAAATCCGAAAACGTTCAAACCATTTCTGTACAAATTTTTTCTAGGTCTATCATACTTTGACTAATGTGTCAGATCTTAAGGTACAAAGGATGATCGATGATCCTAGGGCTAATAATGTTCGACATATGTTAACTAGGAGTGAATGTACTCGATAGAATGGCCTAGGAACTAAGAGCTAATAATGGCATTGCTTAGCTAGGAGCCAAGAAGACATCGAATGGCGTAGGAGCTAGAAGTCGCAGTTTGGAACCATGAAACCAGGGAATGGTCTAAGAGCTAATAAGTTCATCAAGAAACCATGGAATAGTCAGGGAACAAAGAGCTAATAATGCCATTGGTCATCCAAGGGCCAATATGGTATGTTAGTTTATGTGCCGCAGGCGGCTGGGGAAGGATTTGCGGCCGCTAGGCGTGGCTGCCTTTCAGTCTCCCTTGGTAGTTTTTCTTACGATCTTGGTGATGGCTCGCAGTCACTCTTAGAGTTTGTTACTACTTTGAAATGCACTTTTGACGTTGCCAGTTATTCTCAATGTTGTTCTGAGGAGAGAGAGAGAGATTTACAAACAAACAGCTCCTTTACGAGCGTCGTTAGGGAGCATCCCTGCGATGAAAGTTAAATACATCAAAAATGAGAGAAGATGTAGAGTTTGGTGCAGCAGACCCATCTCCTTCAAGAATCTCGGCGTTTTTCCACGTGGAGATTTCGCCACCGAGGCCCTTTCTTCACCGAGCGATTTCGCCACCGAGCGTTTTCGCCACCGAGCGATTTCTCCACCTATGATGTGCTAGAAGAGGGGGGGGGGGGGGGGGGTACGACAGAAAAAAGTCAGATCAGTGGTTAACATATATTTTGTGATTTTATTATTTTATTATATATTTTTGAAAACACGATATAAGATACATTTAATGATTAAAATTAATTAATTAAATCAATTTAAATGTCTATTGGTAAGTGTCTTTTTGTGGCATAAGTCCCCGCATATTCACACAGAAAAGCGTTTATGGAAAGCAATCTCTCGTTATATTCGGCCCATCGCAGCAGCAGTTTTCCCTGTATTTCACAGGTTTCTTTCCTCTGCGGGTTTCGCAATTTTCCTTCCGACATCATTCACGATTTTCACATAGATAGGTCTTTTCTATCGCTTCTTGGTGAAGGAGTATTAAAAGTAGATAAAAGGTGGGTTTTCCCGTAAAAGAAGAAAAACAAGATACAAGGATTGTAGAAAGTAATCTGTCGTTATATTCGGCCCATCGCAGCATCAGTTTTCCCAGTATTTCACTGGTTTCTTTCCTCTGCGGTTTCGCAATTTTCCTTCCGACATCATTCACCATTTTCACATAGACAGGTCTTTTCTTCTCTTCTTGGTGAAGGAGTATTAAAAGTAGATAAAAAGGTAGGTTTCCCTGAAAAAGAAGAAAAACAAGATACAAGCTTTAACACTTACGCTGCCGAAAGCGACTTTTGTCATCCATTTTATGGTGATTATCTGTACGTTCTGGTATGCGTATATCAAGCTTACCATCTGATTAATTGTTGGAAAGGGCTCGAGGAGTCCTTTCCAACAATTAATCAGATGACAGAGTTTCAAGTATGTCATAAATTTTATTAAACTTCCTCGCATACAGGCGAACATAGAGGTCCCCCATATGTAGTTAAAGTGGGCGTGTAAAAAGGTTAAAGAATCAAAGATCAGTACGTCCCTTTAGATTGTGCACTTGATAATGATTCTGTTTCCGACCATTTATACAATTAACCATTTATTTCTATTTTGAATGATATATACAGATTATCATGATAATGTTCATGTCCTGTGATTTATATCAGATTCGAGGTGATGTCCAGAATGGGATAATAGTAGTGCTCGCACGTTTCACCCCCCATTGGCAGGACATCGGTGCAGGACCTCGGAAGTGACGGCATGTCACGTGACCTAGTGGCGCCATGTTGTGTTGTCATGGTAACCCGCGTGAGCGGCCATGTTGTGACGTCATCTCCATAGTGATACGTGGTGTTAGGGCGCATGCGCAGCGCGTGTTGTTAGGGTGATACGTGTTTCCGTCGTCCATTTTGTATACTGGAGGCCGCCATCTTGGTTTCTATAGTAGCACGTGATTGCTATGTTACCAATGGCTTCTAACAAGACACGGGTATCTTCGGGGGTGTGTTCCTTTGTAGAAGAGTAAATCTGATTACCACAAACAACCCGACAATCCCTCCAAATCACCAAAATCCACCCAAAATCACCGAAATTGACATTATTTGATACGGATTTCCCATGTTATTGGTTTTATTGACTTAGCACGTAGTGCTATAGTACTAAGGGGGTATAAGGGCGTGTGTTCCTTTGTAGAAGAGTAATGTTCTGGATTAGAATTCGCCCAGATTCCCTTTTTGGATCCCTATCCCATGACGTTGTTCCCATTAAAAGACACGTTCCTTTGGTCATTACCCAGAATTCTCTGCTTCTATCAATATATGCAATACTTTTCGTCTATCTGGCCCGGTTTCTTTGTTCTAGAGTATACTCCAATAGCGTAGAAGAGCCTATTAACTGGAACAATTTACCTTATTATTACTATATTTAGCTATTCTAGTCTATTCTTGTTAGTTCTGACCATATTCCAAGTACTCTTGTTGTTTCATTTATCTAGATCATTTATATAAATTATAACTAACCAATCAGATTGCTTGATTTCCTATAACCTGTATGCAGATGGGGGGTGAAACGTGCGAGCACTACTACTTGGGATCTCAACGAGCCGGCATGGCCGGCGAGTTGTGATCCCATTTTTGGACACCACCGAGAATCTGATGCAAATCACAGGACATGCACATTATTATGATAATTCATTTATCAAACAATTCTGTCGCACAAACAGACTAAATCTTCAATTTTTAATACAGTTTTGGACAAAATGTTTGGAAAGAAAAAGGTTTTAAAAAAACATATTTTATGGAACTATGTTGCTGTGTACTCTAACAATGTGTAACACTGTCACCGCAATTTTCAAAATTGTGTTGTCAAATTATTCACTCTCATTGTTACTTCCTATGATGATACACTTGAATTATTGAGTGTGTAATATTGAATTGTGCAGTTTCTATTTATTGTGTGGGGGTGGTCATTGGCTATTTATAGTTCTGTCGCTAACTGTGAGGAATTTTGTTTCGATTTGTAAGCGATCAGCTGAGTCGATCTATGAAACGCACAAAGAATGTATTCATGCACCTGTTATGATAGCCTGTCACGTTCCCGGAAACAAGCCATCTATATGATACAGAATCAGAATAAGTCCTCTATATGATACGGAATCAGAACACATTCTGTGATACATACCGTTTCTATTGGTTTTCAGGCCAAAATCTATATGATTGTTAGATAAATTCTACAGATAACTATTAACGTGTTATAATTATCTCACCTTGGATGTTCGTTGATTTAGGGAGTTGTGATATCCTTCACAATCATTATTTGTTCTTATACTCCTGTTATAAACCGGCCATGCTTCGCGCTCCAGATACTGCTGTCTAACCACGTTGCTTTCACACACTGTAAACTCCATCAGCTTTGTCAATTCTGAGTCAGTCTTTGTCAGTGGTGTGTCATAAGCTAGTATGGTGTCTGCGGCAGGTAAAATTGGCAAGGAAAATACCTTTCTTAATAGTTTTGTATTGAATACAGACACCTAGATTTTAACCACGTCTTTCTTTTAACACGTTGCACCCACACCCTTCATTCTTTTAAAACTTGATATTCACAATTTTACGACCTAATGCAGCATGTTGCCTTCTTCTCTTGTTAATTTTCATAAATTGAAAACTGACGTTGTGTGTACATACATGTAATTGCCAAGAAATGAGTTTAGGATGTCACTGCTTTTGGCCTCCATGTGCCGTTAGCCGAAGCAATCAGGTTATGGGAACGCCTGTATTTAAACTTTAGTGACGGGGATCAGAACGTTACAGCGTTCGGTCACCGCCCAGTTTGATAGTCTCAGCACTATTCTCCTCAATTTGCTAATCAAATTTAGGTCAATTGTCATTATCGGACAAGGGAAATTATGTTTGTATACATACATAACGGTTTACTGTTGGTAAGAATGCAAAGCAATTGCCCACTTTGTGGGGTATATTTCTACTCTTCGGATTTTACACACAAAACTTGACAGTACATTCTAGAAAGTTTCATTGAAATTTTAAAAGTTATTTTGAACCATTCCGCGTGTTGTTAGAAATGGCAATTATAGTTTAGTTCCACTAAGTGGGGAGGAGTGTAGTGTGAACGACTGCTGGAGGTGGGTATTTCTCAAGGTAAACTGTTCCAATGACTTGATTACCTCCCCTGATGCGCTCTTGCTTGAGATATTCTTGTTATTCATTCAAGTTACTTCATTCCGTCTGGACGTGTCATATTAGATCCCTAAACATTGGTAATCCTATAATCTGAACGCAGTATTGTTGTCTTTTATGGATCACGGGTAAATTATTGACCAAATGTACCACAACCGTATATGTGGAAGTTATGTTAATTTATAAATTGGATGTTTAAAATAATAAACAGAAAACGGTTATTTGCGCCAATTTTTATGATTTTGTTTGGTAGTCCTATGAAAGGAATATTACGTAGGGTGACGAAAACGCTGGAGGCGAAATCGTCGGGTGGCGAAAGGGCCGAGTGACGAAAACGCTAGGTCGCAAAATCGCCATGTGGCGAAAACGCTGGATACTCCTCCGTCATCCTCCATCACGCTGTTGTGCACCGTGTCGCCGCCCCGCTACTACGTGTTTCTTATCGTGAATGGACCACCTTGTGCCAAAAATGGGATAGAAGTTTATAGGACCCCTCGAGTGGAACAAGGTGCAATCTGCCATGCTTCAGCATGGCAGGTGGCACCTTGTTCCTCTCAAGGGACGGACGATATATTCGAACAAATTACTTTTGATTGGAGTGCCCCTTCCTCTTCCCCCAACCCCCCTCCCCCTTATGACGATTTCACGAAATGTTCGCATTTCGTTTCTACGGCTTCTTTGTAATTATTAATATTGACACGGTAATGGCGTGTTAGTTTATGTTGTCGCCTGGGGAAGGATTTGCGGCCACTAGGCGTGGCTGCCTTTCGGTCCCCCTTCGTAGCATTTCTTGCGATCTTGGAGATGGCTTGCAGAAACTCTTGAAGGTTTGTTATTACTTTGAAATCCACTTTTGCTGTTGCCAGTTATTCTTGATGTTGTTGTGCGGAGAGAGAGAGAGAGAGAGAGAGAGAGAAAGAGAGAGAGAGGCTTGCAAACAAACAGCTCCTTACGGAACCAGCTACCCCAACGACGCTCGTAGGGGGCAGTCGTGCGATGAAAGTTAAATAATAAAAAATGAGAGATGTAGAGTTTGGTGTGACAGGCTCATCTCCTTCAATCCTCGGAGAGATGGTGAAAAAAGAATATGCCCATAACGGTTAGCTGGAGAGACTGAAGATGAGAATTTAAAAAAACAAGAAGAGAGGTGTGTAGGTGTCGTGTTTGCATGGTGGATGTGCTTTATGTGATTTTTGATACGCGATAGTGTCTGAGCATGATAGCCCGGCCACAATACCGGCCATCAAGAGACGCTGTTGTGCACTTTTACATGATAATAGCTTACCGAGACATCAGAAGGCAGCAACATCAACTTCGGAGGTCCGTTAGTTTTTAATTGATAGTGGTTAAGGCTAAGCGAGGCATTTGTTTTGTCTTGTATCGAAGCGTAATCCATTACAGTATTATTATATTTAAGATTGATTAGGGTATGTAGCTCGAGCTCTAAATAAAGTTCGCTATTAACAAATTTATTTTTGGTGGATTCTGCTACTTTCATTAGCTTGGTTGTAATGGGTTCAGTATGAGATTCAAGTGTCTCTCGTCGCATGTAACTATCACATCGAAGTCGAAGATTGGCCGTACGAGGATCCTATATATTTTTGTTAGTAACTGTTCGCTGCGCCCCCCCCCCCCCCCCACTCCCACTCAGTACCCCGGAGTTTTCAAAGGAGCCAGATACATTTTTTTGCTTTGGAGGTTAGTTTTTGAACGTGGATTTTGATGTTTAGCTTCTCGACAAAGGTCACGTCCGGAAATTCTGCTTCAGGGTATTTAAAGAGGGGAGATCGTAGAGTTTAACAGTTACCTAGACTTCTGTTTTTATGTTTTTTCTGATTCTGTTAAAGTTGACTGGTTGTGATTTGGTGACCGTGTTTTCAGGGCCGTTTTTTAGAATCCTGTTATGTGGGTGATGGAGAGGGTCATATCATATGCGAATTGGGAGAGTTCTGTTTTGTCTATTGGATTAACCTCGATATCATTTACATAGATGAGAAATAGTAGGGGACCGAGGACCGAGCTTTGTGGCGTTCCTGCTTTGAGTGGAACCTGGTCGGTGATTTCGTTATTTACTTTGACGTTCATGGTTCCGTCGGTCAGAAAAGGACGGGACTTTGATGATTTTGTTTGGTAGTCCCAACTTGTGGAGTTTGTGCATAATGTCCTTGTGCCACAGTGAGTGGAACGCCTTTTCGACATCAAGGAAGATGGCCGCGAATCTTTCTTGCCGCGAGATTGCCATTGTATCGTGTTCTACTCGCCTGTAGACGTGTTCTATACCTTGTGCCTTGATTCGGTAGCCTCTTTGCCATTTGTTGAGGAAGTTATTCGATTCGAGATGGTCTTTTAATCGGTTATTTCGGGTTCGTTCGAAAAGTCTCCCCTCTTAGTAGGCTGATATCTCGGTAGTTGGGTCTGTTTGGTCTTTTTCGGGTTTAGGTAGCATGATGCCTATGGCCGACTTCCACGTTTTGAAGAAGTACCCAAATTTGGTACAGGCATTGAAAATGCTCGCGAGTCTAATGAACGGTGATACTATTTTCCGATAGATTTTCCGGTACATGGTAGATTTTCCGGTGATCCAGTGAAACCGAACTGAAAGAAACGATTTTCAAGAACCCGCTCCCTGTGTTTTAAGATTAACCTCAGCTATGGATTTGTTCTGAGAAATAACGAGATGGAAGAGATGAGATATTACCACCCATCGGAGAATAACTCACGAGAATTTGAAGCGCCATTCACCAAACGGAACAAGACCGACTTCCACGAGTCCCCAGAAGAAATCAGTGAAGAAGATACATTAGCGTGGACACGCTTGCAGAAACCGACATCGAAATGGATTATGTACAGCGTAACCAATGTGACATTCTACATCTTCAACATTAGAGAGCATCCTCTTGGCGGAGCAGCAGATGAAATGCCAGACTACATCATGAATAATAACGGTATTATTGTTTTAGTGAAGGAAAAAGCTCGCCAGTTCCGGTAGAGTCAGCATTTACTGCAGCGTACCTATAGTTACTCCGATCCACGGTGTTACATAACTGATGGAGACTCGCAGACGCTAAGTGGTTGGTGCTGTGCTTTCCATGTCATCTTCGCCGAATCCCGTTGTACCTGCATCTTGTTGAAGTAAGCCTCGAAGTCGAAGGTTGCTCTATATGGTAAAACCAGTCTTCTCTGGACACAATGATTCCTTCATCACGACGTTTTCCAAATACAGTCTCTGGTACGCGGTAAACACCACAGGTATACTAGTAGTTTACTTCTTCTGTACAAATTAGTTCATGTCGATTAGGTCTGTAAACTTTCTTACACAGTTTTCTACATTTTCGATATCCATACTGATTGGACTTGCAGTAGTTCTCAAAATATTTGATGTAACTGAAATGTTTCTTGTAGAGGTTAACATACATCGTCTAATCATATCTTCTATGTGATCGCTGAAACAGTTCTCCAATGACCTCTTCACATTCTTCTTGTGGCAGTAGTCGATAGACGTTGATGTTCACTTCAAATCTTTTCTCTGACAGTTGATCAAGCTGGATTCCATGGAAATCTTCCATATCTTGCTCTATGCTTCTGTAGTCGAATTCAGGGTGTGACGTTCAGCTCCGATCCATAGCGCCAGGCACCACAAAAGGCACAAATTGTCGTCATACCGAAACTGGCGAGCTCGGTCCTTCACAGAAGCAAGTGGCACACGAGGGATTATTTTTCGCTGGATCGCCGCATCGAATCGTCGGCGAAATGTTACGCCCGATCACTAGGGGACACATGCTGCCATTTTTCTCGTGACCATACCCCACGATTCTACAAATCTGTCGATCATGTGACCTGTCCAATATGGCGCCGCGCTGCCATTTTTCTGACATGTGACATAATTCAAAGCGCTGATTGGTTTCTAGAAATTGTTCGACTATATTCGCAAGAGTTGGCACAAGAGCGATTTTATCGTCGGTCTGTTCATGGCGATAATAAACAATATCAAACATGCGTGATCGGTGCGATCAATCGAGCGAACAGGCTCGCCGAGTTCAGTCGCCGTCGCCGTAATGAGCAGCCGAGCGAAATTTAGAAGCGATTTCAAATTCGGCGCGATCCAGCGAAAAATAATCGGTGGTGTGCCCCTTGCTTTAGGCGATAACGCCCTTGATTCTTCATGATGTAGACTTGTATTTCATCTGGTGCTACAAACCGACTTGGCTTCGATCATAAAAGTATTAATAGTGGTAGATCCAACATCCAAAACTGTTTTTAGCCCTTTACCTAATATGAAAAGCAGACGACACTTGCAAAAAAAATTCTTGAACAACTCATTTTTTTTTATTTTTGTCTAAAAAACATAGGTTATGATCCCTCATTGGAACGAGCTCATCGAGCTCGTTCCAATGAGGGGTCATAACCTATGTTTTTGAGACAAAAAATGAAAAAATAATGAAAATTAACTGGCGATTTTTGAGAATAGCGTTGGGTGGTTTTGGCCGTTACGTCAGGTAAAGGGTTAAAACGAATATCACTAGACAGAAATAAACAGAAATAACAAGAAATATCGTTTTAGGTTTCAATACACTGTTTGTTTTTTTTTTCTCCATTCGTAACATTACAAATCTTTTCCCCTCTCCCAACCTCATCAAGTCAATTTTGTCAAAAACAACCCAATGTGTATTTAGTTGATCACCTCTTGAAAAAAAATATAGGTCGCCATGTGACTTTTGCCTTTAAATTTGGTGATTCCTACATTACCGCCCAGTTTCGCACTGAATAAAATAGGCATACTTTACCTCCCACCCAATTTTTATCTTCTCTCCCACTTTTCAGAAGACAGTTATCACCAATATTTTATAATTTTTTCAAAACCTGCACTTTAATTTTTTTTTTACACTTACAAACTCAGTTCATCTTCCACCAATTGGATATATCAGGGAACGTTTGTCCCCATTGAAGGTTGGGGTGTGAATCTTTAAAGGCGCCTTTTGCACGAAAACAGTGTATTGTAACCTACACTAAGAACATAAACAGTTTATTGTTCGAGAACATACGAACATTTTCTATCAAGAGAATATTCAAATTCATGTTTATATCTTGCTAACAATGTAAAGTTGCATGTATTTTCCTAAAGCATGTCTTAGATCTGTTGATATTTCATTAGCCTATGATTTATTAACCGATTGTCAGCCAGTCAATTGAATTGCCCACTACCCTACAATCGTAACAAACAGAAAAAGAGCATTGTATACAATAAGAGTATCAGCGTGAGGCGCGGCGGGTAGGGGAAGAGTGTCAACTGACGTTTTTTAGGTCTCGTTGCATATTAAAAGGTCATCTCCGAGGTTATTGGATATCCACAGCCAAATGGCTAGTTTGAGCTATAGCTTTAGTTTGTGGTGGTGTGGATTTAGTAAATATTTCTCATTAATGGTGATGTGGCCAAAATAATCTGTTGATCGTCTTGATTCAAGCTGTGTAGTGTCAAGTGCATTTTAATTGAGGGTCAAGGTTACATGGAAAGTGTTAAATCACAAACCCAGACTTCTTTTGGACCTGGCAATTTGCAGTTTACAAATGGAACAATTTTTGTGTAAATTTGCTTTGAGAAAGCCTTCTGAAAAAATGAATAAGAAACCCATATGCTTTTTATTTGTCAGATTGATCATGTTATGTTGTAAAATCCTCAGTGGAGGAACGAGGAATTCCTATAACACAGTTTTATCACTATCGATGCACTAAAATTGGAAATTTATCCCCAAAATGAGAAAATTTTGACCATTTAGAGCTATTTTTAGCCATCAACTGTGTCATTCAGCTGAGTTTATTTGAGTGATATTGTAAGATGTTTGTTGTGTACAGTTGTCTCCAGAAAAGGCCACGTTCAGGGTTTCCAGAAACTGTATACATTGTGAGTATTGTGAATATGGGTGGTCATTTTCATGCGAAATATCCTCGGCCGTGTTAATGAGAAGCTGCATATTTCTTGAAAAGCCAACGTTTTCACCTGAATAACTGTAACAAGACCTTAGAGGAATGCAACAGGTGTAATAGTTTCCTCGTGCTTCTCAGTCCGGTTTCTGAAAATGTGAAACAAAACTGGAGCGATCAGGGTCGGCTCGCACCTTTAGCCGTTCCAGGCGTTTTGGGAGTTAGAGAAACATGCAAAAGAAAACGTGCAATGGTAGAAACGGAGCTCTGTAAGTAAATAAACTAACATTTCCAACAAGTACACATAATATTCGCTTTGGACAAGTACAAACAATATTCGCTTTGTACAAGGGTACAGAATATTCGCTTTGTACACGTGCACATAATATTCGCTTTGTACAAGAACACATAATATTCGCTTTGTACAAACCCAAATAGTATTCGCTTTGTACAAGTACAAATAGTATTCCCTTTGTACAAGTACACATAATATTCGTTTTGTACAAGCACACATAATATTAGCTTTGTACATGTATACATAATATTCCCTTTCTACAAGTACACATAATATTCGCTTTGTACAAATACACATAATATTCGTTTTGTACAAGTATACATAATATTCGCTTTGTACATGTATACATAATATTCGCTTTGTACAAGTGTACATAATATTCTCTTTGTACAAGTATACATAATATTCGCTTTGTACAAGTATACATAATATTCGCTTTGTACCAGTATACATACAATTCGCTTTGTACAAATACACATAATATTCGCTTTGTACAAGTATATATAATACTAGCTTTGTACAAGTACACATAATATTCGCTTTGTACAAGTACACATAATATCAACATTGCACAAGTACACATAATATCAATTTTGTTCAAGTACACATGATATCAACGTTGTACAAGTACACATAATATTAGCTTTGTACAAGTACACATAATATTAGCTTTGCACAAGTACACATAATATAAACTTTGTACAAGTACACAAAATATTCGCTTTGTACAAGTACACATAATATTAGCTTTGTACAAGTACACATAATATTAGCTTTGTACAAGTACACATAATATCAACTTTGTACAAATACACAAAATATTCGCTTTGTACAAGTACACATAATATTAGCTTTGTACAAGTATACATAATATTCGCTTTGTACAAGTAAACACAATATTCCCTTTGTACAAGTATACATAATATTAGCTTTGTACAAGTATACATAATATTCGCTTTGTACAAGTACACATAATATTAGCTTTGTACTAGTATACATAATATTCGCTTTGTACATGTATACATAATATTCGCTTTGTACAAGTATACATAATATTCTCTTTGTACAAGTATACATAATATTCGCTTTGTACAAGTATACATAATATCAGCTTTGTACAAGTATACATAATATCAACTTTGTACAAGTACATATAATATTCGGTTTGTACAAGTACACATCATATCAACTTTGTACAAGTACATATTATATTAGCTTTGTACAAGTACACATAATATTATCTTTGTACAAGTATACATAATATTCGCTTTGTACATGTACACACAATATTCGCTTTGTACAAGTATACATAATATCAGCTTTGTGCAAGTATACATACTATTAGCTTTGTACAAGCATACATAATATTCGCTTTGTTCAAGTATAATTAATATTCGCTTTGTACAAGTACACATGATATCAACGTTGTACAAGTACACATAATATTAGCTTTGTACAAGTACACATAATATCAACGTTGTAGAAATACACATAATATTAGCTTTGTACAAGTACACATAATATCAACTTTGTACAAATACACATAATATCAACTTTGTACAAGTACATACAATATTCGGTTTGTACAAGTACACATCATATCAACTTTGTACAAGTACATATTATATTAGCTTTGTACAAGTATACATAACATTCGCTTTGAGCAGGTATACATAATATTCGCATTGTACATGTACACACAATATTCGCTTTGTACAAGTATACATAATATCAACTTACTTTGTACAGGTATGCATAATATTAGCTCTGTACAAGTATATATAATATTCGCATTGTACATGTACACATAATATTCGCTTTGTACAAGTATACATAATATCAACTTACTTTGTACAGGTATACATAATATTAGCTCTGTACAAGTATATATAATATTCGCATTGTACATGTGCACATAATATTGGCTTTGTACAAGTATACATAATATTCGCTTTGTACAAATATACATAATATCAGCTTTGTACAAGTATACATAATATTAGCTTTGTACAAGTATACATAATATTAGCTTTGAACAAGTATACATAATATTAGCTTTGTGCAAGTATACATACTATTAGCTTTGTACAAGCATACATAATATTCGCTTTGTTCAAGTATACTTAATATTCGCTTTGTACAAGTACACATGATATCAACGTTGTACAAGTACACATAATCTTAGCTTTGTACAAGTACACATAATATCAACTTTGTAGAAATACACATAATATTAGCTTTGTACAAGTACACATAATATCAACTTTGTACAAATACACATAATATCAACTTTGTACAAGTACATATAATATTCGGTTTGTACAAGTACACATCATATCAACTTTGTACAAGTACATATTATATTAGCTTTGTACAAGTACACATAATATTAGCTTTGTACAAGTATACATAATATTCGCTTTGTACATGTACACACAATATTCGCTTTGTACAAGTATGCATAATATCAACTTACTTTGTACAGGTATACATAATATTAGCTCTGTACAAGTATATATAATATTCGCATTGTACATGTACACATAATATTCGCTTTGTACAAGTATACATAACATTCGCTTTGTACATGTACACATAATATTAGCTTTGTACAAGTATACATAATATCAACTTTGTACAAGTATACATAATATTAGCTTTGTACAAGTATAGATAATATTCGCTTTGTGCAAGTATACATAATATTCGCTTTGTACAAGTATACATAATATCAACTTTGTACAAGTATACATAATATTAGCTTTGTACAAGTGCAGATAATATTCGCTTTGTACAAGTATATATAATATTCGCTTTGTACAAGTACACATAATATCAGCTTTGTACAAGTATATATGATATTCGCTTTGTACAAGTATACATAATATTCGCTTTGTACAAGTACACATAATATTCGCTTTGTACAAGTACACATAATATCAGCTTTGTACAAGTATTCATCATATTCGCTTAAAACAAGTACACATAATATCAACTTTGTACAAGTATGCATAATATTCGCTTTGTACAAGTATACATAATATTCGCTTTGTACAAGTACACATAATATTTGCTTTGTACAAGTATATATAATATCAACTTTGTACAAGTATACATAATATCCGCTCTGTACAAGTATACATAATATTCGCTTTGTACAAGTACACATAATATTTGCTTTGTACAAGTATACATAATATTCGTTTTGTACAAGTATACATAATTTTCACTTTGTGCAAGTAGAAGTATACGCTTTGTTTGACTACTGTTGTTAGCAATCAGTTTATCTATTTACATGTAAAACCTACGAAAATGACGTTCCCGGTGCAAAACTCGTTTAGGGAAGATAGGGGAACATTCCAAAATTCATCTCAAAAGATGGCCTGAGTGCAGGGGACTAACAAATCTGGAAACAAAAACAAATTTGTCAAAAGATGAGTGCCTTTCATTTCGTTGTTTAAGGACTTTGATTGCTCAGTTATCTGATTCGAGCCAATTATCTCATGCGGCCATACGGGAATGCCATAAACATCTCTATGATAAATCCCTCCCTGTCGTTGACGACAAGAACGCAAAATACACTGACGCAGCATTTCTGCCCTCTATGGCAGGAACGCCTTTTATGGCGACTCAGTATTCCTACTGTTCATGGACGGAACACCTTCACGACACGAAGGTCAAATATACTGACTCAGCATTCTGCAATTCATGACAGGAACCTCTATTATGCTATATCTTCGCTTCTCCGTTCATGGAATTATTGCGTTCATAACAAGAACGCCAGAACTTAGCCCTTCTACTGTTCATAACAAGAACGCCAGAAATCGGCATTTCTACTGCTCATAGCAAGAACGCCAGAACTCAGCATTTCTACTGTTCATAACAAGAACGCCAGAACTCAGCATTTCTACTTTTCATAACAAGAACGCCAGAATTCAGCATTTCTACTGTTTATAACAAGAACGCCAGAACTCAGCACTTCTACTGTTCATAACACGAACGCGAGAAATCAGCATTTCTACTGTTCATAACACAGACGCGAGAACTCAGCATTTCTACTGTTCATAACAAGCCAAAACTCAGCATTTCTACTGTTCATAACAAAAACGCCAGAATTCAGCATTTCTACTTTTCATAACAAGAACGCCAGAATTCAGTATTTCTACTGTTCATAACAAGAACACCAGAACTCAGCATTTCTACTGTTCATAACAATAACGTCAGAATTCAGCATTTCTACTGTTCATAACAAGAACGTCAGAATTCAGCATTTCTACTGTTCATAACAAGAACGTCAGAATTCAGCATTTCTACTGTTCATCATTAGAACGCCAGAACTCAGCATTTCTACTGTTCATGTCAAGGATGCCAAATATTTCGTCTCAGACGTAGCGGAAGCTCGATAAAAGTGGAGGGGCACGACTTTTCAAGACAACCATTGTTCGGTCCAATGGGAGAAAAGTTACAATGGAATGTCGGTAAATATACCATGACACACCATGGGCTCTCCCTTAGACGTTCAGGTCGTGATGTGGTCACTGCCCTGTCCATTTATTCTAATTCAAGCATTTTCTAACCTGAAGGCTGGCCTTCGGGTTGGAAGATGATTGAAGAAAAGGAAACGGACCGAAACGACCGAGGGGGGATTCTTTTGCCAAATGCGTTGCTTGGATTTGCAAATAATAGATTACAGGAATACCTGTATATTGACACTTTGTGCGCGCCCATTTTAAAGCATTGGGTAAACGCGCAACATGTCTGTGGAAAAAGATGGAGGGGCACGTGTCCCCTGTGCGGACCTGGTTCCTACGTCTCTGCCAAATGTTGTTTGGTTTTGCAAATAATATATTACAGGAACGCCTGTATATTGATACGTTTGTGTCCGTCCATTTTAACTCATTGTGTAACCGTGCAACGCGTATGTGGAAAACGTGCAGTGGCACCTGTCCCCAAGTTCCGTCGCCTCTTGGTGACTCGCATTTCTGCTGTTCATGACAAGAACATTTAACACTCCTGCTGTTCATGATAAGAACGTCAGCAGTGCCGAATCAACATTTCTGCCGCTCATGACAAGAACCTTTACATTATCGATTCTACATTTCTCCCATTCGTGACATTAAAGCCAAATATGCTGGCTCAGCGTTTCTGCCGTTTATGACAAGAACGACGCTTGTGCCGATTCAAAATTTCTCTCGTTCATGACAAGAACGTCTATTATGCTGACTCACCATTTCTTCCCGTCCTAACAAGAACGTCTAGTATGCCGACTGAGCATTTCCACCATTGATTACTATTTCCGCTATTGATTACAAGAACGTCAAATATGCCTGCTGAGCATTCACGTCACTGATTACAAGAACGCCTATTATGCCGACTGAGAATTTCCATCATTGATTATAACAACGTCCACTTTGCCGACTGAGCATTTCCACCATTGATTACAAGAACGCCTATTATGCCGATTGAGAATTTCCACCATTGATTATAGGAACGTCTATTTTGCCGTCTGAGCATTTCCACCATTGATTACAAGAACGCCTATTATGCCTACGGCGAATTTCCACCATTGATTACAAGAACGCCTATTATGCCGACTGAGCATTTCTGCCATTGATTACAAGAACGTCTATTTTGCCGACTGAGCATTTCCACCATTGATTACAAGAACGTCGATTCTGCCGATTGAGCAATTCCGCCATTGATTTCAAGAGCGTCTATTTTGCCGATTGAGCAATTCCACCATCGATTACAAGAGCGTCTATTTTGCCAATTGAGCATTCTATTGATTGCCGTTTCATCCATTGATTACAATTTCCGCCATTGATTACCAGAACGTCTATTTTTCCAACTGAGCATTTCCACCATGATTACAGGAACATCTATTGTGCAGATTTAGCATTTGTATCATTGATTTCAATTTCCACCATTGATTACAATTTCCGCAACTGATTACAAGAACGTCTATTTTGCCGACGGAGCATTTCCACCCTTGATTACAAGAACATCTATATTGTCGATTGATCATTTCCACCATTTATTACAATTTCCACCATTGATTACAATTTCCGCCATTGATTACAAGAACGACTATTATGCTGACTGGACATTTCCACCATTGATTATAAGAACGTCTATTTTACCGACTGATCATTTCCACCATTGTTTGCAAGAACGTCTACTTTGCCGATTGAGTATTTCCGCCATTGATTACAAGAACGTCTATTATGCCGACTGAGCATTTCCGCCATTGATTACAAGAACGTCTATTATGCCGACTGAGCATTTCTACCATTGATTACAAGAACGTCTATTATGCCGACTGAGCATTTCCACCATTGATTACAAGAACGTCTATTATGCCGACTGAGAATTTCCACCATTGATTACAAGAACTTCTATTATGCCGACTGAGCATTTCCGCCATTGATTACAAGAACGTCTATTATGCCGACTGAGCATTTCCACCATTGATTACAAGAACGACTATTATGCCGACTGAGCATTTCCACCATTGATTATAAGAACGTCCATTGTGCGAACCGAGAATTTCGACCATTGATTATAAGAACGTCTATTATGCCGACTGAGCATTTCCACCATTGATTACAAGAACGTCTATTATGCCGACTGAGAATTTCCACCATTGATTACAAGAACTTCTATTATGCCGACTGAGAATTTCCACCATTGATTACAAGAACGTCTATTATGCCGACTGAGAATTTCCGCCATTGATTACAAGAACGTCTATTATGCCGACTGAGCATTTCCACCATTGATTACAAGAACGTCTATTATGCCGACTGAGCATTTCCGCCATTGATTACAAGAACGTATATTATGCCGACTGAGCATTTCCGCCATTGATTACAAGAACGTCTATTATGCCGACTGAGCATTTCCACCATTGATTACAAGAACGTCTATTATGCCGACTGAGAATTTCCACCATTGATTACAAGAACGTCTATTATGCCGACTGAGCATTTTCACCATTGATTACAAGAACGTCTATTATGCCGACTGATCATTTCCACCATTGATTACAAGAACGTCTATTATGCCGACTGAGCATTTCCACCATTGATTACAAGAACGTCTATTATGCCGACTGAGCATTTCCACCATTGATTACAAGAACGTCTATTATGCCGACTGAGCATTTCCACTATTGATTACAAGAACGTCTATTATGCCGACTGAGAATTTCCACCATTGATTACAGGAACGTCGTCTATTATGCCGACTGAGCATTTCCACCATTGATTACAAGAACGTCTATTATGCCGACTGAGCATTTCCACCATTGATTACAAGAACGTCTATTATGCCGACTGAGAATTTCCGCCATTGATTACAAGAACGTCTATTATGCCGACTGAGCATTTCCACCATTGATTACAAGAACGTCTATTATGCCGACTGAGCATTTCCGCCATTGATTACAAGAACGTCTATTATGCCGACTGAGCATTTCCGCCATTGATTACTAGAACGTCTATTATGCCGACTGAGCATTTCCACCATTGATTACAAGAACGTCTATTATGCCGACTGAGAATTTCCACCATTGATTACAAGAACGTCTATTATGCCGACTGAGCATTTTCACCATTGATTACAAGAACGTCTATTATGCCGACTGATCATTTCCACCATTGATTACAAGAACGTCTATTATGCCGACTGAGCATTTCCACCATTGATTACAAGAACGTCTATTATGCCGACTGAGCATTTCCACCATTGATTACAAGAACGTCTGTTATGCCGACTGAGCATTTCCACTATTGATTACAAGAACGTCTATTATGCCGACTGAGAATTTCCACCATTGATTACAGGAACGTCGTCTATTATGCCGACTGAGCATTTCCACCATTGATTACAAGAACGTCTATTATGCCGACTGAGCATTTCCGCCATTGATTACAAGAACGTCTATTATGCCGACTGAGCATTTCCGCCATTGATTACAAGAACGTCTATTATGCCGACTGAGCATTTCCACCATTGATTACAAGAACGTCTATTATGCCGACTGAGAATTTCCACCATTGATTACAAGAACGTCTATTATGCCGACTGAGCATTTTCACCATTGATTACAAGAACGTCTATTATGCCGACTGATCATTTCCACCATTGATTACAAGAACGTCTATTATGCCGACTGAGCATTTCCACCATTGATTACAAGAACGTCTATTATGCCGACTGAGCATTTCCACCATTGATTACAAGAACGTCTATTATGCCGACTGAGCATTTCCACTATTGATTACAAGAACGTCTATTATGCCGACTGAGAATTTCCACCATTGATTACAGGAACGTCGTCTATTATGCCGACTGAGCATTTCCACCATTGATTACAAGAACGTCTATTATGCCGACTGAGCATTTCCACCATTGATTACAAGAACGTCTATTATGCCGACTGAGAATTTCCGCCATTGATTACAAGAACGTCTATTATGCCGACTGAGCATTTCCACCATTGATTACAAGAACGTCTATTATGCCGACTGAGCATTTCCGCCATTGATTACAAGAACGTCTATTATGCCGACTGAGCATTTCCGCCATTGATTACAAGAACGTCTATTATGCCGACTGAGCATTTCCACCATTGATTACAAGAACGTCTATTATGCCGACTGAGAATTCCGAATAATGAATTCACATTAATTTTCTACCATCCATTACAAAACCGTTCACTAGTGCATTGTAACGCCAGTGGGGAGTCTCACTGAAATTGGGTGGAGGAGGGGAGGTGGGGGTGAGTGTGGCTTTGTAGTAATAGGTTTTCATTTTAACCTTCAGACCACATTTACCACTGAAGTTTAACGATGACGCAACCTTGAAAGTTTTTCTCGTACGGGTAATATCATTTCGTTTTTTAAAGGAATGTCAAGTGTTTGTTTTTCACAGGAGTTGAATAACCGCTTCTTCTTCAGATAGAACAAACCGGGAATCCTCTTCGGTAATTTTGTTGCCTGCCAGGGCTATAGAATAGAATCTGCGATGGCGGACAGCATTGCCTCTGCCTAGGTGCGAATGGCATTGTGTTTCATTGCTTTTTTCAGGAGCAGTCGCCTAAGGAATTGACCAGCCACAGCAATCAGCGCAAATATTCCAGCGAGGCCTCTATATCAATTCATATAGGCGTTGCACCCACAGTAGTCAAAATTTAATTTCACGGACTTCAACGCCTATGCTGGTCGCGGTTAGAGACGTTTAGATACCATATCGTCGCCTGAGTGCTAGAATGTTCTATGCCCCTATGGGACGGTATATTATCTCCCCTATGGGGCGGTATATTATCTCCCCTATGGGACGGTATATTATCTCCCCTATGGGACGGTATATTATCTCCCCTCTGGGACATAGAACATTCTAGCACTCAGAAGACGATATGTGATATAAATTATCATTCATATTCTTTGCTTGGATAGTGTATGTGGCGAATTTATTTGATTAAGTGGATTTGTTTGGATGATGTTACTATTGTTGCTCATCACTCAGAGCTGCAGACAGACTCATACCAAGTATCTACAAATAATCACCTGTCAAGTGTAATTTGAGGCATTGTAAATGCAGAAACAGTAAAGATCCAAGGTGAAAGATATTAACTTTGAACAGTACAGTCGCCGCAGACTGGCCATAATCCACAGTGATGTCCGTGAACTGGTTGATAGGGCCTGGTTTGTGCGTTTTGCATTGTAGATGTGAGAAGTCTCAGTTCTATCACTGATGATGACGTGTTTGATTCAGCTGGCCTGGTGCAGTCATTGAGACGGAACATGGCAGATTAGATTGATTGAATGTGGTAATAATTTGTTTCTTATGCAGCAGTGATATTTAAAAGTCGATTACGATACCTGAAATGTAAACAAAAATGTTCTATTAGTCAAGCGTGTTCAGCACAAAGGCACTCAAATTTGTACCTCGCGTTGGTAAATTGTCGTTTCAAAAATCTGCGCATGTCACCCAAGCCTCGTGGATTTGTTGAGACTCTTGTTCACCGGCGAATCTGAATTGATGGGCAAACTACAAATGCATTGCTGAGCTATTTGTGAGGGTCATATTCTAAAATAAGAGATTATTCTATTTCCAATTCTCAAAGCAGTGGCGGCGGAACCGGGGGAGTGAGGGTACTTCAGCCCCTCCACTTTTTTTGCCGGGCCATGTTTTGTGTATGCATATCTTTTAGCACAACCAATGACTGGTGAAACAAGGGACGGATCCCGAGCCTCCCCCCATATTCTCGCCTGCTATGTTTCTCTCGTACTGGTTCAGTTTCGATGGATTTCGGATCATTTTTTGCAGTAAGTGGCAATAAAAGCTAAAATATATACAGTCTGTTAAAATGTTGGTTAACTGAAAGAGATCATAATCTTACAGACATACACGTACCAAATCCACCCCCAGACAAGGTAATCCACAGGCAGTATAATTACTGTAAACGTCTGGTAAAGCATACAGATGAGGTCTATTTATCGGCTTTGGTCGTATGCTTACCGACGTTTTTTAACGGCTCTCAAAGTGTGAAATCTTTCAAATACATCTCCTGAAAAATCTCAAAATATCCACTCAGATGCATGGAAATGGGGGTTTTGGGACCCTGGAATTTAAATTTTTCATACCGACGACCATCCATCGCCCGATCCAGCCCCCCACTTTGAAAATCGTTCCGCCGCCCTTGCAAAGTATACAGTATACCGCAATAAAGTAAACATTATGTGGATTCCACATAAGCTACGGACTTACACGTGGTCGTTTCCACTCAATAACCAATTTCATCAAAAACATTCAAGATGACCACTGTATAATTGATACAACCCAAGTCGTTAATTACAATAGCGAATAAATTAACGCAAGGCTCCGCGAATCACTCTTATTCACTTCGAATCGAATTTCGAATCGAATCGGGTCTACTATACGAATTCGAATCGAATCAGAGGTGTTTTAAAGATGACCGACTCGGGATGAGGGTGCTATAAACCTGATTTGTTCCGACAGTGAAGGCTCAAGTCCCGACTAATAAAATATTCCAACTACATCGCCAAGGCATGCCTTCGTCGAAGGCATGCCTTGGTGATGTAGTTGGAATATTACCCAGTAAGGATTATGGTTCAAAAACAGAAACGGGTGTGAGCATCATCGTAACTAGGCACTGCACAGGGCTAGTCGATAGCAACAGCTCATCGCTGACATTGCCTGGAAACTTTAAATTTTCTTTCAACAATGGTAATGTCCAGAGAAACTGGAATTAGCATGGCGGGTGGCATGGGTGCAAGAATCATCGTAACTAGGCACTGTACAGGGCTAGCCGATAGCAACAGCCCATCGTTGAAACTGCCTGGAAACCTTAAATTTTCTTTTAACAATGGTAGTGTCCAGAGAAACTGGAATTAGCATGGCGGGTGGCATCGGTGCGAGAATCATCGTAACTAGGCATTGTACAGGGCTAGCCGATAGCAACAGCTCATCGCTGATATTGCCTGGAAACATTAAATTTTCTTTCAACAATGGTAGTGTCCAGAGAAACATTGGCTAAAACATTGCTTGTGCATAGACCATATGTACAGAATTTGATAGCCTTTCCATGGCCATAACGTGTAGATTAACGCGCAGATCGGCGTGTTATTTATGCGCATTTCCTGACAGGACTTCTAGTTTTAACTGCATGGTTTGTTGCGGTTTGTTGGAGGCAACTCTGTCGGCGAATCACGTCCTCCCGCAATCCAGTGGAAGCAGGAGATCAGGAAACACTGCTCATGAACAGACTAGATAAGAACCTGATCTGTTGAACATTTAGCCCTAATAGAATTCACTTCGCACATTTCCATACACTAACCCGAAGGAAGTAGAGGCATTGTAAGCCATTTATAGTAATAAGCTTCTTCAGGTTTGAACTAGACTGTTATTTGGCCACAGTACATTTCAGAAAGTTGATCAAGGGTGCATGTACTGTCCTAGGTCGTTACCCGAAACCCACAAAGAGAATGACAGCATTGAAACAGGTCCGTGAATGCCTCCTCATATTTTCACCAAGGGCGCCGGCAGCAGTGGGGCCAATCCTTAAGGATGGACGCAAGTGGGATAGCACATGCCCCTTTTCGCCGGAAGTGCACTTTCCTTTCAGAGAACTGCAACTGAGAAAATGTTGAGTATTCCATATTCTAACGTATTTTACGTGTGCCAATGTGATTGAGGTGTATCATGAATAATGATCAAATTTGGTCGATAAACGTCAGAGAATCCATACAATCGGTGGGGGATTTCTAAAGCTGCGTATTGCCACTTTAGCGGAACAAGGAGCCATCTGTATTATGACAATTATAATAGGTTACACTCCCCACATACACACATTCGATGAATAGCAAATTACCCATAAATTACCCATAAAAGTGTTCTAATTAACATTCATTTATCACTTTTATTATTAATATTAATAATAATAATATTATTATTATTATTATTATTATTATTATTATTATTATTATTATTATTATTATTATTATTATTATTATTATAGAGGGTAGCTACCCATAATTCCCGATATTCACTACAACAGCGTAGATTTTTTTTTTATTTATTTATTTTTATAAAATGCTACGTGACATTTGACTGCGCAACATTCAGCCCAATTCGACTGCAAACGGTTTGAAGACAATAACAAAAAGCTGCTGATCGCCCTTCAAGACGACGTTCAAGGCGACATTATGCGACGACGCGTGACGTCATTTAGGAAGCTACTGAAAAAAAATCATCGTGTTGTCCTGTAAGTATTATTTTTCACTCGCGCGAGTGCTCGTGACACACTCATGAGGTAATTCCCGACACTGACTAAAATAGAGTAGATTTTCTTTTTTATTATATGCTATGAGATATTTTATTGCACACAATATTCAGTCCAATTCGACCCCGAATGCATACGTTTCAAAACAACAACAAGATCAGCTGATAGTTCCTTCAAGGCGACGCCATGCGTCGGAGCGTGTCGTCATTTAAGAAGCTACTGAGGAATATTTCTCGATATCCATCGAGTCGATAGATATCGAGAACATTTTTTTAGATAATTTGCGATACTTCACAGTCTAGCTTATAATAAATAGAGATTAATCGCTTGACTGGACTGGTTACCTGAAATAATTCATGAGAGGTCAGGGACGTTGTACAAACACGAGTGCGCGACTGCGCACGAGTGTTTTACAATATAGTCCCGCGCCTGGAATGAATTATTTCACGTAGCCAGTCCAGTCAAGCGATTACTCTGTTTATTACTTGAATGATAATTATATTACTTAACCCTTTACCTAACGCAATGACCAAAACCGCCAACGATATTCTAAAAACATCTCCAATTTTTTTGTCTCTAAAGCATAGGTTACGACCCCTCATTGGAACGAGCTCGTCGAGCTCGTTCCAATGAGGAGTCATAACCTATGTTTTTGAGACAACAATGAAGTCCCCGTTACACCCACGGCAAAGCGTCTTCGTGAAGTTATCGTATATAATCAAACCCGGAAATCCCAGTAAATCACATTTTGGAAAGTAATAATATTATTATTATTATCACTTAACCCTTTGCCGCACAGGAAAAGCAGATAACACCTTTCAAACATTATTCTGAAAGAACTAAAACATTCTTGTTTTGCCTCAATGTCATAGCTTGTGAAAAGACCCCTACAAACTATGTATTTTAGGCAAACAAAAAAAAATTCATGCCCCTTCCCTTCCCTCCACCCCACCCCCTCCCCCCACACACACCCAAAACAAGCACATTTATTTTAGTTACGCCGCTACTTGTACTAAACAAAAAATGATGAAAAACAACATGAACAACACTTTTTGTATGTTACTGATGTCTCCCATTAGACGAACAATCTATACAATTACATATCATTAAGGAACCCCTGATGCTATCGCTAATCTAATAATGTTCTTTATTTTTTAATTTGTCCTGCATAAAGTGCAAACCCATTTCTGTAAAGATCCCGCTGATTTATTACCTAGCATGACTTGCAGTCGAGAGTTGTGACAATTTTGTCCAGACAATAATATAAGAAAACTTGAGTTCAATTTTCTTTTTTTGTGCAAATGGCAGAGTTGGGTTTCGAATTCACGCCGAGATTTTCAGTCGGTACCATATCCCTAACGAAAATATACTAGACAACTACGCACACATGTGAATCCGAACCACCGTTATGCTATTTGCAAAAAAAAATCCCATAAAATCGGGGCCCCTTCGCGGTTCTAGTTTCTACAGCATTCAAGAAAACTGAAAAGTAAACATTCTCCCCTGAATAGGTTACACAGTCCTCACCTAGATGAATATGTAACAAAAATAGAATCTTGATTTTTGTGTGCCCCGAAGGGTCTTCACCTTCTTTCTTGTAGGCTACCTAACACAGGAATGTAGACGCTATTATTTCACGCCATAATCCCTCTCCCATGGCTGACAATTTTCGGCATTCGTAAAGACTTACAGGAAGATTATCTCCCCTTAGGATTTTAAAGTTGTTAGTAAATTTAACAACAAGGATATGGAAATTTCATATAAAAATAGGAATTTCGAAAAAAGAGTGAAATTCCATCATTGATGTCCACATCAATTTACAAAACTTCCGACATTTTCCGGTAGAGTTCTATCAAAATACAGAAGAAGCTATTTTTTTTTATAATTTTTGTCTCCATCAGTTTGAACGTTTGACTATTATTGACTATTATTCTCTGTTTAGCCCTATACCTATCATGACAAGCAGACGACACTTGCAAAACATTCTTGAATAACTATTTTTTTTTTATTTTTTGTCTCAAAAACATAGGTTATGACCCCTCATTGGAACGAGCTCGAAGAGCTCGTTCCAATAAGGGGTCATAACCTATGTTTGTGGGACAAAAATGAAAATTAATTGGCAGTTGTTGAGAATAGCGCTGGCAGGTTTTGGCCGTTACTTTGAATAAAGGGTTAAACCTATTTAAAAATAGGAAAATGGCCCTTTCATTATCTTTTGATGCAGTGCCGTATTAACCCATGGCCGGGCCTCTAGGCTTTTAGGTACTTTGGGACGGGGCCCCCTCCGACACTTCAATCTTTCACCCCACAACAGCTGACAGACTGGCCCTGGTACTGTAGGCACTATGCCGCAGTACATAGCCCTATATCCATTTTGCGGGTTTCCTGGAGACTTCTACTCACAACTTGGCATATTATTTAAATAAGCATTAAAATAATGTACTGTATTTAAATATATGTATAGTATACTTATGAGGGTGTATATACGGATAAATACATATGTTTGTGTATCGCTACGGTGCAGAATTCAAAGTGCCTTTAACCATTGGAGCCCTAAGGCGCTGGTAACAGTGCCTCAGCAAAAAAAAAATTAAAAAATTGGCGGGCCGCCTGTCCCTTCGGGCCCCTAGGCTTCATCAGCCTAGTCAGCCTTATGAATAATACGGCCCTGTTTTGATTGTCTGTAACTTTTTTCTGTCCATTATATTAACAGTGTGTGCATTGTGACATATAATATAGACATTATTTATTTATTTATTTATTTATTTATTTATTTATTTATTTATTTATTTATTTATTTATTTATTTATTTATTTATTTATTGTGGTTTAACGACACTTTCGACAGCCTGGGTCTACTCGTGTCGGACAGTTTTACGGGTGTGGGAAGCCAGTGTACCCGGAGAGCACCACCGAGCAACGACGAGCAACTATCAGGCTCCCCAACACACTAACTCCAAACAAGCAGGGTTAGCATTGGTTGAAGACAAGTGCACCATCGTCGTGCCGTACACCGTATTACAAAACGCCACCGTGCCCCCACGTGGGCAATGGGGGTGAAGTATCTTTTCCATAATATAGACACTATCTTTTTCATTAATATAGAATTCTTGTAGGAAACATTTGTTATTTTTTACCTGGGAAGAATAAAAAGTTGCAAATTACTGTATAAACACATTCGCTGAACAAAGAGATAAAATGGACCATTACAAAGTTGAATTGAACGAAGATGTTTCCTTTGTAAGTTTTAATAATCGACAACAGCAGGCAGTTCCGACAATTGTCTTTTGTTTTTGTTTATTAACAGTAACCAATGGAAACTTCGTCTTATCCCCCCCCCCCCCCCCCCGATGAGTTATAAGATGTTGTTTGGAAGGATAAAAAAGGGTAAAATAATGAACCTCGAATGCCATATGGGTGTATATGACTTGACACAGATATTATCAAATGGGTGAATATGACGTGGGACAGATATTACCAAAATGGATAAATATGACGTCGGGCAGATATTACCACAATGAGTCAATATGAGCTGGGACAAATATTACCAAATGAGTGAATATGACGTGGGACAGATATTCCCAAATGAATGAATATGACGTGGGACAGTTATTACCAAAATGGATGAATATGACGTGGGTATACATGGCGTGGGTCATTAACTTCAACAATCCGTACTCCACCCCACCCCACCACAGTAGAGTAGTTCCTTCTGTAATAAATGTTCACGGTGAAAGGGTTTGTTATTACATATTTACACAGCTTGTTTTCTTTAGTATCAAGATTTCCGCTACCAACCATAACCGTGATCCAACCCTAACCCCAACTCAACCCTAACCCAAACCCCATAACTTTGGCGATTTTGAAATTGGAAGAAGTAGCATTTTTATAGAGTGCCAGAGGTATTTTGTAGTAAATCTTTTAAGAGCAAGTAAGCCAACAAGAACGGATGTATTTGCTATAATATCATCACGAGGTTGATTTTAACTGAATAACATTTTCATTCCCCACTTGCAGTTGTCAGTTTTACGATAAAGAGAGAGTGTATAACCATAAAGACACAACCGTTGCTGTCAGGCAATGTTCTAAAACCTTGTGTGTTTTCCTGATCGAAGATCAATCCTGGAACAATTTTAGATTCTCATTCACTGAAGTCACGTGGTCAGTATTCTGATAGCCTACTTCAAACACCAACAGTTGACTTAAATGACTTCCTTCGCAGTATACCATAGAGAACTGCCGTAAGTTGTCGCACTTTGTTTCCAGTTTCAGTAAAGCAGGAAAGACAGAAGTAAATATATAGAGGATATGGAATGAGTGTTTTTCTCATATAATATTTATGAAACGAGTCTAAGTATCTTCAGTTTTGGCGAGCCTCTGGCCAGCCCAAACGGAAAATTCGGACGAGTTTCATAAATATTATATGAGAAAAACACTCATTTCATATTTTATTTATCATATGCCACACACACGCACAAATTAGCCACTTAGTATGAATTTTTAACCCATCACCTGACTTGAGTCGCAGACGGCACTTGGAAAAAACATCCTCGTATAACTAAAATTTTTCACCTTTTGCTTCCAAAACATAGGTTATGACCCCTCATTGGAACGAGCTCGTCGAGCTCGTTCCAATGAGGGGTCATAACCTATGTTTTGGAAGCAAAAAGTGAAAATATAAAAAAAAATGAATGGCGTTTTTCTTGTAGGTAAAAGATGAATACAATATAACCTACCCTAAATAGGACAGATAACGTAAATTCTCCCTACTGAAATTATGCAAATGTCACCCAGTTGTATTTTGTTTAGCCAATCAAATTGTCCAGTTTTGAAATTGACCAATGAAAGCTCCCAACTCTAATTATGCAAATTATGAAAATGTGGCCCAGTTTTATTTTGTTCAGCCAATCAAATTGTCTAGTTTTGGAATTGACCAATGAAACGGACGGAAGGCTTTATTTATCACTGATTAATATGAAAGCAAAATATCAAATGTTTTAAAGTGAACAAACCAGACGAGTCATATGATAAGTGAACTTAATTAATTAGAGAAGCAAACGAAATCATTAGTAGTACTTATTTATTTAGTTATTGAATTTCACCGATACTTTCGACAGCCAGGGTCATCTCGTGTCGGACAGTTTCATGGGTGGAGGAAGCGGGAGTACTCGGAAAGAATCACCGAACAACGCCGAGCAACTGTCAGACCCCCCCCCCCCCCCCCCCAACGTACTAACTCCACACAAGCAGGGTTAGCACTGATTTTTGGAACATAGCGTTCAATGAAATATTGAGTGAGACGTTTGTGCAATTCTTCAGCATATTTATTTGATTTCGAGAAGCGTATGAGAGATAATTGCGTGGGTAGAAACATGACTAGTGATGTAAGCTTTAAATCTAAATGATTGGTGAACGTGGTGGAGATTGTGGAATCGAGCGACATAGGCACAACAAATATGCCGAAGATTCACATAGACGTTTTACTCAATATCTAAGAGAACGCTTTGTTCTAAAAAGCATGAATTCTGAAGTGGATGCGAAATCTCACAAGATATTGATTTTTTGTGAACCAGAGCACCCCAGAGATGCTGCCGCCAAACCATACGAAGACGTCGCGGAACGAAAGATCACCGTTGCTTTGAATGATGACACAAATGAAATGAAGACCGATCTGAACATCATGTTCTATTAGATCATCAGCCTGGCACAAATCAGCGACGATCATTCCGATCGACCGCAGTCAGTGAAGGCTACGTATATTCTGCTCTCACTGAAGCTCACACGTATCTCAAAGAGCATGTGGACAATCTCTATCTCAACAAACAATCGAGAGCTACGATGGGGTCTGGCATCGATATCAATGGTAACAGACTATTCGGTCTCGGGGCCGATCCGGAATACGATTTGAGTGTAGTCAGCTGAAAATACGTGGATGACACTAAAGTCGAGAAAATCGGCGATGTGATGGAACGCGATCTGGACATGGGAGGTAATCGAATCACTAATCTACCTGGACCTGATTTGATGACGGACGCCTGCACAGCGATTTGGCTTATGGAAAAAATAAAATACGCGAGAAAGTTTACAACCGTGGGGACCGGCGAAAGTGATGCATTAGATTCTGGCAAATCACAATGGTCCTTCGGAAATGGAGGGAATGGACTGCTACACGGTCAGGTAGAATATCCCATGCCGATAGGAGGATCGATTGTTATATAAAATCGAGAAGATGGAGAATCGATATTGCAATACAAGCAAATTCAGAACACATTTGAGAATCGAAGAGGGAGATAGAATTAATTTCATGACGAAGATGACTAATCCCAAAGCTACCTCCTATAAAGACTCTGTGTTGATCGAATGCGATCCCTTGAATACATGAAAAAAGACTGGATGAACTTCTTAATCGAATTGAACACATGAAGTACTTGACAGAGAAACAAAAACTAAAAAAAAACATTAGAATTATTTTTCAAACTTCCTTTTTTATGTTCTTAATGCGTAAGATTTTTTCGAGATATTTTCTAGTTTTTTTTTTATGTTTTTAAGGGTTTTTTTCAAGTTTTTCTTTTAGTTCTTATATTTTTTTTTAACTTTGTTTTTCAGTTATGTAATGACAGACATTTTATTGAACTGCATCTTGATCATAAGGTTCAGAATGATATTCTTGAGTTTCTCGCTCTGTTTGCTGACGTCGAACATGAACATGGAATAGAGCGTCTTGTATTCGGTGGGCATTACGTCCGGATTGCTCATCAATTCACCCGCACATAATAATTTGATCTGAAGTCTGCGACATCTCCGTACATCCTAGAAAAGTCGACGCATTGTTATCTACAGTTAAAACGAGAAATCCTGTCACGAAATGCGCACAAATCGCATGCCGACCTTCGCGTTACTCTACGCGTCATGACCCTAGTAAGCTATCAAATTCTGTGCATATGGCCTGTGCACAAGCAATGTTTCAGCCAATGGACCTCCGGGTAACCCGGAGGTCCATTGGCAGCAACATTGCCTGTGTTTGCTATGAGTAACCAGCCGTGCTTTGGACCCCATTCGATATCGCAATTGCGCGCAATTCCTACGCGCAATTAAGCCTAGATAGTTCGTGACAGGACTTCTAGTTTTAACAGTACGGCCGGATATCTCGTGGAAATAAGAAACATCTGCATGTTTCCCGAGCTGCAGTGTTCGAATAGGGATGGAATCTTTTCTTGAGATGCGATCCTGTCCATCTGAAATCCCACTATGATGAAACGCGGTCTTTCTGAAGACGATTTCACCGACAATCTCCAATCGTGTCGACTTTGGCACATTTGCGAAATCGCATTGTCTCATTCTGAATCCCACGAGTAATCTGTCTTTCGATTCGATAATCTTAAAGAGTTTCATTCTTTGCTCTCACTTGGTAGTACGTGTGGCATGAACCACACCCTACTCAGATTCACCTTTACGGCATCTGTTGTGGCAGCTCTCGCGATGACATCGTCATCATTTTTACGAACTAGCGTGAGGTTGTGTTTTGATCCGTAGACAAATTTGTTGAAATCTTCGCAAAACCCAAAATGTGTTTCAGAGGAATCCCAAATGAGAAAGGTCCTCCAGGCAAAGACGCTTGAACGATGTCTTTAAATTTGGTGGCTGCATCCACATTGTCGACAGTCGTATCTGAGCTGGTCTCTTTCCTCCACAGATGGTTGAGTCCTTTAGATTTGGAAAAGTCGTTGGGATATTTCAAAAGTCCTAACATTATGGTTGCCTGGTCGGGATGAAACACGGTTTCTATCTCTTGACCTGAGAGTTTATACGACATACTGTTGAAAAGACACATCATGCCATTATAAGCTAAAGTGATAACGTCATTGTCATTAGCGTAGTCGCAACCATCCTTTTTCGTCAATCATCCTTGTATTTGGAGATAACTTTAGCTAAGATGGAGAAAGAGATCTTACATTTCGATATTGATTCTTATCTCTGCTTCATTATGTTTTGGAAGCAAAAAGTGAAAATATAAAAAAAAATGAATGGCGTTTTTCTTGTAGGTAAAAGATTAATATAATATAACCCACCCTAAATAGGACAGATAGCGTAAATTCTCCCTACTGAAATTATGCAAATGTCACCCAGTTGTATTTTGTTTAGCCAATCAAATTGTCCAGTTTTGAAATTGTCCAATGAAAGCTCCCAACTCAAATTATGAAAATGTGGCCCAGTTTTATTTTGTTCAGCCAATCAAATTGTCTAGTTTCGAAATTGACCAATGAAATTGACGGAAGGCTTTATTTATCACTGATTAATATGAAAACAAAATATCAAATGTTTTAAAGTGAACAAAACGGACGAGTCATATGATAAATATAAATTATGTGAAAAAAAATTGTTGTCCTGTTCATTTTTAAAACGCGATCCTTTGTCTGGGGAAGTTAACTCAACGAATAGTTAAATTATGCGCACTTTTCGGCATCTTGGGCTGGTTTGTAGCCTATTATTGGGATTTTCCCGAACGCTCGAGTCGAGGCTTCTCTCTTGAAGTAAAAGGATTAGCTTTCGCTATGAAATGTGGAAAACTCCACCTCAGTAAACGATGAACGGCATATTTTAAAATATAATAAATCTTTAGACCAAGAGGGATATTTAATTCACCAGGAATTATTGCAAAAGTAACAACCAAATTCTCGTTTACGAAACACACAGTCGCTCCACTTCGCAAGACAGTATTCAGTCAAGTGAATCCCAGTGATATAATTTCTCTGAAGTGTAACGTCATCACTGACCTCAATACGGAGGTCAATGAACGCTATTCTATTTTTTCAATTTGCGTCTTTCCATCGATTAGGCAAATGAAAAAGTTCCTGTTAAAATAGTTTTATAACACATTTTGTGGTCAATATTGTGAGATGAATTTATCATCACCAGAGTGTGTGTCTCCGGAAATTCTGATCAAGTCTCGTTGTGGGCACAGAATCGCATTTCGACTCGCCTTAACGTCTTGTCGAAATACTATCCTATTCCTACAACTCGACTTCTGGATTCCCGGAGACACACACTGTGGTGATAATCTGTATGTATCTCATTACGATTTTTTTTATTTAATTTTATTTTTTTTTTAAATTTAATTTAATT
This sequence comes from Pictodentalium vernedei, assembly GCA_031216915.1. Taxonomy (NCBI): domain Eukaryota; kingdom Metazoa; phylum Mollusca; class Scaphopoda; order Dentaliida; family Dentaliidae; genus Pictodentalium; species Pictodentalium vernedei. The sequence continues at coordinate 509,036,511 of CM062293.1, forward strand.
TATTTTTTTTATTTTTTATATATACATATAAAAAAAAAATATTTGAATTTAAAAGAAAGAAGAAATTTGTTATTTTTTATTTAATTTCCTATTATGGAAAAAAAAAATATGTAATAAAATTTTTTGTTTTTTGTTCCCCCCCCCCCCCCCCCCTTTTTTTCTATTTAATAAAATATATGCATGTAACAGATATTTTTTTAATTTCTCTTATGTGAAATCGCATCATTGCACGTTCGCCGCGAAGATCTAACAACTCTCCATTTTGATCTGTTAATTCGGTGGTAATACTGTACAAAGTATGTGTCATCACAGGCAGATGGACTAGATTTCGTGGCCGCTCTGTGGTCTTGTAGTCTAGAGAGATGTCCGGAAAGAACGGATAGATCATGGGCTGTGTGCCACCATTCACATAACTTCCAGAGAGAGATCACGTCACGTTTACCAAAATGCTGTTGATGGAGAGAAAGTCCATCACGTTTTCTGATATCGCATGTTCTTTGTATGCGTTTCGATCAAATCCCAAGATCATTCCAAAAGTGTTGTCTCCCCTAAAATCCACTCGATGATCCTCTCTCGGGTCCAGTATCATTAGCAGAGTGTTGACGTTGATAGATATGATGGCGGTTCCGTCGTGACCATCGATCTTCATTCTTGTCAGAATAATTACATTGTTAATGTAGTTATACGTTTTGGGTCCAAATACTCAATTCCCATTGGTCAGCTGGATGAAAACGTCATGACCAAATGTAATTCATTTTCCAATGAATACATTGGGTCGAACTTTGACCCGCATTTACGGTAGAGCGCAGTTGACAGAATGTAATTCGGGCGGTGTTTGGGTGGGTTTTTAACTTTTAGCACCTTTCGCAGTGATCAACTCCGCTGCTGTTTCTTTGGTGACATTTTCCAACTGTGGCATAAAGCCCGTTACTAAAATACTCGTTTCCATTTCTAAACTTGTGAAAATTAAAAATCAGAGTTGTGCGCTTTGTCTTTTGTGTGAGGGTGGTTTTTCGCCTCGTTCGTTCGTACATGTTTTATTTCGTCTATCTGCTTTGTTGTTTGGTAAAAAGTAGTTTAAACAGAAGAAGGGGATTCATACATAATTTGCACCCATTCCCACACGTTCATACTCCAATAAAGATTATAAAAATTGCATTCAATTCTTAAAAGAATTCGTTCAGATTGAACGTATGATTGGAGTATGAACGTGTGGAAATGGGTACAAATTATGTATGAATCCCGATAATTTGCACCCATTCCCACACGTTCATACTCCAATAACGATTCCATTCCCACACGTTCATACTCCAATAAAGATTATAAAAATTGCATTCAATTCTTAAAAGAATTCGTTCAGATTGACTATGTCGTAACTGCCTTTGGGAATTCAAATCGTGAATCAGTCCATTCCGTTTGAATATCTGAACATACTATTTTTCTCTGTGATGTTGTGAAATGAATAGTACGTCTCCAGATTTACCAGCGCCATCTTGTACTTCTTATCCTTCTTCATTTTGATTGGTGGATTGAATTTTGTCATGAACCGAGTCTTGAAAAAGAATATTTTGCATTATCAGTTGTATTATCAGTTGTTTCTCTGCTATCTTTTCTAATAATTGAGTTTTGTATTCTCACGACATTTTTTTTTTAATATTTTAATACTTGGATTTTTTTTTAGATTTTTTCATTAGGCTCTCCCAAACCCAGTTTTGGAAAGACTCTTGTTATTCTTCTTTTTAAATTTTTTTTTTATTCCCCCCTCCCCTCACTTTTGCCTTCTGCACAGCTCAAAAAACAGGCTGTACAATTTCAACCAAATTTGGCATATTTATGGAATGTCAAAATCTAGTAAAATGAGGTATCGCCATGTCTGTGAAAATGCATATTTTCAAAACCTTCTGACAAAATCTTCAAACTTTCACCATATTTTAACATAGCTCAAAAACAGGCTGTACGATTTCAACCAAGTCTGACATACTTATTTTTCTAGAGATACAGTTAAAACTAGAAGTCCTGTCACGAATTGTGCGCTTATCTAGGCTTAATTGCGCATTGGAATTGCGCGCAATTGCCATATCGAATGGCATCCAAAACACGGCAGGTTCTCCTGGTTACTCATAGCAAACACATGCAATGTTTCTGCCAATGGACATTGCTTGTGCACAGGCCATATGTACAGAATGTGATAGCTTTACTTGCGCCATAACGCGCACATTAACGCGCATATGTAATTTTATGAAATCTAGAGATATGAGGTATCGTCATATTTGTGAAAACGCATATTTTCAAAATTTTCTGCCAAATCCGTCAACATTTCACCATTTTTCAAAAGTCTCAAAATTGTTTACAGTTATTCATCTCAAATTTTCCGAACATTTGGAGCATGATACACCACACTCACCAAACAAGTTTTTCAAGTTTAACCCCTATTGGTAAAAAATGACACAAATATTGCATTTTTTTCAAAACTGATCAACTTCAAGGGCAAATTTCTCTAATTGCACGTTTGTTGTAACATTTGTTATAGTATGGACAGATGCAACAATGATTGCAGAAGAAATTTACTGTTTACTTTTTAATCTCAGATTTAGCCCTCAAGCACAATAATGGCGAGAATGAGAGTACCATTTATTTATTTATTTATTCATTGGTGTTTTTAAGGTCACATATTTCTGCACAATGGCTAATCATGACCATGACAGTTTGACTGGTGGAGGAAGCCGGAGTACCCGGAGAGAACCACCGAGCAACGGCGAGCAACTGTCAACTCCTCAGCATACCAACTCCACACAAGAAGGGTTAGCATTAGTTGAAAACAGGTGCACCATCCACGTGCAGTACGCCTTAGTACACAACGTCACCATGCCCCCACATGGGCAATGGGGGTGAAGTGTCCTGCCCAAGGACACAACGCGGTTGCCGCAGCTGGGATTCGAACCGAGGACCTCTCGGCTTGCAGCCTGCACCTCTACCTACTGATCCACCGCCCCCCCCCCCCAAAGTACCATTTAAAAAGGCCAAAAGTAGTTAAATTTGGTTGTTTGTTTCTAACATTTTGCAATGGGTTAAATTCAAACACTTTGCATGTCCGTATTCACAATTGACAACCAAGCATATTTGCTGTTGTAAGTTTGGTTGTAAAGTGTAACCCTATGCCCATTGTGATTGCATAAAAGGAGGTACCTTTCAAAAAACCTCCTATTTTTTAGAATTTGGTAAGATTAAGGTGACAATTTACTCCATTTCTAATTGATTGAGTGCTGAATGTTTTCTATGGTTGCATGCAGCAGTAAAAGTATGACAAATTTTGTTTTATATGTTATTATTAAAAGTTTAACCCTTGGCAGGTTGGGACTTCCCATAAGGGTTCTGTGGGAATAATTGCTATTTTCACCAACATTTACATGTGATTTCTCAGCACTGGAGCCATATTTTCTCAAAACCTTTCCCATGAGAAGATAGGACCTTCATCCAAGAACAATTCTTCTGTTATATGTTTTATTCAAAGTTTTAACCCACACCCAGCTGTCAGACCTTGAATTGGAGTACCCTCAACTTGAACATGTTCATTCAAATACCAAGATTCAAAATTCCTCCATGTCTTTTATCAGACTCTCAGTCTGTGATTGATGTTCACACATTTAGAGCATAATATGATACACCCAAATCACCACACAGATATTTCAAAATTAACCCCTATGGCCAAACTTGATATGAATGCCAAAATTGACTAACTTCAAGGGCAAATTTCTCTAACTGCAAGATTGTTGTAAAACACATTTTGGTGTGGATAGATGCAACAATGATTGCAAAAGAAAGTTACTGTTTATTTTTAAATTTTAGATTTAACCCTCAAGCATAATGAAGGTGAGAATAAGAGTACCGTTTGAAAATGCCAAAATTAAACAACTTTGGTTGCTTTTTTCTATCACTTGGAAAGGGTTAAGTTCAAACACTTTGCATGTCCGTATTCACAATTGACCAGCGAGCATATTTGTGGTGTAAGTTTGGTTCTAAAGTTTAACCCTATGCCCATTCTGGTTGCATAAAAGTAGATAAAAAAAACTCCATTTTTCAGAATTAGGTAAGTTTAAGTGATAATTTACTCCATTTCTAATTGATTGAGTGCTGAATGTTTTCTATGGTTGCATGCAGCAGTAAAAGTATGACCAATTTTGTTTTATATGTTATTATTAAAAGTTTAACCATTGGCAGATTTGAGACTTCCCATAACGGTACTGTCGAAATAATTGTTATTTTCCAGTCCTGTTTAAAAAAAACAAAATTAGTCAACTTTGCTTGCTCTTTTCTGTCATTTCTGGAAGGGTTAATTTCAAACACTTCGCTTTGCTATATGCAGTGCTGCTTAATGAACACATCTGCTTTTGTAAGTTATGCTCTGGGATTTAACCCAGCATGTGCTTTCACCACTTAAAGAATAGTACCGTCCAAACAAAATATTGATGTTTAGTGAATTTTGCAAATTTCTGTACTCATTTGTCTAAAAACAAAAATGAAAGAGCTGATTGTGCTTTCCATAACTGCATTAAAAATCATTGGGGAACAAATTTTGTGTAAAATGTTTTTTTGTGACCCGCTTTATCCAATACCAGTTTAGGCAGTACAAATATGAGTACCGTTAGACAAAATTCATTTTCCGAATAATTTCGTACTTTTCTGTTTTCAGTTTCCCTGCTAATTGATAGTTTCGTGTACAATACAGCACGTCTTTCACATTAAAGTTGGGAACGCCCGTAATTTGTCCAACAAATTACAATTTTCTAGTTTATTGTTTTTTGTTACTTTTACTTAATCTGATAATTGTTTCTCTCTATTAATTATTAATTGCAATCGTCCGTAACAAAAAAAATGTTGAATCCATTGCTGTATTTTCCGTGGTATTTACTATTCGTAAGATCGATGACTACGAAATTATAATGTGCATAATTCAACAACCAGTTACCAGGGCTGAGAGCAGTTGACGTTTCACGTGTTAAATTATTTTAACAACGTTAAAAATTTTTAGCTTGACGTTTCACGTGTTGCATGTAAATTATTTTAACAACGTAAAAATTTTTTAACCACGTTAATTATACAATAACATGATTTTTGAGGGCGTTATGGTTCATTATCGGCCCTACCGGAATGATCAACAGCCCAAGGGTCTATTATCGGTGAACCATAACGCTCGAAAAGAAATCATGTTATTTTTATTATTATCACTACCGTGAGGTTATATATGGATAAGAGGGAGAAAACATCAGATCATCAATCATTTATATATGATTCATCAGAGGTGAACAAAAATGAAGATCATGAAGTTCAACAATAATACTAGTCACTGTCCAAATTTTGCAAATCAGCTTCACTTAACTCACTTGATTGTGACATTACACCGGTAATACTTTTGGTTTTCAGAAATCGCATGTGTCGTCTGTTTATCAACAGTCGCCGGTGATATTTATAGACAAATGCGGTCACGTGATGAGTGAGTTGACCTCTCGAACTTTCAAATAAATTACAGCGAAATCTAGAAAGGCAACCGAATGACGAAGCTAAACAATGTGCTAACAACATATTTCAGACACAGTGACTAACTATTACTTACCAAATATCGATAGTAAGATCCCATACGTGTCCCATTTGGAAGGGGTTTCACCTAAACATGTAGCTTTGCGATGAAAAGGAATGAAGAAAATTGCACATTTTTCGAAACAAATCGCGGCAGCCGGAAGCAGAGGAATTTGGGAATTGAATTGAATTGAAACATTACGTCACATGATAAAAGATGTGCATCATGTTACCGATGCCGGAAATGGCCCGCGGGCCATATTGAGTCGACTTTTTCAATATTGGCCCGCAGCCCAGTACATCCTGGACAATATGACTTTTGTGCAGCCCCAGAAAATGAAAATATTCGCCAAGGAGTGCCCTGTAAAGTGATAATAATAACGTTTAACTTTGAAGATTATAATTGTTTAATATGTAGCGTCGTTATGGCGTCGTTATCTTGTGTTTACCCAAGTCGGATCGCGCGTGCCGATGACGTCGAATTTTGCGCCATTTGACGAAATTGAAGAACACAAATAATTTAGATGTCCGTCAATTATAAACGACCCATTGATTTGGCAGTGAGACTATGAAGCCCTCCAACCAACGTTGGCGAAGTTGGCCCGCCGATATTTGGCGATATAGCAATATCAGCTTCATCCGAACGCCTGTTTTTCATGTAAGGACTGGTATTCGAAGAACGGCGGATGTCTCTTTCTGAGGATACGGCCACAGCGATTGTATTCTTAAATGAAAACATCGTTAAATGAAAACAAATTCGATAACCTGATAGAACTATATTAACTACTCGTCCCCTGAGTTCCAATGTGTTCTATGTGCCAGTAGGCACATTGGAACTCAAGAGATGAACTGTACGCAAGTTCAATCATATTCAAATTCAAATCAATAAAAATGGTCAAGTTATTGAAATTTTGTTCATTTTAACATTTAACATCATTTAACTAGTTAACGCAGAATTATTTAACACGTTAACGTGTTAAGGAAGATCTTAACTCCTCCCAGCCCTGCCAGTTACAAAATCTCTTCAATTCATATTTTCTCATGTCGTTGGTCATGTAAATGTGGTACATGTGATTAAGATTCCTGATATCTTGACAAAACAGACACAGAAAAATCGCGATCTCTCTTTTGGTCTGTCTCTGCAACCCCAAATAATTTTGCGACGAACAGAAACAATCCACGATCTAAGATTCTCATTACATAAAAAATGAAAAAATAATGAAAATTAATTGGCGAGTTTTGAAAAAAGCGCTAGCCGTTTTTGGCCGTTACGTTAGGTAAAGGATTAAAAAATATAATTATTGTTAATAATGAAAAGTAATAAACAGAGTAATCGCTTGACTGGACTGGTTATGTGAAATAATTCACGAGAGGTGAGAGACGTTGTACAAACACGAGTGTGCGAATGCGCAAGAGTGTTTTACAATATAGTCGCTCTTCAATTAATTTTCATTATTTTTTTTCATTTTTTGTCTCTAAAACATAGGTTATGACCCTTCATTTGAACGAGCTCATCCAGCTCGTTCCAATGAGGGGTCATAACCTATGTTTTTGAGACAAAAAATGAAAATAATAGTTATTCAAGAATTTTTTTTTTGCATGTGTCGTCTGCTTTTCATGTGAGGTAAAGGGTTAATAAAAGCAAAAAAAAAAAACAATGAAGTCGCCATTACACCCACGGCAAAGCGTCTTCGTTAGCGCGCACGGATACAGTACGTGGAGAGTGTATTATCACTGAATCACCCGCAGAGTGGAGATTCCACTCAAGTAATAATTGCAAATTTGTTGCAAAGCATAACCAGCACAAGCAAAGTTTCAGCCAATGGACCTCCGGGCTAACCCCGGAGGTCCATTGGCTGAAACATTGCTTGTGCTTTTTGTCGATATGTACAAAATTTGAAAGTTATAGCTTGGGTGATAACTCCACTCCGCGGGTGATTTAGTTACAATCCACTCTCGACGTACTGTACATGACACAATTGTTGATTGCATACTTCACTTGTGAAGTTATCGTTTATAATCAAACCCGGAAATCCCAGAAAATCATACTTTGGAAAGTAATAAAACATCCTTTTGTAGATTCGCGCTCAGAGCTTTTCGCAATAATTTGTATTTGGGTTGACAGAGACATCTTGCCAAACAAGAACAATCTATTGTAATCCAAACCACTCTGGTCACTAATAGATTGTTCAACGTCTTAGCGAGTTCCTGTATCGACACAACGCCAGAACCTTTAAAATTCCCAAGTTTCATGTTCGCTAGAATCTCTTCCGATTTCGACAACAATTTCGGACGTTTAGCTGCCGGTGTTATCAACTTCTGAATTAAATCTGCATTTCTCTTGCCAGCATCCAAAGTGATTGTAGTGCTCGCTTCCATCACAGCTTTTTTTACTCACATTCTTCTTTCTGACCTTCACGGCAGTCGAAGTGGTCTGTTTTGCCACACCGCTGGTGAAGGTGCATGATAGAGCTCCCATCATTGAATCCAGCAACTCCAATACACCGTAGATGGAAGATCTCGTAAATTCTCTTTTCTTAATCACTAACATCATTTTTTTTCATCTTATTTTTTATTAATAATTTTTTTTTTTAATTTCCTATCTGATTTACTATTACTTTTTCCTTTCTTTTAATGCATTCATGATCTGTTTATACGTTTCTCTATCCAAAACCTTCTGTTGTAAAAATCTATTACATATGCTCAAGAACTCATTTCTCATTCCGGTATTAACAGCTTTTCGACCATCAAGAGATCCAATCTCTCCAACTCTATTTAGGATCACAAGAAATAATCGTGGGTGTGGTTGTCATTCCCTGCCCAGTGACTGATTTGACAAACACTTTATTCACATCCCATATGGGTTTCACCACGTTCATCTACTTCGGACTTCTGAACATTCTCTTTTTCTCATGGCATTCATCCAAGCCAGGAAATCGCCATAAGTTTTGTAATCCTTCTCATCCGAATCATTAGGTGTAGCCAGCACGAGCAGATGCCACAATCCTTTAGTTCCTTCATATTCCCGATCTTACACGATCAGATTATAGTTGTCCGTTATTTCCACTTGTTTGCCACAAATCGTCCCCTGAGTTCCAATGTGTTCTATGTGCCTACTGGCACATAGAACACATTGGAACTCAGGGGACGGTATATGGAGATTGCCATCGTCTCCCCCGCACAAGCCAAAGACAGAGTCCCTGCTTAATGGATTCATCTTATATAAATTTTCGTAATCTTCGGGTTTCATATTGATGACATTGCAGGCATCTTCCTCGCAGTAGCCGTTGATATTTTGCTCTCCGAATCGGTCTCAGTTCTGTCTATCTCGGAAGGACTCATTGGAAAGTGCTGATACTGAAGAGAAGGAGGACGTCCGGTCGGAGTACATGCGGGAGAGGATGGTGTATAACGAGGTTGACCAGAAGGTCTGTAACCCTAAATCGGATCATAAGACGTTTTGTAAATAGAAGGTTTGTAACCAGGTCTCCTGCTTTCTCTCAAGGGTTTCAACTCTTTGACGATCTCTCTTTTCATCTCTTGTTGAATTTCTGTCAGATTTTTGAACAGCTTGGTTATCTCCCATTCCATCTGTTCAGCCATATTACTCTCTCGGATATGCCTCTTCAATTCTAGAAATCGACGAACCATCTCGTCTCTTAACTTAGGATCTTGGATCTTTAAAAATGACATGCTTTAATTTTAATTTTTTAAGTCTTTTTTTTAATTTTTAATTATTTTATTTCTTTTTTAGCTCACCTGACTGCAAGTCAGTGTGAGCTATTGCCATCACTTGTCGTCCGTCGTCTGTCATCCGTCATCTGCCGTCCATTAACTTTTGGAAACATGTCTTCGTCTTCACAGCCCTTCTATTCTGTTCAAATGAAGCAGCTGCCGTCTTCGGACTCGGGTTAATGCCCCAAAAGCCTAAAAATCTTCAAAAATCTTATGAACCACCAGAGACAATGCCTTGATATTTGGTGTGAAACATTGTGTTGAAGATTAAAGTTTGTTCAAGGGAAGCTGGTAGGTTAATATTTGGGTTCTCTGTGGGAGCATATCCATTTTGGGCTCTGCCCCAAATTTGTATTTTAAGAACGGGTGGGTCGATTTGAACCAAATTTGGCATGTAGTATACGTGGGTCCTATGTAATGGATTGATGTCCGACAAATATTTTTTACAGCCCCCGTGGGAACCCCACGGGCTAAAAATAGAAAAAAACTTAAAACGTCTATATTTCCTAAACCACACGGAACAGAGAACTATTAATTGGTAAGAAGCACCCTTAGGACCCGTAGAATGGAACCGTTAAAGAAATTGCCTCGGTTGTGTTAGGCTGTTCTGTACGGGGCATCAAAAAAATGCTGAGTCAGCATATTTACAAAAATTGAAGAAAAAAATGTTCTTCAGAACCACAGATCAGAATCTTTTAGTAGTAGGTATACAGCATCCATGGGGGGGGGGGGGGGGGGGGAGGGGGGATCAGATACAAGTTTGTTCAAACTAAACCCATCAGTTAATATTTGGGCTCAATACAGGAGCCGGAATAATTAACTTAGGCAATATGGGGAATAACCTTAAAAATCTTCTTCAGATCCAACAGTCCGATTCTTTTGATATCTGGAATACAACATCTCTGTGGGGGTAGATTCAAGTTTGTTCAAATCAAGTCCCTGTGTTGATATGTATGCTCGCTATGGGAGCCCGAATTATAACATAGTACATTTGAGAGAATTTCTGTAAAAATCTTCTTTTTCACATCCACCAATCACAATATTTTCATATTTGGTATACAACGTCTTCAGGGAAGTCAGATTCAAATTTGTTCAAATCGGTCCCTTGGGTTAATATTTGGGCTCTTTAATGGGCACATAGTTTAATTCAATGCAATGTGAGAATATTTCTTGAAAAATCTTCTTTTTCGGATTCACCAGTTAGAATCTTTTCATATTTCGTATGTCATCTCTAGGGGTGTCAGATTCAAGTTTGTTCAAATCGAGACCCTGGATTAATATTTGGAATCCGTATCCCGGTCACTTACTGATACACTCCTCTCTTGACAACTTGAGCCAGGTGAGCGTTTTAGGCACACTTGAGCCTCTGGTTTTTATTTCCTATTTTTTAATAATATATATATTTTTTATTTGAGTGAAAAAATCCCAACATGTAATATATATATATTTCTCCCCCACGGACGGACGGATGGACGGACGGACGGACGGACGGACGGACGGACGGACGGACGGACGGACGGACGGACAAAACAAGCTGCCGGTTGCAAAATATCTCTCACCGAATCGATCGATCGTATCCGTCGAAGACACACTGAAAAACACCTAGACGTTTTCACATTTTTTCGATGATTTCTGATGCTTCGCATACGAAAAGTCACCACCGAATCGTCGAAATCCGTCGACGAGTCACTTACAAAAAACAAAAAAAATTACACGTTTTCACGTTTGAAGAGTGTGTAATTCGCATCACCCACTTTAGATTTCTTGTCAAAGGTGGGATTGATAACCCTGAGACAACACGCGACTTTTCAACCTCAAACTGATTTTGTGTAAAACGATCTGTCATTTCATCTCGGCTTTGAAAGCGTTCGTGTATATCTACTGTCATCTGGTGAAAAAATGCGACGAATTTTCGAGCTCGAACTGGGCGATCTCGGAATTTTCTAAGATTTTCTATGATTTTGCAAGATTTTTATTTTCGCTTGATCTCCGAGATTCGATCGACAATACGGGACAAACCCCCGAAGTATCTCTATCGGCGATTCGATTCGATTTCCATCCGATTTCCGACTCGAAAAAGTCGCGTATCGTCTCCTGGTATACGAGCTCACTTAGCGAGAAGTCTAAAGTGAGTTCGTATTGCACCTAGTCGATTTCTCGAGAAAATAAGCTCGAAAATCAAGAAATTATCTAAAAAGATATAAGTAAAAACCCAGTTTTGCTGAGCTCGAATAACCTTCCAACACCCCCTCGTTGACTTTCTACATGCAGTTCGTGGAGACTGAATTATCACTAAGTCATCTGCAGAGTGGAGATTCCACCCAAGCACTAATTGCCAGTTTGTTGCAAAGCACAACCAGCACAAGCAAAGTTTCAGCCAATGGACCTCCGGGTTAAACCCGGAGGTCCATTGGCTGAAACATTGCTAGTGTTTTTATCGATATGTACAAAATTTGAAAGTTATAGCTTGGTTGATAACTCCACTCCACGGGCGATTTAGTTACAATCCACTCTCCAGATACTGTACATAGGAAACAGAATTTGGATGAAATATTCTGTTTAAATTGAATGCTAATCTTGGTAAATTTATTTGATTTGAAATAAATACTGTTTAAACAGAACTGGTTCCATCTCAGGGACAAGATTAGAGCCAGTTTTTGTTCTAAAGAGAACCTATATTTTGTAGTGTAGCTACTTCTCTGTAAAATGATTGTACTTGGCAAGTTTCTACAAGACATTTAAAATATTAAGTATTCTGGCTAACGTGGGACATACATTTATTTTAACTTCCATACCACTGATTGCTGAATTAAGTTATGGACAGTATTGATTGGATATGAGATCATACAGTACGTGGAAAGTGTATTATCACTAAATCACCCGCAGAGTGGAGATTCCACCCAAGCAATAATTGCCAGTTTGTTGCAAAGCATAACCAGCACAAGCAAAGTTTCAGCCAATGGACCTCCGGGCTAAATCCGGAGGTCCCTTGGCTGAAACATTGCTTGTCTTTTTTTGTCCACATGCATAGAATTTGAAAGTGATACTTTGGGTGATAACCCCACTCCGTGGGTGATTTAGTGACAATCCACTCTCCACGTACTGTATGCAACATTAACTACAAAACTCATCGGAGTAGAGCTAGTGGTTTACCACTCTAGTAGCTGAGAGTTTAATTATAACTAAGCTTCATGTAGTTCTAATCGTGAATCGAACCAAACTACTTTTACAAAATAATCCAGAATTAACGCTTCGTTTTTGAAAAAGTGTTCTGCGTGGGACAGTCTCACCATGATGTATAATCAGTCATCACGAAGCGAGTAGTGAATGGTGGATTCCCTTCACATACTGTGTGGTAATATTATTAGTGTTGAACCGATTACCAAAAATGACCGCTGAGCGATTAGTGGTTATTTGAGCTCACAATCGGCCGATTCCGATGCCGATTCCGATTGTAATACCGTGCACTACTAGACAAGTCGAGGCTCGCAAAGAACTACATTAAATTGAAAATATTTTAAAGTGTTTACAGTCCATTCACTACTAGATAAGTCGAGACTCGAAAGAACTGCATTAAATTGAACATATTTCACAGTGCTAAACTCCGTTGACTCAGGTCCAGTAAAATTACCAGTTGCGCATACTTGGGCGGTAAATGTGGCTCTGAGAGCCACGTTTACCACCCAAGTGTGCGTAACTACGAACGTGACAACCGTTACTTGCCCAATTTTGGTGGCAATCTTCGTGAATCTATTTGTGCCACCCCATAATCCAGTTTATTTGGCGAGAATCGGTTGATAAATGCGATTTGGAGCAACTCAGCACTTTTGGGCTCTTAGGGTGCCCAGCTTTGGAGGTCAGGTGCCCAATTTTGGTGGCAATCTTCATGAATCCAGTTGTGCCACCCCACAATGCAGTTTATTTGGCGAAAATCGGTTGATAGCGAATGTCGAATAAGGAACTGGGAATAAGTAACGCTTGCCACGTTCCCCAATAAATCTTTATGAATTTATTTGTGCCACCCCACAATGCAGTTTTTTTGGCGAAAATCGGTTGACAGCGAATGTCGAATAATGAGCCGGGAATGATTAACGGTTGTCACGTTCCCCTCCCAACTGGTTATTTTTACTATGACCTGAGTCAATAGAGTGCAACTTTCACTTTTTCGCTATGAACTGTCGATTGCTGCAAGTTCGCTCAATTGTAAGCTTTACATGTCGTTTAACTTGTATATCCCGTAAAGGGGCGTCTGGAGAGATTAAGAATACACATTGTGGTTGTTTCTCAACTTTATTGAATGGTATCATTGACATCATTTCATATTAACAATTGAACAATTGCAGAAGATAATAAAATGCGGTTTATGAATCATCACAAAGTGCTTGGCAACAATCGGTTGAACCGATGTGCCAGGAGCCATTGCCGTTGTCATCCGATTGCCCACAATCGGCCGATTGTGGTGGCCGGTTCCGATCATCGGTTGAACACTAAATATTATAACGGTAGACTCTTTTGGCTTCGGCATGACACCTCCCATTCTATCCTCATTTTCTTCTGGAAACACTAAACATTGGTACGTTGTTGTGTATAAAAGTCTTGCTACAGTGGACGCTATAACAGCGCTGAGATATATAGAATAAACGTATAGTGCTTTCAAGTAAACAATTGATTCTACGAATAGGACTAAGAATAAAACCGACTCGGATATTGTTCTTTGGGTTTTCAGATTTTCGAATTTAATTACCGGTAGTCCCCTTCTTCAAGCAACACGGTCCCGTAAAAGCTGACACCAACACGATATTGCAAAAAGTTGACAAGGTTTGCTGATAAGCCTCGTATATATAGATTACTAATTCTCATTTTCAATGTAACTTTGTCTGATATTCTCGACCTGGCTAACGCCATCGGGTTCCGCCTGATCCTTACATTTGATAAATGTGTTGTACACGACCAGTCTACTCCTTGCTCTGACACCATTCGGTATGAAATGCAGTGAATGGGCCGAGTCAGAATGTTCCTTCCACCACACACATTATTTGCAAATGCAATTGTCGGTCTATTTAAAAAAAACAATAATGACACTTCATGATGTTGCATGACAATTTTATTTTATTTTGTCCCTTTTCGATCTAGATATTCCTTCCTTTTCTTTCTGTACTTTCTTCTACATACCTGTTCCTATATACCTACCTCCAGGCCTGGCATTCTTTAGGAGTGCAGGAGTGCTGCACGCCTACTGCACGCCTAGAATAAACTGAGGAGGGCAATTTTTTGCACCCCATGATTTTTTGAAATGCCAGACCTGTTTGAGACTTCCTTTAAAATCTATTATCATTTCGTCTCCTGAGTTCCAATGTGTTTTATGTGCCTACTGGCACAGAGGACACATTGGAACTCAGGGTACGAATTGTCAATGTTGCATTGATTCGCAATAATTCATGACCCATTCTGTGTCGCATTTCGATACATGATGAGTGTAGAAGGCAGTCACATAAGAATTGAATGCAACATTTTGAATAAAGAGAAGATGTGTGTGGCAATTTTTCCACTATGCAATTGAATGTAGTACAATTTTCAGTCACAATATTAATACCTTGAAGTGAATATAACCAAAATAGCATACAAGTTTTTGTATTGAAAATTCCAGCTACAATTGCACTTCCAAGTAATCTGAGGAGGGCAATTGTTTTGCACTCCTTGATTTTCTATATTTCCAGGCCTTTACCTCTTACTCTCTTTCTCCATCACCTAGGGGAAGGCAGGAAGACAGCCAATCTGGCTCTGCCTCTCCCTGCTGGCATACTTAAGTTAACACGTTGGTCTCAAACTTATTGGTTTGATTTCTGTATGGTGAAATTCACATTATATGTGAATTGTGTTTTATTTTCTGTATACTGGTGAATAAATATATATCAATATATATCAATGATTACAAATAGTCTTTTTACCAGTTGTAGTATATGTAATGCTCCCCTGAATCTAAGGTCTTGAGAAATAATACTAATAAAAAGAAAGTTTGTGAAAGCTCAAATTAATATTGCTATTTTGTACCCCATATGCCCCAAGCAAATCTGATCCGAAAAAAAATAACCTGTGCTGCTTGCGTTATCGTCCACTCGGTGTTAAAATGATATTGAAAAGTATCTGAAATTATCAGTTCTCTAATTTAATGAAACTTCAGTTATTCTGCGAATTCTGTTATCTTTCTATCCACCCAAAAATTGCTGTCGCAACTACACTTTACCGAAATAACAAAATTCAAAATTGTCTGGAATAGTTTAAAAATTTTCATCAGACACTTCACTCTGAATAAACGATGACGACCCTGTCGACGTAACATGAAGTAGACAGTTTTAAAAACCAGAACCTTTTAAATCCATTCAATGAAACTGTTCTTGTTTCATTAGGTTTGGTAGACTTGGGACCTCGTTATAACGGAAGACGACAATCCACTCTGCTTCTATCTATTTCTTTGCGAGGCACACGTTGCCGCTATATGAAGTAAATTGCAGTCATTCCATATCCCCAGTTTAAACGGGCAAAATCCCACAGTAGAAGCTCAACCAACTACCTCAACGGCTGACATTTTGGGAAGAGGATCAATCGCTGTCAGGAAGCCAGTTTTCTGGGCATCATCATTAACAAGATCCTGGCCTCTAGACGTCTTGTGACAAAATAACCAGCAGAGCAATAGCCCGCATGTGTCTGCTCGAAGCCCTCGATGGTTCTAATAGGAAGATGTGTGTGGGGGGGGGGGGGGGAGGGGGTAGAGGGTCTATTCTCAGGCTCTTCGCGAGCTTTGTCGAGCCCTTTTTCGACTATACTGCTGTAGTCACACACATACCGTGTTAGCCGGATTAAAGCGCACTAAATCAACGAGGTACAAGCCCCAAACCTAGCGCTATCGGTGATCGGGACACCTGCATCACTCAACTCAGAAGAATCGGGCCTTGAAACCCTTCACGGGCGCCTCGCCAACCTTGTGGAACAGACCAACTCCCGTCTAAGCGCCAGCGACCTCAAAAGATTGATAGAATACTCCCCGGATGGAGTGGGGGGGGGGCTGGGAATGGGTGTGCCATGTGCACCTGGGACATCGGATCCGGACTGTACTCTAAAAATCACCTTTAAGGTTGTCTCTCGGAGAAGCGTAAAAGTGTCTGACCTACGGCCCAAGGTTATTCATTCTTCTGCTCCCTTGCATGCCGAGCACGCTAGTGGTATGTTATGTAACAAACTTATCCTCATCCACTTCCGGACACCCGCTCCCCCGGACACCGCACCCCAATGTCCTGTCGCTGACATAACAACCATAGGTTCAACATCCAACTCTAGTCGCCTGGCTGTGTACAGTGCGCACCGCTTGCGTCGCTGGCTGGTGTGGATGCTCAATGCATGGTGTATGTGAATGGAAAAAAAACAGGCATCAAGAGTGGGAAACTGTTAGAGGAGCTATGACGTCGATGACGTCTTGGTGGGCGCACAGTCGTTGTTCGCGGAGCTGAGTTTCTGAACGTTGTTCGGGCCCAGCGAGAGGGCTGTGCCGCTGAGTAGCCCCGGTCATAGATTAGTACGACTGTCCTTGTGGATGGGCTAGCTACGTTTGCTGGCTCAGTCGACCAGGCTCAGTGATTCAAGACGCTCAATATCAACGGAATTAACAGACGAAAGTCTAGTGGGCGACTTTCCTAATGACTATGTCAGTTCCCTTTAGCACTCTGCGTTATGTCTCCGCAGCCCGAATTGCGAGTAGAGGGCGCCTGTAGTTTACCTCGGTGACTCCAAATGGTGGATGGTTGTTGTGGTCTCCTCCTTCTTTCTTCTCCGTCTCAGGGCGGGTGGCTCTTTGTGTCTTGGCGGCCTTCTCGGTTCTCTTGTTCCCACCTGTCTTGGCTTACGATTTTGCAAGACAAATATTATATGAGTAATTTAGGATGTAAGTGGAGTTCGCGCCCATATAGACGGCCAAGTGCTCTTTCGTTGCGCGTAACCACCCCCCCCCCACCCCCCCCCCCCCCCCACACACACAGACAAACAAAAATTAATAACACGTTATTCCTCCAAACAGTTCAGCAGCTTCACTCAAAATTTCTTTATTCATTTCAGCGATTTGAAGCGGAGCGCGGTGGCACATTGACTACATTGTCGAACATAAGGCCGGTCCAAGTAGTTGCATTTTGTAATAAAACCTCGAACAAAAACGAAACTCGCTCAAATACACGTAGAAATGCGTATGACATACCCGAAGACAGTCGTAGAATCATAGAGACACATTTTAATTTTAATAGTTGTATAATAACATGATTTAGTTTCTGATTGCCCCTTTGAAAAAAGTGCCCCTTTGAAAAAAAAGTTTATTACATTTTGCGACGTTTTTCATGTCCATGTAGTTGCATTTTGTAATAATTATTACATATTGCAACGTTTTTCCCGTCCAGGTAGTTGCATTTTGTAATAATTATTACATATTGCAACGCTTTTCCCGTCCAAGTCGTTGCACTTTGTAATAATTATTACATTTTGCAACTTTTATTACAAAGTGGGTTGTAACAGGCGTATAATAAACTCGAAACAAAGATTGTGAAGTGTAGCCTGGTCGCTAATGGCTGTGTTAGTCTTTAGTGCCCGCGGACCGGCCTGCACGCGCTAACGTTCTGTGCATAACGTCATTTCGTTTTCCTGGAAATCTGCTTACATTTCCCTGAATATAAAGTGTTTTTCATTAAAATTGCTTCATAAATGGCGTTTCGCATTGATTCCTTTCACGAAATAATATAAATCCAAAAGGGTCGAAAATCGTTCTTATAATTTATAAGTATTGATAATAAAAATAATGACATGATTTTCTCAGGCGTCGATTGTCTCCATTACTGGACCTCCGTCTGTGATTAGCAGTCCCACACCCATTAGAGGCCCTGGGCTATCACCTCGAGGCGCTAATGACTGCTGTGCTGATAATCACAGATGGCGGTCTAGTAATGGATCCCAACGCCCTCGAAGATCATGTTATTTAACCCTTTATCCAGAGCAGACGATTTTAAAATTTATTATTTTAAATATTATTTTTTAAATGTTTTCAAAAAATTTAAACAAAACCATATCATGTGACCCCTCTTTGGAACGAGCTCGTTCCAAAGAGGGGTCACGTGATATGGTTTTGTTGAAATTTTTCAATATTTTTTCAACTATTGAATTTGCATTTTACGCGGGCTCATGCGGGCTCATGCGGGCTCATGCGGGCGATTCGTTGTAAAGGGTGAAAAGGCGATGGAACCGAAGGTTCCCGAGCGAGACGCCGGCGACAGCCGACGTCGAGCGAAATCGTCCTTTATATTGTTTTCACATTTTTTTTACCGTCGGAAATTTTTCGCGAGACGTGATTCGCCGAGACTTCACAGTGAATCAAGGACTTTTCAGAGAAGCTCAGGTCGGAATTGTAGCTTTTGAACGATTTCTTGGAAACTATGATTTCGAAACGTTAATAACGGCATGGGGTGTCTAGTGGGTCAGGCAAAAATAAAACGAGTGTTAACAACCTGGACCCAACAATTGATTGACCCAAAATATAGTTAAAATCCGACCTATCGAGCTACTGACCATGCCACTTAACTTCCATAGCGACGCGGAACTCCAAAGCAACGGACAGACTACTGCGCCTATTTTAACCGAATTTGGTATGTGGGCCCACAGTGCATCACGAGTGCGACGTATTGGGACACTGACCATGTAACATAACTCCCATTGCAACCGACGCGACTCCAAAGCAACGGGCAAACTACTGGGCCGAGTTCAACCAAACTTGGTGTATGAAACCATAATGCCTCGAGAATTCGATCTATTGGGACAATGACCATGGCACATAACACCCATAACAACCGGCGCGACTCCCCAGCAACGAGCAGAATACTGGTCCTATTTTAACCAAATTTGGTATCTGAGCCCATAGTGCTTTGGGAGATCGGCCCATGAGGCCATTTATCATGTCAACTGACATCCATATTAACCAAAGCGACTCCCTGGCAACGGAGAAAGTACTGGGCCGATTTTGACCGAATTTGGTATGTGGACCAACAATGCATTACGAATTCGACCTATTGGGTCGATGACCATGTTACATAACTTCCATAGCAACCAACGCGACTCCATAGCAACGGGCAAACTACTGGGCAGATTTCAACAAAACTTGGTGTATGAAACCATAATGCCTTGTGAATTCGATCTATTGTCACGAACACCCATAGCAACCGGCGCAACTCCTTAGCAATGGGAAAACTACTATGCCTATTTTAACCAAATCTGGTATCTGAGCCCATAAAGCATTGGGAGATCAACCCATTGGGCCATTTGTCATGTCACATGACATCCATAGTAACCAACGCGACTCCCTAGCAACGGGGGACATACTGGGCCGATTTGGACAGAATATGGTATATGGACTCATGATACATTTGGAATTCGACCTATTAGGGCAATGACAAGGTCACGTGATTCTCATAGCAACTAACGCGACTCCATAGCAGCCGGCAAATTACTGGACTGGTTTTAACCAAATTTGGTATGTGAACCCATAATACATTTGTGAAACGTCATGTGGCATCCATAGCAACCGACGCAAGTCCCTAGTAACAGGGAAGGTACTGGGTAGAATGTAGCCAAATTTGGTATATGAGCCATAATACAATTGGGGGTTGACCTATTAGAACAACTATGTCACGTGACTTGCATAACAACTAACGCGACTCCCTAGCAACGGTCACTACTACAAATGGCAAGGAAGTCACGTTGTCTCCATATCAACCACCGTGCTTCTTAGCAGCGGTTAACTAAATGGTAGAGTTTAACTGTACCAACAAATTAATGTGCCAGTGCAACAATATTGTCCCGTGAGTTCCTTTGCAACATAATTATGTTCTTAGCAACGGTCTACCCGCAGGTTTAATTGAATTCCTTTTTTATTGATGCACACAACTTATTCAGAGACTAGACTACCCACTCGATAATCAAATCACGTAGATCCATAGCAATCGCCTGCTCCCTTACATGTTGGCCTAACTAATGGTGGAGTTTTGTGCTATTTCAAAGTTAGGACTGTGAGTGGACCAGAAAAAAAACTTAACAGTGCAGCAGCGTAATTTTATCTCCACCCCATTTCCATGGCAATGAACTATATATTTATTCGATTTCCACTAAATTTTATATATAGTACCAAAAGTTACATAGAAACAAAATAAACCACGCAGCAAACTGGCCTGGTTATATTTAATTTAACCCTTTACCGAACATGAAAAGCAGGCGACACTTGTAAAAAAAATTCTTGAATAACTAATTTTTTTCATTTTTTGTCTCAAAAATATAGGTTATGACCCCTTAATGGAACGAGCCAATGAGGGGTCATAACCTATGTTTTTGAGACAAAAAAATGAAAAAAATAATGAAAATTAATTGGCGATTTTTTTAGAATAGCGCTGGCCGGTTTGGGCCGTAACGTTGGGTAAAGGGTTAATACACCGAATTTTATCATTCACATCCCTTTCTGTGATATGTATCAACGTAAACGCAATTCTGGGAATGCCTTAAACCTTTGAAGCATTTCGGTATTTCTCATTAGGGTACAAAAATAGGAACATAACAGGTACATCTGTTCTGGTGTTTAATCTTACCAAAAGGAATTTCTTCGTGTTCATGTTTTCATACCTCACTGATGTGTCCCACAAATACTTGGTAATAATTAGATAATAACGAGGTTAGTGGCACAAAATAACCTCATTGTCATACCTCTGAAATATACACGAAATCAGATTTGTATCTGTGCGGCGGGGTGGAGAATCCCTGCCATTTTGCCCCCGCCCCTTTTTGTATATTATTACTATAATTTTCTTGTTGAATACTTATTAACACTTTGGCGGGCGTTCTCGAGTACATGAACGGAGTTCAGCGGGGCGGTGAAACTTAGCAATTCACGACGTCATGCAACCTGAAGGGAGCGGTGGGCGTTAATGAAAACAAAATTCATTAACAGTCCGCTTTCCGGTCACGGTAATAATTGTAGTAACATGATTTTGTCGGACGTCCCGGTTTATTAACGGCCCGTGAGGACTGAATAACGGTCCTCTGGCTTATTAACGACCCTCGACTTCGTATCAGGTCGATAATAAACCCTCGGACTGTTATTCATTCCCCTCGGGCAGTTAATAAACCGTAGCGCCCACGAAAAGTTCGTTATTGTATTTTCAAATAATTTGAAAACTGTTGGTCAACAAAGTCTTGCGGATACAGCACCCTTTGGCTGCACGGTATATCGATAAACCGATATATTCCGATATTCAAGCCAATATCGATTGAATACCGGTGTAACTACAAAAAAATCGGTTTATCGTCATTATTTATTTACCCACAAGTTTCAAGATGTCTTGAGTTTTAACTGTAGCTCTGAATGAATAATGTATCCCTTTACCCAAGGAATCGCCCTCATGTGCCCGCGTGATATACAAATTCAGCAGTTGAAATAACAATTTTAAAAACATTCACCAAAACTATATCATGTGACCCCTCATTGGAACGAGCTCGCTGAGCTCGTTCCAAGGAGGGGTCACATGATATTGTTTTTGTAGAACTTTTTGGAAAAATTCTGATAAACTATTATTTAAAATAATAAATTTGATATCGTCAGCGTTGGGTAAAGGTGTTTCGAACCGCATCATCAAGGCGTGCTGATTCATTCCGACTGTGATGCTTCAAGTCTCGATTGTGGTACTTTTGTTCAGATATCTGAACAGTTTTCGATATACCGGTATACCGCGGTATTTTTTAGAATACCTATACCGGTATTCAGTTTTGAATATCGTGCAGCCCTACATCACCCCCCCCCCCCCCCTCCCACCTCCCCTCACCCACTCCTGCCACCTGGTTCGCTCATGAATATTAGAGAACTGATATATCTGTTTCGTGATATAAGAAATATAGTTTGGGGGTTATAATATGTAAATGAACTTTGCAGCATTCGGAGAAATCTGTAATTCGAGGCGTTTGTCACGAGTAGATTAAATTTCTTACATGCATTGTTAGTATCGATACGAAAACAAGATATGTGTACAGATACAGTCGACGACAAAACTCATTACTCATTAGTTGCAGTGCTACGTGGCATGGACAGTGTGAACAAACACAGCAAAACATTGAAACACAAACGAACTATTGGGCACAGGTTAAACACTAAATGTGATCATCTCAACAAGAAAATTATCAGCGAGCAAATCTCTAGGATTGGCAAAATGGTGATATAAACGGAAACGATTAATGAATTTCGTATGTTAGTGACTGTGTTTTCATTTGGAGTAACCACCTGTTCCGTCCAACATGCATGCTCAACTTATGTATCACTTTCAGTTCGTCTGCAAACTTTTTGTTTCTCCTTTTCCGAATGGCAGGAAGTAATTGTCTAGAAAATGGCCTTTGTGTGTTATAAATATTTTCTACTTGTGTTTCTTGGATGTATTCTTATTATCATATCTGATTCTTTTAGTCTACCCCCTGTGATTTCACCTTTTGGCAGCAACACAAATTTTATACAAGCACAGCGAAAAAGCGCTCACTCAAAAGACAAGGTGAAATTACTGGGTCCCGTTCTAAGAAATCAAATCGCACATTTCAGACAAAAAGGCAAAGTTGATCTCGTGTTCCTGGTTGATGGATCTGGAAGTGTCGGCCAGGAGAATTTCATTAGTGAAATACGGTTTGTGACAAAGTTATTAGCGGATTTTATAGTGGACCAAAACACAACACGAGTGGCTGTCGTTGTGTATTCATCACAGAAGCGTGTGTACCGGTATGTTGATTATATCACAACACCTGGAGCAGATAAACACAAGTGTCGTCTGCTAAATAATGACCTACCGCAAATAGAATATCATGGAGGCGGAACATATACACTAGGAGCATTCCAGAACGCAAAGGTAATCTCTCTCTCTCTCTCTCTCTCTCTCTCTCTCTGCCTCGTCTCTCCTCTCTCTCTCACTCACTCTCTCTCTCTCCACCTTATCCCCCAATTGTCATCCTGATCCAAATCAAAACTACTGTAATCAGGGGCTGCGGGGCAACTTTGAAAGTGTGGCGGATGAAGGGTAGCGGGAGGTCATGGACCTTATCTCAAAACATCATATAAAAACGTTATCTGAGAAGCGATCTGGCTGATTTGATGTGTTTATTGGACTACCGGTAACAGGGCCGGGGAGAGGGTAGGGCTGTGGTAGTAATCCCGGGGCCATGAAATTTGGGGGACCTGGGGTTGGCCCAGGAGCCCAGAATTCTTGGATCAGGCCTGAGTCCCCTAAAGTTCTGACGTCTGTGCCAAGCCAGGGCCCCCGATTCCCGAGTGAGAATCAGCACATTTCGTTACCCGCTGTATTAGAATACTAGTTGCATCTCATGTAAAGGAATGGGTTATACCCCGTGGAGATGCTCAATCTATTGACCCTTTAATAAACATGCAAAGCAGACGACACTTGCACATAAAATTATTGAATAGCTATTTTTTTAATTTTTTGCATAAAAAAACATAGGTTATGACCCCTCATTGGGACGAGCTATGTATTTTAGGCAAAAAAATTTAAAAATAATGAAAATCGAATAGCAATTTGTGAATAGCGCTGGCCGGTTTGGCCGTTCCATTGGGTAAAGGGCTAATAGACTGTTATCTATATCCATATGCACCAGACCCGGGATTTTATCACTTCAAGAATTCTTCACTTCAAGATCTTCGGCATCTGCATCAGTATCCCGATAACTTTCGAAAGGGGGACCCGTCACAGAATTAACCTCGCCCCGCCCCTGACCGGTAATATACAGTACATGGAGAGTGTATTATCACTAAATCACTCGCAGAGTGGAGATTCCACCCAAGCAATAATTGCAATTTGGTTGCAAAGCATAATAAGCACAAGCAAAGTTCCAGCCAATGGACCTCCGGGTTAAACCCGGAGGTCCATTGGCTGAAACATTGCTTGTACTTTTTGTCCATATGTAGAGAATTTGAAAATAATACTTTGGGTGATAACCCCACTCCGCGGGTGATTTAGTTACAATCCACTCTCCACGTATTGTATCGTGCCGGTTGTCCACTAAATTCCCCAAATCGACCAGATTTCACAATAGGCCTACAATATGTACTCTGTATCTGACACGCCATTTTGGTTGTCTCCACTCCACCGATAATCACCAACTCAAAAGTATGTTCTCTGCTATTAAGGATGCCCAGTAGAATACAACGCAGCTCTCTTGTTTCCTATTCTCAAATATTTGGAGCATTGTTTGTCAAAAAAGTGAGGGGAAGAATCTCCCAGGCCCCTTTCCCATGGCTCCACCGCCCCTAAAGTCTGTACCTAGCAGTAGACTAGCAAAACTACTCTGTGAAGGAGTGTCACCAACAACATAACCACGGACATACACAGAGAGGAACACCGGGGGCAGATGTACCCGCCCTCCCTAGAAGTAGCTTAACCATTTACTTAACATGGCGGCTAAAAAACGGCCCGAAAATTAACCAGATTAATTATAGCACAACCTAAAACATCTCGAAAATTTCTCAATAAAACCATACAAATAATGATATCACTAGAACCAGCTCATCGAGCTGGTTCTAGTGATATCTATATTTGTATAGTTTTATTGAAAAATTGTGAAATTTGTTTTCGAAAAATGTTTTATTTTTTAAAATTTTTTTTAAATACTGTTTTAGGTAAAGGGTCAATATCAGACAAAATAGCTCCGCGTAAAGCAAAAGTGATTATCATACAGGTCACAGTGTGCACCGTGGTTCATTGGTTAACGCATTTGACTTCCGATTGAAATGTCGACTGTTGAATACATCGGCGAAGTATCTGTGAACAAGCCACTGATTATCCTTGTTTGAGAACGTTGTCTCAGTGTGGAATAGCGCTGGGCAAGTCAGTGATACACTTGCCTTCAACCAACACTTGGCATGCTTGAACCTAGTTCTTAAGTTGTAACAGTCCTACAGTTATTCGCCGATGTTCTGTGGTTCTCTCCTTACACCGGATTCTTCCACTCGTAAAACTATCCAATACGATATGACATTGGTTGCTGAAAATGTCATTAAATCACGAATAAACAAACAAACAATATATTTAGCAAACTAGGTTGACTTTTTATTTTTGATTGTTGCACGTTTCAAGTTTTCACTTGGCATAACCGTTGTGTTTTGAATAGCCCTAAAACTACCAAAGGTAGGCGTTGAACAACAAGTAGTACGTATGTATTGACCCTATGGGTCCGAAACGTCGATTGCGTCCACACGGAGATTACGTGCGCAAAAAAACGCGAACCGATTGTGCTCCAGGCAGACTTACTGAAACACTCGGCTAGTATTTTGAAGTCGCAATCGGCTTGTTTTCACCCCCTAACCCACAGAATTTACATCACTGCCCATTATGGTACGGCCACCGTGGACTGGTCACTTTTCACGGATTAGCAATATTTCCACGGGCGCAATATGATCAGTTATCCTTGTGTTTCCCAGGGTGTATGGGAATTTACACCTGTTTGGGAACTCATACACCCTGAGTCGAAGCCGGAGGGTGTATGAGTTCCCAGATCGGTGTAAATTCCCCTACACCCTGGAAAACACAAGGATAACGGATTTATTTCTAAAAATTTTGGTGTACTTGATATTTTAATTTAAATTGTGGGAAAAAACTGACAGAAAATTTGTACTTTGTAAGTTTCTTAATAAAACCAAACAGATATGGATGTCATTGGAACTGGCTCAATGAGCCAGTTCCAACGACATCTATATCTGTAATATTTTATTGCACATAAAAATTAAATTTTCTGTATTTTTTATTTTGGTTCCCACATAACCGACCAGAAGGTATGAATTAATAATTAAAAATAGACACTTTTTAGCCGCATAGCTTGGTATTGTGTATTCTTGTTTTTACACCATGGTTTACCACGGTGTAAAAAAAGCTACTGTGGATTGCAAGTTACACCATACCTTTCAGCCAATCAAAATGCAGTATTTTGTTTCATTTGGAAATAATATAAGATTACACTAATTCTAGGAATAATCATCAAAAATTTAATTAATGAAGCACCGGGCACAACAAGGTGTTTCATTAATTAAAATTTTGCTGCTGCTGATCTTTATTACCTGGTACACGCATGCGTGGACATCACTGACCACACATGGATTACGACCAGTCCACGGCGACTGTTCTCAATCTCTCCAACACTCTGTGTCTACAATCGGATCGTTTCGAGTTTTGGTGACTTTATGGGCAGGGGCGAAACCCATGATCGGGAGACTGGAGGGGGGGGGGGGGAGTACAAAAATAGTTTAGAATCCCCACATTAGAACGAGCTTATGGAGCTCGTTCAAACAGTGGGTCATAAGCTACGTCTGTGAAGCAAAAAAACATTGTTTTTTTTTTCTCAAGTGACGTTCTCCTTCGTACTTGGTAAAGCTAATTTCCAAATAGTGGGTTTTCTATCCTCGGTAAAATACTCAATGAAAGTCGTAAAACTTGTTATAAAAGGAGAATTCTTATATACATCCTTTTTTATTGTTGTATTGGGTTTTAACAACACTTTCGAAAGCCAGGATCACCTTGTGTCGGACAGTTTTGCGGTTGGAAGAAGCGGAGAGAACCATTGAGCAGCGGCGAGAAACTGTCAGTCTACCCAACGTACTAACTCCGGACATGGATTGTTAGCATTGGTTGAAGGCAAGTGCGCCTTCGGCGTGCAGTACGTCTTACTACACAGCGCCGCCGAGCCTCTACGTGCCCTTAAAATTGAGAAAAAACTATACTTTCTACCGCAAACACATGGGTTTGTTTTGCTTACATCTACGCCGGTAGGCAGTACTTCCGGCGGCACATGAATGCTTTATTGACAGCTACACACATCGTCAAAGTTGATTGAATTTATCTTGCTTTTTCAGTCAAATTATTATTAACAATTCTCAAATTTTATTTTAAATATTTGATTGTAGGTACTTTAAACTAAATAAGTCATTGCACGTAGTAGGTAGCACCACAAAACGTCGTATGTTTGAGTGAAACGTCGCGAAGTGTGATTGTACCGAAGTAGGCAAATTGGGTCATGTCAAAGGTCAAGTTGGATGTAGTTCCTACTATAGGAGTATTTTTGTGATGGATTTCCCATTAGAAACGTTTTAACAGCAGTGGAAGCTTCACACCGGTAGTGGGTTTAAAATCTCAAATTTAACATAGGGCTTTTCACAGGTAGTAACATAGGTGGTATAAAAGATTCATAACATAATTTTAGAATATCCAGAAAACATGTACTGCATTCAAATTTTTTTTTCGTTAGATACACAATTTTATGGGGCGTTCACTTTTATGTTTTTGTTTCAAACATTTCAAGAGATCACTTCTCTCTGTCCTGGCATACTTGTTGATGAGCGTATATATTTTGTGAGGGCGTATTTATTTATTAACTCTTTACCCAACGAATCGCCCGCATCCGCCCGCGTAATATTCAAATTCAGCAGTTGAAAAAATATTATTTTTCAAAAAATTTCAACAAAACCATATCATGTGACCCCTCTTTGGAACGAGCTCGACGAGCTTTTTTTTTAAAAAAATGATATTTATAATAATAAATTTTGGTATCTGCGTTGGGTAAAGGGTTAAGTAGCGCTTTTACGTTTTGAACTGAGTGGCCAGGTTTCTGCAACGAAGAACTTGGTATGGTGGTATCCATTCACCCAACGCTACAGTACAGTCGCCGTGGACTGGTAGTAATCCACGCGTGGGCAGTGATGTCCACGCACGCGTTTACCAGGTAATAAAAATCACCATGAGCAAAATTTCAGTTAATGGTACTTCATTAAATAAATTTTGTGACGATTATTCATATAATTGTGATTTGGAATCTAATATTATTGCGTCCGTGATAATATTGCCCACCCGTGGAAAGTGATCAGTCTACGGCGGCTGTACTGTAGGTCAAATGACCAGAACGGAATAGACTGTGGAACCGAAAAACGCGAATTCTATTTATAATGGGATACTACAAATATTTCTGATGAAACACGCCATTAATGAACACGTCATTCATCGAAAGTGAACAGTCGGGATTATGGGCATCATTATTGCGAACCAATTCGTCAAGAAAGCGAACCCCACAAACACACAATAAAAATTTCACGGGCATCGCATTTTCTTTCTTTTTTTCCGTTGTGTTCTTAATTTACGCTTTTAAACCAATTTACGCTTGCAATACGTTTCAAAGGATTTGCGCTTTCAAAACATTTCAGGGGATAAGCGCAAATCAAGGAGTTCGCGCTTCAAGTAGTAGTATAGCACGTGTGAATCGACCCTGATTAGCGGGACTTTTACCGGTGCAGCTAGTGTTAAATTCCCATAGGAACCGGACTTTTTGCCGATGCAACTTTTGCCGGTGCGAAATGTCGGCACCATCCAGCTAGATCCGGCAAGCATTGTACGTACTGCATGTATAGCATGCTATGGCATGTATAGTGATATATGTACACCCGGGGTTATGGGTATATATTATGGATAAGTGGTGGAAAGATGATGGGGGAGTTGAGTTTTCTTGAAAGTTTTTTTTCCGCGAAATGGTTGACGGTGCTATTGACATCGTGACGACATGATGCGCACGCGACGTCATAGAGACGTTGACCACTGTTGTTATCCACTATACAATGGACATAACGTTGTTCGGGTCAGGGGTGTCGGACTTCTCATAAGTGTGGGGGAGAGATCTGGTAGTGATGGTATATATCAATGTTGGTATATTATTAGGCCGTGGGTCTTCATATTATCCTATGTCTGATATAGCTAGACCAAGCAGTTTTGTGGGGATGGGGGTAATGCATGATCGCCCAGTGTGGTATTGCGAGATAGTCTTTGGTGGTTTAGATTGGCAGTATAGAATGAATGGTCTGTTGGCCTATGACCCCCTTAGCACTAGTTACACACCGAATCCTTTGTATTATCTTATGGCTGGTATTGGTAGTTCGTAATGCTAGGTTCAGGCAGAATTATAATCGTTTGTTTAGAAGTGGGGCTAAGGATGCATTGTATATACCGCTGTTGGTCCCCTGTTAGTCCTCGATATTATTAACCAGTCGATTGCTTTGTATTATTCTATGACTGGTATAGGTAGTACGTTATGGCAGGTCATGTGGTATTGTGTAGTGGGGTGGGGGTAATGCCTGGCAGTATAGAACAGCAGTATAGTATGGACGATATATACCTCTGTGGGCCCTCCGAAAGCCATTAGTACTACTAATTACCAATCAACCTAATGCTTTAAGTGACTGGTCTAGGTAGTATATAAGACCAGACGTTATTGTGTGTGTGGGGGGGGAGGGGGAGGGGGTGGTGCATGGTAGCCTAGTATGGTAGTATACGATGTAAGCTTTGTGCCCCTACAGGTCCCATGTTTGCCCATAGTACTATTAATCCACCTAATGCTTCATGTTATGCAATCACTGGTATAGGAAGTATACAATACTAAGCACAGGGGTATTGTGGGTAGGGGTAATGTCCGGTAGTTTAGAACGGTAGTATGGTATGGGCGGTATACCCCATATAGGCTCCCGGTTAGTGCTTGGTACTATTAACCAACCGATTGCGTTGTTTTATTATATGGCTGTGTCAGGGAACACCTAAGGCCCCGTAAGGCCTGGGCTGACGTGGGGTTATTTAGTCCCGCTGATGAAGTTGCGGGAAAAATTAGACCAACGTGGAGGGTCGGAATCCAAGTGTGGCGAACTCGGCGCAGAGAGCTGAGTTAGACCGACGCCGTGATTCCTTCTCTGCCAAATTGTCCTGAAATAGGTTCGATTTCCGTTAGGTGTGATTCCTAATCACTTCAGGCTGTATAATGGAAAGAATGATTTAAAGTAACAACGATTCTTTTATTTACACATAAAAATAAATCCGTTTCAATATTTCAACAATCAACAATTCAATTCTTTTCACAGAAAATGGGTCACTACGGTTAAATAATTCTAAACAATCATATAGTCATTCTATAGCCCTGTACTGGCACTATAGTCTACACACTGGAAATGTTACTACCGTGAGCTCGCCATAAGAGCTTCACAAATCTGAAATGTTATTACTGTGAGCTCGCCATAAGAGCTTCACCCGCTTAGGCTCAAATGTCAACGTCTGCGCGTAACTGTACCTCTGGCTGTCGGAGGGTTCCGACCAGCAATGTTCGTCATCTATAAACCACCGTACTTCTGATTTGGGTCAGATATTGTCTACTCATACCTTATGTGCCTTTTGAAAGTCCTCCGTGAAAGTCCTATTGAAATATTCACCGTTCCTGGTTGAATTCACAATTCACAAATGCCTTTTTTGTGCTAGGGCGAAATTGTCACTCACACCGATCTCCAGTCGGTATTACGATGTTCCGACAGCAAAATAAACTACTCAGAACGCAATCAGGCTGACGCTTCAAAGGGTTAATACGCACAATACAATTAACCTACACTTCTGACTATTGCAGGACGATACCTGCTACTCGACAATCTAAACTTATACGTTCCACCTGGGGTGTTCTTTCTCACGAATTCGGCCCCGTAGCCGCCTATCAACGCTAAGCTAAATCAATCATGGAATGCCCTCTCTGGCGATTCCAGCCGTTTCAGGGTCCTGTGATCGAAGGTACCCTTATGCCAGGAAACAGAGTCCGCCTGTCCTGGACTTCACCAACGCGTGTGTGACCCCAAGTGTGTGTCTAATGCTCTGCTCTTCCAGGTATATATACTTTTTACCCTAAACCGTCAGGCGGACCGACGCTCATCTGTCCACCTGTCAAAACGGTGGGAGATGACGTATATCGAGGCAGAATCAATACAAGTCATCTCACGCGTGACTTCACTTGTCGAGAAAACCGATTCGTTCTTGCCATGATTGTTATAACTTATGATGACACGACATTTCTATCTTTTAGAATCTCGTTTCTCAATTTACCGTGACGACATCTTGACATCAACCGATTACGTCTCGTAAGACTCCGACTACTGTATAAATTAAACGAGATGATTAGACCTTATCTAACATACCGTTTCTCCCCTGGGTCCCTGCGCTAAAGCTGGATATACACCACGTGTGTTTTTTCTATGTCCAGCTTTACAGAGAAGTGAAATTCACGTGGGTTTTTCGCCTTGATGCGGAATATATTTTGAACTTACAATATCTTTAAATATGAGGCCCCTTGCCCCTATATTTAGGCTGGCTTTGCCCTGACAACTCCCTTCCCGAGAGAAACACCCTGTGTATCTCTTAAAACGCAAGGGGCAAAGCCACGCACGCTCGCCTCTCACACCCTTTTACAATCTACCATCATGTTCAAGACTACAAAACTGTACCCTAGTGGTCGTGGGGGGTCATGACCGGGCTCATGCGTCGGCCATGTCGATTCCCACGACACACACGCTACCACATGCTCCCGTCTTGCGGGTTTACATATGATATGGGGAGTAGCCTTATCCTCAGATTTGCAGCACTCTCTCTCTCTGTAATACTATATATTTACACCTAAACATACACATTTTTATACACGTTCGCCCATTTTGCAAACAGTTCACTTGGCACTCACTCCGACGAGTAACACCGTCCGCGCCTTTGCGTCAGATGGGTTAATTCCAACGGAGTGTAACTTCGCCTCCCGTTCCCCTATGTCTTGTGAAGGGGCAAACGACCCCTGCATTATGTTGAGCCTCACCCTCGCAAAGCTCGACCAGGGGGTTAAAATTGTGCCTCACACACTCACACATTCAACACACAGATTTCCCGACCGCGCCTTTGCGACAGACGGGGTTAGTGTATCCCACACTTACAAAACTCGACACACATGCTCCCCATCCACGCACACGCGACAGACAGGGCAGTGTATCTCACATTCGCACTCACAACCAACTCTAGTCAGCAGTCAGAGCAATAATAATACTAAAAAAATAAGAAAATTTCTTCCGGGCCTTAACACCGGGTTTACGAAACTCATCACCTCACCCACAAAAATATTTGCGACTGGAGCCCCCGTCCCAGACACCAGGCCCACAGCCACCCAACTATTGCTTCTTTATAACCACCGACCATTGGTAGGGGCCCGGTTCCCAGTATCTCCTTGGGTAACCCTTGTCACACCCCTACTTCTCGCCCCGCCATTTCTACGGGTATTCCACCAGGGTCCCCATACCCTGTCGTTGTCGCATTCCCAAGAGCTTCCCTTGGCGCTATATCCCCCAGGCTCACTCGTCCCGGCGATTACCGTCGTTAGAACGACACTGGCCGTCCTTGGCCCTTGTGCCGTCGACCCCCCGGTCCATTGCGACGACTTCTTACGCACATTGGGCGCTGTGCGCTCCCGGCACTCTCTACGTGGTCTCCGCCACCTAGGATGCTTTTCCTTTGATTTGTGGACCCTGTCCTCGGCCCCCTGGGCGCCCATCTTAGCGGTCCCATCCACTTTAACAAACTCAACTTGTGTTGACCCGTGCCCTCTCAATTCTGGGGAAGTTTGCCCAGCCATTTGCGTGGGTCTGGCCTCCCCTCTCCACCCGGGTGACACCGACTTCTTGGGGCGCTCAACTCCCCCACATAAATTTGCTTGAGGGTCTTTCCCCAATGATCCCATCGGTTTCCCTCGCTGTTTATCGTTTAGCCTGGACCGCCTGCGGCCCCTTCTCCTTAATTGGACAGGAGTCGTCCCTCCTGAAACTTCCCGACATTTCGTCGTGTAGGGGCCATCCCCTGGACCATCGGATTGGTTCCCCCTGGGAACCTTCCCTTCCTTACTCGTTGGGCCCTCACTTGGCCCCCTATCCCTGGACCATAACTCATCAGGGCTTGCCCTCACCCCTGGGATATTACCTATGACCAGGTCATACACAGGTGATTCAATGCACATGGCTTCCAATTCGCCACAATAAAATGGGGTATCCACAGTTATCCTCGCGATGGGGAACCTTCTAACGGTCCCATCTATCAAAATACACAAATAGTCACGCCCCAACAATTGCTTGTCGTCAACCAGTTGCCTTCTAACCGCTGCAGAGGAGCACCCAGAATCCCGGAGCAGACGGATCTCCCTTTGTCCCACATACCCTGGGTACACTGGCATATCAACCTTCTCCTGCGAAGTTGTGAGCCTCTCACACATGCCACTTATTATCGGGACAACCTTCCCGCCTTCCAGCCTTAATTCTCCCTCTCGTATACCTTCCCGGAGGGGGTTGTGTTCTGGACCGATGGTTTGACAGAACGCTGCCGTCTGTCTACTGGGCCCTGGATCTACGCGGTCACCTTGCTTCCAACCCCTTGGTGCTGCGTTCCCGACCCCCTGCTGAGGTGGTCTAATGTTCCCAGTGGTCCTTACCTGCTTCTGCCAGCAGTCCCTGGCAATATGACCCCGCTTGTTGCAGATAAAACAAGTTGTGTCTTTGGGGGCGTTCCAATTCCGGCTGGCCTGCGATGCAGGCGGGTTGGGGTGGTGTTGCCTTACGGGTGCCATTGCCAACCCGTTCGCCCCACCCCTAGCCGATTTGGGTGCGTTCACACTCCCACCGTGGGCCTCGATGTAGCGTTCTGCCACAGTTGCCATCTCATCATAGGTGGGCGGACCCCTTTCCTTGATGAACAGGCCCAACTCCTTGGAGCATGTAGTTAAAAACTGCTCCCGGAGAAATAGATCTCGCAGGGCTCCATACGACTCATTCACTTCTGCGAGATCAGTCCAGCGGTCAAAGTACCGCCTAGCCCGGGCAAAATACTGAGGTACTGTTTCTCCCTTCTCCTGCTTAATTTCTCGGAACTTGGTCCGGAATCCTTCTTCAGTGAGCTGGTATCTCCGAAGGATGGCATTCTTCAGCTCACTGTAGTCGTTAAGGAGTGCAGGAGGCATACTGGTATAAGCCTCGAGGGCTTTACCTGACAACAAAGGGCTCAAGCACATAGCCCATGTGTCTTCTGGCCACATTTGACTGGAGGCAAAACGCTCGAACCTCTCCAAGTACGAGTCCAAGTCATCTGTGTTTTCATTGAAATGAGCGAGATGGGGGCGTGGGGCATGAATTGCTACCCCTGCACTCCCATCCCCTGAGCGCCGACTTTCATTCTCCACATCGGCCCTTGCTCTGAGGAGCTCTAATTCTCTCTCGTGCCTCTGTTGTTCGAGCTCTCGCTCTGCCTCCCTTGCCTCCCTTGCTAATTGGGCTTCCCTCTCTCTCGCCTCATTTGCTAATTGAATCTCTCTCTCTTTCGCCTCTCTTGCGTCTTTCTCACGCTCTCGTTCTAATTGGGCTTCTCTCTCCCTCGCCTCTCTTGCGTCTTTCTCACGCTCTCGTTCTAATTGGGCTTCTCTCTCTCTTGCGTCATTACGTAAGGCAATCTCCTTGGCCTCACGTTTCTGCTCATCTTTAACGAACTTATGAAGTTCGGCCCCCTCAAGGCCCATTTCCTTGCCTAATGATACCAGTTGGGCGAGGGGTGTAACAACATCCATTTTGATTTTTTCTTTCTATCTTCAACACTCGTCAGAAAGAACGAAGAAGGAAAAGAAAGGAAAAAAAAATATGGCAATTAATCTTAATTTACCTCTGTAATTTAACGTAATTAAACGCACCAAATATTCTGAAACCTACCGCAGTTATAGTGGCTATTATGTATCCTTTTGGGGACTACTGTATTGCGATATTAAACCCTCGAACGGCATCGACTGACCGAACGCGTCAAACCCTAAACAGAACCGCCGTTAAAATAAAACAAAATTTCCATATAGCCATTTTTTACCTTTTTAGAAATATCCTGGTTAGCGCTCGCCAATCAATGTCAGGGAACACCTAAGGCCCCGTAAGGCCTGGGCTGACGTGGGGTTATTTAGTCCCGCTGATGAAGTTGCGGGAAAAATTAGACCAACGTGGAGGGTCGGAATCCAAGTGTGGCGAACTCGGCGCAGAGAGCTGAGTTAGACCGACGCCGTGATTCCTTCTCTGCCAAATTGTCCTGAAATAGGTTCGATTTCCGTTAGGTGTGATTCCTAATCACTTCAGGCTGTATAATGGAAAGAATGATTTAAAGTAACAACGATTCTTTTATTTACACATAAAAATAAATCCGTTTCAATATTTCAACAATCAACAATTCAATTCTTTTCACAGAAAATGGGTCACTACGGTTAAATAATTCTAAACAATCATATAGTCATTCTATAGCCCTGTACTGGCACTATAGTCTACACACTGGAAATGTTACTACCGTGAGCTCGCCATAAGAGCTTCACAAATCTGAAATGTTATTACTGTGAGCTCGCCATAAGAGCTTCACCCGCTTAGGCTCAAATGTCAACGTCTGCGCGTAACTGTACCTCTGGCTGTCGGAGGGTTCCGACCAGCAATGTTCGTCATCTATAAACCACCGTACTTCTGATTTGGGTCAGATATTGTCTACTCATACCTTATGTGCCTTTTGAAAGTCCTCCGTGAAAGTCCTATTGAAATATTCACCGTTCCTGGTTGAATTCACAATTCACAAATGCCTTTTTTGTGCTAGGGCGAAATTGTCACTCACACCGATCTCCAGTCGGTATTACGATGTTCCGACAGCAAAATAAACTACTCAGAACGCAATCAGGCTGACGCTTCAAAGGGTTAATACGCACAATACAATTAACCTACACTTCTGACTATTGCAGGACGATACCTGCTACTCGACAATCTAAACTTATACGTTCCACCTGGGGTGTTCTTTCTCACGAATTCGGCCCCGTAGCCGCCTATCAACGCTAAGCTAAATCAATCATGGAATGCCCTCTCTGGCGATTCCAGCCGTTTCAGGGTCCTGTGATCGAAGGTACCCTTATGCCAGGAAACAGAGTCCGCCTGTCCTGGACTTCACCAACGCGTGTGTGACCCCAAGTGTGTGTCTAATGCTCTGCTCTTCCAGGTATATATACTTTTTACCCTAAACCGTCAGGCGGACCGACGCTCATCTGTCCACCTGTCAAAACGGTGGGAGATGACGTATATCGAGGCAGAATCAATACAAGTCATCTCACGCGTGACTTCACTTGTCGAGAAAACCGATTCGTTCTTGCCATGATTGTTATAACTTATGATGACACGACATTTCTATCTTTTAGAATCTCGTTTCTCAATTTACCGTGACGACATCTTGACATCAACCGATTACGTCTCGTAAGACTCCGACTACTGTATAAATTAAACGAGATGATTAGACCTTATCTAACATACCGTTTCTCCCCTGGGTCCCTGCGCTAAAGCTGGATATACACCACGTGTGTTTTTTCTATGTCCAGCTTTACAGAGAAGTGAAATTCACGTGGGTTTTTCGCCTTGATGCGGAATATATTTTGAACTTACAATATCTTTAAATATGAGGCCCCTTGCCCCTATATTTAGGCTGGCTTTGCCCTGACAGGCTGGTATATGTCGTACGTTATGGTAGGTCTAGTGATATTGTAGGGCTGGGGACAATGCCTGGTAGTTTAGAACGGTAGTATAGTATGGGCGGTATATACCCCTATAGGCCCCCTGTTAGTGCTTGGTACTATTAACCAACCGATTGTTCTGTTTTATTATATGGCTGGTATATGTAGTACGTTATGGTAGGTCTAGTGATACTGTGGGGGTGGGGTAATGCATGGTAGTTTAGAACGTTAGTATAGCATAGGCTGTACATACCCCTACATACCATAGGTCTCTTGTTGGCTCCTGGTTGACCCTCGTGGCCTCATACGACAAAAAGGGATTCCATAACCAGAGTCGTTTCACAAAAAGGGATTTCATGGGTCGTGGCCACTGAATATAGAGGTGATGAGAATCGGATAGGACTTCGTTGTAATAAGGGGAGATAACTCTGCATAGAGATTACGGGGATGAAACAATCTGTTTGGTTAGTTAGCGCCAGTAAAGTGAACTGATTGGGTGATCTATATAAATGAAACAATAGGGTAGGTATTATGCACCACCTTACCAGTAACAGAAAGCATTTGGTAGGTTAATACTATCAACGGTTAAGATGGGACCTACAGGGGAATATACTAACCATACTCTGCTGCCGACCTGTATTACCAGGCATTAACCCCACCCCCAGAATACTGCTTGATAATATGAAGGACCTAGTGGCTCAGTAGTACCAAGGGCCAACAGGAGGCCTACAGGGGTATGTACAGCCTATGCTATACTACCGTTCTAAACTACCAAGCTTTACCCCCACCCCCACAATATCACTAGACATACTATAACGTACTACATATACCAGCCATATAATAAAACAAAGCAATCAAAGCAATCGGTTGGCTGATAGTACCAAGCACTAACAAGGGGCCTACACGGGGTATATACCGCCCATACTATACTACCGTTCTAACCTACCAGGCATTGCCCCCAACCCCACATATCAATAGACCTACGATAACATACTACATACACCGGCCATATAATAAAACAAAGCAAACGGTTGGTTAATAGTACCAAGCACTAACAGGGAGCCTATAGGGGGTATATACCGCCCATACTATACTACCGTTCTGAACTACCATGCATTACCCCTACCCGCAATACCCCTATGCCTAGCATTGCATACTACCTATACCAGTCACAGGATAACATGAAGCATTAGGTGGATTAATAGTACTAAGGTCTAGTATGGGACAAAGCTTACATCGTATGCTATCACACTAGGCTACCATGCATTACCCCCCCCCCCCTCCCCCCCCCCCCCCCCCCCACACACAATAACGTCTGGTCTTACATACTACCTAGACCAGTCACATAAAGCATTAGGTCGATTAGTAGTACTAATAGCTTTCGGGGGACCCACAGAGGTATATATCGCCCATACTATACTGCTGTTCTATACTGCCAGGCATTACCCCACCCCACTCTACAGTACCACTTGACCTGTCATAACGTACTACCTATACCAGTCATAGAATAATACAAAGCACTCGGTTGGTTAATAATATCGAGGACTAACAGGGAACATACAGCGGTATATACAATGCATCCAAAGCGCCACTTCTAAACAAACGATTATAATACTGCCTGGCCAAGCATTACGAACTACCAATGCCAGCCATAAGATAATACAAAGGATCCGGTAGGTAAATAGTACTAAGGGGGTAATAGGCCAACAGAACATTCATCCTATACTGCCAATCTAAACCATCACGGACTATCTCGCAATACCACACTGGGCGACCATGCATTACCCCCATCCCCACAATACTGCTTGATCTAGCTATAGCAGGCATAGGGTAATATGAAGACCCAAGGCCTAATAATATACCAACATGGATATATACGACCACTACCAGATTCCCCCCCCCCCCACCCCCACTTACGAGAAGTCCGACACCCCCTGACCCGAACAACGTTATGTCAGATTGTATAGTGGACAACAACAGTGGTCAGCGTCTCTATGATGTCGCGTGCGCATCATGACGTCACGGTGTCAATAGCAACGTCAACCGTTTCGCGGAAAAAAACTTTCAAGAAAACCCAACTCCCCCATCATCTTTCCACCACTTACCCATAATATATACCTATAACCCTGGGTGTACATATATCACTATACATACCATAGCAAACTATCTATGCAATACGTACACTGCTTGCCGAATCTAGCTGGATGGTGCCGACATTTTGCACCGGCAAAAATTGCACCGGCAAAATGTCCGGTTCCTGTGGGAATTTAACACTAGCTGCACCGGCAAAAGTCTGGCTAATCAGGGTCGATTCATACGTGCTCTACTACTGACTGGTCACTTTCCATGGTTGGGCAATATTTCCTAATTATAGAATAATCTTCAATAATTTAATTAATGAAGCACCGGGTACAACCCGGTGCTTCATTAATTAAAATTTTGTTGATTATGCTTTTTATTAACTGGTAAAGGAATGCGCGGACATCGAGGCCCACGCGTGGATTACAACCAGTCCACAGCGACTGTACTGCATCACGTCCTTGAAAGCAATAAGTGAATGAACAATCGCATTTCACAATGCACCAAATGATTTGCATTAGCGACATTGTTGACATTTTCCTGTCTCCTCAACTTATCAAGCTCATGTTAGGGAACACAGCCATTTACCCCCTTACTATATCATCTCATTAAAATGAAGTGGACAAAATATATGTTGTCGTGTGTTTCGGTATTCAAATTTGGGAATTCCCCTACTACCGTCCAATTTCACACTCATCTGAAAAGGCACATTTTTAGCTTAACTTGACGAAGTCAAGATAAACTATTTTGATCGTCTCGAAATTTCATATGCAGGTTTGAGGTCATGTCTAGATGAGAACGTCCCCTTTTGGTCGCGATCGGTCAACCGTGATGATTGCCCGAGCCAAAAATCCGAAAACCATTAGCACAGTCTACAGGTCGTATTTATGAAGGGATTTCATTTGTAACTTGGTGGGATGACTTTGTATAATATCTAGATGAGAACGTTTCCTTTTGGTCATGATCTGTCAACCGCGATGCCTGCCCAAACCCGAAACCCAAAAGCTTTTAGCACAGACTACAGGTCGTATTTAATATGGAGGGATTTCACTGTAACTCCCCCATTTTGTCGCAACCTGTCAACCGTGATGGCTGCCCGAGCCCAAAACACGAAAACCTTTAGCACAGTCTACAGGTCGTATTTATGG
This sequence comes from Pictodentalium vernedei, assembly GCA_031216915.1. Classification (NCBI taxonomy): domain Eukaryota; kingdom Metazoa; phylum Mollusca; class Scaphopoda; order Dentaliida; family Dentaliidae; genus Pictodentalium; species Pictodentalium vernedei. The sequence continues at coordinate 509,076,518 of CM062293.1, forward strand.
AGGAATTCAGTTGTAACTTAGCAGGATGACTCCATATAATGTCCAGATGAGAACGTCCCCTTTTGGTCGTGATCGGTCAACTGTGACGGCTACAGGTGCCTAAAGCCCGAAAACCTTTAGCACAGTCATATTTATGCAGGGATTTCATTGTAACTTGGTAGGATGACTCCAAATGATGCCTCGATGAGAACGTCCCCCTTTGGTCGCGATCGGCCAACCGTGACAGCTGCCCGAGCACAAAACCCGAAAACCTTTAGCACAGACTACAGGTCGTATTTATGGAGGGATTTCGTTGTAACTTAGTAGGATGACTCAGTATAATGTTTAGATGAGGACGTGTCCTTTTGGTGGCGATCGGTCAACCGCGCTGGCTTCACTCGTTTTGGAATAATTTCACTGTAACTTGGAAACTTTCGTTGGCATACATTAACTGTGAGAGCCACATTACCCCCCCCCCCCCCCCAATTGTTTAGTGCTGTCTGCACCTCAAGTTACTTTTATTGAACACTTAGCATACAGGGAACAGGAATTAACATATCCTCAATTATCACAATTCTAGTCGTATTTCTTAATGCTTTCATAAACATTGAACGTTATCCTTTTCATCAAACACAACGGTCAGTCAGTGTCATTGACAAGTTACAGTGTCATTGACATTTTCATTACTTGTCCCCACACCTTTGTTTTCAAATCTCACAATTTTGAAAGGACAGCCAGTGCAAATATTTTATATCGTTTCCAAAACAGACACTTTTAACATTTTTACTGAGGATTCGAAAACCGATAGATATTCTAAACTAATCTTCTACATTTTATACCAAGGTAAAAACCGCTAGGGATCGTTTTAGCCCACATATAACCTATTGTAGCTTTTTCCCGTCCCTATGATCACAAAAATCCTGCCGTTGGTTAGCAGGTCTTCATATCTCGTTGGATGATCTCAGATACCATATCGTCCCGTTCTTTTCATTAATTATTAAATAGGGTACTATTTCTCAATACCTACAAAGCAGGACATATAATGTTAAATTACTCTATACGTACAAAAGAGGGCATATAATGTTAAATTACAATGTGCATTCAAATTATTGGTGTTTAAGGTCACATACTTATGCACAATGGCTAATCGTGACCGTGACAGTTTTACGGGTGGAGAAAGCTGGAGTACCCGGAGAGAACCACCGAGCATCGACGAGCAATTGTCAGCTCCTCAACATTCTAACTCTGTTCAAGCTCCGTTCAAGCAGGGTTACAGCGGTTGATGAAATGTGCACCATCGACATGCAGTACGCCTTAGTACACGGCGTCATCGTACCCCCATGTAGGCAACCGGGATAAAGTGCCTTGCCTAAAAACACAACGCGGGTCGTCCTGGATGGGGATCGAACACGGGACTTCTAGCATAGAAGTCCAACAGTCTACCACTGAGCTACCGCGCCCCAAATTACTCTATACATACAACAGGAAACATATAGTGTTAACTTACTCTACACATACAAAAGAGGACATATAATGTTAAATATGTCGATACATACAAAAGAGGACATATAATGTTAAATTTGTCTATACAACCAAAAGAAGACATATAATGTTAAAATTGTCTATACATACAAAAGAGGACATATAATGTTAAATTAATCCATTCATACAAAGAGGACATATAATATTAAATTTGTCTATACGTACAAAAGTGGTCATACATTCAGCAGAGGTCACAGCATGTTACTCTATATACGCGATATACATCATATGATGTTACATTACTCTATACGTACAAACAGGCCATATAAGGTTACATCACTCTATATGGACAATAGAAGTTATATATTGTCCTAACGCTCTATACATACAACAAGTGTCATATAATGTTATATCACTCTATATGTACAACAGTGGTTATATAATGCTACATGACTCTGTATGTACAACAGAGGTCATATAATGGAACACGACACTACATGTACGACAGAGGTCATATAATGTTACATGACTCTATACAAACAACAGAGGTTATATGTTATATCACTGTATATGTACAGCAGTGGTCATATAATGTTATATCACTTTATATGTACAACAGAGGTCATATCATTTTATATCACCTTATATGTACAATAGAGGTCATATAATGTTATATCATTGTATGTACAACAGAGGTCATATAATGTTATATCACCCATTACGTACAACAGAGGATATGTATATGTAATGGTACATGACTCTATATGTATAACAAAGGTCACATAATGTTATATCATTCTATACATACAACAGATGTCATATAATGTTATATGTACAACAGAGGTCATGTAATGTTACATGAGTCTATACATACATCAGAGGACATATAATGTTATATCCCTCTACACGTACAACAAAGGTCATATAATGTCATGTCCCTCTATATGTTCAACAGATGCCATGTAATGTTATATCCCTCTATAGCTCATATAATGTTATTTCACTCTACACATACAACAGAGGCCATATAATGTTATATCAGTCTATATGTACAACAGATGTCATATTATGTTACATCACACTATACGTACAACAGAGGTCATATAATGTTACATGACTCTATTTGTAAAACAGAGTTCATACAATGTTATATCACTATATCACTGTGTGTGTACAACGGTGTTCATATAATGTTATATCACTCTATGCATACAACAGATGACATATACTGTTACATTATACTGTACATACAACAGAGGTCATATTGTTATATCAATCAAAATGTACAACAGGGGTCATGTAATGTTATATCGCTCTATACATACAACCGAGGTCATATAATGTTATATCACTCCGTACCTACACCAGAGGTCATATTATGTTATATCACCCTATATGTAGAACAGAGGTCACATTACACTTTACATATAACAGAGGTCAAATAATGTTACATGACTCTATATGTACAACATAGGGGTCATATAATGGTGCATGACTCTGTATGTACACCAGAGGTCATATTACGTTACATTACACTATACGTATAACAGAGGTCATATAATGTTATATAACACTATACGTACAACAGAGGTCATATAATGTTATATAACACTATATGTACAACAGAGGTCATATAATGTTATAATAGCACTATACATACGACAGAGGTCATATAATGTTACATTACTCTTTTCGTACAAAAGAGATCATATAATGTTACATTACTCTATACATACGAACAAAGGCTATATAATGTTACATTACTTTATATGTATGCCGGGGTCATATCATGTTACACTACTCTATCAGTGCGAAAAATAAGTTTTATCGTCTTACATTACTGAAAACATACAATGGAGGTCATATAATGTTATATAACACTATATGTACAACAGAGGTCATATAATGTTATATAACACTATATGTACAACAGAGGTCATATAATGTTATAATAACACTATACATTCGACAGAGGTCATATAATATTACATTACTCTTTTCGTACAATAGAGATCATATAATGTTACATTACTCTATACATACAAACAGAGGTTATATAATGTTACATTACTTTATATGTATGCTGGGGTCATATCATGTTACACTACTCTATCAGTGCAAAAAATAAGTTTTGTCGTCTTACATTACTGTATACATACAATGGAGGTCATATAAGGTTATACAAATGTTAGGGGTAAATTGACCAGAAAGTGGCAGAAAATTTTATCCGCGTGTGTAACTGGACATATGAACACCTGGGTTGGAAACAAATTCATTTAATTTTCAAACAATGACCGCTACAGCTCGAGTGTTAAGGTCAGAGGCTGTTTGTTTATTCGTTTGTCCATCATTCTCAATTTGTCTAATACATAATAAAATTATTTAGTCACCCTCTGGTGTGTCGTTGGGGAGAGTGCCTGCCCCCCCCCCTCCTCCCCCTATCGTAGTAGTAAAGCGGGGACCTCTAGGGAATTCTGAATATTTAGTACTCACAATTCTTCAAAGAAGTGGTCAATGTTATCTTAAGAGGCTGTGAGCTATACACAGCTAAACCGGGATAAGTACGGCTGGCAATATGATGGAGTTCTCGCTGTGTTGCATATTCGTGAAGATCACGTCATCTCTGGTCTTGAAATTGTAAGGGAACGGTGCTCCCCTCCAGAGGCGGACTGGCCGTATGGTCGACCAGGGAAATTCCCGGTGGACCCTCTAATTGGATCTCCTGGGGCATCCAACATTGATGCAGCCCAACACCGGTTGGTACATGAAATTTCGTGAAAATCGCCAAAAGACGAAATGGATTTGATTGCACATACTGTCAGTATGTCGGAAAGTTCTCTATGTGGACTGCCATTGGCAGTCCTCATAGAAGACATTTCAATAAACCACCAGTCTTGTCTGCCATTGATCGCTCAGATGAAAGAAAACAGCGTTCCTTCAGTTTCAAAAATCATAATTTTCTCCGATTGCACCGAACTATTGCCTTCCCGGTGCCCCCCCCCCCCTCCCCTCCTCCCCCGGGAATAACCATTTTTGTCGAATGATTGATGAAGATGATACAAAAATACGATCGAAATGTCCTCTATGCGGATTACATTGATCTCTCGGATGCAAGAAATCCGCATTTGTTGCATTCCCCGGTAACTTTTCTTGGCCTCTCCTGCTCCCCTCCAGAGAAAAGTGGGTGAACGCCGTTTCATAATCAAGTACATATTCCCCCATCCTCTTCCGTCCTTGATAACTTTACCAGCTAGAACTAGGGTAATCATGCGTTTATTCCATCGAGGAATTATATATTCTGCATTCGGGTTTAAAATTAAATGGTGAAAAAAAGTGCATTAACAAGTGCTTGTTAAGACAGAAAGTTCTGAGGTAGACATGCAGCATTGGAGCAACTTATATTTTCTGACAATAAAATTCATTCATAATATTTTTACAGTCCATTTATTACCATTCAATTACCATAAAATGTCAAGACTTTATGCCAACTCGTTACAGACATATTAATGTTACCAATCTGTCTGACGTTCGTGCACTCTTTCATGTATGTGGTACAATGTGTGTACAGATGTAAAATGTAACTGAGAGAGAATTTATTTTAAAGTCATTCTTACTTAAAATGCTATCAAAGTTGCATCCCTTTTTTAGTAATTTCAAATCTCAGCAGATCTTCACGGCCATTCACAAGTTAGACTCACTCTAAAACATTATATTGTTAAAATGTAAGCCAGCAAATTAACACGCTCTGATTGGTATAATGGAAAGCTCGACTGCATTCAGAGATCCCCTCAAGCTCTGAACGCTTCTCGTACTCATACTTGGTTCTGCAAGTAAAGGATGAAAGCGTTTAACCCTTTACCAAACGAATCGGCCCCATCCGCCCGCGTAATATGCAACTTCAGCAGTTGAAAAAATAGTATTTTTCAAAAAGATTTCAACAAAACCATGTCATGTTACCCCTCGTTGGAACGAGCTCGTCGAGCTCGTTCCAACGAGGGGTCTCATGATATGGTTTTCTTGAAATGTTTGGGGAAAAATTAAAAAATGATATTTAAAATAATAAATTTTGATATTGTCTGCGTTGGGTAATGGGTTAATTCACGGTGGAATTTGTGAAAGAAACTCGAGCTCCCATCCTTCGAGGAGGGGTAGAACCTTTACTGGGGGGACTCCCGACCACACTGGTCCCCTATGGAAGTAAAATGGATTCTCCCTTGCCATTAGACTAAGTGACGGGACTTCGGAAGCTTTTCTGGAGAAGAAAAAGGCAATGGCCACGTGCTTATCTCATTCCACAGCTCTTCCCTTCCATTACCCGGCCACCCATCCGGAGGTGTCGGCGGATGCGGAACGCTGTGTAGTGACCAAGGTGGAGATGGAACAGATAGTCGCAGCAGAGCTACAGACAGGCGCCCGTGGTAACCGTGGTAAGGGCAGGTGTCCAAGCAGTTGTGCAAAGCTGTAAAGAAAGACAGTGGTGGGTTTGATCACGTGTTAGACTTGTGGTGGTATACGGGTAAGAGAGTGTAAACATTTGTTTCAGAACTAATAGATATCCCGTATTACTCTACAGCCAGAGAATCCACTCTGAATCACGCAATCCTGGTGACCACGTGACGACATGTGTAGCAACATATGTACGTTGTGTCCACCTCAGCCATTGAAACCAGGGCAAGATCCAAGTTTTGAAAAAAAAATAGCTCTACAGGGGCCATTATTTTCGGTAGTAACACTTACAGAAGTTGTTCGAGGCAAAGATCCGGTTAGACCACAAATATACTAAAGCACGTGAAATCGAAAACAACCCCAAACGCTCTTCAACTCAATCCCAACCAATACAATCATACCCCAGGTAAATATATGCGTTATTGTGATGAATTGACGGTAGCATGGTCTGAAGTGTGCGGCTCGCAGCTTATGTTCAACCGAGACGCGGAGCGTCGAGGTTCAACGTACGCTCCAATCCCCAAACCTCAGACCATGTTACCGTCAATTCATCACAATAACGTATATGTTCCAATAAGACACAACATAACCAAAAACCTACATCGTAAAACACTCGAGGCTTATTTACTAAACTTTAAAACGTTAAAAGTTGCCTTGTTCAAAGAAACTCGTAACGATCACTGGGTTAGTAAATAAACCTCTCGTGTATCCCACGACAGCACTGGATAAATAATCAATAAACCAGATAAACTCATTCCATCTTAGTACGAATCATAAATCGGTTTGTAATTTAAACACTTTATGCGGAACACCGTCCGCTGCACGTTTGAAAAATCTAGAAAAAATGAAGCGGCTTGCTGGTCATTCCATTGATGAGGCAATTACGAAACGGAATACGTCATTTCAAATATTTGGCGTGGTAACATTTGCAACTGGAGTCGTAAAACATAAACGAAACTACGCCAGCTCTCATGCAATCAGAGAGCGAGGATTTTACTCTTATTGAAACATAGTTTCATGCACCCTGCAAATCTGGGATAGTGTCCAATAACATACAAAATCGATACATTAGTATGAATATCCTTGGTGGAAAATCTAAGATCGCGGGCTTGGTGGCCGTCTAAGATAACGGCCATACAACACAAAAAATCGATAAATTGTACACGACGGGAACAGATTCTTTAACCCACTCCAGCCATAATAATCTTTACATATATATTTTCATGCAGTGGTGGAGCCTTTTCCCTGCTATACCGTTAAACGACAACGACAACTCATCCTCCAAAGAGAAGCATTCCTCTCAACCAAAGATTAATTGCAGGAAAAGAATTATCAAAGACAAATTACAAATATACTTAGAGGTTAAAAATATGAAACACCTAAGCCCTAATTTGGTAAGCTACTATACAGTCACGTCAGGGGTGACGCCAGGGATTTCTGGACAGGGGGGCTGACCTCTCCGACGGGTGGGGGGGGGGGGGGGGTGGGGCTATAACATTTGACCTCCCAAACGAAGGAAAATGAGTGAAAATTGGTAAATTGGAGAACCAAAATAGAAGCAAATTGAGTATGTTTGTTGATTATTTAACCCTTTACCTAACCTGAAAAAGCAGACGACACTTGCAAAAATAATTCTTGAATAACTATTTTTTTTCATTTTGTGTCTCAAAAACTAAGTTATGACCCCTCGTTGGATGAGCTCGACGAGCTCGTTCCAACGAGGTGTCATAACCTATGTTTTTGAGACAAAATATGAAAAAAAAATAATGAAAATTAATTGCCGATTTTTGAGAATAGCGCTGGCCCGTTTTGGTCGTTACCTTAGTTAAAGGGTTAAAGTAAACATAGACTGACAAGACGAGATATCAACATTCGATTGTCGGAAATTTCTCGTGAAGTCGGGTTTACGAGGCTCTCCGATGGACTGAATAAAAATCTCCGATGGGGGAGGGGGGCTGGACCTCTCCGACGGGGGGGGGGGGGGGGCTGTACCCCCCCGGACCCACCTGACCCCCCCCCCCGCCCCTGGCGCCACCACTGAGTCACGTGTTTGTCTTCCGAGATAATATCGTATCTTGAGTGCATTAAAGTGTAATCTGCAATGCTGCAGTACCGATATAATGCTAAAACATGGATATAATGCTAAAACATGGATATAATGCTAAAACATGGATATAATGCTAAAACATGGATATATATGGATATGATGCTAAAACGTGGATATAATACTAAAACATGGATATACATGGATATAATGCTAAAACATGGATATAATGCTAAAACATCGATATAATGCTAAAACATGGATATACATGGATATGATGCTAAAACATCGATATAATGTTAAAACATGGATATACATGGATATAATGCTAAACATGGATATAATGCTAAAACATGGATATACATGGATATGATGCTAAAACATGGATATAATGCTAAAACATGGATATGCATGGATATAATGCTAAAACATGGATATAATTCTAAAACATCGATATAATGCTAAAACATGGATATACATGAATATAATGCTAAAACATGGATATAATGCTAAAACATGGATATAATGCCAAAACATAGATATACATGGATATGATGCTAAAACATGGATATAATGCTAAAACATGGATATACATGGATATAATGCTAAAACATGGATATAATGCTAAAACATCGATATAATGCTAAAACATGGATATACATGGATATGATGCTAAAACATCGATATAATGTTAAAACATGGATATACATGGATATAATGCTAAACATGGATATAATGCTAAAACATGAATATACATGGATATGATGCTAAAACATGGATATAATGCTAAAACATGGATATGCATGGATATAATGCTAAAACATGGATATAATTCTAAAACATCGATATAATGCTAAAACATGGATATACATGAATATAATGCTAAAACATGGATATAATGCTAAAACATGGATATAATGCCAAAACATGGATATACATGGATATGATGCTAAAACATGGATATAATGCTAAAACATGGATATAATGCTAAAACATGGATATACATGGATATGATGCTAAAACATGGATATAATGCTAAAACATGGATATACATGGATATAATGCTAAAACATGGATATAATGCTAAAACATCGATATAATGCTAAAACATGGATATACATGGATATGATGCTAAAACATCGATATAATGCTAAACATCGATATAATGCTAAAACATGGAGGTACATGGATATGATGCTAAAACATGGATATAATGCTAAAACATGGATATACATGGATATAATGCTAAAACATGGATATAATGCTAAAACATGGATATAATGCTAAAACATGGATATACATGGGTATGATGCTAAAACATGGATATAATGCTAAAACATGGATATAATGCTAAAACATGGATATAATGCTAAAACATGGATATACATAGATATGATGCTAAAACATGGATATAATGTTAAAACATGGATATACATGGATATAATGCTAAACATGGATATAATGCTAAAACATGGATAGAATGCTAAAACATGGATATACATGGATATGATGCTAAAACGTGGATATAATGCTAAAACATGGATATACATGGATATAATGCTAAAACATGGATATAATGCTAAAACATCGATATAATGCTAAAACATGGATATACATGGATATGATGCTAAAACATCGATATAATCCTAAACATCGATATAATGCTAAAACATGGATCTACATGGATATGATGCTAAAACATGGATATAATGCTAAAACATGGATATACATGGATATAATGCTAAAACATGGATATAATGCTAAAACATGGATATAATGCTAAAACATGGTTATAATGCTAAAACATGGATATACATGGGTATGATGCTAAAACATGGATATAGTGCTAAAACATGGATATAATGCTAAAACATGGATATGCATGGATATAATGCTAAAACATCGATATAATGCTAAACATCGATATAATGCTAAAACATGGATGTACATGGATATGATGCTAAAACATGGATATAATGCTAAAACATGGATATACATGGATATAATGATAAAACATGGATATAATGCTAAAACATGGATATAATGCTAAAACATGGATATACATGGGTATGATGCTAAAACATGGATATAATGCTAAAACATGGATATAATGCTAAAACATGGATATACATGGATATAATGCTAAAACATGGATATAATGCTAAAACATCGATATAATGCTAAAACATGGATATACATGGATATGATGCTAAAACACCGATGTAATGCTAAAACATGGATATACATGGATAGGATTCTAAAACATCGATATACATGGATATAATGCTAAAACATTAATATAATGCTAAAACATGGATATACATGGACGTAATGCTAAAACATGGATATAATGCTAAAACATGGATATAATGCTAAAACATGGATATACATGGATATGATGCTAAAACATGGATATGATGCTAAAACATCGATATAATGCTAAAACATGGATATACATGGATATGATGCTAAAACATGGATATAATGCTAAAACATCAATATAATGCTAAAACATCGATATAATGCTAAAACATCGATATAATGCTAAAACATGGATATGATGCTAAAACATTGATATAATGCTAAAACATGAATATGATGCTAAAACATCGATATAATGCTAAAACATCGATATAATGCTAAACAATCGATATAATGCTAAAACATCGATATAACGCTAAAACATCGATATAATGCTAAACAATCGATATAATTATAAAACATCGATATAATGCTAAAACATCGATATAATGCTAAACAATCGATATAATGCTAAAACATCGATATAATGCTAAAACATCGATATAATGCTAAACAATCAATATAATGCTAAAACATGGATATAATGCTAAACATCGATATAATGCTAAAACATCGATATAATGCTAAACAATTGATATAATGCTAAAACATTGATATAATGCTAAACAATCGATGTAATGCTAAAACATTGATATGATGCTAAAACATCGATATAATTCTAAAACATCGATATGATGCTAAAACATGGATATGATGCTAAAACATAGATATAATGCTAAACAATCGATATAATGCTAAACATCGATATAATGCTAAACAATCGATATAATGCTAAAACATCGATATAATGCTAAAACATGGATATGATGCTAAAACATCGATATAAAGCCAAAACATGGATATGATGCTAAAACATCTATATAATGCTAAAATATTGATATAATGCTAAAACATCGATATAATGCTAAAACATCGATATGATGCTAAAACATTGATATAATGCTAAAACATGGATATAATGCTAAAACATCGATATAATGCTAAAGCATGTATATACATGGATATAATGCTAAAACATGGATATAATGCTAAAACATGGATATAATGCTAAAACATCGACATAATGCTAAAACATGGATATACATGGATATGATGCGAAAACATGGATATAATGCTAAAACGTCGATATAATGCTAAAGAATCGATATATTGCTAAAACATGGATATGATATAATGCTAAAACATCGATATAATGCTACAGTTCAAACTAGAAGTCCTGTCACGAAATGCGCGCTTATCTAGGCTTAATTGAGCGTAGGAATTGCGCGCAATTGCCATATCAAATAGCATACACAGCATGGCGGGTTCTCCTGGTTACTCATAGCAAACACAGGCAATGTTTCGGCCAATGGACCTCCGGGTCCGGAGGTCCATTGGCTGAAATATTGCTTGTGCACAGGCGATATGTACATAATTTGATAGCCTTACTATAGTCATAACGCGTAGATTAACGCGCAGATCAACGTGCTGTTTGTGCGCATTTCATGACAGGACTTCTAATTTTAACTGTAAGGCATCACAGATAGCACCTTGATGCACTCAAACGCGCTGCTGTTACTCTGTGCCAAATATTGGCATAGTATCTGGGTTTTATCCAGGGACGTGGCTATAGGTTTCCGATTGGGGGATGTATGGTAGTGAATTTCCAACTAGGAGGAGGGACCGGGATGGGGAAACCCCCTTCCAATCTCTCTCCCTAGTTGGAAATTCACTACCGAGAAAAATTTTGAAAATGCAGCCTTGGAAGGGAGTATAAAATTGATTCTTGTAACTGAAATGCCAACATATTTATGATACAATTATCAGGTATTATTACATTCCTCAGTTCGTTTTGCATTGAATTTAATGTTGATTGAAAAGTGGTAATGTCACGAGTGAATTATGTCACTTCAATAGTAACTTTGGAACGATTGACGTATATAAATCACGCCCCCACCGATTTGTTGATGTTTTGTTTTCCAGTTCCACATCAGTTAACTAAAATGAATTTTCCTTCTGAATATTTTAAAAATCCTTTCTTGCCTCTATGAACAGGTTCGTTAGCACAGTTGACAAATTCCAAAAAGAAATGTTTTATCTTATGGCTGAATGCCATTCTCCAAATGCGACTAGAACGCCACATAAAATAGTAAAATATCAAACGAAAGTTACAAAAATAAAACTGGGCCATTTCCAATCGAAGATTTGACACAGAAAGTGGTGTATTCATACGCGCTAATTTCAGAAGTATTTCAGAGTTGCATTTGCGAATATTTTATGTTGAATTATTTTTAATGAAAGACATTTTGGTCTAAAATGTCATTTACTAAAGAGAGTGACCCATTCTTAAGGCAAGTTACGGTATATAATTCGCCTCGAGACAGGACTATTTCATATTTCCTTCCTGCTAATTTTAGAAATGTTTCCGTGTTTACACTAAATTGGATTATATCTGACAATAGTTTGGGTTGAATTATTATAGTAAAAGACCTCTTTATTCCAAATGTCATGTAATAAACATAGTAATCAATTTGTTTTGAGCGTTACGCCCTCGTGATTTACTCACGTCCCGTCTCTCGATGAATTATTTACCGTAACGCTCAAAACAAATTGATTACTCTCTATTTATTCTGGGAATTGAGTGTGTGCTAAACAAATGATCACGCTGAGAACTTTGAGCAATTCACGCTCTCCTAACATTAACTCAGATCTTATACAAGAATTATCAATTTTTCGATGTTTCATCATTTGTATCAGTGAATGATGGAATTAACTCAGGATAACGATTTTTCATGATGCGATTTTCTTGAAATGCATTTCGAGGATTATTTTATTACGATAAGTAAACGTACTAAAGATACCTCGTACCGATAGACATCATGCATACTTATGAAGCTCATTATTGCATACACTGTAGTTGTAAATAGTAACAGCTGGAATTTTTGTCGATTTGAAACCGAGTTGGAATTTTGGGAATTGAAGGAGACATCAGCATCACCAAAGAAGCTCTAAAATCCAGATAGATGGAATTTTCAACTACTCATGACTTGCCCTCCGGATTTCCAACTATAGGAAATTTTGGTCAGGATTGGGGGGGAGGGGTAACACCCCCACACTCCCCCACACCCTGTCCCATGTCCCTGGTTGTATCCTGCTTTTATTTGCCATTTCAGGCGTGAAGCAACAAAATGCAGAAGGCAGAATGCACACGAGTGTGAAACTCGAGAAGAGCAGTCTATTTTCTCTGGCGCGTTGAAGTTTGAAGTGATTTTGCACTGTCCTCGCCATTATTACTTCCCTCTGCTCACTAATATTTCCAAAGTTACTATTGAAGTGACATAATTCACTCGTGACATTACCACTATTTAATCAACATTAAATTCAATGCAAAACGAACTGAGGAATGTAATAATACCTGATAATTGTATCATAAATATGCTGGCATTTCAGTTACAAGAATCAATTCTATACTCCCTTCCAAGGCTGCATTTTCAAAAGTTTTCTCGGTAGTGAATTTCCAACTAGTTAGAGAGATTGAAAGGGGGTTTCCCCCTCCCGGTCCCTCCTCCTAGTTGGAAATTCACTACCATACACCCCCCCCCCCCCAATCGGAAACCTATAGCCACGTCCCTGGATAAAACCCAGATACTATGCCAATATTTTGCACAGAGTAACAGCAGCGTGTTTGAGTGCATCAAGGTGCTATCTGTGATGCCTTACAGTTAAAACTAGAAGTCCTGTCATGAAATGCGCACAAATAGCACGTTGATCTGCGCGTTAATCTACGCGTTATGACTATAGTAAGACTATCAAATTATGTACCTATTGCCTGTGCACAAGCAATGTTTCAGCCAATGGACCTCCGGGTAACCCGGAGGTCCATTGGCCGAAACATTGCCTGTGTTTGCTATGAGTAACCAGGAGAACCCTGTAGTTGATCGTGCTGTATATTTTACTGATACAGTCAACGATTTTATCCTTCTGCTGCGCGAGATAGAGCTGATAATAAAGAACTATAATTGCACTGGAATTCGTGGGATGAAAGTTCGCAAACGCATTTGTTAACAAAGACTGATTAACGATTTCCTGCACACCTTTTTTACAATTCATCGTGTGACTGGCAACTCTTCAACTTCACCTCTTTCTCGACTCAGTAATTAACAAGTAATTGACAATTGATGTTTATTTAGATATAAAAATATGTTATTATGTGGGACAACAAATGATTACGAATTAACCTTCCATTAACCCCCATTTTAAAGAAACTACTGATTCAGCCAAGTGCTAAATACGGAACTCAATGGATTGTAGTAAGTTTTAGAAATCACAGAAGGGGGCAACTGCTTCTCTAAGGTTGGTGTGTGTGTGGGAGGGGGCGTGAGGGGGAGTTACTGCCCTCATCCCCAGCAAAGATTTCACTATAATTGGAAATCCTGCACCCGTTTCTTTCATACCATCTATTGGGAGGTGTTACTTGTAACATTTAACCCTTCACCAAACGTAGCGGCCAAAAACATCCAGCACTCTTCAGAAAAATTATCATTTAATTTTCATAATTTTTAAAATTTTCAAAAACTTAGCTTTCAACCCCTCATTGGAACGAGCTCGTTGAGCTCGTTCCAGTAAGGGGTCATAAGCTATGGTTCTGAAGTAGAGAAATGAAACAAATTTGTTATTCAAGTATTTGATTCCGAGTGTCGTCTCTCTTTCGTGTTTGGTAAAGGGTTAAAGTTCACAACTCGACTTAAGCAAACTGGGTGGTCCCAGAACACGTATATTAAGACACAATGAAGAAGTCTTGCAGACAAAATAATTAAATGTGCTTTGCAGTGAGTTTTAGTCAAGTCTTGGCTGCTTTTGAATCCACTGCTAAGCTGCTAAACTCTCCGACTACAATATTGTAATAAATCAGAAGTATTGTCTTGACACTTAATGTCCGAACGGGAATCTTTGTATTTCTATAAGTGGACATATAAGTCCCAATTGGAGGTTCAGAAGCCACAATGTTGCCTGTTGCCAACATAATATGAGCTTTCGTTTGAATGGTAAATACCCCTTATGTGTCTTTTAGATGTAATGTGTGGGAGCTCGTTTGCTCAGCAGGAAGAGATGCAGGCAGCAAGCGAGAGGGCCACGGTTCGAATCCCTCCTGCGGCAACCGCATTGTGACCTTGAGCAAGGCATTTAATCCCAATTGCCCATGTGGGAGCAAGGTGGCGTTGTGTACTAAGGCGTACTGTACGTCAATGGTGCATTTGTCTTCAACCCATGCTAACCCTGCTCATGTTGAGTTAGTACGTTGGGGAGTCTGACAGTTGTTCGCCGTTGCTCGGTGGTTCTTTCCGGGTAATCCGGCTTCATCCACCCTAAAACTGTCCGACACACATGGTGACCCTGGCTGTCGAATGTGTCGTTAAACCAGAATAAATAAATAAATAAATAAATTAATTAATTAAATAAATAAATAAATAAATAAATAAATAAATAAATAAATAAATAAACTCGTCGTATTGGTCCCTTTATGGTTTGAAAGGAAAGAAATTAATTTGTAGTGACCTAGAAAATAATTGTAAATGTGTTGAGGATACAAAATGTGATGTGGATTGTCAAGTGCCATCTGTCTGACCAGGCGGTTGTTAGCTTATTAAGGTAAACCACTGGTGACTACAAAACACTGCATGTCCGAGATATTTCTACATATATTGGGAATTGGGACAGGGCTTATTTTTATGGGATAATAAGCACTTTACATGATCAAAATTGGAATTTATTGACTTTAGGAATTGTGAAAAGGTAATAATACATACATATTTTGCGTGAGGAATTTGGTTTTATCAATTCAAATCAAAGTCCGATTAATGATTTATTAGAAAAAGTTGGTCCAGTTTAGCAGTAAATTTCCCTAAACCAATCTCTAAAATCCTAATTTTCAGCTGACAGAGTTTAGTGTCTCCGACCAGATATCCCAGTCTCAAGAATTTTTGCAGTTTAAAACATGTTGGTCTCAAGACCATGTGAGGGTTTCTGTCCAAATGTTGGTTGCCTACACTCTAAAATTGGATTGATATTCACTCAACTCAGTTGAGTTGGGTTAATTCTTAACCCAACTGATTTTAGAGTATATGTAGACAGCCAAGACTTGACTACAAACAACTACTATAGAACAACAGTTTCTGTGATTCAATACAGTGAATCTGTTTCCAAAATTTCCCCAGACCTCCCAGTCGTAATCGCCATGTTGATACAAATGCTGAATACTGACGCCATGTTGATACTAGTACTGAATACTAACGCCATGTTGATAATAGTACTGAATACTGCCGCCTTGTTGATAATAGTACTGAATACGGACGCCATGTTGATACTAGTACTGAATACGGACGCCATGTTGATACTAGTACTGAATACGGACGCCATGTTGATACTGGTACTGAATACGGACGCCATGTTGATACTAGTACTGAATACTGCCGCCATGTTGATACTAGTCCTGAATACTGCCGCCATGTTGATACTAGTACTGAATACGGACGCCATGTTAATACTAGTACTGAATACTGCCGCCATGTTGATACTAGTACTGAATACTGACGCCATGGTGATATTACTGTAGTACTGAACACTGACGCCATGTTGATACTAGTACTGAATACGGACACCATGGTGATATTACTGTAGTACTTAACACTGACGCCATGTTGTTACTAGTACTGAATACGGACACCATGGTGATATTACTGTAGTACTTAACACTGACGCCATGTTGTTACTAGTACTGAATACGGACACCATGGTGATATTACTGTAGTACTGAACACTGACGCCATGTTGTTACTAGTACTGAATACTAACTGGGAATTTAAATGTTAGCTATTAGGAAAATGCATTCCTAAATCTTATTGGGAATAGGGTCCATGTACGCCCCTTGTCGATACGCATAACCCCCACCCCACCCTCTATCTGTCGATACCAATAGACCCCAGCCTGCATCTGCCGTCACCCATAAAAACCCTTGTCTACATCTGTCAACATCCCGAAAATCCCTTCCTGTATCTGTCGATCCCGACTGTATCTGTGGGCTCCTACTGCCAGTGGCGTAGCGATGGGAGGGGGTAGGTGGGCTTGGCCCCTAAAATTTTCGCTGCCCGCCCCCTCCCCTACCAAAACAACATAGGCCCAATGCAACTTTCACATAACATATAGGTCTCTAATATAGAGTTACAAACTCCCTTTTAGAGCACTGAAGTTTGCCTAATTTCCGGGGGTGGGTGGCCTAGTCGTAACTAGGATGTACCGACTGTTACCCCCTCCCACTTCACAACCTGGTGGAATCGCGAAATCCCATTTGTAGCAGATCCCCACTTTCGGCATGCCATTTTACGAGATGAGCCAAAGAGTCGTACGTGGAGTCACTCGTTCGATTACCCGTTACCCAACGAATCGCCCACATCCGCCCGCGTAATATGCAAATTCAACAGCTGAAAAAAATTATTTTTCGAAAAATTTCAACAAAACCATATCACCTGACCCCTCTGTTTGGAACGAGCTCGTCGAGCTCGTTCCAGTGAGGGGTCACATGATATGGTTTTGTTGAAATGTTTTGAAAAAATTTAAAAAATGATATTTAAAATAATAAATTTTGATATCGTCTGCGTTGGGTAAAGAGTTAATTGCTCTATAGCTTATTTGCACAATACGATTTGAGTCGTTCGAGCATTGTCTTTTCCAGTCACTGCTTGATGGTTCATTTGGTGAAATCATCAACCCTGATTCTCGGCACCCCACTTACAGAATCCCTTTCAGGCCGTAGAAATCCCTTTTTCCGAAATGAGTCGAAGAATTGGAAGTGGAGTCAGTCGTTCGAGCAACTGCTCGATAGCTCATTTGCTCGATACGTCGTTCGGGTAAGCGGTAGCATAATGATAGAGATATGAACTGGGATCCTTAGCGGTATTAATGTACTGAGGGTCGCAGTAGCGCCTCAAGTTAGTAATGGTTGAGATACTCTAGCGCAGGACAAAATAGCGAAAGCCAAACGTAATGGTACAAAGTATTAATAATACAAGCAGACGGCAGTCGACTGCTTCTAGTAGTGAAAGACAACTTTGATAGTGATATACGGCAGTAGAGTTCTAAGAGACGTAGTAGTGTCATAAGTTAGTAATGGTAAGACACTCCAGTACAGGACATAATCGTGGTAACCAATGAAACAACAAGAGTACTTGGAATAGGGTCAGAACTACTGCTATTACGTACCACCTTACCAGTAACAGGATGATACAAAGCATTTGGTAGGTTAATATTATCAACGGTTAGGATGGGACCTACAGAGGAACATACCTACCATACTCTGCTGCCGTTCTGTATTACCCGGCATTGACCCCACCCCAGAATACCGCTCAATAATATGAAGCACCTGGTGGATCAGTAGTACCAAGGGCCAGCAAGAGACCTACAGGGATATGTACAGCCTCTGCTATACTACCGTTCTAAACTATCAAGCATTACCCCCACCCCCACAAAATCACTAGGTCTACCATAACGTACTACATATACCAGCCATATAATAAAACAAAGCAATCAGTTGGTTAATAGTACCAAGCACTAACAGGGGCCTATAAGTGTATATACCGCCCATACTATAGTACCGTTCTAAACTACCAGGCAGTACCCCTATCCATAATACCCCTATGCCTAGCATTGCATACCACCTATACCAGTCATAGGATAGCATAAAGCATCGGGTGGATTAATAGTACTAAGGGCCAGCAAGAGACCTATAGGGATATGAACAGCCTGTATAGTATCCTCAGATAAGTATCCTATAAAAGGTATCCTCGATAGGTATCCTCAAATAATACAATACCAGGTCCTCATAACCTCAAAATTCAACTAGGCTATGAGGCATAATATATAAGGACTCATTGAGGGCTTTTACATAGCCCTCATGGCCTCATACGACAAAAAAGGGATTCCATAGCCACGGATGTTTCCCAAAAATGGGATTCCATGGGATATTGCCATTGATATAGGCTTTTATACAGAAGGGAGATAACTCTGTATACAGATTATGGGAAATCATGCAATCTGATTGGTTATTTATAATTTATATAAATGAACTAGATAAAGGAAACTACAAGAGTACACGGAATAGGTTCAGAACTATTAAGAATAGACCAGAAATAGCTAAATATAGTAATAATAAGCAAAGCTGCTCCAACTAATAGGCTCTTCTACGCTACTGGAGTATACTCTAGAACAAAGGAACATGGCCAGATAGACGAAAACTATTGCATATATAGATAGAAGCAGAGAATTCTGAAAGAATTCGAAATAATACAAGTTGTCGGGTTGTTTGTGGTAATTCTAAAAATCGGGAAATTACTCTTCTACAATGGAACATACCCTCCGAACATACCCCTGTCTTATTGGGTCACATAGCAACCACGTGCTACCATGGAAACCAAGATGGTGGCCTCCAGTATACAAAATGGACGACGGAAACACGTGTCACCCTAACAACACGCGCTGCGCATGCGCACTCATACCGCGTATCACTATGGAGATGACGTCACAACATGGCCGCTCACGCGGGTTACCATGACAACACAACATGGCGCCACTGGGTCACGTGACTATGACGTCACATGGGATCCGGCATGAGATCCGGCAACCTAGGGGTGAAACGTGCATACACTACTACTACCATGTCATAGGTATCCTTAAATACCGAGATGAGTCGTGGAGCAGTATGTGGCGTTACTCGTCCGAGCAATTGCGCTGTAGCTCATTTGCTCGATGGGATTCGAGTCGTCCGAGTGATACCTGTTCCAATCTCTACTCAATAGCTTATTTGCTCCCTAAGATTCGAGTCGTTCGTGTAACACTATTCCCTGCTCGATTCTCTTTTGAGTTTGGGAATCACAGAGGCCTTCGTTATACACAGGGGAGATAAATCGTTTAGGTAGGCAGTGATTGCGGGAAATCAAGCAATCTGAAAGCTGATTATAAGACTTATACGAGGGCAAAGGTCGTAACAAGGGGTGGTCAAGAGTAGCTAGGACTCGGTAAACTGCAAGAGTTAGAGCAACTCGAACAGCGTCTGTAATAGGTAGATAAAAAACTAGAATTCTGGGGACAATTCGATCCTGGAAACATACTTGTGTACAACAGACCGTGCCTTATAGCACTTCGTGCTGATTTTGAAATGGGGCTTCGCCATAAGACTGTTCCAACTGATAGGCTCTTATACTGTACTGGAGTATACGCCAGAGCAATAGCATGGATACGTAGATAGAAGCAGAGTATTCAGAAAGAATGTTATGAAGTAAACGAAGATTTGGGAAAAAAGAACCTACAAACTACCCTTATACAGTTAAAACTAGAAGTCCTGTCACGAATAGTGCGCTTGTCTAGGCTTAATTGCGCGTTGGAATTGCGCACAATTGCTATATCGAATGGCATCCAAAGCACGGCAGGTTCTCCTGGTTACTCATAGCAAACACATGCAATGTTTCTGCCAATGGACCTCCGGGTTACCCGGAGGTCCATTGGCTGAAACATTGCTTGTTTACAGGCAATATGTACAGAGTTTGATAGCTTTACTGGGGCCATAACGCATAGATCAACGCGCATATCAACGTGCTATTTGTGCGCATTTCATGACAGGACTTCTAGTTTTAACGGTACAAAGAAACAGAACATACACCCGTCCTATTAGAGGATTTTGGGGAACGTAGCAACTAGGTGCTACTATAGCAACCAAGATAGCGGCCCCAGTATACAAATGGACGATGGAAACATGTGTCACCCTAATAACATGCGCACGAAGATCACGTATCACTAAAGGGGTGACGTCACAAGATGGCCAATCACGCGGGTTACCATGACAACCCAACATGGCTTAGCTGGGTCACGTGGCTGTGACGTCACATGAGATCACCGTGATGGGGCATGAAAATCAAAATACATACCACTTCCATCAATGCCACTGACTGAGACTGCCTGGTAATTATGCAATACATCCTTATTCCTCTTCTGTGATGGCAGCACTTAACGTCTTCATCTTGGATTCTGACACAGTCAAAATGACTTAGAATTTTACCGACTCAGGGTAAGTTTTTATTTATTATCGTTCATTGTGCCATACACATCGGACATGGTACCTCTACAATGATTGATAAAATGATTGATAAAAACGAATAACACTATTATTATCAGGAATCTTCGACTGGAGTGCAATCAAATCTTTGTCCAAAATCTGATTTTTTTTATCGAAACGCTCCGGGATATCGTTCACAGATCAGATCAAACTAGAGTCGAAGTGTCTGACCAGCCTTCTGCACACTGCAGTGGCGTAGCCCCCACAAGGGCGGGGGGGGGGGGGAGTCTTGGCCTCTAAAATTACCACGCCCCCTAAAAATACCAACAGTCCAACGCAACTTTGCCATAACATCGAGCCATAAATGATCTTCAATACAGGTCTACACAGACTACAAATCCATCAGATTCGTTCTTAACGCACTGAATTTTGCAAAACGTTCTCGGTGGGGTAGACGCCTAGTCATAACAAGGACCCTCATGGCGTTACCCCTCCTCTGAAGGGAAGTGGACGGGGGTAGAGACCGGTGGTCCTAGTGAAGACTAGGGAGCCCTCCATCTCCCCAACGGCTTTCCAAATAGCATGTTTGCCACCCCACCCCACCCCACCCCCAAACTGATTAGATATCCCATTATAGAATCCCGGCAAAGCGCCTTGCTGACAGATGTGAAACCACAAAAATTTCAAGACGAAATGAACTCAACCAAACAGGATTGAATTGATTAAATTCCTACTTGCATAATCGAAAAAATCTGCGGCTCAAATTTTTAAATTTCCGCATCAGTGTTGAAACGAAGACTACACCGTAGTAGTAGTGGATTGTGGGAACGCTAGAAAATAACGTGGCAAATCATCTGCCCCCCCCCCCCCCCCCTATCCCCCCTCCCTGTTATAGCCCCTTATTATATCGAGATTGATATGTCCTTAGTTGATAATTCTATGCAATTGATATTTTTCTGAAGGCATGTTTCTGGCTGGTCTGACTTTGCACTAAGGGACCTTTAAGTGCATGTTTACATCTTTGTCACACATAATTTATTTTTTTAAATCACAAAAAGCTGTTGATTGTTTAATTGTTTAAGTAGGTCAAGGATCTTGTTTACATCAATTAAGACAGAATCACCTACAGTTAAAACTAGAAGTCCTGTCATGAAATGCGCACAAATAGCACGTTGATCTGCGCGTTAATCTACGCGTTATGACCATAGTAAGGCTACTAAATTATGTACATATCGCCTGTGCACAAGCAATGTTTCAGCCAATGGACCTCCGGGTAACCCGGAGGTCCATTGGCCGAAACATTGCCTGTGTTTGCTATGAGTAACCAGAAGAACCCGCCATGCTGTGTATGCCATTTGATATGGCAATTGCGCACAATTCCTACGCGCAATTAAGCCTAGATGAGCGCGCATTTCGTGACAGGACTTCTAGTTTTAACTGTAGAAACTGATAGAAAACAGAATATTGGAGAACATTCTATCTGAGTACTGCTGTATAAAGGTTTGTCAACAGAATTCAGAAACTCATTATCAGAAAGACTCATGTCAGTTAAAATAGATATTCTATAACAGAGCAGTTGTTTCCATCGGAAATTATTATTGTTTCAGAACAATGCATTTTATTATAGAAGCAGTGCTTCTTTGTGAATTTGGAAGAGCGATTCCAAAAAAGAATTTTGAACAGAAGTAATTCATTTTGTAAAAGAGAATCTATACTTTCTGTGAACCAGAATATATTTTTGCGAAAAGCCATGATTCTACTGGATAATTTGGAAATTACCTGTGGCGCCAATACTTATTGGATTTTTACTCCATTTGAATTTTGCTGAGCATTTTCTTACATTTTATTGGAGACTGATGAAATTCCTAAGTGAACATTTTATTACAAATCTACTGGATACTGTTTCTGAAGACACATTCTTGGATTTAATACTATATTAATTAATTGTTTTTTAATTAAACTTCAGAATAATTAAATTCATAGTTATTGTTGCTGATTCTCAGATTTCTTTCTGTTACCAATATCATTAATATTTCCACACCGTAACACCATCAGCTGGCGTAGAGTCACCCAACGCATTAACTCCCTCAATCCGCGACGTTTAATGACTTGGAAGGTGTTACTATGTGACTGTAGTCACAGCGTAACAGCTTTCACTTCATTAAAACTTTATGGTGATTTCCCAGCACGGAAACTACCAACACTTTACACCTGTTTTTTTATCAATAATAACTAATCTATGTTGCGGACATTCAGTTTGTATTTCCGAGAAATATTTGCACATCATCGACTTATTCATTTTTCTCTGACATTAACGTATTTTATTCGAAAAGCGATCGGCGATTTTGAGGCGTCAGAAAATTATAAACCTTGGAGAGTTTTTTTTTTTTTTTTGTCCCTGTTGTCGAATGGAATGGTTTCACGCGCCGAAGGCACGCAGGGACGCTGTGGGGAACAAGCCCCTTTCGACCCTCAGTGACTGTAAATGGCTAATTTCCACATGTCTACTCGTGTTGAAGAAGGAACAGCTTCAGGTACTCTTGTTGGTCCTTGTTGTTGTTGAGCATTCCTTATTTATAGCAACATCCGCCCCTCCCCTCACCCCAAGGGTTCAAGCCCGTTCTATACATGGCCGATGAGCGTTTCAGCAATCCAGTTGTTCGACAACCAGTGGGTAAACCCTCCGCCATGTTGATTGAGTGCAACAGGGTCGGTTTGGGGTGTACGTCAGGTGCGGCACACAGACATGGAAATGTAGAATAGTTACACATTCTGACACATGATATGCGACAACCATAGGTGGCTTCTGTGTGTGGAAATTTCCGACACAAAGTGGCAGTCCCTGTTGTCACATATCGTGCGTCAGAATTAATGTGTTTCTCAGTTCCAGGAATAATATCTGGCGTCTGAACAATTTTCCCTCCTGGACAGTTATTCCACCGTCAAAACAATTAACCAACCCACTGCTTGAACGCATCTGCCAAACGTATATCCTAACCCTTCTTCGTTTTTTCAAACTTTCAAGTTTTCTCATTTTTTCTATTTTGGAAAAAAGTTATGTTTTGTGTATTGTTTCATGTGCGACAGATGGCCACACATGTCACACACCAAAGCCGCCCCTGGTATACGTATTCCAAGTGATGACGTGCATTCACCACTCTGACAAGAGTCGATAGATAATTAATTGTATGAATGAAAGTATTGTATAACCGGGTGACAAAAAATTGTTTTGTGTCGTTTTTTTGCTTGTTTATTGGGGTTCAACACTTTCAACATCCAAGGTCACACCGTGTCGTACAGTTTTACGGATGTAGGAAACCGGGGTATCCCAGAGCAGCGGCAAGCAATTGTCAGATTCTCCAGCTAACTACCTCTTCACAAGTACAGTATGGTCGCCGTTGACTGGCCACTTTTCACAGGTGGGCAATATTTCCACTGGTGTAATAATATTAGATTCCAAACACTAATTATAGGGAATAATCATCAAAAATTTAATTAATGAAGCACCGGGTACAACCCGGTGCTTCATTTATTAAAATTTTGCTGATGATGATTTGATTACCTGGTAAACGCATGCGTGGACATCACTGCCAACGTGATGATTGCGACCAGTCCACGGCGACCGTACTGACGAGTTAGCATCGGTTGAAGGCAAGTACACAACTGACGTGCAGTACGCCCTAGCACACCACGTCACCGTTCGCTCATATGGGCAATCGGGATTAAGTGTTTTGCCCAAGGACACAAGGCAGTTACCGATGGCCAGGATCGAACCACTGACCTTTCGGTTTAACCCTTTACCTAACATGAAAAGCAGGCGACACTTGCCAAAAAAATTCTTGAATAGCTATTTTTTTCATTTCTGTGCTCCCGTTTTGTGTCAGTAACAAGTTGTATTCGATAATCAGGGCCAGGAAGCGGAAATCCGTGCCTTACTGTTAATTCTGTGACGGGCCCTCTTTCGAAAGTGTCGGGACACTGAAGCAGATGGAGTTCTTGGAGTGAAGAATTCTTGAAGTGATAACACCGGGTCTGGTGCATACGCATACAGATAACAGTCTATTAACCCTTTACCCAACGTATCGACCAAAACAGGCCATCGCTCTTCACAGAAATTGTCATTCGATTTTCACTATTTGTTCATTTTTTTTGCCTAAAAACATAGCATATATCCCCTCGTTTGAACGAGCTTCTTGAGCTCTTTCCAATAAGGGGTCATGAGCGAAAAAACAAAAAAATAGATATTCAATAACTTTGTGTGCTAGTGTCGTCTGCTTTTCATGTTAAATAAAGGGATAACAGATTGAGCATCTCGACGTGGCACTTCCATTCGTTCTTTATGTGAGTGGCAACTAGTATTCCAATGCGATGGGCAACCTATCTTGCTGATTCTTGCTCGGGGATCGGGGTCCCAGGCTTGGCACAGGAGTGAAAACTTTGGGAGACCCAGGCCTGTCCCAAGAATCGTGGAATCCTGCCCCCACTCCCCCCCACCCTCCAACCCACCCACCCCCAACCCCCCACCCAAGTTCCGGTCCTCGGGATTACTACTGCGGGCTCCCCACACTCTCCACGGTCCTGTCGATGATGGGTTAATCTAAAGGAGAAGTACAATTGACATGTTCTGATTTAGAATTTTCTGTTATGAAAGCACTACATTCCAACAAATAATCTGGTAAAGTCATCGAGTTCTAATGTTCTATGTAAAGAAAGGTGAGATGGTTCGAGTATTTGCCTGATGCTTTTTGTATTAAGTATTGCTATTATGGATATTAGAACACATCTCAGCACGTGCGTTCGCATTTTGTTGTATCTTGTTTCCGCCAGATGGAGAATGCAGATCACAAGAACCATCTGGTACTTATTGGTGCTTAAACCCTAGCCAGCCGTGTTAAACATCTGTTACTCGAATAAACCGAGTAAGACGGATGCGTATTCCTTCTTAATTTAAAATCTTACTTTAAAAATGGACATATTTCTAAACTCATTTTAATTCCGTTTATCTGTGTAAAATTTAATTGTTTTTATTTGCAGAAGTTTAGACGATACAGGGTCATCGTAGGCAGTGGGGGTTCTAAAGACATGACGTGCATGTCTGCGCTTGCATTTGTTTTGAACATCTGTTTCAACTGTGGTATTTTCACAAATAACTAATTTGTAACCTGCTATTATGTTTGAGACGGACTGCCAGCCTATCTATGGGGGAGGTCAAATTGGGAGGGGTAAGACTGTCCAACAAAGCCTGAATGGAATCGCCAACGCTAGGAATTAAGCAAAACTTACATTTTTAATGAAGTTGTTCATATTACTTGTTCTAAATAATACTGGCTTTAATTTGTCGGAACTATTTTTACCGTTAATCCGGTGTGTAATTGACACCGGACCACCAAAGTTTTCCGGTATCTACAAAACTCCTATGTTTACTAACATCGTTCATCTCAAACTGAACACTACCGTGTTCAAGCTCCTACAGTACGTGTGAAGTTTATTATCACTAAATCACCCGCGGAGTGGAGATTCCACCCAAGGAATAATTACAGATTTGTTGCAAAGCATAACAAGCACAAGCAAAGTACCAGCCAATGGACCTTTGGGTTAAACCCGGAGGTCCATTGGCTGAAGCATTGCTTTTGTTTTTTGTCCATATGTACAGAATTTGAAGGTGATACTTTGGGTGATAACTCCACTCCGCGGGTGATTTTGTTATAATCACCTCTCCATGTACTGTAGATATTGAGAATTTCTAATGAGTCGCGATTTCATATGAAATTTCTGTACTGAGTCCACTAAAATCGACCGGCGCCGAAGTTTACCGAGGCTCAGATTCGATTTTAGTGAACTAGGTTCAAACATTTCATGTTAAATTGTGACGAATTTCAGATTCGTTTTATCACATAATGTGTAATTTTAACTTTTAGCTAGCGTAACAACTAAAGCTGACCAGCCCTTTTCACAAAAACCGCCATCCACATTTTATTTTTTTTCAATTTTTGCCTCAAAAACATATCTTATGTCTTATGGCTCCTTAAATGAATGAGCCCGTCGAGATCTTTCCAGTGAGGGGTCATAGGCTATCTTTTTTGAGACAAAAATGAAAATATTTAGTTTTTCAGGACATTTTTTCTGCAATGTATAGAGAGTAATCGCTTGACTGGACTGGTAACGTGAAATAATTCATGAGAGGTGAGGGACGTTGTACAAACACGAGTGCGCGAAAGCGCCTCGAATGAATTATTTCACGTAACCAGTCCAGTCAAGCGATTACTCTGTTTATTACTTTTCATTATTAACAATAATTATATTATTTAACCCTTTACCTAACGTGACGGCCAAAACCAGCCAGCGCTATTCTCAAAAATCGCCAATTAATTTTCATTATTTTTTCTCTTTTTTTTGTCTCTAAAACATAGGTTATGACCCCTCATTGGAACGAGCTCGTCGAGCTCGTTCCAATGAGGGGTCATAACCTATGTTTTGGGACAAAAAATGAAAATAATAGTTATTCAATAATTTGTTTTGCAAGTGTCGTCTGCTTTTCATATTAGGTAAAGAGTTAAAAAAAAAAAAACAATGAAGTCGCCATTACACCCACGGCAAAGCGTCTTCGTTTGCGCGCACGGATACATGACACAATTGGTGATTGCATAATTCACTTGTGAAGTTATCGTTTATAATCAAACCAGGAAATCCCAGTAAATCACACTTTGGAAAGTTTGTTATTTGTATTAGGTTCAGTTAATGAAATATAAGAGAAGATTAATTCGATTCTCATAACGTTTTCAACTCGACATAGACTTCTGACGTCATTTCCGTATCAGGCGTGTTGTGAACGATATTCCGTAATGAGATATTTGGTGAATATGTGTTAAAATTGGAGCCGATAGTCTGCATTATTATCAATTCATTGTGCGCTACCTTCACATCAAATCTAATTTTTGCAGATTGTAAGGAAGAATAATAAACCCGTAACAAAGATTGTAAAGCGCAGCCGGCCGCTAATGGCTATTTTAATCATTAGCGAGCGCAGACCGGCTTAGCACGCGCTCATGTTCTGCGCGTGACGTCATTTCGCCTTCCTGGAAATCTGTTTACATTTTCCTAAAGAGTTTACCTTTTCATTGTTATTGACAAGATAAACATAAAGTGTTCTTCTCGAAATTGCTAACGATAGTCTTTCATGAGTTTCACATTGATTCTTTTCACGAAATAATATAAATCCAAAAGGGTCAAAATCGTTTTTATAATTTTCAAATATTGATAATAATAATAACATGGTTTTCTCAGGCGTTGTTTGGCTCCATTACAGGACCTCCATTTGTGATTAGCTGCCCCACACCCATTAGCTGCCCTCGGATATCGCCTCGGGCTGGATTGCTAATCACAGATGGTGGTTCAGTAAATGAGCCCAACGCCTTCGACAATCATGCTATTGTATAATTAAACGTGTTGTGGATGATATTGTCCGTAATGAGCTGTTTCATAGTGATTTTCTGGTGATTATGTGATAAAATGATTTATTAATTGAGGAGTCCCGCTTAACATCGGAGGTCCCTTCAAACACCGGAGGTCCCTTAAAAATGTCATATTTATCCGTCATATTGATAAAATATGATTGAATATGCAATAACATATTATTAATTTCCAAAGTGTGATTTACTGGGATTTCCCGGTTTGATTTTTAACGATAACTGAACAAGAGTGAATTACACAATCAACAACTGGATCATGTAACCGTGCGCGCAAACGAAGACGCTTTGCCGTGGGTGTAATGGGGACTTCATTGTTTTTTTTTTTGTTTTTTTAACCCTTTACCTAACATGAAAAGCAGACGACACATGCAAAAACAAATTCTTGAATAACTATTTTTTTTCATTTTTTGTCTCAAAAACATAGGTTATTACCCTTATTGGAACGAGCTCGACGAGCTCGTTCCAATGAGGGGTCATAACCTATGTTTTAGAGACAAAGAAAATGGCGATTTTTGAGAACAGAGAGGGCCGGTTTTGGCCGTTTCGTTAGACGTTAGGCAAAGGGTTAAATAATATAATTATCGTTAATAATGAAAAGAAATAAACAGAGTAATCGCTTGACTGAACTGGTTACGTGAAAAAATTCATTCGAGGCGAGGGACTATATTATAAAACACTCGTGCGCATTCGCGCACTCGTGTTTGTACAACGTCCCTAACCTCTCATGAATTATTTCACGAAACCAGTCCAGTCAAGAGATTACTCTCTAATAATTTTAATAAAACTGACCTGATTAAGAGGTCAATGTATCACTCATGCCTCACCTGTGTGATGCCACATGCGTCGTTTGAATACCAGCTATGTTTGGATTTGGAAAACCACACCGCGTCGTTTGAATACCGTCTGTTTGGATTTGTAACGCCACACTGTGTCGTTTGAATACCATCTATGTTTGGATTTTTAACACCACACTACGTCGATTGAATACCATCAATGTTTGGATTTGTAACACCACACTACGTCGATTGAATACCATCAATGTTTGGATTTGGAACACCGCGTCGGGTGGTTTAAATACCATCTATGTTTGGATTTGTAACACCACGTTGCGTCGATTGAATACCATCTATGTTTGGATTTGTAACACCACACTGCGTCGTTTGAATACCATCTATGTTTGGATTTGTAACACCACGTTGCGTCGTTTAAATACCTTCTGTGTTTGGATTTGTAACACCACACTGCGTCGTTTGATTACCATTTATGTTTGTGTTTGTAACACCACGTTGCGTCGATTGAATACCATCTATGTATGGATTTGTAACACCACACTGCGTCGTTTAAATACCATCTATGTATGGATTTGTAACACCACGTTGCGTCGTTTGAATACCATCTATGTTTGGATTTGTAACACCACACTAGGTCGTTTGAATACCATCTATGTTTGTATCTGTAACACCACACTGCGTCGTTTGAATACCATCTATGCGTGGATTTCTAACACCACACTGCGTCGTTTGAATACCATCTATGTTTGGATTTGTAACACCACACTGCGTCGATTGAATACCATCTATGTTTGTATCTGTAATACCACGCTAGGTCGTTTGAAAACCATCTATGTTTGTATCTGTAATACCACGCTAGGTCGTTTGAATACCACCTATGTTTGTATCTGTAATACCACGCTAGGTCGATTGAATACCATCTATGTTTGTATCTGTAATACCACACTAGGTCGTTTGAATACCATCTATGTTTGTATTTGTAATACCACGCTAGGTCGTTTGAATACCATCTATGTATCTGTAATACCACGCTAGGTCGTTTGAATACCATCTATGTTTGTATCTGTAATACCACGCTAGGTCGTTTGAATACCATCTATGTTTGTATTTGTAATACCACGCTAGGTCGTTTGAATACCATCTATGTTTGTATCTGTAATACCACGCTAGGTCGTTTGAATACCATCTATGTTTGTATTTGTAATACCACGCTAGGTCGTTTGAATACCATCTATGTTTGTATCTGTAATACCACACTGCGTCGTTTGAATACCATCTATGTTTGTATCTGTAATACCACGCTAGGTCGTTTGAATACCATCTATGTTTGTATTTGTAATACCACGCTAGGTCGTTTGAATACCATCTATGTTTGTATCTGTAATACCACACTAGGTCGTTTGAATACCATCCATGTTTGTATTTGTAATACCACGCTAGGTCGTTTGAATACCATCTATGTTTGTATTTGTAATACCACGCTAGGTCGTTTGAATACCATCTATGTTTGTATCTGTAATACCACGCTAGGTCGTTTGAATACCATCTATGTTTGTATCTGTAATACCACGCTAGGTCGTTTGAATACCATCAATGTTTGTATCTGTAATACCACGCTAGGTCGTTTGAATACCATCTATGTTTGGATTTGTAACACCACGTTGCGTCGATTGAATACCATCTATGTTTGGATTTGTAACACCACACTGCGTCGTTTGAATACCATCTATGTGTGGATTTGTAACACCACACTGCGTCGATTGAATACCATCTATGTTTGGATTTCTAACACCACACTGCGTCGTTTGAATACCATCTATGTTTGGATTTGTAACACCACACTGCGTCGTTTAAATACCATCTATGTTTGGATTTGTAACACCACGCTGCGTCGTTTAAATACCTTCTGTGTTTGGATTTGTAACACCACACTGCGTCGTTTGATTACCATTTATGTTTGTGTTTGTAACACCGCGTTGCGTCGATTGAATACCATCTATGTGTGGATTTGTAACACCACACTGCGTCGCTTCAACACCATCTATGTTTGGATTTGTAACACCACGTTGCGTCGATTGAATACCATCTATGTGTGGATTTGCAACACCACACTGCGTCGTTTGAATACCATCTATGTTTGGATATGTAACACCACGTTGCGTCGTTTGAATACCATCTATGTGTGGATTTCTAACACCACACTGCGTCGTTTGAATACCATCTATGTTTGGATTTGTAACACCACACTGCGTCGTTTGAATACCATCTATGTTTGGATTTGTAACACCACACTGCGTCGATTGAATACCATATATGTGTGGATTTGTAACACCACACTGCGTCGTTTGAATACCATCTATGTTTGGATTTGTAACACCACACTGCGTCTTTTGAATACCATCTATGTGTGGATTTGTAACACCACACTGCGTCGTTTGAATACCATCTATGTTTGGATTTGTAACACCACACTGCGTCGTTTGAATACCATCTATGTTTGGATTTGTAACACCACGTTGCGTTGATTGAATACCATCTATGTTTGGATTTGTAACACCACACTGCGTCGTTTGAATACCATCTATGTTTCGATTTGTAACACCACGTTGCGTCGATTGAATACCATCTATGTGTGGATTTGTAACACCACACTGCGTCGTTTGAATACCATCTATGTTTGGATTTGTAACACCACACTGCGTCGTTTGAATACCACCTATGTTTGGATTTGTAACACCACGTTGAGTCGTTTGATTACCATCCATGTTTGGATTTGTAACACCACACTGCGTCGTTTAAATACCATCTATGTTTGGATTTGTAACACCACGTTGCGTCGATTGAATACCATCTGTGTTTGGATTTGTAACACCACACTGCGTCGTTTAAATACCATCTATGCTTATATTTGTATCACCACGTTGCGTCGATTGTATACCATCTATGTTTGGATTTGTAACACCACGCTGCGTCTTCAAATACCTTCTGTGTTTGGATTTGTAACACCACACTGCGTCGTTTGATTACCATTTATGTTTGTGTTTGTAACACCGCGTTGCGTCGATTGAATACCATCTATGTGTGGATTTGTAACACCACACTGCGTCGTTTCAACACCATCTATGTTTGGATTTGTAACACCACGTTGCGTCGATTGAATACCATCTATGTGTGGATTTGTAACACCACACTGCGTCGTTTGAATACCATCTATGTTTGGATTTGTAACACAACACTGCGTCGTTTGAATACCATCTATGTTTGGATTTGTAACACCACGTTGCGTCGTTTGAATACCATCTATGTGTGGATTTGTAACACCACACTGCGTCATTTGAATACCATCTATGTTTGGAGTTGTAACACCACACTGCGTCGTTTGAATACCATCTATGTTTGGATTTGTAACACCACGTTGCGTCGATTGAATACCATATATGTGTGGATTTGTAACACCACACTGCGTCGTTTGAATACCATCTATGTTTGGATTTGTAACACCACACTGCGTCGTTTGAATACCATCTATGTTTGGATTTGTAACACCACACTGCGTCGATTGAATACCATGTATGTGTGGATTTGTAACACCACACTGCGTCGTTTGAATACCATCTATGTTTGGATTTGTAACACCACACTGCGTCGTTTGAATACCATCTATGTTTGGATTTGTAACACCACACTGCGTCGTTTGAATACCATCTATGTTTGGATTTGTAACACCACGTTGCGTCGTTTGAATACCATTCATGTTTGGATTTGTAACACCACACTGCCTCGTTTAAATACCATCCATGTTTGGATTTGTAACACCACACTGCCTCGTTTAAATACCATCCATGTTTGGATTTGTAACACCACACTGCCTCGTTTAAATACCATCTATGTTTGGATTTGTAACACCACACTGCGTCGTTTGAATACCATCTATGTTTGTATCTGTAATACCACGCTAGGTCGTTTGAATACCATCTATGTTTGTATCTGTAATACCACACTAGGTCGTTTGAATACCATCTATGTTTGTATCTGTAATACCACACTGCGTCGTTTGAATACCATCTATGTTTGGATTTGTAACACCACACTGCGTCGTTTGAATACCACCTATGTTTGGATTTGTAACACCACGTTGCGTCGTTTGATTACCATCCATGTTTGGATTTGTAACACCACACTGCCTCGTTTAAATACCATCTATGTTTGGATTTGTAACACCACGTTGCGTCGATTGAATACCACCTATGTTTGGATTTGTAACACCACACTGCGTCGTTTAAATACCATCTATGTTTGGATTTGTAACACCACGTTGCGTCGATTGAATACCATCTATGTTTGGATTTGTAACACCACACTGCGTCGTTTGAATACCATCTATGTTTGGATTTGTAACACCACACTGCGTCGTTTGAATACCATCCATGTTTGGATTTGTAACACCACACTGCGTCGTTTAAATACCATCCATGTTTGGATTTGTAACACCACACTGCGTCGTTTAAATACCATCTATGTTTGGATTTTTAACACCACGTTGCGTCGTTTGAATACCATCTATATTTGTATTTGTAACACCACGCTAGGTCGTTTGAATACCATCTATGTTTGTATCTGTAATACCACACTAGGTCGTTTGAATACCATCTATGTTTGTATCTGTAATACCACACTAGGTCGTTTGAATACCATCTATGTTTGTATCTGTAATACCACACTGCGTCGTTTGAATACCATCTATGTTTGGATTTGTAACACCACACTGCGTCGTTTGAATACCACCTATGTTTGGATTTGTAACACCACGTTGCGTCGTTTGATTACCATCCATGTTTGGATTTGTAACACCACACTGCCTCGTTTAAATACCATCTATGTTTGGATTTGTAACACCACGTTGCGTCGATTGAATACCACCTATGTTTGGATTTGTAACACCACACTGCGTCGTTTAAATACCATCTATGTTTGGATTTGTAACACCACGTTGCGTCGATTGAATACCATCTACGTTTGGATTTGTAACACCACACTGCGTCGTTTGAATACCATCTATGTTTGGATTTGTAACACCACACTGCGTCGTTTGAATACCATCCATGTTTGGATTTGTAACACCACACTGCGTCGTTTAAATACCATCTATGTTTGGATTTTTAACACCACGTTGCGTCGTTTGAATACCATCTATGTTTGTATTTGTAACACCACACTGCGTCGTTTGAATACCATCTATGTTTGGATTTGTAACACCACACTGCGTCGTTTGAATACCATCTATGTTTGGATTTGTAACACCACACTGCGTCGTTTGAATACCATCTATGTTTGTATTTGTAATACCACACTGCGTCGTTTGAATGCCATCTATGTTTGGATTTGTAACACCACGTTGTGTCGATTGAATACCATCTATGTTTGGATTTGTAACACCACACTGCGTCGTTTAAATACCATCTATGTTTGGATTTGTAACACCACGTTGCGTCGATTGAATACCATCTATGTTTGGATTTGTAACACCACACTGCGTCGATTAAATACCATCTATGTTTGGATTTGTAACACCACACTGCGTCGTTTAAATACCATCTATGTTTGGATTTGTAACACCACGTTGCGTCGATTGAATACCATCCATGTTTGGATTTGTAACACCACACTGCCTCGTTTAAATACCATCCATGTTTGGATTTGTAACACCACACTGCCTCGTTTAAATACCATTCATGTTTGGATTTGTAACACCACACTGCCTCGTTTAAATACCATCTATGTTTGGATTTGTAACACCACACTGCGTCGTTTGAATACCATCTATGTTTGTATCTGTAATACCACGCTAGGTCGTTTGAATACCATCTATGTTTGTATCTGTAATACCACGCTAGGTCGTTTGAATACCATCTATGTTTGTATCTGTAATACCACACTGCGTCGTTTGAATACCATCTATGTTTGGATTTGTAACACCACACTGCGTCGTTTGAATACCACCTATGTTTGGATTTGTAACACCACGTTGCGTCGTTTGATTACCATCCATGTTTGGATTTGTAACACCACACTGCCTCGTTTAAATACCATCTATGTTTGGATTTGTAACACCACGTTGCGTCGATTGAATACCACCTATGTTTGGATTTGTAACACCACACTGCGTCGTTTAAATACCATCTATGTTTGGATTTGTAACACCACGTTGCGTCGATTGAATACCATCTATGTTTGGATTTGTAACACCACACTGCGTCGTTTAAATACCATCTATGTTTGGATTTGTAACACCACACTGCGTCGTTTAAATACCATCTATGTTTGGATTTGTAACACCACACTGCGTCGATTGAATACCATCCATGTTTGGATTTGTAACACCACACTGCGTCGTTTAAATACCATCTATGTTTGGATTTGTAACACCACGTTGCGTCGTTTGAATACCATTTATGTTTGTATTTGTAACACCACACTGCGTCGTTTGAATACCATCTATGTTTGGATTTGTAACACCACACTGCGTCGTTTGAATACCATCTATGTTTGGATTTGTAACACCACACTGCGTCGTTTGAATACCATCTATGTTTGTATTTGTAATACCACACTGCGTCGTTTGAATGCCATCTATGTTTGGATTTGTAACACCACGTTGTGTCGATTGAATACCATCTATGTTTGGATTCGTAACACCACACTGCCTCGTGTAAATACCATCTATGTTTGGTCTTGTAACACCACGTTGCGTCGATTGAATACCATCTATGTTTGGATTTGTAACACCACACTGCGTCGATTGAATACCATCTATGTTTGGATTTGTAACACCACACTGCGTCGTTTAAATACCATCTATGTTTGGATTTGTAACACCACGTTGCGTCGATTGAATACCATCTATGTTTGGATTTGTAACACCACACTGCGTCGTTTGAATACCATCTATGTTTGGATTTGTAACACCACGTTGCGTCGTTTAAATACCATCTATGTTTGTATCTGTAATACCACGCTAGGTCGTTTGAATACCATCTATGTTTGTATCTGTAATACCACGCTAGGTCGTTTGAATACCATCTATGTTTGTATTTGTAATACCACGCTAGGTCGTTTGAATACCATCTATGTTTGTATTTGTAATACCACGCTAGGTCGTTTGAATACCATCTATGTTTGTATTTGTAATACCACGATAGGTCGTTTGAATACCATCTATGTTTGTATTTGTAATACCACGATAGGTCGATTGAATACCATCTATGTTTGTATTTGTAATACCACGCTAGGTCGTTTGAATACCATCTATGTTTGTATTTGTAATACCACGATAGGTCGATTGAATACCATCTATGTTTGTATTTGTAATACCACGCTAGGTCGTTTGAATACCATCTATGTTTGTATCTGTAATACCACGCTAGGTCGTTTGAATACCATCTATGTTTGTATTTGTAATACCACGCTAGGTCGTTTGAATACCATCTATGTTTGTATTTGTAATACCACACTAGGTCGTTTGAATACCATCTATGTTTGGATTTGTAACACCACGCTGCGTCGTTTGAATACCATCTATGTTTGGATTTGTAACACCACGTTGCGTCGTTTGCATACCATCTATGTTTGTATCTGTAATACCACGCTAGGTCGTTTGAATACCATCTATGTTTGTATCTGTAATACCACGCTAGGTCGTTTGAATACCATCTATGTTTGTATCTGTAATACCACGCTAGGTCGTTTGAATACCATCTATGTTTGTATCTGTAATACCACGCTAGGTCGTTTGAATACCATCTATGTTTGTATCTGTAATACCACGCTAGGTCGTTTAAATACCACCTATGTTTGTATTTGTAATACCACGCTAGGTCGTTTGAATACCATCTATGTTTGGATTTGTAATACCACACTAGGTCGATTGAATACCATCTATGTTTGTATTTGTAATACCACGCTAGGTCGTTTGAATACCATCTATGTTTTTTATCTGTAATACCACGCTAGGTCGTTTGAATACCATCTATGTTTGTATCTGTAATACCACGCTAGGTCGTTTGAATACCATCTATGTTTGTATCTGTAATACCACGCTAGGTCGTTTGAATACCATCTATGTTTGTATCTGTAATACCACACTAGGTCGTTTGAATACCATCTATGTTTGTATCTGTAATACCACGCTAGGTCGTTTAAATACCATCTATGTTTGTATTTGTAATACCACGCTAGGTCGTTTGAATACCACCCATGTTTGTATTTGTAATACCACACTGCGTCGATTGAATACCATCTATGTTTGTATCTGTAATACCACGCTAGGTCGTTTGAATACCATCTATGTTTGGATTTATAACAGCACATTAAGTTAGACCGAACCCTTCGTCATTGCGTCAATGCTACCTATGAAGCTCACAGTAGTGTGGAAACCCCCAACATGCATAATATGTTCATAGACGTTGTGGATATCATATCGGTAGTCTTCAACCATAAAGGTGGATCGAATTCAATTCTTAAATTGTCAGCTTGCTTTTGAACAAAGAGGAGGGTAGAATATATGCAGTCTTTGTCAGAGGGATTCAAGTCGATGATAGGTAGGAAAAGGATATCTGATTTCATCCCGTTCAGTGATTCATCACGTGAGTGCACTGCAAAAAGTATAGGTTCTCTTTAGAACCAAAGCTGGTTCTAATCTTGTCCCTGAGATGGAACCAGTTCTGTTTAAACAATATTTATTTCAAATCAAATAAATTTACGAAGATTAACATTCAATTTTAACAGAATATTACATGAACTGAAGTAGATTCGGCAGTAAACTTGGAGCTTATTCAAAGCAGTCGCCAAACATTTTGAAACAAAGGAGATATGAACAGTTGGCACATCGAACCGGTTTTGGTTCTGTATAGAACCAAAACTGGTTCGATATGCCAACTGTTCATATCTCATTTGCTTAATAATGATTTGAGACAACCTCGTATAAGCTCTCAACATACGGCTGAAACCCCCTCAATTTATGTTTAATTCTGTTAATATTTAATGTTAATCTTTATAAATTTATTTGATTTGAAATAAATACTGTTTAAACTGAACTGGTTCCATCTCAGGGACAAGATTAGAACCAGTTTTGGTTCTAAAGAGAACCTATATTTTTTGCAGTGTATTGTACAAGAATTACAATAACGATTCGTCAACATGTTAAAGTAAAAGCGCATACATTTGACCCAATACATACGTCTGTTCAATCGGCTGTCAAAATTTTCCCCGAAACGGATTTTATCGGATTTTGGATATGTACAAGGTATCGCTGAACGAATTATTTGAATTAGAGTTACCTGCCTTGAAATGTTGCACTCGGAAATGATGCAATCTCTAAAAATAAACAGCCTTGGTAAAATATATTGTTTCAGTAAACGTTCCAAACATTCTATTGACATCTTGTATCATTGTTAAATATCCCTGATAAAAATGAGGGTGATTTGATGACTTTTGGACCTAAAAAATACAATTTACTTTTTGCGTGTTTTTGTTGGTAATATCCCGAAAAATAAAGTGACCGGTACTTCCCTTCGTGTCATTTTTTATTCTCTTATTTGTTGCATGACCCACCCACCCCCCCCCCCCTACCCCCACACTCTTCCTGTTTTCGAGTCAGAAAAAGTTGTCTGAAGGGCTATACTTGACGAAGATATTTGAATGCCAAAATTAAAGTGATGCGATCATATTTGTTTTCACCTGAACGTTATAGTGGTGGCCTATGGGAATATATTTAGTTCTGTGATACCTATATTTCGAGGAAGCTTTTCCACAAAAATGACACCAAAAATAGCTTTATAACAATTTCTTCCGGATTCGTCCTATGAATGGGCTCCCACAACAAGACCAATATCTTTTCGAGATAAGACGCAGGATGAGACACACAAATTATGGGCAGTTAATGACGCGATAAAACTCATCATGCAAGACAAGAGACCACTATCGAAAAGATATGGAGACAACTCCAGCCTGTCATTTTGTCCTCATCGAATTAAAAGTATGGAACGCGGATTTCATAAAAATCAGAAACTCGTAATTAATTCTGCAACGAAAAACAGTCGGTAATAATTCCACTCTCATGTAGCATCACCTTTAGTTTGTTTGGTATTGTTTCTCTCTTTTTGTGTGTTTTTAAATGAGTGTAGGGCTGGTGAAGTCATGCTTTCAGACTCCAATCGCAACCAGATGTTCTTAAAAATGTCTTACTCACGCCGCCTAAATTCGCTTCCTGCTCCCCTGAAATTCAGATCTAAAATGAAGATTTTAAATTTGATCAAACACCCAAGCTCATGAAGCTCATTCATCAAATGATTAATCCAAAGTCATCCAAAAGCAAGATTATAATTATTTCGGGGACAAGAGTGTTGCTTCCCGGGGTGACGTATCTAGAGACCATCCATCCACAAGCCTCACCCCCCCCCCCCCCGCCCCGCCTAGAAATTCTAAATTCTAAAATCTGCGAGGAGCGTCAGCTAATGAAATTACAGATGACATACTGCCCGGTGAAAACTTCCGAGCCTCAAAATGAAGAATGCTTTTAAAAATATACCACCACCACTCCCTAACCTTGGTAGCGCGAGAGACACCCCCACCATACCTTTCCCCAACACAAGACTTCGATCTTTCGTGATAGGTCTGTAGCATAAAAATGCTCCCCCCCCCCCCAAAAAAAAAAAAAAACTACGTGCCTTTGACCTAATGGGATTATTTAACAGTTGCAAATACTTAACGTCCTTTGTTCTAATAAAAATCAGATACAATGTACTTCAACACCAACTGTATGCTAACTTCCAACAATTTAGTACTATTAGGTAGTTTCGTGTATTCTGCAAGTACTCCAATAACAAATATACTTGTGATGTACTCTTTACCACGGAAACTTAACATAAACATTGACACAAAACCGCCTACACACGCCAACACACTGTTAGAATCTATCCCGATAATTTCGCTTGTAAGGAAAGTTAATGAAGTTCGTATCTTCCTCAGTTTTTGCTGATTTAGGTATTTTTACGTTACAAATATTACTTCATAAACCAACAATGGTCTTGTGCGATGCTGTCGGAAGGAGTGTGTGTTGTCTTTCAATACGCAGTGTATGGGAATTTAGTAGCTGTAGTTTATTTGTGTGTTTTTATTGAGGTTTAATGAAACTTTGATCAGCCCGGGCCAAACATGGTCGGGCGGTTTTACGCTTGAAGCCTGAAGGATGCTAGAGTACGTGGAGAGAGTAGAGAGCAACTTTCGGACTCTTCCTCTTACTAACTATCTGTGCGAACAGAGAGCAGAGTTGGGAGCCGTTGAAGGCACGTGCACAATTGATGTGCAGTACACCTTCGTACACAGTACACAGCTCCACCGTGACCCACGTGGATAATCGGGATTAAGTGTCTGACCCAAGGTCAGAACTCCGTTACCACTGGTAAGGACTAAATTATCGAGATTTTGATTTAGCCCCAAGCACTATGGTAGTGCAACAGAATTTTCTCCAATCGCTCTATTTATCTCTTGTTTGAGTATGAACTTAACCAATTATATCTTGTTTGACAGAGCTCAGTAAGCTCTGTCAAACAAGGTATATTTGGTTAAATATCAAATTGCATTATGGGAAATATTTGCTGCTGAAAACTTTGCCATTTTGACATCAGTGTGCATCTGGTTAAAGTAGTAGCAGAAGTAAAAGTAGAAATGACGACTGGTAGAAGTAGAAGGCATCC
The DNA here is from genome assembly GCA_031216915.1 of Pictodentalium vernedei. NCBI lineage: Eukaryota > Metazoa > Mollusca > Scaphopoda > Dentaliida > Dentaliidae > Pictodentalium > Pictodentalium vernedei. The sequence continues at coordinate 509,117,884 of CM062293.1, forward strand.
GTATTATTTATTTATTTATTGGTGTTTAAGGTCACATACTTATGCACAATGGCTAATCGTGACCGTGACAGTTTTACGGGTAGAGGAAGCCGGAGTACCCGGAGAGAACCACCGAATAACTGTCAGCTCCTCAACATTCTTACTCTGTTCAAGCACCGCTCAATCAGGGTTACAGCGGTTGAAGACATGTGCACCATCGACGTGCAGTACGCCTCAATACACGGCGTCATCGTGCTCCCATGTAGCCCACCGGGATAAAGTGCCTTGCACAACGCGGGTCGTCCCGGACGGAGATCGAACTCAGGACCTCCAGTATAGAAGTCCAACAGTCTACCACTGAACTACCGCGCTCCCAGAAGACATCTGTATGAGTAGTAATGTTAAATAGTAGCGGGTGTACTCATAACACAAGTGGTGATGGCTAGTAGTACAATTATAGACTATCAGTACTCGTATTAGTGCTAAGCAGTAGTCCGTATCAATGGTGGTGACCGTTGTGAGTTAGTAACAACAATGGCAGACCACGGCATAGTTGACGAATCAGTGGTGGTGACAGATGTGAATTAGTAATCCTAATGAAGGAACTATGTTGTATTAGTCGTATCAATGGTGCCGCGCGGTGTGGGTTAATTACAGCAATGACAAAACTCAGTAGCAGTAGCCGCATCGGTGGTGAAGACAGGTGTGAGTCAGTAACATCAATGGCAGAACTCAGTAGTAGTAGTAGTATCAGTTGTGATGACAGGTTGAGCTAGTAACAGCAATGACAGAACTTTGTAGCAGTAGTCGTGTGAGTGGTGGTGACAGGTGTGCGTTAGTAACAGCAATGGCAGCATACAGTAACAGTAGTCTAATCGGTGATGGTGACTGGGGTGGATTTGTAACAATAATGATAGAACTCGGTAGTAGTAGTCATATCAGTAGTAGTGACAGGTGTGAGTTAGTAACAGCAATAACGGAACACAGTAGTAGTATCAGTGGTACGTTTAAGTGGTAGTAACGGGTGTGATTTAGTAACGATAATGGTAGAACTCAGTAGTAGTAGTCACATCAGGAGTGGTGGCAGGTGTGAGTTAGTAGCAGCAATAACGGAACTCAGTAGTAGTAGTCGTATCAGTGGTAGTGACAGGTTTGAGTTAGTAACGATGATGGATGGTAGAACTCAGTAGTAGTAGTCATATCAGGAGTGGTGACAGGTGTGAGTTAGTAACAGCAATAGCAGAACACAGTAGTAGTAGTAGTCGTATCAGTGGTAGTGACAGGTGTGAGTTAGTAACAGGTGAAACAGAACACAGCAGCAGTAGTCATATCAGGAGTGGTGACAGGTGTGAGTTAGTAACAGCAATAACAGAACACAGTAGTACTAGTCGTATCAGTGGTAGTGGCAGGTATGAGTTAGTAACAACAATGACAGGACACAGCAGCAGTAATCCTATCAGTTGTAGTGGCAGGTGTGAGTTAGTAACGGTAATGGCATACCTCAGTAACCGTAGTCGTAACAGCAGTAGTGACAGTATTAGTGATAGGGTGAGTTAGTAACAGCAATGGCGGACACACAGCAACAGTAGTCGTAACAGTGCTTAGGTAGTGGCAGGTGTGAGTTGGTAACAACAATGACAGAACTCAATGGCAGTAGTTGTACCAGTGGTAGTGGCAGGTGTGAGTTAGTAACGATCATGGTAGAACTCGGTAGCAGTAGTCATATCAGTAGTAGTGATAGGTTTGAGTTAGTAACAAGAATGGCAGAATACAGTAGTAGTAGTTGTATTAGTGGTAGTGGCAGGTGTGAGTTAGTAACGATAATGGTAGAACTCAGTAACCGTAGTCGTAACAGTAGTAGTGAAGGGTGAATTAGCAACAGCAATGACAGGACATAGCGACAGTAGTGGCATCGGTAGTGGTGGCAGGTGTAAGTTAGTAACAGCAATAACAGAACACAGTAGCAGTAGTCGTATCAGTGGTAGTGACTGGTGTGAGTTAGTAACAACAATAACAGAATACCGTAACAGTAGTCGTATCGGTGATAGTGACAGGTGTGAATTGGTAACGATAATGGTAGAACTCTGCAGTAGTAGAACGGCGATGTTGGACGTCATGGTGATATATCGCCATAGGAACAGTAGACGCTTGTATAGTAGTGGTAATCGTCAGAGGGTGTTATAGAAATGGTGACGGACAGTAGCAGGACCCAAGAATGTTTGTCAGCGCACTAACAGTTGAATTAACTCTAGGCCCGACAACACATCATTTTTTCTTCTGAATATCGGCAGACGACTTATTGTATTCAATGGAAAGGGAATAAAACTACTCGCGTTTTATTTTGTCATTTCGTACAAATTCTCTTTTTAACTGGACCAAAAAGGGCATTGCTCATCTACTTTTTTGTATCGCAGATACTTTCGGATATTGAGCTCCTTAACCCTTTACCTAACGTAACGGCCAAAACCGGCCAGCGCTACTCTCAAAAATCGCCAATTAATTTTCATTATTTTTTTTATTTTTTGTCTCAAAAACATAGGTTATGACCCCTCGTTGGAACGAGCTCGTCGAGCTCGTTCCAACGAGGGGTCATAACCTATGTTTTTGAGACAAAAAATGAAAAAAATTAGTTATTCAAGAATTATTTTTGCAAGTGTCGTCTGCTTTTCATGTTAGGTAAAGGGTTAAAGGAGATCGAAAACATGATAACAAATCTATTTCCTTGAATCAACACTGTACAAGTTACAGTTAGATAAGAAATAACCAGGTGCCAGCAGTATCGTCGCAACCTTTACCGTACAAACTCAAACTGTAACTGTTTAAAGTGAAATTTGTACCCTGGCGGTATCCCTAATGTGGGTTCAATTGTATCAACTGGAAGAGTGTATATTCATTATTTGGGGGTGCATGTAGACCGGTTAATATTTTCAACGTGTTTCCCGCCGGCCGCACGTTGAAAATATTGATTGGTCTACCCCACAAATTCACCTTATAAACATAGGACATACAATGATCTTGTACCGGAAATACGGGCTCTCGGTTTCAAATGATTGAGAAATACTTGCAGAGGAGCCTTTATATAACAGGTGACTTCGGGGGACATCACTAAGCAGGCACACGACTAGTGAAGTAATTGTAGTCCGATGAGCGGCCATGTTGTCTTATTTTATGGCAGCACATTATTGCTATGGGCAGAACGAAATGGCGTGGAGCGTGTTCTGGGATGTGTTCCGATTAACAAGAGGTACACCCGATAACCGCAAGTGAGCCGAAAATAACTAGGATTAACCGATAAGGGACACCACAACTTCCCTACTTGCATTTTATCTGACGCCGATTCTTCTACTGCCCACACGAGGACGCTTATGCATATTTCCGGTAATACTTAACCTCTGCCGTCTCCTGAAACACCTCTGATCCAGGCATTTTTCCAACACAATTCCCGGTTTTCTCAATCTAACGATTTAATCTATCCAGTCTTAGTAGACACATTCCAATCATTCATCTTCGTCCTAACACTATCATCCCACCCATGGCCTCTATTGTGATGCGATAGCTAGTAGGGTCCCTATAATTCCTTCGTATGCGCTTTTGTGCACATGCCGCATATGGACACACACGGATATTGACGTGGTCCATGGCCTCTACCATAAGGTCATTTGCTTCAGCTAGTGCTGCAGTTCTTTTTTGCCGTCACTAGCTTTGTCCAGTGCTACAGTCCTCTCTCTCTCTCTCTCTCTCTCTCTCTGTCTCTCTGTCTCTGTCTCTCTGTCTCTCTCTCTGTCTCTCTGTCTCTGTCTCTCTCTCTCTCTCTGTCTCTGTCTCTGTCTCTCTGTCTCTCTGTCTCTCAGTCTCTCTCTCTCTCTCTCTCTCTCTCTCTCTCTCTCTCTCTCTCTCTCTCTCTCTCTCTCTCTCTCTGACTTCTAATGACACACTTTTGCCGGTTTCTATTGTATGTGAACAGTAATATATTTTTCCACCACTTCGGTTACAACCAATGTCTTCTGAAAATATCACCGGTTTCTGCCATTAACCTTCTGCAATAGTCTTCAGTCTTATTACTTTTTTTTACCACTACCGTCTCCTGCAAATGCACGTTCTAGGGCATCCAGGTATAGACCCTATCACAATCAGTTGTGGGATTTGTAGCTTTAACTACTGTTAGGAGAGGAGAAGAGCTAAGGATCGTTCAAACAGAGTCTTGATTCTTATGACTGCTAATAGAAATCTTCAATTCGTCTTAGATATACACTATAAAATCAGTTGACTTAAACATCAACCCACATCAACTGGGTTGAGTGAGTATGAACCCAATTGGGTTTATATTCACTCAACCCAGGTGATTGGGGTTGTCGTTACCCCAATTGGGTTCATATGTACTCAACCCAGTTAATTTGGATTGTTTTCATTCAAATAATTTTAGAGTGGTGGAGAAAGATTAGACAAAGTGATGTTCAATGGAATGGCTGTAGTCATAGAAAACTATGAGTCATATGGTAATAATTCGAACGCTAAATTCTGTTTGTTTGTTTTGGGGGGTTTTATGGCTTTTTCCGGGACGCGGGGTTGGGGCGGCGACACCCTGCCAAAAGGTGTGTAAAGCATTTGATTGGCGTTTGTAGAGTAACTATTTGCGCTGATTCTGAATCCAATTGACGCCACTCTCTAACTCTTGGGAAAGTGATATATTTAAACCTTTTCATACTCACCCAATTAGGTCAATCTGAATTCCAACTTATTTTAATAAAAAATTATTTACATGTTATGTATGTTGGTAATATTCCCATCATGCCTTTATTGTCAGATTTGATTTGCTTCCGTACTTTTGTTGGGTAAAAAATGAAAATTTGATTAATTTAGGCGGAAAAATTACTAAATTTTTGGATTTTAGTTTTTGCCAAGAAAAACACAACAATAGAATATGTAATTTGTTTCATTATTTTTCACGGACAACTGTGACAAATATTCCCAATCTAATCCCTGGCACTCTACAACACGAAATGAGGCGAGAATTTGCAAAAATAAGTAGATTTCACTGATCAGTGTGGAGTGTGTGCATAAAGTATGTGGATCTAAAGATTGAGAAGGTCTTCACTACCAACAGATATTGTTATTTTTACCCAGGCTGTAGATCATTGTTTGAGTCAACCCCATTGTCAAATCTACAGGGATCAATGTGCACTGGTTATGACACTCTTAAAACTGACCCGACAATGGAACAAAGAACTGTAGCCCACTTGTGTATCTGCACGGCTGCATCGTTTACACCCACACGATTTCTCAAATCTACAACTACATTTGATTACCTTTATCACCTGCATAGGTGTTGGGTTTCTTCCATAAGGAATACCAGTTGGGAGCAGTGACTTGGAAGAGTAATCTCAGAGTGCACCAAAATATTGTTGGGTCAATGTCTGGGTGTTGAGTTAATGGTTCAGTGTACCAAAGAGATCGAGTGAGAATGTTCTCGTTTTCGCATTTTGTGAGAATGCTTCACTTGTTGGTGGAAGGTGGATAATTTTGGAGTATTTGTCAATGTTTTGTGGTTTTGTTAGACCATACCTTAAATCTGGAATCTGACATCATCTTTCGATGGATAGCCACAGCTGCTATTAATGTGCATAGTCGTCTGTTGACAAATTTGTATCCAAATCAGCATCCAATTTACCTATCTTATCTAGAGTGATACAACTCAAATATTTAATAGCTGTTGTCTTCTCTGCCCCAAAGCACTGGGCAACAGTGTGACAAACGGAGACCGCATGTGATATAGACACAGAACGACACGCGAGTGTGAATGGGTTAATCGATATGGCACGAGTGCCAGCGCGGAAGAATAGAACGAAGGCCACATGACTCGCGTTTTATCCTTCCGCGATGGCGCAAATGCCATATCGATTAATCCATTCACACACGCGTGTCGTTCTGTGTCTATTACACGCCTTGACTTCTATAGAAATTATTAGAAGGACACTCAGCTATCGCTGGCGATTCACATTGTTATTGCGTTGCACTATTTGTAGAAAATTCCAGTGAAATGTCTTTTTAAAAGTAGTCCGTCAACATCTTCCGTTCCGCACATATGTGCGGAGCAGATTTTCATTTTCTGCACGGTTTAGTGTTGCTGTGCATGGAGATTAATAGTACAGGCGTGTAAGAAAAAATCTAGTGAACTTTCAATTGGTTATCGACGGTGGGGTTTATCCTTCCGCGATGGCACAAGTACAAATCGATTAACCCATTCACACACGCGTGTCGTTCTGTGTTTATTACACGCCTTCACGTCAACAAACATGAGAAGGACAATCAGCAATTTATTTGACAACTATGAACAAAAAGAAAACATTTTATCGCCAACCAAATTTGCGACATTGGAACTCAGCGGACGATTTTTAGCTATCGCCAGCGATTCAAATTGTAATTGCGTTGCACGATTTGTAGAAAATTCCAATGAAATGTATTTTTAAAAGTAGTCCGTCAACAACTTCCGTTCCGCACATATGTGCGGAGCAGATAATCATTTTCCGCATGGTTTAGTGTTGCTGTGGATGGGGATTACAAAGAACAGGCGTGTAATAAAACCAGATTTGGCGGTAGTTTGTTGTTTCTGATGGCCTCCTTCAGATCTATTACCCTTCTGGCACCACTTGTTAATTCCATCGTAGGTACAATGTTCATCTTCTGTTTCTAATAGAAGTGGTCCAATATAAAAGTGTCGTCTGTGCCACATGATTACACACTGACACTGCAGATTCCAGCTAGTTTTTGGAAACATGTATGTCCGATTGGGGCATTACAACATCACCTTCCTCGTGGTTTAATCTGCGAAAAGTGATCAAGGAACATAGTTTCGAAACAGTAAAATGGGCCCTTTTCCCGCCAAAATGTAAATACTTCGCGTTATTCTGATACCACTGGATAAAAATGACAGAAAACTGTGTTTCCGATAAATTACAAATATATAAACCAAATGTATAAGTACATTTTACCCACAAATGGTTTTCACTTTAATATGTGTCTTTTCTGGTATTTTTCGTTGTGAAATCGTACAAAAGGATTAGGTATGTCAATAACATGCTGTATTTTAGTGTTGCCAAATACTAAAATACCCAAAATTAGTCTTTTTGGTCACAATTCCTCAAATTTCCACCGTTTTATCCAACAAACGCACCACAAACAAATAACAGATGGCGATAAATGCATACGTGATGTCCCGTCAACATATATAACCTTAATGTAAAAGTAAATTTTACTACAGACAGAAATGTTGGGTTAGTTTGAAAACGGGTTAGCACTTACTCTGCCGAAAGCGACTATTGTCACTATTTTATGATGATATCTGTACGTTTTGGTATGCGCAGATCAAACCTACCATCTGATTAATTGCTGGAAAGGGCTCGGGGAGCCCTTTCCAACAATTAATCAGATGATAGAGTTTCAAGTATGTCATAACTTTTATTAAACGTCGTACACTGGGGTCCTCCTTATATGGGTAAAGTGGGCGTGGCAGTAAAGGGATTAAATGTCTCATTTTGCACAAGTGTTAGAGAGTGGCATCAAGTGGATTCTGAATCAGAGGAAACAGTTACCATAGAAACGCAAATACAATGCTTCACACACTTCTCTGTAGTGTAGTCCTCTATGGTGTCCGCACCATAATGGCGTACGTGCCTGTGCACAATTTCCATGCAGCATATGGACACACTCCGTAAGTGTTCCGATGTGCTTGTGAATTATTACACAACAATCGCACGACAAATACATACACCTTGAACTTATTTAAGCACCCCCTGAAATGTTTCATGACAGTGAAGTTGCTGTTATGATTATTATGTTTTAATTGCTATGTCTTGCAATATACTTCATCTCGTGAGAAACATGATGTTTCTGGTTGATAGGGTACCCCAAACAAATCCCCTTGTCCACGTGAAGCATGCCACCCACGAATGTCAGAAAAAACACTATCGCCCACATACAATATCTGGGTATAAAATAAGAAAAGTTGTCACTTCTTTCATCAGAAAATGTTGACATGACAAGGAGGAGACTGTAGAACGCACTAAGATGGCAAATCGTTGGCATGCATGCAACAGGCATGTCATTCAAATCTATTGGAAGGCAACTTGGCTATAGCCATTGTCTCATCAGCAGAGTTGTCCGAACACATCAACAAACCAACGATGTTAAGGACCAACCAAGGCCTGGACAACCCCAAACGACCTTTCCTCTGGAAGATTGGAGTCTGGGCGTGAACCCTTTGCTTCAAGTTGGGTTTTGAAACGCCTTTGGCTCCCCAACAGGCGTTTGTGCGACAGAACTGTCCGCAACCGACTCAAAGCACTGGGTATGAGGCCCAGAAGGGTTATCCAGCGTCCAGCTCTGTCCGATAGGCATCAAAGACGACGTTTGGAGTGGTGTATGGCACAACAACATTGGAATCGCGGGACATGGAGGAGAGTTCATTGGTCAGAAGAGAGTAGGTTCCTTCATCACGTCTCAGAGGGTCGCATGAGAGTGTGGAGGCATAGAAATACAGCTTACGTGCCCAGGAACACCGGACATACTGCTCCTTATGGAGGAGGAGCAGTAATGATCTGTGGATGCCTCTCGCATGATTGTAAGCTTGATATGGTGACGCTACGTGGGAATCTCAATGGTCATCAGTACATCCGGGGCATTCTCACTCAGGTTGTCGTGCCTCATTTTGACAACCATCCGTTGGCTACTCGACCTGCATTCATGGACGACAATGTATTGTCACATCGTCCCCATGCTTTGAGAGCATTCCTTCAAAAAACAACACTACCTTGACCTACAATGAGCCCCGTTTTGAATCTCTTAGAACACATCTGGGACTTTCTTGCACGTCGTGTGCAAGCAAGGGATACGCCTGTATAGAATTTGGCCGATCTGAAAGCTGCATTGCAAGAGGAGTGGCAGCAGTTGCCTCTGGACGGTATTAGAAGGCTCACTGGTAGCATTAGGAGGACGGTTCAGGCTCTCATTCGGGCATGTGGTGGATACACTCGCTACTGATGTCAGACACTGCTATTGTGTTAAGGAGATCACTCATTACAGTTTTGTCAGTAATTGCCGCCATTGTTTCACCATGGACTGTTCCAGCACCATACTTGTCGAGAGAACATTTTTCTATCAAAAAGATTAGTGACAGATCTGTGTAATTGGCGCCATTAAAATACTACATATTTTCATCATTGTGTTGTCGTTCATTTGTCAATAGACCATTCTTTCCGCAAACAATAACGTTTGGCTATCTGGAAGATAGCATGAAAGTAATGACCGTTTGTATGGACACCACTGCGTAAAAAACAGGGGTGCTTTATAAAATTCCAGGTGTATATTATGCGCATGTGCACAGGCGCACATACGGGTATTGGCGATTCATTATAGTATGTCGGCGTGCTATCAGAGCAGTCAAACCATACACGCCTATGAATTCATCCATTGTGTCGCTTTTTGTGCTCCTGCACAATGTGTACAAATCACATGCAAGCCAGAAAATAACCAGACTGCCATCTGCAAAATGAGGTCCTCAGAGGGTGAATTTAGTGATTCTACCCTGCACATCAGGGTAGCATCACTAAATTTACCCTCTGTGAACCTCAATCTGAATCAGGGTCTCGAAACTAAACAGAAAGAGGTACCCAGAGGATAAATTGGCCTACTCTATGGAATAGCATGGTCAAATTCACCCTCTGGGGACCTCATTCTGCAAATGTCAGACTGCTTATTTTCAGCCCTGATCTCATGAAGCACATAGGTCCTCGTCGGAAGTGCTCAGATGTGCAAGTGTGCAGTTGCGCAATGTGCGAACAACATATGCAGCTTTGGGACTGCGCGTTAAAAATATTAATTGGGGTATCCCAAATAATGAGCATGGAGATTTCTAAGTGGCGCCATTGATATGACGAGGAACATACCATGGCTGTAGAAACCGTTACAGCAACCTACGAAAGAAATTCATATCTATGAACGCTGAGTTTAAACAAATAGTATGTCGATGTGCGCGTTGATCTACGCGTTATGAACATAGTAAGGCTATCAAATTCTGTACATATGGCCTGTGCACAAACCCGTAGGTCCTTTGGCAGAAACATTGCATGTGTTTGCTATGGGTAACCAGGAGAACCTGCCTTGCTTTGGGTGCCATTCGATATGGAAATTGCGTGCAATTCCTACGCGTAGTTAAGCGTAGATAACTGCAACTTCGTGACAGGACTTCAGTTTTAACTGAAACTGTCCAGTGGTTGTAGAAGATTTTGACAATGTTTTGACCGATCAGACCGATCAGAGGTTATTTTATTTGAACTTATTTGATAGGTTTTGGTGGTTTTCCTTTTTTTCTTTTTTTTTTTTTTTTGGTTTTATTCTGCAAAAAAAAACATTTGGTATCCAAGCTTATTCCGCTGACAAATAAATGCTTCACCTAATCGTCAGTGTGGCTACCCAGTAGCGGTTGACAACTCGGTCGGTTAAAGATAGGCAGAAGAAGGAACGCCAACATGAGGTTAACTGGTCAGATCTGACAATTTTTGCCATTGGAAGAGATTTCCGGGAAATTTAGCTCCCTTTTATTTCCTAAAGATAAGAGTAAATTTGACTATAAAGACTAAAATTTCGAAATGTTAGCGAATTGGTATCATCGATGTGCGTGTCATTTCACAAACTTCAGGCATTTTCTCGAAGAGCAGTATAAAATACAGAAGCTGACATTTTACAGTTTTTTCCCAAAAAAATTTGAACGTTTGGAAATTAGTCTTTGTTAACCCTTTACCTAACATGAAAAGCAGACGACACTTGCAAACAAAATTCTTGAATAACTAAATTTTTTCATTTTTTGTCTCAAAAACGACGAGCTCGTTGCAACGAGGGGTCATAACCTATGTTTTTGAGACAAAAAATGAAAATATTTTGAAAATTAATTGGCGATTTTTGAGAATAGCGCTGGCCGGTTTTGGCCGTTACGTTGGGTAAAGGGTTAAATCTCCCTTTTAAAAATAAGAAAACGGCATTTTCACCATCTTTTGATGTTCAAAATACCAACAGTGTACGCATCGTGACATATGATACGAACACTGTCTTGTACTTTAATTTTAAAGCGCAGGAGGTGACATTTCCAATTTTTTCCCTGGGAAGAATTAAAACTTGCAAATTACTGTAAAAACATATTCGCCAAATGAAGAGCTGAAGTGGACATATCGTGTTGGTAGGTGTGATACTGATTTTCATTCTTAATGACAGATTATCTGTGAAGTGGGAGCGCAGTGGCTCAGTGGTAGCCTGTTGGACTTCTATGCTAGGGGTCCCGAGTTCGATCCCCGTCCAGGACAACCCGCGTTGTGATCTTGGGCAAGGCACATTATCCCGGTTGACTACATGGGGGAACGATGACGCCGTGTACTAAGGCGTACTGCACGTCGATGGTGCACATGTCTTCAACAGCTGTAACCCTGCTTCAGCGGAGCATAAAAAGAGTTAGAATGTTGAGGCGCTGACAGTTGCTCGTTGATGGTCGGTGGTTCTCTCCGGGTACTCCCGGCTTCCTCCGCTCGTAAAACTGTCACGGTCACGATTAGCAATCGTGCGTAAGTATGTGGCGTTAACCCTTTGAACCCTGGTGGTATCTACCATGTCTGTTCATAGGCAGCAATTAGAAGAGTCCATATTCATTATTTTTTTTTTGGGGGGGGGGTAGACCAATCAGTGTTTTCAACGCGAAAACTAGGGCTGCACGTTGAAAATATTGATTGGAGTACCCCACCCCTAACTTAGCAGGCATCCTACTTAATGAAAGTATGACGGACCATGTCCCTGGGCCGGTAAAACAGCCTCTGGTGTTCAAAGGGTTAAAACACCAATATATAAATAAGTAGTTGCTTCTAATTAGTTTCCCATAAAGTTATCTCCCTTTGAAATTATTAGACGAGCGAGGAAAGTCCAATTAAGAAGCAGGTGCTTGAGAAAAACCTATGACATCAGTGGAAAATAAAGCCAAGTTTCCGTTTTTCACTGTTAATAAAGGACAACAACAGACAGCTCTGGGAGCTGTCTGTTGTTCTCCTTTATTAAAAGTAACAAAAGGAAACTTGACTTTTTTTTCGGTTGATGTTTTTTCAACAATTACTTGCTTCTTTATTCGACCTTTCTCGCACTTGTGATAATTCCAAGGGAGGTAACTTTATCGACAGTCGATTTCCATGACGATATATATGTCTGGGATGCCTGTTCTCTCTCTCAATACTTTTGTTCTATTTCCATTTCAGGACATTCTACGATTTGGCCGTCGTGAAGCACAGAAAGTAATCATATTAATTACAGATGGTTACTCAAATGGAGGTGATCCAAGACCGGAAGCAGCAGTTCTTAAAAAGGAGGGCGTGCTTATATTTACTTTTGGAATCAAGAACGGTAATGTACAGGAACTCGTCGACATGGCGTCAGAGCCCAAAAACGAAACAGCATACATACTGACCAGTTTTGAAGAGTTTGAACAACTCGCAAGAAGAGCTTTACACGAAGGTACAAAATTCCCGACATATAATCCGTTTCTCAATATAACTTGTAAAGAATGTTAGTGCTATTTTATCTACTGGAATGTCTAAATGTGACAAGAGCTTTTCACAAAATCTCCATTTTCAAATTCCGTTATGCTTTCAGCAACTCCTGTGTTTATTTGAACGAGTTTATCGAGGTCGTTCTAATGAAGGGTCATAAACTATGTTTAGGAGACAAAGAATGAAAACGTTTTAGTTGCGCCATATAAATGGATTTTCTATTTCTCAGACCATTGTATTTTTTTAAATGCATGGGAGTTTTTTTTTTATTTTAGTATTTACCTTTTAAAGTATTATTTCTATTACCTAAATGGTTGATATACATGGTTAATTTTATGTTTTAGACCTCGTAATCTATATATTGATAGATAATGATTGAGTGGTGTATTTTATCTATTTTATGTAGCTGAGAAAGTTATCTGACAAAAACAAATTAATTATTATTCAATTATTATTGTTTAAAGTTTGTAGAGATGATAAAAAATAGAGTATGTGGCAGTAAATATTAACTTGCTGTTGCCTGAGAAATCTTTATTTATTTATTTATTTATTTATTTATTTATTTATTTATTTATTTATTTATTTATTTGTTTATTTATTTGTTGAACGAATCGGCCACATCTCTCGCTTAGTTTACAAACTGAGCAGTTGAAAACAAAAATTCAAATTTTGTTAACCCTTTACCTAACATGAAAAGCAGACGACACTTGCAAACAAAACTCTTGAAGAGCTAATTATTTTCATTTCTTGTCTCAAAAACATAGATTATGACCTCCTCGTTGGAACGAGCTCGTTCCAACAAGGGAGTCATAACCTATCTTTTTGAGAAAAAAAATGAAAAAAATAATGAAAATTAATTGGCGATTTTTAGCTCAACTTTGACGTAAGTCAAATTTGAGCTTATGCCATGGCCAGTCGTCCGTTTGTCCGTCAACAATTCAATACGGCTCGGGCTAGAGGCCGTATTTATGACCCGATCTTTACGAAACTTCTTGAGAACCTTTGTTATTACCGTGGGACGAGAAGGAGTGTTTTGGGGTGCGGTCCGAAATTCAAGATGGCCATCAGCAGCCATTTTGTACAGAACTTCTGTATGAAAGTTCTGATTTGAATACATTTTTGCATGAATGGTTCGTAACATGGAATACATCACATATAATACGAATTTTTTCTCGTGCATAAATTATGGAAATTAGATTAACTTTGATTTATTTAGTGTTACTTTCAGCACTGTAAGTGCAAATGCCAATACGGCTCGGGCTAGAGGCCGTATTTATGAACCGATCTTTACGAAACTTCTTGGGTACCTTTGTTATCACCGTGAGACGAGAACAGTGTTTTGGGTCCGGTCCGAAATTCAAGATGCTGGCAGCCATTTTCTACAAAATTAGGTGCAATCAGATTTTTGCGCAGAACTTCCATATGAAAGCGCTGATTTGAATCATTTTTTGTGTGAATGTTTAGTACCATGGGATACATCACATATAATACGGGTTTTTTTCTCGTGCAGAAATTATGCAAATTAGATGAACTTTGATTTTTTCAGTGCTACTTACACACTGGAAGTACACATGTCAATACGGCTCGGGCTGGGGGCTGTATTTATGAACCGATCTTCACGAAACGTCTTGGGTACCTTTGTTATCTCCTTGGAACGAAAACGAGTGTTTCTGGGTGCGGTCCAAAATTCAAGATGGCTGCCAGCAGCCATTTTGTACCGAAATTAGGTCTAATCCGTTTTTTGTACACAACTTCTATACGGCTCAGGCTAGAGGCCGTATTTATGAACCGATCTTTACGAAACTTCTTGGGTACCTTTGTTATCACCGTGGGATGAGAACGAGTGTTTTTGGGTGCGGTCTGAAATTCAAGATGGCCACCAACAGTCATTTTGTACCAAAACTAGAGCAATCAGTCTTTTGTACAGAACTTCTGTTTGAAAGTTTTGATTTGAATAAATTTTTGTATGAATGTTTAGTAACATGGAATACATCACATATGACACGGGTTTTTTTCTCGTGCAGAAATTATGCAAATCAGATGAACTTTGATTCATTCAGTGCTACTTATACACTTTAAGTGCTCATGTTAATACAGCTGGGGCTGGAGGCTATATTTATGAACCGATCTTCACAAAACTTCTTGGATACCTTTGTTATCACCTTGGGACGAGAATAAGTGTTTTTGGGTGCGGTCCGAAATTCAAGATGGCTGCCGGCGGCCATTTTGTACCAAAATTAGGTACAATCAGTTTTTGGTATGGAACTTCTATATGAAGGTTCTGATTTGAATACATTTTTGAATGAATGTTTACTAACATGGAATACATCACATATAATACGGGTTTTTTTCTCGTGCAGAAATTATGCAAATTAGATGAACTTTGATTTATTCAGTGCTACTTATACACACTAAGAGCACATGTCAATACGGCTTGGGCTACAGTCTGTGTTTATGAACCGATCTTCACGAAACTTCTTGAGTACCTTTGTTATCACCTTGGGACAGGAAGCCTATGAGAACAAATAGTTTGGGGTTCAGTCAGACCCACTCTGGGACTCAAAGATTTATTTTCTAGTTTAGCATCTAACTGTCACCCACATTTACAATACTTTACCTATACATTTGTTACAGGCTACGGTCAGCATTTATGTATAGACCGTTACAATACTTTATATGTACCTTTGTTATCAGGTCATTACCTAGATGTTTGGCATTGCTGTGTCATATACTATAAATGTACATGTCTTACACAAGTTTAGCTACAGTGTCATTTACACTTTCATTGAGAATAGCGCTAGCCCGTTTTTTTTCGTTACGTTGGGTAAAGGGTTAACAAAACCATATCATGTGACCCTTCATTGAGCGACGTCTCTCCAGTCGTGGGTGTGGGAGGTCACGTGATATCCAGTCGAGATGTTCTCAAAATCTTGACATGAGACTTGATGAAAGAAGAAGAGCTCAGTGTGGTTCCACTTCTGGAAACTACTTTGATTCCGTTCTGAAATATTCCGCTTTTTGATTGCTATGAGTGGCCGTTGCATACAACACTTGAGTGGAGACAAACAACATTTAGACGGTTATAAGAGGTGCGACATCCATAACTTGAAAAGCAGTGACATTCGATTTGTGATTCGAAATCTTCTACTAAGATTCAGGATTTGATTCGACGCAAATTGTTTTCTCATTTACTTTGCAAATGTTATGGGTGGCGTCTGTTCATTGGAATGTAAACGACCCAAACAATGTGCTGGGGTAGGTTACGATAGTACGGTTGCCGTAGATTGGTGGTAATCCACGCGTGGGCAGTGATGTCCACCCATGCGTTTACCAGGTAATGACAATCATCCGCAGCAAAATTTTAATTGACGAAGCAACGGGTTCTACCCGGTGCTTGATTAATTACATTTTTTGATGATTACTCCTATAAGTAGTGTTTGGATCTAATATTATTGCATCCTTGGAAATATTGCCCACCTGTGGAAAGTGGCCAGTCCACGGGGGCCGTACTGTACAATGCCGATACAAATGAATAGGTCGGCTAATTGATGGGTGTCTCAAAAATTTTTAAAGAAATCAGTTTGGCTATAATTTTAACCTATATTTATGTCGAAGAAGGACATGATATCCAAAGGACATTGGAAAATTTTCCGGAAGATAATCAGGATTTTAATTCGGGAAATCGTACGTTTTATCGCGAAACTATGCATTGTGTTTGTTGTACTGTATTCATATGGTAGAGAAGTGAGCTCGGTTTGAGGAGCTTGTTCCAATGAGGGGGTCACGTGATATAGTTTTGTTGAAATTTTTGGAAACTTTTGTTTACCAACTGCTCGATTTGTTTATTTATATATTGGGCGGTTGTTGCCGATGCGTTTGGCAAAGGACTAATAAACAGTTTAACCACATTATGATCTATGCATATCTTAAGTCCTAATACTTCCTGTTGTTAGTAACCTTATGACAATATAGTGCGGTGGCCAAACCCACAAAAGAGGCTCAGAAAAAGGTTTCGTGGCTCATTAAACCAGAAATCTGTTTTTACTGCATACAAGACATATTAAGGAACATTTGTCACGTGGTTGTCAAGGTATACAGGTGTGCGTGTCCGTTTAAAGGGGGTAACTCACACCCAAGGAAGAAAACATTATTTGTGTGTGAATGTCTTTTCAGCTACATATACAACTAAAAATGAAATATTGGATGTTCTTATCAAATTTGTTTAACCGTAAAGATATGAAATCGGACTTTAAGAAATCCGAAGGAATGCACACGTCTCTCTTTATGTTGGAAATATATGACCTTTGGGTCCTGGAGAGGGAAAGTTCAACTCCGCTTAGAAAATCCGGTGAAATTTAGTTTACAAATCACTAAATTTGTGTGTTAGAAATGGCCATAGAAACAGATAAAGAATCACAGAATCTTATTCAATAGAGGGTGGAATTTCCAATTGTTGGTGATTTTTGGCCGAAAACTTCCAACTATTTAAAAGTTTGAGACACAAGCTAAACCCAACTCCTATCGCCATCTTTCTGAAAAAGTGACTCCAAAACAACAGGAAATACCACATTTTGTGTACAATATTGTTTAAAATTGTATCGAATGCCACATACACGTGAAGTGTTTTGCCTTGTGTGTGGTGCCTTTCATTACGGCCGCTGTGGGCCGGTCACTTTACACGAGTGAGCAATATTTCCATGGGCGCAATAATTATTAGATTTCAAACACTAATTATAGGAATATTCAGGCCTGGCATTCTGAAAAAAGCAGGAGGGCAAAAAATCGCTCTCCTCAATCAGCTTAGGAGAGCAATTAGCTTTACACAGCATTTTAAGTATCCAGTTGAACGAACTCATTGAAACTGAAACCAACAGACTACATCAGTGATTTTATTAACTTTACTAAGGTAAAGTGAAATCTCTTAGACATCTAGATGTCTCACTCAACAACCGAACACACACTTGACAAGACCTGTGTGTGTACCCAGACCTGTTGTCCAAGAAAGTCATACGCCTACCACTACCACCTTCAACCCCCCAAGGGGGGTTGAAGGTGGTAGTGATAGGCGTATGACTTTCTTGGACAACAGGTCTGCTTGAATCTACAGTCACATCCTGGTGCAAGTGCTTCAAGTGACAGGATAGTAGTAATGGTAGTATATTATAGTGTCAATATTCCTAGAATAATTACCCCTCAAACTGTGATGTCAGTTGTTGAACTTGAAACTGACAGAACAAAAAATATTGCTGAGACCTATTTTGCTTCAAATGATTGCAACTGTGTTTGGGTATGGTTGCAGCCATTACCTATTACCACTAAACCACTTTCAAAATGAAATTACGTGATGTTATGTGATTTCGAAGTTAAATTACATTTTTGCTTTACAACAAAAATTTAATGTGAGCATAATACATGTAATCTCAATCATCCCAGACCAAAAAATTTAGGAGGGCAATTTTTCGCTCTCCTTAATTCTTTCAGGAGGGCAGTAAGGAGAGCTAAAAAATCGCTCTCCTGAAATTGCCAAGCCTGAATATTCATCAAAAATTTAATTAATAAAGCACCGGGTACAACCCGGTACAACCCCCCCCCCCCCCCGGTACAACCCGGGGCTTCATTGATTAATTTTTTTCTGAGGATGATTTTTAGTACCTGGCGAATGCATCCGTGGACATAACTGCCTACACGTGGATTACGACCAGCGACCAACCGACAGCGGCTATACTGTAAGAGTTTATGCTCATTATGTCATTTATTCGGGTTTAATGACATTTCAACCCGATTTAGATCATGCCTGACAGCTTTTGCGGCTGAATGAAGTCGGAGAGACTCGCCGAGCAGTAGTCAGTAATTGCCAGACTCCTCAAAGTACTGGAATTGGTTGAAGGCATGTGTACGATCTACAGTATTCTTTAGCACACCACGAAATCGCGCCCCCTCTCAGGCAATTGGGGTTAAGTGTTTTTCGCAAGGACGCAACGCATGTGACATTGGATGCAGGATCAGACCTACGACCTTTCGATCTGATGTCCAATGCTTTAATCAATGAGCAACCATGAACAGTTTTGTGTAATCATTTCATTTTCGGTTAATAACAGAACTGAGGACTTCGTGAGTTCGCTGAATGGATAGATGTACTTATTTGTGGTGTCCTGGAGGCAATACTTTTAGGCTACTACACGTGTATTTTCTAGAATTGTATTTTCTACCTATTAATATGATATAGAAAAAATTATAACTATACACAATCATCTCTTATTTTGCGTTCTTGTGTTTTTCGTTCCTATATATCAATATTTTCAAAGCAAAATGGTCGCATTGGATATGATTTTTATTTTTTACGGACATTTTCACACATTTCGTGATTTTTCCCCTCAAAAATTACATTTTTGACATGACCCTCAAACGACAGTGCTCACACTTACATTTTGACAACCGGCCTTAAAAAGTGTGCTGAGACGTAATCTTGCATAGAGGGCCAACAGTCTACCACTGAGCCACCGCGCTCCCTTTATCGATACATTATCTATGTGTGGTGGATGTGCCAGTAGGACAGATGCTACATGCGACATGCACAAAGTCGCCGACGTCTGTTTGCAAAGGATTTATCAAGTTATAACTTGACAGCAGTCTGAGACGTCCGATTTTGGAATCTGAACTTCAAAAAGCGCATACATCGTGCAATTGTTCAACATCTACATGCTCATCGGGGCGTTGTTGGTGTGTTAAAACAGAATGGGTTGATCACGAAGTTGTAAATGCAAATTATCATTTCTAATTCCCAACAAACTGGAGTGTGATGAAGATTTTGACAGTCACTTTGAGTCTATATGAAACTTTTTCACAAATATGCTTTTTTCGACTCGAAAATAGAAAAATGTGCAAATTTTCACTTAACTTGGGGGGAAGAAGGCATTTATTAACCCTTTACACAACGTAACGGCCCAAACCGGCCAGCGCTATTCTCAAAAATCGCCAATTAATTTTCATTTTTTGTCTCAAAAACAGAGGTTATGACCCCTTTGTGGAACGAGCTCGTCGAGCTCGTTCCAATGAGGGGTCATAACCTATGTTTTTGAGACAAAAAATGAAAAAAATTAGTTATTCAAGAATTTAGTTGCAAGTGTCGTCTGCTTTTCATGTTAGGTAAAGGGTTTAAGCATCTTGCAATATTCACTACTACTTATCTCTATGATATATGATTTCACACCATATATCTAACTGTTAAGGAATTGAGGCATTAAAAAATTATTAAAGAATATTTTTCGACATTCGTCAAGTTTTAGAGAGAGGGTTAATAGTTTGCCCAATTAAGATTCTCGAATTGATGAAGTTCTCATAATTGTAATTTCTGTGGAAGCATTTATAACTTTAAAAGTTTTTTAAACAGAAAATGTAGGAGCATTAGGATAAATTATTTGCATAGACTTGATGTTATGAGCTTGGAAAATTGAAAACTTTGTGAAATTTTTCTCCAATTTTCAAACATTTTTAACGGATAAAAATTGGAACTATACACAATCACCTCTTATTTTGCGTTCTAATGTTTTGCGTTCCTATATATCAATATTTTAAAAGCAAAATGGTCGCATTGGACATGATTTTTATTTTTTACGGACATTTTCACAAGTTTTGTGATTTTTCCCCTCAAAAAGCAAATTTTTGACATGACCCTCAAACTACAGTGCACACTCTTACATTTTGACAACCGGCCTTAAAAATGTGCTGAGATGCAATCTTGATGCAAAAATAGTTTCATGTATACACAATCAGTGGTTAGCTAATATATCTTTTTTGGTCCAGTAGCCAAGAATGTACTAGAAAGATCCTTACATAGGACTACTGTATACAATGTACTGCCTTGGTATACGATCATATTAACCTTTTGCCTAACATGAAAAACAGACGACACTTGTTAACAAAATTCTTCAATAACTAATCTTTTTCATTTTTTGTCTCCTCAAAAACATAGGTTATGACCCCTCTTTGGACGAGCTCGTTCCAAAGAGGGGTCATAACCTATGTTTTTGAGACACAAATACTGAAAAATAATTGGCGATTTTTGTGAATCGCGCTGGACGTTTCTGGCCGTTACGTTGGGTAAAGGGTTAACCCTTTACCTAACATGAAAAGCAGACGACACTTGCAAAAAAAATTCTTGAATAACTAATTCTTTTCATTTTTTGTCTCAAAAACATAGGTTATGACCCCTCGTTGGAACGAGCTCGACGAGCTCGTTCCAACGAGGGGTCATAACCTATGTTTTTGAGACAAAAAATGAAAATATTTTGAAAATTAATTGGCGATTTTTGAGAATAGCGCTGGCCGGTTTTGTTCGTTACGTTGGGTAAAGGGTTAATGGAAATATGGCGTATAAATGACGTGCTGAGCTCACAGATTGAACGGCTCGGACTTCCGACGAATTGGGTTTACTCCTAGCCTCATCATGGTGTATAAAAGACGTGCTGAACTAACCATCTGAACGGCTCGAACACCCTCCGATGAATTGGATTGGACTCCTAGCCCCGCAAGCCTAATCAAATTTCCTGCCTCCAGCCCAGAATTTAACATGGTTCTTTCTTCTCCTGTGATCTTCTTGGATTTTATCTACACACTAAAAACTAAAGTGTTAAAACTGACACTTTCAAGGTGTTAAAACCATTCTAACTCTTAAGGTTTGATTTTAACACTCAAAGTGCAATGCTTTAAGCACTTTGACATTACAATCGTCAGACATCTGAAACTTGAATGGATGGCACTTCCCATGTGTCTAGCATTGGTGGTTCTTCCAGAATTGTCCATAATTTGATTTGCGCTTGGTGGGTGCATAATTAAAAGGACACAACGCAGATGACGCGAATCAGGATCGAGAGGTCGAGCCTGATCCGCGTCATCTGCGTTGTTTCCTTTTAAGTGTCGCGACATTACGCTTGTCAAGTGGTATTATTGTAACACCTGTCAAGTTCTGGGATATCTACACTTGAACAAAGTGCTAGTTCAGCACTTAGTAATTGTTAAATACAGCACTTCAAGTGTAGTTTTTAACACTTTAGTTTTTAATTGTAATTACCTGATTTTTCTAAGTATAAAAGAATGAAGTATTTTTATTTTAGACTTGCGTGGCGGGAGTATACTACCACAGAGAGAGACATTTTGTAACCACCTGTGTCCAGAAGGTCAACATTGCTGTCATAAAAAGGCAGAATGTGTTTGTGGAACGCACACTGGACACTTCGAATGTCTGTGTGCTCCCGGCTACTATGGAAGTGGAATAAGAGAGGGCTGTACACGTGAGTACTTAAGATATTAGTGGTGAAAGATGTTTAAATAAGCTTACTTAGCAATTGATCTACACTGCAAAAAAATATCGGTTCTCTTTAGAACCAAAACTGGTTCTAATCTTGTCCCTGAGATGGAACCAGTTCTGTTTAAACAGTATTTATTTCAAATCAAATAAATTTATAGAGATTAACATTAAATTTTAACAGAATCAAACATAAACTGAGGGGGTTTCAGCCGTAAGTTTAGAGCTCATACGAGGTTGTCTCAAATCATTATTAAGCACAGGAGATATGAACAGTTGGCATATCGAACCAGTTTTGGTTCTATACAGAACCAAAACTGGTTCGATATGCCAACTGTTCATATCTCCTTTGTTTCAAAATGTTTGGCGACTGAGTTGAATAAGCTCCAAGTTTACTGCTGAATCTACTTCAGTTCGTGTAATATTCTGTTAAAATTGAACGCTAATCTTGGTAAATTTATTTGATTTGAAATAAATACTGTTTAAACAGAACTGGTTCTATCTCAGGGACAAGATTAGAACCAGTTTTGGTTCTAAAGAGAACCTATATTTTTTGCAGTGTAGCAAGTGCCGTCACGTCGCAGAGCATTGAGGGTCACGTGTATTATCATACTAGCCCAAATGACCCGTCATGCTGTGACTTTATTATTTTTATGGTGATGGATGGATTATGTACCCGTGCGCGGCGATCGGAGCTAGGCAAGATTCCCGGCTGGCCAACACCCAGAGAGGGATTGGGTGAAGGAAGAGGAAGAGAATTGGTGAGGGAAGGGGACAGTAGTATAGGACAGTGAGGTCTATTGACGGTATGTTTGATCGTATGTGAATAAATCGGATTACTGGAAACAACCAGACACCTACAAATCAACCAAATGGGCCCGCTGTTACCCAAGCGGGCTCCCCCACCATGATTAGCATGTAGTACTCATTGACTATAACTGCCATGGCTCCTATGCGGTTCCAATGCCATGGAGTCATGACCCTAGCTCCTATACCACCATCTCCGTGGTCCCAATATAGATCCTAGAACAAAACCTTCAGGTCCCTTTGTCCAAGACCTTCATGACCATAGATTCAATAATATACCCTCCATGACCAATGCCTTCATGGCCCTATCTCCCACTTTCCAGCTTATAGCCATCTTAGCTGCTATATCATGGCATCTATGCCCCTAGACCCCTCCCAGACCAAATCCGTCTGGGCTTGCCTACAGCTTCTCTACTAATGCTTCCATGACCTCTAGCTCATAGATCACACATTCTATGGCCCCAAGACCAATGCCTCAAAGGCCCCTTGCTCTTAGTTTCCATGCCATGGGCGCCAAGGCTCCTACACCGCTCCTAGACTAAAACCATCATGGTTTCTCTGCACCTTCTATACACTATTACCACTATGGCCTGCAGCTACTAGATCCTACACCATACCCTCCGTGACTCACGGCCCAATACTTTGTAATAACCTTCAGGGCTCCTACCGCCTATACCATGGGTTCAATATGGCTCATATATGGCTTTAGCCCCTTATACGACTCCCAGCTCATATATTGCTCCTATGTGGCTTTAGCTCCTATATGATTCCCATCTCCTATTCATCTCCTATACCAAAGCCTTCGTGATCCCTAGCTACTCTATGGCTCCTAACTCATAGACCCTACACTATTCCTCATGGCTTTTAGCTTCTATGCAGCTCCTAGCTCATGACTCATATCTCATACACAGCTCCAAGCTCAAATACGGCTTCTATGCATTAGTCTCTATGAAGAGTGGTTGTTTTGTGGGCTATTTGTGATTTTTGATATTTGTTGTGAAGTTTTATGGACTTTTAGAGGAATTGTGGTGGCGGGGCTATCGGGGACTTTAGGGTACTGACGGTAAATTGTGGAGACTACTGAATACTACTGAGGATATTTGGGGATTATTTGGTACATTTGGGTAGCACTACAACCTATTGGGGATGAAATATAGTTGTAGTTGGTTCCACCGTGGTTGTTGTTGGTTCTGTAGTAATAGTTTTTGCCTCTGTGGTGATAGTGTTTGTTCTGATACAATAGTTGTAGTGGGTTATGTGTGATAGCTGTTAGCTCTGTTGTCGTTATAGTGGGTTGTGAAGTAACTGCAGTCACTGTTGTAGCAGTAGTGGATTTTGCAGTAGTTGATGCTGGTGTAGCATAATACTGCACTCTTAAATCAGTTGAGTAAAAAATCAAGCCAAATCAGCTAAGTTGGGTGAACTGTGTTCATATTCACTCAACCCAGTTGATTTTTAACCTAACTGATTTTAGAGTGAAAGAGTCATTATTTGAAACTGAGATTCTTGTGACATCATGCAATTTTTGTGGAAGCATGTTCAAACTTGTTTGGGGGTATGGGAACCGTATGAGTGATAGGTTACGTAATAGTTACTAACTGAGCTTGAGGTATTCATGAATTTGAACAACCTGCCAACGTGCCAACCCGCGAAGCGGCGAGATGTTACAGCACGTTGGCAGGTTGTTCAAATTCATGAATACCGACAGCGAGGTAAGTAACTCACATACACGCCAATTCACAGAACGCACGGACCCAGGTTGTGGTAAGTGAGTGCAGGTGACGTCACTTGAACACCTAGTCTTTTGTTCTAACGGATATTCTCTTACCAACCCGGAGAAGACAAAGGAATTGGTGTGTAAGTAATTTTATGAGTCATTATTTGAGACGCGTTCAGATTCTTCTGACGGCATGGAATTCTTTTTTGCTGGAACATGTTGATACATGTTCGGAAGCTTGTAACAAGTATGAGTCATTATCTGTGATTCAGACTCTCTTGACGTCATAGAATTTTTTTAATTGAAGGGTATTCTGGTGTCCCGTACTTGCGTCATTCCTGAACAGCTAACAGCTGCCGCATTCTAGGCCATAGGGATATGAATCATTATATGTATGTAGCCAAAATCGCGAGGACATTATGGTCCTACATTTAGGCATTCCGGATATTTCCGCTGGAAAATTGTAGTACAGAAATGGTTAACCGGATAACCGGTTTGAAACCGGTTACCTACCTAACCGATTAAAAAAAACGTCAACTGGTTATCCGAAATATCGATAGTGATCGTCATTCCACGGTTAAATCGTAGTAAATCTGCCGCTTCTTCTTTGAGATAGATTACACCTCGAAGCAGCGTTTCTGTGTATATTGAGAAATAATCGACTTTGGCGTTCAAGACTTCGTTAATGATCGGTAATTTCCGTGAGTACTGATTAACCGCAGAAATTATTCCGTGGTATGTATACAAACGAACGTTGTCGAGTATTCGACAACGTTCGTTTGTATACACACTGCGGAATAGTGTCTGAGAATACTGCTTTCCAATTCCTGTAGTTTTTATCCCAGATTCGGTGAAATAATGATTACGGTTAACCGAATATTATCCGGTTATAGCTCCCGGTTAGTCGGTTGTGTAAATGAGCCAACCGTTTCAGTCCTACAAAATTGATTTATAACAAGCCAATTGGCGGATCCATATTCGTAGATAAATAATATTGAGTAAATAGTACACTATTATCGGGAACTATAAAACCAATTAATACGGACATGTGGACTAAAAACAAGAAATTTACTGATATTTCCAATCTAGACCCAAAATGTCGTGGGTTGATAAAGTTGATTGATAATATTACTGGCAAACTGCCCGTAATTAATATGGAAATGTTGACTTGAAAATCAATACACTCTAAATGAGAAAGGGAAGAAGATGTTTGGGTCTTGACATGCAACTAATGCTGATTTTAACTATTACTGACATGCCTCTTAAAATTAACATGGGAATGTAGCCTAAAAATCGATATACCATGAATTACGGCGAGAGTAGGTTTAATCCTGGGATCCAGAATTCCTGGTTTTCCGGTTCCAAAATCCGGCCCCGAAACCCGGGAAATCTATAGCACGAAACCGGGAATCAAGCGAGGCATTATTTATGAGTTGAACCGACGTTTTCTGAAATGAAAAACTGCCCAAGTGTAACGTTATACGATATCACTAGTCCTTCCACGTCTGAAATTTTTAGTTCTAATTCGTGACGAAACTTTTTTAAATTTTTAGTCCAAATTCGTGACGAACCTTTTTTCACCAAATCACTATAGCTCTCAACCAGTTCTGAAGGACCCGCTCAACCACCACCCCCCCCCCCCCCCCCACCCCTCTCTCTTCCACTTCAACAGCAATATCTTCACCTGCTTCAAAGTTCAAACTCGTCTTCATTTTCAAAATCACTAGTATTACTATTCACAACCTCCTTCAACACCACTCCCTCTTCAATGCTGTCACCAGTCTCCTCTGCTTCAAGTAGAGGAGACTGGTGATGGCAGTGAACAGGGTGTTGATGTTGGAGAAGGCAGAGATAGAAAACGAAGACGAGATTGAAGCCGGTTTGGATTTTCACACTTCTCTTAGGAAAAGAACCTTTCCGATTGGAGATGGCAGAGGCCAATGAAATATGTTCATTTTAAATAAAATAGATGCATCTTGTTACTCTCTTAAATTTGTTAGATATTATTACCCTGGAAATTTCTCGGTTCCCGGCTCTGAGGGTAATTGTATTCCCGTTCCAGGACCCTACAAAACCAAGAAATATATATTAAACCCAAGGCGGGAGAAAGGTGTCCTGTGGTCTTGAAATGCAGATATGCAAATTCAATAAAGATGATTAAAAATGTGCTCTATTATCAGGATGGATAAAACTAATTAATACGGGACTATAATAGCACGTAGTCGGCTCATCGTAGCACGTACTGGTTTGACAGTTCCTATTCAACAGCCGAATTAATGAATCAACTGATTGATTACAAATGGTGACCTGACACGCTAGTCGGGCATTGATATAACAGTGACTGTTGACTAATGCACACGCGAGGGTTTGGCCTTTATTTGGCCTCAAAGTTCCTTACACGGTGTGGGGTATAAGCCATCGATTAGACAAATACTATGAGTCATGGGCCATCCCTAACGCTCCTGTTAGACCAAGATTTGCACCGCATGACCTTGGTGGCATTACGTAATATCTAGTGATAACTCGTACCCTGAGTTCCAATGTGTTCTATGTGCCAGTAGGCACATAGAACACATTGGAACTCAGTGGACGAACTGTGTGACCCAGTTTTGCACGTACAAGCACTGGGACAACATGGAGCCATACGACCGTACCAACTATTAGCAAGCATCCTTAGGGTCAGTAGAATTGAATGGACACACAGCTGCAGTCGGTTGTGTCACCTATGGTCAATCAAAAAAAAAAGAAACCAAAAAAAAAAAAAACGCTGAGTCTGCATATTTTCACAAATGTAAAATAAATACGTATATTTGATATACATCGTTCTTAGGGGGATGAGATTCACATTTGTTCAACTCAAGCCCGTTGGTTTGTATTTTGGCTCCCTATAGGGACGCAAATTTTAACTTCATGCAATAAGGAATATTCTTTGAAAATCTTTGAAAATCCACCAGTCAGAATTATTCGGTGGTTTTTATGGAGGTCAGATTCTCGGTTATTTAAATCAAGTCCCTGGATTTATATTTTGACCCCCTCTGGAAGCCCAAATTTTAACTTGGTGTAATAAAAGGAATGTTCTTTAACGATCTTCTTCTTTCGATCACCCATTCGAAATCTATTGATATTTGGTATACGAAATCCTTAAGGGATTCAGATTCAAGTTTGTTCAAATCCTTGTATTTATATTTGAGCTCCCTGTGGGAGCTCGAATTTTAACTTGGTGCAATACGAGGAAAACTAAAAAATCTTCTTCAGATCTACAAGTCAGAATCTTTTGGAATTTGGTATACATCGTCAATATGGGAGTCAGATTCAAGTTTCAAATCTTGTCCATGGGTTCATATTTGGGCTCCTTGTGAAAGCCGGATTTTAACTTAGTGCAATTTTAGGAGTTGTTTTCATAATATTCTTCAGATCCAGCAGTGAAAATATTTTTTTATCACACGCCTGTTCTCTGTAATCCCCATCTACAGCAACACTAAACCGTGCGGAAAATAAAAATCTATTCCGCACATACGGAAGTCGTTGACGGACTATTTTTAAATAGAAGCGAAATTTCACTGGTATTTTCTACAAATCGTGCAACTCAATTACAATTTGAATCGCTAGCGATAGTTGAAAATCGTCTCCTGAGTTCCAATGTGTTCTATGTGCCAGAAGGCACATAGAACACATTGCAACTCAGGGGACGAAATAGTAACATGGGTTCCCCTCGCAAATTTGGTTGGTGATAAAATGTGTTTTCTGTGTTAATAGTCGTCAAATGAATTGCCCAGTGTCCTTCTAATAATGGTTTTATAGACGTGAAGACGTGTAATAAACAGAGAACGACACACGCGTGTATCGTTCTGTGTTTATATTTGGTATACAGTATCGTACGGGTAATCAGTTTGTTCAGATCAAGTTTCCGCGCTTGAGCCCGAAATTTAACTTCATGAAATTTGAGAAAGATTCTATAAAAATATTCCTAACCGGTTCCACCAGTCATAGCTTTTTATATTTGGTATACAGTAATATTGGGGAGGGGAGGGCAGATTTAAGTATATTTAGAATAAGAATCACTGGGTTCATATCCGTGCTCAATGTGGGATACCGAATATTAGCTTGCTGAAATATGATAAGTATTGCTTAAAGATCACCTTTCGACCCACCAGTCCGAATATTTTGATATTCGCTGTAAAGCATCCCAATGAGGGTAGATTCGAGTTTGTTCAAAACGAGTCCCTGGGTTCATATTTGGGCTCCTTATCGGTGCCCGAATTTTAACTTAGTGCAAGATAAGGAAACTTTTTTAGAATTTTAACTTAGTGCAAGATGAGGACACTTCTTTAAAAACGAAAAAAAACAGCTCCACTTGTCAGAATCTTTTGATGTTTTGTATATACATGGAGTATCCTTAGTCGGAGTCGGACTCAAGTTTGTTCAAATCAAGTTCCTTCCAATAATGAGTCATTTTACTCCTTTCATCTTTATCCGTTCGTATTCTGCGGAATTTGATAATTTCCTGTTCATGTGAAGTATTTTTTTTTTTTGCTTCAGAAACTCTGTTTGTGAATCGATCAGCTCATTTTAATGGGGGTCGAGAGCTTGTAGGCCACAACTGAAGAAATGAGAATGGCAATTTTGTAAACAGCTGGCCTGATATGGCCGCTATCTTAGAATACCCTTGGTATGGAAATCCTATCTGGGTGTATGCAAACATGACCAAATAAATCCAATCGCGCATATCGCGAGATGACCGAATGGGGTGGGGTAAACTTAATTTGTGTTGCGGAATAGAAGGAAAAGTTTATCGATCAAATTTGATTTTCCACGTTGTGATTACTGGGGGTTCTGTGAGGATCCACCAGCCCGTAGCGATTTTGTGTTTCCTTACCAGACGATATCAGACACAGACTCCAGATTCTGGGTTCAGTAACTTCACGAACTTGTCGTGAATAACACAACGGAGACCAGTTCCAAATTATCTACTATTTTATTAAACTAAACTATTAACATTACGACTAACCGTCGGTGTCTCTGGTTGGAATCAAATAGATATATGCTTTATACAACAAAGTTAATACCTTCAACACAGTGGCGGCATCCAGGTTTCTTCTGGTGGAGTAGTTCAGCATTCATCAGGAGCCCGGAGACAACTTGTCTAAGCAGTCAGAAATTGGTGCTTATATACACCAAATTTCTGATGCAATACTTGGGGTACGTGACGACCGTCAGCAGTTTCTCCCTGACCTCAGGGAAACTAAGGAAAGTCCCCTGACGTGGCGGTCGCCAATTTGTAGACTCTTATACTGCCATGCAGACTGTCGGTCAGTCTGCATGCAGTCCATAGAATCTCGGCTCGCAAATAGTATTCCACCGGGCACCAGTTAACCGGCGGAATGTCCCGGTGACTGATGCAAAAATACAACTCAGCGTTCCCAGTTCAATGGGGAGTTTCACCAGGTACAAATTATGATTTGTTAGACAGTTCGAACACCAACATTCCAGTAATACTGCCGAATGTTATTGTCCCATCTGTCAACAAATCCTCAAATGTTACTGCTTGTTGACAATATTGGTTCGCAAGGGTATGCCTGATATTGTCAACAGAACATCTGGCGCGCACCCACAGAGTACGCCTGTACTCTGGTCGTCAGTTTTATACAATTCCATGTAATTTAGTTATCATGTTTGAATCTGCTCTAAAACTGTTAAACAAATTAAGTAATCTCGAGTCTATTGAATATCCCAATAAAACCCCAAGAGCTCGAGCTCTTACCCGAGCTGACAAGCTTACTTAACCCCTGTGGGCAAACTTCGCAACATTTGTCTCCACTGTGATGGCTCAAGTCCCGACTGAATAATATTCCAACTACATCATCAAGGCATGCTTTCGTGGAAGGCATACCTTGATGACGTAGCTGGAATATATTAGTCCGTCGGGATTATAGATACAAACCCAAGACTTCTTGGTCAGTAAATAAATCACACATGGAAATAATGTTGAATGGCCTCTAATTACAAAAATACTTTTAGGTCACACAAAGCTGATATTCTGTTTCTCAGGTCATTATTGGTAAAATTGCATGCGGGCGAGCGTTTTTTTTTTATTTTTTATTTTTGTAATTATTTCTTTGCCATCAAAAGTTCATGTCCTGGTTTATGTTTTAGGACTCATAATCTACGGAATAGCATGGGCGGTGGTATATTTCGTTCCTTGACTGCAAGAAGACTTTACAACGACAAAGCATTGCAAAGCCTTTTTTCTCTCAAGGGATAAGTTTATTAATTTTTTTAACTTGGGTAAAATATCAAACATGAACTAGTTTACATTGGTTATAAAAAGTGAGTATGCGGCAGTCAAATGGACCATGCGGGAGGGCCCGAGAAACAGATTTTTTATTTTTAGGCCTTATTTATTTTTTTTTATCTTTATTTTTGTTTTGTAGTTGTACAAATGTCTCTCATGTTACCGTCAAT
Organism: Pictodentalium vernedei; assembly: GCA_031216915.1. Lineage (NCBI taxonomy): Eukaryota > Metazoa > Mollusca > Scaphopoda > Dentaliida > Dentaliidae > Pictodentalium > Pictodentalium vernedei. Next base: position 509,148,728 of record CM062293.1, read on the forward strand.
TCATTATAATGGATTAAAATGTTTATCATTTTTTTTCTTCTCCAGCTTGTCCATCGGGTACCTACAAGCCTAAAAGTGTGTCTGGAGACATTGGTACATGTATCTCATGTCCAAACGAAGAAAATCATGTAACAGAACCCGGAGCAACCAGTATTAATCAGTGTGTCTGTAAGAAAGGTTACCTGTCTATGTCTACAAATGGAACAGATGGAGATTGTTCAGGTATGAGCGTCAGAACAAAAAAATTCAAAATAAAACTAAGCGCACGTCACAACCGAAAATTGTCGTGCGGAATTTCTTTTTATTCCTAGTTTATTAGGATGTACTTTTATTGCACTTGCATTCTGTATCATAAATAAGATATGCTGAGACCTTCAAAATATTATTTGATAATTTAAATATTTGATAATCTCACTTTTAACCCTTCACCCAACGCAGACGATATCAAAATTTATTATTTTAAATATCTTTTTTTTTTCAAATTTTTCAAAAAATTTCAACAAAACCATATCATGTGAGCCCTCGTTGGAACGAGCTCGAACTAGACGAGAGTATGTTTTTTTAACTAGACGAGGCTATATTTTTTAACTAGACGAGGCTATATTTATTTAACTAGACGTGGCTATATTTATTTAACTAGACGAGGCTATATTTATTTATCTAGACGAGGCTATATTTATTTAACTAGACGTGGCTATATTTATTTAACTAGACGAGGCTATATTTTTTAACTAGACGAGGCTACATATTAACTAGACGAGGTTATATTTATTTATCTAGACGTGGCTATATTTATTTAACTAGACGAGGCTATATTTATTTATCTAGACGAGGCTATATTTATTTAACTAGACGTGGCTATATTTATTTAACTAGACGAGGCTATATTTATTTATCTAGACGTGGCTATATTTATTTAACTAGACGAGGCTATATTTATTTAACTAGACGTGGCTATATTTTTTAACTAGACGAGGCTATATATTAACTAGAAGAGGCTATATTTCTTTTAACTTGACGAGGCTCTATTTTTGTACCTAGATGAGGCTATATTTTTTAACTAGACGAGGCTATATTTTAACTAGAGGAGGCTATATTTCTTTTAACTAGACGAGGCTCTATTTTTGTAACTAGGCGAGGCTATATTTTTTAACTAGACGAGACTATATTTTAACTAGAGGAGGCTATATTTTTTAACTAGACGAGACTATATTTTAACTAGACGAGGCTATATTCTTTTAACTAGACGAGGCTATGTTTCATTTAACTAGATGAGGCAATATTTATTTAACTAGACTTTTCTATATTGTTTTAACTAGACAAGGCTATATTTTAACTAGGCGAGGCTATATCTTTTAACTAGACGAGGCTATATTTTAACTAGACGAGGCTATATTGTTTTAACTAGACGAGGCTATATTTCATTTAACTAGATGAGGCAATATTTATTTAACTAGACGAGGCTATATTGTTTCAACTAGACGAGGCTATATTTTAACTAGACGAGGCTATATTTTTTAACTAGACGAGGCTATATTTTAACTAGACGAGGCTATATTGTTTTAACTAGACGAGGCTATATTTTAACTAGACGAGGCTATATTTTAACTAGACGAGGCTATATTGTTTTAACTAGACGAGGCTATATTTTAACTAGACGAGGCTATATTGCTTTAACTAGACAAGTCTGCAGTTGTTTTTATCTGGACGAGGCTATAATCTTTTAACCAGACGATGCTATATTTTTTAACTATACGAGGCTATATTGTTTTAACTATACGAGGCTATATTGTTTTAACTAGACGAGGCTATATTCTAACTAGAGGAGGCTATATTTCTTTTAACTAGACGAGTTTCTATTTTTGTAACTAAACGAGGCTATATTTGTTAACTAGGCGAGGCCATATTTTTTTTATAACTAGACAAGGCTATAGTTTTTTTATCTGGACGAGGCTATCATTATTTAACTAGACGATGCTATATTTTTTAACTATACGAGGCTGTATTTTTTAACCAGACGAGGATATACTTTTTTTAACTAGACTATGCTTTGGAAACGAAAGATGGAAGTCTTTAATTATCCAAGACATTTATTCACAAATGTCAGGCGCAGTGACTCGGGTTTGGCTATGAACATGCGACCTGGCGATCACATATTTCACGCCCTGACCAGTGGAAAAGCATGAGATAACTTAATGAGCAAAAATCAGGTTAATTATTTTAATTTTATATTTTGTAGTACTGACATGTCCGAAACTAGATGCGCCAAAGAACGGATATTTCGTTAATAAGAAGTGTAACAACGTATATAACGCGGCATGTGGGTTGAAGTGTGAACCCGGATTTGAACTTATCGGCAGCAGTCTACGAATTTGTGAAGAAAATGGAACATGGTCGGGTTCGGAGACCTTGTGTATAAGTAAGTTTAAAATAATAATTATTATTATTGACATTTCTAATTTAGTGTATACAGAATTCTCTATGACAAACGATTGACTAATTGAGTTATATATTGGGGGTTTTTTTATATTCTTTATAACACATTCTATAATGTTTGTCTCTTTCACAGATCTTTATATTTCTCCAAAATCAGGCATGTTTTATAGCCTCCGGAGTTTTTTTTTAACCCTTTACCCAACGTAACTGGAAAATCGGCCAGCGCTATTCACCCAAATTACTATCCAATTTTCATTATTTTTTCATTCCTTGTGTCAAAAACATTGCTTATGACCTCTCATTGAAACGAGCTTCGTTGTTTTTTACGCAAACAAATAAAAACATTAGTTATTCAAAAATTTTATTTGCAAGTGTCATCTACTTTTCGTGTTAGGTTAAGGGTTAAGTAACCCTACGGTTAAACCTAGATGTCCTGTCATGAACTGTGCGCTTATTCCCCCAAAAATCACCTTAGTAATTGCTCGAACTTTCCCTATCGAAGGGCATCCAGAGCACGACACATTCTCCTGCTTATCAATAGAATGAATAAGCATAAACAATGTTTCAACCAATGAACCCCCCCCCCCCCCCCCGGGCTGAAACACTGCTTGCGCATAGGGCATATTTTCGGCACTTGATAGTCTTACTATCGTCATAGAACGCAGATAAACGCATAGGATGACGTGCTATTTGCGAGCAATTCATGACAGGACTTCTTGGTTTAACTGTAAGTGGTTGTGTTCCATATATGCTAAAAGAGCAACAACAAAGTCTTCCTGTCTTCCGACTTTATCACAATGCTTTCAATCAAAGTAAAATGAATTCTACTGCCAATATGTTGAGATTGCTTACTACATATCGAATTTACCTCAACTTGAAATCTAGGAAAGTATTATTTTTCAAAAAAATGCAACAAAACCATATCATGTGACCCCCTCTTTGGCACGAGCTAGTCGAGCGTGTACCAACGAGGGGTCACATGGTATGGTTTTGTTGAAATTTTTTGAAAATTTTAAAAAATGATATTTAAAATAATAAATTTTGATATCGTCTGCGTTGGGTAAAGGGTTAAGAGAAGTAGGCTCCTTCTGGTACAAACGTTTCTCCTCCAGCAATTCTTTCCTATAATACTATACACAGCAAGTGAACAAATAACTTTGGTATCTGTAGAAACAGTCCGTCATAAATTAAGCCTACAGCCCGTTATGATCCATAAAGACTGTAGAATTAATTTATTACAGATCTCTCTCTCTCTCTCACACACACACCTTTTTGTTGTTCATCGTGTGATCCTTTCTTCTAAGCCATTCACTGATGGACTACAGGCTAACAAAAATACCTCTCCTTCTGTAAGTCTCCATATCTACCGTACTACCAGTCTGTCCCTGATACACACCTGATCCTATTACACTGACGGATTTTGATTTGTCTAAAACGTTCTGTATTCTGAGGATAGACGCAGTACAAATTTAATTTAGAACGGATTGAATAGTTTGTGGGATTAGGTTATTATTAGTAGATTCCTTTTATCTTCCCGAACCAAAATCGTCATGAAAATCTACTTTCGATAAAGTTATCTCCCTTTGAAATTATTAGACGAGCGAGGAAGGTCCAATTAAGAAGCAGGTGGTTGAGAAAAACCTAGGACATCAGTAAAAAATAAAGCCAAGTTTCTGTTTTTCACTTTTAATAAAGCTCTGGGAGCTGTCTGTTGCTTTCCTTTATTAAAAGTAACAAAAGGAAACTTGACTTTTTATGGCAAGATTAGAAACAACCATTTCACAGATAAACTGCCGTTAAGAAATCTCACATTTGGTGACAGTGAAGTGATGGACACCACTGGAGAGAAAGAGAAGGAAAGAGAGAGAGGGGGGGGGTGGGGGGGGGGGTTAGGATATGCGTTTCTGTAAAGATAAAAGTGACAAAGAGGCCAACTTGGGGCGCGGTGGCGTTGTGGAAATCAGTTCTCGTCAGATCACCGAAGTTAAGAACGTCGAGCCCGATTAGTCCTCGGATGGGTGACCGTCTGAACCATCGACTCGCACTCCCGCGTTGTGTCCTTGGACAAGGCACTTGACCCTGATTGTCCACATGGGGGCACGATGACGCCGTGTACTGAGGCGTACTGCACGTCGATGGTGCACATGTCTTCAACCAATCTAACCCTACCTGTGCTGCAGTGCGGAGTTACGATGCTGGGGAGCTGGCAGGTGCTCGTCGTTGCTCGGTGGTTCTCTCCGTGTACTCCGGCTTCCTCCACCCGTAACACTGTCACTCATGATTGGCCATTGTGCATAAGTATGTGACCTTAAACACCAATAAATCAATAAATAAATAAAGGCCACATTGGCCGGAAGATTATAAAAATGTAATTGTCCATCTCTTGATATCCCACACATCATACGTTAATAAAGATTTACTTACTTTTCATTGTCATCTTGATTTATATAGACAAACAATCAAATATGATACGTTATGGATTTATTTTTCAGGGATGCACAAATCCAAAAGGTAAGATAACCGCACAAACAAACAAAAATTGCATAACGCTTTTAGCCAAGATTATCTCAATCCCATTGCGCTCTCTTTTGCCGGTGTTTGTTTGGTTTTTTTTAGCTGGTTGAGTGCTGAATTATTGGTCGTCAAAATTTGTTCATTTGCCTTTGACTTGTTAAAGGCGCTCTCCCATAAAATGTGACAAGGCAAATCCACTGCGACTACACGAACTTAAAAATTCCACTTTAAACATAATATGAAACACATCCATAGAATATAAAGCCTTTAGGTTACGGCACCTGCACTCCAGAATAAAGACTTAATATGGACTTCCAGTACTCTACCAGTTAATGATCCCAAAAATATAATATCTATCTTTAACATTGTTAATGATCACAAAAACAAAATATCTATATTTAACATTGTTAATTTGATCATCCTTCCCCATATACATTGTGATGTCTCCACCACCTACCCCCTTCAACCTTTACTGGCCAATGCAAGTTGTCTCCGTCAACATGTTTGGTATATGGAGATTTAATACCTGGATGTCGGTTTTTGAACACCGAGCCGCAGGCGGGGTGTTTAAATGAGACATCCAGGTATTAAGTCTCCATATACCATACGTGGTGGGGGAGATAACGTTTTTGTCCCGTTTGAAACACAATACAAACATAGTGGAAATAAATTTGTGGACACATTTCTCAGCTCCGCAATCATTGGGACCAAATTCATGATAATTATTTCGTTTTTATAATCGCAGAAGACAACAGATAGAGTTACATCCCTTGGGTTGTCAAGGAAACGAGTAAGCAGTATTTTGTTGACATATCGTTCCCTGAGTTCCAATGTGTTCTATGTGCCGACTGGCACATAGAATACATTGGTACTCAGGGGACGAATTATTTGCTCTTATTTTATTTTTAGCATTGTATTGTCGGATGATATTTGTGACTATTTTCGGGTTTTTTGGTTCGAGTTTTATAATGAGGTGAGTTGAAGCGAAAAGCTTTCATTAAAACCATACACCCCCAATGTTTCGCGTGCGCTTATACCATGGATGATGCACGCTTTCATATACCTTGGATGTTGGGCGCACCCTTTGGCATGGCTATTTGTCCAAGGCATTCTGGCCAATCAAAGGACAGAATTTATCGGGATATAGGGACAAGTTTATATAACTAGTCAGGTTACTTGGATCCTCAAAACACACACCCATAAGGCATGTGAGATCACAACCTCTTAAATTCACTGTAATCTCCAACCACTGACCACCAATAAAAATATTAAACAAAGCAACCACCCCCCCCCCCCCAAAAAAAAAAAAAATATAGAAAGAAGACTAACAATCGACAGTCGCAAGGGTTTTATGATAAATGTGTTTGAACTCTAATTGAAACCGGGTGATTTTAGGGGCGCGAGAAGGGATAGCTTGAAGACAGTCCTAGAAAATTATCTACTGATTATCCAATTTGTACATCCCTGAATTTGTCAACAATTTACTTGGTGTTGTGCATACCAGGTTTTCTGCTCAGTTAAATTATCTTATTTTTCAATTTTCATTTTAGTGAAAACCTGTCCACCATTACCACGTCCTAAGCATGGGAATATGATATGTGACAATGAAGACTTTATGTTCGCCACAGTGTGTCGCTTTACATGTGATACGGGATACAAATTGGTTGGATCTAGGAAGCGCACGTGCCTCGCGATCGCTCTGTGGACTGGTATAACAACCAGGTGCCGAGGTAGGCAATGTTTACTTGCCATTAAGTTTTCCCTTCTTTTCCAATAGAGTGTGGCCAAAAATAAGCAAGACACCCTTCCTTTCATCATGCAACAGAGTGTACCCCAGAATAAACGAGGCTTCCTTCTTTCAGCATACAACAGAGTGTACCCTAGAATAAAACAGGGCTATCAGTTATCAATGTCTTGGTTATGTAGATGGAATAAAATAATTCGCAAGATTTACGGGTATCCCCATATTTTTCAGTTACATGTTATCCGTTACCCAACATAACGGCCAATCCGCCAGCGCTATTCTCAAAAATCGTCAGTTAATTTTCATTATTTTTTCATTTTTGTCTCAAAAACATAAGTTAAGACCCCTTTTCAGTTATTGTCTCAAAACATACATAATGTAACTGAAAAAAGTAGTTGTTCAAGAGTATTTTTTTGCAAGTGTCGTCTGCTTTTCATGTTAGGTAAAAGGTTAATCATCCTTCCCCAAGTGCATTGTGGTATCTCCAACACCTACTCCTTTACTGACCAAGTATATATAACCGGTCAGGTAATTAGGATCTTCAAAACACACCACCCAGAAGGCAACTGGGAGCATAACCCCTTAAATTCAATGTAATCCCCAACAAATGACAACCAATAAATTTTAAACAAACCTCATACTTAAATAAACAAAGCAACCCCCACACCCAATTTTTCAGGCAGTTCAGGTCTGTTCCGACACTGATAAAATCTGTCGTACTTCATCGTGTCATAGACCGAACATGATACAACTAACAGAGGTCCGGAACAAATCCGTACTGTCAAAAAGAAGAAGAAAAAACGGACATTACCCTAGAAAAATGAAACGCCATTATTAATGTGGAGGTGATGCAACTTTGATTGATAATGTGACTTTTTTTCCATTTTCGGTGGCCATTTTGCGGCCATCTTGTTTCTTTAGATAAGAAAATTAATTGAAATGGCTCCCTCTTTTGTTTCTCATAAAATCAAGTTATATGTACTGAAAAGGAACAAGGGGTCATTGCTAAGGAGACTATTGTTTTGTTTTTTGTGTGTGTGGGGGGGGGGGGGGGGAGGGGGGGTCGTGGGTTGGTTTTGTTTGTTTGTTTTGGTTTGGGTTTTTCGGAGGGGACGGGTGTTGGGTTTATGGGTACTTATTTTTTTTTTTTTCTGTTATTTCCCTTCTGTAGGTGGGGGTAATAAAAAACACTTCCAATAATTACTTCCAACTGACATTCAGTATAATAAGAAATATACGGACCTATCTTCCGCTTGTTGAAGTAGATTATCAGCCTCCGAAATACAAATTAACCCCTCGACTTCGCTTCGAGTACAATGCTTGTAGCTTATGATATAATGTTCATACTATTCCTTATTGTTTTTCTCTTTCTGTGGGCGTTCTGTATGTTCAAAATACCCATACCCTAAATATTAAATTCATCTATAGATTTAGAAAACTAAAAAGAGATATAATTTTTAAAAATTCTTCATGAATGACTAATATTATTAGTTATCCTTGTGTTTTCCACGGTGTATAGGAATTTACACCGGTTTGGGAACTCATACACCCTGAGGCAAAGCCGAAGGGTGTATGAGTTCCCAAACCGGTGTAAATTCCCATACACCGTGAAAAACACAAGGATAACGGATTTATTTCCAAGAATTTTGGTGTACTTAATACTTTAAACAACATTGTGGGAAAAACTGACAGAAAATTTGTACTTCGTAAGTTTCTTAATAAATAAACTCAGACAAATATGGATATCATCGGAACTGGCTCAATGAGCCAGTTCCAGTGACATCCATATCTGTAATATTTTATTGCACATAAATATTAAATTTCCTGTATTTTTATTTTAACATAACTGAGCAGAAGGTATGAATTAATAATTAAAAATTGGTACTTTTTTTAGCCATGTAGCCTGCTATTGAAAATTCTTGTTTTTACACCGTGGTTAAAAACAGTGTGGATTGCAAGTTACACCGTACCTCTCAGCCAATCAAAACGCAGTATTTTGTTTCATTTGGAAATAAAGTTGGTTATAAATAATGCATTAAATCTTACAAATCGTACCAGTTAAAATAGACATGTGAAATAAGGTTCATATGACGTCAAAACAAAAACACTGATCTGTATCGGGGTATCGAGAATTTTCCCGATGGACCATACGGTTAGTCCGCCTCTGCATAGGCTGCAAGGCCCCTGGCCATAGCGCAACAAATGTTACTTTTTTCCCAAACATAGATTGTACAAACTGGCTATGGAATAATACTCCGACTAATTTGTTCAGCATTATCTTCCAGAAATAACATGCCAACCATTGCCACCACTGAAAGATGGTTTTATTACTGACTCTGTTTCCGGTTCCAGTAAATGTACGGGGGTGGATGAAGTATCTTTTGGAACAACATGTCAGATGTCATGTGCCCACGGTTATAAACTGTTGGGACCCCACACGAAGCAGTGTACACCAGATGGTCTTTGGATTCAGTCAAACGAAGGGGACATTAATCAGTGCATTGGTGAGTATATAGAAAACGTTTTTCAATATCACTTCACGTAATCAACGTGTCCTTGACATTCCTACTCGATAAATTACACAAATGAACCAACGCTGAAACGAGGTGGCAATTGCTCCCCATTTTTCTGGGGCATTTAAGTTTTATGAAAATTTCTGTTGAGATATAGAGTAAAGTCTGTGCAAAGTAAGTTTCTGGGAAGGGCAAGATTTTTCATTTTTTATAATTCCTGGGTAGGTTTGTATGGAATGTAAAACGTGGTATATGGGTAATATGGAGTTTGATTCTTCAAATCACAAGCACGCCGTGAAGACAACATGGTTGAAGAAAAAACAATATTTCAGATGTATTTTTCTCTGAATTTAGCAGCGCAAGAATTTGATATTTGGTATGGAGAACCTCAGGGGCGCGGCGCAGATGTAGCAACTCCCCTTGGCGGTGCCCCGGGAAACCCTTATGAGTACACAATTAGGCTATCAGTTTTGTCAGGGACGTCACTAGGAGGCGGGGGGGGGGGGGGGGCACGTGGGTGTCGAATTGACACCCACCCCCAATAAGTTTCCCAGTCAGGACATTTTCATCTGGATTGGAGTCTTAGATATTGATTGACTCTTGATTGTAATCACGTACGTTCTCGCGAGATTAGACTTTATATTTGAATATATGCCACCCAGTTGCGACGCCATAGGGGGGGGGGGCTAGAGAGTCCTGGCGCCCCTCCCTCTTCGCACCCCTCCCCCCCCCCCCCCGAAAATCAAACTTCAAAATGCAATCTGACCATGGTTTTCGTGGAAGCGTTTGCAAATAATGGGGCGAACATAATTTTTGACACAATCTGGGGGTGGGGTGGGGGCATAGAAACGCTTAGATATCGCTCCCAGGGCGTACAAACGGAAAGGGGACACACCCTCCCCCAACTCAGGCCTGCAACCTTCGGAAGATGCCTTCGGAATCCCGACCTTGGACCCCATATCTTACTTTGGCCCTCCATAAATCGAAATCCTGGCCACGCCACCAGGGACGCAGGTAGCACGGGGGCAGAGAAGGCAGCTGCCCTCCCTGCCTTCGGACCACGAGGCGAGATGGGGCAGACAAGGGTCTTCCCATGTTCGTCACTCAGTTATTTTCAATGGTTTATTCTTGAAGTAAATCCAAAATACGCCCCAAAATTTCTGGGTGCTTTCAAAATTTAATGGATGAGTTGGGGAGTACGGGAGGAGGTTCCCCCTCCCGATGGGAGGGGACACTTCCTCTCAAACTTCCCCATCTCGGACCTTCGAGACATGCATGTTTCGGCATGCCATGGCGGAGCTGCTAATTCGAGTAAATGCCCTTTTCCTGGGGTTTGGACCCCACTGCTTCTCTAAAGTGCATTCTACGGGCCTGTGTGTCACATATACAGTCGACCATACAATATAAATTCAGGTCTGCAGTACACGATACGGGGTGTTAGGAGCATTGCTAGTTTGGTGTGTTATATAACTACAGTTAAAACTAGAAGTCCTGTCATGAAATGCGCACAAATACCACGTCGATCTGCGCGTTAATCGACGCGTTATGACCATAGTAAGGCTATCAAATTCTGTACATATGACCTGTGCACAAACAATGTTTCAGACAGTGGGCCTCGGGATAATTCGGAGGTCCATTGGCAGAAACATTGCCTGTGTTTGCTATGAGTAACCAGGAGAACCTGCCGTAGGGCTGCACTGTATATCCATAAACCGATATATACCGGTATTCAAACCAATATCGATTGAATACAGGTGTCATTACAAAAATATCGGTTTATCGTCATTATTTACTTACCCACAATTTAATTTTCAAGATGTTTTGAGTTTTTTAACTGTAGTCCCGAATGAATAATGTTATCCCTTTATCCAAGGAATCGTCTGCCTGTGCCCTCGTAATATACAAATTCAGCAGGTGAAAAAATAATTTTCAAAAATTTCAATAAAAATATATCATGTGATCTCTCATTGGAACGAGCTCGTTGAGCTCGTTCCAATGAGTGGTCACATAATATAGTTTTGTTGAAATATTTGGGGAAAATCCGATAAATTAATTTTGAAAATAATAAATTTTGATATCGTCTGCGTTGAGTAAAAGATGTTTCGAACCGCATCATCAAGAGATGCTAATTCGTTCCTACTCTGATGCCTCGAGTCTCGATTGTGGTACTTGTGTTCATATTTCTGAACAGTTTTCGATATACCGGTATCCCGCGGTATTTTTTTGAATACCGATACTGGTATTTAGTTTTGAATATCGTGCAGCCCTAACCTGCCGTGCATTGGATGCCATTCTATATGGCAATTGCGCGCAATTCCTGCGCACAATTAAGCGTAGATAAGCGCACAGTTCGTGACAGGACTTCTAGTTTTAACTGTACGGTGTTGCGTCACGACAAGTGCATGTGTATAAAATATATCCAAAATGTATGTATCGAAAAAAGGTATTGAGTGTTTTTAAACTATGACCTCGACTAATTAAGATATATTCTAGCTAATTAATCAAGACATACCTTCAAAAAAGCATATCTTTGTGAAGCAGTTGGAATATTTGGTCAGTCGGGATTCGATCACAGTTGTGTAATAAATCAGATTTATCACCCCACGCCCCAATCCAATTGGTCATCTTAGTGAGGCCCCTCGGTTTTATTATAAGCCCACATTTAGGAGTCTCGCAGTTTGACACTATGGGTAATGGGAGAAGATTGTGGTCTTGTCACAAATCAGATTCCATGTCCTTAATAATTGACAAAAAGCATCTTTGTAAAGAAGATTTACATATTTCTTCAAGTGAAACGCCCAAGCTTGTATTTATACCTTTGTTTGAAACAAGGTAATATTTAGGGGTGTCTTCAGGCCAGACATTTTCACACTTTGGGTAATGGAAAAATGTATCTTTAAATTTTTACCCTAACAACTGCTTCAAATGTTTCCATATTCAAAACAAAATACCTTTGTGATAGCGATTTACAATTTTGTTCAAAACAAGCTATTGTGTGCTATTTAGATTTGTTGAACCCTTGAAAGTTATCTGAAATAGACCATTTACAGTGTTACAAAATATTAATATTTAATCATGTGTTGGGACTAAGGGTTTGCATAATTCTACTTCATCATTAAGTCATAGACTGGTGAATTACGTCTTTCTAAATCATTCCGCCCAAAGTGTAAACACTTTAAAGGAAACCCAGTTTTTGTAACTGTGGCTTTACAGCACTGGTGAGGCTTCGTTTTTTATCAGGTTATGGAACCTTAAATACCCCCAAGCCAGAAAATAAGCACACTGTCATCTGCAAAATGAGGTCACCAGTGGGTGAATTTAGTTAATTTACCCTATGTGGACCTCAATCTGAATCGGGGTCTCAAAACTAAACAGAAAGAGGTACTCAGAGGATATATTGGCCCACTGTATGGGATAGCAACATCAAATTCACTCTCTGGGGACCTCCTTCTGCAAAGGTCAGCCTGCTTATTTTCAGGCCTGAATACCTCTGCAGTGCTAACCCACCAAGTCACAAGTAACTACACAATGCTAAAATTTGCTTCCAAATCCATTGTTGTATTGCCGTTCTGGTTACCATTTGGGGCTCGCTGATAGCTTACCTCTTTCGGGAAAAATAAGATTTAACCTTCAAAAAATCTCTTTGGTATTTTGCATCATACTTGGAACTGAAGCGATTTTGAACAGTCAGAAGACGGTTTCACCAGTTAATGAAAACGTAAAAGTGGTATTCTATGTTGTCCACCTGCACAATGTGATCGCTTCTGTAACTGTATTTTTTCAGTTGGTTTATGGTTTATGGCAAAATGGTTTATCGCCGTTGTATTGGTTTATTATTTTTTCACTTGTAGATACTTCAGCACCTTTCATACGATGTCCGAACAACATAACCACCACCACAAACCTTGACAAGAGTACAGCACGCGTGCGTTGGACTACCCCAGTTCCAGTCGATAACTCTGGTTATATACCAATAGTGACGTCATTGCCTGCTGTCACTTCTCCTGCAGATTTTGCTATCGGCACCTCGATAATAGTCTACACAGCAGAAGATTTGAACAAAAATAAGAACTCTTGCTCATTCAAGATAACTGTCATAGGTAGGTGAAATAATCAGGGGCGTTGCTAAGGGGGTCAAGGGGTGACCACCACCCCTAATAATTGTTCTACTGGGGACATTTTTGTCAGGATTGGAGTCAAAGGTATCGACTCTCTCTTGCTAATAATCATGCGAGGCTATTTGATACCTGGACTTATGCCACACACACACACCCAGTCTCAGGCCTCGAAATAAAACGCGAATGATCGTTTAGGTTACGTGGGTATTACGTCAATTGTAAAATACACGAACGCAATACAGGTTACGATAAAACAACACACCATAAATTGACTTCTTAAATCCGCATGTTTAACCAGGCAGATATGACAAACTTTCGGAACAAACTCCACTCAAAGGTTATGCCTTGCTTCCACACATAATTAGAGTGACATGCCCTTTACATCTTGACAGAATTTCCTCCAAAAAAACTACCGCCAAAGCGAGATCGCGCGTTAGTTGTTGCTACTCATTTTGGCTGCAATCCTGTCAAAGCAATATTGACTGGTCTTCCAACACATTTACGTAACAGTCATTCTACTCAGGACCGCCGAAAGCGAGGACGGACTCCGGGGCAATGTGTAGAACGGGCGTTACGGGCCTTTCGAGCGCCGTAGACTCGAGGCGATAAGCGGAACTTCTTAACACCTCCCCCCCCTCCCCCCGAATTTTTTTTTTATTAAATTAGTGCAAGAAGAAGCATTTTCCTGCATTTTCTTGACAATTTCTGATCAATTATTGCCTTACAATTTGGGTAATTTAATATTAGTTTGTGTGTGTGTGCATGTGTAGTGCGGAGGAGGTACCTTTTCAAACGTTTTCGAATGAAGATGGTAACCCCAATAGTTTAGAACCCTGTCAATAAACAAGGAATTATTTGAAAAGAATTTCTTGTGAACCACCAGGCACAATCTTTTTGTGAACGATATTCAAGTTTATTCCCAAAATGTTTCTTGTTAATGCTCTAATACAAAGACTTTCCATCACGCATGGACAAACGAAATGTTTTTCGTGGGCCTTTTTGGCACACTTGTGTTTGCAAAAAAAACTTTTTCTCGTTGTATAACTGAACTATATATATATAGTATATATATTAAAGTATATATATATTCTGTACTTGTAATTCAGTTTCGTATTTTTATGCTTTATCAATTACAGTTCATATTACCTCTTGTCAATTTCATTGGCTATCCGAGGGTCATGCAACTTGGTGGGCTGACCTACATATTACTGTCTGAAAGATCGAGTGATCTCACTGGTGCATCTATATAGTACTGGGTTGAATTAATGCGCGTATAAATAGAACTATTTCAGAATAAAAACAAAGGCACGATGTCTGGTTTTCCACCGAATTCAAAAATAAAAATTGAAGATGTAGATAGGGCGACGATAAAAGGAAAGATATCGACGTGTTGCTTTTTCTGCGTTCGACTGCCTTTCGCACTTGCGTGTGATATTGCAATAATTTGATGCCCCTTGTGATATATTAACACACGCTGTCAAGGATGGGTGGGTCCAAAGAGTGTTATTATGCGTGTTGTTCAAATATTATTTGACAAATCAGATATTTAGGCTACTATTATGAAGAATAATAATAGACTATTCCTACCTCAAAACAACCCAATCTCACACTTGGATCTTATACTTCGTTTACTCTACTGTCAAATTTATAAACGTGTTTGTGTCACAAGTTGTATAATTTCCATTTGTTCACTTGCACTTGGACCTGACTGTTGTTTACTACCTGTAAGACGGAGGCGTTGATATAGGCCTTGCCTGTTCGCGGAAGCCTATTTCATTTAAGTGAAATAAATTATTGTTTATAAAAAAATATATCGGCGACAGCTGGTTATGTTTATGAAGTGAAAATGCCGCCATGCAGTCGACACATATAGAATAAACGTATAGTGTTTTCAAGTAAAAAAATTTATTCTACGAGTATGATTAAGAATGAAACCGACGAGCCTCTGGCGAGTCGGTTTAATTCTTAATCCTACGAGTAGAATATTTTTTTTTTACTTGAAAACACTATACGTTTATTTTGTTTATCCCATAAATCATTTACAGATCAGTCGCGGCAAAATCGTGCTATTACTCGCTACAAAACAATGCGAGAAGTGAGGAGGACATTGGTCCAATTCAATCGACAAGCAAAACTGCCAAAAATAAACAAGGCGCAGTGATACATTTCAGTCAAGGGTTGCGACGCGTCCCAGCGGCATTGTTCTTTGATGTACAATTTCCTTTTTTAACCCTTTACCGATTTGGTGGTTATATGATAAATAGAATATGACATTCGTGTTTCGTGAATATGGTGTTTATGGAGCTCAAATGTTTCGTTTTGCCGAGCCAAAGGCTTCGCAAAGCGGAAAATTCTAGACTCGTTTCATAAATATCATATTGAAGAAACACTGCTTTCGTATGCTCTATTTATAACTTTGCCGCCCTATGCTTAATATGCTGACTGTGTGTGATAAAATATCAAAGAAAAAATATGAGGCTGCCTCTCACACAATATTATTTTTGTTCGATCTGCCGCATAGTTTGCCAAGACGCACTGTTTCTTGTATTATCGCTCCTGTTTACAGTGGCTTAGATATTGGGGATGCCCATAGTGGGGCCGCTTACCCAATATTTGTTTGTTTTCTTTTTCTCTTTTATTATTGGTATTTGCAGAATATACCGCTCACGGGTCAGCGATCTGATCGTTCAGTTGTTCGTGAGTTCATGTCTTTTAGCCAAACATTTTTGTAAGCGAAGAGAGGGCAAAACCCTATTATAATATGGAAGAGAAATTGGCGTTCTATAAAGTGTTCCACAAAAATCACAGGTGGAATGTTTTGTCGCATTCTGCAATGACACTTTGGAGCACGGCAATGCCACCTGTTACTAAAAATCACAAGAGACCTCAGTTACTCGACTCAGAAAATGTTATCCATTGATCTTAACGTAATGTTTTGTTTCAGTGTTAAAGTTAATTGATTTTACAAATAATTTAAATGAACAAAAAAGATCTACGAGCTGTATTTACGAAGATGGTTTCGTAAAACTTGAGGCCTCGTTCGGAATACTATTTAGTAGCTATGTTTAACCTACATATGGCATGTCCCGCCCGGAAAAACAGAAAGCATTTTCAATTTTCACGTCCTCGTGTGATAAGACTGTGTGCTGTAGTAGAATTATCTCTAAATTGGGGTCTGAGAAGTTAAGAACACCGCGCAACTTTCTTTGACCAATCAGCGCCCCCGTGGTCTCTTGCACGAGAGCCCAGCGCAGATTTTCACTAGGTTAAAGCTATGGCGTAGCATCATAAGAATATCACGAGGGACAAAGCTCGCCCCGTTCTGGACGTTTGGTTCTCTGGAATATTCCTTCACGTAAGCGAAAGGGTATATATTATGTTTTCTTATTTCTTCCATTTTCAGATGACCAAAGCCCGACAGTTGATCGCTGTTTCTCGCCATTTCCCGTCGTGTCCGCGTCACCATACATAAACATCACATGGGAACCTCCTTTATTTAGTGACAATTCTGACCTGGAAGTGAAAGTAATCTCATCGCACGAACCAGGGTTGTTCCCTAAAGGTAAAACGGACGTGACATATACCGCTTTTGATGAAGCTGGAAATAACAACACATGCCAGATAGAGATTAACGTACTACGTGAGTATAGACGGGCTTTATAATATATGTTTTTTTTGTCTGGAAATTTTAGAATTACGAGTATCACAGTTTGGGTAGAATTGAATCAAGTAGAGTATTTCGTATTGAACTTTATTACACACCTGTTCTATCTACAGCAACACTAAACCATGCGGAAAATGAAAATCGGTTCCGCACATATGGAGCGGAACGAAAATCGTTGACTGACTATTTTTATAAAGAAGTGAAATTTCACTGACATTTTCTACAAATCGTGAACCGCAATTGAAATTTGAATCGCCAATGATAGCCAAATCGTCCCCAGCAGGCACATAGAACACATTGGAACTCGGGGGGGGGGGGTATTAACATGGGTTCCCCTCCCAAATTTGGTTGGCGATAAAATGTGTTCTTTTTTTTGATAGTTGTCAAATGAATTGTTGAGTGTCCTTCTAATAATTTTTTTATAGACGTAAAGGCGTGTAATAAACGCAGGACGACATACACGAGTGAATGGGTTAATCGATATGGCACGAGTGCCAGCGCGGAAGGATAAAACGTGTAGCCTCTCGTTTTATCCTTCCGCGCTGACACTCGGGTCATATCGATTAACCCATTCACACGCGTGCGTCGTTCTGTATATTTACCATTCTTGAAGTTGTAGATATTATCATTGTCCACTGAAGTATTGTATTATGCCCCTGTGGGTTTAGATACGAGTATGAGGAACATTATATATTTAATTGTAGGTTGTTTTCCTTCCAAAGACAGATCTTGATGAACAAAATCGGTCTTGTGCAATTTACATTAAATAACTTGTTAAAGTTGTTATGGGGTAACTCTTCACTCTCCCTGACAGATAACAAAGCTATGTTAGCAGCATTACATGAGTTCATTGTGGATTAAACAAGATTCCAGGACACATTTGTTCCAAGTGTTAGAAATTTCATCAACATGATGACCCCATTTAGAAACTTAGATGGGATGTTTGACTCCAACCCTAGTGTTATTCCTTCATCAATAAAACCCAATGTGATAGCTGGATTTATTACATCTTTTATAAAGAAGAAGTAATTGACTCTGATTGTTATGGCCCTGTATTATGAGATGTATCATATCCCCTTTGCACTATTCGCTTGTACCTGATTGTTAATCATTTGATGTATGGTGGAGGCGTTTATATAGGCCTTTCCTGTTTGCCAAAACCAATTTCAATTAAGTGAAATAAAATTATTGTTTATATAAAGTATTTTATCTATTACATAAAAACGCAATCGCTAGCCGCAGTATCAGTGGCGATACAAATTCGGTGATAAAAGATCTTGTATGACTATTATAGCAGCGATAGCGACATGACGTCGTGAGAAAAGAACACGCGCGCGCATGACGGACTATTTCAGTGGTACTGGCAATCACAAATCATTTCCTTCAAAACTTATAATGCTGTAATGAACGATGCATGAAGTTTGTCTCAATATACATTCCACATTGAAGGGAATTACACGATCCATTACATAAACAATCCCACATATAAAACACACAAAAAAGATGGAGGTGAATCAACAAATTGAAAGTTAAAGCGAGAAAATTCTGAAACGTTACGCCAATCTCATTGTGATTTGATTGCTTCTAAAAATTATGAATGAAGTGACGTCATGTATATAAAGCGATTCTTGCACATTACAAAAATATAATTTCCTAGTTCTTTTCGCAACTCAGCCATCTGTGCATTTGGTGACCTCATGAAATGAATTGAATTTGGTTAGAAATATCATTACTCGACGGAAAAAGCATACTTGGGCTGAGTTTGATTATTTTGTTTCACAATGTACTATATTTCATTCATGCTGAAGGAATTTCTTCACGTGCAGTTGGGTTGAGAGAATTGAAAATGGGGATATATTATTTTGATCAGTTGAGTGTGGCTTTTTGTTTGTTAACAATTAATTTTGAGAAGCAAGCGCGAGCCGAAGCTATACGTCCCCCAAAACGAGTCTCATCGCCATAAAAGATTCCGTATAAGCACAATGTGCACATAACACATATGTATTCAAAGACAATACGATACCACAGAGTTTGTCCGAGTCAATTAAAAAAGCGGACTATTCGACGAGGGTTCGTCTGTTTCGGCAAGTGGAATATTCCAGAACGGAATCAAAGTAGTTTCAGTAGCGGAACCTCTTTGAAATCTTCTTCTATCATCCGGTTCCCTGTATAGGACAACCTCCCTCCCCTACTGTATAGGAGCCCTCGCGATTCAAAGCGAATCGAATCATCGGGACAATTTCGGATGAATCGATTTCCGAATCTTTGTAGGGCCCTATACTATAATATAACGACGGCATTCAACATTGTTGTTGCGAATATTGCGGAGACACAGTGACTGTGTCTTTTCAGATAAAAGTCCAGTCCCAACCCGACCCTTGCCACCATGCCTGGAGATAAGCATATATCTGTCATTTTCAGAATGAGGTCTCCAGAGGGTGAATTTGCTGATTACCCCATACAGTGGGCCAATTTATCCTCTGGGTACCCCCTTCTCTTTAGGCATGAGACCTTGTTTCAGATTGAGGTTCACAGAGGGTAAATTTAGCATCATCAAATTCACCCTCTGTGTACCTCATTCTGCAGATGTTAGTCTGCTTATTTCCAGGCTTGCTTGTCACCTCCAGTACCCATGCAGGACCGATTCTCTACAGTAAACTGAACGGACGTTATTGAAGAATCAATATGCACTCTTAAATCCATCCACCTGGCATGGCTAGCAGACACATTTTAATTTCTTGCCTCCAAAATTTAGCTCATGTCCTTCATATTGGAACGAACGCGATGAGGGGTCCTGAGCGATGTTTTTTAGGCAAGAAGTGAACAATAGTAATATTTGAATGACGATTTTTGTGAACATTATTACCGTATAATATCAGGTAAGAGGTTGGCACTTTTTGCAGAGTCAGACAGATATCACGCACCGTTTTACATCAAATGTCTGCCGTAACTGTAGAAAATGGTGAACATCACATGGATATTAAAGCTGTTACATCTGCCTGTATAGGGCCTTCCACCCGATGTCCTAGCCCCTGAAAGACTTTGTAATAACGTATTAGTGTTGTGACTGAGAGTATTCTGGAGCCATGAAATTTGTCACGGACAAAACCAGCTCATGTATTCTGTAAACGCATCTTCAAAATTATAGCAAAATGTCCCAAGTGTCTGTCGTGTCGAAATGCACTCTCACCTCTCGCCCGTTACTTTTCTCCAATCCGATTGCCATGCTCACCACGATTCCCGACAGTCGCCATTCGTTGATCGATCAGCATGCTAATCACGATTCCTGACAGCTGTCATTCTCCAATCTGATCGAGATGATCTTGGATGACCACGACTCATGGCACCATCATCCTCCGATATCTGAACGGCAGGCTTACTTACCACGCTTCATGACACCCACCAGACTCCGGTCTGGTCAACAGGCTGATCAAGATTTCTCACTGCCGTCATTCTCCAATCTGACCGGCAGGTCGACCACGATTCATGACAACCACCAGTCTCCGGTCTGATCAGCAGGCTTACCAAGATTTCTGATTGCCGTCATTCTCTTATCGGATCGACAGGTTGACCACGTTATGGTCGTCATTCTGCTCAAATGAACTCCAATCCCTTACTAAACCCAGTTAGAAGACGACAGATACAAAATAAATTCTTTAGTTCTTAAATAACTAAAAACTATTATTTTTTGCCTTAAAGCACAGCTTGCGGGAAAAAGTCTTGATAAACTAAAACCTTTCATTTCTTGCCCCCAAAACTTAGTTCTTGACCCCCGTAAATATTTTGGAGGCAAAAAGTGAAAACATAACACACAATTTGAATGTGGGTCTTTGCTGATTTCACTGGCCGTATACTGTCGTTACGTTAGGGAACGGGCTGCCCAGGGGCGTGGTCAGGTCAAATGAAGTGGGATCAAATATTTTTTCTGTCCAGGATCTTTCCTGGTGAAAAACAATATTTTCTCATTTCAAATGAAGCACTCTGGTTGAAGGCTTAACCCTTTGGACACGTTAACCCTTTACCTAACATGAAAAGCAGACGACACTTGCAAAAAAAATTCTTGAATAACTATTTTTTTTTTATTTTTTGTCTCAAAAACATAGGTTATGACCCCTCATTGGAACGAGCTCGACGAGCTCGTTCCAATGAGGGGTCATAACCTTTGTTTTTGAGACAAAAAATGAAAAAATAATTAAAATTAATAGGCGATTTTTGAGAATAGCGCTGGCCGGTTTTGGCCGTTACGTTGGGTAAAGGGTTAACCGATATGTCGGTCCAAAGTATAAATTCGTCCGATTTTTGTCTTATTATAAGAGGTCTATAACCGGGTCATTGATGTTAAAACAATAACTGCAGTCTGTGGCCAGACGGCTGCAGACTGCAGTTATTATTTTATCCCCCCTGTATATTTATATTGGACTGACCCATCTCACTGTAAGTGAACACAAAGGCGATACCATTCCAGGAAACGAGGGTTTAAAGGCTTACGTTCCCAGACACTTTGGGAATAACCACAGTAAAATGATCCCAGAAATAACATGGTGTGAGTATTTGAACCAGTTTTAGGGATTTCATGCATGAATGTAAATAAGCCTGACAATTTTTCATAAAAGTGGGGATCGAGTTTCTCTACCCCCACCCTCACCCCACCCTTGTGACTACGACACTGCGGGACGTCAGAATCACATCTTCTGTTTTCCCCAGGCGCCATCAATTCTGGGGTTGAAAGTACCTTTCCCGTTCGTTCTAAAATTCCACAGGCAGTCATTTGGTGTTTTAAACACAAAACTCTGATGAGTAATGATTTGTAACACATCTATTGCGCATGTGTTTTAGCGTTTGAGACACAACACTCTGATGGGTGATATAATGCACTATTTTATGTTACTAACAAATTGGCTAAATAACGATAGCGCCACATGAGTGATACTCCAGTGGTAGTTAATTCTTATCAATTTCTTCGTAGCACATCCTTGTGAACTACCAGAAGCCCCGGCCAATGGTTTGATTCATTGTTCAGAAGAAAACGACGGTGTTAGGTGCAACGTAACGTGTATGGAAGGATATGCATTTGCATTAGAACCAGCAAAAACTTATTTCTGTGCTTATGACAACGTATGGAGACCAAAGAAAAAAATGCCAATACCAGACTGTTCTGGTAAGTTAGCTTAAATTACTGCAGTCACATCAGGTATGTAGGAAGCGGGGACCACGGGAGCAAATCCCCCTCCCCTAACTTTTTCCAGGAATATTACAGTATTAGCGGAGAGAGAGGCAGAGGAGAGAGAGAGGGGGATACATGGGAAGTGGAAGAGAGACAGAGAGAGAGGGGGGGGGGAACAGATAGAGGAACAGAGAGAGGGAGAGATATTTAGTTCAGGAAAACATTATCTTTACCAACCCGCCATTGCAGTCTCATTAAGGTTTGCAGGTACGGGGTGCACAAACCCTTTACACTCAAGGTGTGACCAAAGATGAGTGGTTTACCCCAGATGCCTATTGGCTTAATGTTTGTGAATGTCGTGAATTTTAGTTACAATCTTGAGATTTCAATTTTATTCCACCTTGCAAGTACTTTACATGTATATCAAGTTGTTTCACGGGTATACTTTTTGTTGTGAATCTCAGGACCATCCGAAGTCAGCTACTGGGTCATTGATATCATATAATGAGCAAGTGTTGAAAGTGTCTTACAGAAGAACGCAACGTAAATGACTCCAACTAAATTTGAGCTCGGAATCTCTCCGTCAGATATCATACACGATAAGCAACATGTCAGTGCTTGTAATGTACGCACATTGTGTATAGATACTCAAGAACATATCGTCAGATCCAGCATGTAACGTGTAATGTGTACACACTGTACACAGACACATAAGAACATATCGTCGCATTCAGCATGCTGCGTGTAATGTGTACTCACTGTACACATTGTGCACTAGCACACAAACGCATCTAGGAAAGTCAGAATACTTTATAAAGAGATCGGGGAAGTCATAACATAGAGAGGACAGACCAACGAATAGAGAAAATAATATATGGAACAGACTAGGATAGGCAGAAATAGGAGATTCCAAAGGCATCCGAACTAGTAAAACAGGTGTTGGGTTGTTTGTGGTAATTCTAGAATTCTGGGAAAGTCAGAATACTTTATAGGGAGAACAATGACGGAGAGAATAAGCTATGGAATAGACTAGGATGGAAGAAGCAGGGAATTCTAGGGGAATCCGAACTAGTAAAACAATTGTCGCGTTGTTTGTGGTAATTCTAACCGAGGATTCTGTGTAATTAGATTACAGGGAACACGCCTTATAGCACTAAGTGCTACTTTTAAAAGCCCAAAATGGGGTTTGCCATGTTCGGTTCGGTAGCTTTTGGTGATTTGAGATGGTTGTCGGGTCTATTTAGGTAATTAAATTTACTCTCCATTGAATCGAGCTCGCTTTCCGAACATACCTCCGTCCTATTAGAGGGTTTTGGGTCACATAGCAACCACGTGCCGACATAGAAACCAAGATGGTAGCCTCCAGTATTCAAAATGGGACGGCGGAAACACGTAGCTCCCTAACAATGCGCACTGCGCATGCGCACTCAGACCAGGTATCACTATGGTAATGGCATCATAACACGGCCGCTCGGCTACACGGCTACCACGACAACCAAGCATGGCGCCACTGGGTCACGTGACATTGACGTCACATGAGACCCCGATAAGATCCGCCAGAATAGGGGGAGGGGTGAAACATACGAGACATACTACTTGTAGTCTGCCTCCAGCTGCATCAGGTCAGTCCGTCACGCAGTGCGCATCTAGCAAACGAGAGTGCCGGTAATGGGTTACATTCGCTACCAAGGGTCTAATCTCCCCCAAGACCGGTGTATGTTTCCAGATGGCTGGGAGCTTCCGTCTGTGCAGGCCGAGTGTTAGGGTGGAATTTTGATTCCGCTAGTACTGGACAAGCCAAATGGGGAGATCTGGTCGGACTAGAATGATTAAGCAGCCTAACTGACAGTGGCGGTAAATTCAAAATGGATTCGGTGATTTGCAATTTCAAGGTTTGTACTGGATGAGTTCATTCAAAAAGGTCTATCAAGACCGGTTCAGATGTGGTTCTATTCGCCCTGTGCTTATTTTTCACATTTTACACTGAACAAACACACACATCTCGGTTTGGTTGAGCAAATCACCGATTCGACGTTCTCTGCATGGAAGAGTATAAACATGTATACACCATATATTAAGGCCTGGAAATAAACCGCGAACATTTAGGTTACGTGAGAGTCATGCCAGTTGTGAAATATGCGAACTAACTGCAAGGTTACGACAAAATAATACAACGTAGATTGAATTCCTAATCCGGCATGTTTGGCTTGTCAGACCTGTTAAAATACACCTACGACTTTATCTTTTGTTTTGAGTCTCCATTATTCTTCATGAATGGAGATTTGACAAAAGATAAAGTCGCAGGTGTATTTTAACCCTTAACCAAACATGAAAAACAGACGACACTTGCAAACAAAATTCTTGAATAACTATTTTTTTTCATTTTTTGTCTCAAAAACATAGGTGATGACCCCTCATTGGAACGAGCTCGACTAGCTCGTTCCAAAGAGGGGTCATAACCTATGTTTTTGAGACAAAAAATGAAAATATAATGAAAATTAGATGGCGATTTTTAGCTCAACTTGACAAAGTCAAGCTGAGCTATTGCCATCATTTCTCGTCCGTCGGCGTACGTACGTACGTTAGTATGTTAGTACGTACGTCCACAATTTCCTTTGGCACACCTCACAGGTCGCATTTATGATCAGATCACTTTGAAACTTGGTATGCTTGTTTGGGGTGACCTCTAGATGGGAGCTATCGATTTTCTTCAATTTCCGTCAAAAAATGTTGCCGCGGCCAAGTTTTTAGAACTTAGTTTAGTCAGACCACAATATTTCCCTTTGGCACACCCTACAGGGCACATTTATGACTGGATTGCTTTGAAACCTGATATGCTTGTTTAGGGTGACCTCGAGATTGGAGCTATCGATTTTCGTCAATTTCCGTCAAAAAATGTTGCCGAGGCCAACGTTCTTAGAACTTAGTTCAGTCAGACCTCAATATTTCCGTTTGGCACACCCTACAGGGCACATTTATGATCAGATTGCTTTGAAACCTGGTATGCTTGTTTGTGGAGACCTTTAGATGGGAGCTATCGATTTTCGTCCATTTCCGTCAAAAAATGTTGCCGCGTCAAACGTTCTTAGAACTTAGTTTAGTCAGAAGACCTCAATATTTCCCTTTGGCACACCCTGCAGGGCACATTGATGATTGGATTGCTTTAAAACCTGGCATGCTTGTTTGGTGTGACCTCTAGATGGGAGCTATCGATTTTCTTCAATTTCCGTCAAAAAATATTGCCGTGGCCAACGTTCTTAGAACTTAGTTTATTTAGTCAGACCACAATATTTACTTTTGGCACACCCTACAGGGCACATTTATGATTGGATTGCTTTGAAACCTGGTATGCTTGTTTGGGGAGACCTCTAGATGGGAGCTATCGATTTTCTTCAATTTCCGTCAAAACATGCTGCCATTGCCAACGTTCTTAGAACTTAGTTTAGTCAGATCTCAATATTTCCCTTTGGCACACCCTACAGGGCACATTTATGATCGGATTGCTTTGAAACCTGGCATGCTTGTTTGGGGAGACGTCTAGATTGGAGCTATCGATTTATTGTCTTCCATTTCCGTCAAAAATGTTGCTGCGGCCAACGTTCTTAGAACTTGGTTTAGTCAGATCTCGTTATTTCCCTTTGGCACACCTTACAGGGCACATTTATGATCGGATTGCTTTGAAACCTGGCATGCTTGTTTGGGGTTACGTTCTAGATGGGAGCTATCGATTTTCTTCGATTTCTGTCAAAAAATGTTGCCACTGCCAATGACCTTCAATGAACTTAGTAAAAACTTAGTGCAGTTAAGCATCAGTATTTCACTTTAACACACCCTGCAGGGCATATTTATGATTGGGTCACTTGCAAACTTGGTGAGCTTGTGTGGGGTGACATCTATATGGGAGCAGTCGGTTTTCTTCCATTTCTGTCAAAAATGTTGCCGCTGACCTTTGAACTTATTCAGACCTCAATATTTCCCTTTAACCCGGCCTTCAGGGCACATTTATGATCGGATCACTTTGAAACTTGGTATGTGTGTTCCGTGTGACCTCTAGCTGTGAGCTATTGCTTTTTTTCATTTCCATAAAAATTTATTGTCGTTATCACCAACCTTTGAACTACTGCATTTGTGCATCAACTTATCCCTTTTGCACTCTCTGCAGGGTATAATTATGAATTTCCATAAAAAAATCCCCATTGCCACAAGCAATGGCCTTCTACTTAGTGCATTTGTGCATTAACATCTTCCTTTGGCATACCTCAGAGGACACATTCATTATCAGGTTGTTTTGAAACTTTGTATGCTTATGCAGGGTGACAAAGATAGGAGCTATTGATTTTCTTTTCATTTCCATCAAAAAATGTTGCTGTTAGCAACAATCTTTGAATTTATTGCATTTGTGCATCAACATTCTTTGACATGGCCTGCAGGCCACATTTATCATAGGATTGTTTTTGAACTTGGTGTGCTCATTAGGCAAGAACTTCAGATAAGAGCCGTTGATAAGCATTCATTTCTGTGAAAAAAGTTGCCATTTACAATAACCTCTGAACATACTGCATTTGTGTATCAACATTCTTCCTTTAGCCAATCTTACAGGTTACATTTAAAAATGCATGGATTACTCTGATGCTGTGCACACACAATGCTGTTATGTTGAAATTTCATCAAATAACATTGGTACCAATGATCTTCCATTTTGCCATTTCATTTATAACTAACCAAGTTCAAGTTTGTCAAGTTGAGTTACAGTGTCATTGACACTTTCATTGAGAATAGCGCTGTACGGTTTTGGTCGTTACGTTAGGTAAAGGGTAAAGGGTTAAGTATTTGAAAATCCTCATAACTCTCCATTCCTTAACCCTTTACCTAACATGAAAAGCAGACGACACTTGCAAAAATAATTCTTGAATAACTAATTTTTTTCATTTTTTGTCTCAAAAACATAGGTTATGACCCCTCGTTGGAACGAGCTCGACGAGCTCGTTCCAACGAGGGGTCATAACCTACGTTTTTAAGGCAAAAAATGAAAAAAATAATGAAAATTAATTAATTTTTGAGAATAGCGCTGGCCGGTTTTGGCCGTTACGTTAGGTAAAGGGTTAAAAACAATGGGCATCGACCCCGCTCCATTATATTTAAGGAATGGAGAGTTACTCGGACTTTCTCCTCTACAGAATCTCCCGGGAATGACTCGACTCACTGGTTGAGCATTGCAAAGCGAGATCGTGCGTAAACTGATGCTATTTATTGTGGCGGAAATTCTGTTAAGACGAAAACGGCTTGGCAGGCGTAGAAAAACAGAGAAGGCGGAAAAGCATCGCAACTCATTAATTCTATAGATTACCACCACGTTATTTAGCGTGACCTGCTATTACGATTTTAGCTATTTATTACCAGGACTGTACATTGCTCATGTGTTTTGAAGTTTGTGTGTAATTCCCGTTGATGGTTATTATGTGTTCATTATTTGTAAATATTTGTTTATATAGTGGTAGATGTATAAAGGTCATTTACCAACCAACCAGGTTTGTCCGGACCTTTTAGTATCGTGGTTAGTTGGTTGCATTGTGTTACATTGTGTGCCAGGTGTCGACGGATCGAATCTCGGCCCCCACACTTCTATCTCGGTCTGTTAAATTGTCCACTCATCAGCAGTTTCAATGCAACAGACTTAGAGAGAAGTGGGGGTCAAGAGCCTAGAATTGTTTACCTCTTGCACACACAGCGACTGATTTGCCACACGAATAAGAGATCCGGACTCACCTGGCTGGTTGGTAAATGGCCTTTATCCCGACCAACAAAGGCTCGTGCAGTCAACCTTCAGCACACAGAGTGACTGATTTAACACA
This sequence comes from Pictodentalium vernedei, assembly GCA_031216915.1. NCBI lineage: Eukaryota > Metazoa > Mollusca > Scaphopoda > Dentaliida > Dentaliidae > Pictodentalium > Pictodentalium vernedei. The sequence goes on from CM062293.1 coordinate 509,176,733, forward strand.
TCAATAAGAGATCCGGACAAACCTGGCTTGTTTGTAAATGGCCTTTATCCCGACCAGCGAAGGTTCGTACCGTCAACCTTCAGCACAAAAAGTGACTGATTTAACACACCAATAGAGATCCGGACACACCTGGCTGGTTGGTAAATGGCCTTTATTCCGACCAACAAAGGCTCGTGCAGTCAACCTTCAGCACACAATGTGACTGATTTAACACATCAATAAGAGATCCGGACACACATGGCTGGTAGGTAAATGGCCTTTATCCCGACCAAGGAAGATTCGTACCATCGACCCTCAGCACACAAAATGACTGATTTATCACGATACTTAGAGATCCGGAACAACCAGGCTGGTTGATAAATGGCCTTAATACCCACCCGTTACATTTATAAATTATATATCGCCCCTTGAGTGTAACAGGGCGTCACCCGCAATGCTTTAGTATTGCAGAGGGCGCCTTGTTGCACCCAATGGACGATAAATTTCCAGAAATTACTCACACGTTTTTAATGATTATTTGTATTTAACAAAGCTGTAGCCAAATAACTGTTTTGTTACAAGTCTGCCTTTAACCTATTGCACACTGGTGGTATCTTCCATGTCAATGCAATAGCACCAATTAGAAGAGTCCATATTCATTATGCGTGGGTAATCCAATTAATATTTGCAACGTGCAGCCTTGGGCTGCACGTTGAAAATATTGATTGGTCTACCCTACCCATTCACTTAGTAGACATCCCTCGTAATGAAAATATTACGCATCAGCGGCCTCTCGGGCTCAAAAGGTTAAACTTTTGCACACTAATGTCAAAATACCGAAATTTCAAGGAACACTTTTTTCCCATAATGAAACCAGGAATTTAACCAGTTCAAACTTGTTTGACAGAGCAGAATGAGCAGTATGAGGAAAATGTGCAGCATGAAATTTGAATGTTTCGACATCAGTATGCAAAAATGTTTAATCTCGCACTATTTAGACAGTGACACACATAACCTCCCACATTAAACTAACGTCTCATAATATCGCTTTAGTGTCTTTTACAAACTTCAATCAGTGGATATGTAAGATTACAGATTATCAATCTATCTTAATATATTAAATGTTATATGGTGAACAACGTCGCTTGCTTTATTCTTTGCACACGTTACTTGCTTATTCTGACACCTTTTTTGGGAAAGCCAAAGTAATCTAAATATATACGATAGTGGTAGACATTGTGGTCCGGGGTGTCCGGTCCTAAGAATCCCCTGCCCCTAAAAATCCCGAAATGCACGATCTGTATAAGGCGTCAACTTTTGAATTGAAATACAGATTGCATACCAATATTGAATAAAAAATAACATTCTTTTGAGCCTTCGAATAACTCAAAATAGTGCCATTTGGAGCAGATTTTCTAAAATGTCCTTGGACATCCCCCTGAGATTTTTATTTAAAATACCCCCCCTCCCCGTAGCACCAACGCGAGGGCGACACTACCTCACCCTTTCCCAACTCAGGACTCAAGACTTCCAGTCGTCATGATATGCTTACTGCGTGATAATGATTCATCCCCATAGGATCCCTTTGCCCCCATCCTCACCCCCACCTATATAGATATCTGGTTTCGCGCCTTATATATATATATATTCAAATATATATATATATACTGGACTCTGTAATTGGTCCCAGGTTTTAAGCACAGGAATCCTGATTAATGGGAGATCAGTGAACATGCAACTCCATAAGTTTAATTTTATATCGCTTGTGTGGGAATCCCAACAGGCAATGTGCAAGATTCTCGTGGTGTTGTCGTTAGCTCCGTTGGTATGGTGGCCGAACATTCAGGGCAAGGTGATTCGGTGCCGCAGTGCCGAGATCGACCTCCATCGGGACTGATTTCAGAAATTTCCAGTTCAGTTTCAGACCTAGCACAATTCCTTTTGGGAGACCTGTTGGACAAGGCAATATCTAACGCCTTTATTTTCTCTTGCAGTCAAGATACTTTCCAATGAAGTTGCACAGTCTACATCGGTGACATTTTCTGGAAGTTTATCTTGCCAGGAAGGACGACTTCTCCATAATGTGGAAATAGAGTTACAAAGTAAAATTACTAACAGAGTGAGTTTTAACTCTTTCGTCAATGTTGTAAAATGGTGGCCTGGTGGCGGATTCAAGTATAGACGAACGACACGGCGCACGCCCTCTCTCAGATTTTCCTATTTTCTTTTTCCTTTTTTCTCCAGGTGCATACATGTGGACACAAGCGTGAACTTTGTATATTTTTTATGTATATCAACTTTGTATTCTCGTTATAATCTTCACATTTATTTTAGCACTAATACCCATGGCTGACAATTCTCGTCATTGGGAGAGATTTACAGAAAAGTAAGCCCCCCCCCCCCCCCCCTTAGTTTTCTCAAGTTATCGGTTAATTTAATACTAGGGGTATGGGTATTTCATACATCATTTCTCAAATTTTAGGCATTTTCCCGTGGAGTAGTATAAATACAGAATATACCCATAGTGATTTGGTGTACCAAATGTTCAACACGAGTGGTGAAGTGGTGTTAACCGCGTGCCTGTGGCGCGCGGTTAACACCACTTCACCTCGAGTGGTGAACATTTGGTATGCCAAGCTACTTTAGGTATATTTTATTTATACCATGATCGTCAGATTAATAAGAGTTTAAATGTTCAATAAATCCATATTCAGACGTGCGATTCTGTTTTTGTTTAAATGAGCACCGGTGGACGGCACTTACGCTGGCACTTTTATCGCCGAAACGAAATAGAAAACGAAACGCGCAAATTACGGGGACTTTTTTCATTTTAATAACATAATAACATACTATTTCGAGTTATGGGTGCTTTATTAACATGTAAAAACGTAATAAATAATTGCCGGTTTCATTTCACTCTTCGCGAGTGACAAATTTAGACAAGTTTGCCTTCAAGGCGAGGTCACCAAAGCAAATTGGATGTAGTTCCACTGTAGTTGTAAATTTTAACTATTGAAATCCTATTGCTGGCGCCTTCACCACGGTTGGTGTGTAAGGCTAACATTTATGCCATATGCTTTTTATATATAATAGAAATAGGTAAACATGGTATAAATATACAGAAGCTGGCTTTTTACAGTAATTTTCCTGATCAGTTCGAACGTTTTACCACTATTCTCTGTTTACGCCCATTAAAAATAAGAAAACGGCTCTTTCACCATCTTTTGATGTTCTGTAACTTTTGGTCTGTTCCTTATATCAACAGCGTGCACATCGTGACATAAAATACAGACACTCTCCTTTCCATTAATATAATAGTTCGGGGATGGGGTAAAATTTGCCTATCTGTTTTTTTCTGGAAGAAAACAAAAACTTACAAGTACTGTTAACCCTTTACCCAACGTAACGGCCAAAACCGGCCAGCGCTATTCTCAAAAATCGCTAATTAATTTTCAAAATATTTTCATTTTTTGTCTCAAAAACATAGGTTATGACCGTTGATAAGCATTCATTTCTGTGAAAAAAGTTGCCATTTACAATAACCTCTGAACATACTGCATTTGTGTATCAACATTCTTCCTTTAGCCAATCTTACAGGTTACATTTAAAAATGCATGGATTACTCTGATGCTGTGCACACACAATGCTGTTATGTTGAAATTTCATCAAATAACATTGGTACCAATGATCTTCCATTTTGCCATTTCATTTATAACTAACCAAGTTCAAGTTTGTCAAGTTGAGCTACAGTGTCATTGACACTTTCATTGAGAATAGCGCTGTACGGTTTTGGTCGTTACGTTAGGTAAAGGGTAATGGGTTAACCCTTTACCCAACGTAACGGCCAAAACCGGCCAGTGCTATTCTCAAAAATCGCCAATTAATTTTCACTATTTTTTTCATTTTTTGTCTCAAAAACATAGGTTATGACCCCTCGTTGGAACGAGCTCGTCGAGCTCGTTCCATCGAGGGGTCATAACCTATGTTTTTGAGACAAAAAATGAAAAAAATTAGTTATTCAAGAATATTTTTTGCAAGTGTCGTCTGCTTTTCATGTTAGGTAAAGGGTTAAAATGCATTCTCTGAACAAAGAGCCAAAGTGGACTGTTACTCAGTTGCTTCTAATTCACTTACCATAGAAAGCAAAGTTTCCTTTTGTAATTTTTAATAAACGAAAGCAACAGACGGCTCCTAGAGCTGTCTGTTGTTTCGTTTATTAAAAGTAACAAAAGGAAAGTTCGCTTTATTTTCTCCTGATGCCGTAGATGGTTTCTAAACAATTATATGCTTCTCAGTTGGACCTTCCTCGCTCGTCTAGTAATTTCGGGGAAGATAATGTTATCGAAAGTTGATTTTCACGACGAGATGAGTCAGTTGCTGCAGGTGCGAGGAAAATAGTGCCGTAAATAAATTGATTAAATTATCTTCTAAAGAGAATGACTTATAATCTCAACATACCCCGGGTATACGAGGCTAATAATAAAACAAGTCTTTTTTACGAAGGGCAGATAAATGTCTTGTACTACTGGTGGTGTGATGCCACAGAAAATACGGCAATAGGTACGGTAACGACAATGCGTTTGTCGGCTGTTATAGTGTGCACATTATACCCCACTAAGTTCTGTTTATCTGTCCATTGTTTGTTAAATTGCAAGTGGGCGGGCGTTTTTTTTTTATTTTATTTTTGTAATTATTTCTTTGCCACCAAAGTTCATATTCTTGGTTTATTTATGTTTTTGGCCTCATAATCTACATAATAGCGTGGGTGGTGGGGTAATTTATGACTACGTTTATTTCGTGATCCATGGATGTACTGTCGATACTTGTCAGAATTTATGTCTGCGTTTATTTCTTGATACATGGATGTGTTGTCGATATTTGCCAGAATTTAGGTGATTTGAAAATCTTAGAGGAGATTGCATGCGGTATATTGTTGAACTGGGGACATCGTGTCGGCCACTTTATGGTACCTTTTTTGGCAAACCCCAAACCTGATTCCTTTCGTAGATAACCTAGCAAATCTAGAGTTAAAAAAACACGAACACAAGTGGATGATAGGTATACTTTTTTGCTTTGACAGGTTGACGTATTGTGTGAAGATAACGTGGAATGTTCTGTGAGTGGTGTGGAAACTACGTGTGAAGACAGTGAACGTAAGTTTGCTAGATTTCCCACCCATTCTGTCTGTCTGTCTGTCTATTTCTGTCTGTCTCTGTCACACATACACATTACATACTCCACCCACATAACTATAATAAAGTTAAATAGAAATTACAAAACCTCCACCGCGACGCCCTTTATAATAATATTCATAATGATAATAAGAAAAAGGGATCAAATAAACTGAGAACGTACATGTACAGTACGTGGAGAGTGGATTGTTTCTAAATCACCCGCGGAGTGGAGTTATCACCCAAACTCTGACTTTCAAATTTTATACATATGGACAAAAAAACACAAGCAATATTTCAGCCAATGGACCTCCGGGTTTGACCCGGAGGTCCATTGGTTGAAACTTTGCCTTTGCTTGTTATGCTTTGCAACAAACTTACAATTATTGCTTGGGTGGAATCTCCACTCTGCGGGTGATTTAGTGATAATACACTCTCCACGTATTGTACTAGTGCTCTCTCTAACCACCATGTGATGCTAGTATCATTATGTATACTCGAGTATTTTGTAGCACCGAACCACGCTACAAGTAGATGTGCAGATTGAGCAATTTATATCACAACCAATGGTATTCCCTGTGGAAATTTCGTCATAGACCATTGCATGGATCCGATGTTCAGTGTGCTTTCATTAATATTAAGACCGTATAGAACGCCGATCTTATCCTTTGACATTCAAACTATTCGCAGCGCTCTCTGTACTATAACTTTGAATGGATCTATACTGAGTAAAAGAAAGAAAGTATAATAGAAACAAATGTGAAAAAATAGCATAAAGGATGAAATATAATAGTTCTAATGTTGCATGTTTGTGGACGTGCAAAGAGTTAATGACATGTTGTTGTAGTCCACCTAACCGTATGCAATTTTGCTATGAATTTCAAAATACCACGTGCTACCCGCGAATGTCAAATTAAATGGGTGACCGACGATTATCTTTGTGTGATGTTGTGCTAGAGAGCCTGGGTTATTGGGAAAACACGCTAGATTTTGTCTTCCGACATTTTAAAAAATGCCAAGGTAAACCGGAAATCAGAGGTTACGTGCCATTGGTACGCATGAGTCTGGGATACCTCCAGATGAGCTAGCTGCTGAGTTCGGATTCACTGTGGCCACTATTTACCATCTCATTGGAAGGTATAGAACCACTGGATCTACTGCCGACCGACCGCGTTCAGGCCGACCAAGAGTTACAACCCTTGTACAAGACCGACACATCAGGACGTCTCACTTACGAGATCGCTTCCTTCCGGCGACGAGGACAGCCGCAATTACTCCTGGTCGACCTAACAATAGAATCAGTGCACAAACAGTCCGCAACAGGCTCGCTGAACACGGCATCCGAAGTAGGCGTCTATACCACGGACCAATCCTTACCCAACGTCATCGTACCGTCAGAATGGAATGGGTACGTCAGCGTGTTCGCTGGACTCAGCAGCGTTGGAGCGCAGTTCTTTGGAGTGATGAACCACGATTTTGTCTACGGCGCGCTGATGGTAGGGCAAGAGTGTATCGCCAACGAGGAGAACGGTTTTCTGATGCTTGCGTGCGAGAATGTGACCTTTTTCGGCGGGGGTAGTGTAATGGTTTGGGCAGGAATTCCCTTGCACCATCGGACACAGTTGATCTTCATCGATGCTAATCTGAATGGACAGCGATATAGCAACGAAATTGTTAACGCTGTTGTTGTCCCGTTGTTCAACGCTAACGTCGGATTGCAGTTATTCCAGCCAAACAATGCCCGATGTCACGTTGCGCGTATCTGTCGTGACTGGTCGCTAATCGAGCATATTTTGGGATCAACTGGACGGTCGGGTACGACTTTATGATCTTCAGACGTTAGGCGATTTACGTAATGTTCTAAGGCAGGAGTGGAACGCAATACCACAGGGTGACATCCAGAGACGTATCAGGTCCATGTGCCGTCAATGTCTTGCCACCCAAGAGGCAACCAGTGGACATACACGCTAATGACAGCATGTGTGAACTTTCCATTTCATCCCATGTCTGAATTGCGACGTCCTGAGGTAACGCTGGCAACGCAATTGTACAAACATGAAATTATGCGAATTCATACAGCTGGGCTCGAAATATGAATTTACAATAATATGTTTGGGATTAAAGTCGATAATACTAAACAAAATGCTCCTCAAAGTTTATTATACTTTCTTTTTTGACTCAGTATATTTTTCATTTTTTGGTGGTAACCACTCATCTTGCAGTTACCTTAGCAACAGTATTATATTCAGACGCAAATTGACCAGATATCACCATTCTGTCGAAAAAATAGAGTATATGGAATGAGTGTTTTTCTCATATAATATTTATGAAACGAGTCTAAGAATTTTCCATTTTGGCGTGCCCAAACGGAAAATTCGGACGAGTTTCATAAATATTATATGAAAAAAACACTCATTTTATATTCTATTTATCATATGACACACACACGCACAAATTAGCCACTTAGTATGACTTTTTAACCCATCACCTAACTTGAGTTGCAGACGGCACTTGGAAAAAACATCCTCGTTTTACTAAAAATTTTCATTTTTTGCTTCCTAAACATAGGTTATGACCCCTCATTGGAACGAGCTCGTAGAGCTCGTTCCAATGAGGGGTCATAACCTATGTTTTGGAAGCAAAAAGTGAAAATAAAAAAAATGAATGTCGTTTTTCTTGTAGGTAAAAGATTAATACAATATAACCCACCCTAAATAGGACAGATAACGTAAATTCTCACTGCTGAAATTATGCAAATGTCACCCAGTTGTATTTTGTTTAGCCAATCACATTGTCCAGTTTTGAAATTGACCAATGAAATCTCCCAACTCTAATTATGCAAATTATGAAAATGTGGCACAGTTTTATTTTGTTCAGCCAATCAAATTGTCTAGTTTTGAAATTGACCAATGAAATTGATGGAAGGCTTTATTTATCACTGATCAATATGAAAACAAAATATCAAATGTTTTAAAGTGAACAAAATGAACGAGTCATATGATAAAGCCACATATATTATACAACCTAGACGTAATATTATCCTCGCTATCCCTTCAAGTGACGTTTTTAGGACATTTCCAACAACATTAGTGTTATTTCGATTCGCACATCTCATAGATGTCTCGCTTTCAGTTGGGTATGGGGTTGTGAAGACTGATACCTATGGATGTGAATGGCGCAGTCTAATGGAATTGTGCTCGAAGGCAGAACTCGGGACTACAGATAGCAAAGAGTAGCTGGGTCAACAGAGACAGTTAGGTCAGTCGAGAATAGGGTCCACGATAGACAGAAATCGAGGATTCTGGGAGAATTCCAGACAGATAAAACAGTTGTCGGTCATTTGGGTTGGGGTAAATTTAGGTAGTTGTTGGATTGTTTGTGGTACATCAACACACTCCCAATGAATCCATGGACACTCAGCACAATTTAAGACCCCACAGCACTTCGTGCTACTCTTATAAAATCCACGATAGTAATAAAAAAATGAATTCTGAGATAATCCGAGACAGACAGTTATCGTGTCGTTTTCGGTAATTAGATAATACACACTTGAATCGAACATACCGTACAAACATAAGCCCGTCTTATTGTAGGACTTCCAGTTGCATAGCGACCACGTGCCGCCATATAAACCAAGATGGCGACCTTATATAAACAAAATAGTCGACGCAAACACGTATTAACTCAACCACGGGCACGCACTATCAACACGTATCACCATGGCAATGGCGTCATGACGTGGCTGCCTTCACGGGCTGCAATGACAACACACGTGGCACTCACTCACGACGTGACGTCAGTTGAGATTTCTCTATGAAATCGCCAAATGTTGCTTGTTTGAATACTGACATATTACTAATTTCAGTTTTGAGGGTGGTGTAATTGATCCCGTGCAACATCACGGTAAAGTGAGGGTTAACAGAGTATGTGATATGCTGTGTTCCCCTTTCCCTGTGGGAGGTTTTGATTGATACAGTGATGACCTATTTAAAGTAAGGCTGTCACAAGCATTCCAATAATCGGGCATCAATTGAAAATGGCATAATTGATTAGTATTTATCTTAGGCGAGTGACCGAAAAATGTGTACTCCGTTTAAATGTTTAGAAATTGAACGAAGACTCAATAAAAAATAGTTATTTCCTCAGATAAACGTGAAGAATTATAAATTTATTAAGTGTTCTACAGACCTAAAAGAAATCATTTTTCAGATAAAGGGAATTGCTCAATTCGTAGTTGAATCATATAACGAGACCGCTGCTGCAGATGACGAGGAAAAAGTTGGGGGACATTTCGTGAATTTTCGTGTCATCAGTTCGTCCCAGGACACATCGATTTGAGAGTTTATAAGTTCTGCCACTTGTGTGCCGCCACTCTTTGGAACTCATTACATTTTGTTTGATGTTGCGAGGGAAATAAGTGGCCGACAGTCAAAAATGTAGTGCTTACGGCACAAACGAATCATCTCAACTCTCAAACTTTCCCAAATCCCATATGGACAATTCATTTTTAGTCCAAAAATTGAGATTGTTTTGTAAATATTTCCGACAACTGCCAAAACTAAGCCGAACGACCTTATTCTCTAAGCTTAGTTTTCGTCTATCATCCGCCGAATACATGACTGTGCGAAAACCGCATTCTGGTGAAAAATAACCCATCGTAAGTTCACATGACCATTATTCCAAAATTATATGAAATTTCGCGGGGTTTTTTTTCACTAAAAATGAATTTTTAGCATTTGTGCACAGACCCCCAAAACTCTAGCATCTTTTTTCTGATACCACGGGGCAGAAATAAACTACATGCGGAGTTTCAGCTTGTCATACACCCTAACATCAGTGTATAATACAACCTAAAAAAACAACCCAAATCAACTGGATTGAGTGAATATGAACCCATTTGGGTTCATATTCACTCAACCCAGCTGATTTCGGTTAGTTTTTAACTCAACTTATTTTAGAGTGTACCTTCGGTAAGGGTCAATTTACAATTTTGAGGTTTGCTCTGTGAAGGCAATGTCGGAAGTTATTTGTAAGAAGAGACTCGTAGATTGGTGTACTGTGTCTTTGCTTGCCCTTTGTCAGGATTGCCAACGTTTCCAATGTGACGATTCCATGGACGTAACTATAGAGGGTGTATGGGAATGTACACCTTAACCCTTTACTCAACTAATCGGCCTCATCCGCCCGCGTAATATGCAAATTCAGCAGCTGAAAAAACATATTATTTTTTAAACAGTTTCAACAAAACCATAGCATGTGACCCTTCTTTGGAACGAGTTCGTTCCAATGAGGGGGTCAGATGATATGGTTTTGTTGAAATTTTTAGAAAATTTAAAAAAAAATGATATTTAAAACAATACATTTTGATATCGTCTGCGTTGGGTAAAGGGTTAAATATTCTGTGAATGGAGTCTAAGATAACTCTTTGCTCTTGCTGATAATCATGTACATTCTTACGGGACTAGATTTTCTTCTTGGACTTTTGTCACCCACTAATGAATGTCCGTAGCTGATTGTTGAGATATTGTGGTCCCAACACGACCAATTCTGAGTCCATCAATGTTTAATTAAATATGAACGTTGCTCTGTACATTCATCACGGCTACTTCATGTATTTATTCCCAAACAAATTTTGGGTCCACCTAAAAATTGAAATTACCCACAATTACCCAGAAAAATACGGAATTACTCCAAATAAGGCCGTTTCGATTATGAGACTGGCATGATGGGTCTAATTATTATTTCACTGGAGCCTCAATAAAAAAAAATCACAGGTGCAGGACATAGAACTGCAACGCTTGCCCATTCTTTGGAATGACGGCACACGAAACGGAATAGAGTGTTGTGCCCACTGAATGCAAAGCGAGTGGTGCGTGCAAGGAGATGAATAATAACCAAATACAGAAAAAAAATCTATGTCTATTGTGTTTATCTCGCTCCTTTCATAGCTGTCGTTGTATACATATAAAATATACTTTATACAGTATATTGAAAGGTTTGCCGACAAGGACAGGGACAATAAGCCAGTTGCGTGGTGCTTATGGCCAACGGCTTGTTGATGCAGTGAACCAGTGAATTTTGACACCACAAATCAGTTCGTAGGTGGGTAAATGATAAGAGGAATGGCAACATAGAACACCTCTGAATACTTTATGAGAACAGTTTTCACAACTCTGTGATTAATTATTTAAAATAATAAGCAAAGAGTGAAAAATGCGACATAAAACAGGCAATTCTGGGTAATTCCCGTGTTTAGGAGGACCGCAAATTTCCTGTATTTTTTTTTTCAACTATAATTTCCATTGACAAATATTCCAACTACATCATCAAGGCATGCCTTGATGATGTAGATGGAATATTTCTCAGTCGGGACTTGAGTCATGACAAATTGAGAGTACCCCCCCCCCCCCCTCCTCCCGTCACTCATCTTTGCGACGCCCCTGTGAGACTCTTCTATGTTTTTAGACAAATTTTATGTATTTTCAGATTTCAACAAAATAGATGTGGTACCCAGAAGACCAAAGAGAAGTCTTTTAGAATTGGCACCAACAGAAGATGATGAAGAAGATGGCGAAAGATATACTTCACACCTTACGTTCGATTTTACATTACAGGGTATGATACCGTTTTTGTTTAAGTTGAAATAGAGTGTACATTAACTCGCACAGAGCTTGACATAAATTTGTGACGACCTTCAATGTCTTAATAATATAAGTTTGATAATATAAAAGTAACGCATTCGGGTTATTTTACAAGGATTGGCGAACAAGTTATGCAACTTATTTTAAAGCTCTTCCTTGGCCCAATGGCGCAGATGCGTGGGATGACCTCCATAACGGCAACTTCGTGGCCTCGCTCTTCGAATACTACGAAGGTATCTTTAGACATCACGGATTGTGTGTGTCTCTCTCTCTGCACAGTGGGCAGCCATTTTACGTGCTTCCCGATAGGACAGTACCCTCTGACAGCAACAACCCAACAATTCATGCTGACATAGAGTGTTCGGACACCTCCGCGTTAGCGGAGTCGGTAAAAACGAATATTTGCGACAGTAAAACCATCGTTTACGGCCCCAAACAATCAAATACAATATAATAATCACCATTCTAATATAATTCGGCTGAAAACGGGGATAGTGTTTTATCTCCCAACTATAAAGCAACGCCTTGTTGAAGACAACAATTTAAATCTAAAAATACAAAATTCGTGACGTCATTTGGGAGTTCCGAACCGAAACCCCGAAATATATTTTACACTGCCACTATACAAATAGTTCCAAACGTTTTAGTAATTTTATCAGCAATAAGAAAAAATATTTATATTTGTACTGACAACATTTATCACGTTAAAATGTTTGTGACAATCTGAAAACCAAATACGCCGGCTGCTTTCCCTGTTCAAAGTTTAGAATTCACCTTGTGGTGTTTCAGTCTGAGTCGGAAAGCACTCGAGGATTTTCCATTAAAGTTAAAAATATTGGGAACTTTGATTACTGTCAATAAGGCCGTTTCGATTATGAGACTGGCATGATGGGTCTAATTATTATTTCACTGGAGCCTCAATAAAAAAAAAATCCCAGGTGCAGGACATAGAACTGCAACGCTTGCCCATTCTTTGGAATGACGGCACACGAAACGGAATAGAGTGTTGTGCTCACTGAATGCAACGCGAGTGGTGCGTGCAAAGAGGTGAATAATAACCAAATACAGAAAAAAAATCTATGTCTATTGTGTTTATCTCGCTCCTTTCATAGCTGTCGTTGTATACATATAACATATACTTTATACAGTATATTGAAAGGTTTGCCGACAAGGACGGGGACAATAAGCACTTGGTTGACAGTAATAATTACTTGTGGTTACAGAACAGTTATTCATTTCAATCTGTTTCTGGGAAGTGGTGGCTTATGGAATTATGCTACTAGTATTGACATAATTGTTGCAGAACGAATAGTTCACCTCTTTCAGTGGTAAACGCATTGCTGTGTCTGTACAAGTTGGTGACACGAACGCGGATAACAAATTAAAAAATGAAAGGACCGCTTGCACTTGAAGTCGATGTTATAACATTGCTAGCGGAACGATCAGAAACATTTGACCAATTGAAATTATTATTGCCAGTTGTCAGAATTTTGGTTTTCTACTTCGCAAATAGCGTCCATAAATTCTGCATCGTACAAAAAATTGCTATTTATAAATTATAATATCACTGACTAGTTCTACACGGTTACCGTTAAGCCTGTCGGAATCAGTTTTTTCAACTTTCATTTCATTACTCATCAGTCTCTGCCAAACCTCTTCCGCATTAATATTAAACTTTCCAATTTCATCCATATTTGTCACAGTTAATTACATCAAAGATAGAAAACGGTTTTTTAACAGAAAATCAACGCGTTCACAGCGTTTATTTACCTTGGATACGGTAGTCAATGACTCCAAATGGAACGAAAATATAACACCTTCGAATACATCTTGACTTTCCTGAAATAGTTTTAGACAACACAAAATTTCCGACAGGTTTACGCAGATTTTACTGTCGCAAATTTTATTGATTAACCAATCAAATTTCGAGATTTATTGTAATTGTATGTAAATTCAGTATTCTTGCTTCAATGCCAGGGAAATAACTTCATTATTGTGTTCTGTGATATTAAAATTATGAAGAAGATCATTATTTCATCATTCAATGTTAAAAAGAATGGGACAATCATTCTTTCATACAGTGATAACGAAAGTGGAGCAGTTCATTAATCTTTGCTTTAAAATTGAAAGAAAGATACAATTTCTCATACATAACTTAGCCCTTTACCCAACGAATCGGCGGCATCCGTCGCGCGTAATATGCAAATTCAGCAGTTGGAAAAATATTATTTTTCAAAATATTTCAACAAAAACCATATCATGTGACCCCTCGTTGGAACGAGCTCGTCGAGCTCGTTCCAACGAGGGGTCACATGATATGGTTTTGTTGAAATTTTTTGAGAAATTTGAAAAAATGATATTTAAAATAATAAATTTTGATATCGTCTACGTTGGGTAAAGGGTTAAGTATATTGATAACATTGTAAACCCATTATACTGTACCATTATATAAGTTTAAATACATTCGTTAATGTTAATCTATATGAACCAAATTACCAATCGCTTTACACGCTTCATTCTATAAAAATAATAAATTCTTTAATTTGTCATCTGATTAAAAAGCCGACAATGAAAGTCATATCCTCTGACATGTAAGGGCGGAGGAGGGGGCGGGGTAGTAACCCGGGGCCCGTAAACTTTGGGGAGCCCGGGTTTGGCCCAGGAGGCCAGGATTCTTTTGTTAGACCTGCCCCCTCCCGCCCCCAGTCCAAACATGCTCTAAAAGAATGTATTGTAATTTTTGGGTTTGGTACTTTCAAAGGAGTACTAAACAAAAAACTTAAAATACTGGCTTTCAGGCCATGTTTGGACTCCCCACAAACCCCCCCCCCCCCCCACCCCCACTCCAGTGACAGTTAAGAAGGGGACGGTATCGGTATCGGGAATGAAAGCTCAGCACTTGACCAACGGTTATAATTTTAGACTGCATAATTCTTGAAGTAATAACTTTATTAACTCAACTTAATAAAGTTATCACTTCAAGAACTGTGCAGTCAAATGCTGTAACTATAGGTCACTGGATACACACTGATGAACTTGGAAATTTGAAACATGCTGCTAAAAAACGTAATTTTGACTGCCAAAAAATAAACATGTTTTTTTAATCCAGAAGCCGCCAGATGTCTCCATTTAATAACTGATTTGAAAATGTTTTTGGGAGAGTAACACCCCACACAAACACCCACCCCCTATCATCGATCGAACCTTCGGCACACGCGGCTGATGCCTTGGGCATCTTCATCAGTATCCCGGCACTTTTGAAAGGGGGTTCGTCACAGAATTAACCCTGAGGCCCGAATGTCCTCTCACCGGGCCTGCTCTCACGCACATGCACTGAACACGGTGACATGTTAATTACGGGTGGAAGTCTTTTATTTTCAGGCTCCGTTAATACGTCTGGTAATCATTTGGAAGATTACAAACGACAACAACTGGCAAAGGAGAATTTACAGACCATAATTAAAACATTAAAGCAAGACGCAAAGTCTGGACATTTTGATGTTGAGATGCATGGCAAAAAAATAGCTTTTACTGATATGACAGTTGGTACCAAGGATCCGGCTTATCAGTGTTCAGCAGGCACGGTTCTAGCTGGTGATTCATGTGGTGAGTTTATATATTTTGATATATATATCTTGTATATATATTTATAAACATGAATTGATCCGGGTGTGGGGCATTCTTCTTTTTAATACCTAGTTGTGTGGCAGGAAAATATTGTAGGGCCTGCATCGCACCCTACAACTTTTTGTGTTATTTCGTCGTTTCAAACCTAGAGAGTAGTTATTTTAATTTACTCACAAAGTGTGATTCTGTACAGTAGCATGGGATATGTTTACACTTTAACAAACTCACTTCGCGGTCGTATAACCTTTAACAACCCTGTGCATACCCCGTATAATTTATTTTAAAGGAACCCATACTTAGATGGTTTAATTACACCAAGTAATGCCCCATACCCGGATCAATCCGTGTTTATATATAGGACATTTTCAGGTATCATTGAACTTAAGGTGCTTTTTAAACAAATTTTATGGGGTTGACAAAAGTTATGATACTGCAGTGTGGGGTATATAAACTATATACATACCCCTGGCAGTCATAACCACCCATCTAGCCAAGACTTCACTAGAAACCACTGCCAAGGGTATATATATGTAAATTCCATCAGCATGACCACCAACATGTATTCCACATGTACACACGAGGCAATAAACTCACCAAAAAGGAACCTGGCCATCGTGCGTTAAACTAGTGTAAATTTTTATTTATTTATTTATTTATTTATTTATTTATTCGGATTAAACAACACATTCGACAACCAGCGTCACCTCGTACACGCTAAAAACTAAAGTGTTAAAAACTACACTTGAAGTGCTGTATTTAACACTTACTAAGTGTTGAACTAGCACTTTGTTCAAGTGTAAATATCCCAGAACTTAACAGGTGTTGACAATAATACCACTTGACAAGTGTAATGTCGCGACACTTAAAAGGAAACAACGCAGATGACGCGGATCAGGCTCGAACTCTCGAGCCTGATCCGCGTCATCTGCGTTGTGTCCTTTTAATTATGCACCCACCAAGCGCAAATCAAATTATGGACGATTCAGGAAGAATCACCAATGCTAGACACATGGGAAGTGCCATCCATTCAAGTTTCAGATGTCTGACGATTGTAATGTCTAAGTGCTTAAAGCATTGCACTTTGAGTGTTAAAATCAAACCCTAACAGTTAGAATGGGTTTAACACCTTGAAAGTGTCAGTTTTAACACTTTAGTTTTTAGTGTGTATCGGACTAAAAAACAGAAAGTAGACTGCATCATCCTTGGACCAAACCTGGTCGGTGAAGTCATAACATTTCTATACTTTAATCTACGCTAAAATGTTGATAAACACTTGATATGTTTTTGAATCTGTTGCGGTATTGCTGTTTATATGCCATGCTGTCTGATCTTTATTCGACAAACTGTTGGCTAGCAACACCGCTCACGTCTTCACTGCTTTATTTCTATATTTATATATTCGTACTTGCTTCATTTTTATTAAAAGAAAACTTAGCTGTGATAATTTATCAACTGTTACCGTCTTTCTTTCAGTTAACTGTCCTATTGGTACATTTTATAATGTTATCAGTAGAAAATGTCAAAACTGTGGAGTTGGGTCATACCAGCCAAAGGAGGGAAAGCTGACGTGTTCTGTCTGTCCGAAACACAAGTCTACACACAGCAACCGAACACGTAGTGTTGACGAGTGCAAAGGTAAGCACTAAATTGCACACAGCAACCGAACACGTAGGGATGCAGTTGTGAGTACAGATATTTATCTATTGACTGAAGTGTTTTTTTTTTATTTGATTGGTTGATAGATACGTGGTATGAGACCATATTCATTGAAACCCACGATACGTCCGCCCAGCCACTGACAAATTTCCCATACCCAGTGGAAGCCTCGTTCCGAAATCTACAAATTGTCCATACCCCGTGTAATTTTTTTATACTAGTCATATCGGCATATTTTCACAAAAACTCTTTTGCACAAAAATTCCACAGAAACCTGTATGGCTCAACAATGGAAGATAAAAGGTCTCATGCTGTGTGTGTTCACACATGAAATAGATAATAAGATTGTACATGATCATGGGATACGGCTGGCTTCGGGTAGGTAAAAACCCGTACCACGTGATCAGACACGGGGTAACTAATAGTACACAGAACTGTAGGATTAGGATCCGTAGTTTATATGGATGCGGTTGTGAGTACAAACAGATATTTACACAGAACAGTAGGGCTCATAGTTTATAGGGATGCGGTTATGAGTACAGATATTTACACAGAATAGTATGACCCGTAGTTAATTGGGATGCAGTTGTGAGTACAAACAGATATTTACACAGAACAGTAGGGCTCATAGTTTATAGGGATGCGGTTATGAGTACAGATATTTACACAGAATAGTATGACCCGTGATTTATAGGGATGCAGTTGTGAGTACAAACAGATATTTACATAGAACAGTAGGGCTCATACTTTACAGGGATGTAGTTGCGAGTACATAGAACAGTACACACTAAAAACTAAAGTGTTAAAACTGACACTGTCAAGGTGTTAAACCCATTCTAACCGTTAGGGTTTGATTTTAACACTCAAAGTGCAATGTTTTAAGCACTCGGACATTACAATCGTCAGACATCTGAAACTTGAATGGATGGCACTTCCCATGTGTCTAGCATTGGTGGTTCTTCCAGAATCGTCCATAATTTGATTTGCGCTTGGTGGGTACACAATTAAAAGTACACAACGCAGATAACGCGGAGCAGGCTCGAGAGTTCGAGCCTGATCCGCGTCATCTGCGTTGCATCCTTTTAAGTGTCGCGACATTACACTTTTCAAGTGGTATTATTGTAACACCTATCACGTTCTGGGATATCTACACTTGAACAAAGTGCTAGTTCAGCACTTAGTAAGTGTTAAATACAGCACTTCAAGTGTAGTTTTTAACACTTTAGTTTTTAGCGTGTATGATCCGTTGTTTGTAGTGATGCAGTTGAGAGTACAAACAGATATTTTCACAGAACAGTAGGGCCAGTACTGGGGTGTTGTTATACGTACAAAGGTCACCGAACAAGTTCGTCACTTGAAAAACACAGTCTACCACACATTTTACGAATTTCCCACACTGCAAAGTTGCCTTCATCACAAACAATATCTCGAATTGTTCGCATTTCTATATGATAAAATGAGCCTTCTGTCATCTTTGTAGTCGAGTGAAAATAGCAAGAGCCTGGATTCCTACAGATTGAAGGTGTATTGGGAACGATGTAGGAGTAAGCCTCCCACGACCTCAAACTGATGGTACTCTTGTTGTCGGGTGCGTAGCGAAGATGACTGGTTGTGTGGGGGGAGATGGCGAATATAAGTTACATGTATCTCCGCCAACATGTATGGTATATGGAGATTTAATACCTTGATGTCTGTTTTTAAGCACCGAGCCGCAGGTTTAAATGGGACATCCAGGTATTAAATCTCCATATACCATACATGCTGACCGAGATAACGTTTCTTCCCGTTTGAAACACAATAGAAACATAGTGGAGATAAATTTGTGGACGCGTTTCTCATATTAAATTGTTTTGTGTTTAAAAACGCAGAAGACAACAGATAGAGTTACATCCTTGTGTCGTTAAGGAAACGAGTATTCTGTTGACATGTCGTCCCCGAGATCCAATGTTTTCTTTGTGTCTCCCGGCACATAGAACACATTGGAACTGAGGGGGGCGATATTTGCTCTTATTTTATTTTTCTCAAGTTTATTTCATTTAATTATTCGACAATTTAATTTATAACAACAAAATATGATCGAATTGTCAGAAATCTGATAATATTTGTAACTATTTTCTGGGTTTTTTTGTTCGGTTTTATGCTGAAGCGAGCTGAAGCGAAACGCTTTCATTTAAACCATATAGCGCCGATGTTACCCCGGGTGTTACACACTCTCATATACCTTGGATGTTGGGTGCACCCTTTGCCATAGCTATTTGTCCAAGGCATTCCGACCAGTCAAAAGACAGAATTTATCAGGATATAGGGACAACCTGATTTGTCCCAATTTTGATATCTCGAGTCCCAACTGACTAAATTGCAACTACACATCATCGGGGCGTGTCTTCGTCATGGCTTGATGATGTAATTGCAATATTAGTCAGTCGAGATTATAGTTACAAATCTCATGAATTCTTGGAAATTTATTAGTAAATAAGTAAAATATAAATGTAGTAGTCGTGGTGTAACTTCTTTAACCCTATACCCAGTGGAACGGCCAAAACCGGCCAGCGCTACTCACAAAACAATACAATCCAATTTTCATTATGTTTTCATTTTTTGTCACAAAAACATAAAACATAGCTTACGACCCCCTCATTAGTACGAGCTCGTTGAGCTCGTTCCAATGGGGGATCATAAGCTATGTTTTAGTGATAAAAAATGAAAACAATAGTTATTCAAGTATTTTGTTTGCAGGTGTCGTCTGCTTTTCGTGTTAGGTAAAGGGTTAAATTTTCTGTTTCAAATTGTAATTGCGTTGCACGATTTGTAGAAAAATCCTGTGAAATTTCGCTTCTATTTAAAAGTTGTCCGTCAATGATTTTCGTTCCGCTCATATGTGCCGCGCAGATTTTAATTTTCCGCACGGTTTAGAGTTGCTGTGGATGGGGATTACATAGAACAGGCGTGTAATAAAAAAATATTCTGAGTGCTGGATCTGAAGAAGGAGATTGAAAAACCAACTCCTCAAATTGCACTAAGTTAAAATTCGGGCTTCCAAATATGAACCCATGGGCAAGATTTGAAACTTGAATCTGACCCCAATATTGATGAAGTATACCAAATACCAAAAGATTCTGACTTGTGGATCTAAAGAAGATTTTTCAGTTTTCTCGTATTGCACCAAGTTAAAATTCGGGCTCCCACAGGGAGCCCAAATATAAATACAGGGATTTGAACAAACCCGGATTGGAACTTCGAGTGAACTTTCAACTGGTTATCGACGGGGCACTTTCTCGCTGCGACCCGGGGCCAATACTATAAAACTATTACAATTGTATTTTCTAAAATTGTATTTTGTACTTATAAATATAAGTGACTAAAATGTAGCATTAGCGTTTTAAAAGATATGGCAATTTGCCATCTGGCAAATTGCCACATCTATGAAAATGCTAATGGTTCATTTCAACCCATTTAATGTCGTAACTGAAATAACTGAAAAATACAACACCAGAAAAAAAAACAATTGTAAACGTTTTATAGTATTGGCCCCCGGTAGCAAAACTGTACGACTGGTGCGAACACATACCATACTGGTTCTGGCTCCTGTCATAAACAACATACCATCGGGCATGCTTTACTCTGACTCTCCATCCCAAATGTAAATTTTGAACAGCAGCACTCGCTGAGTTACAAAGAATATGTTTCTTTTGAAATAGACTTGTGTCTGCCGGGAACATTCTCAAAGGATGGACTCGAACGATGTGAAACCTGTCATGTTGGATACTTCCAGTCTCTGTATGGACAGAAATCCTGCACACCATGTCCTGGCAAGAGAACGACTCTGAAGCGAGGAAGTCGCCGAAAGTCATTTTGTAAATGTGAGTATGTATCTTGGAAGAAGATATATGATTTTATAATATTTAATATAATTCTTATTTGTTGGTTGTCATGTTCAGTTATGTTGTTGATATACTTTCCACGTGTTTCGCCATATTTAGATCTGTCCAATGCCATCCTTATCTACATGTAGACTTGTCGATTATAACGTTTAGTTACAAGGGTATCGAAAATGGGGAGCTGCCCATCTTGACCTGAGGTTTGATGGGGGCAAGGGAGCAGCGCGTGCCCTTTTTCGCCATAGATACACGGGTGGAAAAGTCTTTATTTGTAACTGAGATACTCTCGAGTATTCTTTAAAATTGTCTCGCGTAGTTCACGTGTGCTTTTGCTAAAGGGGAGGGTGCATCAGGTATAATGACGGAGACTGATGTTACTAGAAAAGGCAAGCCGACAGAAGGGATTGCATTAAGACAATTTAACTTATACCCAGAGTCGAGTGCCCGTTGTTATACCCCTACATTCTTTGCCCTCTGATACTTCCGGTGCCCTTGTTTATCTATGTTCAGATTTTTCACTCTTCATATTAACCTATATAAAATTATATTATTTACCACCATTTTCAGCATATACAAAGTCTATTGGACTGCATGTCACTTTTAGCTACAGTACTATGGAAAATAAAATATTGCAAAAGCAAAATTGAATCAAAAACTAATAAAAAAAACAACATCAAAGGAAATAACAACTGAGAATCAGATTTATTACTTTCCAAAGTGTGATTTACTGGGTTTCCCGGGTTTGATTATAAACGATAACTTCACAAGTGAATTTTGCAATTAACAATTGTGTCATGTATCCGTGCGCTCAAACGAAGACGCTTTGCCGTGGGTGTAATGGGGACTTCATTGATTTGTTTGTTTGTTTGTTTGTTTGTTTGGTTTTTTTTTTCCTTTTTTTAACCCTTTACCTAACATGAAAAGCAGACGACACTTGCAAAAAAAAATCTTGAATAACTATTATTTTCATTTTTATGTCTCAAAAACATAGGTTATGACCCCCTCATTGGTTATGAGGGGTCATAACCTATGTTTTAGAGACAAAAAATAATGAAAATTAATTGGAGAGTTTTTAGAATAGCGCTGGCCGTTTTTGACCGTTACGATAGGTAAAGCGTTAAATAATAAAATTATCGTCAATCACGAAAAGTCACGAAAAGTAATAAACAGAGTAATCGCTTGACTGGACTGGTTACGTGAAATAATTCATTCGAGGTGAGGGACTATATTGCAAAACACTCGTGCACATTCGCGCACTTGTGTTTGTACAACGTCCCTCACCTCCCATAAATTATTTCACGTAACCAGTCCAGTAAAGCGATAACTCTATGTAATGGTGTTACATTTCTTTTCCATTTCTATCAATTTCACAGTTTTGTGAGTAGTATGTAACGTGGTTTCGACGCCAGTGGGTGACGTCGGTAGTTACGTCATGTCACATGACCCAGTGGCGCCATGTTTTATTGTCATGGTAGCCGCATGAGCGGCCATGTTGTGACTTCATTCTCATAGTGATACGTGTTCTCAATGCGCATGCGAGTCACGTGTTGTTAGGGTGACACGTGTTTCCGTCGACCATTTTGTATATTGGAGGTAGCCATCTTAATTTCTATGGTAGCACGTGGTTGATATGTTATCCCAAGCCCTCTAATGGGAAGGTGGTTTGTTCGTTAGGTTTGTTCATTTCAACGGGAGTAAATCTAATTACCCAAATAGACCCGACAATTTTCCCAAATCATCAAGAAACTACACAAAACTACCGAAACGGACTTCGACTCCTCTAGAATTATTTTCCAATAATATTCGCGTTCCTTCGTATAAGAGTACGGTAACTATAGTACTGACCCGGGTTCCTTCAGAATCCCCTGCTTCTGCCTATCCGGTTTTATTCTATAGCTTATTCTCTCCATTCCTTGGCCTGTCCTATGTTATGAATTTTCCGGCCTCCCTACAAAGCATTCTGAATTTCCTCGATGTGTGCACACCACATATAGCTCATAGGTACATGCTGGATGTGTCGATATGTACTTGTGTGCTTATGCACAATGGGTGCACATTACATGCAGTACATAGGCACATACGGATATTTGAGGATACTTATGACATGGTGTTGTACTATCTGAGGATACATTTTGATGATACCTGTTGAGGATACCGTTTGAGGAATACCTTTGAAGGATATTTATCGGAAGATAGTTATGGCTCCTACTACCTGTTCCACGGCCTTCTAAGCCACCCAAAACCTTTTATAGGTCTTAAATCACCACTGCTGACTTGTCCATAGTCACCACCATCTGTCGTGTGATTCAAAACTATTGTATTCTCCAAATATTACAGTCCTCTATCCCCCTTGCAGTCTTTTATCATTACTGCCTTATACTATTGCTGTTGATTACCGCTATTCTGTACTGCGTTAGAGTGTATCACCTTTACCGACGTGGAGCACTACAGCCAGCTTAGTAGCTACCCCGAAATAGATAGTCCGCCCCAGGGCACTGACCCTCAAATTTGAACCAAAGCCTATATCCATTTTTAAGGAATGTTTTGGGTGTTTGGTGATTCTATTCATCGGTGCTATTCATAGCTGATGTATCTGCTAACCTTGTTTGTTCATTGCAACACTGCAGTGTGGCGTTGCAAGAGCAGAATGTGACAAAAGAATTTGGACCGACGAGATGCATCTTTTTGCGAGTGAAGTAGGCATATCCGGGCGTTTCGGTCGGTGATAACGAACAACACCCAACTGATAGTCAATAGTCTCTGGCATTCTAGATTTTTTAAGTCGCGAGATACGGCTGTGTTACCACTGGGCGGTCTTATTTGCTTGAGTCAACAAAACAGCTTGAGAACGGGTACAAAGTTCTCCATTCTGAGATGAAATGTCAGCATCGAAATTATCTACCACTACCTATATTAGCCCACCATCAGAACTAGAAGTTATTGGTGTGAAGTCAATATTGCGAGCTGCTGTATTTGCTGCCGATTTCTCAAATTGTTCGCATTTCTGTATGATAAAATGAGCCTTCTTTCATCTTTGTTGTCGAGTGAAAATAGCAAGAGCCTGGATTCCTACAGATTCGTCATAGGTACATGTTATTTTGAAGTCATGTATCGTTTTTATAAGGTCTTTAGAATCTCTCATCATAGTAACAAGACCAATTTGCATTGTTGTTGGTATCCCACGTACCAGTGATATTACAATGTTGCTGAGCAGCAAGGAAGGGTGTGATCCAATTTCGGTGACAAGCTACCCAGAAAAGCCAACAACGTTCCGCTTGAAAACTCTGATATTTTGTCAAAGTTGAGCTCGAGATCCTAACCCTTTGAATCCCAGCGGCCGCTTTTCGGCCCAGAACATGATACGTCATAACGTCATAACGTCATTATATAGGATTGCTGTTCCGTAAATATTGTGGGGTAGACCAGTCAGTATTTTCAACGTGCAGCCCGAGGCTGCACGTTGAAAATACTGATTGTTCTATCCCAAATAATGAATATGGATTCTTCTAATTGCTGCCATTGAACTGGCATGGAAGATACCATTAGAGTTCAAAGGGTTAAGTGTTTCGATCTGTATCCATATCCTTTATTTCGGCGCATACACTTTTCTTCTAAACTTTTATTGCGCTTTCGGCATCACAATCATCTGGAGCCTATGTAATACGTAGTGCCGACCCAGCTGTCGATCTATCTACTTCCCAGCACCTTTAGCAACAAAAACTTGACGGAAAATAAGCAATACCCCCCCCCTCCCCTCCCCCTCCCACGCACACACACACACACACACACACACACACACACACACACACACACACACACACACACACACACACACACACACACGCACACACACACACACACACACACGCGCGCGCGCCCACTCATACGCACACTCACCATACAATTTGAACAAGTCGACCGAATTCCAAATAAAGGTTTGGTCATCTCTCATGAAAGCAACCACCGATTTCAAAGCTTCGGCTTCGGGATTTGAATCTGTTGAGGTGGTGTCAATGAAATGCTTTGCTGCGAACCCTACAGACCTTGGACTCCTAAATGTAGCTCTACAGACCGAGTGATAACGAGTATCTGCTGAATTCAAATCACTCATAGAACCTAGGCCCCTTAACCTAACACCTTCCCCCATTTATCTTTCGTTGTTTACAAACCCGGAGTATCTCAGCCTTTTGCGATGAACTACTGCTGGTTCAAGGATTCTCTGCTTGACGGAAAATATAAGCTTCTATCCACCCTGCCGGGTTTTTAGGGTCTTTTGTCACACCACAATTGCAACCACAATTTATGCCTGCCATCGCCTAGATCTTTTCTCGGGTGGTGCATCCGCCTCGGTAAGAATAGTTCCTCTTGATGTAGCTTGTCTGACACTTTTCGGATGAACATATTTCTCTACACAATATTTCTGACTTATCGGGACTAAAACTGGCACCCAAATCTAGCTGGGATTGAAAATCTACATGCAGCTTCGATGCCACGTTTATCAGACTGTCGCTTTCCTTAACAACTTCACATTCGTATTTCGGTGAGAAAAAACAGCGACTGGCCATGGCAGATTCTGCACATAAACCGACAGAAAAATTCACATTATGTCAGACTAAAGAAAAATGAAATGACAGAAGAATAAGGCACGCTTTATCGCCAAAAGCTATTCATAAAACGCTTGTTTTCAAAACGAAAGGGGCGCGGTGGCGTTGCGGTAACCGGTTATCGTCAGATCACCGAAGTTGAGCGACGTCGAGCCCGGTTAGTCCTTGGATGGGTGACCGTCTGAGCGATCAATTTGGACTCCCGCGTTGTGTCCTTGGGCAAGGCACTTAATCTCGATTGTCCGCATGGGGGCACGATGATGCCGTGTACTAAGGCGTACTGCACGTCGATGGTACGCATGTCTTCAACCAATCTAACCCTGCCTGTGCTGCAGTGCGGAGTTACGATGTTGGGAGCTGGCAGTAGTATGTCAGGGGCTTTTGAGGGGTTAGTTGCAGGACCCCGGTGCAGGACCCCGGAAGTGACGTCATGTCACGTGACCTAGTGCCGCCATGTTGTGTTGTCATGGTAACCCGCGTGAGCGGCCATGTTGTGACGTCATCTCCATAGTGATACGTGGTGTGAGTGCGCATGCGCAGCGCGTGTTGTTAGGGTGATACATGTTTCCGACGTCCATTTTGTATACTGGAGGCCGCCATCTTGGTTTCTATGGTAGCACGTGATTGCTATGTTACCTAAGGCCTACAACAGGACAGGGGTATGTTTTTGGGGTATGTTCGATTAAATCAGAGTAAATCAAATTACCACAAACAACCCGACAATCCTTCCAAATCACCAAAATCCACCCGAACTCACCGAAATTGACTTTATTTGATACGGATTTCCCATTTTATCGGCTTAGCACGTAGTGCTATAGTACTAAGGGGGTACAAGGGGTGCGTTCGATTGAACAGGAGTAATGTTCTGGCTTAGAATTCTCCCAGAATCCCTTTTTGGATCCTTATCCCGTGACGTTTTTCCCAATAAGAATAGCACGTAGTGCTATAGGGCAAATTTACCCAGAATTCTCTGCTTCTATCTATATAAGCAACAGTTTCCGTCTATCTGGCCATGTTCCTTTTTTCTAGAGTATACTCCAGTAGCGTAGAAGAGCCTATTAGTTGGAACAGCTTTGCTTATTATTACTATAATTAGCTATTCTAGTCTATTCTTGTTAGTTCTGACCCTATTCCAAGTACTCTTGTTGTTTCATTTATCTAGATCATTTATATAAAGAACCAATCAGATTGCTTGATTTCCCATAACCTGTACTTAATCGTATAGAGTTATCTCCCTTCTGTACAACAAAAGCCTATATCCAATGGCCATATCCAATGGAATTCCATTTTTGGGAAACACCTGTGGCTATGGAATCCCTTTTTTGTCATATGTGCTTATGTGAAAAAGCACAATGTGACACAATGTGCCCTAGCACAAAGGCACATGTTTTATGTGCCGATATGTGCTTATGTGAAAAGGCACAATGTGACACAATATACCCTATCACATAGGCACATACGGGTATTTGAGGATACCTATAGCCTGGTATTGTATTATTTGAGGATACCTATCGAGGATACCTACTGGAGAATCCCTTTTTGTCATATGTGCTTATGTGAAAAGGCACAATGTGACACAATATGACCTATCACATAGGCACATGCTTTATGTGCCGATATGCGCTTATGTGGAAAGGCACAATGTGACACAATATACCCTATCACATAGGCACATACGGGTATTTGAGGATACCTATGGCCTGGTATTGTATTATTTGAGGATACCTACTGGAGAATCCCTTTTTGTCATATGTGCTTATGTGAAAAGGCACAATGTGACACAATATGCCCTATCACATAGGCACATACGGGTATTTGAGGATACCTATGGCCTGGTATTGTATTATTTGAGGATACCTATTGAGGATGCCTATCGAGGATACCTTTTGGAGAATCCCTTTTTTGTCACATTAGGTTATGTAAAACCCCTCAATGGGTCTAATGTAGTCTTACCAACCGCTTCCATATTGTCGCCAAAGCTCCAAGGCCATTACAGGTCTATGGCCTATCTGTCCTATCATTAGCTTCTACAACAGTCTTGTTCCATTGTGGCCTTGTACCAGTACTATTGGCTAAACTACCATCCATTACTTCCTAGCTATACCTTCGCTGAAGCTTTCAAAATGTTCCATCTGATTTCCCCTGTATACATATAAGGCATTCCGTAAGTGCCCCAGTCCGTAAAATTTGGATTCCGTGTTTTAACATCAACACTCGAGGGTATTCCCATTCCCTATTGGAAGAATTTAGTTTAATGGGTTGTAGTTTAAAAAATTATTCAATTCAAACAGTTCAAAAGGTGTTAACATTGGGATTATAGTTCAAAAATTCAGATCACTTTTCGTTATATTGTCATTAAGTTTAAAAAATCGTTCAGTTCAAAAGGGGTGTTAATTATATATACATTCATATAGTTCATTAAAACAGTTCAAAGGGTGTTAACATTGGGATATATTTAGGGGTTATAGTTCATTCAAACAGTTCAAGGGTTTTAATTACATAAAGTTCATTAAAACAGTTCAAGAGGGTTATATTTGGGGATTATAGTTCATTCAGGTGAAAACTTTGTTATGGTCAATTCACTTCCATCTTGATTGTATTTGATCAGATCTGTTCAGTCTGTCCAACTATTTCGATCAGATCAGTTTGA
Source organism: Pictodentalium vernedei (assembly GCA_031216915.1). Classification (NCBI taxonomy): domain Eukaryota; kingdom Metazoa; phylum Mollusca; class Scaphopoda; order Dentaliida; family Dentaliidae; genus Pictodentalium; species Pictodentalium vernedei. Next base: position 509,204,939 of record CM062293.1, read on the forward strand.
CATTCTTTCACTTTGTTATGTTCACTTCGATCTTGGTTCTGTTGGATCTTCGTTCTGTACCTTTGTTATTTTGTTGTCATTGCTGAATTGGGTATTACCAGCCTCTTTCCATACCCTCGATTGTCGATGATAAAACACGGAATCCAAATTTTACGGACTGGGGCACTTACGGAATGCCTTATATGTATACAGGGGAAATCAGATGGAACATTTTGAAAGCTTCAGCGAAGGTATAGCTAGGAAGTAATTGATGGTAGTTTAGCCAATAGTACTGGTACAAGGCCACAATGGAACAAGACTGTTGTAGAAGCTAATGATAGGACAGATAGGCCATAGACCTGTAATGGCCTTGGAGCTTTGGCGACAAGATGGAAGCGGTTGGTAAGACTACATTAGACCCATTGAGGGGTTTTACATAACCTAATGTGACAAAAAAGGGATTCTCCAAAAGGTATCCTCGATAGGTATCCTCAATAGGTATCCTCAAATAATACAATACCAGGCCATAGGTATCCTCAAATACCCGTATGTGCCTATGTGATAGGGCATATTGTGTCACATTGTGCCTTTTCACATAAGCACATATCGGCACATAAAGCATGTGCCTATGTGATAGGTCATATTGTGTCACATTGTGCCTTTTCACATAAGCACATATGACAAAAAGGGATTCTCCAGTAGGTATCCTCAAATAATACAATACCAGGCCATAGGTATCCTCAAATACTCGTATGTGCCTATGTGATAGGGCATATTGTGTCACATTGTGCCTTTTCACATAAGCGCATATCGGCACATAAAGCATGTGCCTATGTGATAGGTCATATTGTGTCACATTGTGCCTTTTCACATAAGCACATATGACAAAAAGGGATTCTCCAGTAGGTATCCTCGATTGGTATCCTCAAATAATACAATACCAGGCCAAAGGTATCCTCAAATACCCGTATGTTCCTATGTGATAGGGCACATTGTGTCACATTGTGCTTTTTCAAATAAGCACATATCGGCACATAAAACATGTGCCTTTGTGCTAGGGCACATTGTGTCACATTGTGCTTTTTCACATAAGCACATATGACAAAAAAGGGATTCCATAGCCAAAGGTGTTTCCCAAAAATGGAATTCCATTGGATATGGCCATTGGATATAGGCTTTTATTATACACAGGGGAGATAACTCTGCATACAGGTTATGGGAAATCAAGCAATCTGATTGGTAAGTTATATAAATGATCTAGATAAAGGAAACAACGAGAGTACTTGGAATAGGGTCAGAACTAACAAGAATAGACTAGAATAGCTAATTATAGTAATAATAAGCAAAACTGTTCCAACTAATAGGCTCTTCTACGCTACTGGAGTATACTCTTGAAAAAAGGAACATGGCCAGATAGACGAAAACTGTTGCTTATATAGATAGAAGCAGAGAATTCTGGGTAAATTTGCCCTATAGCACTACGTGCTATTCTTATTGGGAAAAACGTCACGGGCTAAGGATCCAAAAAGGGATTCTGGGAGAATTCTAAGCCAGAACATTACTCCTGTTCAATCGAACGCACCCCTTGTACCCCCTTAGTACTATAGCACTACGTGCTAAGCCGATAAAATGGGAAATCCGTATCAAATAAAGTCAATTTCGGTGATTTCGGGTGGATTTTGGTGATTTGGAAGGATTGTCGGGTTGTTTGTGGTAATTTGTTTACTCCGATTTAATCGAACATACCCCCAAAACATACCCTGTCCTGTTGAAGGCCTTAGGTAACATAGCAATCAGGTGCTACCATAGAAACCAAGATGGCGGCCTCCAGTATACAAAATGGACGACGGAAACACGTATCACCCTAACAACACGCGCTGCGCATGCGCACTCACATCACGTATCACTATAGAGATGACGTCACAACATGGCCGCTCACGCGGGTTACCATGACAACACAACATGGCGGCACTAGGTCACGTGATATGACGTCACTTCCGGGGTCCTGCGCCGGGGTCCTGCAACTAACCCCTCAAAGGCCCCTGACATACTACTGCTGGCAGCTGCTCGTCGTTACTCGGTGGTTCTCTACGGGTACTCCGGGTTTTCCACCCGTAAAACTGTCACGATCAATATTAGCCATTGTGCATAAGTATATGACCTTAAACACCAATAAATAAATAAATAAATTTCAAACCGAAATAGCAGTTTTTGGCGAACATGTACTTATTTATGTATTGCATAATCTCATTTGTGTGTTTATGAGTATAAACTTCTTGATGTTTGTTTCTAGTAAATGCCGATTATGTATGAGAATTACACCACCTATGCGAATTGCAATTGGGTACCCCTTTTCAGCGCCGTGTATTTCGTCCCTTGAGAGCAAGAAGGCTTTGCAATGCAAAGCCTTCTTGCCCTCAAGGGACAAATTTATCAATTTTTTAACTTGGGTAAAATGTCAGATATAAACCATTTCATTTTTATTTTTTTAAGTTTACATTGGTCATAAAAAGATAGTATGCGGCAGTCAAAAGGACCACGTGGGAGGGCCTGAGAAACAGATTTTTAATTTTGTTGGGCCTCAAATATGAGAATTTCAGCACCTAGGCTTACTGTACGAATTGATCATCAGATAGTTGCATCTAAGCACTTAATTCTACGAACTGCACCTCAGAAGAAATCAGCGACAGTACTTGTCTTTTTCAAATTTCTCGGGTGCCATAGAATTAAGAAAGGACGCTGGTTTTGTTTACATTGGCATGGCGGGGGTTCTAACCCACGCCGAGAGAGTTTCCTTCGGCACCAACCGCCTAGCGAAACTATACTGAACCACGCACACCACTCGGCAACCGACAGATCTCGCTAGGTTGGTGCCGAAGGAAACTTTCTCGGCGTGGGTTCGAACCCCCGCCATGCCAATGTATACGAATTGAAATTGGGTACCGGTACCCCTTTTCTGCGACGAATATTTCAAATTGCTCAATGCTGTCAGATGTCCAGTCAACATTTTTTTCTGAATCAGGAGATGTCCCTCTATCAGAAACCAAGGATAAAAAACTCTGGACGCGGTTTTGAGGTTGTGCAGAAAGTTGGCGTTTGACAGACTAAAAATGTTATCCTCATTCCATCGGTGTAGAAGGAAAGCCTTGTTCCGATCAGTTCTAAAACCTGGTAACGATGTACAGGGATTTTTAATAACGACGTGTGTTCAACATTGACATCGGGACACATATTTTGGTCACTGCGATTATGATTGGGATGTCCAAATTGAATTCAAAAAACTTCTCTGGGAGCACAAGGGGCTATAAAATGTCAACTGAGCTGCCAGTCAGAATCCTTTGATATTTGATATACAGCATCATTGGGGTCAAATTCAAGTCTGTTCAAATCAAATCCCTTGATTCATACTTCGACTTCCTATGGAACCCGAACTTTATGATGTATGAGGGATATTCTATGGAGTTCGAATTTTGACTTAATACCAGTATGGGGAATATTCTTCAAAGATTTTCTTCTTCAGATCCACCAGGCAGAATATTTTGATATTTGGAATAAAATTGAAAATAAAAAGGTCGTATTTGGACTCCCTATGATAGCCTCAATTTTAACTTAGTACACCATGAGGAATATCCTTTAACCCTTTACCTAACGTAACGGCCAAAACCGGCCAGCGCTATTCTCAAAAATCGCTAATTAATTTTCATTATTTTTTTCATTTTTTTGTGATGACCCCCTCGTTGGAACGAGCTCGTCTAGCTCGTTCCAACGAGGGGTCATAGCCTATGTTTTTGAGACAAAAGATGAAAAAAATTAGTTATTCAAGAATTATTTTTGCAAGCGTCGTCTGCTTTTCAGGTTAGGTAAAGGGTTAAAACATCCTTCTTCAGACTCACAAGTCAGAATGTTTTGATATTTGGAATTCTGCTTCCTTATAGGGGCCTAAGTCACGTTTGTTGAAATAAAGTCCTTGGGTTGACATTTGGGTTATTTCTGGGAACCAGAATTATAACTTACTACAATATGAGGAAAATTCTTCAAAGTTTTTTCTTCAGATCCACCAGGCAGAATCCATCAGGCAGAATCCACCAAGCAGAATGTTTTAATATAAGGAATGAAGCAAAGTTTCTTTTAAACAATATTCTGTTTTCATTAATGAGTTGATCTGTTCATCTTCTTCAGATCCATTACTCTGAGTCTGTTCATATTTGGAATTCAGTGCACTTTGGTGGCAGATTCAAGTTCATTCCTGTAGGGATCAAATTCAAGTTTGTTCCAGTCAAATCCCTGGGTTCATCGTCAATATGGGGTATGTTCTCAAAAATCTTCTACTACCGATCCACCAGGCAAAATCTTATGATATTTGGTACACAACATCATGTTGGGGTTTATTCAAATTTGTGCGAATTAAGTCCCTTGATTCATATTTGGACTCATTTGTAATTTTGTGCAATAAGAGAATTTTGTTTTAAATGTTCTCCGCCTCCAGTAGTCAAAATGTTTTGACATTTGGTATGGAATATGCTGGGGTGAAGAAGGGGGTGGTTCAGTTTTGTTCAGATTAAGTCCCTTGATTCATATTTCGGCTCACCACGGAGCCGGAATTTTAACTTAGTGCAATATGGGGAATATTCTTCAAAGATTTTCTTCTTCAGATCAACCAGGTAGAATCTTTTGATATTAGGAATGCAGCACATATTCTTTCAAACAAATATTCTGTTTTCATCTGTTCATGTGTGTGTAAACAGAAAGTCCTAATTTATGTGTGTGCAACCAGAAATCCCTAATTTATCAAAACAATTATCTGAATCATGTCTTTCTTGACTGTCATTTCACTCTATTTCGTCACACAATTGATAGATTTCAGAATCACTGAATATGTCACCCTATTTCAACCCAAAACGTTAACCAACCTTGACGTTTTCTGTTTTCCAAAGGGAAGTTCTTTAGTAGTTTTTCAACATAATTTTAAGCGTAACGCAGGATATGCTGGGGAAGTAGGGGTGTTGAGAAACAGACGTCCTTATTCACAGAGGTTTGAGTGATAATTATTGCAACATACACACATGTACAAGCTAACACTTCATTTTTGCGTCCGACTTTCTCAACTCTTAATACTGTTCAGGGGTGGCACCAGGGATTTCTCGACAGGGGGCTGCCCTCTCGACAGGGGGCTATAACATTTGACCTCCCAAACGAAGGAAAATGAGTGAAAATTGGTAAATTGGAGAACCAAAATAGAAGCAAATTGGGTATGTTTGTTGATTATTTAACCCTTTACCTAACCTGAAAAGCAGACGACACTTGCAAAAATAATTCTTGAATAACTAATTTTTTTTCATTTTTTGTCTCAAAAACATAGGTTATGACCCCTCGTTGGAACGAGCTCGACGAGCTCGTTCCAACGAGGGGTCATAACCTATGTTTTGGAGACAAAAAATGAAAAAAATAATGAAAATTAATTGGCGATTTTTGAGAATACCGCTGGCCGATTTTGCCGTTACCTTAGGTAAAGGGTTAAAGTAAACATATTATAATAAGGTCGGGAAATATTTCATCTATAAAGCCAGTTTGACGAACGGCATTACGGAATTTCGTGAGAATCACTATTCTCTATCAAAGTTCCAGTGCTGCACGGTTCGAGACTGACAAGACGAGATATCGACATTCGATTGTCGGAATTTTCTCGTGAAGTAGGGTTTACGAGGCTCTCCGACGAACTGACTAAAATCTCCGACTGGGGGATAGACCCCCCCCCCCACCTACCCCCCCCCCCCCCCCCACCTGGCACCACCACTGATACTGACACCCTGGTTTCTCTATTACTTCCCCCCACGGATCGACCTTTAATTTCAGACAATTCTAGACAATTTAACCCGGGGGGTATTTTTCGCTTATTTGGGTCCCTACTGTTTCAATTAATCAAGCAATGATATTCATATTTTAGTTAGATGTCCCGCTGGTCACGTGTCAAAGAACGGACTTCGACCTTGTTACCAGTGTCCTAAAGGATCGTTCCAGCCAGAAGAGGGAAAATCAGTGTGTTTTGAATGTTTTAATGGTACAACAACAGATACAACAGCTTCAACCAATATTACAGACTGTAAAGGTAAAATGTAATGATAAAACAATGATGGAATCCCCAGAATACCATGTAGTTGAATATTTTATCCCTTTATCCAGGGGGGCGGTGGCGTTGCGGTAACCGGTTCTTGTCAGATCACCGAAGTTAAGCAACGCCGAGCGCGGTTAGCAGTTGAATGGGTGACCATCTCAGCGACTGATTCGTGCTCCCGCGTTGTGTTCTTGGGCAAGGCACTTAACCCCGATTGCCTACATGAGGGCACGATGACGCTGTGCACTAAGGCGTACTGCACGTCGATGGCGCGCATGTCTTCAACCAATCTAACCCTGCCTGTGCCGCGGTGCAGAGTTCAGAGTTACGATGTTGGAGAGCTGGAAGCTGCTCGTCGTTGCTCGGTGGTTCTCTCCGGGTACTCCGGCTTCCTCCATCTGTAAAACTGTCACCGACATGATATGACCCTGGCTGTTAATGTGTCGTTAAACCCTAATAAAAAAATCCCTTTATCCAACACACAGGATATCAAAATTTATTTTGATTATTGTTTTTATTTACATTTTTCAACAAATTTCCCCAAAAACCATACCATGTGACGCCTCATTGGAACGAGCTCGTTCCAATGAGAGTATCACGTGATATGGTTTTGTTGAAATGTTTTTAAAATATTGTTTTTTTAACTGCTCAGTTTATATATTGGTCTTAACCCTTTACCCAACGCAGACGATTTCAAAATTTATTATTTTAAATATCATTTTTTAAATTTTTTTCAGAAAATTTCAACAAAACCATATCATGTGAACCCTCTTTGGAACGAGCTCGACGAGCTTGTTCCAAAGAGGGGTCACATGATATGGTTTTGTTAAAATTTTTCGAAACATAATATTTTTCAGCTGCTGAATTTGCATATTACGCGAGGGGATGCGGGCGATTCCTTGCGTAAAGGGTTAAAATATTTTTATTTCAGTTGATTGCGTAGAATCTCGTCTTCCTTTCAAATTTACTTTTCTAACACATCAAAAAAGCTGAAAGACTTACTTTTTCAAATACTTCATGAATGTAAAATGTTTTTGTATTTCGGTAATTTGAGAAGAATCTCGTGTTCCTTTCAGTTTTTTTTTATCTAACTCACCAAAAAGTTGAAAAGTACCTTTTCAATATTTCATGAACCTTTTTTTATTACTTTCCAAAGTGTGATTTACTGGGATTTCCCGGTTTGATTATAAACGATAACTTAACAAGTGAATTATGCAATCAACAATTGGGTTGTGTATCCGTGCGCGCAAACGAAGACGCTTTGCCTTGGATGTAATGGGGACTTCATTGTTTTTTTTTAACCCTTTACCTAATATGAAAAGCAGACGACACTTGCAAAAAAAATTCTTGAATATCTATTATTTTCATTTTTGTCTCAAAAACATAGGTTATGACCGACCCCTCATTGGAACGAGCTCGACGAGCTCGTTCCATTGAGGGGTCATAACCTATGTTTTAGAGGCAAAAAATGAAAAAATAATGAAATTAATTGGCGCTTTTTGAGAAAAGACCTGGTCGGTTTTGGCCATTGCGTTAGGTAAAGGGTTAAATAATATAATTATCGATAATAGTGAAAAGTAATAAACAGAGTAATCGCTTGACTGGACTGGTTACGTGAAATAATTCATTCGAGGCGAGGGACGATATTGTAAAACACTCGTGCGTATTCGCGCACTCGTGTTTATACAACGTCCCTCACCTCTTGTGAATTATTTCACGAGATTGGTCCAGTCAAGCGATTACTCTCTATATATTTTGAACTTGAATTTTTTTTTTCGAAAACGCCTGCACACTCTTTATTGTCCTATCACTTTATCTGCAACGAAAATGATGTCATTCCCTCAAAATAGGAACAACCAAGAGACATGTCACGATTTTCAAATTTGCGTATCACATTTTTATGATGTATGGGCTAAAATAGAAACATTATCAGACTTCGATGAAATTTCTTGTCTTATGTGGATGGATCATGACGTCTTCTTTTAGAAGTGTTTTGAAGTTCTGGAGATTATTTTCGATGATTTATGTTCTTTTGTTATTTATGACGGGCAAAATGTTTGTCGCGGCAGAACGGAGAGATAACCTCTGAAACTGTTAAATCTGTCGCTTCAAATGTTTAACTCCACAGAGTCCACACAGACCTAGTTGTGCATTTCTTGTAAAATTTATGTAATATATTAACACTTGCAGGGGCGGATTGGGCAAAAAGCATGGAGGGGTCACGGCACGGACGGGTCATCGGGTTGACGTTGAGCCAGCGCATCGGTACACAGATTGTGCAGTCACGATGATAGTCACGGTTGCGCTGTTTGTGGCCTGAGTCGCTGACGCGTCGTTTTCCCTACCTTTTGTGTGAATCAGCATGGATCTAATGAGACACGTCCCTAAGCTGTAGTTCAGAAGGCGAAAAAATGATGATGATGATTATTATTATTATTATTATTATTATTATTATTATTATTATTATTATTATTATTATTATTATTATTATTATTTTAACACATCCTAATCAGAACACCGCCCAAACGGCCTTTGGCTTTGAATATTAATTGATTCTAATCCAGAGAGATACAGAATGCAATAGGGACATCAATAGTTTTTCTTTCTTTCTTTCCTCCTTTTTTCTGTCTTTATTTAGTGCTACATAATCATACACATACACATAATTATACACATACACACACATATATATATATAAACCCATTCAAATAGTTTATTTTACATTTATGAATTTCAAAAACTTGTTTGTTTCGCCATTGTAACATTTTCTGTATTCATGTTATGGGAGCGGAGGTTTTTACTAAGTGGAAAGCACTTGTCCTCCTATCCCTTTTTGCTCAATAGTTATGGCAAATAAAAATATGTTTAAAGTAAAGAAGTTGCCGGGAAAGGTAACAAGGGGGTTCCGGACAAAATTTTAATTTTTCGAACCGAAAGCACGCTGCTTCTTTGCATCTGAGGAATCAATGACAGTCCACACAGAGACATTTTTGTATCATCTTTGTCGCTCATTTGGCAAAAGTTTCTGCACCAAAGGAGGCCCGAACTCATCAGGCCGACCATAATTCGTCACAATGGGAGAACATTTTGATGATTTTTGATTGTTCGAACCGAAAGAACGCCGTTTCTTAGCATTTCGTCGATCAATGGCAGCCTAGAGTGTGGTATGTGGAAATGCCCTCTATGTGGACTGCCAGTGTCCACATAGGGGGCATTTCGATAAACCGACAGTCTATCCAATCGGATCCATTTCGCCTTTTGGTTATTTTCACAAACTTTCATGCGCCAACAGGTGTTGGGCTGCGAAAATTTAAGGGAACCGGTGGGGTTCCCAATAAAGGGGCCTACCGGGAAATTTTCCCGTGGACCCTACGGTCAGTCTGCCTCTGAATACTTCATTTGCCACGGCAAAACTTTAGGTGTTTTTCTGATTTGCATGCACATTAGTAATTTTTTTATCTACTCATTAAGCCGCGTAACAAAAGCTGCAAACATTCTCAAATTTGCACATCATATGTGAGAACGTTTTAGATTAAAAATAGAAAAAGGAGCACAAAATGACAAATTGGCCGATTTTAATGAAATTTCGCGCCAATGTCTTTGGATTCTCCAGGTATCTTCTTCCGCTTTTTTATTTATTGCCATATTCTGCCGTCTGAAAACAACCAATTTTTCAACCTCTCTGAGAAGATTGTTCTAATGGTTGGAGTTTCATGAAATTTTTCACACCAATAGATGATGTTCAAATGTCATGGGTATGTATTTGTGAATCAGCTTTTAATCAAACGGAATGTCTGAGTTTTCTTTACGCCAAAACTGCGCCTTCCCGAAAGCAATGATTTTGAGGGATGTGGGAATAACAGTCATTTGAAAATCCTGAGTTATTTTTATGTTTTGAAATTATTGTATTGGAGCACGGGGTGATTTTTCTTGCCTCATTCGTACATGCACTCGTTTAGCCCTGTTTGTATGGAAAAAGAAATTGATTCCCGTTTTATGTGTATTCTGTGTGTTTTTTATGTTATTAAAAGGAGATGGTATAGATATAATGCAGGCTGATGAGGAAGCTTTGGGCGATGGACTAATAGCAAACGAATGTTTCAACGAACCTTGCAAAAATGGCGGAACGTGTTTGTCGGATATATTTGGATACGGATGTTTGTGTCTGCCGGGTTATACGGGTAAGTATTCAGAATAAATTTATCATATCCATCTGTACGAGGGAGGAACTATTTCCTTTCGAATGACAAGTATTTGGATACTGAATTCGAAAGTTAGCTCCCCTTAATTTAACACTACGGGTGTGAGAATTTCGAAATGTTAGCGAATTTGTTCCATCGATGCGCGCATCATACCACAAACTTCAGACATTTTCCCGTAGAGTAGAATAAAAATACAGAGGCTGTTTCTTTTTACAAGTTTTTTAACCAGTATGGTTCAAAGTTTGTCTTTTCTTCTCTGTTGAAACCCTTTTAGAAATACGAAAACGCCGTTTTCTCCATCCTTTGATGTTCTGTAACTGTTTTTTCTATTCATCATGTCAACAGTGCGCACATCGTGATGTATTATACAGCAACTGTCTTTTCCAGCATTTCGAGTTTGCTTAGATCTTCTTAACCCTTTACCTAGTATGAAAAGCAGACGACACATGCAAAAAAATTCTTGAATAACAGATTTTGTTCATTTTTTGTCTCAAAAACATAGGTTATGACTCCTCATTAGAACGAGCTCGACGAGCTCGTTCCAATGAGGGGTCATAACCTCTGTTTTAGAGACAAAAAATGAAAAAATAATGAAAATTAATTTTGAGAATAGCGCTGGCCGGTTTTGGCCGTACGTTGGGTAAAGGGTTAACCAGAGTTATGGTAGAGTCTGGTTTAGAGATTACTCATTCTGTGGACACATTTTTGTCCGGTGCGTTTGTCAGCCATTTGTTGGCCATTGTTTTTCAAACTTGACAGAAAGGATAACCATCATGAGAACATGTGTAAGTGTGATTTGAAGTTTGAGTGGATATTGGATCTGCAGATCAGCACCAAATTTGGTTTGTGTCTCAGTCTAGGGCTGAAACGGTTGACTCATTTTCCTAACCGACCAACCGAGCGCTATAACCAGATAATAGCCCGTTATCCGTGGCCATTATTTCATCGAATATGGGATCAAAACTATAGGAATTGGAAAGCAGTATTCTCAAACTATTCCGTAGTGTGTATACAAACGAACGTTGTCGAGTACTCGACAACGTTCGTTTGTATACACACTACGGAATGGTTTCTGCGATTATTCATTAATCACGGAAACTGCCGATCATTAACGAAGTCTTGAATGCCAAAGTCGATTATTTCTCAATATATACAACGCGGCTTCAATGCGTAATCTTTCACAAAGGAGAAGCAGCAGATTTACTTCCTTTTAAACATGGAATGACGATCACTATCGATATTTCGGATAACCGGATGACGGTTTTTCTAATCGGTTAGGTAGCTAACTGGTTTCAAACCGATTATCCGGTCAACCATTTCAGTACTGAAAATACGTAGGCATTTTAATACTTTTTTTTAGCCAAGGCTATAAAAAGCATCAACGTTGTGCCTAGACGTTTCACAGAAACTACATTCAAACCCGAACAATTATGTTTTAAAACAACTTATCCCGATATGTCGTTCTATCTGTAGCTGAACCACAGAGAGTACGACGTATCGTGGTAAGTGAGGTCGTCTCAGTTTAACAAAATTTTTAAATCACAAGTGGAACTCCCATTTTGTGGGGAGGAGCGTCCTCACTCGTCGCGGCTCCCCTGGCTTAGCGCCTGTTAGAACTTAGATTTTATTGAAGCAGTAAACACCTACTTGTGGCAGATTGCCAATTTTACAACAGCATTATTATGGTAATATAGTGAAACAATTTAATGAAACAATATAATGAAACAATTTAAAACGAAATAAATGAAATAATAATTTGGACAATGAAGAAACGACGGATACACCCATGATAAGGTATATAATCATACGGTCATACATTAAGAAGGCATCGCAGTAATTACCATAAATCATACATCACTGCAGGACTTCAGATTCCTGTAATATGAAGAAGCACCGGAATATGTTACAGATCGGATTGCACAGTTCTGGGGCGTTGTTCCTCATAATGTGTTGGAAGAGTGTCATCTTATGCAACTGTATGTTTGGTGTATGGTCAATGAACAGTTTGAACAACTGATCATATAATGGACATTTTATTATATTTTATTCTATTATAAAATGGAATTCGTCCTCAACCGCCCCCGAATCGCATCTGGTGCATATTCGTTCATTGGCCGGAACGACAGGCTGTGAATGCCTCCCCGTTTCGATCAGTAAACTGTGGTTGCTGATTCGAAGACGAGTGAAGAATTTTCTAGCTTCCCAAGACGTAGTGTGCACTAAATACTGTTCTAAAACATATTCACTCTTGAACTTGCGATACGTTCTTAATTTATTTTTACCCTGTTTTTTTATTATCGTCATGAATGGCATTATAAAATTATTCATGTCTTGTTTTACCTTTCCCTGTTAGAATCGTTTTAAAACCTTTTTCGCGACACAGTCTGTGTTGAATTTTTTATGAACAAATTTAACTCCGACTCACCCAGAAAGTGAATTAATGCTGTTGACTTTCTATTACAACAGGAGACAACTGTGAAGTTATTATTAACATGTGTGATGCCAGACCATGTCTGAACAACGGAAAATGTTACTCCAAAGTCAATGACTACACCTGTCAGTGTGTTAGTGGATTTACAGGTATGTATAATGCATAAAGAGTGGATTGCAATACAAGCACGAGCGGAATGGCCTCTCAAGAAGCATATTACAACTTGAATTCCGTGAGAGGTCCGAAGTGTACGAAGTGTCAACCCTTTCACTTTAACCCTTTACCCAACGAATCGCCCGCAGCCGACTGCGTAATATGCAAATTCGGAAGCTGAAAAAATATTTTTCGAAAAGTTTCATAGTCCATTAAGTACTATTTTTGACACCGGAATTCAGATAAATAGAGGGTTTCTACGCTGTTTTGGGGACTATCGGGAATTGTCTCATGAGTGTGGACCTGAAAGTTTTGTGAAGTGCTCATGAAAAATAATACTTTCGGGTCCACACAAAAAAGAGCGTACGTTTCCTTTTTATTATATGATGCGTGACTTTTTACTGTGCAGTATGCAGCCCAATTCGACGGCAAACAGTTTCAAGACAATAACAAAGATCTGCTGATCATTTCTTCAAGGCGACGTCATGCGCCAAAGCGTAGCGTCATTTAGGAACCTACTAAGGGATATTTCTCGATATCCATTGAGTCGATGGATATCGAGAAATATAGTTCAGATGATTTGCGATTAGTCACAGGCTAGCATATAATAAAAATGTAAAATTTTATTTTATTTTGTGGTATCCAATTTACTTGCATGTGATAGGCCGAGGTTAGCTTTTCATACCTCGATGAATCATTTTTCCTATCATATGTTGTCGCCTTGTTCCGCCGATTTGTCAAATACAAAATTACAGATGTGTCCAATGGTGTGATTAAACTGTACTTTTTAAAGCTTTTTTGTTTTACGGGGATTGGCGAACAAGTTATGCAACTTATATTACCGCCTCTCCTTGGCCCAATGACGCAGGTGTGTGGGATGACCTTTGTAGCGATAATTTCGTGGCCTCGCTCTTCTTGAATAATACGAAAGGTTCTTTAGCCTGCATGGGGTGTGCCTCTCTCCACACAGAAAACAGCCATTCCCACCCGCTGTGACATCAACCCCATAATTGATGCTGACAGAGTGTGTTCGGGCAACTCGAGAACTTTCCCCGACCGAGGATTGATCCCTGGACCGCTGACCTGCGAGACCAGCGAACTTATCCTCTCGGCCTCCACTCTCTAAACTGTACTTACTGCAATTGGGATTTTAGTTGGAATTCACATGGGGTGTCCATGCTGTTCTCTTCAGTATTCGATACAGTGCATATCAGCCTATGTTGAAAATGATAGAACTTCCGTGTGCATAGAAGTTGATATGACTGCTATGATAAGCCGCCGTAAAAATTAACCCCCTCTGGCAACATTGTTCTGTTGTGTGTTCACCAAAGCATTGCCGATTCATTTGGCTGTACACACGGTAAATAAATTCAAAATTTAATTTGAAAGTATAATTGAGAACTATTTAGTTAATGAGTGACTTGTAAATATTAATATTAATGAAATAAATAAAAAATATTTCGGCATGTGTTTATTTAACCCTTCGAACCCCGATGGTGTCTTTAATGTCAGATCGATGGCAACAATTTGTAGCGTTTATATTCATTACCAGCCAGAAGACCATTCAATATTTGCAGCGTGCAGCCTTCGGACTGCACGTTGAAATTATCGATTGGCTACACCACAGATTCACTGATCCGTTGTCGTACTTGGTGAAATTATGACGTGCTATGTTCCTGGGCCGGAAAAGCGGCCTTTAGGAGTTTAATAGGTTAACCCTTTAAGTAAAGTAATGATTATAACAGGTGCTCGTTATTTACAAAATACAAGTATTTCCATTGACAGTTTATGTTGTCACTCAAATCCATCGTGCTCTTTCCAATAGGCGAGTCATAATTTTTGTTTCAGAGGCAAAAAGGAAAGGGTTTTTTTTGTAATTCAAATTTTTTCTCAAGTATCATCACAGTTCTTGTTAGCGAAATAATTAAATAAATTTCTGGGCATCAAATGCTTGTTTGTAATTTGAACAATTGTGGTTGAATGTTGAAAACGTCACGTTTTATCCTTCAACCATTAAATACATGTGTGTTATTTTAAATACAGGGTATTCACATTTCACGCAACCGATGTTTTTGTTTCTAAACACAAAATCGTATATATTTGGAACGCACAATGTTTGCTATGAAACTTGACGTTTGCAGCTTGAAAATCGAAAATTTGTTGTTCCAGGGAAAAAATGCGAAAAAAACATTGATGATTGCTATCACGACGCATGCCTGAATGGTGGTACTTGCGTTGATGGTGTTGATGTCTACAAGTGTTCCTGTCCACTTGGTTATGAAGGTACGAAAAGCTCATTTGTTTTGTTTTGTTTTGTAGTTGTTTTTTTTTTTTTTGTTGTTTTGGGTTTTTGTTTTTTTGCATTGTTTCTTCATTACCTCGGTGCAGCATAAAGCTAGACTTCTTCCGTAATTTATTTATTTATAAATTTATTGGCGTTCAACGCCACATCAGTATCTAAGGCTATATCAAGTAGCAGCGTAAAATGGTCTGTATCAGTTTGGAAATAAAACAATAAGGAAATGTGGAAACTGAATTACAGAGTACCGGGTAAATCAATTTGTTGATGGGAATAGACCCAAAGATGAAATCTAATTTAAAAGTAAAAAAAACAATTTACAATTTATTAAAAAGGTTGAACTCCTTGAGAACTGACAGTATCTCACAAGTTCGTATTATAAAATAGATCTCTGAGAGATTATACGTTAACCCTTAGTTTCCATACAGCCAAAACTGACCCATCTATATTGCCCGATAAATTTGTCTCTAGTGTATTCTTCCTTGAGGACTCTGTTTGTAGGATGCATTTATGCCACACAATGTACATCTTCTGTTTCTTATGCCAATTGTTTTTAAAACTGCATGTGGGTGGGCGGGCGGGCGGGCGGGCGGGCGGGTTTTTATTTTATTTTATTTATTTTTGCAATTATTTTTTGCCATCAAAAGTTCATGTTCTTGGTTTGTTTTATGTTTAGGCCTCATAATGTACAGAATAGAGGGGGTGATGTATTTCGTCCCTTGAGTGAAGAAGGCTTTGCAATGCTAAAGCATTGCAAAGCCTTATCGCACTCAAGGGACAAATTTATCTTAACTTGGGTAAAATATCAGACATAAGTCATTTAATTTTAATTTTTTTAAGTTTGCATTAGTTTGTAAACAGAGAGCATACGGCAGCCAACAGGACCTTGCGGGCGGCCTGAGAAACAGAGTTTTGAGGCCTTATTTTAACAGTATTTTTACGTTATTGTTTTTACGTTACTGTGTTTACGCAATTGTTAGCTGCTTGCACAGGCAGCCAACATTAATGTAGAAATACTGTTAAATATTCTGCCGCTGAGTACATGTATATATACTACAGTACGTGAAGACTGTATTAACACTAAAACACCCACAAAGTGGAGATTCCACACAACCAATAATTGCAAATTTGTTGCAAAGCATAACCAGCACAAGCAAAGTTTCAGCCAATGGACCTCCGGGTTTAACCCGGAGGTCCATTGGCTGAAACATTGCTTGTGTTTTTTGTCGATATGTACAAAATTTGAAAGTTATAGCTTGGGTGATAACTCCACTCTGCGGGTGATTTAGTTACAATCCACTCTGCACGTACTGTAGTTGTTAATGTAAGAGTAATCTGGGTTAAAATACCGCCTTCAGTCAAGAATAAAATCTGTACAATGTATGAGAATGGGTTTCACTGTCAACATATTGTCGTGTGAGAACCTTGAGGTTCTATCTTCCACTGAAAAATAGAACCTTATAGTTCTCACGCGATGATATGCTGGCATTGAACGCATTCTGGCTGCATGTTACCCCTCTAATAAAAAGGAATGTGTACATCGTCTGTGGCCAATAGGGCATCGTGTCAAAATTACATGATTTTTTTTACAAAGGATACTGGATAAGCAAATAACAGTAATATTAAGTCAGAAGCGATGTAGTTTGTTATTTGTCGCCCCACCCCATTCCGTCTGCCGCATTGATTTGATGTATTTACTCATTTATACATACGAGCATTACTGGTGAAGGCTGCCGACAATGTGCAAACATTCATATCCAAAGAGAAGTGATTGTACCCAAAACATCCAACACAAATTGTGTTATAAACTTTCTTTCCCTCGTGGTTAGAAAGGTGAAGAAAAACGAATTGTGTCTGAAGAAAACCGTTTTCTTAATATGACAAAATAGAGAATAATAAAATGGAAAAGCGTTTATTGGTTATCGGTTGGTCAGAACAGATGGGTGTATTCTATCTTGTTTCGTCGTTCATAATATCGTGTATGGTTCAAGGAATGGATCATTACAAATTCAGCATATCGAGTCTCAATCCCTTTTTAATATACTATTCAAAAACAGTAGGGGATATCCAAATTGATGTTAATATTTTCGGAAAATGCTATTGGATACGTGTGATTGGACACATCAATATGTCACCAAGTTTAGTGCGGATCATGAATGTCACCGGCCCACAAAAACTTTGTGCAGGTTTTTGGCTTTGTGTGCCACGTTATTATCTGTGGTGTACATTTTGAAATTTTCATTTGTACTGGACGGGCTTTTTCGGAGGTCTCATCGTTCTTTTCTTCGTATAAACTCGTTCATCGATAGTTTCTGGTCTAAACGTAACTTTTGAGGTATGCGAAGACTGACACGTGACGAACGTAAACGTGCCGTCTGGAAGCTGGCAACAGACAGACTGCAGTGGCTCAATTTCTCAACGTCACTCAATCGGTGATTAGCAGGTTGTGGTCACGCTACCGTCAGACAGGCAATGTTGATGACAGACGTCGGTCAAGTCGTACAAGGGCGACAACTGATAACCAGGATTGTTTCATCCGAACCACAGCATTACGTGACCGTCATCAAAGTGCCTCAGAAATTGGACTGCAGCTGCACCGAACGACAGGATGTGCGAGTCAGTGGTCAGACTATCCGAAATCGTCTACACAGCTGGAATTTGTACGCTTGACGACCTCGAATAATTCCACGTTTGACTGAATGTCACATCGCAGCAAGGCGTAATTGGTGTGGAGCACGACAGTGCTGGGGCAATCGTCAGTGGAGCAACATCATGTTTGCGATGAATCGAGGTTCACTCACGACTTCCACATCAGGCGAAACAGAGTGTGGCGGCGGCAGAACGAACGATACCATGACGTAACCGTTAGGCAGCACGATCGTTTTGGTGGTGGATCGGTTATGGTATTGGGAGGAATAACCATGACAAGTAGAAAAGCATTATATGTCTTGTAAGGGCATGTCGCAGGGGCAGTGCTGCTATGGCAACATGTTATCAGCTCATGTGGTGCCATTTGTGCGATGTCACGGCCGTCGACTCATTTTCCAAGATGACAATGCAAGAGCACACAGGGCCCATGACGCTACAGAGTTTCTCCAGGAGCAGAACATCACTACACTGCCTTGGCCAGCACTAAGTCCAGACCTTTCACCAATCGAGCACGTCTGGGATATGCTTAACAGGTGCGTACGACAACGCCAACAGCCCCCTATCAATGTCCAGGAACTCGTCGCTGCACTGCAGGAAGAATGGAATAACATCAGTCAAGCTGATATTGGACTTTTGATGAGGAACATGACACGTCGGATCCGCGCTTGTCTTTCGAACCGAGGATGATTTACAAGATATTGAGATCTTGGACTAATGTAGTAAATTCTCTGACTGACCGCCCATGTCTTCCACAGAACAGTGTGTGGAATGTGTGCTTGCCAGACACCCAACTATCGCTGAAATCATTCACCAGATGTCACAGTGCAATGCTTCAACTGTCTTTTAATGAAAATATAAATATATTTCTTCATATATCTCACTTTTATCAAATATCCCCTACTTTTTTTTAATAGTATAGTACAGGTTACGGGGAAGAATCAAATTGCCTCAACATCACAAATATTGATTAAATTAATGCTGTTTACGTATATGGTAAGTAATATTGGCATTTCTTGTACGCCTTAAGCCCTTGAATCCGAACGCCCGCTTTTCCGGTCTGAGATCATTATGCGGCCTGTAGTCATAATGTGGGTGGTTGCTTAGTGATTGCGTATGGTAGATCAATCAATAGTTCCAACGTGCAGCCCAAATGCTGCACGTTGAAAATATTAATTAATCACTGTTATTCATTTTGTTAGGAACGTGATATGGAATGAAAATTAACACATAAACATCGACAAGGCAATTTTAAAAAAAAAATAAATTGCAGAGCTTTACCTGAATTTCATGGCCGATCTTCGGAGCACTGAACATCCTTGGATTGGCTCAATTCGGAGGCATTGGTCTCCCCCGCCGGATTGACACTGGTCGCTGTGTCACGATCAGTGAACACAAATTCCGCCAATCTCATTATCTCAAAATTTGTGCATGCTCACTGTTCAAAATTCGGCCAATCTAAGGCCTAATTGCTGTTTCCTTCAACATATTTGGGAAAGGTCTATAAAATGAAATAGTTTGAAAACTTAAGTTTGTTTTCTCCACTTGTTTTTGTTTCATTTCAAAGGAATGCGCTGTGAAGTGAAACTCGATGAATGTGCATCAAAACCTTGTCAGAATGGAGGGGAATGTTTGACTGAACTTGCTGGTTATACGTGCAAGTGCTTGTCGGGATTCACAGGGAGTAACTGTGAAGTGGACGTCGATGAATGTGCTAGCAATCCTTGCCACAACGAGGCTACATGTGTGGACCAGGACAATCAATTCAGGTCAGTCATAGTGTTACGTGACGTCATCAAATTACAAAACTGACATCACATTCTCCACATCATTTGAGTTAACGACCAATTCATTCAGATTAATCATAGCGTAACATGGCGCCATCAAATTACAAAACTGAGATCGCATCCCTTTTAGTCCACGCCCAACCCATCCAGGTCAGTCATAGTGTTACGTGGCGTCATCAAATTACAAAACTGACATCACATTCTTCACATCATTTGAGTTAACGACCAATTCATTCAGATTAATCATAGCGTAACATGGCGTCATCAAACTACAAAACTGAGATCGCATCCCTTTTAGTCCACGCCCAACCCAGCCAGGTCAGCCATAGTTTTACATGATGTCATCAAATTACAAAACTGAGATCGCATCCCTTTTAGTCCACGCCCAACCCATCCAGGTCAGCCATAGTTTTACATGATATCATCCAATTTCAAAACTGAGATCACATTCTTTTAGAATACGTCCAACCCAATCAGTCAGTCATTGAGTTTAATGACACCATACAATGAAGAACACATCCAGCCTACACTGCAAAAAATATAGGTTCTCTTCAGAACCAAAACTGGTTCTAATCTTGTCCCTGAGATGGAACCAGTTCTGTTTAAACAGTATTTAGTTCAAATCAAATAAATTTACAAAGATTTGCATTCAATTTTAACAGAATATTACATGAACTGAAGTAGATTCAGCAGTAAACTTGGAGCCTTTTCAACGCAGTCGCCAAACATTTTGAAACAAAGGAGATATGAACAGTTGGCATATCGAACCAGTTTTGGTTCTGTATAGAACCAAAACTTGTTCGATATGCCAACTGTTCATATCTCCTTTGCTTAATAATGATTTGAGACAACCTCGTATAAGCTCTAAACTTACGGCTGAAACCCCCACAATATATGTTTAATTCTGTTAATATTTAATATTAATCTTTATAAATTTATTTGATTTGAAATAAATACTGTTTAAACAGAACTGGTTCCATCTCAGGGACAAGATTAGAACCAGTTTTGGTTCTAAAGAGAACCTATATTTTTTGCAGCCTTCTCATTTCAATCATAGCGTTATGTAGAGGATATCTAGTGTTTTTGAGTGCATACCGAAAATTATCTCACGAGTGACCGAAACAAATGTTTGAGCGCTCGCGAAAATAACCATTGCTCTCGGTCAAAGTGAGATTATTTTCGGTATCCACTCACAAGCACTCGGTTTTTTTTTTATTGTACGCGTTTCATAAGAATATGATAATTCCACTCGTTTTAACTCAATTGATGCATGGAAGTAAACAACGCATTGAATCATTGGAACGCAGAAAGGATTTGATTGATACTCAGGACTGATAGCGTCTAGCAATCTCTTTCAGCTGGCGGGTTTCCAGTCCAAACAGGGTCTGAAAGTCCGTAATATAAGGTTTTGGTTTGGTACGTCCTTTGAAAGGACGTACCAAACCAAAAACTTATATTACGGACTTTCAGGCCATGTTTAGACTAGCGGGTTTCATGCTGCAATTCAAGGTAAATAAGTGTTGAATTTTTGCTGGAAATGATCCACTCAAAAACACTAGATTTACTTTTCATTGTACGCTTGTAGAACAAATTGAACATTTCCTGTGATAATTTGAATCGTATTCACCCTGAAGTGATGCTTTGAAAGCCGCCATTTTGATTGCTACCGTGAAAGTGAAAATTTGTATATCTTCACAGTGGGGGGGGGGGGGGGGGGGGGGGGGGGTTATAATTTCTTTTTTTCCGCAGTTTCTTCGATAATCTATCGTTTAGCGTTTAATAAATTATATTATCTAATTACAAAACTGAAATCACATGTTTCTAGAACACGTTCAACATAATCATGTCAATACTAATGAAACAGGTCTTACTCAGGCCGTCATATAGATGGATAACGTCCAGGCGGACTGTGCCACAACCAACTCAGTAGCTTATATTACCAATACCATTTATTCACAGTCATCATTAACAGGGATTCTGAAATGCATAATAGTTAATAATTATACATCTGATATGCAATTATTACCTTGTAAGCTGTGAAATGAAATATAATAATAACAATAAATTAAGTGAAATACATCCCGTACAATCCCAACAATCCACATCACATAATACCCTATGTGATTGTCACTTAATATTGCAATACTAATCTACAAATCTTATTTTTACAAATACATCACTGAGAGCTGGTAAGCAGCTGCCATGTATCCAACCTGCCAACCAGTCACAAGCAAAGCGAGAATCTGTGTATCGCCAGATACTAGGCAGACTTGAAGCTGTTTGGCAGTGGTTGTACATATCAATAATCCAATATATTATTTCATTATCAGTAAGCATAGATTTCAGACCTACTTTTCACATTTAAAATATCACTGACCATAGCAGTAGAATAAAAACAATAGCTATATACATATTACCACAGTCACTCACATATTTATATCTTACTTCACAATAAAACAATTCTTACCAGATTGTGGATCCAGTTCCCTCACAATACCATCACATCACTTCGCTCGTACCATAACACTAATCATACTGTGTAGGTTAGCTGTAAAAATAATAACCCACAACCATTCATGCAATTTGCTAAATATGTGTAAAATGTGAATCCGAACCGATAGAATGACGAGCCGGTAGATCGAAAGCAGGATATACACAAACGAATGAAGATCGAAAATGCAACCTGACTTAAAACAGAAACGACAACCAGTATAACCCAGGTCGAGATAAATACTAACATAACTGAATAAATACTAACCAAATCACATTTACGATGACACACATATGAAATATAAACGATGAAATAATTTTAACAATATCAGATGGACAGCCAACATTTGAAATCACCAAGGAATTTTGTCATGTTTACATCACGTGACCTGAAACCCGCGAAAAGTACAAAGCCTTCAAAGCTTCAAAGGTAAAAAATACGAATGCCTATAAGGACAATCTATAAGCTCTGCTCTTATTGCACACCCCCATATCGTGCCACTAAGAGGAGCGCGGTGGCTCAGTGGTACACTGTTGGACTTCTATGCTAGAGGTCCCGAGTTCGATCCCCGTCCGGGACGACCCGCGTTGTGTCCTTGGGCAAGGCACTTTATCCCCGTTGCCTACATGGGGGCACGATGACGCCGTGTACTAAGGCGTATTGCACGTCGCTGGTGCACATGTCTTCAACCGCTGTAACCCTGCTTGAGCGGAGCTTGAACAGAGTTAGAATGTTGAGGAGCTGACAGTTGCTCGTCGTTGCTCGGTGGTTCTCTCCGGGTACTCCGGCTTCCTCCACCCGTAAAACTGTCACAGTCAGTTGCTCGTCGTTGCTCGGTGGTTCTCTCCGGGTACTCCGGCTTCCTCCACCCGTAAAACTGTCACAGTCACGATTAGCCATTGTGCATAAGTATGTGACCTTAAACCCCAATAAATAAATAAATAAATAAATAAATCTTGCCACTAAACGGACCTGGTAAATCAACAAAAGTAAAATAATAAGTCAAGTTTAAAAGAATGGCTAAAATCACATCTGCTACAACAATGTTACGTAACGTCTTCAAATTACAAAAAAAAACTTATTCGAGGCAACCATAGTGTTACGAGGTGTCATCCAATTTCAAAACTCAGATCGCACCCTTTTAGAACACGTTCAGCTCAACCGAGTCAGTTATAGTGTTACCAGATGTCATCCAATTTCAAAACGGAGATCTCTCACGTTTAGAAAACATCCAACTCATTCAGGTCAATCATAGTGTTACGAGACGTCATCGAACTTAGATCACATCCTTTAGAACACATCCAACTGAAGTCAGTCATGGTGTTATATCGCGTCATCAAATTACCGCAACTCAGTCAGGTGAGCCATATTGCTACATAAGGACATCAAATTACAAAACTGAGATCACACCTCTTTAGTCCACATCCAACCCAATGGGGTCAGTCATAGTGTTACATGACGTTTTTTGCAAATTACAAAATTGAGATCGCACCTTTTTAGTCCACGTCCAAATCAATCAGGACATTTATAGCGTTACGTGACGTCATCAAACTACAACACTGAGATCGCATCATTTTGGACAATGGCTAACCCAGTTAAGTCAGCCATATTGTTACCTGACGTTTTCAGATAACAAAACTGAGATCACATCCTTTTAGTCCACGTCCAACCCAATGGGGTCAGTCATAGTGTTACATGACGCTTTCAAATTACATAGAGAGTAATCGCTTGACTGGACTGGTTACATGAAATAATTCATGATAGATGAGGAACGTTGTACAAACACGAGTGCGCGAATGCGTATGAGTGTTTTACAATATCGTCCCTTGCCTTGAATGAATTATTTCACGTAACCAGTCCAGTCAAGCGATTATTCTGTTTATTACTTTTCATTATTAACGATAATTATATTATTTAACCCTTTACCTAACGTAACGACCAAAACCGGTCAGCGCTATTCTCAAAAATCGCCAATCAATTTTCATTATTTTTTTATTTTTTGTGTCTAAAACATAGGTTATGTCCCTCATTGGAACGATCTCATCGAGCTCGTTCCAATGACGGTCATAACCTATGTTTTTGAGACAAAAAATGAAAAAAATAGTTATTCAAGAATTTTTTTGCTAGTGTCGTCTGCTTTTCATGTTAGGTAAAGGGTTAAAAAAAAAAAAACAATGACGTACCCATTACAACCACGGCAAAGCATCTTCGTTTGCGCGCACGGATACATGACACAATTGTTGATTGCTTAATTCACTTGTGAAGTTATCGTTTATAATCAAACCCGGAAATCCCTGCAAATCACACTTTGGAAAGTAATAAACAAACAGAAATCACATATTTCTAGTCCCCATCCAACTAAGTCAGGTCAGTCATAGTGTTACATGACGTCATCAAACTACAAAACTGAGATCGCATCATATTGGACAATAGCTAATCCAATCAAGTCAATCATAGAGTTACATGACGTTATTAAATTACAAAACTGAGATCGCATCATATTGGACCATGGCCAACCCCAATCAAGTTAGTCATGGTGTTATCTGACTTCATCAGATTACAAAACTGAGATCACATCCTTTTAGAACACGGCCGGCTCAATCGAGTCAGTTATAGTGTTATATGGCGTCATCAAATTACAAAGCTGAGATCACATCGGTTTTGTCCACATCCAATCCAATCGGGTCGGACATGGTGCTACATCAGATTACAAAACGGAGATCACATCCTTTTAATCCACGTCCCACTCAGTCAGGTCAGTCATAGTATTACATGGCGTTATCAAATTACAAAGGTTGAGATCGCATCCTTTAAGTCCACATCCAACTCAGTCAGGTCCATCATAGTGTTAAATGACGTCATCAAACTACACAATTTAGATCGCATCTTTATGGGCCATGGCCAACCCAATCAAGTCAACCATAGTGTTACATGACGTTATCAGATTACAAACCTGAGATCACATCATTTCAGTTCCCGTCCAACTCAGTCAGGTCACTAACAGTGTGACGTGGTGATATCAGATTACAAAACTGAGATCACAACCGTTTAGAACACGTCCAGCTCAGTCGAGTCAGTCATAGTGTTAAATGACGTCATCAAATTACAAAACTGAGATCACATCCTTTTAGTCCACATCCAATCCAATCGAGTCAAGCATAGTGTTGCATGACGTTATCAGATTACAAAAATGAGATCACACCCTTTCAGTCCCACTCAGTCGGGTCAGTCAGAGTGTTACATGATGTCATCCAATTTCAAAACTGAGATCACAACCGTTTAGAACACGTCCAGCTCAGTCGAGTCAGTCATGGTGTTAAATGACGTCATCAAATTACAAAGCTGAGATCACATCCTTTTAGTCCACATCCAATCCAATCGGGTCAATCATAGTGTTACATGACGTTAGCAGATTACAAATATGAGATCACACCCTTTTAGTCCACGTCCCCTACTCAGGCAGTTCAGCCAGAGTGTTACATGGTGTCATCCAATTTCAAAGCTGAGATCACAGCCTTTAAGTTCCAGTCCAACTCAGTCAGGTTACAGAGTGTTACACGATATCATCAGATCACATTTTTAGTACACATCCAACTCAATCAGGTCAGTATTTGTGTTTCGTGACGTCATCAGATCACAAGGCGGAGATTACTTCTTTTTAGTCCACATCGAATACAACCAAATAAACCAAGGTATTACACGGCGGCATCAAATTACAAAATTGCGACCACGTCATTTAGTCCACGTCCAACTCAGTCAGGTTTGTCATGGTGTCACATGACGTCACCATATTCCAAAGCTTTGATCAGGCCCTTTTAATTCACGTCTAACTTATTCAGGTGAGTTATTGTGTTGCGTGACGCCATCACTTTCCAAAATGGAGATCACACACATTCAGTACCCGTACAACCTGGTCAAAACAGTCATACGGTTACATGGTATCATCAAATACCGAATTTGAGATAACATCGATTCAGACAACGTTCAGTGGTATCATAATGGTCATAGTGTTGCGTTACGTCATCAATTTGAAATTACAGAACTCATTTCACACTATTTTAGTTTTTTAGTTCACGTCCAACTCAGTTAGGAAAGTAGTTGTGTTATATGACGTTATCCAATTAAAAACCGAGATCACGTCATTTTGTCCATATCTAACAGTTCAGTCATGGTGTTACAGGGTGTAATCAAAGTAAAACAAAACGGAGATTGCTCAGATTGGGGTTTTGTTCGGACGTTGTATACTCATCAACGCACCCCAAAAGCAGGCTGAAGAGAATGTGAAGAGCTCCTGAATTCTTTCGAAATTCATTCATTCATTTACTAAAACGTGTGCCTACAGTCTCTGTTTAGGGACCTGTATACAGTTAAAACTAGAAGACCTGTCACGAAATGGGCACAAATAGCACTTCGATCTGCGCGTTAATCTACGCGTTATAACCATAGTAAGGCTATCAAATTCTGTACATATGGCCTGTGCACAAGCAATGTTTCAGGCAATGGACCTCCGGGTCACCCGGGGGTTCATTGGCAGAAACATTGCCTGTGTTTGCTATGGGTAACCAGGAGAACCTGCCGTGCTTTGCATGCCATTCGATATGGTAATTCCGCGCAATTCATACGCGCAACTAAGCCTTGATAAGCGCACAGTTCGTGACAGGACTTCTATAGTTTTAACTGTAGGTTAGGGGACATTTTATATTCGGGCGCTTTAGAGCCTAAGCTATCGAATCGCTTTTTTACGAGACCAGATTTGTTATTTGTTTTACATACAGTCAGTTATACAATACAGAGTCCTAGCTTCCCCGAGTTGGGATGTTGGAGGCTTCCTCGTGTTGGGATGTTGGAGGCTTCCCCGAGTTGAGATGTTGGAGGCTTCCCCGAGTTGGGATGTTGGAGGCTTCCCCGGTTGGGATGTTGGAGGCTTCTTCGAGTTGGGATGTTGGAGGCTTCTCCGAGTTGGGATGTTGGAGGCTTCCCCGAGTTGGGATATTGGAGGCTTCCCCGAGTTGGGATGTTGGAGGCTTCCCCGAGTTGGGATGTTGGAGGCTTCCCCGAGTTGGGATGTTGGAGGCTTCTCCGAGTTGGGATGTTGGAGGCTTCCCTGAGTTGAGATCTTGGAGGCTTCCCCGAGTTGGGATGTTGGAAGCTTCCCCGAGTTGGGATGTTGGAGGCTTCCCCGAGTTGGGATGTTGAAGGTTTCTCCGAGTTGGGATGTTGGAGGCTTCTCCGAGTTGGAATGTTGGAGGCTTCCCCGAGTTGGGATGTTGGAGGCTTCCCTGAGTTGAGATGTTGCAGGCTTCCCCGAGTTGGTATGTTGAAGGCTTCCCCGAGTTGGGATGTTAGAGGCGCATTACGACTAATTTGGAGTATGGTACACTACGGCCGCCGTAGACTGGTCAGTTTCCACGCGTAGGCAATATTTCCACGGACGAAATAATATTAGATTCCAAACTCTGATTATAGGAATAATCATCAAAAATTTAATTAATGAAGCACCGGGTACAACCCGGTGCTTCATTAATTAAAATTTTGCTGATGTGGATTTTTGTTACCTGGTAAATGCATGCGTGAATATCACTGCCCACGCGTGGATTACGCCCACTCCACGGCGACTGTACTGTACGTGTTAATTGAATAAGAAGTTACACATTTCAAGACGACTATGTGTATTTACCCTCAAATGCATTTCCAAGAACTCTAAACTTAGGGTTAAAATTTCGACTGACTAATGTTCCTTCCAAGAAGGTATGCCCTGATGTATAGTTAGTATATCAGTCAAGACGGGAGCGCGGTGGCTCAGTAGTTACGGTATTGAACTTCAAACCGAAAGGTCCATGGCTCGATTCCCGCCATGGGTAACTGCGTTGTGTCCTTGCGCAAGGCACTTAATCCCGATTGCCCACGTGGGTGCACAGTGGCGCTGTATACTAAGGCATACTGCCCGTCGATGGTGCAACTCTCATCAACCAATGTTAACTCTGCTCGCGTGTAGATAGTACTTTGGGGAGTCTGACAGTTGCTCGTCGTTGCGGGTACTCCGGCTAAGACCATCCGTAAAACTGTCCGACACGAGGCTGACTGTCGAAAGTGTCGTTAAACTCCAATAAATAAATAAATCAGTCAAGACTAAAGCATCAGAGTCTGCCGAAATCAGGTTTGTACGCCGTGACTGGTCATCTTCATGACATCCCGGTAGTTGTGTGTCAAGAAGAACTGCCTGGAAAAATAAGGATTTTTTGTTCTGAACAAAAACAGACTTTATTTAAAATGCTACTGATATTTTTCGTTGTTCACGTTTACATAAAAATAATTGAATATATCAGAAATTTATCAACTTACCTAACGTAGGTTATGTCATAAAAAGGATTGTCTTGCGTTATGTGAAATCAGTAGCTTTTAATGACTATATTAGTAAATTTGTTATTTGCGTACAATGGACAGTGGCGGAGGAGGCTCGATGGAAGTGGAGGGGCACAACCTTCCAAGACTACCGAGAAGCAGCCCAGTGGGAAAAATGTTATATTCGTATATCGTTAAATATACCATGGTACTGTACAGTCTCTAGTTTAGATGAGCATGCTACGTAGTGATCACTGTTCGGCCCATTGCTACTGCTTTAATCATCTTTCAACTCGGAGGCTAGCCTTCGCGCTGGAAGATGGTTGGTAGTAGAAGAGACGGAGGAAGGGACCAAAAGTGCGATTCTTTGGCAAATACAACTAAATGAGTTTGTATTTGCATATAATAATTATTATATTGCAGTCTCTCGTTTAGAATGGCATGCCGCGGTGTGGTCACAGAGGCGGCTTGGCCGTGTGATCCACCGAAAATTTCCCGGTGCCCCCACCCCCTCCTCCGCTATTGGGAGCCACCTAATCCCCCCCCCCCAAATTTACGCAGCCTATCACCTGTTGGCACATAAAATTTCGTGAAAATGATCAAAAGGAAGTGAAATGGATCTGATTGCCTAGCCTGTTGGTTTATCGAAATTGCCATTGGCAGTCCACATTGAAAGCGTTTTGAAATAAAGTAGTCTGTCACTGATTGGTCAGATGCAAGGAAACAGCGTTCTTTAGGTTGCAAAAATCAAACTTTTCTGCCATTGGGCCGAACTGTGGTCGGCCCGGTGTGTCCGGTCCCATTTGATGCAACCATTTTTGCCAAATGAGCTACAAAGAGGATACAAAAATCCCATTGAAAATGCCTTCCATGTGGACTGTCATTGATCGCTCAGATGTAAGGAAGCGGCGTTGGTACGGATCGAAAAATCAACATTTTTTCCGGCTCTGGGACCTCCTTGGTACGTTTTCCGGCAATGTTTCTTGGCCCAGTCCGCCCCTGTTTGGTCACAGTCCGGTCCATTGCTGCTACTTCAATCATCTACCAACCCAAAGGATGGTTGAAGTAGAAGAGACGAACCGAAGCGACCAAAAGTGTGATTCTTTGGCAAATGCAACTAAGTTTGGATATGTATACAATATATCATAGGAATGCTGTGTAATGACACTTTTGCATTGCGTAACCGTGTAACATGTCTGTGACAAAAGTGAAGGGGCATGTGTCCACAGTACTCATCTGGTTCCACCGGTTCTGATAATGGAGAGTATTTTGGTCTGATATTTGTTTATTATTTTTTAGCTGTATCTGTGTGTCCGGCTATACGGGTACATACTGTGAAACTAATATTAATGAATGCGCCGATGCACCTTGTCAAAATGGAGGTTCATGTCTTGACTTGATTGGAAGTTACAAGTGCGTGTGTTCACCGGGCTTCACTGGAAATAAATGTTCTCAAGGTAGGTAGAATCATAACTGGACTTCACTAATTCTGTAGGAACCACAGACCACAACCACCCACCACAACCCCCCCCCCCCCCACCCCCTCAGCATATAACCCACTACCCCCAACCAACCGAATCCCACCCATCACCTTCATCTGACGTCTGTTGTACGCTTATCTGTGAATTTCAACAGTGTTTTTAAACGGTCCATCATTCTTATGTAACTTTACTAGTCCCTACGTAACCGACCATTTCGTTCCCGCGGAATTAATATTTATAAGAGATTGTTCACCTTGTTGTGTCCGTTTTGTGCACCGAAACGGCGTTACGAAACATTGCAAACAATGTGCTCCGTCGGTCATGTATACTAAGGTAGACTCATGCGTGAGAATATTGCAAACAAATGGGGGATGCAAATATGTATCGAGTGTTTAGTACCCTACGTGTCATATAACATGGCACTGGTGTTGAATTTATGAATACCGTGGTACCAGATGGTCTTCAGTAGACAATCCTAATGTTCCCCAAGCGCCTTGGCAAATGACGTCATCCCTTTTGTTTATTTGTCGCACTAACGCCGAGGACTCCGAACCATCAACATCGTAAATCGGCACTTTTAATCAATCTGCTTTGCAGAGACCTAGATCTTCAGTTTAAGTGGTAAGTGACACTTTCATGTAGGAAAGCCACTACAATTCTAGTTTTCCAAATTGCTCAGTGATAAATGTCTATTAATGTACAATAACAACATTTGCGAGTTTATGACGTACAAAATAGAAGGTATAACTGGACTTCTCCAAAGCATTCGACACAATCCCACACGACAGACTTTCCATAAAACAGAGCAATACGGAATAAGAGGACCGCTACATGCGTGACTCCTGGCGTTCCTCTCAGAAAGGAAAATGCGAGCAGCTCTAGAACGTGAATTCTCAAAGAAAGCAACCATTGACTCATGTGTACCCCAGGGAACTGTCTTAAGTCCAATACGTTTCCTATGCCACATCAACGATCTTCCAAACTCAGTAAAGTCATCAGTGAGGCCATTTGCTGACGACTGCCTGTTGTTTCGAGAAATGGACACCAAGAAGGATCACACCACCCTACAAAATGACTTGACTTGACTAGAAAAATGGTCGTCAGACTTGGGAATGCGTTTTATTTAACTCCAGAAAATGGTCCATTCTGAGCATGAAAGGAAAAGTCTTCGATTCTAAACCCTAACCGGCCATATACTAGAACATATTCCATCCAACCCTTACCTCTGGCTACAAATACAGGACGATCTTAAATGCAAAGAACACATCAACAATGAAAGTAAAAAGGCAAACTCCACTCTGGGATTCCTCCGCAGAAACCCCCAACACTGTCCAAGGGAGTGTGGAAGGACAGTCTACATTGCATTCGTAAAGTCGATATTGGAATATGGAGCTATCATCTGGGACCCAAACACAAATCAAGAAATCACAAAACTAGAAATACAAAGAAAGGTTGCAAGATTCATCACGACAAACTATGCGGTTGTAACAGTTCGGGCTTCGAGTGATTATTAGGACTTCACGAAATGGATGGATGGCTGTGTTACCCAAACTAGACCAGGTTCTATAAATCACTAACTCTGAAATGGAATCTATAACAGTTTATTTTGTGAAATTTGTACAATTGTTTGTTTTGTCAGTTTTACTCTATTGAAAAAAAATGTAACTGTTCAAGAAGAAATATTAGAAAAAAACAAAAAAAAACCCTTTTTAACATTGACTAAATCTGTTTAAACTGTAGATACTTTTAATCCCCAAAATTCTGTAACTTTTAGATTGCCAAAGAGTTAAAGGTAAAACACTTAGCCAAATAAATGTGATAAATACGTAAATTTGATGGATGTTATCGCCCATCCACACAATAATGATTTTAGACTGACTTTTGAGCATTACAGTGGAAAACATGGCGAAAATAGGAGAGTTGCCAAAAGCAAGCATTCCAAAACGCCAAACAGTTGTATGTAAAAAAAAAATTGAAATAACTGCAAAAATTATGTGAATTGGATGGACATTACTGCCCATTGATGAAATAATACTTTTGGATAGAATTTTCAAATTTTACTATGAAAAATCAGGACAAAAATAGGTAAGTTACAAAAAAAAAACGTGACTCTGTCACACGGTAAATCAAGAGAAGTGGAATGTACGACAAAAATGCCGGAGGAACTAAAACTGCCTTCACTACAATTCAGAAAGCCGAAACAGCGCCTTACTTTCTTCTATAGAGTGAAAGGAAGGGACAAATACCAGAAGTGCCCCCCCCCAGATAAATTTATTATGTTCCTGCCCCAAAAGCGACAGATCCGGGCCAGACAATTTGACTACTTTATAGTCACCAACATCGTATCACTTTCAGTAAGAAACAATAGTAGATCCGTAACTTTTACCAGCTCCCAAAACAGGCGAATAAAAACATTCGTTCTTTGTGCGTGCGGCAATCGATTGGAACCACCTGGATGAAAAAGTTGTAGCAGCTAGCACAATAGAGGGCTTCAAATCTTCCCTGGCGGATCATCAAGACAGACCCGCTCTCTCTCTCTCTCTCTCTCTCTCTCTCTCTCTCTCTCTCTCTCTCTCTCTCTCTCTCTCAATGTATATAGTGCTTCAAATCTTCCCTGGCGGATCATCAAGACAGACCCGCTCTCTCTCTCTCTCTCTCTCTCTCTCTCTCTCTCTCTCTCTCTCTCTCTCTCTCTCTCTCTCTCTCTCTTGTAACTGTAATCAGTGATGCGACGCGCCTGCGGAATAAGTGTGACAATATAGGAGATTAATGCTAAAAGCAAGGATGTGAGACAAGTTTATTATCCGTAGAGGAAAGCGTCAAACCTGGTTTTGGCTTCATTGACAAAGCGGAACAGCGACCTGAAGCTCTAAGATGTCTCATCATGCAGTTTTTGATAGCATTTTCAGAAGCTTCTCTGCTCCATACGGTGTGTGTCCGGTAATGGCAAAAAATCATTCCCAGACTGATTTTAAAAATAGCCGGATAGTCGGACTGTATCGTTGTGGGATAGATATATGGACACACCAGTTAAATTCATAAGACTGATATTTATTTATTTATTTTTTTTTTTTTTTTTTTTGCCTTTGCCGTTGCAGTTGCCGCATTGTCATCACCCCGTTGTTGGAAAATCGGATAAATGTGTACAAAGCTTTACTTTACTAAAGGTTTATGCTCGATTGCCTTAGTTAATATTTTTAGCTTTCCCAGTGCGGTGGTTGCTCAAAAAGTAGTAATTCAGTTGCACATCACACTTATTTCTGAAAAAATGGTTTGAATCTTTTCGACTAAGCCCGGTTCACACAGTTATTCTGACCAGCAGTAGCATTTCACATTCCTCTGTAGTTCAATTCTTTCTGTTTCAGAACTCAGCAATAATTTCCAGTTGGATTTTACTGGCAGCACAGTTGATTATGCTAGATTGGACATAGACAAAGATTTATCCGCAGTCACTATAGCATTGTGGGTAAAAACAGCTGACACAGATAATTATGGGACGCCATTTTCATATGCGATTGGAAGTAACGAAAATGCTCTCAAATTACATGACTATAATGGGTAAGTAGAAAATTTAATGAAGTTTACGTCAACTACATATAGCGTTATCGGGGGGCGTGGTGGCGTTGCGGTAACCCTTTCTCGTCAGATCACCGAAGTTTAGCAACGTCGAGCCCGGTTAGTCCTCGGATGGGTGACCGTCTAAGCGATCGATTCGGACTCCCGCGCTGTGTCCTTGGGCAAGGAACTTAACCCCCATTGTCCACATGGAGGCACGATGACGTCGTGTGCTAAGGCGTACAGCACGTCGATGGTGCGCATGTCTTCAACCAATCTAACCCTGTCTGTGCTGCAGTGCGGAGATTCGATGTTGGGGAGCAACAGCTGCTCGTCGTTGCTAGGTGGTTCTCTTCGGTTACTCCGGCTTCCTCCACTCGTAAAAACTGCCACGGTCATGATTAGCCATTGTGCATAAGTAACTTATGCGACCTTAAACACAATAAATAAATATATCGCCTTGTCTTCAAATGGCAGAGTTCTTGATCAGGGGCCAATACTATATAACTTTTGCAATTGTATTTTCTAGAATTACATTTTCTAGTTATGACTTTAAATGGGTTGAAATGAACCATTAGCATTTTCAAAGATGTGGCAATTTGCCAGTTGGCAAATTGCCATATCTTTTAAATTGCTAATGATTTATTTTAGTCAGTTATATTAATAGGTAGAATGTATTGTGTCCTTGAGCAAGGTACCTAAACCAGATTGCCCACGTAGGGGCACGGTAGTGCTGTGTAGTAAGGCGTACTGCACGTCGATGGTCCACTTGTCTTCAACCAGTGCTAACCCTGCATGTGTGGAGTTACTACGTCGGTGAGTCTGACAGTTGCTCGACGCTGCTCGGTGGTTCTTTCCGGGTACTCCGGCTTCCTCAACTGTCCGACACGAGGTCTCCCTGGCTGCTGAATGTGTCGTTAACCTCCAATAGATAAATAAATAAATAAATCGCCATGTCATCAAATGACGGAGTTTGTGACCAGGTAACTGAAAGCTTTCGTGTATGGGTGTATATTTAAATTATTTCAGGCCTATTTCAGAGCACATCAAACATTCCTCTCACATGGGGATATGTTCACTGATAAATAAGATTTGAATATTAATTTACCCGAGTCATTTAACTCTTTACTCCAGTAACGACCAGCAATATTCACAAAAATTGTAATTCTTATTTGATTATTTCTCATTTTTCAGTTTTCATTGTTTGTCTTAAAAACACCGCTTATGACCATCAAAACGAGTGTCATAAGGAGGATTTTGAGGAAAATAGGAAACCTTTTTGTTTATTCAAGAATTTATTTTACAAGTGTCGCCTGCTCTTGGATTTTGGTAAGGAATAAGTATCGTCTGCTCCTGAAGTTCGATAATAAACGGGTTGTTTGCTCTTAAAGTTGGGTAAGGAATAAGTGTCGTATGCTCTTCAAGTCGCGCGATGGATTAAGGCACAAAGAAATCGGTTTGTCAAATTAAGTGTAAGAATAAATATGGAGAGCAGACAAATGTAAATGTAATTCTACAAAGGGGATGTTCCGGAATAGTTGGTACTACGATAGACTAAGCCCGATACTAGGACGGGGTAAAGGAATCCTATACAATACATGAACAGGCTGAGCCTGATAGTAGGCCGGGTAGAAAAATCCTTTACAACGCTTGGATAGACTAAGCCTGACGCTAGGACGGGGCAGAGGAATCCTGTACAGTACATGGATAGACTAAGTCTGATACTAGGACGGGGGTAGAGGAACCCTGTACAAAGTATGGATAGACTAAGCCCGATACTAGGACGGGTTAGAGAAATCCTGTACAATGCATGGATAGATTAAAGCCAATACTAGGAGCAGGTAGAGGAATCCTGCACAACGCGTGGATAGACTACTCCGGATACTAGGACTGGGTAGAGGAAGCATGTACAATGCATGAACAGTCTAAGCCCGATACTAGGACCGGGTAAAGGAATCCTGTACAATGCATGAGCAGACTAAGCCCGATACTAACAAGGACCGGGTAGAGGAAACCTGTACAATACATGGATAGACTGAGCCCGGTATTATGACGGGGTAGAGGAATCGTGTACAATGCATGGATATACTGGGACGGGTTAGGAGAATCTTGTACAACCCAAGGATAGACTAAGCTTGACGCTATGACGGGATAGAGGAATCCTGTACAGCTCATAGATACACTAGGCCCAATACTATGACGGGGATAGAGGAGGCCTGTAGAACACATGGATAGACTAAGCCCGCTACTAGGACGGGGATAGATGGATCTTGTTCAACTCCTGGATATACTCAGTTGGATACAATGGCGGGGATAGAGGAATCCTGTACAATATCGTTCTAACAGTTAAGTCGTCAAGAGCACGTGTTCGCCACTGTGAGAAATTTTCGGGGTTTAACAATTTTTTATTCAAACTAATTTTAACGAGCTAAAGAGTGGACACAGGTGGGGAAATTGTAGACTGCCATTTTGAGAAGAGCTTATTACAACCTGCCATTTTATCTCTGATCTCTATTACCAGACGATAACAAACGAAAAAATAGAGACTGAATCTCTACACCTGTCACCATCTTAGGCTGTGAGGCAGTTGTTTCTATAAATAGATAACAACAAAATTATCTCGAAGGTTTTGAATTTTCCGAAGCCTCGCTATCGTTAACGTTTACATTTGAATTTGTGTCATTGCGAATTGAATATTTACAGCATAGTTTACTTATTATTACACATCCATTCAACTTTAAACCCTTGTATTTAACGGAATCGATGCTATGACATAAATGATTCTGTATTCAATGGGTGATGTATAAGCCGGATCCTTTTTCCCAGCACCGTTCATATTAGTTCCTTTCCCATCGAGTCATTAGCTACGCTTCGAAAAGTTTCCAAATTTCGTTATACAATTATCCGACCGTCTGTCGCATAGTGTGAAAATGAAAACGTCCAAAGCAAAATAAAGTCGGTTCACAAAAAATTAGTTAACCAAAAATGAGATAATATTTTAAAAAAAAAAACCAATCATTTCCAACCAGAACATTAACCCAGTCCCGTGGCCGACTCGTTTTGTGGATCCGTTATATCTAAATTGGTCTACTTTATTTCGGGAAATCTTCGTACATCTTGACATGCTTCGAACTTCTGTTAAATGTTTTTCTTCCAGCTGTGTTGCAAATCTGCACAAATTTGTACTTATATTTTTACGAACAGTAATAGCCACCAAATGGTTAGGCGTGAATGGGAACCAGCCGAAGAGAAACAGCGATACGAATTTCAACAAACACTGGTTCCGAAAAGGTTGTTTTGATTTTTTATCGATCCATTTTATCAGTACAGCTTCAGTCAAAACAAACAGACTCTTCACCTTTGGGTTTAAACATCGGAATTAAAATTTGTTTATTTGAATGAATTTTACTGTATGGAATGTGTAGTAAACACAGAACGCGACGTGTGTTTGAATCGGTGGGTGTTTTACATAACTCGTTGGAATGGCGTAATCATATTTCGCGAGAGTCGTAGGCTCTCGCGAGATATGACTACGCCATTCCAACTCGTTATGTAAAACACCCATCGATTCAAACACACACATCGCGTTCTGTCTATTTATTAACAAAAACAAGTGCCAATATTGGAAAGTTAATGGTTTTCGTGCCAGTACAATTGAAAAAAGAATTCCTGTCACTAATAGCTCTGAAGATGTGTTAGTTAGTGCGCCCTTTACTGCAGAAGAATGACGTTGTCTGAAGAGTACTAGAGCGTTTTTACTGTGTAAAGCAAAATGTAATGCGCTATTAGGGAGACCAGTAGTGAATTTACGAACTGAACCGACCACAAGTAAAGAAAATAGAGACTACAGTATGTGGAGGGTGGATTACTACTAGGTCGCTGTTGGAGAGATTTTTTCACTTTGTGATTATTCACAATTCATGAGGACAAACACACAATCACTTGCAAACTTCTATGGCGTGAACCATCGGGTTGCACCAGGTGGTCCACGTGATGAAAGTTTGGAAATGTTTCTTCTTGTGTTATAAACAATTATAAATATTTTTCCAGTGGGGATTATTCGTGTAAGGTTTTCGGTTGATGTTTGAAGATGTGAAAGCTGTTACGCTGTGACTACAGTCTCCGGGTAACAGCTCTTACGTTATCAAACCCTACATGTGGTATGCGTTTCAGTATTATTCACCTAACGCAACTTTAAAGGGACAGATTGAGCTGTGACGTTTTCGCTGATGTTTCAGCACATCGCTTGCAAAGAGACCTGTGGATGTGAACCACGATTCCCCTTTATTCACCGCGAATGGCAGATCTAAGTCTCGTAGCCTAATCTTCATATTTATTTATTTATTTATTTGCGTCTAAGGTCAGCATCTCTGTTTATTATGCCTCATCTACAGATGTTATGCTAATCCGCCGTGTAATCCCATTAAAAATTTCACAATGTTTCACCCGCGGTGAAGAATGCTGGTCGATAATTTTTGCATTATTACCCGCTTCAGATTAGGAACTCTGGTTCCTCTCACTTATTTGACTGAGACAATAATCCATAAATAATTGTATCAAGATGGAATCTTCATTCGGTAAATTAAAAAAATTAATGACTGAACTTGAGGGTAACGATATGGCTTGTCTCCCCTTGGGATCATTATCTTTATTAGAAAATGGTCGCTCGGGCAGACAATTCACATTGTTACCCTCAAGCCCAATCATTATTTTTATACTATCTCATGACCACGGTATAGGGATGAAGCCAAGTTTCGCCAATTATTTATACCTGTGATGTCCACTTTAGAGGAATTCTACCCCAGACGTTGGTTCTGGTCCTATTTTACAAGTAAAACAGAACTTGTATTACTGATAAAATATGATCTGGAATCAACGCTAATTTTTCAAAGCAAGCACGCTTGTCAGGTTGTCAACGGATTTCAAAATTGATACCGATGTTTGAAATACACAGAATGACACGCATGTGAATGGGTTAGTCGATATGGCACGAGTGCCTGCGCGAAAGGATATCTTTCCGCGATGGCACAAGTGCCATGTCGATTAATACATTCTGTGTTTATTACACGCCTTCACGTCTGTAAAAGCAATTATTAGAAGGACACTCAGCAATTCATTTAACAACTCGCCCACTGAGTTCCAGTGTGTTCTATGTGCCAGTAGGTACATAGTCCGTCCACCACTGAGTTCTAGTGTGTTCTATCAACACAAAGTACACATTTTATCGTCAACCAAAGTTGCGAGGAGAACCCGCGTTACTAATTTGAGCTATCGCTAGCGATTCAAATGGTAATTACGGTGAACGATTTGTAGAAAATTCCAGTGAAATTCCGCTTCAGTAGTATATCAGGGATGAAACGTGCCTCATCAGGATGACCCCCGCGGATGATCCCGGAAATTACGTCATGTCACGTGACCTAGTGGCGCCACGTTGTGTTGACAATGTAACACGCCTGAGCGGCCATCATGTGGCGCTATCCCCATACGGTGATACGGTGTGTTAGTGCGCACGCACAACGTGTGTTGTTAGGATGATACGTGTTTCCGCCGTCCATTTTGTAAACTGGAGGCCGCTGTCTTGGTTTCTATGGTAGCACGTGATTGCTATGTGACCCAAAGGCTTCTTATAGGATGGGTGTGTTCCTTTGTACAGGA
Source organism: Pictodentalium vernedei (assembly GCA_031216915.1). Taxonomy (NCBI): domain Eukaryota; kingdom Metazoa; phylum Mollusca; class Scaphopoda; order Dentaliida; family Dentaliidae; genus Pictodentalium; species Pictodentalium vernedei. Next base: position 509,244,072 of record CM062293.1, read on the forward strand.
GTAATTTCCAGTTTCGTAGAATTACCACAAACAACACGACAATCCCACTGAACCACCAAAAGCGATGTTATTTACTACGGTTTCCCCCAGAATCCTTTTTAGGACCGCCTACCCCCCCCCCCCCCCTTTTCCCCCAGTATCGAGAAGTCCCACGTGGGGTACGTTCGATTGAACTAGAGTAGTTTTTCTGGATCAGATATCCCCAGAATCCATATTTACTTCGTAGAATTATCACAAACAGCCCCATGATTGTTTACTTGGCTCTGATTTCCCAGTAAATTCTGTTTTTTACCTATGTATCTACAAGCTCCGTTATGACTTCTTTGTTCTATTTATTCTGACTTCCCTAGATGTGTTGATGTTTTACTGTACACATTACATGCAGCACATAGTCAAATGTTGGATGTGCCAATATGTGCCTACGTGAAAAGGCATAATGTGACACATTGTGCACTCGCACATAGGCACATACGACCAAAAAGGGGTGTTGTAGCCACAGACATATCTTAAAAAGGGATTCTATAGGGATTCAAAAAAGGGATTTCATAAGTGGGATTCCGTCTTACCTCGAGTGACTCGCACATACTGCTCGAACCACTCGAATCCCATCGAGCAAATGTTCTTTAGATACATATGCAGAAACCGAGAATTTACTGGGAAATCAGAGCCAAGTAAACAATTATGGGGTTGTTTGTGATAATTCAACGAAGTAAATATGGATTCTGGTGAAATCTGAGCCAGAAAAACTACTCTAGTTCAATCGAACTTACCCGCGGAGGGGGGGGGGGGGCTTCTCAGTACCAGGGAGCCTCTCGGTACCAGAGAATGGTAGTCCTAAAAAGGATTCTGGGGGAAATCCGTAGTAAATAAAGTCTTTTTTTGGTGATTTGGGGGGATTGTAGGATAGTTTGTGGTAATTCTACGAAACGGGAATTTACTCCTGTACAAACGAACACACCATCCGAACAAACTCCTGTCCTATTATAAGCGATTGGGTGACATAGCAACCACGTGCTACCATAGAAACCAAGATGGCGGCCTTCAGTATATAAAATGGGAGACGGAAACACGTATCACCCTAACAACACGCGCTGCGCATGTGCAGTAACACAACGTATCACTATAGGGATGACGTCACGAGATGGCTGCTCAGGCGGGTTATCATGACAACACAACATTGCGCCACTGGGTCATGTGACATGACGTCGTTTCCAGGGTCACCCGTGGTGTCATCCTGATGAGGCACGTTTCATCCCTGATATACTATTCGCTTCTATTCAGAAATAGTCCGTCAGCGATTTCCGTTCTGCAAATGTGTGCGGAACATATTTTCATTTTCAGCATGGTTTAGTGTTGCTGTAGATGGAGATTTCATAAAACAGGCGAGTAATAAATATTTTTCTCTCTGTCTTGTTAGATTTACCGTTTATGTCAATGGCGGACATGTAGTGACCGATGTTCAGGTGAATGATGGGAGATGGCACCACATTGCGTTGACATGGACAAAGGAAGGCGGTGTATGGCGACTGTATCTTGATGGAAAGTTGGTTGAAAACGCGAGTGGTTTGTCTGCTGGTAAAAATATTCCAGGTAGTTATATTTTTAAGCCATTCAGTCGTTTTCAGATGTTTGTTACTTGCAATGTAGACTTATGAATGACAACCTCATTTCAGCCTTGGCGAATACAGGGTGAAGGATTGTAGCCCACATTCAGTAGTGACAGACTTTGGAAACCATGTATTGGGCAATTATGGCAAATAAAATTATTTAACTCCATCGATCTCGAGTTGCTGAATGAATTAGTCGAATAAATACAGATTATCATGATGTTGTGCATGTCCTGTGATTTGTATCAGACACGAGGTGGTGTCCAAAAAGGGATCTCAACGAGCCGGCTTTGCCGGCGAGTTGTGATCCCATTTTTGAACACCACCGAGAATCTGATGCAAATCACAGGACATGCACATTATCGTGATAATTCATTTATCTAACAATTATGTCACATAAACAGATTAAATCTCAAATTATTAATACAGTTTTGGGACATAATTTTGGGCGAGAAAAAGAGTTTAAAAAAAATTATTTTATGGAACTATATTGTTGTGCTCTCTGACAAACAATGAGTAACGCGGTCATCGCATTTTTCAAAGTTGTGTTGTCAAATTATTCACTCTCAGTGTCACTTCCTGTGATGATCCGCTTGAATTTACGAGTTCGCTACATGGGCACATCCTCGGAAACCGGGTTGGTGTAATATTGAATTGTACAGTTTCTATTTATTGTAAAATTTTTAGCCAATCGCCCGTAACTGTAGCTGTGGCGTCACCGGAAACGAGTAGTCAATATGATACGGAATCAGAATAAGTCGTCTATATGATACAGAATCGGAACACATTATGTGATACGTACAGTTTCTCGAGGTTTTCAGGCCAAAATCTGTACGATTGTTAGATAAATGACGAACTGAGGGGAGTAAGTTTTACAGTTCATGATAGGCTTACTGGAAATATTCGTTGATAAGCCAATCATGAAAACTAATTTCTCTCTCCTCAACTCATGAGACATATTATTTATTATTTATTATTTATTGGTGTTTAAGTTCACATACTTATGCACAATGGCTAATCGTGACCGTGACAGTTTTACGGGTGGAGGAAGCCGGAGTACCCGGAGAGAACCACCGAGCAACGACGAGCAGCTGTCAGCTCTCCAACATCGTAACTCTGAACTCTCCGCCGCAGCACAGGCAGGGTTAGATTGGTTGAAGACATGTGCACCATCGACGTGCAGTACGCCTCAGTACACAGCGTCATCGTGCCCCCAGGTAGGCAATCGGGGTGAAGTGTCTTGCCCAAGGACACAACGCGGTTGCCGCAGGTGGGATTCGAACCGAGGACCTCTCGGCTTGCAGCCTGCACCTCTACCAACTGAGCCACCGCGCCCCCGAACTCATGAGACAATAACGTATTGCGTGCACGGCGATGTTTATTACTTAATTTGACGCACTCGGCGCGCGTTTTATCGCACATGGCAGTTTTCGTTTTTATCTGGAGGTTATTACTCTGTTAATTACATATCGTTCGAGATATTAATCCGAGGTAACTTCACAACTGTCAGATACCTTTATTCATTAACCCTTTACCTAACGTGAAAAGCAGACGACTTTGATGACGTCATGTAACACAATGACTGACCTGACTAAGTTGGACGGGGACTAAAAGGATGTGATGTTAGTTTTTTATTACTTTCCAAAGTGTGATTTACTGGCATTTCCGGGTTTGATTATAAACGATAACTTCACAAGTGAATTATGCAATCAACAATTGGGTCATGTATCCGTGCGCGCAAGCGAAGACGCTTTGCCGTGGTTGTAATGGGAACTTCATTATTTTTTTTTTTTTTTAACCCTTTACCTAACATGAAAAGCAGACGACACTAGCAAAATAAATTCTTGAATAACTAATGTTTTTCCATTTTTTGTCTCAAAAACATAGGTTATGACCCCTCGTTGGAACGAGCTCGACGAGGGGTCATAACCTATGTTTTTGAGACAAAAAATGAAAAAATAATGAAAATTTATTGGCGATTTTTTAGAATAGCGCTGGGGGCGCGGTGGCTCAGTTGGTAGAAGTGCAGGCTGCAAGCCGAGAGGTCCTCGGTTCGAATCCCACCTGCGGCAACCGCGTTGTGTCCTTGGGCAAGACACTTCACCCCGATTGCCTACATGGGGGCACGATGACACTGTGTACTGAGGCGTACTGCACGTCGATGGTGCGCATGTCTTCAACCAATCTAACCCTGCCTGTGCTGCGGTGCAGAGTTCAGAGTTACGAGGTTGGGGAGCTGACAGCTGCTCGTCGTTGCTCGGTGGTTCTCTCCGGGTACTCCGGCTTCCTCCACCCGTACAACTGTCACGGTCCCGATTAGCCATTGTGCATAAGTATGTGACCTTAAACACCAATAAATAAATAATAATCAGAATAGCGCTGGCCGTTTTTTACGTTGGGTAAAGGGTTAAATGAACACGAATAATTACAAAATGTTCTCAGATCTCTTACAGTTTGGCGACAGTGTTATCGTTTCTCATTCTTTTCCCAAAGTCGGAGGGTCCCTCTTCTGGTTTAGCTATCCGAACGTCCATGCCTCCCCATTGGGAAAGCCGCGATGTTCGGAAAACTGGACTACTTCATCTCTCACGTCTCCGGAATTTCCACTCAGTCCGCCTTCGACTCTGAATCTTAGTTTGTGTTGAATTGTCTGTACGACTTTCTTCTTTCTTCTCTTCATCCACCTCATCCTTACACTTACAATGTGACCATTGATTCCTTACCATACAAAAACTCGGATTCAAACTACTCCATTATGCCAAGTACCACCCTATTTCCTGCGTTCGATGAATAACGATAAACGATTTCGGCGTCAACAAATTGTTTGCGCCCAGTAATGCATCAAGAGGGACAACTATAGATTGGTTCATATCGGCCGAGATTTTCGACATATCAGCAGAGTTTAAAGTCATATATGTTGAGCTTCATAATGCAGAATTCTGGGAAAGAAATCAGATCTAATAAATAAATACAGATGACAAGCCGTGTGCGGACACCCGTCGGAACCTGTATGCTTATTAATACAAGTAGGCAGTTCAAGAAAATTTTAATGAATTTGCTTTTCATGAGTCTATTTGTTGGCCTGTGAACGACAAATATGCTTATTGAGCCCATATATTTCTATGGATAAGCAAATTAAAGAATGGGCAGTTCTCATCCTATGTACTATGGGGGCGCGGTGGCTCAGTGGTAGACTGTTGGACTTCTATGCTGGAGGACCCGAGTTCGATCGCCATCCGAGACGCGTTGTGTCCTTGGGCAAAGCACTTTATTCCGGTTGTCTACACGAGGGCACGATGACGCCGTGCACTAAGGCGTACATGTACTGCACTTCGATGGTGCACATGTCTTCAACCGCTGTAACCCTGCTTGAGCGGAGCTTGAACAGAATTAGAATGTTGGGGAGCTCGTCGATGCTCGGTGGTTCTCTCCGGGAACTCCGACTTCCTGCACCCATAAAACAGTCACGGTCACGATTTGCCATTGTGCATAAGTATGTGACCTTAAACACCAATAAATAAATAAATAAATTACCTTTGTGTGCAATTAATTTACTGCTTGTCATGGAAGCGTGGCAGCTCGGTGGTTAGAGCACTGGAATGTAAGTCGAAAGGTCGACAGTTCGATCCTGACCAGCGGTAGCTTAGTGCTGGAAGCCACTATCATGGCTTTGAAGAAAAGTCAGGGTACCATGCTAAAGTTTATATATTTTATGTTCATGCTTCATTGCCAACCAAAAGAAAATGTTGTCATCTTTAGATATTTGTTGAATTAAAAATCAGTGGGGAGTGCCTTTAGAGCACTCTCCAATAATTTTTAATAGAACAAGTTTCAGGAAACAACTTATTACTACCAACAATACTTCACCACTCAACCAGTTAACTAACCCAACATGAAAGGCAGACGACACTTGTAAACAAAATTCTTGAAAAACTTTTTTTTTCAATTTTTTTTGGCGTCAAAAAATAGCTTATGACCCTCATTGGGACGAGCTCACTGAGCTCGTTCCAATGAGGGTCATAATATGTTTTTGAGACAAAAAATTAAATAATAATGGAAATTGAATGGTCATTTTTGTGAATAGCGCTGGCCGGTTTTTTAGCTCAACTTGGCAAAGTCAAGCTGAGCTATTGCCATCACTTCTCGTCCGTCGACGTACGTACGTACGTACGTACGTTAGTACGTTAGTATGTTAGTACGTTAGTACGTTAGTACGTACGTCCACAATTTCCTTTGGCACACCTCACAGGTCGCATTTATGATCAGATTACTTTGAAACTTCTTATGCTTGTTTGGGGTGACCTCTAGATGGGAGCTATCGATTTTCTTCAATTTCCGTCAAAAAATGTTGCCGCGGCCAACGTTCTTAGAACTTAGTTTAGTCAAACCACAATATTTCCCTTTGGCACACCCTACAGGGCACATTTATGATTTGATTGCTTTGAAACCTGATACGCTTATTTAGGGTGACCTCCAGATGGGAGCTATCGATTTTCTTCAATTTCCGGCAAAAAATGTTGCCACGGCCAACGTTCGTAGAACTTAGTTTAGTCAGACCTCAATATTTCCCTTTGGCACACCCTACAGGGTACATTTACGATCAGATTGCTTTGAAACCTGGTATGCTTGTTTTGGGGAGACCTCTAGATGGGAGTTATCGATTTTCTTCAATTTCTGTCAAAAAATGTTGCCGAGGCCAACGTTCTTAGAACTTAGTTTAGTCAGAAGACTCAATATTTCCCTTTGGCACACCCTACAGGGTACATTTATGATCGGATTGCTTTGAAACCTGACATGCTTGTTTGGGGTGACCTCTAGATGGGAGCTATCAATTTTCTTCAATTTCTGTCAAAAAATGTTGCCGCGGCCAATGTTCTTAGAACTTAGTTTAGTCAAACCACAATATTTCCCTTTGGCACACCCTACAGGGCACATTTATGATTTGATTGCTTTGAAACCTGGTATGTTTATTTAGGGTGACCTTTAGATGGGAGCTATCGATTTTCTTTAATTTCCGGCAAAAAATGTTGCCACGGCCAACGTTCGTAGAACTTAGTTCAGTCAGACCTCAATATTTCCCTTTGGCACTCCCTACAGGGCCCATTTATGATCAGATTGCCTTGAAACCTGGTATGCTTGTTTGGGGAGACCTCTAGATGGGAGCTATCGATTTTCTTCAATTTCTGTCCAAAAATGTTGCCGCGGCCAATGTTCTTAGAACTTAGTTTAGTCAGAAGACTCAATATTTCCCTTTGGCTCACCCTACAGGGTACATTTATGATCGGATTGCTTTGAAACCTGGCATGCTTGTTTGGGGTGACATCTAGATGGGAGCTATTGATTTTCTTCAATTTCCGTCAAAAAATGTTGCCGCGGCCAACGTTTTTAGAACTCAGTTTAGTCAGACCACAATATTTCCCTTTGGCACACCCTACAGGGCACATCTATGATTTGATTGCTTTGAAACCTGGTATGCTTGTTTGGGGAGACCTCTAGATGGAGCTATCGATTTTCTTCAATTTCCATCAAAAAATGTTGCCGCAGCCAACGTTCTTGGAACTTGATTTAGTCAGAAGACTCGATATTTCCCTTTGGCACACCCTACAGGGCACATTTATGATCGGATTGCTTTGAAACCTTTCATGCTTGTTTGGGGTGACCTCTAGATGGGAGCTATCCATTTTCTTCAATTTCCATCAAAAAATGTTGCCGCAGCCAACATTCTTAGAATTTAGTCTAGTCAGACCACAATATTTCCCTTTTGTACACCCTACAGGGCACATTTATGATCGGATTGCTTTGAAACCTGGCATGCTTGTTTGGGGAGGCCTCTAGATGGGAGCTATTGATTTTCTTCGGTTTCTGTCAAAAAATGTTGCCACTGGCAAAAAAACTGACATTGGTCCCAATGATCTTCAATTTTGCCATTTCATTTATAACTTACCAAGTTCAAGTTTGTCAAGTTGAGTTACAGTGTCATTGACACTTTCATTTGCTGTTACGTTGAGTAAAGGATTAATGCCGCTCGCCCACGATGGGGAACGGCGACGCTGTGTACTAAGAGGTACTGCACGTCGATGGTGCATTTGCCTTCAAGTACTGTTAACTCTTCTCGAACAGGGTTAGTACGGTGGAGAGTCTGACATTCGCTTTCCGTTGCTCGTTGGTCCTATTCGTACACACTGGCTTCCCCCACCCCGTTAAAACTGGTTTACACTATGTAGCCCTGGCTGTTGAAAGTGTCCATAAACCAAATAAACAAACAAACCAACAAACTGCTTCTCATAAATTTAATAATCTTTGCATTAGATTAACAGTTTGCACAATACGAATCGAAGACAATGCAAACAACAACATCCTAAACTATCAGATTTTCATAAAAAAACACAGCTTATAACCCTTCACTGGGACGGGGGATCGTCAGCTATGTGTTTGAGGCAAAAATGAGAAACACACTTTTGAATGAGGGATCGCCAGCTATGTGTCAGGCTAAAATGTAAAAAAATAAAGTTTGAATGAGGTATCCTCAGCTATGTGTTTGGGGCAAAAATAAAAAAAATAAAGTTTGAATGACGAACGTTTTAAATAGTGCTGGCCAGGCCCAAAGCTAGGATCTAAAATTTTCAACATGTTGTGGCGAGAGTTCAAATTTTCCGACAAAATTTCCGGGTTGTTGACCGTATGTACAATCTTGACATAAACGTAACCAGTAGTGTAGTAGCGGGGGAGACCTTGTCCGACCCCCCCCCCCCTCCCCTCTCCCCAATAAAAAAAACATTGGCCCAATGCAAGTTTCACATAATATAGAGCCCCCAAAAGATCGCCACCATAGGCCTACACACGTACGCAAGCTACAAATGCTCATATTCGCCCTCAGAGTACTGAATTTTGCAAATATTCCCGCGGAAAAACTTGTCCTAGCTAATTAGGACCCTCCGGTCGTTATCATTTCTCCCATTCCCGCTCTCCTCCAGGGAAATGAGAGGAAGGGCAACGACCAAAGAGTTCAAGTTAGGACTAGAGGGAGACCCCAGAACCCCCACCCAAAGCCTTCCGAATATCATGCCCCTTCCCCTTCCCAATCTGGCTAGGGAACTCCTATTGTAGAATCCTGGATTATGTAACTAAATGTGTGGATACATCTTTAAAACAATAAGAAACGAAACATTCCCTAAACGTTCGTTTATTCTTATTTTAACGAAAACAAGTGTTTAAAATAAATAACAATACACATGATGTATTTTTGTACCTTACAGCTTGATTGTCTTACAGTACACTGCAAAAATATAGGTTCTCTTTAGAACCAAAACTGGTTCTAATCTTGTCCCTGAGATGGAACCAGTTCTGTTTAAACAGTATTTATTTCAAATCAAATAAATTTATAAAGATTAACATTAAATATTAACAGAATTAAACATAAATTGAGGGGGTCTCAGCCGTAAGTTTAGAGCTCACACGAGGTTGTCTCAAATCATTACTAAGCAAAGGAGATATGAACAGTTGGCATATCGAACCAGTTTTGGTTCTATACAGAACCAAAACTGGCTCGATATGCCAACTGTTCATATCTCCTTTGTTTCAAAATGTTTGGCGACTGCGCTGAATAAGCTCCAAGTTTACTGCTGAATCTACTTCAGTCCATGTAATATTCTGTTAAAATTGAATGCTAATCTCGGTAAATTTATTTGATTTGAAATAAATACTGTTTAAACAGAACTGGGACAAGATTAGAACCAGTTTTTGTTCTAAAGAGAACCTAGATTTTTTGCAGTGTACAGTCGCCGTGGACTGGACGTACACCACACGTGATTAATGATGTCCACGCTTACGTTTACCATCATTATCAGCAAAACTTAAATTAATGATGCACCGGTTTGTCGCAAGTTAGTTGTTGGATTAACCCTCTGCACTCTGATGTCAAAATTCCCAAGTTTTCAGCAGCAAATTTTCCCCACAATGCAACTTTGAATTTAAAAAATTATATCTTGTTTGACCGAGCTCATTTGTTAAATTTTTCTTGCTGTATGGGTAACATGGAGTAAGTGACGAAGAATTTGAAATGCCACCCGAGTGCAAGCAGTAAACTATTTATCATTTGGAGCGTTCTGTGGCACAGGGGAGGTAACTCGAAATACCACCAATGAGAAAAAACATGCGTCTCATGGACCTTTCCACCAGAATTTATAATAGGCGCTTCATTCGAAGGATATTGTAAACTTACAGGTATTTTTGCATAATAAAAATTTCGCCAAATATTCAACAATTTTTCAAATTAGCAGCTTTCAAAGAAAATTTTGGCGATCGAGTGCCCAACAATATTTTTAACAGGTAACAAATTTTCCGACAGACAGAGTCATACAGGCTATCCATCAGGTCCGCCACCCCCATACTAGCTTCGAGTTTGTTGTTGGCTTGTTATACATGGCACGTTAATTGAAGGCTCACACAGACGCGTGCACTTCAAAGTAAGTGTTGGCAGCTCATTTGTTCTTAAATCGCAGTACGACACAATTGAATATACCCAAAATATAATGAATATTTTCGAAAGTTTATTTTATTTTGTATCTTTAATAGGTGGAGGTGTTTTCATTATTGGACAAGAACAAGACACACCAGGAGGTGGTTTCGACTCACGAGAGTCCTTCATTGGCTCATTAGCACATTTGAATGCGTGGGATAGAGAACTCCCTCAGTCTGAAATACAAGCTTCACGAATAGACTGCTCCAAGAGCATTGGGAACGTTATTGCGTGGACAGACGTGTTGGCGGGTTTGCGCGGTTCTCTGAAAAAAATTCCGTCAACATTCTGTACAGGTAAATGACGGAAATGACGGAATGCAGTCCCAGAATGCTTCACCCCGCACACACATTGCATTCTCCCGGCACTGGCGTTCCTTATGTAACACGGATTTGTACTTGTCATCCCACCATGAATCTCGTAAACATATAAATAATCACACTTTGATACAAGACAGTTACGCATGCATATTCATCGTTTCATTGCAACTTTCTCATTTTTATCGTGTTTGTAAACCTGAGCCTTTATATCCGTCATCTTTTTCCCCAGCTTTAGATTCGTCATTTTCCACTGAATCGTGTCATCGCGTCATTTTTAGAACGGTGACTCTAGTGAATGTTCAGGCGCGTAGCGAAACATTTTGTTGGGGGTGGTGCACTAAGTGGTGATCAACGATCACCGGCTCCGCCTGGGTGGCATTACCGGGGCGATCACGGTTCGCCCCGGCGGGGAAAATGTTCAAAAATAAGTATCAAATGGAGCTCTGGCGTAGTAACCTGGAAAATTGTATGTGAAATTTAGGAGCTAAAACATAAGCAATTTTGCACTATTGTATGTGAAAAATTACATGCATTAAAGGTCGATAAAGTTCATAGCCATATTTATCATATGACTCGTCCGTTTTGTTCACTTTAAAACAGTTGAAATTTTGTTTTCATATTAATCAGTGATAAATAAAGCCTTCCGACAATTTCATTGGTCAGTTTCAAAACTAGACAATTTGATTGGCTGAGCAAAATACAACTGGGCCACATTTTCATAATTTGCATAATTAGAGTTGGGAGCTTTTATTAGTCAATTTCAGAACTGAACAGTTTGATTGGCTGAACAAAATACAACTGGGTCACATTGGCCTAATTTCAGTAGGGAGATTTTACGTTATCTGTCCTATTCAGGGTGGGTTATATTGTATTAATCTTTTACCTAACGTCCGCAACTCAAGTTAGGCGATGGGTTGAAAAGTCATACTAAGTGGCTAATTTGTGCGTGTGTGTGTCATATAATAAATATAATATGAAATGAGTGTTTTTCTCATATAATATTTATGAAACTCGTCCGAATTTTCCGTTTGGGCGAGCCTCTGGCTCGCCCAAACGGAAAATTCTCAGACGAGTTTCATAAATATTATATGAGAAAAACACTCATTCCAAATCCTCTATATACAGTACAGTCGCGGTAGACTGGTCATAATGCGCGTGTGGGTAGTGATGTCAACGCATGCGTTTACCATGTTATAAAAAACATCAGCAGCAAAATTATAATTAATGTAGCATGGGGTTGTCCCTGGTGCTTCATTAATTAATTTTTTGATGATTATTCCTATAACTTGTGTTTAGAATCTAATATTATTGACCACCCGTGGAAAGTGACCAGTCCACGGCAGCCGTATACTGTATATAATACACGGACGTAATAACCTTACTTATTCCCAGTTCCTTATAAGACATTCGTAATCAATCGATTCTATCGGTTGATAAGAAATGTCGAATAAGGAATTGGGAATAAGTAACGGTTGTCATGTCCCCATGTTATTACTATAGAAATTACATAATTCTGTTAATTAAGACTGTTATTATGTGATTCTGGTAGAAATTAAATAGTGGTCAGCTCTGGTATAATATATAGGGCCGGTACCACCAGGTAGTTTCTGTGAAACACCTTGGCAGTTTAATACTATTTTATAGTCGAGGCTATGCAAATGTATATTATATATGTTATTATATTTATTGGTGTTTAAGGTCACATACTTATGCACAATGGCTAATCGTGGCCGTGACTGTTTTACGGGTGGTGGAAGCCGGAGTTCCCGGAGAGAACCACCGAGCATCGACGAGCAACTGTCAGCTTCTCAACTTTCTAACTCTGTCCAAGCTCCGCTCAAGCAGGGTTACAGCGGTTGAAGACATGTGCACCATCGACGCGCAGTACGCCTTAGTACACGGCGTCATCGTGCCCCTGCGTAGGCAACCGGGATAAGTACCTTGCCCAGGGATACAACGCGGGTCGTCCCGGATGGGGATCGAACTCGGGACCTCCAGCCTAGAAGTCCAACAGTCTACCACTGAGCCACCGCGCTCCCTATGTATGAAAGTAGTGCCCATGCGTTTCGCAGTAACTACATGCAAACGAGAACATGTATGTTTTAAAAACAACTTTCCCCGATACATCGAACTCTTTGTGGCTAAGCCAAAGAGAGTACGGTGTATTCAGGTAAGCGAGGTAGCCCATTTTAAAAAGATTTTCAAATCACAAATGGGACATAGTCCCTTAAGTAGAACTCCAGTTGTGTGTGGAGGTGGTTCTCACGCGTCACACGTCCCCTGGCTACGCGTCTGATGTAACATTTAAGCAAGTTGGATAATACGGAATCAAAACACACATTAAAATGTGTTGGCGCACATGCTTCAGCGAAAGTTTTTTGATTAAATTAATGTTTATTGTTAGTTATTATCTGTTATTGGTCCATTTATGTATCGAGCATTTATACTAACCACAGCAGGGGGAGGCCACCAAAAATTTGCAAGACGTGACGTGGGGGTGGGTGGGTCTCTTGAGTGCGCCAAAAATGTGCATTTCCAACTTGTGCAATTTTTGGAATTTTTTAAAAATATATCAATATATCAGCTAATATATACCATCATTTGTGTTTCAAACCTTAAAAATGATGTTGTACATCACACTCTTAACATAAATACAACATCAGGAGGCTTTATATGTGAGAATATTGGGCTTTAACTTGGAAAATGTCACACGTTAGTAGGGGGTGGGTGTCTTGTTCGAAATGTAGAAAATGTGCAGACAATATTTTGGGAACAATTCAAATGAAAATTTGTTCCCGTATATGTACACCTGCTCTGTCCAAGCCTGATAATGAACAGCTTGTCATTTGTAGATTGGGGCCCACAGCAGCCCACAGAGGTTTAAATTGGTGGTACCAGTCTAACCCTTTACCTAACATGAAAAGCAGACGACATTTGCCAAAAAATGATTGAATAACTATTTTTTTTCATTTTTTGTCTCAAAAACATAGGTTATGACCCCTCATTGGAACGAGCTCGACGAGCTCGTTCCAATGAGGGGTCATAACCTATGTTTTTGAGACAAAACATGAAAAAATAATAATAATTAATTGGCGATTTTTGATAATAGCGCTGGCTGGTTTTGGCCGTTACATTGGGTAAAGGGTTAAGAACATTATGAAAACCCCCTAAAGACAGCTGTGCCTACTAAGTTTATAAGCTTATTTTGGATTTTAATGGGAGAGTGGGGGGGTGGGTGTCTGAGAACGGTAGTAGAAAATTTGCACGTAGAGGGTGTGAAAAGGAGCCGAATAAAAAATAGGACGTCACGTGTTGCAAATTTTTAGTGCCCCCCTCCCCCCCCCCCCCCTTGACCACAGCAGGGTTTATTTTAACGTGCAATAGACCCCTACTTGTGCAGTTCTAAATCAATTTGTGCAGTTCTAAATCCAATTGTGTGCAGTACTAAAATTTATAATAAAAACTCCAATGTCATTTAAAGAAACAAGAAGGCAATGCATGACCATGATACTGAAAAGCATAAGTACCTTTATTTACAGTTTATATGACAAGAAATATATTTTTAGTCTTGTATATGCTGAATAGTACTAAATACTACATGGTAAAATATGGCTAAAACAGTAAAACTTTCATAAATGCAAGATTTGCAATGCAAATCTTGCATTCATGAAAGTTTTACTGTTTTAGCCATCTTGCAAAGTTATGTCTAACATATATTCTAAAAACATCTTTTTTTAAATGGCGGTTCAGTCGTATCTGAATCTGGATCAAGACTGTCATTTTCTGCACTTCAGAGAATACACCTTTAAAGTAATTTTGTTCCTTTGCTTTAGTTACTCTTGTTCGATGTGCCTTTATGGAAAGCCAGGTGAGAACAGCAGGCCGCGGATCCCACAAGTCAATTGGAGGCATATTGAAATGGACGTATAAAATGTTACAAATAACCATTACAAATGCTTCTCAGACTCAGAAAATCTCAAACACTGGGCCATGGCACCTACCTCAAAGATTTGTGCAATTCTAAAATTTCCTTAAAATAAACCCTGAACCACAGAGAAAGTATCCACCTTCCATATGCCCACACAGCCCCAGTAATAGCATTAAACAGTCTACACAACCAACCAAAAGGTTTGTCATGAAATGATAGATGCTGGATTTGCTACTCTTCAGTTTGCTGGTTCTGGAAAATAATCACCTGCATGTATTAGTGAAAGGAGTATGCCGGAACTTAAACACCTCATCAGTGGCGTTGTTATTGAGAAAGAGATGGGGCAAATTCGGTGTGTGTGGAGGGGGGGGGGGTTGCTTATGCAAAGGCTGATTCTTTACGAGTGTACGGATTCTGTGAGAGCATGCACGACCAAATTACGCTTCATTTGCAATTTTTGGATAATGCGGAACCACAAGTGACGGCTTCCAAGTTTTTTAGTCAGACGCTGTTCTCAGTAAGCTACGATATATGTGATACAGCCATCGAATCTCATCTTGCCCAAAATCTGCGAGGCGACGTACTCGAACTGAAGGTGACAAAACCTCCAAAATATGCTAAACATAAAAACACTGTTAATTTAGTTGTGAGTCTGAAAAAGAAGTACTGGGGATTTGTTACTCTAGGCGGCGGATTCTTTAGTTTTCACTGGGGTCTGTATTCCGGCTTTAGCGACCCCCCCCCCCCCCCGACGGTAATATCCAGATTTAGTGTGCAATGTGTACGGTGTAGATAACTTTTGTACCAAGAAAGGCGGTGACGAATAGTGAAGTTTTTGCACTACATTTTCTTACACATACGCAAAAATCGCGATACAAAAACAGGTTATCTGCAAGGTCTTTTCTGAACACTAAAAGAGACGTATTATACTCGAAAACTGGTGAACACGCGTTAACTTTCCATAGCTTTTATCTGTCTTCTGAGAAAAGGCCTTTAAATTCCACCTCCTCAAATCGGAGATGGTAAATACTGTGCTCAAATAATGTAATTGTTCTCAAATTATGCGATGTTTGAAAATTTGTTTACAGGTTTTGCAGTGTTTTGGCAATATATATGGTTATGTCAAGCTCCCTCGATGAACGCAATATAGTTTACTGCTTACCTGTCGACTTAAACAATGCAACAGATAAAAAACAGAGTTCATCAATCGCCAGGGAAAAGTACACCGCGTCGACAAGCCAGAAAATAAGCAGACTGTCATCTGCAAAATGAGGTCACAGAGGGTGAATTTAGTGATGCTACCCAGAGGAGAAATTGAGCTACTGCATGGGATAGCATAATCAAATTCTCATTTTGCAAATGTCAGACTGCTTATTTTCAGGCCTGCGCGTCGACAGTGTTGTATGAGACCCCCCCCCCCCCCCCCCCCCCCTCCATCCCCGTCGTGTACGACACTGTCGATGCAGATTGCTTTTCACTGGTGAACTATGTATGGGCATTAATGCCACTCAAAATAAATCAATTGATTCTGAGGCAATTGTTTTTTCAAATCAGTAAGGGAAGGAGGAATGGTTTTATTTTTAATTTTTATTTTCTTTTTCAAAAAGTGAGCAAATATGGAGAGGATTTCAGCTGTCTTTTTACACACAGAAATATTGAAAATGCATATTTATACAAATAAATTCATTTTTAATTTGAAAAATAAAACATTCCTCTAAAACCAAACTGTAGGTACTGCAATTCAAAGACTTCATATTCTTTCGATACTCTTAGTATTATCTTTGAAGTAAAAGTATTTAATTTGTGGGGATTTGCCTCGTTACAATTTATGGGAGGGTGCCTATAGGCACCCTCCCATAAATTGTAACAAGGCAAAGATATTTGAGAAGCAACGAAATAAATATTTCATCAATCAAAAAATGTAAAACGTTTCGGGTCTCCACAAGTTTGTACTAATATTGGAAGACACTGAAAGGTAATAAAAATGTCCAATGAGGGGGTTCAAATTCAGTGAGGGATTGCGTAAGAATCAAAACACTTTTTTTTAGCCTAACCTGTACTCAAAGCTTGTAATCTAATATCTTCACATTTAAAGCGTGCCCTTTTAAATGTCATGCAAAATATATATTTAAATATGATTCAGTCTTGACGCCGGAAAATTAAGAAACCATGTCGACAAATGTTAAGCTCAAGAAGGAGCTGCTAGAGAACCAATAGAGACATCAAAAGTCTATAGCAAGACACTGTAAACTGTGGGCGTCGATTTTCAGGAAAGAATTCTGAAAAACATGCGAGACGGATGCCGTGAAGGCGCAATTATCGGCGCTTTTCCCTCCCACCAGGCCACAACACGGTGGATCCGTACATATATGTATTTGCCCAGATTAGCCTATCTAAAGATGTGACGAAAACAAAAATGGATGAAAGATCCAGTGTATGCACCACAAGAACGTGAGCCTCATATCCTTGGATGTTCCAATAGCCAGACACATCTGAGAATTTATTATGATTCACGTTTGTAACATCAGCAGTGATTGGTTAATTTGACACCTCTTAAAGTCATAGTACTGGAGTTTTTGGGGAAAACACGGGTACTATCGGAACGTTCTTCCCTGGACACATGAGAACAAAGAAAATGTAAGCTCCACTACCATTGATCAGCGTCGATTACGCACGCTCTGGTTGGAATTTCTCAACACCAAACGCTGGCGCTGTGTCTGATTAACTTTTTTCGTCACCGAAAGACACAAACTTACCAACAAATATATCATCTTCAGTGGGTGTGTTTTTAATTTTAATTGCAAACAATGAATTCAAAAGAATCAGAAATATTAAAAACTCACGTGCTGTTCACCACTTTAGTGAATCCTGAAATGAGTTATGACTTCAATCAATTATATTTCCTCAAGTTTAGTACTCCTCGACCTCGCTGAGCCTCCGCCTCAAGTTCAAAATAAATTGTTTCACTCTGCTTAATTCTAACAACTGTCGTCGTCCAAGAAGAATTTATATTCCATTATACCACTTATCACACAAGCATGAATAATGAATTATAACATGAACAGCATGATACAGTTGTAAACACTGGCATTCGGTGATACAGAAACTTCCAAAGCGACGGCTCTTGTGACAAGTCATTTTCGAATTTGGTGATCTAGAAACTCCTAAAGAGACGTCATTCGGTCGAAATTACGTCATGTTTTTGGATTCGACTACATTGTTATTACAAGACTGATGGCATGTTGCAGATAACGCTTAACAATGAAAGCTATTTTTTGTTCGGCATAATTCGGTGCTGAAGGTTTTATTTCAGAAATCACACAAACTTAGGTACTATCGACCGATAGAACATGAAAAGAAACGTTCTGATATCATATTATTACATTTTCTATGCACTTAGACTTGAAGCGGCAGGAAAAGACTCTTCAAACGCATCTTCAGTAAGTGGAACGATGTAAAAAAATTGTCAGAACTAATCCGTAGTGACTTAAAAAGGAAGCAGAGAATCCGGTACACTTCCTAAATAATCAGCCTGGGTCATTTTTCCTTTCTTAAAACGTGAATTACTCGACACAATAAGTGTTTCTGGTATCTATTTTATTTCCAGATTAACTCCTCTTTGACAATAGCATACATATAAAGAAGGAGGCAACAGCATTGCATTTTTAAACTATTATTAAGCATTTTCTTTCCCCTGTTGAATTTTGCTATACAATTTTATTGCTGTAACATTTCAGCTTAAATTGCAGGTTTTATTATATGTTAGCCTGTGAATTATCGCAAATTATCTAAACAATATTTCACGATGTCTATCGACTCGATAGATATCGAGAAATATTCCTCAGTAGGTTACTAAATGGCGTCACGCTTCGGCGCATGACCTCGCCTTAAAGGTATGATCAGCTGATTTTTGTTATGGTTTTAAAACGTACGCATTTGGGGTCGAATTGGGCTGAATATTGTGCATTAACCCCTTACCCAACGCAGACGATTTCAAAATTTATTATTTTAAATATGATTTTCTACATTTTTAAAAAAAACTCAACAAAACAATATCATGTGACCCTCTTTGGAACGAGCTCGACGAGCTCGTTCCATAGAGGGGTCACATGATATGGTTTTGTTGATTTTTTTCGAAAAATAATGTTTTCAGCTGCTGAATTTGCATATTACGCGGGCGATTCGTTGGGTAAAAGGGTTAAAATGTCTCGTTGCAATTATAAAAAAGAAAATCTACTCTATTTTAGTCAATGTCGGGAATTATCTCATGCGTGTGGACCTGAAAGTTTTATTTTTCGCGAGCGCTTGCACGAACGGAAAATAAATACTTTCAGGTCCACACGATGAATTTTTTCAGTAGCTTTACGCTTCTGCGCATGACGTCACCTTCCACGTCGCCTTGAAGGAACGATCAGCGCTTTTTGTTGTTCTCCTGAAACCATTTGCAGTCGAACTGGGCTGACTATTGCTCACTAAAATGTCACGTAGCATATAGTAAAATGAAAATCTACACTGTTTTGGTGAATATCGGGAATTATCTCATTCGTGCGAACTAAAACAGCGTAGATATCCACTATCTATTTGTGAATTTGAACATTTTAGTATTAACTTATTTATGACATATTGCAAACTATTGAATCAAAATTCCAGTGTTGTAATGAATGTTTTAAATACCAAGATGGAAAGGTTATCATCGTGTAAGTAATAGAACTCCACAGATGGTGTGCGTTTGGCAGTGCAGAATCCTTAGCTACACTCGCTAAGAATTGGCATGAGATAACCGAATCTTACCCCATCCACACCCATCCCCTACATGACAACCGCCGTGAATGTGGCATCCTGGTATAGTTAGCCCACTGACAGATGCCATTTTATTATACAATATAAACACAGAACGACACACGCTTGTGAATGGGTTAATCGATATGGCACGAGTGCCAGCGCGGAAGCATAGAACGAGAGGCCACAGGCCTCGAGTTTTATCCTTCCGCGATGGCACAAGTGCCATATCGATTAACCCATTCACACGCGTGTGTCGTTCTGTGTTTATTACACGCCTTCGCGTCTATAAAACAATTATTAGAAGGACACTCGGCAATTCATTTGACAACTATTAACACAGACAACACATTTTATGGCCAACCAAATTTGCGAGGGGAGCCCGTGTTAATATTTCGTCCCCTGAGTCGCAATGTGTTCTGTGTGCCTACTGGCACATAGAACACATTGGAACTCAGGGGATAATTTTCAGCTATCGCTAGCGATTCAAATTGTAATTACGTTGCACGATTTGTAGAACATTCCAGAGAAATTTCGCTTCTATTTAAAAATAGTTTGTCAACGATTTCCGTTCCGCACATATGTGCGGAACAGATTTTTATTTTCCTCGTGGTTTAGTGTTCCTGTTGATGGGCATTTCATAGAACAGGCGTGTAATAAATGCTATTGTCTGATGTCCATCGGTTGGTCTGTGTCAGTGTAGTAACACTTGAACCAATGGTTACCTTACCTAACTCCACCCTATCATATAAACTATCTATGAAGAGTTTTAGAAATCATTGTGAATAGTCTCCCGTTGTGACTGAATCTATGGTACTGTCTACACAAATGGTTTTACTGGAACGTCAGTGAAAAACTTCGTAACTTGATATGTGCTCTTCCCTCAAAGATGCTGTTAAGTCAATCAACACGATAACTCCTCCCGTCGTTGACGTTTGGTGAAGTGAAATTTGTTACGCTGTGACTGTTGTCACCGCGAAACAGTTTTCACTTCATCGAGCGTCATACTGCTTACCCATCGAGCATCATACTGCTTACCCAAGAGCGCCATACTGCTTACCCATCGAGCGCCATACTGCTTACCAATCGAGCGCCATACTGCTTACCCATCGAGCGTCATACTGCTTATTCATCGAGCGTCATACTGCTTACCCATCGAGCGTCAAACTGCTTACCCATCGAGCGTCATACTGCTTACCCATCGAGCGTCATATTGCTCACCCATCGAACGTCATACTGCTTACCCATCGAGCGTCATACTGCTTACCCATCGAGCGCCATACTGCTTACCAATCGAGCGCCATACTGCTTACCCATCGAGCGTCATACAGCTTACCCATCGAGCGTCATACTGCTTACCCATCGAGCGTCATACTGCTTACCCATCGAGAGTCATATTGCTTACCCATCGAGCGTCATACTGCTTACCCATCGGGCGCCATACTGCTTACCCATCGAGCGTCATACTCCTTCACCATCGAGCGTCATACTGCTTACCCATCGAGCGTCATACTGCTTACCCATCGAGCGTCATACTGCTTACCCGTCGAACGTCATACTGCTTACCCATCGAGCGTCATACTGCTTACCCGTCGAACGTCATACTGCTTAACCATCGAACGTCATACTGCTTACCCACCGAGCGTCATATTGCTTACCCATCGAACGTCATACTGCGTACTCATCGAGCGTCATACTGCTTACCCATCGAGCGTCATACTGCTTACCCATCGAGCGCCATACTGCTTACCCATCGAGTGCCATACTGCTTACCCATCGAGCGTCATACTGCTTACCCATCGAGCGTCATACTGCTTACCCATCGAGCGTCATACTGCTTACCCATCGAGCGTCATATTGCTTACCCATCGAACGTCATACTGCTTACCCATCGAGAGTTATACTGCGTACTCATCGAGCGTCATAATGCTTACCCATCGAGCGTCATACTGCTTACCCATCGAGCGTCATACTGCTTACCCATCGAGCGCCATACTGCTTACCAATCGAGCGCCATACTGCTTACCCATCGAGCGTCATACTGCTTACCCATCGGGCGCCATACTGCTTACCCATCGAGCGTCATACTGCTTACCCACCGGGCGTCATACTGCTTACCCATCGAGCGTCATACTGCCTACCCATCGAGCGTCATACTGTTTACCCATCGGGCGTCATACTGCTTACCATCGAGCGTCATACTGCTTACCCATTGAACGTCATACCGCTTACCCATCAAGCGTCATATTGCTTACCCATCGAGCGTCATACTGCTTACCCATCGAACGTCATACTGCGTACTCATCGAGCGTCATAATGCTTACCCATCGAGCGTCATACTGCTTACCCATCGAGCGTCATACTGCTTACCCATCGAGCGCCATACTGCTTACCCATCGAGTGCCATACTGCTTACCCATCGAGCGTCATACTGCTTACCCATCGAGCGTCATACTGCTTATCCATCGAGCGTCATACTGCTTACCCATCGAGCGTCATATTGCTTACCCATCGAGCGTCGTACTGCTTACTCATCGAGCGTTGTACTGCGTACTCATCAAGCGTCATAATGCTTACCCATTGAGCGTCATACTGCTTACCCATCGAGCGTCATACTGCTTACCCATCGAGCGCCATACTGCGTACCAATCGAGCGCCATACTGCTTACCCATCGAGCGTCATACTGCCTACCCATCGAGCGCCATACTGCGTAGCCAACGAGCGCCATACTGCTTACCCATCGAGCGTCATACTGCTTACCCATCGGGCGTCATACTGCTTATCCATCGAGCGTTATACTACCTACCCATCGAGCGTCATTCTGCTTATCCATCGAGCGTCATACTGCTTACCCATCGAGCGTCATACTGCTTACCCATCGAACGTCATATTGCTTACCCATCGAGCGTCATACTGCTTCCCCATCGAACGTCATATTGCTTACCCATCGAGCGTCATATTGCTTACCCATCGAGCGTCATACTGCTTACCGATCGAGCGTCATACTGCTTACCCATCGAGCGTCATACTGCTTACCTATCGAGCGTCATATTACTTACCCATCGAGCGTCATACTGCCTACCATTCGAGCGTCACACTGCTTACCCATCGAGCGTCATACTGCTTACGAGCGTCATACTGCTTACCCATCGAGCGTCATAATGCTTACCCATCGAGCGTCATACTGCTTACCCCTCGAACGTCATACTGCTTACCCATCGAGCGTCATATTGCTTACCTATCGAGCGTCATACTGATTACCCATCGAACGTCAAACTGCGTACTCATCGAGCGTCATAATGCTTACCCATCGAGCGTCATACTGCTTACCCATCGAGCGTCATACTGCTTACCCATCGACCGCATACTGCTTACCCATCGTGTGCCATACTGCTTACCCATCGAGCGTCATACTGCTTACCCATCGAACGTCATACTGCTTACCCATCGAGCGTCATAATACTGCATAGCCATCGAGCGTCATACTGCTTACCCATCGAACGTCATACTGCGTACTCATCGAGCGTCATAATGCTTACACTTCGAGCGTCATACTGCTTACCCATCGAGCGTCATACTGCTTACCCATTGAGCGTCATACTGCTTACCCATCGAGCGCCATACTGCTTAGCCATCGAGTGCCATACTGCTTACCCATCGAGCGTCATACTGCTTACCCATCGAGCGTCATAATGCTTACCCATCGAGCGTCATACTGCTTACCCCTCGAACGTCATACTGCTTACCCATCGAGCGTCATATTGCTTACCTATCGAGCGTCATACTGATTGCCCATCGAACGTCAAACTGCGTACTCATCGAGCGTCATAATGCTTACCCATCGAGCGTCATACTGCTTACCCATCGAGCGTCGTACTGCTTACCCATCGACCGCATACTGCTTACCCATCGTGTGCCATACTGCTTACCCATCGAGCGTCATACTGCTTACCCATCGAACGTCATACTGCTTACCCATCGAGCGTCATCATACTGCATAGCCATCGAGCGTCATACTGCTTACCCATCGAACGTCATACTGCGTACTCATCGAGCGTCATAATGCTTACACTTCGAGCGTCATACTGCTTACCCATCGAGCGTCATACTGCTTACCCATTGAGCGTCATACTGCTTACCCATCGAGCGCCATACTGCTTAGCCATCGAGTGCCATACTGCTTACCCATCGAGCGTCATACTGCTTACCCATCGAGCGTCATACTGCTTACCCTTCGAGCGTTATACTCCTTACCCATCGAGCGTCATACTGCTCACCCATCGAGCGTCATATTGCTTACCCATCAAGCGTCATACTGCTTACCCATCGAACGTCATACTGCGTACTCATCGAGCGTCATAATGCTTACCCATCGAGCGTTATACTGCTTACCCATCGAGCGTCATACTGCTTACCCATCGAGCGCCATACTGCTTACCACTCGAGCTCCATACTGCTTACCCCTCGGGCGTCATACTGCTTACCATCGAGCGCCATACTGCGTAGCCATCGAGCGCCATACTGCTTACCCATCGAGCGTCATACTGCTTACCCATCGGGCGTCATATTGCTGATCCATCGAGCGTCATACTGCCTACCCATCGAGAGTCATTCTGCTTATCCATCGAGCGTCATACTACTTACGCATCGAGCGTCATACTGCTTACCCATCGAACGTCATATTGCTTATCCATCGAGCGTCTTACTGCTTACCCATCGAACGTCATATTTCTTACCAGTCGAGCGTCATACTGCTTACCCATCGAGCGTCATACTGCTTACCCATCGAGCGGCATACTGTTTACCCATCGAACGTCATACTGCTTACCCATCGAACGTCATACTGCTTACCCATCGAGCGTCATATTACTTACCCATCGAGCGTCATACTGCCTACCCATCGAGCGTCATATTGCTTACCCATCGAGCGTCATACTGCCTACCCATCGAGCGTCATACTGCTTACCCATCGAGCGTCATACTGATTACCCATCGAGCGTCATACTGCTTACCCATCGAGCGTCATACTGCTTACCCATCGAGCTGCATACTGCTTACCCATCGAGCGTCATACTGCTTACCCATCGAGCGTCATACTGCTTACACATCGAGCGTCATACTGCTTACCTATCGAGCGTCATACTGCTTACCCATCGAGCGGCATACTGCTTACCCATCGAGCGTCATACTGCTTACTCATCGAGCGTCATATTGCTTACCCATGGAGCGTCATACTGCTTACCCATCGAGCGTCATACTGCTTACCCATCGAGCGTCATACTGCTTACCCATCGACCTGCATACTGCTTACCCATCGAGCGTCATACTGCTTACCCATCGAGCGCCATACTGCGTAGCCATCGAGCGTCATACTGCTTACCCATCGGGCGTCATACTGCTTACCCATCGAGCGTCATACTGCTTACCCATCGAGCGTCATACAGCTTCGCGATAGAGCGTCATACTGCTTACCCATCGAGCGTCATACTGCCTACTCATCGAGCGTCATACTGCTTACCCATCGAGCGTCATACTGCTTACCAAGCACGAAAATTAGTAACACGGTATCAACTTTTCAATCCCGACATTTCTTTTTTATACCGGAGAGAACCACCGAACAACGGCGAGAAACTGCCAGACTCCCAACGTACTAACTCCACACAAGCAAGGTTAGCATTGGTTGACGACAAGTACACCAACGGCATGCAGTACGCCTTAGTACACAGCGACATCGTGTCCGAGAGTGGGCAGTCGGGATTAAATGCCTTGCCCGAATATGCTCTTTAAAAGCGATAGGAGATTTGAGAGCGTTGGAAAATTGAAAATCTCCAGGAATTTCTGTATAATGCCGTTGTATAAAGATCATCAGTTAAGTGACCCGGGATCACCAGGCTCTCCGGTACACCAGCGGACATTGCGTTTCCGTCACAGGTCTAGGTTG
The DNA here is from genome assembly GCA_031216915.1 of Pictodentalium vernedei. Taxonomy (NCBI): domain Eukaryota; kingdom Metazoa; phylum Mollusca; class Scaphopoda; order Dentaliida; family Dentaliidae; genus Pictodentalium; species Pictodentalium vernedei. The sequence goes on from CM062293.1 coordinate 509,269,166, forward strand.
GAGCACTTGGTGCTGTTTAACCCTTTACCCAACGAATCGTCCGCATCCGCCCGCGTAATATGCATATTCAACAGTTGAAAACATATTATTTTTCAAAACATTTCAACAAAACCATATCATGTGACCCCTCGCTGGAACGAGCTCGTCGAGCTCGTTCCAACGAGGGGTGACATGACATGGTTTTGTTGAATTTTTTTGCTATTTAAAATAATAAATTTTGATACCGTCTGCGTTGGGTAAATTAATTGAACATATACTTCAGAACAACATTGGGGAATTTTTCTGGAAGATGTTCCAAAAGGCAGTTTCTGTCTTCGAACCACTGCTGCTCGTAAGTGCCTTCATCGACCACAGTTTGTTACAACAGTGTAACTAAAAGATATTGTCCCTATTTCGCGATGAATTCTGTCCTTTGATTGGCCAGAAAGCCTTGGACAAATAGCCATGGCAAATGGTGCGCCCAACATCCAAGGTACATGAGAGCGTGCAACATCCAGGGTATAAGCGTACACGAAACATCGGGGGTATATGGTTTCAATGAGAGCTTTTCGCTTCCGCTCGCTTCGTTATAAAACTCGAATCAAAACAAAACGAAAATAGTCACAAATATCATCAGATTTCCGACAATACAATTATAAAAATAATATAAGAGCAAATAATCCGTCCCCTGAGTACCAATGTGTTCTATGTGCCAGTAGACTCATAGAACACATTTGAACTCAGAGGACGATATGTCAACAAAATACTGTTTACTCGTTTCCTTAACGACCCAAGGGATGTAACTCTATCGGTTGTCTTCTGCCATTATAAAAACAAAATAATAATCACGAATTTGGCCCAAATGATTGTGGAGCTGAGAAATGCGTCCACAAATTTATTTCCACTATGTTTGTATTGTGTTTCAAACGGGACAAAAACGTTATATCCGCCAACATGTAAGGTATGTGGAGATTTAATACCTGGATGTCTCATTTAAACACTTCGCCTGCGGCTCGGTGTTTAAAAACCGACATCCAGGTATTAAATCTTCATATACCATACATGTTGGCAGAGATAAATTATATTGACTCGAACTTTTAATCTTGGTTTCTTCCAAAATATCGTTTAGAATCCAGTATTGGAACGAGTTTGTCGAGATCGACTCGAAGAGATGGCATAAGCTATGTTCTAGAAGGAAAACTGTATTTGGAATCTGTTTTTTGTATAGCTCTCTGTGGATTTAATGAGGTTAGCTTCAGAGATGGTGTAGCTTTAAAATCCCCACATTCCAAGAGTCATATGATCCGATCCCTTCCCTTGTCCAAACTTTCTTAATGCAATGCAATGTTAACGTCTAGAATCCACCGCGGTGCTCTCTGACTTACATTATTACCCCGTATCACAGGTGTTCACACCCTTTGTTCATTCTATGACATTCTCAGCTCAACTCCACGGAGCATACTGCCGGTGCTCCACAGACGGGCACGCAAGGCAAGCACCTCAACAGGTCCCTATTTTACACCTAGGTGGGGATTGTGTAGTACTGGTGAACATTCTCGACGTTCACAGCTGGCATCTCGTCCCCTGAGTTTCAATGTGTTCTATGTGCCTGTAGGCACATAGAACACATTGGAACTCAGTGGACGATCTGATGCAACGTCGCAGAATCACACATTCAAACTTCGCTGATCGCACACCAGCCACTATTACGGGAAGCACCCGAATCAATCACCGAATGGTCACCCATCCAAGGATTAACCGGTCTCAAAGTTGCTTAACTTCGGTGATCTTACGAGAACAGGTCTCGCTTCGCTAGTGCTCTTCTGGCGACCCTGAATCAGTCCCTTAACAATTAAAAGTATGTGAGAGGCTCCTCGAGTAAAACAAATATTCCATAACAGCTCTTGTGTTAAATTGACCGAGAGGTCGACACCATCGCCACTTACAGGTGAATAGGCAATATGTGAAAATAGCTGCAAGTACTCGTCGTATTATCAGAATTAAGTATATCTGATAAAGAGCAATACTTTACTGAGTCCAAAAAGAAAGTATAATAGAAACAAATGTGATAAAATAGCATAAATGATGAAATATAATAGTTCTAATGTTGCATGTTTGTGGACAAGAAGTCGTGCAAAGAGTTTAATGATATGTTATTGTTGTCCACCAAACCGTATACAATTTCGCTACGGATTTTAAAATGGCACGTGCTAACCGAAAATGTCAAATTGAGTGGGTGACCGACAATTTTCTTTGTGTTATGTTGTGCTAGAGAGCCTGGGTTATTGAGATAACACGCTAGTTTTTGTCTTCCGACATTTTAAAAAATGCCAAGGTTAACCGAAAATCAGAGGTTGCGTGCCATTAGTATGCATGAGGCTGGGATACCTCCAGATGAGCTCGCTGCTTAGTTCGGAGTCACTGTGACCACTATTTACCGTCTCATTGGAAGGTATAGAACAACAGGATCTACTGCCGACCGACCGCGTTCAGGTCGACCGAGAGTTATGCCCGCTGCACAAGACCGACACATCAGGACGTCTCACTTGCGGGATCGCTTCCTTCCGGCGACAAGGACAGCAACAATTACTCCTGGTAAAACTAACGATAGAATCAGTGCACAAACTGTCCTCAACAGACTCGCTGAACACAGCATCCGCAGTAGGTGTCCATACCACGGACCAATCCTTACCCAACGTCATAGTACCGTCAGAATAGAATGGGTACGTCAGCGTGTTCGTTGGACGCAGCAGCGTTGGAGCACAGTTCTTTTTAGTGATGAATCACGATGTCTACGGCGCGCTAATGGTAGGGCAAGAGTGTATCGCCGACGAGGAGAACGATTTTCTGATATTTGCGTGCGGGAATGCGATCGTTTCGTCGGGGGTAGTGTAATGGTTTGGGAAGGAATTTCCTGGCACCATCGAACGCAGTTGATCTTCATCGATGGTAATTTGAATGAACAGCGATATAGGGACGAAATTCTTAACGCTGTTGTTGTCCCGTTGTTCAACGCTAACGTCAGATTGCAGTTATTCCAGCAAGACAATGCCCGATGGCGCGTATCTGTCGAGACTTTCTTGAGGAGCAGAGCATCGAACTTCTTTCCTGGCTCCCACTTTCGCCAGATTTGTCGCCACTCGAGCATCTTTGGGATCAATTGAACCGTCGGGTACGATTTCACGATCTTCAGACGTTAGGCGATTTACGTAATGTTCTAAGGCAGGAGTGGAACGCAATACCACAGGGTGACATCCAGAGATTTATCAGGTCCATGCGCCGTCGATGTCTTGCCATCCAAGAGGTAAACGGTGGACATACACGTTATTGCCTGCAGGTGTGAACTTTTCATTTTACCCCATGTATGAATTGCGCCGTCCTGGCCTGGCGCTGGCAACAGTAAGAACATGAAATTATGCAAATTCATACAGCTGGACTCGACATATGAATTTACAATAATTTGTTGTGAAAGTCGAAAATACTAAAAGAAATTCTCCTCAAAGTTTATTATACTTTCTTTTTGGACTCAGAAAATATGTATTGAAGTTGAAAACACAAGAGATAAGACTTCTTGGGTGGAGTTTTTTAATAAGCTGTACAATATCGAATAACTCACCTATTAGGCTCAAATAAACGGCAAGATGGCATACAATTCACAACGCTGCTATGATATCGAGAGTAAGACACGTCTTTCAGTGATCATCTTTCAGTTGCTGCTTTGTGAAGAAACTGAGGGAGCTTTTGACAACCAGATAAATTCGTTAATCTTGCTGCGAATATTCCCTAGTTTGCTGATTGGTTGACAACCTATCACTTCTGTTTTGGCTTTGGCTTTCAGAGCTGGTCTTTCAAAATCTCGACGGTATCTCCTTGAAGGAATAAGCAGTTAATTCAAAAACAATATCGACCTTCAAATTTTACTTGTATATGAAAGAGCATCTAACAGAACACTTAAACAAAGTGTAAGACATCAGAGGCAACGCAAAAATAATTAAATTTATAATTTAAAAAATCTTGAATGCAGTTGAATTCCATAAGATACGATATAGCGAAGAGATAGACTGACTTACTCGGAAGTGACCGAAAGAAAATACAACAGGATTTCTGAAAACACATGGAAAAATATTTTCTTTTGTTGGAGTCTGAATGAATGAATGGCCACTACGAGCAATAACTGGGCCAGGGATGTGGCTACCGGTGTAAATTCCAACTGTGAGTGGTTTCGATAGGCGGTTGCACTGCAACGCTGGGTGATATCTTTTAACCCTTTACCCAACGAATCTCCCGCGTAATATGCAAATACAGCTGCTGAAAAAATATAATTTTTCGAAAAATTTCAACAAAACCATATCATGTGACCCCTCTTTGGAACGAGCTCGTCGAGCTCGTTCCAAAGAGGGGTCACATGATATGGTTTTGTTGATTTTTTTTTTTTTAAATTTATAAAAATGATATTTAAAATAATGAATTTTGAAATCGTCTGCGTTGGGTAAAGGGTTATGAACCCTTCTGAAAATTTTCACTAGTCCTGAAACGGAAAAAGCATCATTTATAATGTGTCTGGGTCAGAAAATTTACCGGATTGATGTCAGAGTCGAAATTTTGAGGCCATGTCAATTTTAGAGTAGGAAATTTGAAACTCAAGTTTCCAGTTGGAAATAAAAGATCAAAATTTCTCATCATTAGTTGGAATTTTAATATATTTCATGAACAATGTTAATTTATTGAATTTCCAACCATTTGATTTTTGACTCCTAGCTGGAGGTGGGGGGGGGGGGGAGACACATCGCCGAACTGGGCATAATTTTAGCACTAATTGGGCATTATGAGATCAACGTTTTTATTCTTTTCACAATTTTATTTTTCGAGTGACTGAAGGCTTTTTATCATTATGTGAAAATTTGTTATCTTACAAAATTGTCTTGTTACCATCCATTGGAGATTGCCAATGGGTACTCTTCAATAAATGGTAATAAAACAACGTTTTACGGTTTTTTGTATGAAATTTCCATCGATGTTATGAGGCAGCTCTAATTACGTGGTGAGTTCTCTGACAGTTACTCGATGTCTCTCTCAGATACAGCAGCTTCTTCCGACAGCCCTGAAACTGTCAGACATGAAATAACTCTGGCTGGTGAAAGTGTCAATAACCCTTTACCTAATGTAACGGCCAAAACCGGCCAGCGCTATTCTCAAAAATCACCAATTAATTTTCATTATTTTTTTCATTTTTGTCTCAAAAACATAGGTTATGACCCCTCGTTGGAGCGAGCTCGTCGAGCTCGTTCCAACGAGGGGTCATAACCTATGTTTTTGAGACAAAAAATGAAAAAAAATAGTTATACAAGAATTATTTTTGCAAGTGTCGTCTGCTTTTCAGGTTAGGTAAAGGGTTAAGCGGCATTTAAACAAAACCAACATGAAGAAATGACCAAATAATAACACACCGTCGCTAGCACTGGCGAAGCGAGACCGGCTCTCGTTAGATCACGTAAGTAAAGTAACGTCGTGCCCGGTTAATCCTTGGATGGGTGGCCATTCGGCGATTGATTCGGGTGCGTCCCGTAGTAGTGGCTGGTGTGTGATCGGCGAAGTTTGAGTGCGTGATTCTGCGACGTTGCATCACATGCAGCTGTGGACGTTGGGAATATTCACCAGTACCACGCAATCCGCACCGTACCTAGGTGTAAAATAGGGATCTGTTGAGGTGCTTGCCTTGTGTGCCCGTCTGTGGAGCACCGGCAGTATGCTCCTTTGAGTTGAGCTGAGAATGTCATAGCAGGGACCGATCAGGACTATTTAAAATACGCTCTAGCCTCGGAGCCTATTTTTTCAATTCATGCGCCAGATTTCAATTTACAGAGTCACACTACTGTTTGTAACACACACTGCAAGTATGTAATAGCTCTCATCATTTTCATTTAGTACACTATAGCAAACATTAATCTTCACTGGGGTTTCTGATCAAGTCTTGGCTGTCTATTTAGGCAGCCAAGACTTGATCAGAAACCACAGTGAAGATTAATGCTTGGTAATTAAGACTTGAAGTATTAACTTAAGCACTCTACAACAATGATAATCATATATATAATACATGTAAGAGTGTCTCTCTCGATTATCCATCGAAAGAATATCAAAATATGATCTGAGAAGTTACGCGCCAACTGAGAAGCCTATTTCTGAGATTTAAGAAGCAGGTCCTGATGTTTCAGAACCAAATACGCACTGGCGCATGCCCAGGTCGGTCCCTGCATAGAATGAACAAAGGGTGTGAACACCTGTGATATTGGGTAATAATGAAACTCAGAGAGCACTGTCTTGGATTCCAGACGTTAACATAGCATTATTATTAATATTGCATTGCATTATTAAAAGGGATATTAATTCAATTTTGTGATGTATTTTCAATTCCTTTGCATTCTGTACCATAAATAACGTAATGCCAAGAGCTGAAAAGAGTTTTTTTTAGTTTAAATAATTAATTAACTCACTTTCAATGATAATTTTTTTCTGGTCACTTATTGTCGTTGTTGTGAGGTCCATCCTCCATAAAATCAGTATCAACAGATTTGTATTTGTATGGTATATATTAGCTGAGGCCTGGAGATTTGATATATTATACCAAAAAGAAATAAAATGTGAAAGTTTTGAAAATGCTAATGATGCTGATGTAAACAAAAAACTTCCATGTTGATGTGGGGAACAGAATTTCTCTCGAAATAATTATAGGTCATTTCTGTCATGTTTGCTGAGGGAGGTTTTTGCTCAGTCCAAGTACCACTTGCTGAAAACTACAGAAACACTCAAATATAAGCCAAGGGGGTGTGATCTGAATAAACTTGATTTGTCAAACAGTGTGACTAGGGTATGTCCATCAGTTGCATTTCGATCGCCCCAATTGCATACAAAGAGAAATGATTCAAGTATTTTAGCTCACCCGAGAAATGTCCTACGAACTGTACTTGTCACGTTTGTTTCTTGTGTGATCATAACTGTATGATTTGCACCATACCCAGACAAGTGTACTATTTAACTAGGTTTCCTTGCAGCACAGAGACGACCATTCATGATACTATCAGTTACCCCGTGTCTGATCACGTGGTACGGGTTTTTACCTACCCGAAGCCAGCCGTATCCCATGAGGCCGATGGCCTCATGGGATACGGCTGGCTTCGGGTAGGTAAAAACCCGTACCACGTGATCAGACACGGGGTAACGAATTTATCTATTGACTTTCCGTTTTAGAAGTACAATCTATTTCATGTGTGAACACACACAGCATTAGATCTTTTATCTTCCATTGTTGAGCCATACAGGTTTCTGTGGAATTTTTGTGCAAAAGAATTTTTTGAAAATATGCCGATATGACTACTATAAAAAAATTATTGAATTTCTTTTTTTCTTTTTTGTCTCAAAAACATAGCTTATGAACCCCACATTGGAGGGTATTCGACAAGCTCATTCCAATAAGGGGTCATGAGCTATATTTTGGAGATAAAAAAATTAAAATATAATACATGTACACTGTAAAACTGGAATGACGATTTTTTGCGAATAGTACAGGCCGTGATCAGACATGGGATAACAAATTTACATGTATCTATTTCCTCGGCTGAAAACTGTGCAAACCGCTTCAACGACATTTTTGTTTGTTGTGCCGTCTGACTTCCGCCTTCCAGTTATCGGTAAATTGATTTCGATGAACGCGTCTTCTACGGGGTATGGACAATTTGTAGATTTCGGAACGACGCTTCCACTGGGTATGGGAAATTTGTCAGTGGCTGGGCGGACGTATCGTGGGTTTCAATGAATATGGTCTCATACCACGTATCTATTAACCAATCAAATCAAAAAATTCACTTTAGTCAATAGATAATGACCAAGCTTGCTATGAAACTACGTCAATTTTCCTGGGTATCTGGGACAAACTCACTCCATCACTGACTGACTAACCATTTTTTTTAATAAAAACTCCTTGTTATTAACTCTTAACCTGCTGAGTATTTTCTAGATATTTTTCATCAAATCTAGTCATGGCTGCTGTAAAGCAGCCATGACTAGATTTGATGAAAAATTAATCTAAATGTAACACAAGAAATCATTGGTGAAAACATCCATTCAGTTTACAGGGGAGAAATACGATTAAATGCGCCCAGGTTATACTTATTTCAGTAACAAGAGAAACCCTATGCCGGGCAGGAATATCCGCCAGCAGCATGCAAAGGGTTGACCTGATCATGGGGGTGCATGTTTGTTTACACCAGCTTCATTTGCATATTTACAGACATGTTCCTCCTATATATTTGATGACACAATATTTCAAAATTTCAAAGTCTTAACTCATATACACTTGAAAAAGACAGAACAGTTTGTATTGTTTTGTAAAGGTTGGATTGCAACAAGGATGAGAATAACTGCCTCGGACAAATGCTCCTCAAGACAATTGGTGTGATCATGCATAATATGGTGACTTGAAGCGCAGTTTTTATATGACGAGGAATTAAAGATGGTAAGGCTTAGGAAGATGAAGAAAAATGGAGTTGTATAGAAATTTCAACGCAAACTAAGATTCAGGGTCTTAAGCGGAACAGGTAGTTCAGTTCTCCGTATTTGAGCTGTAGTTCAGAAGAAGAGGAAACTTCGGACTTTGTGAAAAGAATGAGAAACAATAACTTTATCGGAAAGATGTAACAGAGATGAGAACACTTTGTGTTTATTTGCTCTGGTTTAATAAATAAAGCGGTCATTACTTGGTTACTTTCTTATGAGATGAGATATCGACCCTCGGTAACTTCACATCAATATTCGAACTTCGGTCTTGGGTCGATATTATTAGTTGTCCTTGTGTTTTCTAGGGTGCATGGGCATTTACACCGGTTTGGGAACTCATGCACCCTGAAACAAAGCCTCAGGGTGTATGAGTTTCCATACCGGTGTAATTTCCCATACACCCTGGAAAACATAAGGATAACAGATTTATTTCCAAGAATTTTGGTTTACTTAATACTTTAACCTAAATTGTGGGAAAAACTGACAGAAAATTTGTTCTTTATAAATTTCTTAATAAAACCAGACAAATATGGATGTCATTGGAACTGGCTCAATGAGCCAGTTCCAATGACATCCATATCTGTAATATTTTATTACACATAAATATTAAATTTCCTGAAATTTATTTTTGTTCTAACATAACCGAGCAGAAGGTATGAATTAATAATTAAAAATAGGTACCTTTTTAGCCATATACCCTGCTATTGTGTATTCTTGTTTTTACACCATAGTTAACCACGGTGTAAAAAAAGCTACTGTGGATTGCAAGTTGCACCGTACCTCTCAGCCAATCAAAATGCAGTATTTTGTTGCATTTGGAAATAAGAAGTTACCTCAGTCTGATACCTCGGCCGATATGAAACTAACCAAGTATTGATTCCACGCAGGATTCCACAACGGAGATATTACAGTTGGACATCTACCATAAAATATATAGTTACACTGAAGCACTTGTTTCTTTTCTATAATGATACGAGGGGTCGCAACAAACATTTTGTCAAGTATAAAATAATATTAGTATAGAGCTTGGCGGTTTTTCGTTATCCGGTTCGGTATCGGTTTTTGTCAAATTAAACTACCTTACTGGGAGGGAACTGGTCTGGTGGCACCCAGTGATCTCTCGTCTGTTGGTAAAGGGGCGAATAATCCGTGTTCCCATTGTCACGTTTTCTCCCTTATTGACTCGTCCACCAGGACGAATCAATTGTGGAGAACTAGACAGAACGCGACCATACTTAACGACTTGGAATGGTGCAGTCATTTTTCGCGAGAGCCGTAGACTACGCCATTCCAACGAGTTATATAAAACACCCACCGATTCAAACACACATCGCGTTTTGTGTTTATTACACACCCCCTGCATTAAAATGCATTTAAATAAACAAATTTTAATTCCGATGTTTAAAACCAAAGGTGAAGAGTCCGTTGTTTTTGTTTGAAGCGGCAGTGATCAAATGGATCGATAAAAAATCAAAACAACCTTTTGGGAACCAGTCTTATTTACATTCGTTATCTTTTCTATTGGGCGTGCTTGCTGAAATTCGTATCGCTGTTTCTCTTCGGCTGGTGTCGATTCATGCCCAACCATTTGGAGACTATTAGTAATAGTAAAAATATAAGTACAAATTTAGGTGGATTTGTAAAACAGCTTGGAGAAACACAGACGGTCGATAATTGAAGAACGAAATTTGGAAACTTTTTGAAGCGTAACAAATGACTCGACGGGAAAAGAACAAGTCGAAACGGTGCGGGTGGGGGTGGGGTGGGGATGCGGCTTGTATATCACCAGTTAAGTACAAAAACATTTATGTCATTGCGGCGATTCCGTTAAATACAAGGGTTTAACCCTTTACCCAACGAATCGCCCACATCTGCCTGCGTAACATGCAAATTCAGCAGCTGAAAAAATATATTTCGAAAAATTTCAACAAAACCATATCATGTGACCCCTCTTTGGAACGATCTCGTCGAGCTCGTTCCAAAGAGCGGTCACATGATATGGTTTTGTTGATTTTTTTGAAAAAAATTAAAAAAATGATATTTAAAATAATAAACTTTGATATCGTCTGCGTTGGGTAAAGGGTTAAAGTTTAATGGATGTGTAATAAAATCAGTGGCGTAGGGGATGAGCCAGCAGGGCCCGCATTACATGGGCCCCGGCTAGAAGGGGGGGGGGGGGCATCTTGAAGGACGTCCCAAAGCTGGAAGAAAGGGGGAAGGGAGAGAGAGAGATAGTAAAACTGAGTAGAGAAAGAGAGATAAATAAACGATATCACTGCCAGGTTGTGTATGTATTGATATGTTTACCTGTGTGACTGTTGCACAGTCCACATTGTACCTAATACACATAATTTCAAACTCTCACTTCCACACGACGTACTCTTTGTAGTCTATGTATTATTCTTTTAAGTGAACGCTACATGTACATCATTGTAACTGATATGGGTGAGAAATGAACAATATAAATACATGTTGCCTCTCAAGTCACACATGTTGGACGTGCATGTGTGTATCGTTGGATGCTGGGGGTGAAGCTTAAAACATGTAATGAAAAAATCTACAGAGTCGTACTTTTAGAATCGATCCTATAGGCTACACCTTCATTTAATTTATGGCGTATGTACTACGTGAAATCCTGTATGCTGTGCACAGTAAAAACACTAAATTTGCTCCCGTTTTAAAGGCAACCACCATTATGAAAGGGCCCTCGTCTTATCTCGCGGGGGGGGGGGGGGGGGGGCACAAGATTTTCAGCTACGCCACTGAATAAAATGTGACAAACGCGGATCGGACAAACTGTTTTTATTTGTTACCCTTATTATGTGTCTTTACTGTCTCAACAGGCTCAGTATCTGATCCCCCGGAACTCCTGACAATGGTGGAAGGGAGGCTAGGATGGACCCAATTTTGGTATTAACAGACAGGCGGCTTTTTGTGATAAGTGGTGACATACAAACTATTCCGTTTTTTTTCTATGTTAAGGAGTCCTAAGTGTTGGACTCATGTTCTTAACACATAGACAAACTGAACCGAAGCCGAGGTTTTTTTCTGAAATGGAGCCGAAATCGAACTGAATCTGAAAACCGAAACCTCCCGCCTCTAATTAGTATTATTTATTTATTCGGTTAAACAGCGATGCTTATCTAATATTTATTATTTATTTATTGGGTTTTAACGAAACTGTCCAGGTCTTGCATTCTTAAAAAGCAGGAGGCTAAAAATCGCTTCCCTCGCATGACCTAGGGGAGCGATTAGCTCTCCTCAAGTTTTCAAAAGCTAGAAGTGGCAAAATAAAGTTGATTAACAATGAATTCTACCCAGTGGGTTTTGTATCTTTTATTTTGGTGCTGCTAACAAGGTAGTCTTTGTGAGATGGCTACACTGCCCCTCCCACACCTCCAGGCCCCAGCAAGGCCTGGAGGTGAGGGAAGGACAGTGTGGCCGTCTTATAGAGAGCACTAACACAGCAGAGATCTGAAAAGATGTGGGTTTTCGGAATAGGCTATTATGGTAATCATTTTCTAAGGCCAGGAGGGCTAGTTTTCGCCTTCCTCATTTTTTTAAGCCGAGCAGTAGGCTAGCGAATAAATCGCTCTCCTGAAAATGCCAGGCCTGATGTTTGACAGCCACGGACAGTTTTACGGTGGAGGAAATCGGAGTACCCGCAGAGAACCACCAAGCAACGGCGAGCAACTCTCAGACTCCTCAACGTACAATCTCCACACAAGTAGGATTAGCATTGGTTAAAGGCAAATGCACCATTAACATGCAGTACGCCTTAGTACACAGCGTCACCGCACTCCTTTGTGGGCAATCGGGATTAAGTGTCTTGCCCAAGGACACAACGCAGCTACACCTGGCGGGAATCGAATCGTGCACCTTTCGGTTTGAAGTGCAAGATCGTAAATACTGAACCACCGCGCTCCTGCTTATCTAATAGCATTATTTTATAATTAAGAATTTTTTAATACCGCCCCTCTGTGGTGTAGGATGGGTCTGAAGAATTCCAATATGAGTTGGTGTAAAAAAGACTGTAGTCTAGTCTGCCACTGGTGGCTCGGATGAAAGGAAACAGCGTTCCTTCAATTTTTAAAAATGAAAATTTTCTCTGATTGGACCGAACTTTGGTCTTCCCGATGAGTCCTTCTCCCAACCCACCCGCCCACTCCCACCAGGGTAGAATTGGTCCTTCTCACAACCCACCCGCCCCACGCCCACCCCGGTAGAATTGGTCCTTCTCACAACCCACCCGCCCCACTCCCACCCCAGCAGAATGGGTCCTTCTCACAACCCACCCGCCCCACTCCCACCCCGGTAGAATGGGTCCTTCTCCCAACCCACCCAACCCACTCCCACCCCGGTAGAATCATTTTTGCCGAATGATCGATGAAGATGATATGAAAAATGCCACCGAAATGTCCTCTATGTGGACTGTCGTTGATCGTTCAAATGCATGGAAGCTGCGTTCGTTCATTTTGGAAATTCCAAATTTTTCTCGGAGTTAATTGCAGGCACCGGGCTGGCATGGAAGATACCATCAGGGTTCGAAAAAATTTAAAATTGCTTTTTAAATTGCCATATAGATCAACTACGCCAAAGAGGTCCCTCCCCCACGTATAACATCAAGAGCTTTATTTCACACCTGTTTTATGAAATCCCATCTACAGCAACACAAAACCGTGCGGAGAATAAAAATCTGTTCCGCACATATGTGCGATACGGAAATCGTTTACAAACTATTTTTAAATAGAAGCGAAATTTCACGGGAATTTTCTACAAACCGTGCAACGTAATTACGATTTGAATCGCTAGTGATAGCTGAAAATCGTCCCCTAAGTTCCAATGTGTTCTATGTGCCAGTAGGCAGCCATTAGGCACATAGAACACATTGGAACTTGGGGACGGTATAGTAACGCAGGGGACGAAATATTAACATGGGTTCCGCTCGCAAATTTGGTTGGCGATAAAATGTGTTGCCTGTGTTAATAGTTGTCAAAGGAATTGCCGAGTGCCCTTCTAATAATTGTTTTATGGACGCGAAGGCGTGTAATAAACACAGAATGACACACGCGTGTGAATAGGTTAATCGATATGGCACTTGTGCTATCGCGGAAGGATAAAACTCGAGGCCTCTGGCCTCTCGTTCCATCCTTCCGCGCTGGCACTCGTGCCATATCGACTAACCCATTCACACGCGTGTGTCGATCTGCGTTTGTCTGGTAGATGCCGGAACCAAAACACCATAAGTTCTAACACTAATGGGAAAGCATCTTCAAAATCTGACGCGTCAAGTACTTTACCACAAAATCTAGTCCCACAAGGTACATTTTCACCGCAGCCACCAGAAGTATGGACGCATAAGCACAAAGCGCAAATGAGTTGTGACCAACAAAAGTACAGAACCCATCCGCGTATTGCGCACGAAAGCCACGGTGAAAAAACGCTTAAGCCAAATGGTCACAGAGTAGTTTTTAGCTTTGACAGTCATTGCATTGGTTACCTTCGGTTGCACAATGCAGGGAACCAGCTTGCATTTATAATTCGTTAGATCGGCGTTGTAATTATTACCGCAAGGTTCGCAAGGGATTGAAACGACCATGTGTGGTGAAGGCATAATCAGAGAGCGCGTTGTAGCCGTGTTTACCAAACGTATCCAAAAGTCGTATATTAACTTTTAACCCACTGAGTAATTTTCAAATATTTTTCATCAAATCAAGTCATGGATGCTGTGATAATTTGAATAAAAAAATCAATCGTCTAAGAAATGATTCAATTTGAAGTGGAACATTTGTTGAATACGCCCAAGGTTTAATATTTTAGTGGCAAGAGATCTCATGTCCGTGGCAAGAAAATCCAACAGCATCAGGGAGCGTGGTGACTCAGTGGTATGGCATTGGACATCAAACCTTAAGGTCCACGGTTCGACCCCAGCCAGGGTTAACTGCGTTAGGTCATTAAGCAAGCCACTTCATCCCGATTGTCCACTTGGGTGCACGGTGGCGTTGTGTACTAAAGCGTTCTGCTCTTGGATGGTGCACTTTTCTTTAACCGATGCTAACCCTGCTTGTGTAGAGTTAGTACGTTGGTGAGTCTGACAGTTGCTCGCCGTTACCCGGTGGTTCTCTCCCGGTATTCCGGCTTCCTCCACCCGTAAAACTATCCAGCACGAGGTGACCTTGGCTGTTGAAAGTGTCGTTAAATCCCAATAAATATATCCACCTGCAGCAGGTAAGGGGTTAAAGCAAGCATATGTCACAGACCGTGAATCTTTAATGAATGAATGAATCTTTATTTGCAGCATACAATTCCATAACATATTATTGAGAGTTTAATTTAATTTAGAACAAAAGCAATAGTACACTGCATGGAGATGGCATGGCCAAAAAGCTGTCTTCCTGCCATCCCCATATTGAAACAGTAAAACATACCTCACATCAAAGTTAAATTATTTTGCTCAAAGCCAATTCTAAAAGAAGCGATTCACAGTTTCCAAAATAAATACATAGTTTATCATTGCAGTGGAATATTTACTACGTGGAGAATGTTAAGGATTTTGAGGATTTTGAGATCCAGAGGAGCTGGAGGTGCAATCGGGGCATCTCAGATTGTCACAAGCGACATTAGCTATATAAGAATTTAGGGCCTTATCCATTATTGCCTTCTTAAATTGCGGTCTGCTGGGTTGTTGGATTTGTGGGTCAATTTCATTCCAAATTCGTGGGAGAGTATGGAACGGCAGTTCGGATGAAAAACGGGTTCTTGGTTTAAGTGTATGTATTTTTCCAGACTGTCTAGTGTTCATGCCCGATGGATTCCTATAGATTTTAAATGTTTCATCAAAGGACACGGGTAATTTATTATTGCACCAATCATGCATGAACAAAAGGGAATGCAGGGTACAGAGGTCGCTAAAAATTTTAGGATACCACAGCTTTTGAATAGGGGATCAGTGTGTGATGTAAACGACTTGTTTGTTATAACACGAATGGCTTTCTTCTGCATGTTGAAGACTCTTTTTGCAGAGGGTGAGTGCCCCGAAATTAATATCCCATAGATCAAATGGCCGTGGATAAGTGAGAAGTACAACGATCTTAAGGCTTGCGGGGGAGAAATTCTTTTGCCCTATTTAATACAAAAATAGCCCTACCTATTTTTGAACAAACAGGTAAACGATTTCTGTAATACCCATGAGTGTGGATGTTGTTATCGCAGATCTCCTCGAAACAGCGCCCACATATCGTTCCTAGTAGGCACATAGAACGCATTGGAACTCGGGGGACGATATACATAGTTGCACACAGAGTGCATAAATACCTTGCTTACAATTAACATTAGAAGAAAAGACACGTAAGCCTGCGGCAGCTCTTTTCATCCGGCGATCTGACATCCTCAACTCGGTGATACTACAACCCACATCACTTCACTGTAGCGATTTGCAGTAATCGGTTCTCGTCAGATCACCGATGTTAAGCAACGTCGATCCTGGTTAGTCCTCGGATGGTTGACCGTCTGAGCGATCGATTCGAACTCACGCGTTGTGTCCTTGGGCAAGGCACTTGACCCCGATTGTCCACATGGGGACACGATGACGCCGTGTACTGAGGCGCACTGCACGTCGATAGTGCGCATGTCTTCAACAAACATAACCCTGCCTGTGCTGTAGTGCGGAGTTACGATGTTGGGGAGCTGGCAGCTGCTCGTCGTTGCTCGGTGGTTCTCTCCGGGTGCTCCGGCTTCCTTCACCCGTAAAACTGTCACGGTCACGATCAGCCATTGTGCATAAGTATGTGACCTTAAACACCAATAAATAATAATACTGTAGCGATAATATGTATTTATCTTACAATCAACATGTATTTTGTCTGTATTTACTCCGCAACTGTCGTGTATCCGACCCCCTGATACAGATGATTGTATCAGGGGGGCGGATACAAGCACGTTCCTTTCGCGTGAGCTCCATTTTTTTTCTTTTTGTTCATCCGTACGAATAAATAGTTCGTTATATATTCGTCTACATTCTTGACTTATCCCCAATATATTGTAAGATAAAATGATTATTACCATTATGTGGGTGTACAAAATATGTATCCGAGTCTCGCTCCGGGTTCTAAGGGCAGATCACGACAAGTCTTCGGAGCTCGACTCGGATACATATTTTGTACATCCACATAATGGTAATAATCTCTATATATTAATTACAATAATCGATATTATACACCAGTCGTCAAATACTTATACACAATAATCGATATTATATAGCATTCGCCATATCCCCTGTAGGCGCATGGGCGTGGTAGCGCTCTGTACTAAGGCGTACTCCATGTCAATGGCGCACTTGTCTTCAACCAATGTTAACCCTTGTTGTGCTGAATTAGTAGGTTGCGACTATTGCTCGCGCTGCTCGATTGGTCTCACCGTGTACTCCGCATCCCTCCACCCATAAAGGTGCCCGACACGAGGTGACGCCGGTAGTCGAAATGGTCGTTCAACCACACTAATAAATAAATAAATAAATACATGAATAAATAAATAAATAAATAAATAAATAAATAAATAAATAAATAAATAAATAAATAACATAAAATCGTATTTGAACACCCAGATAGATAGGTATTTTATTTTACGATATATGAATAACGTTTTACAATTTACAGATAATCTATAACAAGAAACAAAAATATTGATACACCGTAGGTAGATAACGTAGCCAGATTGGCTGTCTACCTGTTGTCTCCCAGTATATCCTGTAATCGGAAATTAGTTACCGGCACTATTTCCTAATCCTTATTTATACCAGTTCTTTGAGGGATCTGTAAAGACTCCCTCTACGTGAGGTTGTGTTTTCTGTTCCTTTATGGCAATTGTTTTTATCCGGGGGACATCCTAACGACGAAGAAGAACATTACTCGATACTCATTAACAAATACACTAATTGTGTTGTTCTTGTCGAAATTCATTTGGTGAATCTGACATTGTAATCGATAGTACTGGCGGCATTGTACTGATAGCTGATAAATGACCCCAGGCTGTCGCCTGGAATGCATCAGTATATGATTCTTAATCCTGTTTTTTGACACAATGTAATTAGCATCCTTCCCAAAGTAATAATGGCGGGATCAGTGTTATATCTCAGTCTACAGTCATCTACTGTGCATGAATCCGGGAATGGAATAATATTATCATCATTTGCAATGTGATCTGTCATCCCACCAGCACACGATGGAGCAAGGGGCATAGGGGGCACGTGCCCCCACCCCCACTTTTTTCCACCAATTATAGGTACCCGAACAGCCATTTTCCGACATAACATACATAACCCATATGGTCACTACACATCACGAACATATATGACCACATTGATTTTCAAGATTTTATTGAATAAACATACAAAGCTCCAAATGGATCGTAATATTTCAAAGGTCGGTTTCCAAGTTTTGATTGGCCCTTTGAACCCGAGAGGCCGCTTTTCCGGCCCATGAACATGATACTTTATAAATTCATTAAGTATAATAACTGGTAAGATAATGTGTGGGGAAGACCAATCAATATTTTCAACGTGCAGCCCTTAGGCTGCACATTGAAAATATTAATTGGTCTGCCCACAAATAATGAATATGGCTTCTTCCAATTGCTGCCATTGAATTGATATGGAAGACACCACCAGGGTTCTAAGGGTTAATTAAAAACAAATGCGTTGAGGTTAGTCTCTTAAATAGAGTGGGTTCAAGGGTGAGGGGTAGCGTATATAAATTTATATAGTTTGCATGAATACACCGCCCCCTCTCCCCGAAGAAAAATTATTTTCAATTCTACACCCTTGCGGTACCCAGAAAGGTGTGACCCCCCCCCCCCCCCCCCCCACACACACACACTTTGTTTGGAGCTTCCGCCGCCTTTGAGTGATGGTATCACCCAAGGTACTACTCTTAAGGTTTGTATAGAAACACAAGAAGCACAAGCAAAGTTTCAACCCGGGGGTTTTTAACACCTAACGAATTGGCCGCATCCGCTCGCGTGACCCACAAGCTGGGCAGTCAAAAAAAATAAATTTCACAAGACATTTAAACAAAACCATATTATGTGACTTCCTCTTTGGGACGATCTCGTTGAGCACGTTTCGATGTGGGTCACATGATATTGCTTTTTGTGGACGGTTTTGTGAACATTTGAAGAAAAATAAAATTAAAATAAGAAATTTTGATATTGTGCGCGTTGGTTAAAGGGGTAAATAAATGGTTAATGGGCGTTCTCAAACTTTACCCTTTGGGTATCGTAGCATCTGCCTTGTTATAGGAGGAAAAATATAAAAAAAATAAAAGTTAAATGGAGATTTATGTGAAGAGCGCCGACTTGATTAGGCCGTTGTGTTAAGTAAAAAGTTAGAAACTGCAGGTAGGACAATGCCTTCCAACACATTTTCTTTGAAATGTGTTAACTGTTTGAGTGCTAGAAGCCACTATCAGGGCCTTCAAAAAAGTGATGGTACCAGAGCAAAAGCCAACATTTTGCTTTCTCCCACTTCATATTGAGTCAAACGCAAATAATATTTTGTTCATATCACTTTGTTTTATAACAAATTATTGAAGAGTGCCTTAGTAAAATTAATACGTCATAGGGTGCTTAGTCGGCGAATATTGTAAGTTACTGGTCGTATATGGTTATGGTGTCATGTGAGGCGAAGTGAGATCAATACTAGGTGAGGCGTTAGCCTCGCAAAGTATTGATCTCATTTCGCCTCAAAAGATACCATATCCGAACACTAAACGTCCCGTAACGTCTTTATTATGTCAGCGGACAAAAACCCAGAAAGAACCGAAACGTTTTGTTGTTATGATTTGAATTGTTTTGGTGTATCATACTTTTGAAAATGTAAACAAGCAGACGTAAGTTTAAATGTAAGGAGAGTAACTCTTCCTAGCAATCGTGCTGAAGTAATTATGGGTCGGTACGTTGTGAATGTTGGGCGTGTTTCGATTTACATAGAGCTATCGGATGGGGTTATCGAACGAAATAAGTTTTTCAATTTGGGACACGTATTATAAATAGATTATTTCTTCAGAAGCTTCAAAAAGTTCAGAATAGTGCTGCTAGGATAATTACTGGTACCAAACGCTCTGAACACATAACACATGTTTTAAGACAATTACATTGGCTTCCAGTTAAACAGAGGATTGATTTCAAAATATGTATCTTAGTATTCAAATGAATCCACAAACTAGCTCCAGTTTACCTGCAAGATCTCCTCACTGTATATACACCATCACGCAGTCTCAAATCTAAGAAAAAATTCAACTAGTTGTACCTTTTAGCAGATCTAATCTGGCTAATGATCGCGTGTTCTCCACCGTGGGGTCCAGATTGCGGAATTCCCTGCCAGTTAGTGTCAGAAGTTTAGAAACTCTCGATGTCTTCAAAAGAAATCTTAAAACTTTCCTATTTACTGAAGCATTCTCCGGAACCTCTCTAAGAGGCAATCGAAACAGATGTGACCCTTTATTTCAGAAAAGTGTATTTATTTCTGTCAAGCGTTTTAGAGCACTATTTGTGATTTTACGCTCAGGAAATCAATTATTATTATTGTTCAAGTGAGTTTAGTGAAACTTTAATCACATTTGACGGACGATTCAGAACGTTTTTATTTCTAAAAACAATATGGCGGAGACACACCGAACATTGATTTCATATGGGGTCACTAATGACGCCATATCGACTTATGGCTTGATAGACCGCTGACATAATAAGGTGTCATATGAGGCTCAGGGAAAACAATATTGGGCTCGGGGTACCGCCTGGCCCAATACTGTTTTTGCTTCGACTCATGTGACATCGTATTCGTCAGTTAAGCAAACACATAGAGGATATTTACGCTATTGTGGTGAATGTCGGGAATTATCTGATGAGTATGGACCTGGAAGTTTCGTTTTTCACGAGCGCTTTATTACAGTACGTGGAGAGTGTATTATCACTAAAACACCCGCAGTGTGGAGATTCCACACAACCAATAATTGCAAATTTGTTGCAAAGCATAACCAGCACAAGCAAAGTTTCATCCAATGGACCTCCGGGTTTAACCCGGAGTCCATTGGCTGAAACATTGCTTGTGTTCTTTTTTGTCGATATGTACAAAATTTGAAAGTTATAGCTTGGGTGATAACTCCACTCTGCGGGTGATTTAGTTCCAATCCACTCTCCACGTGCTCTATATGCTGCGTGACATTTTACTGAGCAATATTCAACCCAATTCGACTGCAAACACGTACATTTCAAAACAATATCAAAGATCAACTGATCGTTCTTTCGAGCCTGTACTTGACAAATCATTCAAACATAAAAAGTAGTGCCGCTTTCCCACGACAATTCAACCAACTAATTGTTCAACTCACAGATGAAATTTAACCCTTTGATGCTTTTGTACGTCTTATGACGTACAAAATCAAACAGCGCCTTGATACTTTGTGAGCATTTGTTTTGTTATTACTTTTCGATTTTTTAAAGTTTTAACCTGAATTCCTATTTTCTCCCGAATAGTGCTCAGTGACAACCGCTGAGCCAGCTTAAAATACTAATATAATCCTGCTGTCAAGACTTCTTAACTGGTTAAGTGTAGGAAGCCACTAACGGGGCTTTCAAAAAATGAGGATACCAGGGCAAAAGCCAACACTTCCCTTGCTTGTATTTCATATTCAGTCAAACAGAAATAATATTTTGTTATATTATTTATTTAATTATTTATTTATTTATTTATTTATTGGTGTTTAAGGTCACATATTTCTGCACAATGGCTAACCATGACCGTGACAGTTTTACGGGGGGAGAAAGCCGGAGTACCCGGAGAGAACCACCGAGCAACGGCGAGCCACTGTCAGCTCCCCAACATACAAACTCCACACAAGCAGGGTTAGCATTGGTTGAAGACAGGTGCACCATCGACGTGCAGTAAGCCTTAGTACACAACTTCACCGTGCCCCCACGTGGGCAATGGGGGTGAAGTATCTTGCCCAAGGGCACAACGCGGTTGCCGCAGGTGGGATTCGAACCGAGGACCTCTCGGCTTGCAGCCCGCATCTCTACCAACTGAGCCATCGCGCCCCCATATTTTGTTATATAAAATTGTTTTATTACAAATTATTGGAGAGTGCCTCTGGGCACTCTCCAATAATTCGTAATAAAACAAGTTTTGAATAACAAATTCAGATCACAAAAAAAAAATAATCTAGCCCTCAACCAGATAATCACTAATGTGAAAAATATCTTGTTATTTGTGTTTTTCGATGTTTGACGTCGCATTTTGAAAGACGTTGAAGAAACTGAATTCCAAGTGACGTTTGAACGTCAGAATATTTAAAGCCTCAAAGGGTTAATAACTATAATACCAATTATACTAGTATTATAATACTACAAATGAGCAAATGAGATTATTCTCATTTTTTCAATAATGTTTATTTTTAGAACACTTTAAACGTCAATTTACTAGAGCTGCACGATATTCAAAACTGAATACCGGTATCGGTATTCCAAAAAATAACGCGGTATACCGGTATATCGAAAACTGTTCCGATGTATGAACACAAGTACCACAATCGAGACTCGAGGCACGAACGAATTAGCATGCCTTGATGATGCGGTTCAAAAAACATTTACCCAACGCAGACGATATCAAAATATATTATTTTCAAAATTAGTTTATCAGATTTTCCCCAACGATTTCAACAAAACTACATCATATGACACCTCACTGGAACGAGCTCAACGAGGGGTCACATGATATAATTTTGTCGAAAACTTTTTGAAAATTATTTTTTCAACTGCTGAATTTGTATATTACGAAGGCACAAGGAGACGATTCCTTGGATAAAGGGATAATATTATTCATTCGGGGTACAGTTAAAAACGCAAGACATCGTGAAAATTAAATTGTGGGTAAATAAATAATGACGATGAACCGATATTTTTGTAATTACACCGGTATTCAATCGATATTGGTTTGAATCTCGGTATATATCGGTTTATCGATATACCGTGCAGCCCTTCAATTTACAATATGGCATTTAGAAGTGAGTGCGCCGACTCACCAAAAGAAACTTCCTGGGCGAATCGATCAACAAGGTTTTTTCGGAAACGTTATTCAGTTCAAGACTCAATATCGCTGTCGGAGTCACTTTCATCTAATTATTTTACTTTATTATTTTTATTGTACATCTTATTTTTCAGTCATAGGACCACCAGAACGGTTTTGAATAACATGAACTTTTGGTACTGTTAGTAAAGCCAGTACTGAGCCGCTTGTAACAGTATCGAAGGCGAAGTGATGAGCCGAAGCGTAACCTCATTTAGGAAGCTACTGAGGGATACTTCTCGTTATCCGTCAAGTCGATGGATATCGAGAAATATCTTTTAGATATTTGGGGTAATGCACAGGCAAGCCATGGGCGGATACGGGTGGGGGGGGGGGGGGGGGGGTAGGGTGGATTTCCACATACCCCCTTTGATATTTGAAAGGGGAGACAAGCAATTTTTCAAAGTCAAATTCAACCTGTATTCAAATTATCTTTACACGAGGAGTTCTCGCGACTGGACACCATCGTATAAACGATTGGTACAATGTATGGTCTGTAGTCTGTACCTCAATGAGGTACAGACTACAGACCATACATTGTACCAATCGTAGTCAACATAAATGTCGATTCATCAACGAAAATCGTCTGATACATGTTATTTGAATGAAATATTATCACCATAAGGGTTCATGCGACGAATAATGACTGGCTATTCAAACGCCGAGGGTGCTTCGAAATATAACGTTCACAAATTTCCTGTTTTGAAACAGGTAACTCGAACCCGTGCATTGCGCTAACGGCGAGGTCTGATAAACGCTCAGTTGCCATGCCGCTTCGCAGCCACGTATGGATCGTTCGTGACTCCGCCACTCAATTCCCCCCCCCCCCCCCTTTTCAATCCTGGATCCGCCACTGCTAGCATATAATAATAATTTAATACTACACCTCCCGTGACGTCAGATATAGAAACATATTTGTTACACATTTTCCCGTTATCTTCTAATATAGAATATAATACAAATATGTATGTAAGAAGAAGTATTATCAGTATTAGATAATTTGTTTTGATATCAGGTTAACCGTTCGAATTCAAGTGGTATCTTCCATGCCAGTTCAATGGCAGCAACTGGAAGAGTCCATATTCATTACTTGGGGTAGACCAACCAATCGATATTTTCAACGTGCAACCTCGGGCTGCACGTTGAAATACAGTTAAAACTAGAAGTCCTGTCATGAAATGCGCACAAATAGCACGTCGATCTGCGCGTTAATCTACGCGTTATGACCATAGTAAGGCTATCAAATTCTGTACATATGGCCTGTGCACATGCAATGTTTCAGCCAATGGACTTCCGGGTAAAGCGGAGGTCCCTTTGCAGAAACATTGCCTTTGTTTGCTATGAGTAACCAGGAGAACCGGTCGTGCTTTGGATGTCATTCGATATGACAATTGCGCGCAACTCCTACGAGCAATTAAGCCTAGATAAGCACACAGTTCGTGATAGGACTTCTAGTTTTAACTGTATTGATTGGTCTACCCCACACATTTACTGACAGTCATCCTATTTAATGATGGTAGAGGTGAGAGGTCCTCGGTTCGAATCCCACCTGCGGCAACCGCGTTGTGTCCTTCGGCAAGACACTTCACCCCCATAGCCCACGTGGGGGCACGGTGGCGTTGTGTACTAAGGCGTACTGCACGTCGATGGTGCACCTGTCTTCAACCAATGCTAACCCTGCTTGTGTGGGGTCAGTATGTTGGGAAGCTGACAGTTGCTCGCCGTTGCTCGGTGGTTCTCTCCGGGTACTCCGGCTTCCTCCACCCATAAAACTGTCGCGGTCATGATTAGCCATTGTGCAGAAATATGTGACCTTAAACGCCAATATATAAATAAATAAATAAATAAATAAATAAATAAATAAATAAATAAATAAATATGTTAGCTTTCTCTCCGTATATGTTTATTTTTTTTTTAATTTCAGAATGTTCGCCTCCGACAGTACCAGATATAGGAAAGTTGAGTATTACCAGCGTACACTCCGGATCTTATGCAAATTTTTCTTGTCCAAAGGGATTCTTATTGAAGGGACAGAGTGTTAGAAGGTGTTTAATTAATGGCGAATGGGAAGGAGAGAGCGCTTATTGCGAAAGTAAGTCATCAACAATTCAAATGTGTCGGTGAAACTTATTATCATGAAGACTGATGTTTTGAGTGTAACTTTTGACATGACTGTTTGAGCAACAAACGTCGTGTGAACAGAGTAAGTGTATGTAGAAAAGAGTCTCAAGAGACAGATGACACGTGATTAGACACAAGTTCTTGGGTATAAATTATAATAACTTTGGCGTTCCAAAAATTCACATCTACTATGTTAAGCATCACCCTTCTTTTCTAAATGTTATTTACAGGTGCGCAACCAAGAAGTGTGTGCGTGATAACCCCCCCCCCCCCCCACACACACACACCTCATAGGACCGGATTTAGACATGTGGAGGCCCCCCGGCAGCATTCAGTAGTAGATGCCCACCGTACCTTAGAACTCTAAAAGGTGACAGGACATAGTTACAGTAATCCATCAAGTAAAAAGAATCTGAATAAGAGGCAAGCAGGTCAATCATGATCACTTATAACACGAATATATATATAGAGTGCAGCAAGTAAGCAGGTCAATCATGATCACTTATAACACAAATATATATATAGAGTACAGCAAGTAAGCAGGCCAATCATGATCACTCATAACTCGAATATATATATAGAGTACAGCAAGCAAGCAGGTCAATCATGATCACTCATAACACGAATATATATATAGAGTACAGCAAGCAAGCAGGTCAATCATGATCACTCATAACTCGAATATATATATAGAGTACAGCAAGCAAGCAGGTCAATCATGATCACTCATAACACGAATATATATATAGAGTGCAGCAAGCAAGCAGGTCAATCATGATCACTCATAACTCGAATATATATAGAGAGTACAGCAAGCAAGCAGGTCAGTCATGATCACTCATAACACGAATATATATAGAGAGTACAGCAAGCAAGCAGGTCAATCATGATCACTCATAACACGAATATATATATATAGAGTACAGCAAGCAAGCAGGTCAATCATGATCACTCATAACACGAATATATATATGGAGTACTGCAAGTAAACAGGTCAATCATGATCACTCATAACACGAATATATATGGAGTACAGCAAGCAAGCAGGTCAATCATGATCACTCATAACACGATATATATATAGAGTACAGCAAGTAAGCAGGTCAATCATGATCACTCATAACACGAATATATATATGGAGTACTGCAAGTAAACAGGTCAATCATGATCACTCATAACACGAATATATATGGAGTACAGCAAGCAAGCAGGTCAATCATGATCACTCATAACTCGAATATATATATAGAGTACAGCAAACAAGCAGGTCAATCATGATCACTCATAACACGATATATATATACAGTACAACAAGCGAGGAGGTGAACCATGATCACTCATAATAGGAATATATATATGGAGTACTGCAAGTAAGCAGGTCAATCATGAACACTCATAACACGAATATATATGGAGTACGGCAAGCAAGCAGGTCAATCATGATTAATCATAGCAAGAATGAAGTACAGTACATATATTTACAATAGGCACATGTCAATCAAAACTATATTGCGCACGTTTTATGACGTAAACGCGCGCAATATGGTTTTGATTGATACGTACGTGTCATTCAGATCAGCCTTCATTTTTCCTTACATTTTTGTTATGAAATATATGGAGGCCACTGGTTCTGGAGGCCTCTGGACAACTGCCTAACTTGCTTATTTCTATCCGACCCCCCCCCCCCCCCTCTCTCTCTCTCTCTCTCTCTCTCTCTCTCTCTCTCTCTCTCTCACCATCATCCCCACACACACATGTATCCAATATTTCTTCAGTCAAGACATCGCCGTTTATTTGGACGTTTCGATATTAGTCCGGCGGCCAAATGGCCAATTTGGGGCTAACCTTGTAATGTTGGGAAGTGTTTTGATAGTTTCTATGGTAACATTTTTGTACAGAATCCGAATCTGAATGATCCCCCCACCCCCCATAATCCATGGTTGTTTTTACGACTTCTGTACATTTCTAGTACCCACTACCTCGTGACCTCGGGGTATTGTAAACGTTTCGCCAACTATCTTAGATACCTCACACTTTTAATACAGAGAGTGGAATATCATAGTAAATAAAATTATTTTACATATTTTATGTCAATTTGACAATTTGTAGTTATTTAACCCGTTATCTAACATGAACAGCAGACGACACTTGCAAACAAAATTCCTGAATAACTATTTTTTTTATTTTTTTGTTTCAAAAACGTAGGTTATGACCCCTCATTGGAAAGATCCCGTCGAGATCGTTCCAGAGAGGGGTCATAACCTATGTTTTTGAGCCAAAAAATGAAAAAATAAAGAAAATTAATTGGCGATTTTTTGTGAATAGCGCTGGCCGGTTTGGGCCGCTACGTTTTGTAAAGGGTTAAGTGTTGCGCTTTACCAGATGTAGGTTAAATAGTTTGGTCACTGCAATTTTCGACCGGAGCAGATTGGTAACAAGTTGATTTCGGTGCCAATCGAAGCAGAATAATCAAAGAGCAACAAATCCAAAAACCGCTGAAATCTGCTGTGGAGACATTTTTTTATCCAAGATGGCGTCCAAGATGGCTGCTTTCTAGTGAGTTTCGCAATAGGTATCACGGAACTAATTTTTTTTCCAATAGCGACCATTATAACGTTCAAGCAAAAAAAATACACTTTAATTTTGGCATTCAAACATCTTTGTCAAATATAGCCCTTCAGGCAACTTTTTCTGACCCCAAAACAGGGCGGCATGCAACAAATAAGAGAGAAAAATTGACAACAATGGAAGTACCGGTCACGTGCACATATTTTTCAGGGAATTCCATACAGAAACACACCAAATGTAAATTGCAAATCACCCTCTTGTTTATCTGGAATATTCATCAATAATGCAAGATGTCAAAAGAATACTTCAAACGTTTATTGAAACAATTTATTTTCCCAAGGCTGTTTATTTTTAGAGATTGCCTCACTTCCGAGTGCAACATTTCAAGGCGGGTATTTCTAATTCGAATAATTTAGTTCAGTGATACCTATAAGTCATTTCGATTCCCCAGTTAGCCATAGAACGACATAAAATCCTGCCTAGTATATTTAAGTTTTTCGGATACTCTAATAATACATTTGATACAAAAATATGACTAACAAAATCTAAGATGGCCGCCAAAACTGTGACCGTCATGACAGAACCGATTTCTGATTCCGGGAGTCTCCATCCCCTGTTTTTCGATTCGAATGCAGAAGTTGGGCTGCACGATATTCAAAACTGAATACCGGTATCGGTATCCAAAAAAAATACATATAAAAAGACAAAACTACATTATGTTTCAATGAGTCGTTTTGTATTCAATGAGTCAGATGTGCGTAGGAAGAAAACGTCGAGACCGAAGGTCGAGACGTTTTCTTTCTACGCACATCTGACGAATTGAATACAAAACGACTCATTGAAACATACATGTGGTTTTGTATTTATTACATGACCCAAGCACCTACTGACCTAATTTTCTTTTCTATCAACGGTGGTAAACACCATGCACTTTATGCAGTCGCATTGCATAAAAAAGTCCCGGTTGGAACAGGTTGGTGTGCAATACGGAATTCCGTATTGCACAGCCGTATTGCACGCCGTATTGCATAAGAGAGACTGCATGGGCATGTAATAAATGAACACAACTACCACAATCGAGACTCGAGGCATCACAGTGGGAACGAATTAGCATGCCTTGATGATGCGGTTTGATGCGGTTCGAAAAACCTTTCCCCAACGCAGACGATATCAAAATTTATTATTTTCAAAATTAGTTTATCAGATTTTCCCCACAGATTTCAACAAAACTATATCATGTGACCCCTCATTGGAACGAGCTCGTTGAGCTCGTTCCAATGAGGGGTCACATGATGTAGTTTTGTTGAAATTTTTGAAAATTATTTTTTCAACTGCTGAATTTGTATATTACGAGGGCACAAGCAGACGATTCCCTCGGATAAAGGGATAATATTATTCATTCGGGGCTACAGTTAAAAAGCTTAAGCAATCTTGAAAATTAAATTGTGGATAAACAAATGATGACGATAAACCGATATTTTTGTAATTACACCGGTATTCAATCGATATTGGTTTGAATACCGGTATATATCGGATTATCGAAATACCGTGCAGCCCTATGCAGAAGCCCTTAGATGTTTCCAGGTGGCAACTTGTAGATAAACACTCGGACTGTGAAACTCTACTGCTCGCCCATTCGTTGCAAAACTGAAGTTGAACAGGGTATGCACGGATTCTCTCGGATAAATCGTAAGAATTTGTTTGTCCCCCTTCTGATCATCCTGCTCTGTTGTGACGCTTGCATCAACTATCAGAGTTCAGATCTGCTTCTGTTCCGAAGCCTTTAACTACTTAAGCAGGTCAGTTTTTCTATGCCCGTTCATTGCAGATGTCGGGTCGCATCCATTCCAGATGTGTATGAATAGGAGGTGAGAAGTTTTCCGTCCTCCGGTCTTCTGAATATTCTGTACAATGTCTAATATTCGACAACATGGATATAAAGTCAAGTCCAGGCAGTCGTTTGTATCCATAATGCCAACTTTAGAGGACTTCTACCCCAGGCATTGGTGATCGGGTCCTATTTTACCAGTAAAACGGAGCTTGTTTACTACAGTAAATAAAACCCGCTTTACTTCCCGGGTCTCCGAGGGGATGGAGGGGTGGGGGGATGGGGGCTTCTGAACAACATCAGCAATTTTTTGCCATCTTTGTCTGACTTGAGGAAACTAAGAATTATATATCAGACAAAACACAATTCCTGTGATTCATTAGAAGCTCTAACAGAGTCTGTTTCACTCACTAAGCCCCAGTGTGCACACTAAAAACTAAAGTGTTAAAACTGACACTTTCAAGGTGTTAAACACATTCTACCTCTCAGGGTTTGATTTTAACACTCAAAGTGCAATGCTTTCAGCACTTAGACATTACAATCGTCAGACATCTGAAACTTGAATGGATGGCACTTCCCATGTGTCTAGCATTGGTGGTTCTTCAAGAATCGTCCATAATTTGATTTGTGCTTGGTGGGTACATAATTGAAAGGACACAACGCAGATGACGCGGATCAGGCTCGAGAGTTCGAGCCTGATCCGCGTCATCTGCGTTGTTTCCTTTTAAGTGTCGCGACATTACACTTGTCAAGTGGTATTATCGTAACACCTGTCAAGTTCTGGGATATCTACACTTGAACAAAGTGCTAGTTCATCACTTAGTAAGTGTTAAATACAGCACTTCAAGTGTAGTTTTTAACACTTTAGTTTTTAGCGTGAGAGGTGAAATATGTCCGTGGCAGGGGCGCTCTCCTTCACAAATTGACGTCACAAAAATAGCATACAGACATGCTGGCAGTGCATATGCGTCATGTGTCAGGAACTGATTTGGAAAGCGTTGTATTGTTTTGACTATTACGAGCATGGACCTTCAATTAAAGACCCCGAACGCATCTGAAGAGTAGGTAAGAGACGTGGATTCCCAATATTCATGTGATTGAGGTGATGGAGGTTCGTAGCAATCAACCGACTTTCCTCTCGTACTTGAGGAATAAGGATCAGTTCTGTTGAGAGAGGATGGCCATGTAGTTCGTAACTGGCCTAGTGATGCGGATATATCCATAGTTGCTTGAGCACTCGAATTAGCATCCGGGGTCGTTGGGGTTTTAGTGAATGAGACTTATCTACCCATACTCTTAATGTAACAAGATATTTTCGCAACCTGCCAGACCGTTCATCTGTATGTTGTGATCTGGAAACAGTTGGGGTCTAGAGAACTCGATGGGAAAACCAAGGGCTAGAGACTCAACGGCCCGGAATTCACTTCTGTCTTGATGAACTTAGGTGCAGCGCCCGAACCTACTAAAATTCATCCAATGAAAGTTGTTCTCCATTTTATGTCAGTTATCCTTTTCTGTAAAGCTGTCAGACTCTCCTACTTGCTAACCCGGTACAAATAGAACTAACCCTTTACCTAACGTAAAGGCCAAAACCAGCCAGCGCTATTCTCAAAAATCGCCAATTAATTTTCATTATTTTTTCATTTTTTGTCTCAAAAACATAGGTTATGACCCCTCGTTGGAACGAGCTGTTTCACAGAAAGCGCTGGTCAGGCGACTCGCCGACTTTTCAGTCCAATGCTGTACTCAATGTACCACCGTGTTTCCTGTCTGTCGTTAACAATTAGGGTGGGGTGGGTTTCAATCGGTTCCAGGTATCAATACAGATCAATACAAAACCGAGAATCTGATGCAAATTACAGGACATGCGCATTATCATGATAATTCATTTACCTAACAATTCTGTCACACAAACAAATTGAATCTTAAATTATTAAAAATGTTGGGACATAATGATTAGTCGATCACTGAAACGTACATAGAATGTATTCATGCGCCTGTTATGATAGTCCATCGCGTTTCCAGAAACGAGTCGTCTATATGATACGGAATCAGAATGAGTCGTCAAAATGATACGAAATCGGAACACATTATGTGATACGTGCCGTTTTTCGTTTTTCAGGCCAAAATCAATATGATTGTTAGATAAATGATAGTATTCTGTGTGTGTCAAACTTGTATTATGTTTCATGAAAAACAAGCGAAATTTGAGTAACGCCCACTATGGATTCAGGCGGTGATCTTTGGCAGCAAACTGATTACTAAGACCTCAGAAACACAAATTACCACAACCGCACGGAACTCGCGCATTCAAGTGGTAAACGGGGGAAATGAAATGTCCTTGTGTAAAGGTTGTTGACTTGGCGGTAATATTGGACGCCATCTTGGATTTTTTTAAACCTTTATAAAACTTTTTCCCAAAACGGATTTCAGCGGAAATCTCATCAAAAAACCTCTAAAGCTGCCAGATTAGGTAAGATTTGTCGATTCATAGGCAGATAAAAATTGATATTAGTTTATTTTTGCCATTGCTCTGTTTAGTTTAAACATATTTTCATTTGCCATTAATGGCACACACGAGGTTTGGGGGGGGGGGTGCTTTCCACGTAGAATTCGCCCCCCCCCCCCCCTCCCTACAATAAAGATAGTAAACAGGGGACTGGCTTTTTGAACAGAAGTAGTTGGGGAGAGAAAAAAATAATATATAAAAGGCGGTTTACACATGTGCAAAAAAGATAAGACGGAAAGGGAGTGGGCAAGGGGATTTCCTTCTAGAGTCCAACATATAATCAAGCGACCGCCTTAGGAAAGAAGTGTTAGATAGATAGAAGGCTTTTTAACCCTTTACTTAAAGTAACGGCCCAAACCGGCCAGCGCTATTCTAAAAAATCGCCAATTAATTTGCATTATTTTTTCATTTTCTGTCTCTAAAACATAGGTTATGACCCCTCATTGGAACGAGCTCGTCGAGCTCGTTCCAATGAGGGGTCATAACCTATGTTTTTAAGACAAGAAATGAAAATAATAGTTATTCCAAATTTCTTTTTGCAAGTGTCGTCTGCTTTTCATTTTAGGTAAAGAGTTAATCGAATAATGTCTTATCCTTCATTGTGAACAGCAATAACCATAAGTCCGCCCCGAAATGCCCCGGTACACAAGGGTGGTCACCCAGTATAAACGGACGTTTCGGGACAGAACAATAGTTTACCAATCCGTCTGGACGGTCTTGTGGCACCTACATTATCTCACATCAAATCGTTCGGAGTCATTGATCAACGTTTGCACGGCAGTGAAAATGTCAGCATTATTTCTCTCTGAACTTCTACATTCGCCATGCAAAAGAGCATCAACAAACGTAATATTAATATTTAAATGTGATAGAACAGACAAGAGTTCTTAATGGAGTTCTGTATAGAATTGTCAGTACTGAAGAAAAATGTTCAGTATCTTCTATCAGATGCAGGGATTTGGCGACAGGAGGGGTGTGAGGGTGAAGGCGATTTCAAAATTTATTATTTTAAATATCATATCATTTTTTTAATTCTTTTTCAAAACATTTCAACACAACCATATCATGTGACCCCTCTTTGGAACTAGCTCGACGAGCTCGTTCCAAAGAGGGGTCACATGATATGGTTTTGTTTAAATTTTTCGAAAAATAATATTTTTTCAGCTGCTGAATTTGCATATTACGCGGGCGGATGTGGGCGATTCGTTGGGTAAAGGGTTAAGCAGATATCGAGGAGCAGCGTACCAAACTGAATTCTCATACTCCAGTATCGGTAGAACAAAAGAAATGTAGATTCGTTCTCGCGTTTTCTACTTCGTGTGGTTTTAGCTTTCTCAACCGTGATAGTCCAGAGCTTGAATTCTCACACATGCTATTAATGTGTACGTCCCACGAGCGATTCGACTGTAAAAATATTCCAAGATGAGATGCTTGTGATGTTCTGAACTCAGGGGTCTCATCATCAAACATAATCCTGGGATGGTTAATATTTCTTTGGAGAGAAAAGAGAACTAAATTCGTCTTTTTGCGTTGAAGGTTATAAGCCAGTCTGTTGCAATTCTATTACGTTTTGTGAATTCACAATTGATTTTTTAAGTCGTAAGAGAAGGCGCATTCCCACAGTCGGTAAAGAAAGTATCATCTGTGCATAGGCACATGATTGACTCAGTTGCATCGGCAATGCCGTTAGTATAAATAAGAAAAAGGAACGGGACCAGTTCCTTGCTGAACCCTTCATTGTTTTTTCGAAGTTATAGCCATTTACTCTTACGTGCGGATTCCTGTCTGTGAGATAACTTTAAACCAACTTAAAACCGAGCCAGATATACCATACAGTTTTAAGTTGTAAATAATCCCCGCATGCCACACCCTATCAAAGGCTTTTGAGATTTCGGAAAAAACACCACATGTTTGCATAATATTATCGATGGCAAAAAGGTAGGACATATCTCGATAAGCTGAAAAACTGTACTGCTCTGGGAAAGAAATCCTGATGGAAGTTTATCAAAAAAAAGGATAATTGGTAATGAACTATTTATGGACTTCTTTGATAACCACTCTTCCCATAACCTCCCCTATGCATCACAGAAGTGATATGGGCCGATAATGTTTAAAATCACATTTGTTATCTTTCTTAAAAACTGGGATCACGTCAGTTTTTTCCCATTCATCTTGGTGAATTCACGTCGACGGAGATTTTTCAAACAAAAGGAAACGTGGTCTACATATCGACGCCTGGGTGCTAGAATGTCCTACACGCTAAAAACTAAAGTATTAAAAACTACACATGAAGTGCTGTATTTAACACTTACTAAGTGCTGAACAAGCCCTTTGTTCAAGTGTAGATATCCCAGAACTTGTCAGGTGTTACAATAATACCACTTGACAAGTGTAATGTCGCGACACTTAAAAGGAAACAACGCAGCTGACGCGGATCAGGCTCGAACTCTCGAGCCTGATCCGCGTCATCTGCGTTGTGTCCTTTTAATTATGCACCCACCAAGCGCAAATCAAATTATGGACGATTTTGGAAGAACCACTAATGCTAGACACATGGGAAGTGCCATCCATTCAAGTTTCAGATGTCTGACGATTGTAATGTCTATGTGCTTAAAGAATTGCACTTTAAGTGTTAAAATCAAACCCTAGAAGTTAGAATGGGTTTAACACCTTGAAAGTGTCAGTTTTAAGACTTTAGTTTTTAGTGTGTATGTTCTATAGGGGACATAGGACATTCTACACTGCAAAAAATATAGGTTCTCTTTAGAACCAAAACTGGTTCTAATCTTGTCCCTGAGATAGAACCAGTTCTGTTTAAACAGTATTTATTTCAAATCAAATAAATTTACCAAGATTTGCATTCAATTTTAACAGAATATTACATGAACTGAAGTAGATTCAGCAGTAAACTTGGAGCTTATTCAACGCAGTCGCCAAACATTTTGAAACAAAGGAGATATGAACAGTTGGCATATCGAACCAGTTTTGGTTCTGTATAGAACCAGAACTGGTTCGATATGCCAACTGTTCATATCTCCTTTGCTTAATAATGATTTGAGACAACCTCGTTTTAGCTCTAAACTTACGGCTGAAACCCCCTCAATTTATGTTTAATTCTGTTAATATTTAATGTTAATCTTTATAAATTCATTTGATTTGAAATAAATACTGTTTAAACAGAACTGGTTTCATCTCAGGGACAAGATTAGAACCAGTTTTGGTTCTAAAGAGAACCTACATTTTTTGCAGTGTAGCATTCAGGCTTTACGATATCGTGAGATTTGTTTCCTTCAGAAATCTATGACTTATTCCGTCGTGGCCATTCGTTGTCTTATTGGGTTATGATCCGCGAACTTTTAAGATATCTAATTCACTGGATGATATGGAAGCAAATGACTCTGAATACTTGCGCTTAAAGATTAGTAGAGCTGTAGGTTAACCGAAACCGAACCGAGGTTTTTAGTTTTTTAAAAAACCGAAACCGAAACCGTCGACATCCCGTAATCTAAGGTTTTTCGTTTTTTTATTAAATACTCTCTTGCTGCAGAAATTTACAGAATGTAGCCGTCCCAGAGTAGTGAGAGTACCCAGACACTGCCAATGGCAGTGTCTGGGTACTCTCAATACTCTGGGAAGGCTACATTCTGTGAATTCCGACATTTCAGTTTAGTTGTGTTTGCAGCTTTCCTCAAGTTGCGTGTAGGTGTCAGACCTCGAAAAATGGCCAAGCACAATAAAAGTTCTGTATATTTAGGTAATTATTATATTGGCCTTCCTGATTCTTCATGTATTATAGCTTATTTCGGGCATTCATTGTGTTTCATTCAATTTCACTACCATTCAGTTATGACTCCGGACATAAGAATGAGTTTTATTGAATTTTGCTTGGCCTCATGAACAAACCGGACCGAACCGAGGTTTTACTCCACCTGAAAAACCAAAACCGAAACCGAACAAGAAATTTAAAAACCTACAGCTCTAAAGATTAGGCATTTATGATTTTCTGTTTTTAGCCTACTTTTCTGAAAGAATATTTGGTTGAGCGTATTCGCTTTTTCCAAATCACATTCCGCGAATATCCTGCCATTTTCGCGGTCATTGTATAGTGGGGATATGTTTGCTTCGGTACTGAAGTTCTTCAACAGCAGTTTAACATTCCAGAATTGTTTAGGTTCAGTTTTTTCCGCACATTGACTTTTCAACACCTTTCATAATTTTTCTTTCGCAAATTTCTTTATGCGTTTTACACCATTTCTGATAATTTTATATTTTGGCCAATAATTGCTCAGAATTGTGCTTGATTGCCATTATTCACTTGCGTCTCTTTTGCAAATTTCCTTTCTGAACTTATTGTCAGACCATGGTGATCAGAATAACTTGTGTCAGAAAATACCGAGTTCATAACCGCGAGGGTGTCGCTAGTAATAATGAGGTCCAATAACGATACACTAGAATTAGTAATGCAGGCTGTGCCGCTTATAAAATTGCTGAGATTAAATCTCACCACAAGTGTCTGAAGGTTGTCATGATTTTTGAGTAGATCGCAGCTGAGGTCTCCAGTTAGGACAATAGAAGGGTTCATGCTTAGTGCTGCTTCAACTGAATCTTCGAAATACGACCAATAAACTCGTGAACTTTCTCTCTCTGGCCTGTAAGTCATGCTCAGTAATAATTTTAATTTACAGCCAATCTCAACCCAGAGTATATCATCGTTAAACATGAGTTCATTAACTTGATGGTAATAAATTTTGTCTGAGATATACATTAAGATGCCACCTCCAAACTGATTTCTGCTGTGTCGAATGGGTGGGGGAAAACGGGGATAAGTATGTTTCTAATGTCAAAATCATCAATATGGGGGTTTACGTGAAACACAGAATTTCAAAATCTTCTATTACATTTGAGACATCCTACAACTTGTTACGTATGCTACTGTAGCGGTCGAAGTCTGAAAGGCCATTTACCAACCAGCCTGGTTGGTCCGGATCTCTTAGTCTCGTGGTAGATCGTTCGCTTTGTGTGCTAGAGGTCGACGGTTCGAACCCCGGCTCCCGCACTTATATCCCCTCCTGTTACATTTGGGAGCTCGTCCGATCCTCAGCAGTAGGTGGCACTGCGGGTGTTTCGACCGCTCTGGGGGAGGAACCTGGGTGAGATTAACGTGTGGTGAATCTCAAAAGAAGGGGAGAGTAGTGTAGCGGTCGAGGTATAAAAGGCCATTTACCAACCAGCCTGGTTGGTCCGGATATCTTAGTCTCGTGGTAAATCGGTCGCTTTGTGTGCTAGAGGTCGACGGGTTGAACCCCGGCTCCCGCGCTTATCTCTCCTCCTGTTACACTACAAACGTTGTAATTAATCTTTTGATCCCTGGTCGTATCTCCCATGTCAGTTCATTGGTAACAATTGGAAGAGCCCATATTCATTATTTAGCCGTAGACCAATTAATATTTTCAACGTGCAGCCTTAGGGCTGCACGTTGAAAATATTAATTGGTCTACGCCACACATTCATCTAACAGCCATCCTACTTAATGAAACTTAACGTTAAGGCGGCCTCTCGTGTTCAAAGGGTTCTGTTGGTGTACGTCCACTGGTCTCGTGTTCAACGCAATATCACTGCATGTCCAATGGAGCATAATAAGCAAGAATGCCAGCACGAAATCGAAATTTCATTATAAGTTATTATGGTGAATTGATGGTAACGTAGTTTGAGGGTAGCGGCTTGGGGGTTATGTTCAACCGAGATGCAAGTCTCAGATCATGTTGCCGTCAATTCATCACGATAACGTATATCTTCCAGTAAGACCCAACACATGGCCCTAAATCCACATCGTGAAGTGAACAGGGCAACTTTTAACGTTAAAAAGTTTAGTGAATAAACCTATTATGGACCACACAACATCACTGGACATACAAGCAATAAATAATAAAGGTCAAGGTCACTCCATCTCACTTCAAATCGTAAACTGATTTGTAATTTAAACAGCAATTCATTCAGAACATACTCAGCTGTAAAATATCTAGAAAAGTGAAGTGGTTTACATGTCACTCCGATGGTGAAATATTTACGAAGCGAGTAATATCATTTCAAATATTTCGCGTTGTGACATCAGACGGTAACATATGGTACTGGAGCCGCAAAGATAGAAAAAAAAACTTAGCGAGCTCTCGTTCAATCAGATGGCGATGATTTTAGTCTTATAGAACATAATATGATTAATTATATGCCTGTTCTGTGTAATCCCCATCTGCAGCAACACTAAACCATGTGGAAAATGATGATCTGTTCCGCATATATGTGCGGAACGGAAATCGTTGATGGACTATTTGTAACGGGAAGCGAAATTTCACTGTAAGTTTCTACAAATCGAGCAACGCAATTACAATTTGAATCGCAAGCGGTAGCTGAAAATCGTCCCTGATTTCCAATGTGTTCTATGTTCCCGTGGGTACAAAGACCACATTGGAACGCAGAGGACGAAATAGTAATTCGCAAATTTGGATGGCGATAGAATGTGTTCTTTTTATTCACAGCTGTCAAATGAAATGCCGAGTGTCCTTCTAATAA
This sequence comes from Pictodentalium vernedei, assembly GCA_031216915.1. Taxonomy (NCBI): domain Eukaryota; kingdom Metazoa; phylum Mollusca; class Scaphopoda; order Dentaliida; family Dentaliidae; genus Pictodentalium; species Pictodentalium vernedei. Next base: position 509,307,405 of record CM062293.1, read on the forward strand.
TTGTTTTTATAGACGTATAGGCGTGTAATAAACACAGAATGACAAACGCATGTGAATGGGTAGGGAGGCGCGGTGGCTCAGTAGGTAGAGGTGCAGGCTGCAAGCCGAGAGGTCCTCGGGTCGAATCCCACCTGCGGCAACCGCGTTGTGTCCTTGGGCAAGACACTTCACCCCCATTGCCCATGTGGGGGCACGATGACGCCGTGTACTAAGGCATACTGCACGTCGATGGTACGCATGTCTTCAACCAATCTAACACTGCCTGTGCTGCAGTGCGGAGTTACGATGGATGTTGGGGAGCTGGCAGCTGCTCGTCGTTGCTCGGCGGTTCTCTCTGGGTACTCCGGCTTCCTCCACCCGTAAAACTGCCACGGTCATGATTATCCATTGTGCATAAATATGTGACCTTAAACATCAATAAATAAATAAATGTGAATGGGTTAATCGATATGCCACTTGTGCCATCGCGGAAGGATAAAACTTGAGACGTGCGGCCTCTCGTTTTATCCTTCTGCGCTGGCACTCGCGCCATATCGATTAACCCATTCACACGCGTGTGTCGTTTTATGTATGTATCCATCTCGGTGATGCCCCAGCCATTGTCGATCATTGGGACGGCACTTACCTTGAAAGGTCATTCTTTTGCGAAAGATGCCTATATATTGGCAGTAGCAGGTTATATCAATCGCCACGGTGTACATGAATGGGACCTTTCAGAGGCCATCGCCACAGACAGACATATTTCACCCTTCAGAAGGACCTGTTTGCGTTTGTTTTCTAACACGAGGGCTTCCAAAAAAGAAATCACCAGAGAGAAGGCCTAATTCATCAAAGTAAACAAGAGCTACGCCTGGCTTTGCATCATCCGCCAGTTAGACTTTTTTCGAACTGCACATAATCACTGTTTTCATCCAATATACGGCCTGCATCGCCAAGCACTAAATCCTTCAAAATGAATTTTGGAGTAAAGAAAAAAAATTGCCTAACTGACGGAAGGTGGAGTGTATTAAGAGTCAAATTTGCTTTTGCATGTAATCACTCCAAATTCTTAAAAAATGCATTTTGGGGCAATGGAAAGAAAATACCTAAATGATACAGGGGAAGGGAGGGGGAGTTGAGCTGTAAGAGTCAACTGTTTCTCTCCAAGGAATCACTCCAAATCCTTCAAACTGCATTTTGGGAAGAATTGCCTAAATCACACGTGGGTGGCGGTGGGGGGGGGGGGGGGGGTATAAGAGTCATTTGTTTTGCATAGAATAACTCCCAATACTTCAAAATGCATTCTGGGAACATTGCCTAAACATCTGACACGGGGGGGGGGGGGCGGTTGAGGCAAGTAGGGCAATACCTCTGACAATTTTCATCGGATAACGGTGGTCATCAAACTTGAGGTAGACATTGTTCTCAAAGAGATATGTACCCCCAAAAAAATGTTTCTATAGAGACATACATGTACACCACAAAGAACTGAAATCCGTTAACTATTGTTCAAGTTATGCCATAAGCAATGTTCTGAAAAATGCTGATGGAAATATGCAATTTCCACGTCGAAAAGCCCCATAAGTCTTGTAAAAATCGGACCACGCCCCAATTCGAACATGACCTTCATTTGGATATAACTGAGGCAGAAAGCAAGTTTGGTCCGGATCTATGTATGCAAACTCAAGTTATCATACGGAAACCAAGATGTTGATGGTAATGAGAAAAGTCGAAAAGGCCCATAACTCATGTAAAAATAATTGGACGGAACCCCTAATCAGACTTGGCCTGTATTACTATCCGGGTAATATGCGTACTTTGGTTGAGATTAAATGATCCAAACTGCAGTTATCCGACGGAAACCAGAAATGTTAATAGAAGGTCAAATTCTAAGTTGAAAAAGGGGCATAACTCATGTAAAAATAATTGGACGGAACCCATATTCAAACTTGAACTGTATTGTTAGCCGGAGAATACACATACCAACTGTGGTAGATATCAAATAATCCAAACTGGAGTTATCGGTCGGAAACCAAAAATGTTAATAGAAGGTCAAATTCTAAGTCCAAAAGGGCCAAAACTTATGTAAAAATAATTGGAGGGAACCCATATTCGAACTTGGCCTGTATTACAAGCTGGGGAAACACGTACCAACTTTAGATGAAACCAAATACATGTAATCCAAACTGTAGTTATCGGTCGGAAACCAATACTGCTCTGTGCAGTACCAGCTAATATATATCTGGCAACGCGCAACACTTAGATGTCTACAAATTGTCAAATTATATAAATACTTCGAAATTTATGTATTTATTTTTATTTTATTCTTATTTTTTCGGCGGGGGTGGGGGGTGTTATTAACAAGCCCCTGGTTACGTCTCTACGTACAGTGAACCGCAAGGCTTTCCGGCGTCTATCTGTGAGTGGAATTCTCTTGCTGAATTCAGAACACACAGCTGGACACTCTTCAGAAACCAGAAATGTATATAAGTGTCCGATATCCTTTGCTCGGTTGTCCTCCTGGGGTACTACGGCTTTAGCACTGAAGTCGGCGCCCTGTTTCACTCAAGGGACGATATGTAGCCGAAAAAAATTGCATGACACAGGGTGCTCAAGTGTTATCTCTGCGCGGACGAAATTAAATAACCCTTTACCCAACATAACGGCCCAAACCGACCAGCGCTATTCTCGAAAACCGCCAATTAATTTTCATTATTTTTTCATTTTTTGTCTCAAAAACATAGGTTATGACCCCTCATTGGAACGAGCTTGTCGAGCTCGTTCCAATGAGGGGTCATAACCTATGTTTTTGAGACAAAAAATGAAAACAATTAGTTATTTCGTGTTAGATAAAGAGTTCAAATGACTATGAAAATCAAACAAATAAAAATTAAAAATGTCCTCACTTGTATCTTCTTCAAACGCAGCATTTTCATAACGTGAAACAGCTGATGTTTCGGCGGTTGCATCTGAACGAATTTCACTAGTATTTTGTGGAGATATTATTGCAACCTGGCAAGCGGGTTCACCGTCCAAAATTTCGGTTTGAATTGCTGACGTTTTTTTCTCATTTGCTCAGGACAAACAGGGATGTTACCACAGATGTTTTTTTTAAATGAAATTAAAAGGCCGATATTCGTGTTAACAATCCTACATACACGTTGTATAATAACCAACCAACATTCAACCCTGAACCGACATATTTCGTCAAAAGATTGGTCCATACCGTCCTTGGTTGGGGGAGCGCTCTGTGGGGTCCCCCACCCCTTTTTTGTTGCAACCCAGTACTCCATTACGTAACTCTAGTTCTATCTTCAATGGTTGAACATTATCAAAAGTGCTGATATGCACATATAAATTGATCCCGATGGCGTTTTGGTTAGAGCTTTGTACTTTAAACCGAAAGGTCGATAGTGACCCGCGTCATTTGCATTATGCTCTTGAGAAAGACACTTAATCTCAGCTGCTCTCCTGAGTGCACGATGGCGCCGCGAGACCACAGGCGAGAGCATTTCTACAGCAGAATGCTATCACAACCATCAACTGTCATGGGTTCGGACCTAAATCCAATAGAGCACATATGAGACATCCTGGGCCAAAAAGTACAACAGCTGAACTCTCTAACAGCCAATTTACGGGAGCTGGAACAAGTCTTGCACCGAGAATGGCAAAACTTATCCCAGCAGTGCATTAGACGCTTGACGTGGGGTATCAGAAAGAGGGTTGAAGCAGTCATGCAATCACGTGGTTCCGATACACGCTATTAACCCTTTACCTAACATAAAAAGCAGACGACACTTGCAAAAAAAATTCTTGAATAACTCATTCCTTTCATTTTTTTGTCTCATACACATAGGTTATGACCCCTCGTTGGAACGAGCTCGAGAGAGGCCATAACCTATGTTTTTGAGACAATAAAATGAAAAATTAATGAAAATTAATCAGCGATTTTTGAGAATAGCGGTGGCCGGTTTTGGCCGTTACGTTGGGTAAAGGGTTAACTGGTAGAGTGCTGAATTATTTTTGATCATCAAAATTTGTTCACAGGTCTTTGCCTTGTTACAATTTATGGGAGAGTGCCTAAAGGCACACCGAGAGACACGCCTAAAGGCACTCTCCCATAAATTGTAACAAGACAAGTCCCTACAGACTAAATAATATCACTTCAAAGATAATATGAAGCACATCCACTGAGTATGAAGTCTTCAAGTTGCAGTACCTTCACCTCAGAGTAAAGCCCAAATATGGGCTTCCAGCACTCTACCAGTTAAAGCCAAGGTCACGGAATATCGTCTCGGGTCCTTGGCTGACATTTGTAACAATATTTTACCTGCCGCATAATTAACTTTTGTACTAATTTTGTCAATTATAATGTCATACAAATAAACTGCATACATTTCCTAAAATAACACGATATTTCTTTATCTTTTTCTATCACCATAAATGTCCTTTTGCAGAAAATAGCACAGGTTCTAGTGTTATATTCCACTGTTTACGTGTCAGTGCACTGTTTTTTATAGTTCAGAATCAAATTATTAGATGGTGCTTAACTTTTTTCAAGGTGCATACAGTTCGTGGAGAGTGGATTGTAGCTAAATCACCCGCAGAGTGGAGTTATCACCCATGCTATAACTTTCAATTTTTGTACATAGCAATAAAAGACACAAGCAATGTTTCAGCCAATGGACCTCCGGGTTTGACCCGGAGGTCCATTGGCTGAAACTTTGCTTCTGCTGGTTATGCTTTGCAACAAATTTGCAATTATTGCTCGGGTGGAATCTCCACTCTGCGGGTGATTTAGTGATAATACACTCTCCACGTACTGTATTTGTGTATTTGGCCTGTTTGACTAAAGCATTATTCTTCTAAAGGCAGTATGATGGTGGTGATACACAAGCTACTGACGCTAGAACTATGATGTATAATGATTTATAATTTGATTTCGATCACATTCCAGTTATACAATGTGGTAGACCAAACCTAATATACGGAACTGTTGAAGGAGGGAGGTTTAGTTTTGATAACAGAGTGAGATACCGTTGTCATCCGGGATACAAACTCATAGGGCCTGCTACGTCATACTGCAGTCATACTGGTAAATGGCTTCCAGAGGGCGCTACACCGAGGTGTGAAAGTAAGTATTTATATTATTATTTTTTGTTAGTTATGGTGCTGTGAGAACAAACCGTTTTTTTTTTTGTCGATAATACCGCGATATGGTGGCGATACACTCAACCAGTACATCAAGGTTTCATAAATAACACTGCATCATGCTCGACACCGTGATAACACTTTATCGAGCTCGACACCATGATAACACTGCATCATGCTCGGCACCATGATAACACTGTATCATGCTCAACACCCTGTAGATCTTTTTGTTTACTGTGCACATCAGGCTAGATGGCGGGCGGGAACAGGACCGTATTATTCATAAGGCTGACTAGGCTGACGTCTAGGGGTCCGCAGGGACAGGGGGCCCGCCAATTTTATTATTTTTTTGCTGAGGCTCCGTTACCAGCGCCTTAGGGCTCCAGTGGTTAAAGGCACTTAGCACTCTGCGCCGTGGCGATACATGCACATATGTATTTATCCATATATATATTCTCATAAGTATACTATATATATATTTATATACAGTACATTATTTTAATGCTTATTTAAATAATATGTCAAGTTGTGAGTAGAATTCTTCAGGAGACCCGTAAAATGGATAAAAGGCTACAGAGTGGCTACCGTACCAGTGTCCGGCTGTCAGCCGTAGTGGGATGAAAGGTTGATGTGCTGGAGGGGGGCCCGAAGTACCTAAAGGCCTAGGGGCCCGGCCATGGGTTAATACAGCACTGGACGGGAATCGGATACAGAAGAGATACTTACAGTACACTGCAAAAAATATAGGTTCTCTTTAGAACCAAAACTGGTTCTAATCTTGTCCCTGAGATGGAACCAGTTCTGTTTAAACAGTATTTATTTTAAATCAAATACATTTATAAAGATTGACATTAAATATTAACAGAATTAAACATAAATTGAGAGAGTTTCAGCCGTAAGTCTAGAGCTTATACGACGTTGTCTCAAATCATTATTAAGCAAAGGAGATATGAACAGTTGGCATATCGAACCAGTTTTGGTTCTGTATAGAACCAATATACCAGGTATTTGTATGCGCTTTGTTTCAAAATGTTTGGCGACTGCGTTGAATAAGCTCCAAGTTTACTGCTGAATCTACTTCAGTTCATGTATTATTCTGTTAAAACTGAATGCTAATATTGGTAAATTTATTTGATTTGAAATAAATACTGTTTAAACTAAACTGGTTCCATCTCGGGGACAAGATTAGAACCAGTTTTTGTTCTAAAGAGAATCTACAGTACGTGGAGAGTGGATTGTAACTAAATCACCCGCGGAGTGGAGTTATCACCCAAACTATAACTTTCAAATTTTGAATATATCGACTAAAACACAAGCAATGTTTCAGCCAATGGACCTCCGGGTTTAACCCGGAGGTCCATTGGCTGAAACTTTGCTTGTTCTTGTTATGCTTTGCAACAAATTTGCAGTTATTGCTTGGGTGGAGTCTCAACTCCGCGGGTGATTTAGTGATAATACACTCTCCACGTACTGTAGATTTTCTGCAGTATAGAGTCGTCGTGGCTGGTCGTAATCCACGCGGAGGCAGTGGTGTCCACGCATGCGTTTATCAGGTAATAAAAATCACCATCATAAAATTTTAATTAATGAAGCACCGGGTTATACCCGGTGCTTCATTAATTAAATTTTTTGATGGTTATTCCTGTAATTTGTGTTTGGAATCAAATAATATTGCGTCCCTGTAAATATTGCCCACTCGTGGAAAGTGACAAGTCCACGAAGTCTGTACTCTATATATCGTACAGGATCTGCTACATGTGAAACTTCTGTAACAATTTTGACCACAGTCTGTTTGCAATTTTAAGGGGGGGGGGGGGGGTGACAGGTAGACAGCCAATCTGGCTATGTCACCTCCCTCAGTATGCATACCAACCATTTTTAAAAAATGTATTTGTAATCGCTTTTTTATGTATACTGAAATAAAGAATACCTACCTACCTACGTACCTACGTACCTACGTACGTACCTACGTACGTACGTACCTACCTACCTACCTACCTACCTACCTACCTACCTACCTACCTACCTACCTACCTACCTACCTACCTACCTACCTACCTACCTACCTACCTACCCACCCACCCACCCACCCACCCACCCATCCATCCATCCATCCATCCATCCATCCATCCATCCATCTATCTATCTATCTATCTTTGCTCTTTACGATTTTTCTGATTACATTTTACCACAACAATGTCTAAAACTGCTCAAATTTGCCCAAAGTTTCGTGGTCTGCTCATATTTGGCGTGCACGATTCATTATCGGCACGACAATATCCACAACTACTCAAGTTTGTCGCATGGTTCGTGATCTGCTCATATTTTGAGTGCACGGCTCATTATCGGCGATACATATCCACTACTGCTCAGGTTTGCCACAGGGTTTGTGGCCTGCTCATGTTTTGCATGCATGGCTCTATATATGCGTACCAATGTCCACAACTGCTCAAGTTTGCCACAAGGTTAGTGGTCTGTTCATTATTGGCGTCAAAATGTCCACGACTGCTCAAGTTTGCCACAAGGTTAGTGGTCTGCTCATGTTTTGCGTGCATGGCTCATTATTGACGTAAAATGTCCACAACTGCTCAGGTTTGCCACAAGGTTAGTGGTCTGCTCATAGTTTGCGTGCATGGATCATTATCGGCGTAAAAATGTCTACAACTGCTCAAGTTTGCCACAAGGTTAGTGGTCGGCTCAAATTTGCGTGCATTGCTCATTATCGGATTAAAAATGTCCACCACTTTTCAAGTTTGCTACAAGTTTAAGGTTAGTGGTCAGCTCATATTTCACGTGCATTACTCATTATCGGCGTCCTATGTGCAAAGTCTGTGAAGTCCCTGAGAACAGTGTCCACGCTGTCGGTACTGATGGCGCCATTTGCACTAAAACATCCGTTTGGTACCAAACGTACAGCATTTTGACACAAATATACTTCTGGAAGGTATTAATTCTTTTGGCGCGGAATAATCAGAGAAACAGAATTCTTAGCGCCTAATATTCATTTGGAATTTTACAGAAAGTATAGGTTGTTAGACTAAAGCGTTATTATTTTAAAAGATATTCTAATGATCTCATTGACAGTTTTTCAAATGGTTTCCTGTATATATTTAAATGGCACCTTTATACTTTCAAGGGACGATATCGTTGTTCATGGATAGGACATACAATAAATAGGAATACATATCTTTGTTTAACCCTTTACCCAACGAATCGGCCGCATCCGCCCGCGTATTATGCAACATCAGCAGTTGAAAAAATATTATTTTTCAAAAACTTTTAACAAAACCATATCATGTGATCCCTCGTTGGAACGAGCTCGTCGAGCTCGTTCCAACGAGGAGTCACAAGATATGGTTTTGTTAAAAATTTTTGAAAAATTTGAAAAAAAATTATATTTAAAATAATAACTTTTAATATCGTCTGCGTTGGGTAAAGGGTTAAAAGCGCTTAGAAATGGTTGGCTAAAATGACTACGGTAGTACCTTTCCGCGGTCTGCCGTCTGTCGACTTTAGTCGTCTGTCGCGCTAAAAGTGTTGAAGCATCGTCGTTTATTATTTCAGTTTATCCTTTTCGATAGAATCGTTATGTGATGACGGGGGCGCGGTGGCGTTGCGGTAACCCTTTCTCGTCAAATCACCGTAGCTAAGCAACGTCGAGCCCGGTTAGCGCTCGGATGGGTGACCACCTCGGCGATCGATTCGGACTCCCGCGCTGTGTCCTTGGGCAAGGCACTTAACCCCGATTGTCCACATGGGGGCGCGATGACACCGTGTACTAAGGCGTACTGTACGTCGATGGTGCGCATGTCTTCAACCAATCTAACCCTTCCTGTGCTGGAGTGTGGAGTTACGATATTGGGAAGCTGGTAGGTGCTCGTCGTTGCTCGGTGGCTCTCTCCGGGTACTCCGGCTTCCTCCTCCCGTAAAACTGTCACGGTCATGATTAGCCATTGTGCATTAGTATGTGACCTTAAACACCAATAAATAAATAAATTATGTGATGACATAGTCGAGGCAGAATTCACACATTTCGAGTGATCTATTGGTAACAGGCGTAATCATGACCCTTTGTCAAGGGTCAACCGAATCAATTATTTATAAGTTTTAGGTTTTTATTATCAATATTTTTAGCATATGTACTTTCTTTTGCACCTAAAATTCTTAAAAGAGGCAGGTAATACTAAATTATCCCTTTGAAGTCGTAAGACCGATTTTTCGGTGCAAGGCATAATTTCGTTCCATTTTTATCTTATTATAAGAGGTCTATACACGAGGCATTGGTGATAAAATGATAAGCCAGGCGGCTGCAGACTGCAGTTATTATTCTCACCTCGCTCTATACTGATATTGGACTGACCCATCTTACTGTAAGTGTACACAGATGCGGTACCATTCCAGGAAACGGGGTTCAAAGAGTTCAAATATCGTACTTTGAGTGCCTTGTTGAACCCAACGGACAATACAGTTAAAACTAGAAGTCCTGTCACGAAATGCGCGCTTATCTAGGCTTAATTGCGCGTAGGAATTGCGCGTAATTGCCATGTCAAATGGCATCCAAAGCATGGCAGGTTCTCCTGGTTACTCATAGCAAACACAGGCAATGTTTCAGTCAATGGACCTCCGAGTTACCCGGGGGTCCATTGGCTGAAACATTGCTTGAGCACATACGATATGTACAGAATTTGATAGCCTTACTATTGTCATAACGCGTAGATTAACGCGCAGATCGACGTGCTATTTGTGCGCATTTCATGACAGGACTTCTAGTTTTAACTGTAGTTACATAACACACCAAACTGGCAATGCTCCGAACATCCCGTATCGTGTACAAAAAAAAATATATCCAGCCAAAGGACGGCGGAACTGGGGGGTGGGGGGGGGGGGCTTAGCTTCAGCCCACCCACTTTTTTGCCGGGCCATGTTTTTTTTGAATGCATATATTTTAACACAACCAATGACTGGTGAAACAAGGGGCGGATCCAGAGCCTCCCCCATATTTTCGCCAGCTATGTTTCTCTCGAACTTATTCAGTTTCGATGGATTTCGGATCATTTTTTGCAGTAAGTGGCAGCAAACACTAAAATGTATAGGTTTGTTAAAAAAATCGGTTAACTGAAATAGATCGTAATCTTATAGACATACAAGTAACAAATTCACCCCCAAGACAAGATAAACCACAGACAGTATAATTGCTGTTGACGTCTGGTAAAGCATACAGGTGATGTCTATTTATCAGCTTTGGTCGTCACGACCAAAGCTGATAAATAGACCTCACCTGTATGCTTTACGATTTCGAATATTAAGTTGCTATTCGGTTCGATTTGAAATCGACTGCCCGATTCGTTTCCTTTCGTATCTTTTCACACGGGAGCACGGTGGCTCAGTTGGTAGAGGTGCAGGCTGCAAGCCGAGAGGTCCTCGGTTCGAATCCCACCAGCGGCAACCGCGTTGTGTCCTTGGGCGGTTGCCGCAGGTGGGATTCGAACCGAGGACCTCCGAGCCACCGCGCCCCCAAGCAATGTCGATGATGCACACTAAAAACTAAAGTGTTAAAACTGACACTTTCAAGGTGTTAAACCCATTCTAACTCTTAGGGTTTGATTTTAACCCTCAAAGTGCAATGAGAGTTCGAGCCTGATTCGCGTCATCTGCTTTGTTTCCTTTTAAGTGTCGCGACATTACACTTGTCAAGTGGTATTATTGTAACACCTGTCAAGGTTTTTAGTTTTTAGCGTGTGGCCTGTTGCTAGCGGCTAGCCCTGTTCTGGAGCAAGTACTGGTAACTCTCAGACCAAATTATATAGATGTTTGATGTAATTGAGGTGAGCTTGCTCATGGAATTAATTTTCAGATCACATTCTCGTTCGTTGTTAGTAGATATTACTCTTAGATTGATTTTGTCAACGTTCACTGAAACATTACCCGACAAGTGACAATTTATTTTTGCGGAATAAACTCCTGGGGCGTGACTGCGTACGGTGACTCCACTCTGAAGGATTGAATGCCGGAAAGATAGAGCTACCTCCCGTGGGAAGTCTCATTCAGATGTCATTTTCACTTGTTTTTGAACACGGTCATATCAATCTTATTCATTGGCCATATAGGCGGATATACACGCTAAAAACTAAAGTGTTAAAAACTACACTTGAAGTGCTGTATTTAACACTTACTAAGTGCTGAACTAGCACTTTGTTCAAGTGTAGATATCCCAGAACTTGACAGGTGTTACAATAATACTACTTGACAAGTGTAATGTCGCGACACTTAAAAGGAAACAACGCAGATGACGCGGATCAGGCTCGAACTCTCGAGCCTGATCCGCGTCATCTGCGTTGTGTCCTTTTAATTATGTATCCACCAAGCGCAAATCAAATTATGGACGATTCTGGAAGAACCACCAATGCTAGACACATGGGAAGTGCCATCCATTCAAGTTTCAGATGTCTGACGATTGTAATGTCTAAGTGCTTAAAGCATTGCACTTTGAGTGTTAAAATCAAACCCTAAGAGTTAGAATGGGTTTAACACCTTGAAAATGTCAGTTTTAACACTTTAGTTTTTAGTGTGTACATTGCGAACATGACTTGATAAACATTATATTTTCTATAATGTTTGGTGGATTTCCATCAGTTCGATCAGCAACTTCTGACTTCAAAAACATGACCACCGATTCGATTCGAGGTTTAAATTAATTTCGAATCAAATTCGAGATGCGATTCGAACAGTAAATGTGTGATTCGTGGGGACCTTATTTGCATCTTTGAAATTCGAAGCGGTAACCGAGTTGATTTTTCATGTTTCTCAGTTTTCGCAACATACATCCAATATTTCGTGCATATTTTGTTCCTTGTGTGTGCTAGAGTGTAGTTAACATGGCTGACAATTTGCAGAAAAGTTAATTCCTCCTAAAATTTCCCTATTTAATTTCCCTATTTAATTATTTATACACCTGGAACTTAATTAAGCACCCCCTGAAATGTTTCATGACAATGAAGATGCTGTTACTGATTATTATGTTTTTTATGATTGCTATGTCTTGCAGTACATTTCATCAAGTGAAACATGGTGTGTTTGGTTGATAGCATGCCCCAAACACAACACCTCGTCCACGTGAAGCACGCTTCACACGAATGTCACAAAAACAATATCATCCACATACAATAGCTGGGTATAAAACAAGAACATTTGTCACTTCTTTTATCAATAAATGTTGACATGGCAAGGAAGAGGCCGTCAGACGCAAAAAGATGACAAATCGTTGGCATGCATGCAACAGGCATGTCACTTGAAGCTACTGGAAGCAGCTTGGCTATAGTCATTCTGTCATCACCAGACTTGTCCGAAAACATCAACAAACCAACGATGTTAAGAACCGACCAGGGCCTGGACAATCCAAAAAGACCTATCCTCGGGAAGATCGGAGTCTGGCACGCCTGGTTAGGCGTGAACCATTTGCTTCAATTGGGGTTTTGAAACGCCTTTGGCTCCTCAACAGGCGTTTGTGCAACAGAACTGTCCGAACTCGTCTCAAAGCACTGGGTATGAGGTCCAGAAGGATTATCAAGAGCCCAGTTCAGAGCAGCATCACAGACGACGTTTGGAGTGGTGCATGGCATGACAACATTGGAATCTCAGGACGTGGAGGAGAGTCCATTGGTCAGACGAGAGTAGGTTCCTGCTTCACGTCACACATGGTCGCATGAGAGTGTGGAGGCATATAAACACTGCTTATGTGCTCAGGAACATCCGACCTACTGTTCCTTATGGTGGAGGATCAGTAATAATATGGGGATGCCTCTTTTCTGTAAACTTGATATGGCGACTGTACGTGGGAATCTCAGTGGACATCAGTACATCCGGGACATTCTTAATCCAGTTGTCGTGCCTCATTTTGACAACCACCCGTTGGCTATTCACCCTACTAGCCCTGTATTCATGGACGACAATGCAAGGCCACGTCGTTCCCATGCTGTGAGAGTATTCCTTCAGAACAACGCTATTACAACACTACCTTGGCCTGCAATGAGCCCCAATTTGAATCCATAAGAACGCACCAGGGACTTTCGTGTACGTCGTGTGCAAGCAAGGGAACCGTCTGTACAGAATTTGGCCGATTTTGGAAGCTATGTGGCATGAGGGGTTGCAGCAGCTGCCTCTGGACCGTATCAAAAGTGTCACTGGTGGCGATAGGAGGAGGGTGCAGGTTGTCATCCGGGCACGTGGTTGATACACTCTCTGACGTCAGACACTGCTATTATGTTCAGGAGATCACAAGTTACATTTCTGTCAGTAATTACCGGCATTGTTTTATCATAGACCATTCCAGCACCATACCTATCGAGAGAACATTTTTCTATCCTAAACGTTTGTGACAGATATGTGTAATTATTATTAGCGCCATTCAAATACTGCATATTTTCATCATTCTGTTGTTTTTCATTTGCCAATAGACCATTCTTTCCGCAAACAATCAGTTTTAGCCATCTGAAAGCTAGTATGAAAGTAGTGGCAGTTTCTATTAACGCCACCGCGAAAAAAGCTGGGGGTGCTTAATTAAGTTCTAGGTGTATATTTATTGGTTTATTGGGGTTTAACGACATTTTTGATAGCCAAGGTCACCTCGTGTCGGGCAGTTTTACGAGTAGAGGAAGCCGGGATAAGCGGAGAAACCACCGAGCAACGGCGAGCAACTGTCAGACACCCCAATGTTCTAACACCGCACATGCAGGGTTAGCACTGGTTGACGACAAGTGCATCATCGACGAGCAGTACGCCTTTGTACACAGCGCTGCCGTGTTCCCGCATAAGTAATCGGGATTAAATGCCTTGCCCAAGGTCACAACGCAGTAACCCATGGTGTAGAGCTGTAGGTTTTTAAATTTCTTGTTCGGTTTCGGTTTTGGTTTTTCAGGTGGAGTAAAACCTCGGTTCGGTTCGGTTTTCGGTTTGTTCATGAGGCCAAATAAAATTCAATAAAACTCATTCTTATGTCCGGAGTCATAACTGAATGGCAGTGGAATTGAGCGAAACTCAAGGAATGCCCGAAATAAGCTATAATACATGAAGAATCAGGAAGGCCAATATACTAATTACCTAAATATACAGAACTTTTATTGTGCTTGGCCATTTTTCGATGTCTGACACCTACACGCAACTTGAGGAAAGCTGCAAACACAACTAAACTGAAATGTCGGAAATTCACAGAATGTAGCCTTCCCAGAGGAGTGAGAGTACCCAGACACTGCCATTGGTAGTGTCTGGGTACTCTCACTACTCTGGGATGGCTACATTCTGTGAATTTCTGCAGCAAGAGAGTATTTAATAAAAAACGAAAAACCTTAGATTACGGGATGTCGACGGTTTCGGTTTTTTAAAAAAACTAAAAACCTCGGTTCGGTTTCGGTTAACCTACAGCTCTACCATGGTGAGGGCCGAACCGTTTCAAGTCCATTTCCGTAACGACTGTGCCACCAAGCTCCCTCTTAATTTCCAAATGCTGTCAGCAAATTTAACTCTAAATATATGGGAACTTCATATAAAAATTGAAATTTCAAAATATTAGTGAAGTTGCATATCGCCGATGTGCGCATTATTTCACAAACATCAGTCATTTTCCTGTTGAGTAGTATTACAGAAGCTAGCTTTTTACAATTCTTCCTTGTCAGTTTGAACCTGTTACTATTATTCTTGGATGAACCATGTAAAAATTAAAAAATGTCGTTCTCACCATCTTTTGATGTTCTGTAACTTTCAATTTATCAATTTATATAAAAGTCCCATTCGCTAAACAAGAGCCTTACTTTGTATTGGTATGTGCCCCGTTTCGGAGCCCCCCAGCCTGCCCCCCCCCCCTCCCCCCGTTTACGAGGCCCAACCTCTATTGGCGCATGAGGTTTCGTAAAAATGACCAAACGGCGAAATGGATCTGATTTAGATGCAAGGAAACAGCGTTCTTTCGGTTCGAAAAATCAACATTTTCTCCCATTGGGTCGAACTATGGTGAGTCTGATCACTCTGACGACTACGGGGGAGGGGGGGGGGGGGGTTCTGGTGAAACCACTTTTGCCAAATGAGTGACGAAAAATGTCACCTATGTGGACAGCCATTGATTGCTCAGATACAAGTAAGCCGTGTTTTTCGGTTCGAAAAATCAAAATTTTGTGCGGATCCGGGGCCCCCTTGATACGTTTCTCGGCAACTTCGTTTGGCCCAGTTCGTGTGTCACATATAGAGTCGACCATACAATTAAATTCAGGTCTGTAGTACACGATACGGGATGTTGGGAGCATTGTCAGTTTGGTGTGTTATCTAACTACAGTTAAAACTGGAAGTCCTGTCATGAAATGTGCACAAATAGTACGTTGATCTGCACGTTAATCTACGCGTTATGACCATAGTAAGGCTATCAGATTCTGTACATATGGCCTGTGCACAAGCAATGTTTCAGCCAATGGACCTCCGGGTAACCCGGAGGTCCATTGGCAGAAAAATTGCTTGTGTTTGCAATGAGTAACCAGGAGGCCTTACCGTGCTTTGGATGTCATTCGATATGATAATTGCGCGCAATTCCTACGCGGAAATAAGCCTAGATAAGCGCACAGTTCATGACTGGACTTCTAGTTTCAATCGTAGGTGTGGTACTGATAAATATTCCTATTGACGGATTATCTGTGAAGTAGTGTAGTTCCTTCTAATTACCTTGACACAGAAAACCATGTTCCTTTTTGATACTTTCAATATATGAAAACAAGACAGTTCCGACAGTTTTGTTCATTTAATTCTGATGACATAGGTGTTTTCTCAACAATTACTTGCGTCATGATTGGAGTTTCCTGGCCCGTCTGAGAATTTCAAGAGCGATAACTTTATGGATGGTCGGTTTTCATGACGAATAAGTCAGAGATGCCGACACGATCTCACCAGAAATAGTTCAGTATACATGCATTTTAGAATGAAACACATGTATCGTTGAACGTGTAGAGTCTGTAGACCACATCGAATTTTACGGTTTTATGATGAAGGCTGAGCAAATCCTAAGGACAAAATTTACTGTGAAAACACTGATGTAGTTCACCATGTAGACTATACAATGTGTATGATTGGAAAACATTTTGCACCCTGAATAAGTTCAGCCTTCCAAGAAAACCCAAAGCTTCACAAAAATAGTTTATTTTGAAAAAATGCCACCAATTTGCTTCTAATGGACGATTTGGAAATGAAAAACAAATGAGACGTTAAAAAGTTGTTTGTTTGAAAATGTTTGTTTTCAAACTACATTAGAATGATTGCATTTTCTTTCTTGAAGGAAGAACCTATTCAGAGTACAAAATGTTTTATAATCTACAGAATAGCATGGGTGATGGTGTATTTCATCCCTTGAGTGCAAGAAGACTTTGCAATGCTAAAGCATTGCAAAGCCTTCTTGCACTCAAGGGACAAATTCATCAATTTTTTTAACTTGGGAAAAAATCAGACATAAACTATTTAATTTTTATTTTTTTTCAAGTTTAAATTGGTTATAAAAAGAGAGCATGTGGCAGCCAAAAGGACCATGCGGGAGGGCCTGAGAAACAGATTTTTTTATTTTTTAGGCCTTACCTATAAGAACAACCTATAATCCAAACTCTGTAAACGTAAATATCTCCATTTTACACTGTATCGGACTTGGCAATGAAAAAGGTATAAAAAGATATCAAATTGCTTAAAAGGAAGGCTAAAATCACATCTGCTGCATGCTCCTCCTGCCTGGAAAATGATGTCTTATCATTTCATGCTACAATAAACAATATACAAAACTGTCATCAGGGCAGAAAAAAACATTTATAATAATTTGCATTGTAAGCGACAAAAGAACATTCACTGTCGCAAACATCTCTGTTTTTTTTTTTTTAAATCTTCTTTCTTTAGAAGGTTTTTTTTATTTTTATCGATCCATTTGATCAGTACAGCTTCAGTCAAAACAAACAGACTCTTCACCTTTGGGTTTAAACATCGGAATTAAAATTTGTTTATTTAAATGAATTTTAATGCATGGGTTGTGAAATAAACACAGAACGCGACGTGTGTTTGAATCGGTGAGTGTACGGTTCGAGCGAAATATGATTACGCCATTCCAACAAGTTTTTTATCGATCCGTTTGATCAGTACAGCTTCAGTCAAAACAAACAGACTCTTCACCTTTGGGTTTAAACGTCGGAGTTAAAATTTGTTTATTTAAATGAATTTTAATGCATGGGTTGTGTAATAAACACAGAACGCGATGTGTGTTTGAATCGGTGGGTGTACGGCTCGAGCGAAATATGATTACGCCATTCCAACGAGTTTTTTTATCGATCCATTTGATCAGTAAAGCTTCAGTCAAAACAAACGGACTTTTCACTCGCTGGACTGGTGTAATCATATTTCGCTCGAGCCGACGGCTCTTGCGAAATATGACTGTGCCATTCGAACTCGTTATGTAAAGCACCTATCGATTCAAACACACATCGCGTTCTGTCTATATATATATGTCTCAGTACCTCAGTGGTGCGAGAAAGATAAATCCAATAATATTTTAGTATATCTTACCTCCTACAAGTATCTGGGAATTTCATTGGTTCACAGACGTCACATGCAGACTGCATATAAAACCATATACTGCCTGTCAACATCAATATACGCTGACAGCTATGGGTAATCTCCCTTTTGTTCATTGATTATTCAAAATGGCGGCAGCCGATAAACGCTTCAAGTTGAAAGATTGAGTGTTGGAAGCCCATATTTGGTATGAAGTGCAGGTTAGGCAACTTAAAAGGCTTCATATTCTGTGGATGTGGGTCATGTTACCTTCGAAATGAAACTGTTTTGTATGTATGAATTTGCCTTGTTACAATTTATGGGAGAGTGCCCATAAATTGTAATAAGGCAAAGACACGTGAACAAATTGTGAGCATTCTCTCATTTAATTCTGGTCGCTGTTGTTATTAGTTCTGTGCACCGATGCAGTAGTCGGTAAGATATATTCGTTACACAGTTTGTTGGTGGCCTAATATGGTATATATGGTGTCAGTTAATTCCATATCGGACTCGAGCTTCGCTCTCGTCCAATATGAAATTAACTGACACCATATATACCATATTAGGTCACCAACAAACTGTGTAACTAATAATGTCTCTGCACATTCAAATTCTTCAATTGAAATAGAGTATTTATAAATGATATTGTCTGAAAAAAAAATTGTCATCAAGAATTAAAATCATTTCATTACAGCTTCCCATATTTTGTTTGCCATCTCTGTTGTCACTGTATTTAATACCCCGGAAAGCTAGTAACTTTTATCTACATTGCCTCTTCTTGTGTCAATGGATCTGTAATTCCCCCCCCCCTCCCTCCCCCCACTCTAAGTGAAACATACGCGCGTCCCGGGTGAGACAGCAGGGTGGGATATTTCTATTCCACTCACCCCACGTGACATACTCATTTGCATATTTCATTAGGTCGCCGGAACTATTTCATCATCGTCTGCACAATTGTAAATAAACAAAATGGCTTCACGATTTCCTGCATGTAATCCACGTGCCATTCAAAAACAACAATGTTGATTTGTTTCAACCCCATGTTTCTCTGTAGATTTAATAATATCATTGCGCGAATTTATCGATCGATCAATAATCTCACAATGCCCTTTACATTAGAGTTGAACACGCGCAAATTCATTAACCTCTCAATGGACAGCATTACAAATCAATTTTTAGTATATACCTATGGCATATACCTAACTTTTGTACGATTTTTCCGATGCAATTGTTCGTTTTTCGAAAGGACTACGACTTGATAAATTGGGTATGTCAGCACGTGACAGGCAATTATCTATAATGACGTAATCCTTGTGTGGGGGGAGAAAAATCATCCTCGATGAATCTGAAGGTGGGAATGGGGAAATCTGACCCTCGGGGCAAGATATTTGAACCAAACCCTCGGGTCTGGTTCAAAAATCTTGCCCCTCGAGTGAGATTTCCCTATCCCACCTCCAGACTCATCGGGGATCATAAGAATATCACCACAATGATAGGAGTTTAGATATTTTGGTTGTCTTCTAACTCGCGTTGACAGCAACCAATAGTTTTTTTTCCGACAGACTATAAAAAGTAACGACAGACATGGTTATGGAGACGAACTCTCCTCGCAGGATCCCCACTAGCTTAGGGCTTGATTGGGATGCGTTCATAAAATCATCGATACCACAGAAATATGTTTTTGTTTTAAATATGTATTTCCTATTTTCGTGCTATGGTGGGTATTTTATGGCCAACCAGAACTATTCAGCGGAAAGACTGATATTTTTTTTGTTCCAAAAAATTCATTGGACGATCAATTTTTAAAACTGTTATTTTTACCTGAATTGTGGTAGGCCCTATTTTTGGCTCAATGCAACATTTTTGAATGTGTGCATCTGCATTTAGTAATGTTCCAATAAGACTAAAATCCGTTCCCTCTGATTGGACGAGCGCTCGCGTAGTTTTTTCCATTTGACCTCACCAGGGGGTGCGGTGGCGTTGCGATAACCGGTTCTCGTTTATTTGTTTGTTTACATAGAAAGTGATAATTGTTGGCTAACAGAATAACGCGTGTATCCGGTATCCCGAAAGCCAATCGATTATTCGTTTATTTATTAGTGTTTAAGGTCACATGCAGCCAAACGATTAACGCTTTCTATGCAAAAGGAATGATGGGTTTTTGTTGTCAATTAGCTCTTCGGAAGTTAGAAAGACTTCTGGTTTAACCCTTTACCCAATGTAACGGTCAAAAACCGACCAAGGCTATTCACAAAAATCGCAATTAATTTTCATTATTTTTTGTCTCAAAAACATAGGTTATGACCCCTCATTGGAACGAGCTCGTCTAGCTCGTTCTAATGAGGGGTCATAACCTATGTTTTGGAGACAAAAAATGAAAAAAAAATAGTTATTCTAGAATTTTGTTTGCAAGTGTCGTCTGCTTTTCATGTTAGGTAAAGGGTTAAGAAAACAATATGGAAACGTGTAGGTTTTGATATCAAGGATGATGATCATAAGTATACCACTTTAACCCTTTATCTAACGCAGCGGCCAAAACTGACCAGCGTCATTCACAAAAAAATGTCATACAATTTTCATTATTTTTTCGTTTCAAAAACATAGCTTATGACCCCTCGAGGGGACGCGGTGGCGTTGCGGTAACCGGTTCTCATCAGATCACCGACGTTAAGCAACGTCGAGCCCGGTTAGTCCACCGATGGGTGACCGTCTGAGCGATCGATTCGGACTCCCGCGTTGTGACCTTGTGCAAAGCACTTAACCCCGAATGTCCACATGGGGGCACGATGACGCCATGTACTTAGGCGTACTGCACATCGATGGTGCGGATGTCTTCAACCAATCTAATCCTGTCCGTGCTGCAGTGCGGAGTTACGATGTTGGGGAGCTGGCAGCTGCTCGTCGTTGCTCGGTGGTTCTCTCCGGGTACTCCGGCTTTCTTCACCCGTAAAACTGTCACGGTCATGACTCTGACTTATTATTTGTCCAGTAACGTCGTCGGATACGCGAAAGGTTTATTTACTAAACTTGTTGCCGTAAAAAGTTCCTTGTTAATTTCACGATGTGGGTTTTGGGCTGTGGGTAAAGGTATTATTGGATCATATAATTACTGTTATGAATTGACGGTACCATTGCCTGAAGGAGCTTATGTTCACTCCGAGCTGCAAATCTCAGACCATGTTACTCTCAATTCATCAGAATGACTTATATAGAGGATCTCACACGAGTGATGTTTGGATATAAGATTTTTTGAAACGAGTTTGATGAATTTGATTCACAACGAGCATTTAGGCGAGTTGTGAATCGAATTCATCAAACGAGTTTCAAAAAATCTTATATCCAAACATCACGAGTTAAAGATTCTGTATATCACATGAATTTTCGAATGTTGTTTACACTTTTTATTTAATTCATTGTCGCTAAATTCTCCCAAAACAACCGACAATCAGTTCCTTGGCTCAGACGCTTCACACCATGACGTCATGAATGCGCTTTACTTGCACCTGTTGGCGTAATTGACGTCATGTGAACTACGCACGCGAATACAATGCTGCTGCTATGGGACCACGCGCCGATTAGACACTAGTTGATAATCAGGAAATAAGACATGGGTCATTACGTCGAAATTAACGACGTTTCATGTGATATATTATTTTCTCAAGCTGTTAAAATCATGTAGTGGGGGCTGATAATGGAGTACCATTTTTTGTTGTGAAATTTCACTTTGGATTAATTAACTGAATAATTTATGCAAATTTTCACTCTTTAATTATTATTATAAAGTGATGCATAATGCGCAAGTAAAGCTAAGAGCCTTTTTTGTCAAAAACATAAATCTTGACAGAGGTGTGCTTAAGTACCTGCCCTATTTACACGCACACAACGTGCTTTCAAATGAAAAATATATTTTAAGGCCATCTCTAAACTTTATTCTTATAGTTTTCAAACAAAATTGAAAAACCATATAGTCCTTCCTCTCTTGCAGTATGAAAGATGTGCCTCGCATACGTAGACAGAACGCGATGTGTGTTTGAATCGGTGGGCGTTTTACATAACTCGTTGGAATGGCGTAGTCATTACACAACCCATGCATTAAAATTAATTTAAATAACCAAATTTTAATTCCGATGTTTAAATCCAAAGGTGAAGAATTTGTTTTGACTGAAGCTGTACTGATCAAAGGGGTCGATAAAAAATCAAAACAACCTTTTCGAAACCAGTGTTTGTTGAAATTTGTATCGCTGTTTACTAACAGCAATAGCCACCAAATGGTTAGGCGTGCCCATTCACGCCTAACCATTTGGTGTCTATTACTGTTAGTAAAAATATAAGTGCAAATATGTGCAGATTTGCAAAATAGCTGGGAGAAACGTTTTTAAAAGAAGTTCGAAGCATGGCAATGATTGGGTTTTTTAAAAATTTTGTCTCATTTTTGGCTATTTTTTTGTGAACCGACTTTATTTTGCTTTGCACTTTTTCATTTTCACACTATGCGACAGACGGTCGATGATGGTGTAACGAAATTTGGAAACTTTTTCGAAGCGTAACTAAACGGTGCAGTAAAAAGTTCCGGCTTGTATACCACCCGTTGAATACAGAACCATGTATATATCATAGCGGCAATTCCGTTGAATACAAGGGTTTAACGTCTAATGGATGTGTAATTTATGAATGTAGGCATTTTCGATATTATGTAACCCTCTTCTCTTCGCAACAAGATTAGGTTTCCATTTATTGACTAAAAACCATTTTTAATTTATTTTATTTTTTAACAATTAGGATTTTTCTTTAGGCTCTATTCAGGGGGGGGGGGGGGGGGCGTCACCCCCATTCCTGCCAAAATTTCCTATAGTTAGAAATTCGGGGAGCAAATCTGGATTTTAGATCTCCTTTGATGATGCTGATGTCTCCTTTACTTCCCAAAATTCCAACTCTGTTTATTTCCTATAGTTAGAAATTCGGGGAGCAAATCTGGATTTTAGATCTCCTTTGATGATGCTGATGTCTCCTTTACTTCCCAAAATTCCAACTCTGTTTTAAATCGGCAAAAATTCCAACTGTTACTTTTTACAACTACAGTGCACGTAATATCGAGCTTCAGACGTATGCACGATGTCAATCGGTACGAGATTTCTATAGTACGTTTACTTATCGTAATAAAATAATCCTCGAAATGCACTTCAAGAAAATCGCATCATGTAAAATCGTTATCCTGAGTTAATTCCATCATTCACAGTTAAAAAATGATGAAACATCGAAAATTGTTCATTCCTGCATAAGATCTGATTTAATGTTAGGATAGTGTGAATCGCCCAAAGTTCTCAGCTTGAGCATTTGCTTAGCAGATATTCAGTTCCCAGAATAATACCAAATAATAACAACCTGATAATTCTATCATAAATGTGTTGGCATTTCAGTTACTAGAATCAATTTTATGCCCTCTTTCATGGTCTCATTTTCAACATTTTTCTCGGTAGTGAATTTCCAAGTGGGGAGGGACCGGGAGGGGGCCTCCCGGTCCCCCCAGTTGGAAATTCACTACCCTACACACACCCCTACCAATCGGAAACCTCTACCCACGTCCCTGGCTCTATTGATCAATAAACACATAGAAACATATTTGTATTATTTCGGAGACCAGTTTTGGAGGAAACACTGTCACCATTGTACTGAGCATAACCCTAAATCGCGCAAAGTTCGAACTTATGGTTATGTCAGACATTAATAACACCACCCCACGCCCCCATCCCCACCCCAACTCCAGTAACTAATTCTTATTTTGATTATTATGTTTCTGTCCAAATATTCGCAGTTTGTCGACGATGTTTACGGCGAAATTGTCTTCCACAAATGGAAAACGAAAGCGTGTGAACATTTCTGCTACTAGTGGATACAATTCTATAGAGCTCTCCCTATCCCCAGAGGTGGGGAGTGATAGAAAATATTTCAAATCGTGCTCACGAAATATTAAGTCGTGCTCACAATTTAGTAGTTCTTACATCTTCACAGCATTCTCAGTTTATGGCGTTACCTGTATTTTTACGAAACTCGACTAGGAAAATAGGTTTGGAGTAGACATGGGGGGGGGGGGAGGTGGTGTCTGGGAGAGACTTGTTTCCCCACCTCCACACCCTGAATTGTACACTCTCAGGGCTTATATTTCGTCTAAATTTGTGAGAATCCATTTGGATTCTCGTGAAAATGGTTGCGAGAATCCATACCTACTATGAGTGTCCCAGGATCCCATGACGCCACCATGGTTGAACCACTGTTGTATACTGATAACACATGTCAACCTTTTGCCCAACACACCTTTTTAATTTTTAAAACTAAATTTGGTAATTTTTAAACAATAAATAATAATTAAATGATAAAATAATTAAATGAACAATATTTACCAATAAAATCTTACAAATATGGCTGTCGTTGGAACCGGCTCAATGAGCCGGTTCCAATGACAGCCATATTTGTAAGGTTTTATTGACAAAGTGTCAGGATATGTTAGCCTTCTATTTGTTAATTTGTTGCCGCTGTGTTAGTTAAAGGGTTAAATTGACTCGATTTTTTCACGCGAATCCTAGCAGAGGTGCAGCGAGAATCTACATGGATTCTCGTCGGTTTTATTGCGCGAATCTTTGTGCGAATCGATTCTCGGATTCTCGTCGAAATATAAGCCCTGCACTCTACATGGGGTATCAACTAATGAAATTACAGAAGACGTACCCCGCTTTATGTATTTTCGATCCCCAAAATAGAGCCATTGGGGCATATTTTTCAAAACGTTTCCTTGGAAAATATTCTCCCTGGCCCCACCATCGACCTTCGTGATGTTGAGACGATTATAAAAAACAACCATGTGCTCCATCCCCTCCGCTCCGCTCCGCCCCCAATACGGATACCTGGCTACGTATCTGGCCAGGTCGACACCTAGTTTACTGAAAGTTTCCATCGTCAATTTCACACCAAACTGGATGTGTGGGGTCTCGTTGGAGATTTCTGTGTATTATGTTTATACTACATGTACCAATGACGGGTTTTTTATTTATTTTTACAGAAATTGTCTGTGTGCTGCCGCCAGTGTCACAGAATACACGAATCCTGAATTCCAAGGTAGAGTACCTGCCAGGAGATATTGTCCAGTTCGCGTGTACGAGTGGATATAACTTTCTAACGCCACATAATACGTTGCGTTGTGGGAATGATAGTGCGTGGGATAATACAGTGCCGACGTGTGATCATACTACTTGCGGTAACCCACCAAACATTCCTGATGGATACGCACTTGGATTCCTTGCACAATACACCGTGGGAACAGATGTTGAGTATATATGTGATTATGGTTATACCTTTGCGTCCTCTCGCAAATCACTCACATGTTTACCCGGTGGTTCATGGGAACACCCGTACCCACAATGTGTCTTAATCATGTGTCCTGCACCACCGACGATAGAAAATGCAGATATAATTAGTGGTGATCCAACAGAAACCACGTTCTTATCACTTATTGAGTTCCGGTGCCGGGATGGCTATGAATCAGAGAAATCTTTGCGCATTGAGTGTTTGGAAGATGCCAAGTGGACCACACCCACTCCACAATGTAAACCCGTCGACTGCGGTAGGCCGGATGATATAGCACTTGGGACCCTTCAAGTCAGAGATTATACGTTTAACAGTGTTGCCTTGTATCGATGTAATGAAGGTTACACAATTGAAGGTGATTCTGCTAGAACTTGTTTGGCGGATAGAACATGGAGCGGGAACGCACCAAGATGTATAGCACTTTCCTGTGACCAGCCACCTTCTATAGACAATGGGTATTTTAGTGGTAGTGACTTCACATACAAACAGATTATTAACTATTTTTGTAATGATGGTTATCGATTTAGTGGCGCCTCAACAATGTCTAAAACGTGTTCAGAAAGCGCAGTATGGGAGGGACTGGATAACGTATGTGAACCGATCACGTGTTCTGTTCCAGAGAATATTAAGTATGGTGGATGGAAGGGTGACACGGTATTTGTCTATCGATCCAAAATAACTTACTATTGTAATGGCGGTTATTCGCTCCAAGGCGAAAAAGACTTGATTTGCCAAAGTTCCGGTGTTTGGTCTTCGTCATTTCCAGCCTGTACGCCGGTCAGATGTCCGGATCCACCTTCCATTATAAATGGAGTGTCTAGAATTCTCGGATATACATATGCGAGTAAAGTCGAGTATCGATGTAATTCGGGATTCACGCATTCGGGAGCTGATGTAATTGTGTGTCAGGCAGATGGAACATGGAGTGACAACTCACCTCTTTGTATTGCACAGCGATGCCCGCCCCTGATTAATATTACTAATGGTATAGTCACGTACAATGCCATGGAAGTTGGTTCTTTAGCGGCCTATATATGTAATCTCGGATACGAGAGGGTAGGGCCCGAGATAAGGCAGTGTCTATCATCATTGGCGTGGAGTGACGTGGAACCTACTTGTAACATTATAATGTGTGATCAATTGGATGATATATTGAATGGTCGGGTGAATGTACTCTCCTATACGTATCAATCTACAGTAGAGTATGAGTGTAATGAAGGGTATAGATTACAGGGAAGTTCACAACGTTTCTGCCAGGCAGATAAAAGCTGGTCATCATTAGCCCCAATCTGTGATAGAGTAAGATGTGACCCACTTCCCACCAGCATTAAGAATGGTTTAGCTATAGGTCGAAGTTATTATTATGCAGATACCGTTACATTCAGTTGTAATGATGGATATAGACTTACTGGCACTTCTGTTACCACATGCCAGGCTAATGGTGCATGGAGTTCAAATGTACCCTACTGCCAGATTGTACAGTGCCCGCCATTAGTTTTAACCAACGGTAAATTATCGTCTTCAAGAAGAACATATGCGTCTACAATAAGACTGTTATGTAATACTGATTTTCGACTTATTGGTCCAGAACATACATTTTGTCAGGCAGACGGCACGTGGACTTCCTCAACAGCTCAGTGCATCGAAATCAGTTGCCCAGATTTGAGAGCACCTCCAAACGGTAGAATAGAAATGTCTGGACGACTCATCGCCAGTTTTTACTGCAATGAAGGTTATATTTTACAAGGTGACCAGCAACTTACATGTTTGATAAACAATCAATGGAGTTCTGTATTGCCTACATGTGTTCCCATTCAGTGTGAGGATCTGGGTGAATTACTCAATGGACAAACAGTATTCACAGACAGCCGTAATTATTTGTCAACAGCACATTATACCTGCGACATTGGTTACCGTTTAACTGGTGAATCGCGAGTATGTCAGTCGAGTGGCCTGTGGTCTGGCACAGCACCATCTTGTGAAATAAAACTCTGTCCTCAGCCGCAGTCTATAACAAACGGAAGAATAGAGGGTAATGATGTGACGTTCGGATCTATATTAAATTATCACTGTAATACTGGTTATAAGCTTAGTGGCTCGAGTCTTTTAATTTGTTTAGAAACAGAAAATTGGTCTGAAATTCCCCCAGTCTGTACGCCAATCAGCTGT
This sequence comes from Pictodentalium vernedei, assembly GCA_031216915.1. NCBI lineage: Eukaryota > Metazoa > Mollusca > Scaphopoda > Dentaliida > Dentaliidae > Pictodentalium > Pictodentalium vernedei. The sequence goes on from CM062293.1 coordinate 509,334,621, forward strand.
CAAGAGCCTGAAGCATTGTTAAATGGGTATATTACTGGAGACAGTTATCGTTATGAAGATGTGATTGGGTATCAATGTGACACTGGATATGAACTTCATGGAGACAGCACTCGGACATGTTTGGCAAGCGAAAGTTGGTCCGGAATAAAACCTTCGTGTGTTCTCATATCCTGCCATGAACCCGAGCTAATAGAAAATGGTAAAGTTACAGGTACTTCGTACACGTATGGATCAGTAATACGTTATACGTGTGATGAAGGCTATAGTATAAACGGAATTGACGAACTGAAATGTTTAGATACCCGAAACTGGTCTCACAGGGCGCCAGCTTGTACCATTATTAGCTGTGCTGAACCCATGTCTATTTCAAACGGCGGAATTACTGGATCGACTTATACATACGGATCTGTATTAAATTATTACTGTAATACTGGTTATAAGCTTAGTGGCCCGAGTCTCTTAATTTGTTTAGAAACGGAAAATTGGTCTGAAATTCCCCCAGTCTGTACGCCAATCAGCTGTCAAGAGCCTGAAGCATTGTTAAATGGGTATATTACTGGCGACAGTTATCGTTATGAAGATGTGATTGAGTATCAATGTCACACTGGATATGAACTTCGTGGAGACAGCACTCGGACATGTTTGGCAAGCGAAAGTTGGTCCGGAATAAAACCTTCGTGTATTCTCATATTCTGCCCTGAACCCGAGCTGATAGAAAATGGTAAAGTTACAGGTACTTTGTACACGTATGGATCAGTAATACGTTATACGTGTAATGAAGGCTATAGTATAACCGGAAGTGACGAACTGAAATGTTTAGATACTCGAAACTGGTCTCACAGGGCACCAACGTGTACCATTATTAGCTGTGCTGAACCCATGTCTATTCCAAACGGCGGAATTACCGGATCGATTTATACATACGGATCAACATTAAATTATTATTGTAATACTGGTTATAAGCTTAGTGGCTCGAGTCTCTTAATTTGTTTAGAAACAGAAAATTGGTCTGAAATCCCCCCAGTCTGTACTCCAATCAGCTGTCAAGAGCCTGAAGCATTGTTAAATGGGTATATTACTGGCGACAGTTATCGTTATGAAGATGTGACTGAGTACCAATGTGACACTGGATATGAACTTCATGGAGACAGCACTCGGACATGTTTGGCAAGCGAAAGTTGGTCTGGAATAAAACCTTCGTGTGTTCTCATATTCTGCCCTGAACCCGAGCTGATAGAAAATGGTAAAGTGACAGGTACTTCGTACACGTATGGATCAGTAATACGTTATACGTGTAATGAAGGCTATAGTATAACCGGAAGTGACGAACTGAAATGTTTAGATACTCGAAACTGGTCTCACAGGGCACCAACGTGTACCATTATTAGCTGTGCTGAACCCAAGTCTATTTCAAACGGCAGAATTGTCGGATCGACTTATACGTATGGATCACAGATAGAATATGTGTGTGATGTTGGTTATCGTTTAGAAGGTGATGATGTAAGAAATTGTCTCCACACCTCTAAATGGTCCGGAAGTATACCCGCCTGCATTATTAAACAATGTCCATTACCCGAAGTCATAGAAAACGGGGTATTCTCTGGAAGCGATTTCGCATTTGGTTCGGTGATTACATATCATTGCTATGAGGGATATAGCATAGTTGGCTCAAACATTCGTCTATGTATGGACTCTGCACACTGGTCAGGAACAACTCCTTCATGCAACATCATTAGCTGTGGTCATCCAGAGACCATTGAAAATGGTAGGATCGTTGGCAGTGTCTTCACGTATCGAGAGGTGGTGGAATATAAATGTGATACCGGTTATCAGTTAACAGGTGAAAGTTCTAGGTCATGTGAAGAAGATGGGTCTTGGTCAGGTCAGGTTCCATCGTGTGACATTATTAACTGCGGTGATCCAGGGACTGTAGAAAACGGCTACATAACAGGAAATGTATATACGTATCAGGGCGTACTAACTTATGCTTGTAATGAAGGATACGATCTGCAGGGTGACAGTATAAGACAATGTAATGAGGACGGCATGTGGTCTGGCAGCAAATCTTCGTGTATTATACGGTACTGTCCTGTTCCAGAATCTATTGATAACGGAGCTGTGTCGGGGACCATTTACACCTATAATTCACAAATAACATACAACTGTAATGTGGGATACAGAATGAATGGAAATTCAGTTAGAACTTGTCTCTCATCGCGGACCTGGTCAGGTTCACTTCCATCCTGTAATATCATCACATGTCAATTACCACAGCCTGTATCTAATGGGAGGATTGTGGGAACCAGTTACAATTATGGCGATGTAATTGAGTATAGTTGTGATGTAGGGTATGAATTAACTGGCATTCATTCCAGAAGATGTCAGGAAAATGGTTTGTGGTCAGGAGAGGCAGCTACTTGTATCATAACCTACTGTCCAGTACCAAAACCTATTGACAACGGAGAAATTGTCGGAACAGAGTATACATTCGGTTCAACACTTACATACAACTGTGTGACGGGTTATCGATTAGTTGGGGTTTCCTTCCGTCTCTGTATGCAAACAAAAACGTGGTCTGGAACAGACCCATCATGTATTATCGTAAACTGTGATTACCCAGGAGATATAGAACATGGTATGGTTAAAGGGTCTGTTTATACCTATGGAAACTCGATACAATATTCTTGTGATGAGGGATATGCGATAGACGGTAAAGAGGAGCGATTGTGTGAGGATACTGGGCAGTGGTCGGGGAGTACTCCACGCTGTCTCATAGTAAACTGCCCAGTACCACTGAGACCAGCTAACGGAGGGTTTTCTGATACCGATTATCTGTTTGGTTCTAGTGTCGACTACTATTGCGATGAAGGGTATGATCTGGTAGGGGATATCACCCGAATATGCCTCAGTAACATGCAATGGTCAGGTAACGATCCCCTCTGTCGGACAATTACTTGTGATGATCCGGATACACCAAACAATGGACTCATTGTGGGAACGGATTTCAGTTACAAAGCCATTATATATTATCAGTGTGATAGCGGCTATGAGCTTGATGGAAGTAAAGAACGTGTATGTCAGTCTGATAGAACGTGGTCAGAAATTACGCCACGATGTGCTGAAATACAATGTGTTGAGCCCGAGTCGATAGCGAATGGGAATGTACAAGGAAAAACGTTTACATATAATTCTGAGATACGGTATGAATGTGATGAGGGATACGATTTAACTGGAGAAGCTTTCAGACGCTGCACATCATCAAAAGCGTGGTCGGGGGAGGCTCCAATCTGTATAATACGATCGTGTTCTGAACCTGAAATATTCCCAAACGGAACTATTATTACTGATAATGGATTCAACTTTAGATCAACGATTCAATATGAATGTGATGAAGGATTTAATATGAAAGGAGAAAAGATCAGAACATGTCTGTCATCACAAGAATGGGATGTAGACGCTCCTGTTTGTGAAATTATTACCTGTCCCACTCCAAATGCCGTCGCGAACGGTGCATTCATCGGAAGAAGCAGAAACTATGGGACTGTTATTGGGTACAAATGCAACACTGGATATGTTTTAGATGGGGACAAAGAACGAATCTGTATGAACGATGGTCAATGGTCTTCCAAGGCACCGGTTTGTAATCCTGTAGACTGTGGATATCCAGATATTGGTGTTGAAAACATAAAAGCGCGTCTCCTTACAGGGACGACTACTCTCAATTCACCAGTTGTCTTCTCTTGTGTTGAAGGTTACATACTCCTTGGCTTTGGATACGCTCGTTGTACTGAAAGTGGGCGCTGGTCAATGACGCATGTGAGTTGCGAGCGAGTTTACTGCCCACGTCCGGGTACGATAAGTCACGGAAGTATTGACGGCACGTCCTTTTATTATGGCGATACCATTACAATTAATTGTGATGTTGGATATACGTTAGAAGGAGAGAATTCTATGACGTGTCTAAGTAGTGGTAGATGGGATAGAGTAATACCCAGCTGTAAGCCCGTAGAATGTGTATATCCAGAGGAACTATCCAATGGATATTTTGAAGGAAAAAGTTTCACATATGGTCAAACAATTGAGTATTTCTGCAATGACAAATATCGAATGACTGGAGATAGTGTTAGGCGGTGTGAAAGTAAAGGAGCTTGGACGGGAGAGATACCTTCATGTGAACTTGTTATCTGTGAAACACCTAACATTGTACCTAATGGTATTGTTGCCGAGTCCTACATGACAGTGTATACATACAGAGATGAACTTAATTATCATTGTACTTCTGGGTATACTCTCGTAGGACCATCTGTAATACGGTGTGAATTAACGGGCGAATGGAGTGATACACCTCCACATTGTGAAAGAACTGATTGTCCTCGACCGAAGGATCTGTTACATGGTACAATAACCGGTGAGGATTTTAAATACGAGGGATTAATAACTTATGCTTGTGACGAAGGTTATGTTCTATCAGGCGAGAGAGAAAGGGTTTGTTTGAATACTGGAGAATGGAGTAGTGAAGAACCTGTTTGTAACATTATTAGTTGTCCAGATCCAGTCGCCGTAGATAACGCCCGCGTAACCGGCTTAACAACGTTCCGTTCCACTATAACATATGAATGTTTTGAAGGCTTTGTTATAAATGGCGAGGCAAACTTGAACTGTTTAGCATCAGGAGAGTGGGATTCCGAAGCACCGACTTGTGAAAAAATAAGATGTTCTGATCCTTTATACATATCTAATGGCTATATTGAAGGGGATAATTACGAGTACAGTTCAGAAATCTCATATTTTTGTGAATCGGGCTTTTGGTTAAATGGTGATGATAGACGTGTGTGTCAATCAAGCGGGGAGTGGTCTGGAGCGGACCCGACATGTGAACGGAACACGTGCGAGGCCCCATTTGAAATAAAAAATGGACACATTTCTGGAGACGTGTATGTATACGAGGCAACGATAGAATACTCTTGTAATGAAGGCTATTCATTCAGGGGATCGAGGTCAAGGACATGTTTATATGACGGTACATGGAGCGGAATACAACCTCATTGTAGAATAATCTCGTGTCCAGTTGTAACAGCTATCGACAATGGTCACGTGACAGGTGATGAATATGACTACGGATCTTCTGTGACTTATAATTGTGACAATGGTTATATCATAGAGGGGTCAGCTACACTCACTTGTCAGTCGGATGGATCGTGGGATGGTACTGAGCCTCACTGTAGGCGACGAGCGTGTGAGCCATTACAGAATATACCCAACGGGGGAATCTATAACATCAGCAGTTTGTATGGTGATGAGGTGACATTTTATTGTGACGATGGTTATAAACTACTTGGTGACGACACAACTATTTGTCAAGCAGACGGCACGTGGCTGAGAGCTACACCATCGTGTGTCCTGACCGAATGTGCCACACCAACCGACATTGATTTTGGAGTGAGAACAGGGGACAGTTTTAAGTTTCAAGATATGGTTTATTATAGTTGCATTAATGGGTATGAATTAGAAGGCAATAATTTGTTACAATGCGGCTCTAATGGTATGTGGGTTGGTTCATTGCCGAGTTGTATACCTATCACCTGCGAAATGCCACCAGTAATACCAAGGGCAACTACTATAGTATCAAGATTAACATATGGAAGTGAGGTAACATATAATTGTAATCCTGGATACAGACTCATAGGTAACCCAACAGCCTTATGTAAAGATGATGGTACCTGGTTGTTTGACAATATGGCATCATGCATAGCTATTGATTGTGGATCTCCGTCAGATATTCCAAACGGTCATATTACAGGAGATACAACTTTCGGTTCTACGTTATATTTTACCTGTGACAAAGGATACAAAATCGTCGGAGAAGAACTTTCCTCGTGTACAGAATCAGGAACCTGGAGTGCCACAACACCTGTTTGTCAGCCAATCAACTGCGGTCCACCAGAATCTACCAAACACATCATAGTGCAAGGAGATACTTTTACGTTTGGAAAACAGGTTAGGATGAAATGCAAAGAAGGCTACATATTACAGGGTAACGATTTGAGGACGTGCTTAGCTGATGGAACATGGAGCAACGTTCCGCCTACATGCCAAGCTGTCGTTTGCGAGGAGCCGTCACTGACTAGCAATGTACTGATGGCCGGTTCTGATTTCAGTTTTGGTGAAAGTCTCTCGTTCACTTGTGTCAATGGATACACCTTGAATGGGCCGCCCATACTTGTGTGTGATGCTTCAGGTCTGTGGAACGGCAGTTATCCAGTGTGTGTGCCAATCGTGTGCGGTAAGCCGAATGTGAAAGAAGGCGTAGAGGTTCTTGGAACACATTTCTCGTACAAAGATGTGGTGGAATTCAATTGCGGAATTGGATACAATCTCGTTGGTTCACGTTCTGCTACATGTCACGAGACTGGGGATTGGTCTGTTGGTAGTCCGGTATGTCAAGGTAAGAGCTACATAATTTATTATATTAGTCAGATCAGAGCAGAGGGAACTTTGAGTTTGAAGGTTCTGTTAAGATGAACCATGTGTCGAACAAATCTTTTAACCCTAACATGAAAAGCAGACGACACTTGCAAAAATAATTCTTGAATAAGTATTTTGTTTTTCATTTTTGTCTCAAAAACATAGGTTATGACCCCTCGTTGGAACGATCTCAACGAGCGCGTTCCAACGAGGGGGTCATAACCTATGTTTTGAGACAAAAAATGAAAAAATAATGTAAATTAATAGGCGATTTTTGAGAATAGCGCTGGCCGATTTGGCCATTACGTTAGGTAAAGGCTTAAATCAGATTTATACAAAACATAACATTGCAAATTTACTTATTTATGAACTGTCATTGGGATGAACTGATGGAGCTCGTTCCATCGACCTGTCCTACTCCGAGTACTCAAAGAAACAATAAAAATACTGAGTATTTCCGTACTATTGTTTTAAAGTGTATTAGTGGCTAAATATGATGATAAGGTTCACATATTTTGCAGCAAAGCAAATATTACATATTTTAGTGATTATTAATAAAAACAAGTAACTAGAGTGGAAAGTTGATACAGTGTTACTTATATTCATGCTAGGAAAACACCTTGGCCGTCGATGAAGTGAAATCTGTTACTCTGTGACTGCAGTCACAGCGCAACAGCTTTCATATCATCAAGCCTCGTTGGGAGCGCAGTGACTCAGCACTAAGAGATTCAGGCTGCAAGTCGAGAGGTTCTCGGTTCGAATCTCACCTGCAGCAGCCGCGTTATGTCCTTGGGTATGGCATTCCAGTTGCCCACGTCGGGGCACGGTGGCGTTGTGTACTAAGGCGTCCTGCACGTCTATGGTGAACTTGTCTTTAAAAAATGCTAACCCTATTGCCTTAAAGTGTGTTAGTGGCTAAAGACAATACTCTCCTGTTTCTGTACTTTTCATGGGTGGGTAATATTATCACGGACGCAATAATATTAGATGTCAGACACTAATTATAGGAATAATCATCATAATTTTAATTAGTGAAGTCCCGGGTACAACCCAGTGATTCATTCATTTAAATTGTGCTGCTGATGAGTTTTATTACCTGGAAAACGCATGCGTAGACACTAGGACTGTCATGATTAATCGATTAGTCGATTGTTGATCGGTCACAGCGAAATCGATTAGTATTTTTCGTTGTCGAATAATCGGTAAATTTTATCCCGCTTTAGACGTTTAATAATTAAAAGAAATTTTTATGAAAAAACTATTGTTTCTAAAGGTAAAGAGTTAAGAACATCGATGTTAAACCCCAAGAAGCCGTTGGAAGCATTTGTCTGTCAGGTGCATTCATCAAAGCTTTGATGTTCTGAACTTTTGAACCGTCAATGTAATAATCAAGACCGGTCGGCAGTTGCGAACTTCGCAACTGCCGACCGGTCTTGATTATTACACTGGCGGTTCAAAAGTTCAGAACATCAAAGCTTTGAATGTACCTAAAAGAGGATCTTCTTCGTTGTTTACCAGAGGTAGGTCAACTGACTTGAACTTCATTTTTTTATCCGTCAGAGAGAGGGAGAGGGGGGTCATCTAGGTACGATTAGTCGATTATGATCGATTATTTGCGACGATTAATCGATTCCTAAATTAAAAAATCGTGACAGCCCTAGTAGATACCACTGCCCACGTGTGGAGTACGACCAGTCCACAGAGACTGTACTGTGCAACTGGATTGCTGGCACCCATTGGTCATATAGAATGTGTCTCATCTGTCACTGTTATGGTGGGGTTGGAGGACAATTGTTTTTATAAATAAACAAAGATCACCCAGTGCTCAAAATAACTTTTTTTCTATGCGTAGCAAAATGATACACATTTCCAAAAATGAATAGCATTTTGTAAAAATTGCAGAGTTATTTTTGTATACCGGAGTTATGTTATGTTGTTTTGTATTGAATTCTTCTAAGTAGATAGAATAGTTTCCATCTTTTTCTGGGCATTTCCAAATGATCTGCAACACATGAAACATTTACTATGTTTTTTTTTAACTGAACTGCCTTTAAGGGTTGCGTGGACTTGGATATTTTCAAATGACGTCGTGGTTGTTTAACAGAGTTCTCAAAATGGAAGTTGGGATTTTTAATTTGATGGGCTTGAAGTTATTTTTAATGGACATTTTATGCAAAATGTTGTAAAAACAGGAAGAATTTAAACCAATAGAATTCATCTTACATATGAAGTTGATAATGATGCTTGATGGAGAGTTAATCTGAGTTATGCCTGGAATGTTTCACAATCAGAAGTAAAGCATCAGTGAACTAGTTTTCAAATTTGTTTGCAAATTTTCATTTACATTTTGCGATGCAAGATAATCAACTGCAGCCTAATAGGCTGCAGTTGATTATCTTGTATCGCAAAATGCTATACATAATTGAACATTGTGTAGCTTTTTGCAAGTTTTGCATAGCAAAAAGCGACGCGACACCGCTTATTTTGAGCCCTGAGATCACCAAAGGGAATTTTTGTATGGTTTACAATTATTCGACGCTTCTCAATCGCCAATTTATTTATTTATTTATTTATTTATTTATTTATTTATTTATTCATTTATTTATTTATTGGGTTTACTGACTCTTTCGACAGGTAGGGCCATCTTGTGGTGGATAGTTTTTCGGGTGGAGGAAGCCGGAGTACCCTGCGAGACCCACCAAGCAGCAACTGTCAGACTCTCCAACGTACTAACTCCAACAAGCAGGGTTTGCATTGGTTGAAGACAAGTGCACCATCGACGTTATTTATTTATTGACGTTTTAACGACACTTTCGACTGCCACAGTTTATTTACGGGTGGAGGAGGTTGGACTACACTAATAGATCATAATCAACAAAATTTGACATTATCAGACATGGCTATTAACTGACCGAATGCTATACTATTTTCGGTTGTCAAAATTTAACCCTTTAACCAAAAACGATCGGAAAATTAGAGAAATAAGCCTTCCAAAGCCTAAAATATCTCTGAAGTTTCTCGTTCTCGTGAGCTGGTTCTAATGATATCCATATTTGTATGGTTGCATTGGAAAAATGTGAATTTTGTTTTCGAAAAATAAGAAATTTAATTTATTTTTTAAACATACTGTGTTAGGTACAGGGTTAACAGGTCATGGCCTTGTTACCATTTATGTCCGAGTGCCTTCGGTCACTTTCCCATAAATTGTAACATGGAAATTACGTAAGACTTATTTATTTATTTATTTATTTATTTATTTATTTATTTATTTATTTATTTATTTATTTGTGTTTAAGGTCACATATTTCTGCACAATGTTTGACCACAAAAATTTTACGAGTGGAGGGAGACGGAGTACCCGCAGAGAACCACCGAGCAACGGCGAGCAACTGTCAAACTCCCCAACGTACTAACTCCACACAAGCAGGGTTAGCATTGGTTGAAAAAAGGGCACCATCGACATGCAGTATGTCTTAGTACACAGCACCAACGTGCCCCCATGGGCAACCGGGATTAATTGCCTTGCCCAATGACACAACGCAGTTACCCCTGGCAGGGATTGAACCGTGAACCTTTCGATTTGAAGATCAATGCTGTAAACAATGAGCCACTAAACACCCGCTTTAAAGAGAAAATACATTGATGCCTGCGAAAGCGAAATATGATGATGAGGTTCACATATTTTGCAGCAATACAAATAAAACATCTTTTAGTGATTATTATTAAAAACAAGTAACTAGAGTGGAAAGTTGATACAGTGTTAATTGTCTTCCTGCTAGGAAAACACCATGGCGTTCGATGACGTGAAAGCTGTTACGCTGTGACTGCAGTCACAGCGCAACAGCTTTCATATCATCAAGCCTCGTTGGGAGCGTAGTGGCTCAGCACTCAGAGATTCAGGCCGCAAGCCGAGAGGTCCTCGGTTCGAATTGCACCTGCGGCAACCGCGTTGTGTCATTGGGTAAGACATTTCATCCTAGCTGCCCACGTTAGGGAACGGTGGCGTTGTGTACTAAGGCGTACTGCAGGTCTATGGTGCACTTGTCTTTAACTAATGCTAACCCTGCTTGTGTGGAGCTAGTTTGTTGAGAAGTCGGACAGTTGTTCGCTTTTGCTCGGTGGTTCTCTCCGGGTACTCCGGCTTCCTCCACCCGTAAATCTGCCAACACGAGGGGTCCCTGGCTACCGAAAGTGTCGTTAAACCCCCAATACATAGACAAAACTACATGTATGTTTCAATGAGTCGTTTTGTATTCAATGAGTCAGATGTTTTCTTTCTACGCACATCTGATGAATTGAATACAAAACGACTCATTGAAACATACATGTGGTTTTGTATTTATTACATGGCCCAATCACCTACTGACCTAATTTTCTTTTCTATCAACGGTGGTAAACACCATGCACTTTATGCAGTCGCACTGCATAAAAAAGTCCCGGTTGGAACAGGTTGGTGTGCAATACGGAATTCCGTATTGCACAGCCGTATTGCACGCCGTATTGTATAAGAGAGACTGCATGGGCATGTAATAAATAAATAAATCGTCGTTGGTGGAGTTAACGCGTTGAATGACTTGACGCCACTTTGAGGTGAGGGGTGCAGACTAAGATTCGACAATCCACTTCTACAGCGATTAGTGACAACACTCGACTGAAAAGAATTGTAACCCTTTACCTAACTCAACCGCAATATTCAGGGAGCCGATTTTCTTCTAAAACATTGGAAGGAGTACGCCTCGTTCGCTCCAGTACACTGCAAAAAATATAGGTTCTCTTTAGAACCAAAACTGGTTCTAATCTTGTCCCTGAGATGGAACCAGTTTAGTTTAACGGTATTTATTTCAAATCAAATAAATTTACCAAGATTAGCATTCAATTTGAACAGAATAATACATGAACGGAAGTGGATTCAGCAGTAAACTTGGAGCTTATCCAACGCAGTCGCCAAACATTTTGAAACAAAGCGAATATAAATACTTGGTATATTGGTTCTATACAGAATCAAAACTGTTTCGATATGCCAACTGTTCATATCTCCTTTGCTTAATAATGATTTGAGACAACCTCGTATAAGCTCTAAACTTACGGCTGAAACTCCCTCAATTTATGTTTAATTCTGTTAATATTTAATGTTAATCTTAATAAATTTATTTGATTTGAAATAAATACTGTTTAAACAGAACTGGTGCCTTCTCAGGGACAGGATTAGAACCAGTTTTGGTTCTAAAGAGAACCTATATTTTTTGCAGTGTTTGAGGCCATAAGCTATATTTCGAAGATACAAGATGCATTAATCCTCATTAATTAACCGAACTCATTTAATTATATTTACATGCATATCAATAACCGATCTCCAATAATTACATTTCTTGCTCATTAGATAACCCATGTTTAGTTATAGCCGAACTCAAACACATTTATGCTCATAAGAAATCTGAACTCATTCATAAATTATTTCATGTTCATTAGATAGCCTAACTCCTATAAATTAGTTCATGTTCATTAGATAGCCAAACTCCTGTGAATTATTTCATGCTCATTAGATAGCCTAACTCGTATACATTATTACATGTTCATTAGATAGCCTAACTCCTATAAATTAGTTCATGTTCATTAGATAGCCAAACTCCTGTGAATTATTTCATGCTCATTAGATAGCCTAACTCCTATACATTATTTCAAGTTCATTAGATAGCCTAACTCCTATAAATTATTTCATGTTCATTAGATAGCCTAACTCCTATAAATTATTTCATGTCCATTAGATAGCCAAACTCCTGTGAATTATTTCATGCTCATTAGATAGCCTAACTCCTATACATTATTTCATTCTCATCAGATATCCTAACTCCTATACATTATTTCATGTTCATTAGATATCCCAACTCCTATACATTATTTCATGCTCATTAGATAGCCTAACTCCTATACATTATTTCATGTTCATTAGATAGCCTAACTCCTATACATTATTTCATGTGCATTAGATATCCTAACTCCTATACATTATTTCATGCTCAATAGATATCCTAACTCCTATACATTATTTCATGCTCATTAGATAGCCTAACTCCTATACATTATTTCATGTTCATTAGATAGCCTAACTCCTATACATTATTTTATGCTCATTAGATAGCCTAACTCCTATACATTATTTCATGTTCATTAGATAGCCTAACTCCTGTGAATTATTTCATGCTCATTAGATAGCCTAACTCCTATACATTATTTCATTCTCATCAGATATCCTAACTCCTATACATTATTTCATGTGCATTAGATATCCTAACTCCTATACATTATTTCATGCTCATTAGATAGCCTAACTCCTATACATTATTTCATGCTCATTAGATAGCCTAACTCCTATACATTATTTCATGCTCATTAGATAGCCTAACTCCTATACATTATTTCATGTTCATTAGATAGCCTAACTCCTATACATTATTTCATGCTCATTAGATAGCCTAACTCCTATACATTATTTCATGCTCATTAGATAGCCTAACTCCTATACATTATTTCATGCTCATTAGATAGCCTAACTCCTATACATTATTTCATGCTCAATAGATATCCTAACTCCTATACATTATTTCATGTTCATTAGATATCCTAACTCCTATACATTATTTCATGCTCATTAGATAGCCTAACTCCTATACATTATTTCATGCTCATTAGATAGCCTAACTCCTATACATTATTTCATGTTCATTAGATAGCCAAACTCCTGTGAATTATTTCATGCTCATTAGATAGCCTAACTCCTATACATTATTTCATGTGCATTAGATATCCTAACTCCTATACATTATTTCATGTTCATTAGATATCCTAACTCCTGTGAATTATTTCATGCTCATTAGATAGCCTAACTCCTATACATTATTTCATGTTCATTAGATAGCCTAACTCCTATACATTATTTCATGTTCATTAGATAGCCTAACTCCTATACATTATTTCATGTTCATTAGATAGCCTAACTCCTATAGATTATTTCATGTTCATTAGATAGCCTAACTCCTATACATTATTTCATGTTCATTAGATAGCCTAACTCCTATACACTATTTCATGCTCATTAGATAGCCTAACTCCTATACATTATTTCATGTTCATTAGATAGCCTAACTCCTGTGAATTATTTCATGCTCATTAGATAGCCTAACTCCTATACATTATTTCATGTGCATTAGATATCCTAACTCCTATACATTATTTCATGTTCATTAGATATCCTAACTCCTGTGAATTATTTCATGCTCATTAGATAGCCTAACTCCTATACATTATTTCATGTTCATTAGATAGCCTAACTCCTATACATTATTTCATGTTCATTAGATAGCCTAACTCCTATACATTATTTCATGTTCATTAGATAGCCTAACTCCTATACATTATTTCATGCTCATTAGATAGCCTAACTCCTATACATTATTTCATGCTCATTAGATAGCCTAACTCCTATACATTATTCCATGCTCATTAGATAGCCTAACTCCTATACATTATTTCATGCTCAATAGATATCCTAACTCCTATACATTATTTCATGTTCATTAGATATCCTAACTCCTATACATTATTTCATGCTCATTAGATAGCCTAACTCCTGTGAATTATTTCATGTTCATTAGATATCCTAACTCCTATACATTATTTCATGCTCATTAGATAGCCTAACTCCTATACATTATTTCATGTGCATTAGATATCCTAACTCCTATACATTATTTCATGTTCATTAGATATCCTAACTCCTATACATTATTTCATGCTCATTAGATAGCCTAACTCCTATACATTATTTCATGTGCATTAGATAGCCTAACTCCTATACATTATTTCATGCTCATTAGATAGCCTAACTCCTATACATTATTTCATGTTCATTAGATATCCTAACTCCTGTGAATTATTTCATGCTCATTAGATAGCCTAACTCCTATAAATTATTTCATGTGCATTAGATATCCTAACTCCTATACATTATTTCATGCTCATTAGATAGCCTAACTCCTATACATTATTTCATGTTCATTAGATAGCCTAACTCCTGTGAATTATTTCATGTTCATTAGATATCCTAACTCCTATACATTATTTCATGCTCATTAGATAGCCTAACTCCTATACATTATTTCATGTGCATTAGATAGCCTAACTCCTATACATTATTTCATGCTCATTAGATAGCCTAACTCCTATACATTATTTCATGTTCATTAGATATCCTAACTCCTGTGAATTATTTCATGCTCATTAGATAGCCTAACTCCTATAAATTATTTCATGTGCATTAGATATCCTAACTCCTATACATTATTTCATGCTCATTAGATAGCCTAACTCCTATACATTATTTCATGCTCATTAGATATCCTAACTCCTATACATTATTTCATGTTCATTAGATAGCCTAACTCCTATAGATTATTTCATGTTCATTAGATAGCCTAACTCCTATAGATTATTTCATGTTCATTAGATAGCCTAACTCCTATACATTATTTCATGTTCATTAGATATCCTAACTCCTGTGAATTATTTCATGCTCATTAGATAGCCTAACTCCTATAAATTATTTCATGTTCATTAGATAGCCTAACTCCTATAGATTATTTCATGTTCATTAGATAGCCTAACTCCTATACATTATTTCATGCTCATCAGATATCCTAACTCCTATACATTATTTCATGTTCATTAGATAGCCTAACTCCTATAGATTATTTCATGTTCATTAGATAGCCTAACTCGTATACATTATTTCATGTTCATTAGATATCCTAACTCCTATACATTATTTCATGCTCATTAGATAGCCTAACTCCTATACATTATTTCATGCTCATTAGATAGCCTAACTCCTATACATTATTTCATGCTCATTAGATATCCTAACTCCTGTGAATTATTTCATGCTCATTAGATATCCTAACTCCTATACATTATTTCATGCTCATTAGATATCCTAACTCCTATACATTATTTCATGTTCATTAGATATCCTAACTCCTGTGAATTATTTCATGCTCATTAGATAGCCTAACTCCTATAAATTATTTCATGTGCATTAGATATCCTAACTCCTATACATTATTTCATGCTCATTAGATAGCCTAACTCCTATACATTATTTCATGTTCATTAGATAGCCTAACTCCTGTGAATTATTTCATGCTCATTAGATATCCTAACTCCTATACATTATTTCATGCTCATTAGATAGCCTAACTCCTATACATTATTTCATGTTCATTAGATAGCCTAACTCCTGTGAATTATTTCATGCTCATTAGATATCCTAACTCCTATACATTATTTCAGGCTCATTAGATAGCCTAACTCCTATAAATTATTTCATGTGCATTAGATATCCTAACTCCTATACATTATTTCATGCTCATTAGATAGCCTAACTCCTATAAATTATTTCATGTTCATTAGATAGCCTAACTCCTATACATTATTTCATGTTCATTAGATAGCCTAACTCCTATACATTATTTCAGGCTCATTAGATAGCCTAACTCCTATAAATTATTTCATGTGCATTAGATATCCTAACTCCTATACATTATTTCATGCTCATTAGATAGCCTAACTCCTATAAATTATTTCATGTTCATTAGATAGCCTAACTCCTATACATTATTTCATGTTCATTAGATAGCCTAACTCCTATAAATTATTTCATGTTCATTAGATAGCCTAACTCCTATAAATTATTTCATGTTCATTAGATAGCCTAACTCCTATACATTATTTCATGTTCATTAGATAGCCTAACTCCTATAAATTATTTCATGTTCATTAGATAGCCAAACTCCTGTGAATTATTTCATGCTCATTAGATAGCCTAACTCCTATACATTATTTCATGTGCATTAGATATCCTAACTCCTATACATTATTTCATGTTCATTAGATAGCCTAACTCCTATAAATTATTTATTGCTCATTATATTATTATTAGTTCTTGCTAATGAGATTACCAAACGCGTATAACTTGGTTCATGCTAATTAGATAGCCAAACTCTTTTAAATTAGTTCATGCTCATTAGTTCGTTCTCATTGTACAGCCAAATTAGTTCATGCTCATTAGATAATCAAATTCTCACTCACATTTCCTTCCCTTTAGATATTCCAAACTCATACATTTATATTTTAGACTGATTGTTGTTTTGGTTTTTTTGTTTCTTTTTGAATTGGAATTTAACGAAACTTTCAACAGCCGGTATCACATCGTGGTGGAAGTTTTACTACTGGGGGAAGCTGGAGTACCTGGATAGAAACACCGAGCAGCAGTCTGCAGCTGTCAGACTCTCAGAGGTTGCAGCAGTTTAACCCTTTACCCAACGTAACGACCAAAACTGGCCTGCGCTATTCTAAAAAATCACGAACAATTTACCTTATTATTTCATTTTGTATCTCAAAAACATAGCTTATTACCTCTAATTGGAAGAGCTCGTTGAACTCGTTCCAATGAGGCGTCATAAGCTATGTTTTGGCGCAAAAAATGTAAAATGAAAAAATATAGGCATTCAAGAATTTTGTTTGCGGGTGTCGCTGCTTTGCGTGTTGGGTAAAGGGTTAACCCTTTACCCAACGAATCGGCCGCATCCGCCCGCGTAATATGCAAATTCAGCAGTTGAAAAAATATTATTTTTCAAAAAATTTCAACATAACCTATGTTTTGGAATCAAAAAGGGAAAATATAAAAAAAAAAATAAATTGTGTTTTTCTTGTAGGTAAAAGACTAATACAATATAACCCACCTTAAATAGGACAGATAACGTAAATTCTCCCTACTGAAATTATGCAAATGTCACCCAGTTGTATTTTGTTTCACCAATCAAATTGTCCAGTTTTGAAATTGACCAATGAAAGCTCCCTACTATTATAATGCGAATTATAAAAATGTGGCCCAGTTTTATTATGTTCAGCCAATCAAATTGTCTAGTTTTGAAATTGACCAATGATATTGACGGAAGGCTTTATTTATCACTGATTAATATGAAAACAAAATATCAAATGTTTTAAAGTGAACAAAACGGACGAGTCATATGATAAAATAATATACGAGTACTTCAAAGTATTGGACAGGACAGGCAGAATATAATCGAGTAGAATAGAAAAGTATTAAATTAAACCACTATGAAACACAGAAGTTCTTGTGATATTGTAAGATATATACACCCGGAACTTAATTAAGCACCCCCTGTTTTTTCGCAGTGGTGTTAATAGAAACTGTCATTACTTCCATGCAATTTTCAGATGGCCAAACGTGATTGTTTGCGGAAAGAATGGTCTACTGACAAATGAAAGAAACACAATGATCAAAATATGCCGTATTTTAATTGTGCAAATTACACACATCTGTCACTGATGTTTTTGATGGAAAAATGTTCTCTCGACATGTATGGTGCTGGAACAGTCCATGATGAAACAATGCCGGTAATTTCAGACAAAAATGTAACTTGTGATCTCCTGAACACAATAGCAGTGTCTGACATCAGTAGCGAGTGTATCCACCACGTGCCCGGATGACAGCCTGAACCCTCCTCCCAGTGTTCCCAGTGAGCTTTCTGATACGGTCCAGAGACAACTGCTGTCACTCCCCAAGCAATGCAGCTTCCAAATCGACCAAATGGTGTACAGGCGGATCCCTTGCTTGCACACGACCTCCACGAAAGCCCCAGATGTGTTCTGAGGGATTCAAATCGGCGCTCATTTCAGGCCAAGGTAGTGCTGTAATATTAGTGTTGTTCTGAAGGAATGCTCTCACAGCATGGGAACGATGTGATGGCCTTGCATTGTCGTCCATGAATACAGGGTGAGTAGCCAACGGGTGGTTGTCAAAATGAGGCACGGCAACCGGATTGAGAATGTGCCGAATGTACTGATGACCACTAAGATTCCCACGTACAGTCGCTATCAGTCTTGTGACTATCTGTGACGTGAAGCAGGAACCTATTCTCGTCTGACCAATGGACAATCCTCCATGTCCGGAAACTCCAAACGTCGTCTTTGATGCAGATTGCACAAAGCTGGACGTTTGATGTCCCTTTTGTACCTCTCACCCAGTGCTATGACACATGGTTTCGGACAATTCTGTTACACAAACGCTTGTTGGGGAGGCAAGGGCTTTTCAAAACCCACTTGAAGTAAAGGGTTTTTTGGGGGTTGTCCTGGCCTTGGTCGGTCCTCAGCATCGTTGATGTGTACTGTTTGCGGACAAGTCTGCTGATGGCAGAATGACTTTAGCCAAGTTGCGTTCCAATAGTTCTGAATGACATGTCTGCTACATGCATGCCAACGATTTGCCATCTTAGTACATCGGACAGCCTCCTCCTTGCCATGTCAACATTTATTGATAAAAGAAGTGACAAATTTTCTTATTTTATGCCGTAACCCAGATATTGCATGTGTTTTTTGTGACATTCGTAGGAATCATGCTTCAGGTCGTCGAGGGGATGTGTTTGGGGCACGCTATCTACCAGAAACATCAGGTTTCACTAGACGAAATGCACTGCAAGACATAGCATTCATTAAAACATAATAATCAGTAACAGCAACCTCACTCTCATGAAGCATTTCTGGGGGTGCATAACTAAATTCCAGGTGTATACTTCACATATATTTCAGGCTCCAAATATATTTCATGTTAATTAAACAGTTCAACTTCTAAAGGTACCAGTAACAATTAACGCCTGGCCTGTACAAATTGGGCGAACCCGTGGCATGGCCAGTACAACGATAATAGAGGAGGGACAAAATATTTTCTGCTGCCAATGTAGCAGAGAAATAGTTTTATTACACACACGTTTTATGAAAACCCCATCTACAGCAACACTAAACCGTGCGGAAAATGAAAATCTGTTCCGCACTGAGCAGACGATTCGTCATCCGAAACTAAGCTCATTGCGAAATAACTATATAAAATGTCTAAACTTTAAGGATATGGTCAGTTTAACCCTTTACCTAACGAATCGTCCGCATACGCCTGCGTAATATGCAAATTCAACAATTGAAAAAATATTATTTTTAAAACAATTTCAACAAAACCATATCATGTGACCCCGCGTTGGAACGAGCTCGTTCCAACGAGGGGTCTCATGATATGGTTTTGTTGAAATTTTTTGAAAAATTTAAAAAAATGAAATTTAAAATAATAAATTTTGATATCGTTTGCGTTGGGTAAAGGGTTAATGTGTACGCAAAAAGGCGAAGAAGAAATAGAGTCGACATATGAAGAGGATAATGAGTATCCAGAAGGAGAAGAAAAGTATGAGTACGCAAATTTGGTTGGCGATAACATATGTTCTTTTTGTTGATAGTCGTCAAATGAATTGCTGCATGTCCTTTAACTAATTGTTTTTATAGTCGTGAATGCGTGTAATAAACACAGAACCACACGTGCGTGTGAATGGGTTAATCGGTATGGCACTTGTGCCAGCGCTGAAGGATGAAACGAGAGGCCTGTCGTTCTGTGTA
Source organism: Pictodentalium vernedei (assembly GCA_031216915.1). Classification (NCBI taxonomy): domain Eukaryota; kingdom Metazoa; phylum Mollusca; class Scaphopoda; order Dentaliida; family Dentaliidae; genus Pictodentalium; species Pictodentalium vernedei. Next base: position 509,354,601 of record CM062293.1, read on the forward strand.
TTCGTGCCTTCCACTTCATTTCATCGCGTGCTGGGTTAAGCTTGTGTATTCTACAAAGGTGAAAGTTCAGGGTCTTCTCCAGGAAGGTGTAACTTCTCCATGAGCACCCTAGGTACTTTTGAGAGGGGGGGGGGGGGGGGGGGGGGGGGGGCTTAAGTACGCGGACAGTGGAGAGATATCCACAGAAAAGAGATCTTCGAATTATCAGACTGATACTCACAGAACACGAATCAGTTTTGGGAGATTTCAACCATAAATATAAATAAGGTTGACTTTTTTCAGTAAAAGTTGGGGGCACTTTCCCCTACCCACATATACACAATCCTCCCCGTGACTACGCCGCAGTGACGAATGGTCGTTTCAAAGGAAATAGGGCGAGTTGTTTATTTCCCGCGCACTACTCGATCTCAGACGAATATGCTAACCTGTACTGCCATTGATATTAGTTTGTTAAATCTCCCACTATCATGCCGCATTCACTCGATAGTGTCTTAAAGCTCAGTGATGCCGAAGTCCTGTTATGAAATAAAAGAACTCACTGAAACTTTTCTAAAAGCGTGTTACACGATCGCATATAACTACTGAAATGAATTAACACTCGCTTTGTCGGCGTATGAATGTGGGATAGGCGTGTTAATTTTTTTACCACATCCATCCTGCAGTCAATATTCCTATAAATCTACAGATTATTCATTTCAGTTCATATAATTTGATCTGGAAGCGGTTGCTTGTATTATAATGTATCCTTAATCGACCAATGTCTCCCGTCATTTGTATTGAAGTCTCAAATGCTTAAGAGGAAAACTAATGCGAACAATTAACATCAAGACTAACGAAAAGCACATCAGTAACAATTACAGTTTAACTGCACTGTTGGGCACCTGGGCCGTCTAAAGGGAGCTGGAAGCTGGGTAGCACCCCTAGTGGCCCGGCGTTGTTGGGGGCCCTCTCGTGAGCTCTTGGTGGACGGGCCCCGCCCCTCTTAAAACGGCTAAAATGGCTGAACAAATAGCATAAAGCTGGCCCGTCGATTTGTTTTGTCCAATCGAGTAAATCGCAGGTGGAAATCAAGGCAGCCTCGTCATTTGACATCTCAAGAATGAAAATTTTCCCGGGAATCGTACGGTCTCCCGTCTACTACCTCCTTCTGCGCTTGCCCCATTTTGCTACATAGCGGCTCGGATGATGCATTCTGCATAATGGGACCGCATTCGACCAAACTGTCCTAGGGCTTAGGCACGTCCACATTTTTTTTTTTGGTGGGGGGGGGGGGGGGGGGGGGGGTTGGCAGTTGACGAAGCAAAAATATTTATACGGTAGGAAAAAGTCATGCAATTATGAAAAATTCACCTCGACCACTCCAATGTTAGCAACGTACACGCTAAAAACTAAAGTGTTAAAAACTACACTTGAAGTGCTGTATTTAACTCTAAGTGCTGAACTAGCACTTTGTTCAAGTGTATTTATATCCCAGAACTTGACAGGTGTTACAATAATACCACTTGACAAGTGTAATGTCGCGACACTTGAAAGGAAACAACTCTCGAGCCTGATCCGCGTCATCTGCGTTGTGTCCTTTTAATTATGTACCCACCAAGCGCAAATCAAATTATGGACGATTCTGGAAGAACCACCAATGCTAGACACATGGGAAGTGCCATCCATTCAAGTTTCAGATGTCTGACGATTGTAATGTCTAAGTGCTTAAAGCATTGCACTTTGAGTGTTAAAATCCAACCCTAAGAGTTAGAATGGGTTTAACACCTTGAAAGTGTCAGTTTTAACACTTTAGTTTTTAGTGTGTATATTTTAGCTCAGATTAATGATAGAAGTTCGTGACATAAATGTACATCCCATTCTTTATGACAATAAGTAATTATGAATTCGCATGAGTGCCACTTTACCATCCTCGTGCGTGAAAATTTCGACATGAAGATTAAATGAACGAAAGGTGTATCTGAAACATTTATGATTTATTACGGGATGCCCCAACCTCATGTATCTTCAATCAGGCATTGGCCAGAAATCATGCCTTTAAAATGTTCCGGTGTTTTGCTTTTGAAAAGGGTCGAATTTTGAGTGCCCCACAAACCCATCTCAAGTGTTACGTAACCTACTACAGGGACAGCTGGTTTTTCATTCAAAGAATATTATAAGTTATCTCCGCCATCATGTATGGTAAATGGAGATTTAATACCTGGATGTCGGTTTTAAACACCAAGCCGCAGGCGAGGTGTTTAAATGAGACATCCGGGTATTAAATCTACATATACCATACCTGTTGACGGAGATATGGAGATAGCGTTTTTGTCCCGTATGAAACACAATAGAAACATAGTGGAAACAAATTTGTGAACGCGTTTCGCATGCTCCGCAATCTGCTGGACCAAATTCCTGAATAATTGTTTTTTTCAAACGCAGAAGACAACAGATAGAGTTACATCCCTTGGGACGTAAAGGAAACGAGTAAACAGTATTTTGTTGACATATGGTCCCCTGAGTTCCAATGTGTTTATGTGCCTACTGGCGCGTAGAACCCATTTGAACTCAGGGGATGATATTTACTCCTATTTTGTTTTTCTCAAGTTGCTTCATTTAATTTATAACGGCAAAATATGACCGAACTGTCGGAAATCTGATAATATTTATGGCTATTTTCAGGATTTTTTGTTCGATTTTTATAACCAGGCGAGCGGAAGCGAAAAACTTTCATTTAAACCATATACCCCGATGTTTCGCGTGCGCTTATACCCTGGATGTTGCACGCTCTCATATTTTGGGTGCACTTTTGACAAGGCATTCTGTCCAATCAAAAGACAGAATTTATCGGGATATAGGGACGAATATTTATGTTCTTACATTTTTTGATATTGTTAGCTTTACAGGATAACATCCTTTCTGTTTGCAGTGGTAGAATGCGAGAGCATCAATCTCTCAAAACACGTTGTGGTGATTCAAGGCAATCCGGCTGTCAAGTCTAGCTACAACACCGTCATTGAGTTTGCTTGTGAGCCAGGATATGAACTCTCTGGTGACGATTCCCTGCATTGCGCTGAAGATGGGACATGGATCGGTACATACCCGACGTGCCATAGAATTGGACGTTAGTATCTAGCTAATTAGGGGGTCTTATAACCTAATTTAGGTCAAGTTTCAGGACATTTCCTCCAAAGTCAAAAAATACGAGAAAGAAATAACCATTACATTTTATACCCAAATATTTGGAATGTATGGAAGCGTGCCAACAAGTATAAAAAAAATTGGATGTCATAAGTCCTAATCATTAGGACCTATTATTTCATCATTATGAGATATTATCTCATCATTTGGACTTTTTATCTCATCATTACAAGATATTATCTCATCATTAGGAGATATTATCTCATCATTAGGACTTTTTATCTTATCATTACAAGATATTTTCTCATCATTAGGAGATATTATCTCATCATTAGGACTTTTTATCTCATCATTATGAGATATTATTTCATCATTATGAAATATCTCATCATAATGGCTTATTATCTCATCATTGGGAGATATTATCTCATCATTAGGACTTATTATCTCATCATTAGGGCATAGTATCTCATCATTAAGACTTGTTATCTCATCATTAGTAGATAATATTTCACCATTACGAGATATTATCTCATCATTAGGAGATATTATCTCATCATTATGAGATATTATCTCATCATTAGGATATAATATCTCATCATTACGAGATATTATCCCATCATTACGAGATATTATTTCATCATTAGGACTTATGTTTCATCATTATGAGATATTATCTTATCATATGGCTTTTTAGCTCATCATTATGAGATATTATCTCATCATTAGGAGATATTATCTCATCATTAGGAGATATTATCTCATCATTAGGACTTTTTATCTCATCACTAGGAGATATTATCTCATCAGTAGGACTTATTATCTCATCATTAGGAAAAAATATCCCATCACTTCCAGATATTATATAATCATTACGAGATATTATATTATCATTAGGACTTATTATCTCATCATTAGGAACATTATGGTGGGGAGGGGTGAGGAACAGCTCCCTTAGCGACATTCCTACCAAGGACCAGGATGATAGATTAAAGTGCGGGAAAGTTTCGAAGTATATCGATATATCGGAGCATTGTTTTTTTTTTAAACCTCCATACATTCCCTATTTGCAGTACTTACCTGCATGCTGGGTCCAACTCCGCTGAGCACAGGACCCTACTCTGAGCGGCGGCCCCTTCTCCAAGCGCCGAATATTAATGTAACATGAAAAGCAGATGACACTTGCAAAAACATTTTTTGAATAACTAATTTTTTTCATTTTTTTTTGTCTCAAAAACATAGGTTATGACCCCTCATTGGAACGAGCTCGTCGAGCTCGTTCCAACTAGGGGTCATAACCTGAGACAAAAATGAAAAAGAATTAACTGGTGATTTTTGAGAATAGCGCTGGCGGATTTTCGACGTTACGTTGGGTAAAGGGTTAACGACATTTTTAGATGAGAAAAACATCTCGTAAGATAAAGATTGAGCGAGTTTATATCGTTAATGGGTAAGCATGTAAGTAAATTTTATTCAACAAGCATGTAAGAAAATTTTATTCAACAAGCAAGTAAACAAATTTTATTCAACAGAATAAAACGATTCACGTTGAATAATTTTTTACAATAATTGTTTATATACAAGGAACGGTATTCTGCTCGGAAACATCATGGGAAGATTGTCATCTTCCTGCTGTCTCCAGCGATTGGATGACGTTTTTTCGATGCATCTTGCATCCATGCAACATTTAATACTTCATGAAGAACTAATCATGTTTAATTCTCATCTCCAGCTTTAAGAGACAGTTGTGACGTCACGGTAGATTTACAACATTCTGGCGCAATATCGACGGGATTCATGGCCGGAGACGCCATTGATGTTGAGTGTACAACAGGATACAGATCAAGTGGTAACATGACGTCAGTCTGTCAGCCAGACCGATCCTGGTCCATACCAACTGGACATTGTACAAGTAAGTGTTGCGATACGAGATTTATGATTGTCAGTCAGCACTCTGGTGTGCATGTCACGTTCTACCCACTTCCGGTCGTGAGGTGAAACTGATGGGATTGCCAGAAAAAGGGTGTGGTTATTTTTTTTTATTTTACCAGCAATCGTACCTACTAGGTCTTAAAATTCAGGTGAGAAACAGAATCCATCGTCGCAAATGATTTTGCTTCTTGCAAAATGTTCATTTGATTCATGGGCGGATTCAGAGGAGGGGGGAGGGGCACCCACGTGCGCCCCACATATTTTTGAGTTTCGTTTATTTACAAGCATCGATATCAAGGGATACGATATAATCGGCGACTAAAGATGGACATCCACTAGCTATGGTACCGGATGTCCATGTTTTATCGCCGATAATACCATACCCAATGAATACAACTACAGGCCTACTCCTATGCGGGTCTCATGTGAGCCGATATCGGTTGGCTGCTTTTCTTCAAAATTTGAATTCTGGAATATTTTGGTTGGAAAATATTGCGGCTGTGTGCAAAACCGCCACCAGAGGGCCACACGGAACTTCCGCGTTCCAACATTTACCCACGAGGCCACCCGGACCCCGCTGACAAGAGTAGGGTATCTCCTGCTAGCCATAAACTCGCCGCTACGATCGCCGAGTGACGCTTCGCAGCTGACCCACAATTGAATGTAATAATTTTAGCAGAGCTTGATTGATTTAAAGTATACACACATGAGAATCTTTTAATAAATATACACTTAAGTAAATGGGGACCGATCAGAAATGAAATGAAATGAAGTGCAATTTTATTTTGCAGTATACGTTTACTTGGAGTATAATAAACAACTTCCAGAAATGTTCAGAAATAAATGTACACTGCATGGAAACAGCATAGCCATGGGGGCTGTCTTCCTGCCATTGCCATATTAAAAGATAATTAATCCTGACATCAAAATTGCAAACAATGTGCATCCTTACGGGATTCATGAGGGTAACTTGTAATACATAATGATTTAATTATTTAACCCCCAGCCCAGCGCAAACAGAAATCTGTTCTCACAAGAAATGCTCTTAAATAGGATTTCCATTTATTTTACTTATCAGTCCGTTGACTTTCAATCCCCGCCCAGGGACAATGCCATGGCACTCAGCAGAATGACTCAATGAGCTCACTCCAGTGAGAAACCATGGTATCGGAGGCAAGAACAGAAAAGAATAAAACCCGCAGAGCGATCTTTGCGAACAGTACATGCCAGACACGGCTATTGCGCTAGGTAAGGGACCAAAGTATTGCAGAAATTGCAATACAGAAATTGCTAAAAAATTTAATGGTCTAATCAGCAAAGCCTAGATTCTAGAATGTTGAAATCTAAATGAGGAGATCCAGGCAAAATGAAAGTACAATCGGGACAGGAAGGGTTATTACAAGAGACATCAGATCATTTTTAATTAGGATATTCTGCAAAGAGCGTCAGCTACAACATTATCTCTTTCCGAAATATGCCTAACATCTAAATTGTATTCTTGAAGGGCTAAGTTCCACCGCAATAATCTTTGATTCATGTTTTTCATTTTATTGATAAAAGTTAAGGGGATTGTGATCGGTGTAAAATGTAAAATGTAATTGGGAAGTGAGTGGTTCCTAAATACACATCAAAATGGGTTAATACCAAAATTAGAGCCCAAGTTTCTCTTTCTGCTTTTAAGAATTTCTTTTGATGTTTGAGAAATTTTCTAGAAAAATAACATACAGGGTGATCAATACCTTGGGAATCCTCCTGGGCAATATACCCACCTGCTCCATTGTCACTTGCATCTATAAATAATTTGAAAGGCTTTTCATCATTGGGACAGGCCAGGATTGGGGAATTCTTTGATAATGTTTTTATGCTGTCAAAGGATTTCTAGCACTCCTCAGTCCAAACAAACTTAACCCTTTACCTAACATGAAAAGCAGACGACACTTGCCAAAAAAATTCTTGAATAACTAAATTTTTTCATTTTTTGTCTCAAAAACATAGGTTATGACCCCTCGTTGGAATGAGCTCGACGAGCTCGTTCCAACGAGGGGTCATAACCTATGTTTTTGAGACAAAAAATGAAAATATTTTGAAAATTAATTGGCGATTTTTTTGAGAATAGCGCTGGCCGGTTTTGGCCGTTACGTTGGGTAAAGGGTTAACCCTTTTGCTCAATAAGCTGATTGAAGAGGAGACGACATCTGAGATATTTAAATAATATTTTCTGTAATATCCAGCCAGAATCTCATAAGTTCTTTTTTAGAGCTGGGTGCTGGAAAATGTAATCAACCTTCGCCCCAATCGACTTTACCTGCCCCTGACCCACAACATGGCCTAAATAGTTTGCAGTTGCTTTGCCAAGTTCTGATTTCACCAAGTTAATAGTAAGGTTGGCTTGAGTCATTTTATCAAAAAATTCTTGAATGTGCTTTAGATGACCAGCCCAATTTGTATCTGTGTGTTTAATAACATCATCAATGTAAGCTTCACTATGATCGAGGTCTGTAATTGAGTGGTTTTTCATGCGCTGGAACGTTGCCAGAGAAATGTTTTTGCCAACAGGGGTAACTTTATATTGATGCAGCCCAAATGGGGTAACAAAAGCTGATATTTCTTTCGCTCTTTGTTTCAAAGGAACTTGCCAACAACCCTTTAACAAGTCAAAGTTTGTCACAAATTGAGCATGGCCAAGTTTATCAATACAGTCATCAATTTTTGGAATTGAATCATTCTCTGTTTTGGTGAGACTTTTCACTTTTCGGTAATCCGTACAAAGTCGGCAACTCCCATCAAACTTTGGGACATGTAAGTAGTGTGTAATGGCCGATCCGCGCAAACCAAATTTTGGTCACAGATCGTGTCTCACAAAAACTAATTTTTTTCTGACAAAATTGCATTCGTCATGATCGAAATCTATGGACTTGTTCGATACGACATGCTCGCGTTCACATCGTCACTTTATCCTGGTTTTTACAGTGGTGGTGGTAGACGAGTGTGTCGTGGGTTCCACATTCAATTTCTCTAATGGTCAACGTGAGGGCGACTAAAATTTGATCGGAATTTCTTAAAAATTCGAAAAATTCACCGATCTATCAAATCACTTTTAGGTGAGCTCATAACTTTTGACAACGTTTCTCAGGAAAACACTCACCTTTCCGCAGAGGTAACACGGACAAGCCATTTAGGTGAATTTTTGTTGTCTTGGATATTACATATTTTGCATGATCGTGACGGAGACACAATTAACCCTGTGATTCCCATTGACGAAAAAACCAAAAAAAACCCAGTGCCCTGCGGGATGGAAGACGAGTGATCCAATGCGGATTCCCGCAGTAAAAACAGAGTCCAAATCGAGCGGAGAATTTTATTTGGAGTGCCCAAATCGGCCTGCGGCGATGTAGAGAGATTTTAGGCAAGGAGAGAGAGATCGCTCGTTCGAGTCTAAAAAAATGTGAAGTGGGCTCGAACTCTCTCCACTGTGAAAAAAAAATAAATATAAGTCAGCTTAGTCATGTGACCTATCAAATTAAAAGGCATCAACGAGTAGACTGCGAAAATAATCAATAGGATTGAAAAAAAATGTATGTAATATATATTATGATGAGTTGTGAGACGATTGATGAAAAAAAATTGACTGTTTAAAAAATTAAAAATAAAAAAAAATATATATATTACATTAAAAAAAAAAAAAAGAATACAAAAATATAACTGTTTTTCATAAAAGAAAAAAAAATTAAAAAAATAAAAACAATGTTTCTACACAGAGGAGATTCTAATCGAAGGGACGAGCAGGTTCATGAATTAATATGGAGCAAGGAGAACATTCAAGCGCAGGACAGAGCCAGACAATTGGGAGAGATGGAACTGAGACGAGAGGCGACTAAGTTGTTCAGACCCGTTACCAAGGTTCAGGAACGAGCGAGGAAAGAGATCATCGAGGAATTGAGACCCATAAAACAAGGTTCTCTGAGGATGGATTCGATCCCCGGTAGTTTTGCACCGAGAACTCCATCTGGTTACACTCTGGAGAGAATCGAAACCGATCTGAGTAGTGTCGGTAGTTTTCCTCTGAGAAGTTTGTCCGAATACACTCCGGAGATAATTGAAACTGATGTGAGTAGCGTTGTTAGCATCAGATCTGACGATGGTAAAGAAATATTCGAGATTCGAGAAATTTGTGAGTGGTGTGGATTTGACTCTCATCGCGGTCTCTATGGGTTTAAACATTGCCAGAATAAGTCTATTGTCGACCGCCATCATTGCTCTTCCAGTCATATTGGCTGTAGAAAGATTGGCTTTGACTGCTGGATTCGCCCGTACGATCAGAAAATTTCCCGCTAAGAAATTATCCGTGAAGGCTAAGAAACACGAAAACATGCGGTTCGACCAAGATGCAATTCATCATATGTGGTGTCGGTCTGACAAATAAATTGATTAATAATCTACCCGTTGAAATGCATTTGCCAGGACATCAATTCACGGGATCCAGCACGAAATTAATAAGAGATTGAATCGAGATCTGACACCTAAATCTTCGAGGAAACCCATCAATAGGGTGGATTCGGCCACTCACACTCACGATCTGTATCATGCTAAACATCTTGACGTTGAGACTCGTAACCGAATCTGTGATAAAGACATGTTGACGGCATTGAAAAATATATCGAATCCCACTAGGAGAGAGAGACTCGAACATTCATTAGTCAGTAAATTGATTGGTACTAAACGTCAATTCAGATGGGGACATAAAAAAAAATGTTCAGAATGTATTATTAACGAATGCATTGGCAATCGAACTACACAAGCCTGTTACAAGTTAATTTCAAAGAAGAAGGGTGTTCGCAAAGGGTTTGGATCAGATCTTGTCGACTGATCTGGTCGACATGAAATCGCATTCGAAATGGAACAAGGGCATTCAATACATACTGACGGTCATCGACGTGTTTTCGAAATATGGATGGATGAGACCACTGAAGAATAAATCGGGAGCTTGCATGGCCAAAGCTCTGAAGAGCATATTTGCATCGTCTTCTTGAAAACCGGATAAATTGTGGGTGGACGAGGGAAAGGAATTTTACAGCAGTCACGTTCGTCCATTAGTTGATCTCTATTTGGTTGAAAATGAAGTGAAAGCTAACGTGATTGAACCTTGGAATAGAACCATGAAGGAAAAAATGTATATGTATTTCACGGCCAATAAGACTAAGAAATATATTGACGTCCTAGACGAACTGTTTGAAGAATACAAAAACACGCAACACAGATTGATCAAGATGATGCCTGCAGAAGCTAGCGATCCTCGAAAAGAAAAATGCGTTTTCACGAATCTCTATTCCAAAAGGATTAAGATCGAGAAGAAGTCCAAACCACCGAAATTTGCAGTTGGTGATCGAGTGAGAATCACTTCTTATAAGTCACTCTTCAGGAAAGGTTACACTCCTCAATGGACTAAGGAAATCTTTAAGATCGTTAGAATATTTTACACGGATCCAGTGACTTACAAAATAGAAGTGTTAGAAGATGATGAAGATGACAGCAGAGAAATCATTGGAACATTTTACGAACAAGAATTGCAGAAGACGGCATTTTGAAAAAAAAACCCAACCCTTCACTTTTTTTTTCCTTTTACACATATATAGTAAAAGGAAAAAATAAATAAATAAAATAAAATAATAATTTTAAAAAAACGATTTATAATAATAAAAAAAAGCAAACGAATTAACACAAAAAAACAAAACATGATGAATATATTTGATATAACCCAAGGTATATTGAGAAACGAAAGCATTCAAGAATATGAAGTTCACGAGTACCAACCTGTGACTGGAACTAGTCTAAACAATGCTGGTGAAATAAGAATCAATGTTGAGACTCAAGATCTGTTCGTTCATCCCAGCGAAAGTTACATAGTGATACAGGGACATCTCACCAAGGAAGATGGAAGCAATTATGCCGACGATGACGTAGTCACTCTAGCCAATAATGGGATGATGCATCTGTTTAGTAATATAAAATACATGCTCTCGGGACAAGAGATAGAATCTGTGTTTCATCCAGGACAAGCCACTATGATGTACGGACTCTTGACGTATCTGGACGATTTTTCGAAATCTAAAGGACTCAATCAATTGTGGGTGAAAGACACTGTCGCTGACATGAGTGCATCCAATACCGGTGCCGCTCTTAGATGCGAATACGCCATCAAGATGTCCAGACCCAGAGGAACGTTTTCATTCAGGATACCTCAGAAACACATATTCGGATTTTCGGAAGATTATATTAAGATTCTCTATGGATTCAAACACAATCTGACGTTGATTCGAAAAGGAAATGATGAAGCCATCATGAGACCCGCCATGACCGATGTGGGTAAGATACATCTGAACAAGATATCTTGGTTCGTTCCACACATGTTGCCTTCAGTCGCGGAGAAAGTACGTGTCTACAAGATCATAGAATCAAAGAGTAAATTACCGGTGGGATTTGGAATGAGACAGTGCAACACGGCTAGTATTCCACTATCTAGCAATCACTTCGATTGGAGACTGACTGTGAAATCTGCTTCGGAAAGACCGCGATTCATCATAATGGCATTTTAAACTGATGGGGATGGATCTCAAGAGAAAAATCTTTCAGTATTCGATCATTGTCACTTGAGAAACATGCAGGTATTTCTAAACGCCACGAGATATCCAGCTATCGATTACAACACCTCTTTTGATAAGAATGATTTCTGCAGACTATATGGCGACGCTGTGGATTTCAGAAAGAAATATCATAAACTGGACGAATTGATGGGTAATCCTAACATCACTCCCACCGAATACAAATCGATGTATCCACTGTTCGTATTCGACGTCAGTAAACAGAGCGAGCAACTCAAGAGTAGCGTCTTAGACCTTCAGATCAAGATGCAATTCGACAAGAATGAGCTGAGGAGAACCAAGGCTTTTGCCCGAGTCCAGTAGAGAGTTAGAAATCGAATCGGACTTCTAATGCACCGATCTCCATGGCCCAGATGTTGATCAGTTGTCTAGCATATTTTATCCTTTCCACAATGGACATTAGAGTGCAGTCATCTGACATGTGGGTGGGATCCGGCAGATTCGTGAGTGCGTGTCCCCCCATGTCCAATTTGCCTTCCATGATATCGCCCTTCAACCAGACCGTATTTTCGTCCAAGTACTGTCTGCTGATCACGCTGGAAGCGAATTCCGGTTCATCGTCGAGACCGAATAGATTGTGACTAGCCATGTCGATGCCGGCTTCCATGGTTCCTCCGGATTTTTTGTTTATATACAATTCGTCGACTTTAGATTCCAGCTAGGATTAAGAATCCAGTAGGGCAGAATCAACGTAACCTTTGTTGACAACCATCGAGTCCTTGTCATCACAGTCGATCTGAGACAGATTCAATATCTTGTTGTATCCCACATCCAGATCTGATTTCATTACTGACTCGTCAACATTATTCTTTCTCAGTTCCAAGTCTACGTATTGTTTGGTCGTCACATCATTGGGATTCGTGGGATCGGGCACAGTGATTATCTTGTTAGAATTTGCGTTCAATTTGGACTGCATCACTTTAGGAACGTAGCGATCTGTCAGATGTTTACTGAATCTCGAGTGAGCGTTGTCCGCATATCTTTTAGTGGCGACATCGCTCAAATCTCTAGGATCCGCTACATTCACCACTCGTTTAGATTTCAAGATTTCAAGTCGAGATCGTCTGTCATGTCTTTATTCATGTAATTATCTGTCATTATCTGCTGGAAATTTTCGTCTTCTCTATCGACGTATATTTTTCAGTCATGGCATCGGTTCGGGAAGATTGTAGATTTTCTTATTGTTTAAGTTTAAAGGTTCTTCTTGAGGTTCATATCTCTGAATGAATCATTCATCCAATTTGGCAATGTCACCATCAACAACTTCAACAGTTCATCTTTTCTTTCTAGAGGAACCTTCATTATCATCAGTGCGACCAAATTTATTGACTGGCATGTTTTTGTTTTTTGTTTTGTTATTATTATTTAATATTATTTTGTTTTTTATTTTAATTATAACTGTATTTTTTATTTTTATATATTCTTTATTTATATATATATCTACAGCTAAAACTAGAAGTCCTGTCACGAATAGTGCGCTTATCTAGGCTTAATTGCGCGCAATTACCAAATCAAATGGCATCCAAAGCACGACAGGTTCTCCTGGTTACTCATAGCAAACACATGCAATGTTTCTGCCAATGGACCTCCGGGTTACCCGGAGGTCCATTGGCTGAAACATTGCTTGTGCACATGCCATATGTACAGAATTTGATAGCTTTACTGGGGCCATAATGCGTACATTAAAGCGCATATCAACGTGCTATTTGTGCGCATTTCATAACAGTACTTCTAGTTTTAACTGTATATCAATTTGTTTTATTTATATATATCTATGTCAATTTTTTCTTTCTTCCTCCTTTAATGTAAATCATTGAGAATATCCTGAAAGTGGTCTCCTTCTGACCATCTCTTGAGAACATAGAGACACAGATGACCGCAAAACACTCAATCCAGCACTTGCACTCGTTTGGTATTGTAAATAACTGATGATAAATAGTTTCTTATTTCTATCGGCGGTGAGATTCTGTAGCTATCAAAATAATAATTTTTATTGTTCCCGTTCGAAAACCATGCAACCCAAGGCGTGCCCTCACCTCTGATATCGTCCAGATTTAAAAGTCTGCATTCCGAATCATTGTCTTTTTTTCTCGCTAAAGCATCTCTAGAAAACATACCTCGAAAATGTTTGATGTTTAAATCTTTCACTGTTTTCAACAGATCAATGTTAGATAAGGGTTCGTACATTGGGTAAGACAACACCTTCTACGGATATGCATTTTATTTTCTTCTTATTCATAAATAGGTTTTGTTTTTGTTCTGTTTATTATTTTTTTTTTCCTATTCTTTTTTTTTAATGTATAAACTCGCGTGTGTTTTTTAAACTTACGACATTTCGATGTCTTCCATCATATGCCATTCATCATCCTATCGATTTTGTTGTTGTTGAAATATCGCGGAATAATGTCCGAGTTTGAAAGTGTGTATTTTATCCTTCAAAAAGACATTCTTTATACTCTTTTAAAGCGATGCTTTTATTCATCACACACTCTTGAATGCCTTTACATCTTTTGATCTCTTCACCGTCGAGGAGATAAGCATACATTCTAGATTTCTCGACTTCTCTTCGGACATGACGAGTGGAACGTTATTTCTATTCCTAATGTTTTCCATAGATTTTCCATACATGCAATTGTTCATCAGTTTGAAAAAATCTTTTTCGAAATCGCTCTTGGCCTGCATTCTTAAATTCGTGTTGAGATCGATGTATTTTTTCATCCAAGGCTCCTCGTCGAATCAAATGATTCGATGCACGTTGATCAATCTCATACCGCGATCAATGTAATGTTTCAGATTTTTGCAATAGACCACGTACTTGCATTTGCGATATAAATTAGGAACATGTTTTTCGATGGCATTCACTTCTATTTGTTCGCGAGCCAGTGGACATCATTGTGTGGATCATGTAACATTTCCGGATAATCCAAATCGACCTCTAGAATACAAGGATAGTCTCTCCATTTTTGTTTTTCTTCTGACGATTCGACCCATTTGAAATTTCCAATTGGTAAAGGATGACTCATGGCCCAACCATACAAATTATTAGCGTCTCAATACTGTATGTATTTACTCAGTTTTTCGGAATCGAAATCTTTTCCCATGTGATAATTATTAGCTTTGGCATATCTGGTGGAAATCATAGAGACGCCATTCCTCACAGCCTTTTCGAACATGAGTAACAATTCGATGTCCAATAATAATTCCAATTGAACTTCAATCATCTTCAAGAGAGTGTCCCAAGCGAGTCTGGGTGCCGTGAAATACCAAGCCTGATCTAGTTCGTAATGTCGACGACACACTAATCAAATATTTTCGAACACGTCGGCCAAGAGAAGCACGTCAGTTTTCAAACAGAGGTTGTGATATTCTCTCATGGATTTCATTCAAATAATCTCCACACTTATTGCACGTGTTCGTAATCATCATCGGAAATGTGTGACTGGTATAATTTCAAATAAAAATCTTCTTTAGAAGGTAGAGTGACTTTCTCGAATTTCTCGAGATCACTCATGTAATCATAAGGGTAGACTAGGGCTGTCACGATTTTTTAATTTAGGAATCGATTAATCGTCGCAAATAATCGATCATAATCGATTAATCGTACCTAGAGGACCCCCTCTCCCTCTCTCTGACATCGATAAAAAAATGAAGTTCAAGTCAGGTGACCTGCCTCTGGTAAACAATGAAGAAGATCCTCTTTTAGGTACATTCAAAGCTTTGATGTTCTGAACTTTTGAACCGCCAGTGTAATAATCAAGACCGGTTGGCAGTTGCGAACTTCGCAACTGCTGACCAGTCTTGATTATTACAATGACGGTTCAAAAGTTCAGAACATCAAAGCTTTGATGAATGCACCTGACAGACAAGTGCTTCCAATGGCTTCTTGGGGTTTAACATCGATGTTCTTAACTCTTTACCTTTAGAAACAATAGTTTTTTCATAAAATTTTCTTTTAATTATTAAACATCTAAAGCGGGATAAAATTTACCGATTATTCGACAACGAAAAATACTAATCAATTTCGCTGTGACCGATCAACAATCGACTAATCGATTAATCGTGACAGTCCTAGGGTAGACGCCTTTTCTCAACATGACATCCACCAATTCATGTGGATCATTAAAATGTTTACTCATGATTTTAAATTTCTCCCTATCCAAACTGTTGACTATTTTTCCAGACTGGTCGACATGAATTTATAACTGTCGATGAAATGTATCTCTTTATGGATGATACTCTCTATTTCCTCACTCGATCCATCCTTCTTTTTATTCTCCTTCTTCTTATCAACGACGTCCTTCCATTTAGTGAATGAAATGTATTTTTCATTGTTTAGCTTGATGCAGCTCAACTCTCCTTCGGTGACACCCATATTTTTCACGGACAGGTGACTATCGTAACCCAAAAGATTGTGCATTATCACCGGATAGAATTCAGCGCCTCGAAATCTTAAATTACATTTGTTGTGAGCAGCACCACAAAACAGACCCGTGTAGTGATCGTCATCTTTAACTTTTTTATTATTTTCAGACTGATTATCGAATAATTGTCTACAAATGTGACATTCGGTGGTTTGGTTGTATTCTCGATGTTGCTCTGGTGTGATGATATGTCTTTAGGTTCTTTAACTTTGTCATATAATAATTGAATTTTCGATTCTATCTCTTCCACAAATCTTTGAGCCACATCGTCATCATCTGAACGTTTACTGTAGACGAATGGACCTGACGATTGAGAATTGTCGAAAGAACATTTTGCATAATAACAATAGCCTGAAGGTACATGCTTCTGATATTTTTTGGCGTAACTCCTACGCTCATCGTGTTGGCAAGAATTCATTTTCATGGTGAAACATTCGAAATCAGTGTAGATGACGAATGGTGGTTCTAATCTTTTTTTGAAGTTGCGAAAATCCATGCAGGTGTTAGGTTTAGGCATTTTGAGGGCAACGCCTTGTTATTCGCTACAATATTCCCGATGACGCGTCAACAATTCTTGACAACAGAACAAATTCATACAGTTGAGACAGAAAAATGTTTCGTATCCATGTTTAGAAATCTGCTTCGTCAGCAAATGACTCATTTCTTTAATCCAGCAATAATGTTGATTGTCGCCCTCAGAAATTAACAACAAATTAACAATCTTTTCTCTCTCTTTGTGCGAAGTCAGTCTGAGAGGGTAGACTATTTGTTTTTCATCCTCATATCCCAAGACGTTCACGGCCATGGTGGGATTTAGCTTTTCAAAACCTTTGATGTCTTTCAACCGCATAGGGAAAGACACTCCCGTCCAATCGAGATTTTTACAAGTCTCTGCATACTTGGAAACTCTCTGAGCATTCTTCTTTATGGGTTACAAGGCCGATGTGATCGCCCATTTGAAACACTCATTATCATCTTCATTTTTCACGTTGATCACGGCTTGTTTTTAAATATGAAATAAGGAAATTTTATATAGGAAGACGCTTTCAAAGGATTGTGTCTGTCCACGTGAATCTCGAGATTCAATATCTTCTCGAACATCCAACCACTTCCCTTGTTTTGAAAAGTAGCCATGGATTCCAACATCTTGTCTTTCATCACTTCGTAAACGTCGGCTAATCGTCTCTAAATACAATCTCGTTTTTAGATTGGAAATAGGTATCTTCCACCATGCTTTTGCCCATCTTCGCGTCGACCTTTTTTATCATTTTATTATTTTTATTTTTAAACCCTTATCTAGATGTTTTCGAAATACATTCAACACTCTACCCTTCACCTCTTCCATGAACGATTTGGGATCCAGTTTTGCGAGACCGGTTTTCCCGTTGAAAGTTTTAAACCATCCTTTGATGGCTTTGTCTCATTCTATCAAAATCAATGGTGACTTCAATGTTTTGATTATGATTTCCGTTAGCACATCAAATCCCTTCTTTTCATTCACCACTTTCGAGATTGTATCCATCGGGTTTTTTTTGTAACGAATCATCATCTCGAACCACGTCCCTTTTCATTTTTTTATTATTCTCTTTCGAAACCTTCTGCTGCTCCACCACTTTTTGTTCAACGGTCATCTTCTTCTTCTTAGTTTCCTCCACAGTCATTTGTTGATGTTGTTTTGTCGTCGCTGTCTTCTCATCTTCTTTTTCATGATTTGAGTTGTGTTTGTCTCTACCGCAGATCTTTCATCTATTCCTTTTCCGTCGAGCAAATGACCGATGCATCTTTTTTCATGTATTTGACACTTTTCAATTTCAACGACTGATCCACTTTAGCTTGTAATTTCACCAGTGATAGATCACAAGTCTCCTCGCACACGGCTTCAATCAATCATTCTTTAGTTCTGTAACAGTTATAATTTTTAGATCCTAAATTTCTACAATACTTTTTCAACTCAGGTTTGGTAGACAAATATAATTTTTTTCCACGATATACTTTTTTGTGTTTGGCATTTTTTTTTGTGTGTGTTAAACTTCTTATTTAATATGTATATATTATATTTTTTAGTTTTTAGTTTATAAAAAAAATTTTGTTTGAATTGTTAAACTTCTTATTATATTTTTTATATTTTTAAAAAAAAAATTTTCTTTAATGACAAAAACAAAAATAGAAAATTAAACAGAAAAAAAAAAATGCATACTAACTCATGATAAGTACTTTAAAATGAACTTTCGAGTCGAGATTTAAAACTATCTATAAATGAACTAACTCTCTCTTTATTATAATATTTTTGCATCCATGACGAGCATGTTAACTTTAAAGCTATCGTCTCCCCTCTGATAAATCAATCAGAAAACCACATTCACCCTCTCGAACATCCATTCTTCCTCGATGATCAAATTCAATTTGTCGACCACTTCTTTAGAGACATTCAGATATACATGTATATTACTCCCATAGATGAACGACAGATCGTCTGGATCAAAACTTTCTATCTTCTCCGAGAAAATGGCTAATAGATCGTCTTGACAATCGTATATTAATTCCAGAGCGGTCTCATTCAATTTCAAAGGCAATGTATATTTGTCGTATTCCTCTTTCAATCCACTCATCTTCACATCCTTCAATTCGATGGAGTCATGTGATTGCAGTCTATAAATTTTACTATCGAACTTCGAATATCTCACGACTCTCTTCAATTTTAATGTGAATTGTTTAGGTGCTGACGATTTCATGACTGATTATTTTTTTTGTGGTTATTGTTTTGTTGAAAAAATATTTTTATAAAATATTAAAAAACGGTCTGCGGATTCTACATCAGTGATCCAGAATCCGCTATTGTTTTGAGGCGGTGGGTTTTTCCCATTTATGACATCATTAGGGGAATTCCCCACTATGAGAATTCCCAAACTCAGCTAATCGACCGATCGGATCGCTCGATTCTCCGCCAATCGACCGATCGGATCGCTCGATTCTCATAAACTCGATCTGAACGAAGAGTGTTGTCGGTGTGTTAGGAAATTCGCGAGCCCGCTGTCACGTCTTTCCTGAAGTAAAACTAACACATGTTATCGTTATGATTGAATGAGGTTTTTTGTTCAAAAAGAGTCGATTATGAATATGGTCTGTATTATAGACATTCATGTTTTCTCTTGATGAGACGGATAGAAATTGAGTTTTGGGGATGTTGTTTGGGGGAGTCGATCTGTGATAGAGGCAAACACTTAGTGAAATGTTTAAAAAGCATTTTCTGCTCAATTAGGTTTTTGAGTGGTGAATTTTTAATATATTCATGATAGCAATCAGAGAGATGAAATAGGTTCTCATGTTAAAATTAGTTTTCAGTTGTGTGTTGAAACTGTTTAACAGTCATCAAAGGATTCTCTCTTAATTCGACACTAAGTGAATGGTTGTTTGATGTGTGAATGGTGATCTTTTGACATAATGTAAAAAACTACTGTCAAAATGCGTTAAATCAGAAACTGGTTTGTCATGTACTGTTTAAACGTATTCTTAAACTTTACCAATTCAATTAACAGTTGAGATGTGAATATTTTTAGATTATTATATTAAAGACGGAAAGAGTTTTATAACTTAAAACATAAAAATATAATTAAACATTTAATTTTGAAAATAATAAAAACAATTAAAACGAAAGATGTTTTTACAGATGGATCCTAGGCGCCGAGATTTAATTTTAGGCGAGTATGAACGTGCTAAGAAGGGGATTCAGTCGGCTGATAGGAGCAGACGTCTTGGTGAGATGGAACTCAGACGCGAAGCCACAAAAATATTTAAACCCGTGACGGAGGGTCAAGAGCGAAGCAGGAAGGAGATAGTCGAAGAATTGAGACCTATAAAAGAGAGTTCTTTGAGAAGGGGTTCGTTGCCTCCTAGTTTTTGAAATCGGTATTATGTTCAATCTACACCGGATTACGTTCCTACGGGAATTCAAACAGATTTGAGCGAGAGCGACGATACAGCTTCGACTATCACCACTAGTAGCGTCGCATCGTCCGATGATGATGGCGGTAAGAGAGATCTGTTGTATGGAATTTATAAGGATTCTGACGGTAGAACTTTTGTAGGCAACACAGAAGTGGAAATGGACGATGATGAATTGATCGTGGGTTCGAATAAGTATAAAGTAACTGATGGTCTGCGCAAATTGCTCCTTTACGACAAGCCCAGCGATTACACAGAACAGGATTTCGACAATTACGGAGACATTCTGGTCCAGACCCACGCCATGAAGAGAAATAACGATGCCAGAGAGACGAGACCCAAAGCCAACAGAGGTTACAAGTGGACAAAAGTGGTGAAACCCACGTGGGATATGAACAAGAAGTTCGTCGAATCGGTGACTGGCAAAGGGGTGAAAACCACTTTTCTTCCGAGCGATTCCGACGCTCTGTCTCAGAGATTGAGTTTGTTGATGGCGAGCAGACGGGCTAGTAACACGGGATTAGATAAGCAGATAGTTACTATATCTGACGAATTGTCAAGACAGAAGGTTTTGAATAAAAACCAGTATAAAAGGCTGATGAACGAGTTGAAGGATTGATGTGTATATAATAAGTAGAGAGAAACAAACAAACAAACAAAAATAAAACAGTAAATTCTTACACTAGAATAATAAAAGTATTTAAAAACGACAAAACGATTTACCAGTGAAAAAAACAAAAATATATCATAAAAATAAAATATGTTGGTGATAAAGAACAGGGGATACGTGAGGACTTACGTTCAAGGCGGTTCTGGCATCGTCGATTCTATAATGCGAGCGTTCACGGGCGATGTAGAAAACTCGCATCGACCACTTTTGAGGTCGGTAAGAAGACGGCTTTGGATGCTGGTAAGAAAGCCTCTTCCGAAGCCAGTGGTAGGATAGCTTCTGAGGCTGGCAAGAGGGCAGCCAACGCGTTGATCGACAAGTTGATCAGTCCACCAGCGAAGCGAGCTGCGTTAGAGCGAACACCGAAAAGTTGGAAAGATTTTAAGGATGCTGTGGTGCCCATACAAGATTTGGCCAAAATGACGAGTGGATCCGGATTGAAGAGAACTCGCGACGGTGCGATATAAATAAATAATAACATTAAAAACAGAGTTTGAAAAACATAAAAAAATTTGCGTTTGAAAAGAATCTAAAATAACAAACAAAAAAAAAATAAAACAAAGATGAACATTAAAGATATGTCTTGGAACGATGCCGCGATCAAGAGGTCGAATAACGAGTTTTTTCCCAAAAGCATAAGAGGCTTGATAGTGGGAAAATCGAATTGTGGAAAGACCAATCTGTTGATGAATCTGTTGTCCCGACCCGACTGGTTGGATTACGACAGATTGTTCATGTTTGGCAAGAGCTTGTTTCAACCCGAATACAGATTGCTTCGAGAGTGCATGAATCGTAGATTGCCCAAGGACGTCATAGCCAGAATCTTTGACAGTAGGGAGGAATTCGACAAGAGCGGAGCTCCACTTTCGACCATTTTGGACGGTGCGGCGATGGAACTGATGAAGAGAAATGCAACTTTGAACGTCGAGTGTCGATTTTATGAGAACGCTAGCGACGTTCCAGATCCTAGAGAACTGAAATCGGAAGATAAGAATCTCATGATTTTCGACGATCTGCTTTCGGAGAGACAGAAACGATGCGAATCGTATTACGTTAGGGGTCGACATAGCAACGTGGACTGTTTCTACCTGTCGCAGAATTATTTTCGATTGCCCAGACAGACGATAAGGGAGAACGCTAATTTTCTATGTCTCTTTCACCAAGATCTCAAGAATCTCAATCACATCTACGGCGATCACGTCGCAAACGACATGAGCGCTGCAGAATTCAGGAGATTCTGCAAGAGGGTTTGGGATGGTGGACTTTACAATTTCGTCGTGATCGATTTGACAAGTGAATTTAATCGTGGAAAATATCGGTGTGGATTCGACAAGTTTTATGTTTCCGATGATAATAATAAGATAGAGCATGAAAATAAAAATTTAGAAAATGATAAATCTTCAAATAATTAGTTTTTGAAAAAATAAAAATAAAATTAAATATAATGTTCGAACATGGAGAATTGTTAGGACGGATAGCCGAGAATACGGCTGCGAAACAATCCATTCAAATCGTGGTGAGTGGCGATTCGACTCGATTCGCTACGAAATTCGAACCTTCCATCGAATTGAATAGAGAGAAAAGTTACGAGATGGCGTTGGTGAATCTGGAGACTTATTATTCCTTTCCCAACGTCACCGAAAAGAATAACTCGTTCAAGTATTCCGACGGAGTGGATTGGTTGGAGATTCAAATTCCCAAAGAAGTTACAACATAGACGATTTGAAAAATTACATTCAGACTCGAATGAAGACGGATGGAAAGGGAAGCAACAAGATCAGACTCGCTCCCAATCCTAATACCTTACAGACGATGTTGGATTTGGAAGATAATTTTCGAGTGGATTTCAACACGGATGTTGGGATTCGATCGAAAGATTATCGAGGCCACGCGGCATCTGAAAATACGGTCGACATTCTCGCAGTCAATAGCATTCTGGTGAACGTGGACGTGATTGCTGGAAGCTACGTGAATGGTAGCGCTCAACCGACGATCTATTCCTTCTTTCCAAACGTGTCGCCGGGCTATAAGATTGTGGAGCGACCTCGAAATTTAGTTTATCTACCAGTGAATTTAGACACGTTGTATAGTCTCAAAACCATGTTGACGGATCAAAATGGTGAACTGTTAGATCTTTGCGGAGAGAGAGTGACGATACGATTTCACATAAGAGAAATATAAAAGCAAAAAAAAAAATATTGTGTATATATATTTAGATAACAAAAATAAAATAAACGCAATATTAATTTTACAAAATTATTTTAATATAATTATTAAACAAGAAATAATTGAAGTAAATAATTTTTAAAAAAAACAGAATTATGACAGAATACGTGGTTAAAAACGTGAACATATCCGCAGGACAGAGGAAGAAACTTAAGAGAGCGTTAACAACTCGAGGCGAGGCGGTGAGATTCAAATTCACTCACGAAGATCTGACGAGAGGCGGTCAGGATTCGATCGCCTGGACCAGAAGTCAAATCAAAAGGATGGAGAAAGCGATTCGCGATGGAAGAGGGTTGACGGTGAGAATGAGTCCCGCTCAATTGAGATACAATTTGAGAATGAAAGGTGGTTTCCTACCGATATTGGCAGGAATAGCCGCAAAAGCATTACCCTTCACCGCAAAGGTGCTACCCTTTCTTGGAAAGACTCTCGGCATGGGAGCTCTCACGGGACTCGCTAGTTCGGCAGTTGAGAAATTAATGGGTGGCAGCGGACTGTTTTTTGAAGAAGGGAGGAGCCGTGTGTCGGTTCCACGTAGACGACAGCGGTAAAGGATTGTATCTAGAACCCGTTAGAGGTGGCAACTCTCTGAGAGGAAACGGTCTCTATCTGAAGAGTGGACGGAACGTCGAGCGACTCGGCAAGGGTTTGTTGTTCGGTGAGAATTCGCCGTTTAAGAACATACCGATTTTGAATATGTTATTATAATGTAAAAAAATTATATAAATATAAAATCATAGAAAGTATAAAATAATATATAAAATGGATAAAAAGGTGGAAAAACAATTAGACGATAATGATGAATATCGCGAGATAGAGTGCAAAAAAGATGTGGAAAAATGATTAGACGCTAATGACGGATATCTTAGGAAAGAACTGACAAAAGAGTTAAATAAAGATCGGGATATGCGGTTGAAATTTAAAAGAATGAGACGTTTTCTACCGTTACCACTATCTTCTGAAGAGAATAGTAATGATGCGAGTGTTACCGAGAGATGCACAACATTCGTTCATAATTATGATTCGGATAAACAAATGTGTTGTTATAAAAACGTAGCATATCACAAAAAAAACAAAAGAAAAGAAGAATCGAAGCTCAAATTTAAGAAAAAAGGAAACGTTATTATAATATATGGGTAATAGTGAAGAAGGAAAACAAAACAAAAAATGAGATCAAAAGATGATCTCATTACTTTTTTTTTTTCATTTTTCTTCACTAAAAATCAATCTCTCTATTGTTTATGTTTCCAAGTCCGTTATTAGCATGTTGACACTCATGTCTTCTCCTTTTTCGAAAACGTGTTGAATGTTTATCTTTACTCTTTTGAGTTTTTTTACATTGGTCAACTCGCTCTCACCACCCAATTTCTTCACGTGTTCGAATGAGATGTTTGGAAATATGTAATTTCCATAGGGCAATGACAAATCGTCCTTGTCGAATTCTCTATCTTCGGTGATGACGATGTTCTGCAGATCGCTTTGGTATTCGTAAATCAAATCGAGCGCGGCTTCGTCCAATTTCAAAGGCATCTTATATTTGTCGTATTTGTGCTCTAAGCCCTTCGTCTCGACCTCGTTCAATTCGATGGGATCGTGTCGTTGTAATCTATAGATTTTATGACCGAATTTCTTATTCGCTTCAACTCGTTTCAATTTCACTTCGCATCTTTTAGGTATTGTTGTTCTCATGATCGATTATTTGGTTTTTCGTTTTTACGAATTCTTACAAATAATGTATATTTTAAATTTTGTATTTTAAATAATAATTTGTTTAAAAAGTTTTTTTTGCTCTTTATATATATATAAAAAAAGTTGTTTTTTTTTAATTTTTAATTTTTTTAATGTAAAATTTTTTAGTAAAAGTTTTTTTTCTCTTTATATATATATAAAAAGTTAAATTTTAACATTTCAATCTCTCTATTGTTTATATTTCCAAGTCCGTTATTAGCATGTTGACATTCGTCATTTTTCCACATACGAAAATGGTGTGAATGTTTATCTTTACTCTTTTGAGTTTTTTTTCATTGGCGAATGCGCTCTCACCACCCGATTTGTTCACGAGTTTGGGTGAGATTATTGCATATATGTAACCTCCATAGGACAACAATAAATCATCCTTGTCAAATTCTCTGTCTTCGGCGACGATGATATTATTCAGCAGATCGCTTTGGTACTCGTAAAACAAATCAAGCGCGGCTTCATCCACTTTCAAACACATTCGATATTCATAGTAGTAGCGCTCTAAGTCTACCATCTCAACCTCGTTCAATTCGATGGGATCGTGTTGTTGTAATGTATAGATATTAAAACCGCATTTCTCATACCTTTCGACTCGTTTCAATTTCAATTCGCATCTTTTAGGTGTTGTTGTCATGATCAATTATTTGGTTTTTATGAATTCTTGCAAATAATGTATATTTTAAATTTTTTATTAAAAAAATTGAATTTAAAATTTAACTTTTTTTTTTTTTTTTATTAGTTAAAAAGCAAAACTTTTTTTAACAAATTATTTAATACAAAATTCAAAAAAAAAAAAATATTCTTACAAATGAAGCAAACAGATAAAACAATGGTAAATTTAAATGAGAAAACCATACCTCAGTTAAACGAGATTTGTAAACTATTACAAATTTCAGATTTCAGAAATCATAGAACTAAATCAAAACAAATTGATGTCATACAAGAATATTTGTGAAACGCTAGAAAGGCAAACAAAATGTCGATAGCAACGACGTCAAAAGATGCATCAGTTGTGAAAAATGAGAAGATAGTAAAAGGAATCGAAATGCCGACGTCGAAAAAACCCAAAAACGTTTCGATTGTGAAAAATAAGAAGACGTCTAAATGAAAAGCCGTTGAAGAACATCAAGTTTCCAAAGAAAAGAAAAGAAAAACTAAAATGAAAACGAGTGATGCACTTCAGATTCAAGACAAACGAGATATATCGAGCGAAATTCAACGAGCAATCGACGAAGAGAAAGGAGAAGAATATGTAACATGACTCGTTGTGGAACTATTCCAATCGAAACCCATAGAATGGGTGAGTGCGATCAAAGATGTTTTTAAAACTTTCGACGTGGTTCCCTCGTTGAAGAAAGTCGATCCGAAATTGTTCATGGAACGGGTGAAGAAAGAAGTATTGGATTTGTTTCGCGAATACATGAACGTGGGATTAAAAGTTAAGATGATACTCCATTGCATAATGAATAAAATCGATGTGAAGTTCCGGCGAGAGCATCGTGAAAAATGCATATTTCAGATCTAACGTCGAACCCGTTTTCGAAAAGATGAAAGACAAGATGTTGACGTCTCGCGAATTATCAACATGAAGGTAGTAATTGGACGTTCGATGAGGTGTTGAAACTCGAAATTCACATGAATAAAAACGAACTGTGGAAAGGATCTTCCTACTTGGAATTACCGTATTTCTTGACTAAGAAACACGCCGTGGTCAATGTGAGAAATAAAGATGATCAGTGTTTTAAATGGGCAGTCACATCCACTTTATACCCTGTCAAAATAAACTGCGATAGAGTTTCTCGTTACGCGGAAACTTCTAAAAATCTCGATTGGACCGGAGTGACTTTTCCAACAGAGTTAAAACATATTAAACGTTTCAAGGCTCAAAATCCCACCATAGCGGTGAACGTCCTTGGATACGACAATGAAAAACGAAAGATCTATCCTCTCAGACAGACTTCATATCGCGGAAGAGAAAAGACGATTATTTTATTATTGATTTCGAATGGTGACAATCGTCATTATTGTTGGGTTAAACATCCAACCCGATTACTGTCGAAACAAAATAATAATCATAACGGAAAGATATCTTTATGTTACAATTGCATGAACATATTTAAGACCGAAAAATCATTAGTGAAACATCAGGAATATTGCAACGAAAATCAAGGTGTCGCCGTCGAAATGCCAAAACCCAACACCATCGTGAAGTTTGAAAATCACAATAGAAGGTTAAAAGTACCATTCGTCGTGTACGCCAATTTCGAATGTTTCACCGCGAAAAATGAGTTCCTGTCAACCCAACGCTCTTCAAAGTTACGTCAAAAGATATCAAAAACACATACCTTCGGGCTATTGCATTTACGTGAAATGCGCCTTTGACTCGCAACACGACATGGGTCCCTTCACCTACACGAAACAGTGCGAAGACGACGACGTGGCTGAAAGGTTCATGGAAGAGTTAGAATCGAAAATTCAAATGTTATACGACAAATTCAAAACTCCGGCGAAAATGATCATCACGCGAGAGCAGCAGGACGAAAATAACAGAGCCACCGAATGTCACATATGCAGACAATTGTTCGATGAGAATTCTGAGGAAAATAAGAAGGTCAGAGGCCACGATCATTACACGGGTCTGTATCGTGGTCCGGATCACGGCAAGTGTAATTTAAAATATCGAGACGCCGCTTTCTATCCGGTGATGTTTCACAATCTCTCGGGTTACGAAAGTCATCTGTTCATGAAAAATCTTGGCACCTCACACGAAGAATTAAATTGCATCGCAAACAGCAAAGAAAGATACATTTTCTTCATGAAATGGAAGCTCATGGAGAAGAAAAGAGTAATCGACGGAAATACGTTGAAAGAAAAAACGAAATCCATTCGTAGATGCATACGTTTCATCGACAGTTTTAAATTCATGTCGACCGCTCTGGAAAAATTAGTCGATAACATGAGCAAGGATAAATTTAAAATCATGAGCGAACATTTCAGAGAACGAGTAGATGTCATGTTGAGGAAAGGAGTCTATCCTTACGATTACATGAACGATCTAAAGAGATTCGAAGACACCGCACTACCTTCGAAAGAAGATTTTTATTCGAAATTATACGAATCCCACATTTCTGACGAGAATTACGAACACGTCAAAAACGTGTAGAAATCATTCGATATGAAAACCATGAGAGATTATCACGATCTCTATCTGAAGACCGACGTTCTGCTCTTGGCAGACGTGTTCGAAAATTTTAGAGACGTCTGTCGTCGAAATTACGATCTGGATCCCGCTTGGTATTTCACCGCACCCGGTCTGGCGTGGGACGCTCTGTTGAAGACAACCGAAGTCCAATTGGAATTATTATCCGACGTGGACATGTTGCTCATGTTCGAAAGGGCTGCGAGAGGTAGCGTCTCGATGATCTCTCACAGATATTCTGAGGCTAACAATCCCTACATGAAAGAAGGTTTTGATTCGAAACGGTCGACTAAATACATACAGTATTGGGACGCCAATAATCTGTACGGTTGGGCTATGAGTCATCCTTTACCGATTGGAAATTTCGAATGGGTGAAGGAACCGGAAGAGATGCAAAAATGGAGAGACTATCCTTGCATTTTAGAAGTTGATTTGAACTATCCGGAAGAATTACACGATCCACACAATAATTATCCACTAGCTCCCGAATGAATGGAACCGAACGAAGGAGATGAGGAAAAACTCATTCCCAATTTATTTAACAAACGTAACTACGTCGTCTACAGCGAGAATTTGAAACAGTACGTCGATTACGGGATGAAATTAGTCAACATACATCGCATCATTCGATTTGGCGAAGAGCCTTGGATGAAAAAATACATCGATCTCAACACGAATCTTAGAACTCGAGCCGAGAACGATGATTTCGAAAAAGATTTCAAACTCATGAACAACTGCGTGTACGGCAAATCGATGGAAAACATCAGGAAGAGAACCGACGTTCGACTCGTCACGTCTGAGAAAAGAGCTAAAAAATTAGTGGCGAAACCCAATTACAAACACCGAACCATATTCGACGAAAATCTAGTGGCCATTCACATGCAAAAGACGCACCTGAAGTTCAACAAACCGTATTATCTCAGACCGATCATCTTAGATATCAGCAAGTGATTGATGTACGAGTTTCACTACGATTACGTCAAACGAAAATTTGGTGACAAAGCCAAACTACTGTTCACCGACACGGACAGTTTAGTTTACGAGATAGAGACGAAAGACGTCTACCGAGATATATCTCCGGACGTGGCCGAGTGGTTCGACACGAGCAATTATCCCGTCGATCATCCGTCCAACATTCAATCGAACGACAACAAGAAGGTGTTGGGTAAATTTAAGGATGAGAGCGCCGGTAAAGAAATCGTCGAATTCGTGGGCTTGAGACCCAAACTGTATGCTTATCGTCTAGAAAATGATGAAGAGATCAAGAAGAGCAAAGGAGTTAAAGCGTGTGTGGTGAAGAAAAACATCTCTTTCCAAGAGGATAAAGATTGTCTGTTAGGAAGTGGTCCGGTGTATAAGACTATGAAATCGATTCGAAGCGAAAATCACGACTTGTATACCGAAATAGTCAACAAGATTTCGCTGATGGCCGACGACGATAAGAGATTCGTGTTAGATGATAAAATAAGCACTTTGGCATGCGGACATTGGACTTTAGATCTAATTTTAGATGATGGGGATGATTGGATTCTAGATACGATTGTGGATGATAAGATTCCAGATACGATTGCGGATGATAGGATTCCAGAAAATCAAGGAGAATTAGATGAACACAAAATTATAGAAATCGATAGTGACATCGAGAAAGTTAGTTTAAAAAGAGAAAGAAAAAAAATAACGTCATTTTTAGTAAATTATAATAAAATAAATAAAAAAATATATATACGCATTTATGAATAAGAAAATAAAGATATCCGTAGAAGGTGTCGTCTTACCCAACGAACCCCTATCCAACATCGATCTGCTGAATGCGGCAAAAGATTTGAAAATCGAAGATTTTCTAGGAGTGTTTTCCAGAGATGTCTTGCCGAAGAGAAGACCTCGACAATCGGAATGCAGAATTTTAAATCTAGACGATTCATCGGGTGAAGGCACTCACTAGGTGGTGTGGATGAAGAACGGGAAGAAGAAAAATTATTATTTCGACAGCTACGGAATCTCGCCGCCAAAAGAAATAAAGAACTATTTCAACAAATCGATGGTTCGTTACAACACGGAACAAGTGCAATCACCAGATCAAGTGTTTTGCGGTCACCTATGTCTCTACATTCTCAAGAGATGGTCTGAAGGAGATCGATTTCAAGACATTCTCAATGATTTACATTAGAGAGAGATTTTTTTTTTTATAGTATATATAAAGATAAAAAATATTTTTAAAAATTTTAATCAAATAAAAACGAAAAATAAAATAACGTAGTTCATTTTTAATAAACTGCGTTTGAACATATTTTTCTAAAAAACAAAAAAAAAATCCCACAACAACATGCCAGTCGATAAATTTGGTAGAAGTGACGACGAAAAAGTCAACACGAGAAAGAAGAGGAAGACATTCGAAGTCGACGATGGTTACGACGTTGCCAACTTGGACGAACGTTACGTTCGGAGATACGAACCTCGAGAAGAACCTTTGAACATGAACGATAAGAAGCTCTACAATCTTCCCGAGCCGATAGATCTCGCAGATGCTGCGACTAAAAAATACGTCGGCAGGGGGAACGCCGATTTCGAACGAATCCTGCTAGATAATTACGTGGATAAAACCATGACCAACGATCTGGATCTGAAATCCAAATGTTTGGTGAACGTCACAAATCCCGTAGATCCCACCGATGCTGCAACCAAGAAATACGCGGACGACTCTCACGCGAGATTCAGCGAACACCTGAGAAATAGATACGTTCTGAAAACGATGCACTCGGAATTGAACGCCAATTCTAACAAGATAACGAACGTGGCCACTCCCACGAATCCCAAGGACGTGGTGACAAAACACTACGTAGATCTGGAACAGAGAAAGTCTGACAGATGAGAAATGAAATCGGATCTGAATGCGGGATTCAACAAGATATTGAATCTGTCGAAGATCAACGACACGGATGCGGACTCAACCGTGGTCAACAAGGGCTACGTAGATTCTTCCGTGATACGATCACAAGAATACCTAGAATCGCAAGTGGATGATCTCTACCTGAACAAACAATCTGGCGGAACCATGGGGGGTGGCATCGACATGAATGGTAAGAATTTATTCGGACTCAGTCACGATCCTGAATTCGATTCCAGCGCAGTCAGCAGGAAGTACGTGGACGACAACTAGGTCTGGAGAAAGGGCAACATCATGGAAGGTAAACTAGACATGGGTGGACAAGTGCTCACGAATCTACCGGATCCCGTGAACATGACGGATGCCTGCACCCTGATTTCGGTGGTGGAGAAAGTCAAATATGCTAGACAATTGATTACCGTGTGGGCCGAAGAGGCCAGCACCTTAGATGAGGGAAAAGCTGAGTGGTCTTTCGGAAATGGAGGTAGCGGATCGAAACATGGTCAGGTGGGATATCCCATGCTGTTGGGAGGTGAAATCCTTCAAATGAGTCTGGCTTCCTCGGATTTGAATAACAGCGCGGTCATCAATCTCATGGTGAATGGTGTAGAGAGCGATAAGAGATACAGCGTCGAAAAGACTGAGAATCAACACGTGAATGTTAGCACGTTCGGCACACCTCTCAAAGTGAACGCCAGTGACAGGATTAATTTCGTTACGAAAACCAATAATCCCGAAGCCACCACTTCCGTGGTGAGTCTACTGATCGAACTAGATTCTTTGAACAAACAGTGAACGCGTGGAAAATAATGAATTAAAAAAAAAAATAATGTGTGATTATTAAAAACAAAAAAAACCAAACAAAAAATGAGATCTAAAGATGATCTCATTACTTTTTTTTTTGTTTTTCTTCTTCTTCACTATCACCATATATTATAATAACGTTTCCTTTTCTCTCAATTTTCAGCGTCGATTCTTCTTTTTCTTTTTTTCTTTTTCTTTGTGATATGATACGTTTATAACAACACTTTTGTTGATCCGAATCATAATTATGAATGAATGTTGTGCATCTCTTGGTAACACTCGCATCATTACCATTCTCTTCAGAAGGTAGTGGTGATGGTGGAAAGTGTCTCATTCCTTTCATTTCCAACCGTCTATCCCGCTGTTTACCTAACCATTTTTCCACATCATTTTTTTTGTTTTTTGGCTTGCAACACAGGATGGAACATCTGACGGAAATGGAGAGACGATCGCACAGGATCGAACAATCTAAGATCTCTTCGAGTTTTAATATCTTCGTCACAAAATATCCTTTTTGTTTCTCTCGAGTGAATAGCACGCGATCTTTTAAATAATTCAAAACGTAATCGTAAATATCTTCTTTTTTTTCAAACATGAAAATGGAATGTGTATTTCGTTTTCTACGTGACTACTTAGGAATTGTAACATTTTGTACGTCGAGAATGTTGAAAAAAGACGATTTTTTCTCGGATGAAACTTTTTTTTTTTTGTTAAAAAAATATCATTAAAAACGAATTTATTTTTTTTATTTTTTTGTTTTTAATAATGACTCATTACTTTTTATTTTTTTTTTGTTTTTTATTTTTTTCACACACTCGTCTCTCATCGAATGATCGACATCTTATTTCCATCTGATTCGAATTGTAATTCTCTGTCCGACAGGACCAGGGCGAAGGCTTTGGTTTTTCTCGGCACGTTCCTATCGAATTGCATCTTGATCTGAATGTCTAAGACGCTACTCTTGAGTCGCTCACTCTGTTTACTGATGTCGAATACGAACATGGGATACATCAACTTGTATTCGTCGGGAGATATGTTGGGGTTGCTCATCAATTCGTCTAGACCGTGATACTTCTTTCTAAAATCAGCGGCGTCACCGTACAGTCTGCAGAAATCGTTCTTGTCGAACGACGCATTGTAATCGATTGCTGGATATCTCATGGCGTTCAGAAACACTTGCATGTTTCTCAAACTGCAGTGATCGAACAGCGACGCATTCTTTTCCTGAGACCCGTCCCTATCGGTCTGAAATGCAACCACGATGAAATGCGGTCTCTCGGAAGCGGATTTCACTGTCAATCTCCAATTGAAGTGATTCGTAGAGGGAGGAATGCTAGCCGTGTCGCACTGTCTCATTCTAAATCCCACGGGTAATTTACTCTTGGATTCTATGATCTTGTAGAGACCCGCTTTCTCCACGATCGAAGGCTCCACATGCGGAACGAACCACGATATCTTGTGTAGAGTTATCTTACCCACATTGGTCGCAGTGAGTCTCACTATTGCGTCATCATTTCCTTTTCGAATAAACGTCAGATTGTGTTTGAATCTGCACATGATCTTGTAATCGTCCGCAAATCCGAAGATGTGTTTCAAACGTATCCTGAATGAAAACGTTCCTTTAGGTCTGGACGTCTTGATGACGTAGTCGAATATTGCGGCGGCGCCGGCGCTAGCAGGGCCGATGGAGTCTTTCACCCACAACTGATTAAGTCCTCTGGATTTCGAAAAATCATCAGGATACGTCAAGAGTCCGAACATCGTGGTGGCCTGACCGGGATGAAACACAGATTCTATCTCTTGTCCGGATAGCATGTATTTTATGTTACTGAATAGATGCATGATGCCATTATTGGCTAGAGTAATCGTGTCGTCGTCGGCGTAGTCGCTCCCATCTTCCTTGGTGAGACGTCCCTGCACCACTATGTAACTCTCGCTAGGATGTACAAATAAATCTTCGTTTCAACGTTGATTCTTATCTCTCCCGCATTGTTCAAACTCGTCCCGGTTACCGGTTCGTATTCGTGAACCTCATATTCTTGAATACTTTCATCTTTCACTATGCTTTGTGCTATATCTAGTATGTTTGTAATTTTAAAGGATTTTTTTTAGTTTTTTGTTTATTAATTAACTTGCTTTCTTTATCTAAAAATAGTTTTTAATTATTTTTATTATTTTTTTCTCTCTTATATATATATGTGTGTACACAAGAAAATGTCAAAGAGAGTAAATAAAAAAAAATTTTGTCTTCTTCATCAAAACTTCGTCTTCTGTAATTGTTGTTCGTAAAACTTTCTGATGATCTCTTCTCCATCCAAAGCTTCAATTTCGTAAGTCACCGGATCGGTGTGAAATATTTTGATGATTACGAAGATTTCCGAGGTCCATCGAGGAGTATAACCCTTTTCGAAGTGTTTCTTATAAGCGTAGATTCTCACTCGATCGCCGACCGCAAATTTCGGCGTTCTAGACTTCTTCCTGATCTTAGATCTCTCGGAATATAGATTCGCGTAGACCCGTTTTTCGTTTCGAGGATCGCTAGCTTCTGCAGGAGTCATCTTGATCGATCTGTGTCGCATGTTGTTGTAATCTTTGATCAGACCGTTCAGAGCGTATATGTATTTCTTAGTCGAATTCGCCGTGAAGTATCTGTGCATCTTTTCCTTCATCGTTCGATTCCAACGTTCCACCACGCTGGCTTTCTCTTCGTTTTCAATCGAGTAGAGGTCTACCAATCGACGAACGTCCTTGTTGTAGAATTCCTTTCCCTTATCCACCCACAATTTACTCGGTTTTCGAGAAGACGAGTCGAACACGCTCTTCAGAGCCTCGGCGACGAGAGGTCCCGATTTATTCTTCAAAGCTCTGATCCAACCATATTTGGAAAACACGTCGATGACCGTCAATAGATATTTGACGCCCTCGTTCCACCTCGAAAACGATCTCATGTCGACCAAGTCGGCAGACCAAATGTCATCCAGACCCTTCACGAACACCCTTCTCTTTCGAAATTTACGCACTATGGGTTTGTGTAACTCCTCGGCCAATTCGCTCGTCAATAATCGTTTCTTATTCTTTTCAGATGCACTTTTTTTTTTTGAACGCCCCATCCGAATCGACGTTTCGCACCGATCAGATTGCCGACCAGCGAACATTCCATCTTCTTTCTCCTGGTCGGATTCGATATGCCTCTCAATCTCCCCAACATGTTTTTGTTGCAGACGTCGTTGCGAGTCTTGGTGTCGGGATGTCCGGCGTAGCACAGATCGTGATCGTACGCGGCCGCGTCCACCCTATTCACAGGTTTGCTCCAAGATTTGGGAGTCAGATCGGCGTTGAGTCTCTTGTTCAATTTCGTTCTGGGTCCCGTGAAACTGTGACCGGGCAGATGCATTTCGAAAGGTAGATTGTTGATCATTTTATTCATGATGCCTTTACCTTTGCTTGCATTCTTTTTTTTTGATGAATCGCATCTTGACAGAACCACACACGTCGCAAATTCCATGAGGCATCTGTCTATCGTTTTTAGTTCCCACTTCTCTAGAATTACTCGTCTCGGTAACTCTCTTACACTTTACGCAATACATTTTTTAAGAGTTATTTAAATTAATTTTGTTTTTTATTTTATATATAAATTTAATATTTTTTTTTTTTAAATTCTGTATATATATATTTTTTTTTCAGTCGCTGCTCTTGAGTTCTATCATCTTACTGAATTCCTCCCTGGCCTCTTTCCTCCCCTTTTCCACGAGAGAATCCTTCATCTCTTCCTTGATGATCTGACGAGTCTTGATTCTCACGGCTTCTTTCATGGCATCGTATTTCGTTTTCTCGCTCAATATCGCGAAGTATTCTCCATCCGATATCCTACCATCTTTCAACGCCATAGAGATCATTTCGGATATCAAGTCGATCTTGGAGTCGGCCAAGACGTGAATCTTGTCGTGTTTCCTCACCTTCAGATATAATTTCCTACTCAAAAAGTTTCCGAGCGTGCTAAACAATCTGGCGGCGAGAGCCACTCCTTCTACGGTCAACACGATCGGAATGCCGACCGCGGTCGACAAAAATCCGATGCCGGCCGCGTGTAAACCCAGGGAAATCGTGATGAGTGTCGTGTCGATCACGTTGACGACTGTCACAAAACGCGAATACTTCTTCTTGAGGGAACGACGAGAATCTCTCTCTCGAATTAGATACTCTTGGATTCTATTGATTTGATCAATGCGATACCTCTCTCCTTTTTCTCTTTCTTCTAGCGATGGCGCCATCGGCAAAACGCCTTTCGGCTTCTCGTCCTCGTCGTCCACTAACGTCGGATACAATTTATTTCTGGTTCTCATTTTTGTTTTTTTCTTTCTAATATTAGATAAAAAAATTTATGTGTGTATTTATTTTTATTTTCTATTCTCCCTTATTTTATATCAACGAGAAAACTTAGACGTATGCTTCGTTGAACAATAATTTCATGACGCATCCCTTGTCTTCTAAAGTCAGACTTTTACGCGCCAATTTCAGTTCTTCCGAAACTGTAGGCTTGCTTTGATCCTTACAGTAGAGTAATCTCTTCCAAAACGCGATCACTTCATTGATTTGAACGCGTTCGAATGCCGGCGGTTCGAAATACTTGACGACCATATCTTCCCTTTCCATCCACAGACACGAATGATTCTCGTGATCGAAATCTAGGTGATCCCGACATCCGACGCATCGTTCTAACAAGAGACGACCTAGTTGTTCGTTCACGCAGAATGTGTAGGCTCTCATCAGCATTTTTAAAAGAAACCTCACTCTAATATCCTGAGAATCGCTCATGATTTACGTTTTTATTATCTATTCGATTTGATGTATTTAATTTTCTAAATAACTATTATTTATATATTTTTTTTCCTCTCCTATATATATCAATCACTTTTATTTATTTCCTAGGATATTCCCCCACCCCACGACGAGGGGAGATAACTCCGTATGATCGAGTTTACGAGAATCGAGCGATCCGATCGGTTGATTGACGGAGAATCAAGCGATCCGATCGCTCGATTAGCTGAGTTTGAGAATTCCCCACTATGGGAATTCCCCTAATGACGTCATAAATGGGAAAAACCCACCGCCTCAAAACAATGGAGAGTTCTGGATCACTGATGTAGAATCCGCAGACCGTTTTTTTTATCTAGCCCAGAATTTTTTGCTCGCATTCGCCAACGATGGATCGATGGTCTGATCTGCGATGAGAACGTCGACAAAAATTTTTAAAGTGAAAGATAAAAGTGACGATGTACAATTTCGCCTTTTTTTTAAAAACGCGCATTCACCACGTGTATTTGAACGTTAAAAGTGCGATCTAGGAGTCATAAAAAAACATGGGGGATTCAAGATCAATGTACGTTTTTGTGAACAAGCGTGCGATTTAACACCGAATTCCACGTTGGTGAACGCATCGTGTACGTATGTTATACACGTACATGTACAAAGTGATAGTGTACTCTCCTTTTATACCTACTAACGCTTATTCGAGAATGAAGCACTGCAGGGGAGTAAGCCGGATTGGTTTCAATAAAAGTAATGTTAATTGCGAACATGATCACTGTATATCATTTAAAAATTTACCAATTATAAACGTTTAAGCTTCCAGGCCACACGTCCAATTTTGTAAGGAATTCGACCCTATTATGGACTGTTTGTTTACCCTGTAATAGATCGAGAGAGAAATGCGGAAGCCGAGGCTCAAACAGTCGACCGTCAGAACACGAGGCGACCGATTTACCTGCCTCGTTAGTCCGTATCTCTTAGTCTCGTGGACATTCGTGGTAAATCGGTCGCTTTGTGTACTAGAGGTCGACAGTTCGAGGCTCGGCTCCCGCACTTACCTCTCGATCTGTTACAACCCACTCCTCGTGGAGCTTGCACCCAGGGGCCAATACTATAGAACTCTTACAATTGTATTTTCCAGTTAGGACTTTAAATGGGTTGAATTGGGTCATTAGCATTTTCAAAGATGTGGCAATTTGCCAGTTGGCAAATTGCCATATCTTTTAAAATACTAATGATTTATTTTAGTCAGTTATGTTAATGGATAGCAAATACAATTCTAGAAAATACAATTGTAACAGTTTTATAGTATTGGCTCGTTGAAGTAATGTGATGTCCTCTTATTCACAAAGATACACAGATATTCTTTGAGGCTCCAGTTACAGATTTTTTCAATCAAATAGTATTCAATTCACCTTGAAGGCATCAAGATATTAACACAATTAGTGGAACTAAGCATCATAATCATAAAACAACGGCTTTTGTAAGTTTTCATTCGTAATTATTTAGTCAAGAAACATGTATGACGACATTCGAAATGTTATCAAAGATTCCGTCAAATCAGGTCACGATTCAGAAAAATTTCGTGCATTGGTTTAAAGAAAATGAATATTTAGGGAATATTTATGACACGCCTGTTCTGTGAAATCTCCATCTACAGCAACACAAAACCATGCAGGAAATGAAAAACCGTTCCGCACACATGTGCAGAACAGAAATCGTTGAGCAGACGATTGATCACCCGAAACTGAACCGATTGCGAAATAACTAAATAAAATGTCTAAAACTGAATGATAGGGCGAGTTTAGTGTGTACGAAAATAGCGAAGAAGAAATAGAGTCGATATATGAGGGGGAAAATGAATATCCGGTAGAACAAGAGTATGAGTACGCAAATTTGTTTGGCGATAACATGTGTTCTTTTGTTGATAGTTGTCAAATGAATTGCCCGAGTGTCCTTCTAACACTTGTTTTCCACACGAAGGCGTGTAATAAACACAGAACGACACACGCGTGTGAATGAATTAATCGATTTAAGCACTTGTGCTATCGCGGAAGGATAAAACCCGAGGCCTACGGCCTCTCGTTTTATCCTTCTGCGCTGGCATTCGTGCCATATGGGTTAACTCATTCAGATGCGTGTCGTTCTGTGTATTTATGGTATGTTTAGATTTAGTCGACTGGAATATTTCAGACGAGTGAACGTTAATATAGGTGATGGACTATTTCCACGCCGCAATGGTGACATCGAATTCTTTACAGAGCTCGATTATTACCTTGATAGATTGATAA
The DNA here is from genome assembly GCA_031216915.1 of Pictodentalium vernedei. NCBI lineage: Eukaryota > Metazoa > Mollusca > Scaphopoda > Dentaliida > Dentaliidae > Pictodentalium > Pictodentalium vernedei. Next base: position 509,393,298 of record CM062293.1, read on the forward strand.
ATGCATGTATCCATGAGTTTGATCTTAGTTTTCGTTTTGCAGGAATTTTCTGTGGGAAACCTACAATACGAGATATGGTGAATGTGTGGGGTATGAGTGGAAGGTCGTTTTACTATGGTGACCACGTCATGTTCAGATGTAGACCAGGGCTGAGACCCTCACGTGATCCACCAATAATTACCTGCACAGAAACGGGTGAATGGAATTCCGATATATATTGCACAGGTAAGAGTTACTTTTATTCCTACTGCGCTTTTTACCCAACGCTGGCGCGTGAGCAGAATGTTAGAATACGGTATTCGGAAGGTTGTTGTGGGGATTCAGGAGCCTCACTCGGTCCTAATATAAGACCCCGATCGTTACTTCCTCCTCCCCCGACTTCTCCGAGGGAAGTAGGAGGAGGTAAGGATCCTAGACAGGACCAGACCTCTCCTGAGAAACGTTTGCAAAATTCAATGCTCTATGAGCGACTCTCAAGCTTTTGTTGCCTGTGTAGCCCTATAGTGGAGATCATTTGTGAAAATGAATTTGACCAATGTCTTTTGGGGGCCTGTGACAATTGGGACGAGCTTGATGAACTCGTTCCAATGAGGGACAAATGTGTGTTTTTGAGGCAAAACTGAAAAGGTTGACAACATCCGCAAATTGTTTCATATTTGTGATGGGACATATTAAAAACCTAAAGATAATCCCCACGGTGGGTTTATCCAGTGGCGCGGCGGGGGGGGGGGGGGGGCGCCCCCCACACTTTCCTTCAAAGTTGGTCCTCGAAATATGTCCAAAAATGGCATAAAAATCGTAAGGGGGTAAGGTCCCTGGGGGTTAGGTTGTAGATTTGTAGATTGCTTGTCCTAATATCTGTGTCGGTGAAAAGGTAGACAGTCGACAATACATGAAAAACCTCAAAATATCTGCTCAGATGCAAGGAGATGGGGACTTTTGAACCCTGGAATTCAAATTTTATCTACCACGGGCCGAACCCGTGAAATTTTAAATTCCCGTGTTCAAAAACCCTCATCGAGGACCCTTCCTCTAGTGGAAACCCTGATTATTGTTACCTTGGTTATCTCGTTCAAACTTTAAGGATGGAAAATTCTGAGATGTGAACGCTTGGAAAGCTTTTCCCGCACACACCACTCTCACCCCCTCCCCCCCCCCCCCCCCCCCATTAAAATGGAGCTAAGCCAGGCTCTGCGAGTTTGTCCCCCCCACCCCCCTCACCCCCACACACACACTTCCTTTTGGGCTGGCTACGCCACTGGGTTTATCTCTCGTGGGTGTTCGATTAAATTTAGATTTATCAATGTTCAACTAATTTTCATAAAGAGATTATCAAGAGTGCTTTTTTATGCCTCGAGAAACACTGGGGGCATTATGTTTTCACCACGTCCGTCCGTCGCCCGGCGTCGGCGTTCATCGTCCGACCGTTAACTTTTGGTTTCCATAAAATAACTAAAGAACCGCTTATTTGGTCAAATCATAATTTTAGGGGTAACTTATGGATGACCAGACAATGCTTCCTTTCGATTTTGGTCCAGCTCGCCAAATCAATATGGCCGCTATGGCAGCCATTTTGAATTTGGTTTCCGTCGAATTACTAATGAATGATGACTCGAATCTTTTGTATTTTTATTATGCATTGATGGTGTCTAGATGAAGCTGCCTTTCGATTTTGGACCAGTCAGCTGAACCAAGATGGCCGCCAGTGGCCAATTCATTATGGTGGCAACTTGAATTTGGTTTCCGCCCAATAACTAATGAATACGGATTCGAATCAATTTCATTTTTTGGTTAATCATTATTGGTGTCTTGAGGAAGCTTCCTTTTGATTTTGGATCAGCTAATCAATCAATTCAATATGGCAGCCATATTGAATTTGGTTTCCGTCCAATAACTAATGGATGCTGACTTGAATCATTTTTATTTTTGAATTTTGCATTGTTGGTGTCTAGAGGAAGCTTCTCGTCAATGTTGGACCAGTCAGCAGAACCAAGATGGCCGCCAGTGGACAATTACTTATGGCTTCCATGGTGACCATCTTGAATTTGGTTTCCGTCCAATAACTAATAAATACTCACTCGAACTAGTTTCTTTTTTGGGTTATGCATTTTTTTTGTCTAGAGAGAGCTTCCTTTCGATTTTAGATCAGATAACCAATTCAATATGGCAGTCACGACGGTAACTTATGAATGCTGATTCAAATCAATTTAAATTTTTGTGATGCATTTTTGGAGTCTAGGGGAAGCCACCTTTTGATTTTGGTTATGCCCCCCGAGAGACTTACCTACCCTTTTAAGACAACGCTCGGGGGCATATGCCACGCTTCGCGTTGCTGTTGTTCTTCTTTGTTGTTTTTTTTTTGTTTGTTTTTTTTCGTTTGCTTTGTTTGTTTGTTTGTTTGTTTGGTTGGTTTCCTATTTTGGTTATTTCCAATGAGTCGCGATTTCATTTCTGAACCGAGTTCACTAAAACTAACCCGAGCCGAGGTTTACCGAGGTTTACCGAGACTCAGATCGATTTTAGTGAAGAGATTAAGAAATTCCAAGTCAAATCGTAGCAAGTTCATGGTTAATTTGTGCGTGATCAATTTATTTCATCACTTCGTGGAATTCGGACAGTCATGATTCAATCCTTATGTTTATTACTTTCATAAAACATAATTATGTCCTGACAGGGTATCGATTTGGCTTATCTACAAGGCACCGCCTTGACTAAACATAACTCTGTCAAGTTCTGTTCCTAAAAAGAAACAAAACAACAAAGCTTCTGATACAAAATTGTCTCCGGCAACTGCCAGTATAGTGCCTAAAATACAGCTCACACTCGAGTTGGGAAAACCGTCTATATATAGAACGTAAACAGAAATTACCGAATGTAAATAGAGACTTTGGAAAATCGAATGCAGTGCGTAATATCAGTGCGCGATGTTCAGATGTCACATGATCAACTGGTATTCATGGGAAAATAACAAGACCTGAGAATCCACTGACAATACAGTGTTCACTGAAGAAAATGTCAGTTATGGTGTAAACATTATGTGATAAAATTGATTCATCGAGTAATCATCTGGTGTCCAAGTATGTCTCACTATAGATCGGTCAACCCCGCAAGGTGGGATTTTAAAACCCAACAAATCATATTTCAAAGGGGACCCGACCTTTTGCCGCACATTATGCAGTGCGACACTTTTCCTCGGGTGTTGCCGCAATGACAACTTACCGCGTCGACGAAATCAAGCAATGACAAAATGCCGCAAAGGGATACAAGGAAACGGATTTTTTTAGTTTTGTTTAATCTTTACCTAACTACAGAATCTCCAATTTGCCGCAAAAAGGCATCGGCCAAATAGGAAATTTTGCAGTCAATGTTAGGTGATATGAACACAATGGTAAACACAGCTGATCAACAGTTATGACAAAGCACCGTAGATGCACTACAATAACAAGAGGCCCCAGGGGGCCCCTATGCACTCACCTGACCAAAGTTATTTAAAAGAGGATTTAATTAGCATCTATGGCTAGTTAACACTACAAAGGAATGAAGGTATTTAATTACTTATAACTCTGTTGTCCATGCCTGGATCTTTTCTAGTATTAGGATGCTACCATAGAAATAATGCCCAGATTTTCGGTAATGCAAAACTAGGAAGTCCAAATTTCGTATCAGCCTTCTCACGATTGTTTACAACAGGCTTGCATTGCAGTGGAAGTCCCTAACTCGGGAGTATACTCTCTATTTTTGTTCCTTTCCAAGCAATTTGGGAAAGAAAAAGTGGCGCAAAAGCACTATAAAAGAATTACAGTATAGAATGTATTGATTGAAATATTTCTTTAAAGTACTGTTTAATCAATATTAAGGTAACAAATTTTTAATAACGGCTTTTTGGGGGAGTTTCACCAAAGAAGAAAAAGATTTACATAATCTGAGCAGCATGAAGATTCCAACCTAGCATTGACACAACCCTCCTAAAGACTCACTATATGTCACACCACTCAAAGCTTGTCCATTTATACTTTGGTGTGGGGAGGGGAGGGGGGGGGGGGCGGAATTTCAATCAACTATTAAAGTGACGGCCACACAGCTTTGATGTTATTTGAGGACTGATTGATCACTAAATTGAATCGAGAAAGCCAGAACAAATTTCTTATCAACCTACTTCACAATTGTTTACAACAAGCTTGCGCTATAGTGGAAGTCCCTAACTCGGAAGTATACTCTCTATTTTCGTTCTTTCCCAAGCAATTTGGGAAGGAAAAGGTGGTGCCAAAGCACCAAGAAAAAATAAGCCAAAAATTGGGCCGTGTGCGACCGGCACACACCCAGTAGGGGATACTTTTCTTTGTCCAATGCCACGGCTTCCGGATCCAGTGCGCAGACGTATAACCAACGTGTCATTCTTTTTTCTTCTGCCATCTTATCAATATGCGTTCCGTGGTTGTTCTCGTAGCAGTGATTGCTACCTTTGACTCGTTTTTACGATGATTGTCTTCTGTGTTGTGGACTCATAAGCTCTGTTTCACATCCGACATACAGGGCTATGTTTTCTGTATATTCTCTCTCGATTATTCACCGTATTTTATATAATTCTCTGTACCGATTTCGCACGCGTTTTTCGCGTCCCGTGCTGCTCGGTTTTTCCATTTATGTCAACCCTTTGGTTCTTTTCGGTCGGAGTGAGGTGTCAGCGGAGGGATGGGGGCTGTTCGAGCAGCTTTTCTCCCCTCTGTTGAGAGTAGAATTTCTGACAGTTTTACCTCATTTGGTTGTTGGAGTGCTCTTGTGTTCCCGTCGGACCACAGTTTCCCGACATCTTGCTCTGGTAGCTGAGCATTTCTGCCCACGAGGTGCGTGCCTTGTCTACCTCCAGGGCTTATGCCAACTCTGTCGCGTTATCGGACGTTATACAAACAGCCCACTGGAAAAACGCTTTTAATTTCTCCACCTTTTATCTGCGACAGTTGCAGGAGCAGTCTGAGGACATTTTTTTCTCTGGAACCTCTTTTTCTGCTCAGGCTGTCATCCACAATCGTCAATAGCCTTTTCTGCCAACTTTTCCATTGTTGCAGTTTCGGTCTGTTCCTTTCCTGTCCTTTTCACAGAATTCCATTGACTGTTATTGGTCTCTTTTCGAATTTTTTCAGGACCAGTTCTAAACTTGTTTATTGTTACTGTCCTTTCTGTCTGTGTGTCACACGTGGCCATTCACCTCATCTCATATTGTTCTTATCGGTGTTTGGGATACGATGGCTCTACAGGCCTTCGGATCTCTTCTGTTCCACGATTCCAGCGCAGTCGGGTTATGTGGGGTTGGTTATGTGATTTCCACCTCCTATTGTCTACTTAGCCTGTTGTAAACAATTGTGAGTAGGTTCAAAAGAAATATAAATTTTATAATAAATTTCCTTTCTTATTATACCTACCACAATTGTTTACTGGAAGTCCTCCCATCTTATTCGGGTAAGAATGCTTCCTTCTCGCTGGTCACATAATTCCAAGATTGGCGGATTCAAATAGAATGAAAAGTTTGTTATACGTCTGCACTCTGGTTCCGGAAGCCGTGGTATTGGTATGGAGAATAGTGTCCCCCTAGTGGGTTTGCGTTGGTCGCAATCGGTCCAGTTTGGGCTTATTTTTTCATAGTGCTTTTGCACCACTCTTTCTTTCCCAGATTACTTGGAAAAGAACCAAAAATAGATGGCATACTTCCGAGTTTGGGACTTCCACTGTAGGGCAAGCCTGTTGTAAAATAATTGTGGTAGGTATAATAAGAAAGGGAATTTACTGTAAAATTTATATATCAACCTGAGGACTCAACTTGAACAAACTTGAAGGCTGTTGTACACCAAATATCAAAAGACCAAATATCAAAAGATTCTGGAGGTTTTGAGAATATTACCAGTTTTACACCATGTTAAAATTTGCCCCCTCGGGAAACGCAAATATCAACCTATGGACTTCATTTGAACAAATTGAATCTGAACCATCTAAGGATACTGTACACTAAATATCAAAAGATTCTGAATGTATCTCAAGAAGCGAATTTTCAAAGATTATTCCTCCTAAGTTAAAATTCTGGTTCCAATAGGGAGCCCAAATATTAACCCATGGATTTGATTTGAACAAACTTAGATCTGGCCTCCCTAAGGATGCCGCGTACCAAATATTAACAGATTCTGACTAGTGGATCTGAAGATTTTTGAAGATTATTCCTCACATTGTACTAAGTTGAAATTCAGGCTCCCTTAGAGAGCCCAATTATTAAACCCTGGACTTGAGTTGAACAAATCGTATCCAACCAACCCCGGTAAGGATTCTGACCTCCCTGAGAATGCTGTGTACCAGTATCAAAAGATTCTGACTGGTGGATCTGAAGAAGGCGATTTTTAAAAATAATTTCCCGTAATGCACAACGATAAAATTCGGGTCCCCATAGGGAATCCAAATGTTTGCTGAGGGACTTACTTCGAACTAACTTGAATCTAACACCCCCTCCCCCCCCCCTCCACACACACACACACACACCCTGTAAGGATACTGTATACTCAATATCAATAGATTCTGAGTAGTGGATCTGAAAAAAGATTTTTAAAGATTATTCCTCATATTGCATTAAGTTAAAATGTGGGGCCCCATAGAGAGCCCAATTATTAAACAGTGGGCTTGATTTGAACAAACTTGATACTTTAAGGATTATGTATACCATATATCAAACGATTCTGATAAATGGTTCTGGAGAAGAAGAGTTTTAAAAGATTATTCCTCATATTGGACTAAGTAATAATGCAGGCTCCAATGGGGAGCCCAAATATTAACCCAGAGACTTGGTTTGAACAAACTAAGATCTATCCTCCCTAGGAATGCTGTACACATTAAAAACTAAAGTGTTAAAACTGACACTTTCAAGGTGTTAAACCCATTCTAACTCTTAGGGTTGGATTTTAACACTCAAAGTGCAATGCTTTAAGCACTTAGACATTACAATCGTCAGACATCTGAAACTTGAATGGATGGCACTTCCCATGTGTCTATCATTGGTGGTTCTTCCAGAATCGTCCATAATTTGATTTGCGCTTGGTGGGTACCTAATTAAAAGGACACAACGCAGATGACGCGGATCAGGCTCGAGAGTTCGAGCCTGATCCGCGTCATCCGCGTTGTTTCCTTTTAAGTGTCGCGACATTACACTTGTCAAGTGGTATTATTGTCAACACCTGTCAAGTTCTGAGATATCTACACTTGAACCAAGTGCTAGTTCAGCACTTTGTAAGTGTTAAATACAGCACTTCAAGTGTAGTTTTTAACACTTTAGTTTTTAGCGTGTATATCAAATATCAAAACATTCCGACTGGTGGATGTGAAGAAGAAGATTTTTAAAATTATTTCCCATATTGCACTAAATTAAAATTCGGATTGCCACAGAGAGCCCAATTATTAACCGATGGACTTGAGTTGAACAAATTTGAATTCAACTCCTCTAAGGGTTCTGTATACCATTTATTAAAAGATTCTGACTAGTGTTTCTGGAGAAGAAGAGTTTTAAAGATTATTCTTCAAATTGGACTAAGTTAAAATTAGGGTTCCAATAGAGAGGCCAAACTTTAACCCAGGAGCCTGATTTGAATAATAGTAGATCTAATCTCCCCATGGATGTTGCATACCAAATATCAAAAGATCTGAAGAAGATTTTTTAAAGATTATCCCCCATATCGCACTAAGTTCAAATTTGGGTCCCCATAGGAAGCCCAAGTATTAACTCGGGGACTTGATTTGAACAATCTTGAATCTGACCCTCATAGCTATGATGTATACCAAACATTAAAAGATTCTGACTGGTGAAAATTCTGAAGAAGAAGATTTTTAAAGATTATTCCCCATATTGCCCCAAGTTAAAAGTCGAGCTCCTGTATTGAGCCCAAATATGAAAGAAGAGGCTTCATGTTAACAAACTTGTATTGAATGCCCCCCCCCCCCCCCCCCCCCACCCCCTAGAATACCAAACATCAAAAGATTCTGATCAGTGGTTCTGGAGAAGAATTTTGTTTTTAATTTTTGCAAATATGCTGACGACGGACGATGGATGATGAGTGGTCGCATTGGCGCATCCTGACTTTCAGTCAGGTGAGCTGACAAGAAATAGACCTACCAGGAAAACTCGTTCAGGAGTGTTTGAAGTTATTTCTGTAACATGAAAATTGAAAACCACTCGACTCTTTCCACAAAATAGGTGTCTATTTTTCGTTTTTGTGTTGCTCGTTTGTTTTCTCTGATAATTTAGTAATAAAAAAATCCCGAGTCTAGTCACGGACCGATACGGGCTTTGTGTTCCTTATAAGCCGAAAATGGTCCCGTATTTTGCTATGCCTCGAAGGAACCGATTTTCAATAGATTCCTTGTAGACTCGAGACATCTTGGAGCTCCTTATATATCTCTTGCGTGTTTTCTGAGATTCCCCTAAATCACCTTCTGTTACATAATATCGTTGATGATTTTTGGGCTGTCTGCACAAACTAGATTTATTGTTATTTATTTATTGGAGTTTTTAAAGTCACACACTTATGCACAATGGCTAATCGTGACCGTGACAGTTTTACGGGCGGAGGAAGCCGGAGTACCCGGAGAGAATCACCGAGCAACGACGAGCAACTGTCAGCTCCTCAACATTCTAACTCCGTTCAAGCACCGCTCAAGCAGGGTTACAGCGGTTGAAGACATGTGCACCATCGACGTGCAGTACGCTTTAGTACACGGCGTCATCGTGCCCCCAAGTAGGCAACCGGGATAAAGTGCCTTGCCCAAGGACACAACGCGGGTCGTCCCGGACGGGGATCGAACTCGGGACCTCTAGCATAGAAGTCCAACAGTCTACCACTGAGCCCCCGCACAAACTAGATAATTCAAATGAAAAATCTAGAAAATACACAACAGACCTTTAAATTTTACGGGAGCATGTTTTTGTCGTCGCGACATTTTATAGCTGCGGCATTTTGACATGCGCCATTGTGTCGGACTGGATGATGTGCGATACAATGTCATGAAAAGTATTTCAAAAAATGGTGTTACCAAGCCACATTCACGTTACGAAATCAATTAGGGAACCTGAATGGATAAACAAGACTTTCTCTTTCTTTTTTTTTCTCTCAAGCTTGCATTTATTTGAGTGTTTTTTCAACAGTATGTGATCACAATCATTGGGTTATTGGTCAGACCATAGAAGATTTGCACCGCCAGGAGGTTCCTGGCTTCTTATATTTGGGACTCTTGCGCCTGCAGATAAAACGTTGCAACAGTGTAACGGCTGCTTAAGATCTTGCAACTAGGCCTACATGTCAAATAATGCAACAGTACTACAGCTACTTGTAATAATACAGAAGCGGCGGAACGATTTTCAAAGTGTGGGGGGGGGGGGGGGGGGGGGGGGCTGAATCGGGCAATGGATGGTCGTCGGTATGAAAAATTTAAATTCCAGGGTCCCAAAACCCCCATTTTCATGCATCTGAGTGGATATTTTGAGATTTTTCAGGAGATGTATTTGAAAGCCGTTGAAAACGTCGGTAAAGCATACAGGTGAGGTCTATTTATCAGCTTTGGTCGTAACGACCAAAGCTGTTAAATATACCTCACCTGTATGCTTTACCAGACGTTTACAGCAAATTTTTCTGTCTGTGGATTATCTTGTCTGTGGTGGATTTGGTACTTGTATGTCTGTAAGATCACGATCTATTTCAGTTAACTGATTATTTAATATTTAACAGACTGTATACATTTTAGCGTTTGCTGCCACTTACCGCAAAAATGATCCGAAATCCATCAAAACTGAACAAGTACGAGAGAAACATAGCTGGCGAAAATATGGGGGAGGCTCTGGATCCGCCCCTTGTTTCACCAGTCATTTGTTGTGTTAAAAGATATGCATACAAAAGTGGAGGGACTGCAGCCTCCCCCTGCCCCCCCCCCCCCCCCCCAAGCCAGCCCCCCGCTCCCCTCTGGGTTCTGCCGCCCCTGTAATAGTAAATCTCTGATTCACCAAACCTTTTCAAGCGAACAAAAACTTTTTGGCGGCAAAATGATATGAAATCAGATAAAAGCTGACATATCAGTAGTCTAGAGAGCCACTTGGGCGTCCCTGGCGTTCTGGCCCCTCAAACGTCATATGAACATGAAGGCACTATCGAGTCTTTTTAGTAGAATTGCTGCATGATACTGGCACTATAAAAGGTGTTGCTTATAACACTAACCCTCTGGAAAGACTGGCAATGGGTTAACCTAATAGAATGTAGATCTATAGGGTGTCCCTCAGAAAAAAACACCAAAAAGATCTCCAGTTCAAAACACATTGGCGACCCGAGTTCACGGCTCCATTAACAGCTCACAAACATCTATGCGAATTGTGAGTAACAGAATTAACCCTTTACCCAACGTAACGACCAAAACCGGCCAGCACTATTCTCAAAAATCGCCAATTAATTTTCATTATTTTTTTCATTTTTCGTCTCAAAAACATAGGTTATGACCCCTCATTGGAACGAGCTCGTCGAGCTCGTTCCAATGAGGGGTCATAACCTATGTTTTTGAGACAAAGATTTTTTTTTTGCAAGTGTCGTCTGCTTTTCATGTAGGTAAAGGGTTAAATCATTGGACATTTGTACTATTTATCCTTTGTACCTATACACAAAACTTTTGTTCCAGCCCCACCATCTGAAGTTATGTTTGTTTTTCATTATTTATTTATTTGTTAGTGTTTAAGGTCACATATTTACGCACACTGGCTGATCGTGACCGTGACAGTTTTACGGGTGGAGGAAACCGGAGGACCCGGAGAGAACCACCGAGCATCGACGAGCAACTGTTAGCTCCTCAACATTCTAACTCTGTTCAAGCACCGCTCAAGCAGGGTTGCAGCGGTTGAAGACGTGCACCATACACGTGCAGTACGCCTTAGTACACGCCGGCCTCGTGCCCCCATGTAGGCAACCGGGATAAAGTGCCTTGCCCAAGGACACAACGCGGGTCGTCTCGGGCGGGGATCGAACTCGGGACCTATAGCATAGAAGTCCAACAGTCTACCACTGAGCCAAAGCGCACCCTTGTTTTTCATTAGGGTTACGTCGTGTCAGGAAGTTTTACATGTGGAGGAAGCCGTAGGACCTGGAGAAAACCACCGGGCAGCAGCGAGTAACTGCCAGACTCAACAACGCACTAACTCTGCACAAGCAAGGTTTGCATTGGTTGAAGACAAGTGTTCCATGGCCGTGCAGTACGAATTAGTAAATACCGTCACCAGGGGCGTAGGAAGCTTATAATATTGGGGGGGGGGGGGGGGTATTGTAAATGGGAGCATGTAGGGGACTGCTCTGCGTAGCTAAACCCGGGAAGAGTGCGGGAGGGGGATACCAGGGAAATTTGTTAAATATGAACCACTGAGAGCTCATTTCCTTGCTTCTCAAGTGAAAAAAATCAAGGTATCGTTGCTGTTAATTTTTGGTGTTTTTCCGTTTACCTAACATGAAATGCAGACGACACTTGCCAAAAAAATTCTTGAATAACTAATTTGTTTCATTTTTTGACTCCAAAACATAAGTTATGACTCCTCATTGGAACAAGCTCGACGAGCTCGTTCCAATGAGCTCGTTCCAATGAGGGGTCATAACCTATGTTCTTGAGACAAAAAATGAAAAAAATCATGAAAATTAATTGGCGATTTTTGAGAATAGCGCTGGGCGGTTTTGGCCGTTACATTGGGTAAAGGAGGATGTATATCAGAGAGGAAGATGTTAACCTGTTGAGCGTCAAATCAGTCAGTGACATCGGCTACCAACTTTTCTATGCACTGCAAATGGTGTAGATCATACAGTTTTTATGTGCACCTGTATGATGTAGAGTATGCAGATGTATGTGGTTATTTTCGTGTAGATACTAGTTATGATTTACAAAGTTTTTGAAAAAATACCCCCTCCCCCCACCTCCCCCCTACGGTTCCTACGCCTCTAACCGTCACCGTGCTCCCATGTGGACAATCGAGATTAAGTGCCTTGCCCAGGGACACAACGCATTTGCCCCTAGGGAGAATCGAACCGTGGACCTATTGTTTGATGTCCAAATTCGTAACCAATGAGCCACCGCGCTCTTTGTATGAAGTTAGGATTTTTAACATTTTAAGAGGCTAGTAGTTGGATGGGTGACCATTTCAGCGACTGATTTGCGCTCCCGCGTTGTGTACTTGGGCAAGGCACTTAACCCCGCCTGCCTACATCGGGGTACAATGACGCTGTGCTCTAAGTCGTCCTACACGTCGATGGTGTGCATGTCTTCAGCCAATCTCACCCGGCCTGTGCCGCGGTGCAGAGTTCAGTTACGATGTTGGAGAGCTGACAGCTGCTCGTCGTTGCTCGCTGGTTCTCTCTGGGTACTCCGGCTTCCTCCGCCCGTAAAACTGTTACCGACTCATGACCCTAGCTGTTAAAGTGTCGTTAAACTCTAATAAATAAATGAATAAGATATACTATACAAGTGGCAGTGTGACGTAAAGATGCGTCGTCGGAATTTAACCCTTTGAACTCCAGTGGTATCTTCCATGCTAGTTCGATGGCAGCAATTAGAAGAGTCCATATTCATTATTTAGGGTAGATCAATCAACATTTTCAACGTGCAGCCTCAAGGCTGCACGTTGAAACTGTTGATTGGTCTATCCCACATATTATTTACTGAACGGCCATCCTATTTAATGACGTTATGACGTATCATGTTTCTAGCCGGAAAACGGCCACTTGGGTTTAAAGGGTTAAACTATCTGTACACAACAACTTGTCACTGTCTTGGTCCATTCATGTTTACCAGGACTATTTTTAAATGTTAAAATATTGCTTTATTTTTCATTTGTGAAGGTCGGTGTAAGTTTGGATGTTTAAATGGAGGAATGTGTGTTGGACTGAATAGATGTAAATGTCCATATGGATACACTGGCCGTCAGTGTGAACAAGGTAAAGTTTAAAAAATACTTTCATTCAAGTATTTGGTTATGAAGGACCAAAAAAATTTAATTCATTAATACACAGAACGTTGTAGTGTAAAAATGCGTTCGTCAATACGGCACGAGTGCAAACGCGGAAGGATAGAACGCATCTGTAACACAGAATCTATTAGAGGAATCTATTAATTTAAAAATTCAGTTATCACCAAGTTCTGATGTTTACTTGAAATAAAAACAAAAACAAAACTCAGGTGTGATTGGAAGCTGAGCAGATCGACATGTTGTACAACACCAAGAAAACGGTTTCCATGGCTTTTATTCCCAAATTTTTTTCCCGTCTGTGTAACCCCACCCGTCTTTTTGAATAATGAACCTCTAACAATTAATAGCCGTTTCCAGTATCTCGGCCAAATTATACAAAATGATCTAAGCGACGATGCTGATATTGAACGGCAGTATCGCGCCTTGTGTATGAAGTCCAATATGTTAATTAGGAAGTTCGGAAAATGCAGTCCAGATATAACATCTTTTCTATTTGAACAATTCATCTCCCCGTTATATTGCACTCACTTACGGGCGAAATTTAAGCACAATATGCGCCGCATAACTGTTTGTTATAACAATGCCTATCGTTTACTTATGAAATATGACCGGTTCGGTGGTGCTAGCACAATGTTCGTCTACAACACTGTCCTACAAGATTCCCGATGCTTAGACGAAAAGCAGTCACGGTACCGATTTCGAGAAAATGTCAACCAACTCGAGAATGCTAACACTCACACCATTTGTTCTTCGGACTTAAGGTTTAAGTCTCAAACGTTAAAACATTGGAACGAAATCCTGTACAACATATCCCCTGAAATTCCAGTACATGGACATCTATGATTGCTTCGGTGTCCCTTTCCTGTATTATTTGTATATGCAATACTTGATAAATAGCCTAGAAGCCTTGCATAATTTATAAAAGATGACGCATACTTTATATATGGTTTATATACTCGCCCAAAAAAGAATGTGTGCATTGCAGAAATTGATCAAACTCCAAAAAAATAATTTCGTAGGTGTAAAGAGTGTTAACCTGTTCATGAATAAGTTATATTGAACACAAAAACAGCTTTCCCCGTTAAAATTGCATTAACGTTAAATGACGTGCTGCTCGTTTGTGAAAAGGCATGTTTTGCACGTGGAGAGTCTGAAAATTCATGCATCAGTGTGAATCCTTGGGTATTTAAGCACTAAAGTAAGGCCTTCCTATCGTTCACATTCAAACTTGCGCTGCTGTTAAAACGACTCCACATTAGCATGCCAAGATTGACAATGAATCAACGTCTCCTTGCCCTGGGTATGATTAGAGCTGGCAGAACACACAGAGAGGTTGCCCAGCATTTGAACTGCCACCGTAACACTGTAGACAGGTTAGTCCATCGACATGCACAACATGATGACATTCGAGACCGACCCCGCTCCAGGAGACCCCGAGTTACCACCCCTGCACAAAATCGGTATATCCGTGTCGTCCATCTCTGGAACCGGCAACAAACGGCAACGATGACAGCCAGGAACATCCCTAACCTGAGACGGATACATCCTCAAACAGTAATCAACCGGCTGAGAGAATACGGCTTACGTCCTCGAAGACCTGCAATTCGTCCGATTTTGACGTTATGTCACCGTCGTGCTCGACTGCAGTGGTGTAGAGTAGGGTTAGGGTTAGTTTAGGGTTAGGGTTAGGGTAAGGCCTAACCGAACCCTAACCCTAAACTAACCCTAACCTAACCTAACCCTAACCCTAACCTAACCCTACCCTAACCCACTTCCATGCTAACTTGTTCGCTTCCATGAGGCGTAGATGCACAGCAGTAGTCGATGCAGACGGAGGTCATACCAGATATTGAGTGTGTGACTTTTGTGTTTGACCGTTAGTGTCTTTGACTCTCCCACGGCACCAGGAGTATTCGTCGTAGCGTAATGAAATTTCTCGTGTTGATCCCAAATTGATTCATCTGTGATTGAATAAAATTTCCATGAATGAAAATGATATATATCTTTTTTTAGTCTTATTTTTTAGCATGCACACTTTCTTTTTTGAGAGAGTATATATAGTTTATATTAATATTTCTATATTTATGTTCACTCTTTCTATGGACCTACATGTAGAGTCTGAAATAAAGATATATTATTATTATTATTATTGGCAAACACGTGTGACACACTGTTATGTAAACAGAAAAATGTAAACGAAAATCGTGTCCAATTTGGTTATTTGTTCGTATTTTTAAGAAATTAGCGGCCGTTTTCTGAGAGATATTCGCTTCAAAGTAAAAAAAATAGCGTTATAAAATCACTCCCCATTTATAAAATAAGCTTAATTTTGATAAATTTGGGAGATTTGAACAAAAATATTTTCCAATTGACATTCCATTCATCAGCTGTTACTGCTGCTTCTGAATTGCTGTGGGTCAGAATGCGGCGTTTCGATTCGCAGATTTCAAAAATGGGCGGAGTTTAGTTCTTGTGATGGGTCAGTGAGATGAGGTGGGAAAATAGTCCGTCAAAGGAAATCCGTATGGAATACGTACTCCGTTGGATTTGTGAATATTGACCTGGTGGAAAAATAATGATAATGATAACTAGGGATACTGTCATCAAGCTCACAAAGTGATACCCCCGCGCCTGAAATGTATAACTTAGATTATATCTCCTTGGAAATGTCAGAACGGAATTATATTGCTTCATGCACATCTTCATTTGGAGTTCTTGCATTGTGTAAAGTTTCATGAAAATTCTTCAAACGGTTTAGGAGGAGTTGCGATTATAAGGATGGACAGACGGACGGACAGAGTGATCCCTATATACCCCCCCCCCCCCCCAAACTTTGTTTGCGGGGGGTATAATAATGATATAGAGGATCTCAAACGAGTGATGTTTGGATATAAGATTTTTTGAAACTCGTTTGGTGAATTTGATTCACAACGAGCCTTTAGGCGAGTTGTGAATCGAATTCATCAAACGAGTTTAAAAAAATCTTATATCCAAACATCACGAGTTAAAGATTCTGTATATCACAAGAATTTTCGAATGTTTTTAACACATTTTATTTAATTCATTGTCGCTAAATTCTCCCCAAACAACCGACAATCAGTTCGTTGGCTCAGACGCTTCACACCATGATGTCATGAATGCGCTTTACTTGCACCTGTTGTCGTAATTGACGTCATGTGAACTACGCACAAGAATACAATGCTGCTGCTATGGGACCACGCGACGATTAGACACTAGTTGATAATCAGGAAATAAGACTTGGGCTGTTACGTCGAAATTAACGACGTTTCATGTGATGTATAGACATTATACACTCGTACATCTGAATTTTTATTTTTGGAAAATTTGTAAACTTTCTGTTAGTAAAATGTTGCAAAATAAAAGGAAAATTATTGATATTTGGGTGAAACATATATTTTTAGGCTGAATTTTCGATAATTAACCATTTTGGATGCCAAAACGTTAGAAATTAGGTTGCTGAATCTGAAACCTGTGGAAACCCTTTTCTGGGCATTTTTGCTCCCCTGCCCACGGTGAATAGCTATCTGGGCCACTTTTGCTCAAATGGAAGTAACTGATTTTAACACAGAGTTCCAATTTCCGAGACAAAGCTAACTGATCAGGTTGTCTCTTCAGAGCGATCCGTAAAACTCTGGAGGAACAGCATCTGTATATTCACATCTTATCATTACAACAATTTGTATATTCACATCTCATCACCACAACAATTTGTATCTTAAAATTTTATCACTACAGCAATCTGTATCTGTGCATCTTATCACTACAATTATCTGTGTATTCATATTTTATCACCTACGAAATTTGAATTTTCACATCTTATAGCACAACCGCAATCTGAATCTTCCTACATTATCAAAGAAATCTGTATATTCACATCTCATCGCTACAGTAAACTGTATGTTTACATTCATCACTGCAACAATCTGCATCTTCACATCTTATCATCAAAGCAATCTATATATTCACATCGCGTCACGAAAGTAATCTGTATCGCCACATCCTATAGTAACAGCAAGCTATATGTTTCATTACGACAGTATATATATTCCTGTCGTATGATTACCTCAAACTGCATCGTGGAACCTTATAACATTTATTTATTTATTTATAAAGGTTTAACGACACTTTAACAGCCAAGGTCAGATCGTGTTGGTGACAGTTTTACGGGTGGAGGAAGCTGGAGTACCCAGAGAGAACCACCGAGCAACGACGAGCAGCTGCCATGTCCCAAACATTGTTAACTCCGCACTGCAGCGGAAATTTTATGCTCCCTTTCATGGCTTCATTTGCTACATTTCTCTCGGTATTGGATTTCCAACTAGGGGAAGGGACCGGGAGGGGGCAAACCCCCGTCCCGGTCCATCCCCTAGTTAGAAATTCACTACCCTACACCCCCCACCCCCAATCGGAAGCCTCTAGCCACGTCCCTGATGTCAGTTTCTAAATTAAGTTAGGCAGAGAAATATCCAAAGATGTTTCAGTTAACTAATTAGTTAGAACATCTTTGCAAATGTAAATGTGTATTAGCCAGGCAGGATTAGATTGGTTGAAGACATGTGCACCATCGACGTGCAGTACGCCTTAGTGCATGGCGTCATCGTGCCCCCATGTGGACAGTCGGGGTTAAGTGCCTTGCCCTAGGACACAACGAGGGAGTCCGATTCGATCGCTCAGGGGGGGGGGGGGGGGGGCAGCGCAACGACACCGTGCCCCTTATATAATAACTTTACCATATATCTTATCTTATTATTACAGCTATCTGTATCTTTCCATGTATGAATGGTGGCACGTGTGTAGCACCATATCAATGCCAATGCCATCCGGGTTACAGAGGACACAGATGCCAGACAAGTAAGTAATTGTCACATACATTAATGCATGCTTTAGCCTTTCTCTATTTGTTTCATGGTTGACTCTTTCAGCCCCAAAACAGGGGGGCCAGAACCCCATCCTCTGTGTTCTTTGTGTGCATCTATGGTTACAGCCAAGCTCTCAGCCTACCAGTCTAATAAAGTGAGAAATTTGACGCTGTTATGGGCTGGTGCCAGTCTAGCTCTTAACTGGTGTTGGAAGCCCATATTTGGGCATTACTCTGAAGTGTAGGTACAGCGGAGCGCACTTAATTGTATATCTCATAATTGAATAACCCTCTTATTGAATATAAATTTCCAAACACCAAACCATTTACCATACTTTCCGTACACGTTTGACCTCTTAATTCAATATGGGTTATAGAGCAAACTCCTGTTAATTTAATAAAAAAAATCATCCTGTAATGTGTCGAGAAATTATCCTGACAGTCACCAAATACCCAATGTTTAGAAATCTATTTCACAAAAGTGCATCTAATAGAGGCATTTATTCTTGTTATATCTTGTTTGACACAGCTCCATGAGCTCTGTCAAACAAGATATAATAGAGGGAATGCTGAATACAGGAAAGTGACCAAATTCCTTTTAGATGAATTCTTCTTTTCAGTTTATCCATATCCAGCACTGACATTTAATCAATACATTATATAATGAGTCAAAAAAGAAAGTATAATGGAAACAAATGTGAAAAAATAGCATAAAGGGTGAAATACAATAGTTCTAATGTTGCATGTTTGTGGACAAGAAGTCGTGCAAAGAGTTTAATGACATGTTCTTGTTTTTCACCCAAACGTATACAATTTTGATACGGATTTCAAAATAGCACATACCCGAGAATGTCAAATTGAAAGGGTGACCGACGATTTTCTTTTTGTGTTATGTTGTTCTAGAGAGCCTGGGTTATTGAGAAAACGCTAATTTGTGTCTTCCGACTTTTTAAAAAATGCCAAGGTTACCAAAAATCAGAGGGTGCATGCCATTGGTATGCATGAGGCTGGGATTCCTCCATATGAGCTCACTGCCGAGTTCGGAGTCACTGTGGCCACTACTTACCGTCTCACTGGAAGGTATAGAACCACTGGATCTACTGCCGACCGACCGCGTTCAGGTCGACAAAGAGTTACGACCCCTGCACAAGACCGACACATCAGGACGTCTCACTTCCTTCTGGCGACGAGGACAGCAGCAATTATTCCTGGAAGAACTAACAATAGAATCAGTGCACAAACTGTCCGCAGCAGACTCGCTGGACACGACATCTGAAGTAGGCGTCTATACCACGGACCAATCCTTACCCAACGCCACCATACCGTCAGAATGGAATGGGTACGTCAGCGTGTTCGCTGGACTGAGCAGCGTTGGAGCACAGTTCTTTTTAGTGATGAATCATGCTTTTGTCTACGGCATGGGCGAGAGTGTATCGCCGACGAGAACGTTTTTCTGATACTTGCGTGTGGGAATGCGACCGTTCCGGCGGGGGTAGTGTAATGGATTGGGCAGGCATTTCCTTGCACCATCGAACGCAGTTGATCTTCATCGAATGGACAGTGATATAGGGACGAAATTCTTAATGCTGTTGTTGTCCCTTTGTTCAACGCTAATGTCGGATTGCAGTTATTCCAGCAAGACAAAGCCCGATGTCACGTGGCGCGATTCTGTCGTGACCTTCTTGAGGAGCAGAGCATCAAACTTCTTCCCTGGCCCCCACTTTCGCCAGATTTATTGCCAATCGAGCATCTTTGGGGTCAATTGGACCGTCGGGTACGACTTCATGATCTTCAAATGTTAGGGATTTACGTAATGTTCCCAGGCAGGAGTGGAACGCAATACCACAGGCTGACATCCAGAGACTTATCAGGTCAATGCGCCATCGATGTCTTGCCATCCAAGGGGCAAACGGTGGACATACACGCTATTGACTGCATGTTTGAACTTTTCATTTTACCCCATGTCTGAATTGCGAAGTCCTGACGTTACACTGGCAACAGTAAGAACATGAATTATGCAAATTCATACAGCTTGACTCGAAATATGAATTTACAATAATTTGTTTGGGATTAAAGTCGATAATACTAAAAAAATTGCTCCTCAAAGTTTATTATACTTTCTTTTTAAACTCAGTATATCTTGTTTGACGGAGCCCCACGAGCCTCGTCAAGCAATGCATAAAAGAGTAAATGCTCAATTTATCTCTAGAATATAGAAAAATCTGACCAAGTCCTTGTTAATTTACTACTCCTGTTAACTGAATAATTTTCACTGGTAAAGTGGCTAATCAGTTCACAGAGTTCCAGTGTACCATAACTTGAAGGCGACATATTCAGTGGATATGCTTCATATCTTTTAAGTGAAATTATTTTATCTGTATGGATTTTCCTTGTTATAATTTACTCTCCCATAAATTGTAACAAGGCAAAGACATGTGAACAAATTTCAAGGCAAAGACTTGTGAACAAATTTTGGTGATCAAAAATAATTCAGCACTACCAGTTAACCCTATAAACACTGATGGTATCTTCCATGCCAGTAATTGCAGAAATTGGAAGGGTCCATATCCATTATTTCGGGGTAGAGCAGTTAATATTTTCAACGTGCAGCCTGAAGGCTGCACGTTGAAAATATTAATTGTTCTACCACACTCGTTCACTTAGTAGCCATCCTACTTAATGAAATTATGACATATCGTGTTCCTGGACTGGAAAAACGGCCTCTCGTGTTCAAAGAGTTAAATAGACTATGCCTGTGTTCAGATTCATCTGTCAGGAATTTTTAAGTTGGCTGGAAAAGCAAGCCTACATGTACCATTCGTTTTTTCACGACCAACTGATATATTCCAGACGGTTGAATCTAAAAAGTACTATAAACATTCATTATCCCCCGCCAAAATGAAGTTTGCAGGGGATCAAGAAATGGGTTCCGTCCATAACAACTTTGGACCTTCAAACC
This sequence comes from Pictodentalium vernedei, assembly GCA_031216915.1. Classification (NCBI taxonomy): domain Eukaryota; kingdom Metazoa; phylum Mollusca; class Scaphopoda; order Dentaliida; family Dentaliidae; genus Pictodentalium; species Pictodentalium vernedei. The sequence goes on from CM062293.1 coordinate 509,414,145, forward strand.
TCAGTTGTTTGATGCTGGATTTAAATGATCTTTGGTATGCTGATAGACCACCATGGGGAAAGGATATTCACGAGTAAGAGGTTTTGACCATTTTGTTTCTAGAGTTATGGGCCTTTTTCCACTTTTTGTTCAACTTAGAATTCCCCTTTTTAGTAAACCACTTCTTGGTGGGGGATACCAGTGGTGTTGCGCCTTGTTTTCTTTGAATCAACGCATGAAAATGTTACTCAATCGCGACTTGATTTCACCGAAATTTTGATGACTTTACCATCGGGAAAGAAGACTCACCACACCATAGTTTTATGATTGCGCCGTTTCACTAATTGTGTAATATCTTGATGGTTTTAAGATGAATTAAATACTTATTGATTGGAATATTTGTAAATGGGACACGAACAACTACCTGTATACATGTATCTATGTGAATGAAGGAACATGACATTACATGAATGCTGGTGTGCATGCAAACTTGATGAAAAGTCGGTAAACAAACAGGCATCACAGAGTCGAATTCCTTACAGAGTTAGACTGATGACCCAAGAGCTTTTGAAAGAACCAAGTTAAAATTCGTGTTTTCGCTTAAGGGGCCCAACTATGATACCAGGGACTTAACAAATTAAAATCTGAACCCCTAAGGCTAACCCAAGGATGTTTAATACTGAATGTGAAAAGGTCTTGATAAATTGATCTGAAGATTTTTTTTATTTATTTTTGATATATTTATTATAATTTATTTATTGGTGTTTAAGGTCATATTTTTACACAATGGCTAATCATGACCACAACATGAGTATCAACTCAAGACCAGCGTTAATAAGCCATGTTGCCCATTTTAGAGAGGGGTTGCACCTCTCAAGCATTGGTGACTGGGTCCTATTTTACCAGTAAAACAGAGCCTGTTGACCGCAGTGAACAGGCACTGCTTCACTTCCCGGGGTTCCCGCGGGGAAATTTATTTTTGATAACATGCTGACTTTGCTTTTTTCCATTACTAACAGAGTTGACCCTTTACCCTACATAACGGCCAAAACCGACCAGTGCTATTCACAAAAATCGCCAATTAATTTTCATTATTTTTTTCATTCTTTTGTCACAAAAACACAGGTTATGACCCCTCTTTGGAACGATCTCCACGAGCTCGTTCCAAAGAGGGATCATAACCTACGTTTTTGAGACAAAAAATGAAAAAAATTAGTTATTCAATTATTTTGTTTGCAAGTGCCGTCTGCTTTTCATGTTAGGTAAAGGGTTAAAATGGGAGACCCCATATGGAATCCTTTGTAACAATCAACTACAGTTATTTCTCGCTCATTCGATTACACTGGCCCTAAAATTCAAATGACTCACACCAGCCATCAATGACAGGAAATTCCTTAGGAATTGGGGGGTAAACAGTTTGGGAGAAGAGGACTTGAACACCATCAGCACAATGGACGAAAGTGATCACCTTAGCTGACCATGACTTTTAGTCAGCTCAGCTAATTAATGGAATGGTGAATTTTGTGAATAACAGGTCAGTTTCTCAGTTAAGTTAGTTAGACATTCAGAGAACAAAGGTTTTTCGATTAATTAATTAGGAAGAATGTCTTTGCAAGTCAATGTGTATTTGCTTGGCAGAAAATACTCCTCCCATAGGAGAACATAAACTAAAAGCCATTCTAGGTGTGAACGATTTGAGGGAATGCATTCCGACAGGACACTTTCACAGGGTGTGTGTATGGGAACCCCCTCTCCCCACAAGACTTGTGTGACATTTAAACCATTGAGAAATTTTAGGAGGCGTATGTTAGAATTCTGGATGTGGACATCACTGCTCTGTCATGCCCTCTAGTCGCCAATGGCAGGGAAAGCTGCAGGGAGGGAGGGGGTGTCCAGAACTTCAATGGGTCCATGGGACAATTAACGCACCAGACTGACCATAGTTTGGCCTAGGGTGAGAAAATTTGTGCTGAAAAGAAGGACAATCTTTCACTCTGGGTGTCTAATTAGAGGTGTATAATACTGAACTGAATACCACATATTTTCCTTTTGATAATTGGCATTGCTGCATCAGTTGCCTGTATATTTATTGACAAATGGGCAGTCAATTGGTGGACAGTGTGATAATTGAGCAAACAATTTACAATTATTATCACTCACCACATAGTGGGCGAGAGATTTGGGAATGGGTTCCATTCATCCATCTGTCCATCCATCCATCTCCATTTCTGGTCATCACATTTTGAAGAAAACTGTCCCAAAATATTTTTGTCAAATTTGATACATAGTATTTTGGTGATAATATCATGGATGAGAATGCGAACCAGCTCTATCCAAGTATTTCTTCAGGTGTTTTCTCCCTTGTTGAACTTGGACTTTCTTGTCATCACATTAACCCCTTACCAAACCTAACATCCCAAACAAGCAGAGCTATTCACAAAAATTGCCATTCAATTTTCATCATTTTTTCATATTTTGCATCAAAAACAAAGCTTATGACCTTCACTGGAATGATCTCTGTGAGCTCTTTCCAATGAGGGTCATAAGCTATGTTTTTGACAGAAACAATGAAAAAAATTAGTTATCCAATAATTTTATTTGCAAGTGTTGTTTGCTATTCATGTTAGGTAGAGGGTTAACATTTCTGGTCATCACACTTTAAGGAAGACCGTTGAAGATTTTTTTTCTGATTTGATATATAGCTTTTCAGTGATAATATTATGAATAGGATTGTGAAATAGCTGTGTTCAAGTATTTCTTCAAGAGATATTGCCCTGGTTGGACTTGGGTGATGAAAGGGTTGGCCATCTCAAGTCATTGCACTTGTATACTTGTGGACAGATACACTCGCTGTATGTTAATAGACAAATGATTGCAAAAAATACAATGCCCAGCCCAAGCAAATTTGGAAATAAGCAATCTGTCATTTACCAAAATGAGGTCCCAAGAGGATGAATTTGCTGACGCTATCCCATAAAGTGGGCCAATTTATCCTCTGGGTATCTCTTTCTGTTTAGGCCTGGGACCTTGATTCAGATTCAGGTTCACAAAGGGTAAATTTAGAGATGCTACCCTGCTGTGCAGGGTACCATCACCAAATTCAGCCTCTGGGTCCTCATTCTGTAGATGACAGTCTGCTTATTTCCAGGCTAGAGGACAAGCCACCACTACTACCCATCAGCCATAGAATAGCTCACAGAAATCATAATGAAACTATCAAATTCCAGTCTGACCACTCTTTAACCCTTTACCTAACGAATCGCCCGCATCTGCCCGCGTAATATGCAAATTCAGCAGTTGCAAAAACATTATTTTTCAAAAAATATCAACAAAACCATATCATGTGACCCCTCGTTGGAACGGGCTCGTTGAGCCCATTCCAACGAGGGGTCACATGATATGGTTTTGTTGAAATTTTTTGAAAAATTTAAAAAAATGATATTTAAAATAATAAATTTTGATATCGTCTGCGTTGGGTAAAGGGTTAAAAAGTATAAGTAAATCTGTTTTTGTTTGTTTTTTTTCAGGGGGAAGATAACAACTGTCTGGATTAAACTGCAACAAGTTATTCAGATGTCTAATGAAAAACTTTTGAGCTTGTAAAAGCAAGACTTTAGAAAACAGATGGTAAGGATGGACTGTACCCAAAATAACATTTAATGGAACAAAAATGAATAGATCAATAAGAAAGTGTTATTGGCTGACAAATATGTTTGTAATGACATTTGAACAAATTAAATTTTTTAATTCTCAACACCTTAAAGTTCAATTATTTTAGCAAAACAAATCACATCAAGAGATGAGGGAGTTCAATAAGATTAAACTCTTTCAAAACGAGAGACCGCTTTTCAGGCCCAGCAACACGATACATCATAATTTTTATTAAGTAGGATGTCTACTAAGTGAACGTGTGTGGTAGAACAATTAATATTTTCAACGTGCAGCTTTCAGGCTGCACATTGAAAATATTAATTGCACTATCCCTAAATAATGGATATGGACTCTTCCCATTTCTGCCATTCAACTGACATGGAAGATAGAACCAGTGTTCAAAGGGTTGAACTCTGATTTTGCCAAACAAATTTATACTTTTGTTTTATAGATGTTTCGCGTCGTCAAGAGTTTAATATTATCTTTCAAATCCCCATTATTAATTTATTTATTTATTGGTGTTTAAGGTCACATATTTATGCACAATGGCTAATCATGACCACGACAGTTTTACGGGTGGAGGAAGCCGGAGTACCCAGAGAGAACCACCGAGCAACGGCGAGCAACTGTCAGTTCCCCAACATACGAACTCCACACAAGCAGGGTTAGCATTGGTTGATGACAAGTGCAGTACGCCTTAGTACACAACACCACCGTGCCCCCATGCGATCAATGGAGATAAAGTGTCTTGCCCAAGGACACAACGCAGTTGCTGCAGGTGGGATTCGAACCGAGGACCTCCTGGCTTGCAGCCTGCACCTCTACCTACTGAGCCACCGCGCCCCCTCAAATCCCCATTAACAAAAAGATTTGTAACAGACTTCATGAGGGTAGGTTCGCTTAACCCTTTACCTAATGAATCGCCCGCATCCGCCCGCGTAATATGCAAATTGAGCAGTTGAAAAAATTAAATTTTTCAAAATATTTCAACAAAACCATATCATGTGACCCCTCATTGGAACGAGCTCATTGAGACTTGAGACCTGTGGCCTCTCGTTTTATCCTTCCGCGCTGTCATTCACACACCTGTCGTTCTATGTATATATATATATATGCAATTATCTCAAACAAAATTTGGGGCATTTCTAATATTTATTTCATTCCATCATTCTTTGTTCAGAACTTCTCCGATTTTGTTAATTCATTTCAACCTTTCATGAGGAACTTGAATATAACCGATTTATTTTCATGTTCTTGCTGACAGTTCGCTAAAAAGCTGTGATATTTTAATATAATGGATCATTCCTTGAAGAAAACAGTTAATTTTGAAAAGTTACATGTTTGAAGTAACAGCCTGTTAAATAGTTTCTTCACAGTTGAGAGAGAGCCTCTCTCTGAACTTTGCTAATGGGAAATGCAAAGATGAGACTAAATTGCATATTCACCAAATATCATAAACATCCAAATATAATTAATTTGGAAAAATTTGCAGTTTAGTGGTGTCATTGAACTAGAGAGCAGGGAGATATCGCCTAAACCATTACATAGAAGAAAGAGGTGAGGAGTCTCTAATTTTGTAACCAGTGTCTGACATGTAATGTAATAAGCTGGGTCCAATTCCACCAAAGCTGGACACTCTAATGACTTTCACATATTCATCCCAACAACAGCTGACTGTTCAATTTTTTTGAGGGGGAGTCAAAAAATGCTTGTGTGGAGTTAGTACATTGGGGAGTTTGGTGGTTCACTCCAGGTACTCTGGCTTCCTCCAGCTTAACTCTCAACCTGCTGAGTATTTTCTGGATATTTTTCTTAAAATCTAGTCAGGGCTGATGAAAAATGAATCTAAATGTAACATATGAAACCATTGTTGAAAATATCCATTCAAATTACATGGGGCAAATGCGATTAAATGTGCCCAACTCATACTTATTTCAGTGACAAGAGAAGCCCTGTGCTGGACGGGAATATCTGCCAGCAGCATGCAAAGAGTTAAAACTGTCTCACATGAGATGACCCTAACTGTCGAAAGTGTCATTAAACAGTATGCAAAATTTCAAAAATGACTCTAACTGACTGACTGTTCACATGTTTGGAGATGTCTAACTGAACCCTCGGCTACATAAAAATTTGTGGTAAACTGCCTTTTTATCATTAACAAGTATTCATATATTGAGTGGAATTGAAATATATATAGATTTTCAAGGCAAAAGTCAAAAAATCTATCAAGACACAAGAAAGACTGGTTTACTGGTGGAGTGCTATAAGCCCATATTTGGGCTTTATTCTGAACTGCAGGTACCTAAAGTTAAAGGCTTCATATTCTGTGGATGTCCTTCTTATTATCTTGGAAGTAAAATTACTTCATCTCCATCGATTTGCCTATAGACACTCTCCCATTAATTGAAACAAAACAATGAAAGTGTCAATGACACTGTAGCTTAACTTGTTTAAGACATGTACATGTATAATATGTGACACAGCAATGACAAACATCTAGGTAATGACCTGATAACAAAGGTACATGTAAAGTATTGTAACGGTCTGTACATAAATGTTGACCGTACCCTATAACAAATGTGTAGGTAAAGTATTGTAAAGGTGGGCGACAGTTAGCTGCTAAACTAGGAAAGAAATCTTTGAGTCCCAGAGTGGGTCTGACTGAACCCAAAAATATTTGTTCTCATAGCACAGTGATAACAAAGGCATCCAAAAACACTTGTTCCTGTCACAAGATGATAACAAAGGTACCCCAAGAAGTTTCGTGAATATCGGTTCATAAATACCAACTCTAGCCCGAGCCGTATTGACATGTGCACTTACTGTGTATAAGTAGCACTGAACAAAGTTCATGTAATTTGCATAATTTCTACACAAGAAAAAAACCTGTATTATATGTGATGTACTCCATGTTACTAAACATTCCTACAAAAATTTATTCAAATCAGAACTTTCATACAGAAGTACTGTACAAAAAACTGATTGCACTAATTTAACAAAGGTACCCAAGAAGTTTCATAAAGATCGGTTCATAAATATGTCCTCTAGCCTGAGCCGTATAGAAGTTGTGAACAAAAAATTGATTGGACCTAATTTTGGTACAAAATGGCTACTGGCAGCCATCTTGAATTTTGGACCGCACCCAGAAACACTCGTTCTCATCCCAAGGTGATAACAAAGGTACCCAAGAAGTTTCGTGCAGATTGGTTCATAAATACAGACTCTAGCCCGAGCCGTATTGACATGTGCACTTACTGTGTATAAGTAGCACTGAATAAATCAAAGTTCATCTAATTTGCATAATTTTTGCATGAGAGAAAAACCTGTATTATATGTGATGTATTCCATGTTACTAAACATTCATACAGAAATTTATTCAAATCAGAACTTTCATACAAAAGTTCTGTACAAAAAACTGATTGCACCAGTTTTGGTACAAAATGGCCACTGAATTTCGGACTGCACCCAAAAACACTTGTTCTCGTCCCAAGGTGATAACAAAGGTGCCCAAGAAGTTTTGTAAAGATCGGTTCGTAAATATGGCCTCCAGCCCGAGCCGTATTGGCATTTGCAGTTACAGTGCTGAGAGTAACATTAAATACATCAAAGTTAGTCTAATTGGCATAATTTATGCACGAGAAAAAAACGCATATTATATGTGATGTACCCCATGGTACTAAACATTCACACAGAAAATTATTCAAATCAGTGCTTTAATATGGAAGTTCTGCGCAAAAATCTGATTGCACCTAATTTTGCACAAAATGGCCACCAGCGGCCATCTTGAATTTCAGACCAGACCCCAAAACACTCATTCTCGTCTCACAGTGATAACAAAGGTAGCCAAGAAGTTTCGTAAAGATCGGTTCATAAATACGGCCTCTAGCCCGAGCCGTGTGTATGGCATGACAGACGGACAGATGGACGACGGGCCATGGCAATACCTCAAATTTGGCTTTGCCAAAGTGGAGCTAAAAATGTGTGAACAAATCTTGAAGCGGAGAAAAAAAAAATTAGCCCTCTACCAGTAAAATTACTCAGACTTTACGATTCAAGATGCAGTTTTTGGCTAACTGGTCATCCGTTAGCGTAGATTTAAATTTGCATAACCACCACGCGAATAAACCAAGCGTTTTCATCAAATGTTTGCACACTGATTTATTTAGTTATTAGTGTTTAAGATCACATACTTATGCACAATTTCTAATCGAGACCGTGACAGTTTTATGGGTGGAGGAAGCCAGAGTACCCGAGAGAACCACCATGCATTGACGAGCAACATTCAGCTCAACATTTTAACTCTGTTCATGCTCCTCTCAAGCAGGGTTAGAGGTTGAATACATGTGCACCATCAACGTGCAGTACGCCTTAGTACATGGCGTCGTCGTGCCCCATGTAGGCAACCAAGAAAAAGTGCCTTGCCCAAGGATACAACACTAGTCGTCCCTGACAGGGATCGAACTCGGAACTTCTAGTATAGAAGTCCAACAGTCTACCACTGAGCCACCGTTCTCCTGCACACTGATTAAAACCTCAATAAAACAAGAGGCCTCCCCACAGGGATCTTAATCTTTCCTCTAATAAAATTGGCTAAAGAAGGATTTTAGGTCATATTCAACATCTACATGTTAATATATTTAATCTAATTTAGCTAGAGGAGTGGGGTTTAGGGTGAAAAGGGTCCTGTGGATGAGTTTTTTTCTTTTTTTTTTTTTGAATAAAATCACTCAAGCCCCCTCAAAACACATTTTGAAGCAAAGAGAAAAAAAAATCACTCAGTGGATTCTCAAACTCATGACCCTTGAACAGGATGAAAGTTCATTTTTCAGGCATAAAATAACTCAAAATGTTCCAAAGTTTTTTTTTTCCTGCATAAAAATAATTTTGTACACAGGACCCTCCTTCCCCCTCCCCCAGGGCCTCAAGTGGCCTGGTGGTCCCCAATTGAGCAAACATAAATCTCATGGACTTACATTAACGTTTAACTAATGTTTACAACAATTTGTTCTGTCACACATGGGTATACTTCATTTAACCCTCTACCTAACATGAAAAGCAGACGACACTTGCAAAAAAAAAAATTCAAGAATAACTAATTTTTTTCATTTTTTGTCTCAAAAACATAGGTCATAACCCCTCATTAGAATGAGCTTAACAAGCTCGTTCCAATGAGGGGTCATAACCTATGTTTTTGAGACTAAAAATGAAAAAAATAATGAAAATTAATTGGCAATTTTTGTGAATAGCGCTGGCCGGTTTTGTCATTACATTGGGTAAAGGGTTAAACACATAGAAAATTCTCCATTGGGTTCTGTGTTAAATTTCACCCCCCTCTGGTGCCCACCAAATTTAGTCAAGCGTAACACTTTGAACACACTTTAAATCTAGGTATCATAGTAATACTGAAAACCAAATATCAAAAGATGCTGCCTGGTGGGTCTGAAGAAGATCTTTGAAGAATAGTCCTTATATTGCACCAAGATAAAATTTGGGTTCTCATAGAGATTCCAAATATGCAAATATGACCCTTGGAACTTGATTTGAACAAACTTGAATCTAAACCTCCTGAGACTGTTGCATATCAATTATCAAAACATTCTGAGTGGCAGATCTGAAGAAGAAGATTTTTAAAGAATATTACACTAAGTTAAAGTTTGTGTTCCCATAGGGAGCCTAAATATCACCCCAAGGACTTGATTTGAACAAACTTGAATCCCCGCCCCTAAAAGTGTTCTACACCAATCATCAAAAGATTCTGACAGGTGGATCTTAAGAAGATTTTTTTAAAACATTCCTCATATTGGACTCTTATTGGACTGAGATAAAATGTGGGTTCCCACAGGGAGCCCAAATATGAACTCAGCGACTTGATTTGAACAAATTGAAACTCACCTCACCAAGGATGCTCCATACCAAATATCAAACGATTCTTTCTGATGGATCAGGAGAAAAAGATTTTTAAAAGATATTCCTCATATTGCACTAAGTTAAAATTTGGGCTCCTTCACTTAGCCCAAATATGTCTCCAAGGACTTAATTTGAACAACTTTCAAGCTGACCCCCAAAAGATGCAGTAGACCAAATATCTAGAGATTTTGACTGGTAGATCTGAAGATTTTTAAATTATCCACATAATTGCACCACATTTTAATTTGGGTTCCCATAGGGAGCCCAAATATGAACCAAGGGACTGAATCTGCCCTCTCGAACGATGTTGTATACAAACAATCAAAACAATCAAAAGATTCTGGATCCTGGAGAAATTTTTAAATTTTTTAAAAAAAAATTGTGGAGTGCTAACAGAATTATGTGGCGCCCCCTCCCCTGAGGGTATGGAATTGACATGTGAAAAGGAACAGGCATATCAAATTTGCTTCAGTTTGGCTAGGTGGTTTATGAGAAGTCGATAATGTAAAGTTCATGCTGGATGAATGGATGGACGACAGACAGAAGGTGATAACTTAAGCTCCCCTTGAGATTCGCTCAGGTGAGCTAACAACATTGACACCAAACAAAACTAAGTTCAAAGGTCAGTGCCAGCAGCAACATTTTTTGACGGAAATGGAAGAAAATCAATAGCTCCAATCTACAAGTCACCCCAAACAAGCATACCAGTACCAGGTTTAAAAGCGATCCAATCATAAATGTGTCCTGTAGGGTGTGCCAAAGGGAAATATTGATGCCCAACTGAACTAAGATCAAAAGCTGTTGCCAGCGGCAACACTTTTTGCTGGATATGGAAGAAAATCATAGCTCTCATCTGGAGGTCACCCCAAACAAGCTTACCCAGTTTCAAAGTGATCCGATCATAAATGTGACCTGTGAGGTGTGCGAAAGGAAATTGTGTACGTATGTACATACACCCATGGACGAGAAGTGACAGCAATACCTCATCTTGACTAAAAAATTGCATCTCAAAAATTAATTTAAGTTCTAGGATTGGGTATACTAATGTGCAATGAATGTGTCAATGACTGTAGCTTAACATGACTGTGTGTAGTGTTTGATGAAAAGGATAATGTTCAATGTTTATGAAAGGATTATGAAAAAAGACAAGAATTGTGATAATTGAGAATATGTTAATTTCTGTTCCCTACATGCTATGTTTTCAATAAGAATAATTTGAGGTGTACTGTACTAAACAATTGTGGCTTGGATTGATATGACCCTCACAGTTAATGTAGGTCAACCAAAGTTACCAAGTTACAGTAAAATCATTCCAAAATGAGTTATACTACCAGGTTCCAATGAAAACCCTTCATAAATATAACTCATAGACTTTGCTAGAGGAATCTAGGTCACAAGGTGGTCAGGTGGTTACGGTTGAATGATCATGACCAAAATAGGACAGTCTCAACTGGATAACACGTCAAGTTATCCTACCAAGTTGCAATGAAATCCCTTCATAAAAACAACCTGTAGACAGTGCTGAAGGAATATAGGAAACGTGACCAGGTGGCGGTAACGGTTGACCGATTGTGATCAAAATAGGATAGTCTCATCTAGACATCATATTGAGTTATTCTTGTTAGTTACAATCACTTCATAAATACGAACTATAGATTGTGCTAGACAAATCTATGTCATGTGACTGAGCAGGCATCAAGGTAGACCGATCATGGCCAAAATACGACGCTCCCATCTAGACATTATACAGAGTCATCCTACAAATTTGCAATGAAATCCCTTCATAAATGCCAACTGTAGACTGTGCTAAAGGAATCTAAGTAACGTGTCCCTGTGGCCCTCACGGTTGACTGAAACCAGCCAAAATAGGAACTTCTCATCTAGACATTATACAGAGTCAACCTATGAAGTTACAATAAAATCCCTTCATAAACACGACCTGTAGACTGTGCTAAAGGTTTTCAGATTTCAGGCCTGTGCTTCCATCACGGTTGACCGATTGTGACTAAAAGTGGACGTTCTCATCTAGGCCTTATGCAGAGTCATCCTGCCAAGTTACAATGAAATCCTTCATAATTATGACCAGAAAACTGTGCTAAGGGTTTTCCGGGTCGCGTACCTACCACAGTTGACCGATCGCGACCAAAAGGGGACGTTCTCATCTAGACATTTTATGGGGTCATTCTACCAAGTTACAATGAGAATCCCTTCATAAATACGACCTGCCGACTGTGCTAAAGGTTTTCAGGTTTTGGGCTCACGTAGCCATCATGATTGACCGATTGCATCCAAAAGGGGACATTCTCATCTAGACATGACCTCGAACTCTGCAAACGGAATATCATGATGATTAGACAAAAGCTACAGGGTGTAGCCTGTGCTAAAGAAAATGTGAACAGACTCACAGACATCTGTATGTATGATGGCAATAGCTTATCTTGACGTTGTCAAGATAAGCTAATAATTATGAAAAAATAAATTAGTTTTTCAGCAGCCAGGTTGATGCTTTTCACAAGGAACACATGATAATCAAGAATACTTTATTGATAGTGATCTATACAATTCAACAGTTACCCATGTGTCCAACATTTACTATATCCCTGGATTCATATAGTGTTGTGAATGCAAAAGCAGACAGAGAACTCCATATGGATCGCAACAAGTTGTTTAGGGGACTTAATCCCTTTTGGAATAAGTTTCTCTCTATCGTATCCAACACATGGTGGGAATAATAATATTTGAATGATGACGTTTGTGAATAGTGCTGCCTCAATAACGGATATCGCCATTACATCCGATCAAGGTCAATGCCTTCGCATTTTATAGCTTTTTCCTCCTTTTTCTGTATTCTGCACTCTAGTATGTAATTTCAAGAACATCATGTGCCATGTTCTACCATTAGTTGTTTTTGTATTTCTTTGGCTTCTTCTATCTTCTTAGGTGAGCAGTAATCCTGAATAATAATAAATAAAAAACATTTAGAAAATAATTTAGAAAATAACAGGAGCAATGACATACAGTAGAACCTGTCTTGAGAGACTGCCCTTTGGGCCACACAAAACTGGTCTCTCAAGACAGGTGGTCTCTCACAACAGGTTTCAGGTTTTCTCAAGTCAGTGAATAACCAACCACAAAATTCAGAAATGGAGAAGAATGGATTTTTGTAATTACTTTGTAGTTGTTCTTTTTTATGAAGTTTTTGTAACAAATTGAAATGGAATGTTATAAAAATTATAAAAATAAATTAGTGTTGAAAATCTTCATTGAAGATTTTCAACACTAATTTATTTTTATAATTTTTATAACAGTCCATTTCAATTTGTTATAAAAAGATTTTCAACATAAATTTATTTTTATTCCTATCTGTCACATTTCAGGTATGTATGAAATTGTTTATTCAGCAATAATCCTAATCTTTTCAAAGGGGTCTTATAAAAACATCACAATCTTTAATGAGTTAGCAATTGAAACCAAATTAAGAGCTTTTAATACTTTTAATTATGTTAGTATAACCACAATGGATTTTCCAATTCCAGAAAAGGTAAGAAGTTTTTGTCATGGTTTCAGTCTTCAAAGGGGCGGTCTCTCAAGACAGGTCAATTATGGAATAAAAATACAAGTTGGTACCAGGTCACAGTGGTCTCTCAAGACAGGTGGTCTCTCAAGACATGTGGTCTCCAATAGCAGGTCCATTATAGAGTAAAACCAATCGGTGCCTGGCAGATGTGGTCTCTCAAGACAGGTGGTCTCTCAAGACAGTGGTCTCTCAAGACAGGTTTTTACTGTAAATGTAATTTATTTAAATGAAATGTTATTTATTGGGGCTACAACTGTCAGTAATGGTGGGTACAAGACACTAGATATCTACTTAAGATCTATGAAGCGAATCTTCATAAACCAGCATATCTTTTGTTTTCAAAATTTTGATTCGCGGTTTTCTTCCCTTCCTGGAACATTGACTAACAATTGGTATAAATCGATTCGTAGTTTTAAACCTTAAGGTTAGATAACTTTCAGTTTATTGTTATCCAACCCATTTCATTTTATTTTTGTCTGAAATACCATGCTGTGCACATTTCTTCATCACACGTGCCTAAAATCAACTTCCCCTTCCGTAACAGTTTGCTGAAGCAAATTTCATGGGCTTAACATTGACTATGGCATTATAATGCAGTTCAACATGCATTCATTTTTATGGGTTTGCATCACTGATACACTAATAAGACAGTAAGTTTGCTAACCTAGATTTACTTATTCCCTTGAATCAATTAGTGAAAAAGCCAACATAAATACAACAACTGTGCATGTATATAGTGCAAATTGTTTCTATAAGGGGTTATAGTGAGAACAAGCAAATTCAGAGAATTCATGTCTCCCGCTGGGCAGCAGTTTCAAGGGGAATTAATGCATCCAGTGGAATATAGTTGAGTTGCAAGTGGAAGTTATTTAGAAGAGACAGAACAGACAGTGCTTCAGACAGTGGTTATCAGATTTATTTTCACGGAGGTCACTGTCAAAGCAAGTGAAGTGATGTGGAGTATAACTGTGAGAATCACTAAAAATTAAGACTTTATGATAAGACACGTTACATTAAACTGATGTGAAAAGTAATCCATATAGGAAATTTCATTGAAATCGGTTGACTCTAAGGAAAGTTAGAGTCTGGAAACCATCAGCCAATCAAATTTCAGCAACATAATTAAATATGCATGGAAAATGCCCATATTCGAACTTGGACCCACAATTGATGAAGGTTATCTACTACCCAAATTTCATCGGAATCGACTGACTGTAAGGAAAGTTAGAGACTGGAAACGAAAAACATGGAAGGTATGCACTTACTGTGTATTAGTAGTAGCAGCACTCAATAAATCGAAGTTTCCCTAATTTGCAAAATTTCTGCACAAGAACAAAACACGTATTATATGTGATGTATTGCACGTTACTAAACATTCATACAAAAAATTTTTCAAATCCGAACTTTCATATACAAGTTCTGTACAAAAAACTGATTACACCCAATTTCGGAACAAAAGGGCCACTGACGGCCATCTTGAATTTTGGACCAAACCCCCAAACACATATTCTGGTCTCACAATGATAACAAAGATACCCAAGAAGTTTCATGAAAATCGGTTCATAAATACAGTTTTTAGTCCGAGGTGCATTGATGCACGGGGCAGACGGACAGGCAGACGGACAGATTTTCGGTACAAAATTTCCCACATTTGAACTTGACCTAGGTATTGATAAAAAATAATCCATATATGAAACTTCATCAAAATCGGTTGATTTTAAGGAAAGTTAAGAGTCTGGAAACCGTCAGCCAATCAAATATTATTTATTTATTTATTGGTGTTTAAGGTCACATATTTCTGCACAATGGCCAATCATGACCACGACAGTTTTATGGGTGGAGGAAGCCAGAGTACCCAGAGAGAACCATCGAGCAATGGTGAGCAAATGTCAGCTCCCCAACATACTAACTCCACACAAGCAGGGTTAGCATTGGTTGAACACAGGTGCACCATTGACGTACAGTACGCCTTAGTACACAGCGTCACCGTATCCCCAATGGGAGTGAAGTGTCTTGCCCAAGGACACAATGCAGTTGCCGCAGGTGGGATTCGAACCGAGGACCTCTCGGCTTGCAGCCTGCACCTCTACCTACTGAGCCACCGCACCTCCCCAGCCAATCAAATTTCAGCAACCTAATTAAATATGCGCAGGCAGAAAATGCCCATATTCGAACCTGGACCCACAATTGAGGAAGTGATCTACTACCCAAATTTCATCGAAATCAACTGACTGTAAGGAAAGTTAGAGTCTGGAAACGAAAAACACGGAAGGTGTGCACTTATTGTGTATTAGTAGTAGCACTGAATAAATCAAAGTTTCCCTAATTTTTGCACGAGAACAAAACCTGTACTATATGTGATGTATTGCATGTTACTAAACATTCATACAAAAATTTATTTAAATCCGAACTTTCATATAGAAGTTCTGTACAAAAACTGATTACACCCAATTTCGGAACAAAATGGCCACTGGTGGCCATCTTGAATTGTGGACCAAACCCCAAAACACATATTCTGGTCTCACAATGATAACAAAGATACCCAAGAAGTTTCGTGAAGATGGGTTCATAAATACGGCTTTTAGTACGTTTTTTGACGCATGGGGCAGACAGACAGGCAGACAGACAGATTTTCGGTACAAAATTTCCCACATTCGAACTTGACCTAGGTATTGATAAAAGTAATCAACATATGAAATTTCATCGAAATCGGTTGATTTTAAGGAAAGTTAGAGTCTGGAAACCATCGGCCAATCAAATTTCAGCAACCTAATTAAATAGGCGCGGAAAATATCCATATTCGAACTTAGATCCACAATTGATGAAAGTGATCTACTACCCAAATTTCATCAAAGTCTGGTCACTGTGAGGAAAGTTAGAGTTTGGAAACAAAAAACACGGAAGGATGGAAGGAGAGAAGGACACCCCAAATTTAATATCTCCCGTTTTTTTAAAAAAGCGGGAGACAAAAACCAATGACATTTATATAATTAATAATGGAGTCAGTGACTACACACGATGATCTAGAAAGTGCAATGTGACTTAGTGAGATAACCCAATCAGTTGTCCCTGTGGTTCCGTAATAGCAATCTTAGCGATTAAAGAGAATGTCTGACAGTCATACCATTAGAAATCTTAGAAAAACCTTGTATCGAAGTGTGAAATATTGCTTCACAAACAGCAATGCAAAACCGAACAACTGACACCCAGTATACCATTTAAAGAAACAGGGCCAATGCTGAACCTCATGGAAAAGGTGGCGAGATCATGGACAAAATGTCACTTAATGTCAACTAATTCAAGTACTTTGTGGTACAGTGGAACCCACTTAATTGGATATCTCTTAATTGTATATCCCTGTTAACTGAATATAATTTTCAAACACAAAACCATTTACCATACTTTCAGTACAAATTTGCTCTGTTAATTGCATATGGGTTGTAGAGTGAACTCCTGTAAATTGTATATAAATTTTTGTAATATGTCGAAAAATTTACTGTGACACGCACCAAATTCCCCTTATTTATCAACCTTTTTGGCCTCAATGCATCCAATACAGGCATTTATTCTATTATATTTTGTTTGACAGAGCTCTATGGGCTCTGTCAAACAAGATATAATAGTATAAATGCTCAGTTTACCTCCAGAACACAGGAAACTGACCAAATCCCTGTTAACTGTATACTCCTGTTAATTGAATAATTGTCACTGGCAAAATGGATATTCAATTAATAAGATTCTACTGTTCTATTGGAAGACACTAAAAGCCAATAATAAAGTCCAATGAGGGGGATTAAATTTCAGCGAGGGACTGCCTGACAATCAAAACATTCTTTTTTTTTTTTGCCTTTCTGTCAAAGGGTTAACAAATACATACCTCCAAGGTTGGTTGCTGGGTTCCTTAATACAGTATGACTGACGTGGACTGGTCACTTTCCACAGGTGGGCAATATTTCCACGGACGCAATAATATTAGATTCTAAGCCCAAATCATCAAAAATGTAATTAATGAAGCAACGGGTGCTTCATCAATTAAACTTTTGCTGATGATTTTTATTACCTGGTAAACGCATACGTGCACATCACTGCCCATACGTGGATTACGACCAGTCCATAGTGATTGTTCTGTAACAGTAATGTACAACTTATCTTCCACTAAAAGCTTTTCTTATTGTATGTTCCAAGCTTCTGATGGAGAATATTCACGGGTCATTAGGTCTTGTTTGTTTACTGTGGATTTACAGTCATTTTAAACAGCAGTGGCTATACTCCATGTACAATATAATATAAAGTAAACTTATTTACTGTTAAGGTCACATATTTCTACACAATGGCTAATGGTGAATGCAACATGGTGATTTAAGTCAAGTCAATTGTTTACACCCATGTTGCCCATTTTAGAGAACTTCACACCCGGTGACTGGGATCTATTTTACCAGTAAAACAGAGCTTGTTTACCACAGCAAACAAGCACTGCTTCACTCCAAGAGTCACCACAAATAAAATGTTGGAATCAATCAATCATTAATTATAGTTCATACAGGTAAGCGCTGATAAAATTCAAGGCTGTTTCTCGACATTTTTCAACATTTTAATGGACCTGCAAATCCAAATTCAATAGGATTTTCAAAACTTTGTCTTTACTCATCCTAATACTCTCCAGTCATTACCCTAACCACCCACTTCCCTTTAAGGGGGAATTGAAGGAGGTGGTAATGACGGGGGGTCCATGTTAGGCTGACACCTTCATGAACTCTGCTATATAAAACTACTTAGTTTATTGGCTTATTTTATGAATATTCAAGACTTTACAAGGCCTTCTGAACCATTTCTGGGATTTCAAGGCTCTGAAGAGCCCTTAGTCAAATTCAATGACCTGCTTTATTTATAATATTTATTTATTTGAGTTTAATGACACTTTTGACAACCAGGGTCACCTTTGTGTGGGGATAGTTTTACAGGTAAAGGAAGCCGGAGTACTGAGAGAATCACTGGGCAGTGGCAAGTAACTGTCAGACTCTCCAATGTACTAACTCGGCACAAGCTGGGTTAGCACTGGTTGAAGACAGGTGTACATCGACGTTAAGTACACCTTAGTACATAGCACCACCTTGCCCCTACATGGGCAGACAGGATGACATGCCTTGTTCAAGGACACAATGCAGTAATCCCTGGTGGGGATTGAACTGTGGACCTTTCGGTTTGAAGTTTAATGCCGTAACCACTGAGCCACCGTGTTCCAGCAATCTTTTGATTTAAAGTTGAATGTTCTAACTAAAGAGTCACTGTGCTTCCGAAGTTCAACCCAGTGCACACAATGTCAAAATTTATTACTTAATATATTATTTTTCCAAATTTTTCAAAAAGTTTAAACTAAGGTATATCATGTAACCATTTTTGGAATTAGCTCCAATGAGGGGTCACATGATCTGATTTTGTTGAAATTTAAAAACTCCACTGCTCAATTTGTAGATTGCATGCGCGGATGCAGTCAATTCCTTAGGTAAAGGCTTAACCCTTTACCCAACGAATCGGACACATCCGACAGCGTAATATGCAAATTCAGCAGCTGAAAAAATATTTTTAAAAACATTTCAACAAAACCATATCATGTGACCCCTCTTTGGAACGAGCTCATTGAGCTCGTTCCAATGAGGGGTCACATGATATGGTTTGGTTGGAATTTTTGGAAAAAATTTTAAAAATCATATTTAAAATAATAAATTTTTTATTGTCTGCACTGGGTAAAGGCTTAAATAAAGACTAACCTGTAAAAATACATTAGCAAGATTACTCAGTCTCCTGTTCTTTGATGATGCAAACCTCAACATACACTCCACAACTGGCAGACATGTTATATCTGAAATGATCAGCACCAACAGAAATTAAAATCTTTTAGTAAATTTTGTTTCTTAACATACCTACCACAATTGTTTACAATTGGTTGTTATGTAGGTGCAAGCTCTACTTCAGAACTTAACTCTTGTTACGGTAATAACTTTTCCAAATGAATTTGGAAAAGTAGAAGAGTGCAAAAGTACAATAAAGAGATCGAAAAAGGGTTGAGCCAGAGCGGCGAGCGACATTACAGGTACTCTCCCTGCACACCTCTTGCATTACCGAGTGCATGCACAACTACTGTGATGTCAATTCTTTTTTTCGGCAATCTTTCATGGTCGGATTTTTGTGACTAAATGCTTGTTGCTCGTTTCCTTCGTGAACTACTTGTGATTGCTAGATATTATTACAGTGCATTTATGGATATTGTATCCCTTACAGTCTACCTTCCTTTTGGCTCCAGTTGTCACCCTTGAGGCAACGGTTTTCATCGAGACGAATTCTTCCAAGGTCCGTTCGGTCACTCTCTCTGATTTTCTGTTGGCATCATCTGCACCTGCTGAGGAATTTGTTCATGCTGCTTGGGTGCCCCTCTCGACTGGGTCCCTTCTGATATCTGTACATGTGCCTCCCTGCTAAAAAACTTCTCATTGGTGGAAATTTGAAATTGACGTCATGGTATTTGTGCCTGCACTCAGTAATGCAAGAGGTCAGGGCTCGCAAATAGTGAAAAAAAACGTGATTGCCTGTCGGGCAGGCTTCTTTTGAGATCTGGTTGCCCGCCCCAGAAAATGGTGGCCCAGCATTAGGACTGATATTTGATTGCTCAATTTATACACATTTCAATGGGAGTCGATCAGATATGACAACAAACGATGTATAACAACAGGTGTTGAAAGACGGGGACAGATCATGTAATGTTGATCGCCAGTTTCGTTCGACCTTTTTTGATCTCTTTATAGTGCTTTTGCATTCTCCAACTGTTCCAACTTCATTTGGAAAAGTTATTAGCTTGAATTAAGTTCCGAAGTGGGGGTTGCACTTACATTACAACCAAACAATTATGAGTAGATTGAAAAGAAATAAATAATTGATAAGAATTCATGTCCATAATCATTGCCGAGGAAAATGGAGGTGAGGGAGTGTCTGGGAAAGGTGTGAAAACCATCTTGCTTTAACTCTTAGCCTGCTGAGTATTTTCAAAAATATTTTCCATCAAATCTAGTCATGGCTGCTTCTTAGCAGCCATGACTAGATTTGATGAAAAATTCATTTAAATTAACTAAATAAATCACTGGTCAAAAGCCCTTCAAATTTAAAGGAGGGAAATTTGGTTAAATGTGTATAAATATTACTTACTTTAGTGGAAAAAGATTTTGTGTCCTGGTCAGGAATATCTGCCAGAAGAATGCAAGGAGTTAAACTTCACCAAAGCCATATTATACAAAATGTCATGGCATTAGATTTGTCTCAAGACGAAGCTATTGTATGTTAACTCTTTACACAACACAACTATAAGATGATATTTGGCAAAAGAAATTTTGTTAAATAACATTTGTACCTCAAAACTTAGTTTATAACTCTTCATTAGAACAAGCTTAACAAGTCTGTTCCAATGTGGGGTCATTTCCCATGTTTTGAAGGCCAAAATAATAATTTGTTTTGAATGGCAATTTTTGTATATAGACCAGGTTGGATCTGGTTGGTACATTCAGAGATGGATCCAAGAATTTTTTGAGGACACCTGTTTTTACATTAAAAAGGTCCCCAAATAAACAGAGATGTCTTAATACAGATGATTAGACCACTTCATGTGTCTTGAAGTACTTTTTATTAACTGCAGGTGTATAAATTTCTACTAAATATTGGAAATAATTGCTTCAAACTGGTAGATTTCAAAGTTGAATGATATTTTCCTGAAAGAATTTGGGCTTCTGAGTTTGGGCACCCATACCTGCATCAGGTATCAAATCAGCTCTGGATCCATCCCTGGGAACATCAGATAATGGGTGATATATTTTGGACACATCTTGACTAGTTGATAGAGCTCAGGTTGGACCTGGTTGTTACATGAACTGGTTGAGTGCTAGAAGCCACTATCATGGCTCTACTGAAAAGTGCTAGAAGCCACTGTAGTGGCTCTACACTGGATGCATTAGTTTGTTGTTTGCCCAGCAGTAGACAAAGAAAAAAATTAATTAAAAATGTTTGGTTATAATTTATTGGAGAGTGCCAACAAGCATAACAAAACAATTATTTATGAACAAAATCTTGCTAAACTAAGGTAATCTTGCCAGTAGCTTGGTATCTTTTAAAAAAATACATGTTTCAAATCACCTTTGAAAAATAATTTAGCACTGAGCCATGAAAAATAATTTAGCACTGAGCCAGTTAACCCTTTACCTAACATGAAAAGCAGACAACACTTGCCAAAAAAATTCTTGAATAACTAATTTTTTTCATTTTTTGTCTCAAAAACATAGCTCGTCGAGCTCGTTCCAACGAGGGGTCATAACCTATGTTTTTGAGACAAAAAATGAAAAAATAATAAAAATTCATTGGCGATTTTTGAGAATCGCGCTGGCCGGTTTTGGCAGTTACGTTGGGTAAAGGGTTAATGGGTTAAGAATTATGGTACAGTAGATAATTGGGTTAAGTATTGTGGACACAACTTGACTGGTGTATACAGCCCGGGTTGGACCTGGCTGGAACATTAGATAATGGGTTAAGTAGTATGGACACATCCTGATTTGTGAAAATAGCCCAGGTTGGACCTGGTTGGTACATTAGATAATGGGTTAAGTATTATGGACACATCCTGACTAGAGTATATAGCCCAAATTAGACCCGGTTAGTACATGAGATAATGGGTTAAGTATTATGGACACATCCTCACTAGTGTATATAGCCCCGGTTGGTACATTACAAATGGGTTAAGTATTATGGACACACCGTGACAAGTGTATATAGTCCAGGTTGGACCTGGTTGGTATATATATTATAGGGGAGCCCACTTAATTGGATATCTCTTATCTGAATAACCATGTTAATTAACTATAATTTCCAAATGCAAAACCATTTACCACACCTTCGGTACAAATTTACCTGTCAATTGAATGTAGTTTATAGAGTAACATCATGACATCATGTTAAGCGGATAATACAAAAAACTTGCCCATAGTCAAGAAATTACTTTGGGGGGGGGGGGGGAGATTGTAGGGGAGGGGAGAGGGTGATAACTACGACAATTTTCACTGGATAATGGTGGTCATCGAACTTGAGGTAGACATTGTTTCCAAAGAGTTATATACAAAAAAAAATATATTTGGTAACTAATGTTTAAGTTATTCTGTAAACAAGCATTACACGATATGTTTTAGCAAACGGCAATAACACATAAATTTCATCAAATATCACTGGTCATCGAACTTGACGTAGACATTGTTGCTATAGAGACATCTATCGAAAAGAAATGAAATCTGTTTTTCATTGTTAAAGTCATGCCATAAACAAGAATTAAACTATGTTTTTTATTACACAAAGGGCAATAATTCCAATAATTTTCATTGGATGTCGCTGGTCACTGAACTTGACGTAGACAATGTAGCTATACAGACATTGACCAAAAAGAATTGAAATTTGTTAACTACTGTTCAAGTTATACCATAAACTAGCATTACAGGATATTTTTTATTAAATAAAAGGCGGCAATAACTCCCCTAGTTTTCATCGGATATTACAGGTCATCGAACTTGATGTAGACATTGTTGCTATAGAGACATATACCACAAAGAATTGAAATCTGTTAACTATTGTCCAAGTTATGCTGTAAACAAGATTTACAGAATATTTTTATAACAAAGGGCAATAACTCCAATAATTTTCAAGAGATATTTGTGATCATCGAACTTGACATAGACATTGTTGCTATAGAGACATATACCATAAAGAATTGAAATCTGTTAACTATTGTTCAAGTTATGCCATAAACAAAGTTCGGATGGATGGATGGAGCTCTACTCTATATCCCTCCCTTGTGGGAGGGGATAAAAAGTAACAATGTATGTGGTAGAAGCCTAATTTTAAATTAAAGAAACTAAGTTCAAAAACTGTTAAATTAATGCCAATATTATCTGAAACCACTATATACAGGTTCAGTAGACCTTGCCCCAAATGAAATACAATGACATTGTAACACAGTGTCTGAAGAATGAAAGGTACAACTCTAATCTGAAACTTTAAGCTTGGAATAATAAGTAAAACTGACTGCAAAAAAAAGATTTAAATATTTAATAAAACCAATAACAGAAATCATTGATGGAAATGCAATCATTAAGTTGTATTGACCATGCATGAATTGAAGTAACAAAAGGAATAATTTCAAATACAAAGAAACAAAGTCTGAAAACATGTTTAAAAGGGGTAGAAACCTTCAGCAGAGAGTAGACATTTCACAAATGAGAAACAGCGACATTCCACTAAACTGTTTGAAGAATTAAAGGTGTAACTTTGTAAACAAACAAGAGGCCCCACAGGGCCTGAAGCGCTCATCTTGTACAGAGCACAATTTAAACAGAGTCCAAGAATGAGTCTACAGTAAGCAAGCCATCTCCATAGGCTACACTGTCAATCCTTGAGTCCCTCAGGAGTGACAAAAATAATCTGGGCATCATGCCTTTTCTTCTGTTGATCATAAGTAAAATGTAGAGCTCCCCTATGAAGCCCCTTGATACACCCTATGTGGATTAATCTTAGTACCTCTAGAGGGTACTGAATACAAAATTTTTAATTCTTCAGCAAAATGGCCAATTCCGGCTCCCATAGAGAGCCCAAATATTAGCCTAGGCTCTTGATTTGAACACAGTTAAATCTGACTTCCCTAGAGATGTTGTGTACCAAATATGAAAGCATTCTGACTGTTGGATCGGAAGAAGAGAAATTGTAAAGAAATTTCTTCGAATTGCACTAAGTTCAAATTTGGGCTACCATAGCGAGTCCAAATATTAACCTATGGATCCGATTTGAACAAACTTGAATCTGACCCCCCTAGAGATGTTGTATACCAAATGTGAAAGCATTCTCACAAGTGAATCTGAAGAAGAAGATTTTTGAAGAAATTCCCTCATATTGTACTAAGTTAAATTTCATGTTCCCATATGGAGCCCAAATATTAACCTAGGCACTCGAATTGAACAACCTGGAATCTGACCCCCCTAGAGATGTTGTATACCAAATATAAAAGCATTCCGACTGGTGGATCTGAAGAAGAAGATCTTTAAAGAAATTTCCTCATTTTGCACTAAGTAAAAATTTGGGCTACCATAGTGAGCCCAAATATATACCTAGGGATCTGATTTGAACAAACTTGAATCTGACCCCCATAGAGATGTTGCATACCAAATATCAAAGCATTCTGACTGATGGATATGAAGAAGAAGATTTTTTTAAATTACCCTCCATATTGAACAAAGATAAAATTTGGGCTTCCATAGGAAGCCCAAATATTAACCTAGGGACTTGGTTTGAACAATCTAAAATCTGACCCTCATAACAATGATGTATACCAAATATTAAAAGATTCTGACTGGTGGTTCTGAAGATGAAGATTTTTAAAGAATATTCCCCATATTACCCTATGTTAAAACTTCGGGCTCCTGTAGAGAGCCCAAATATGAACCAATGAGCTTTATTTTAACAAACTTTTATCTGACCCCCCTATGAATGCTGTATATCAAATATCAAAAGATTCTGATGATTGGTTCTGGAGAAAAGATTTTTTTAAATTTTTGCAAATATGCTGACTCAGCATTTTTTCGATGCCCATTACAGAACACTCTAACATAACCGATGGCAATTTCTTTTTACCATTCAATTCTACTGGTCATAAGGATACTTCATACCAAATAAAAGCTCTCTGTTCCGTGGGTTTGGGAAATATGGGCGTTTGAAAATATTTCTATTTTTAGCTCCCAGGGTTCCCATGGGGATGCAGGAATTTTTTTTTTTTGCATGGGTCAAGTACTTATGACCCAATACTACCACAAACCAAATTTGGTTCATACTGGACCATCGGTTCAGAAAATAGAAATTTTGAGAGGGGCCAAAAATCTTACCCCTCCTATTACAAAGCCAAATATTACTTCACGAACTTCGTTTGAACAAACTTGATTCTACACATCATATGGAAGCTCCATATCAAATATCAAGTCATTGTACACACTCGTTCTTAAGAAGATTTTTAAAATATTTTGGAGCATTTTCCCCCACTCCCTCCCTATGGGGCTGGGCATGCTGAGTTGAACAAAAATGAAATGCCCCTTTGGGACCATAACTCACACAAACTTTCACTTGAATTGGCCCAGTGGCTTTGGAGGAGAAGACCAAAACATGGTGTTGACGGACGACGGACGGATAGCGATGAGATTAGCTCAGCTTGACTTTGTCAAGATGAGCTAAAAAGGGTTAAATATTTTCCAAAATAACATGAAACATAATGAGAATGATACAATCAATAGTAATTAATATTAATTAAAAAGAAAAAAAACTTTAAACCTTCAGTAAACACTTTAACCACAAACTTTAATCAAAACTCTAAATGTTAAAAGATGGACAGATGGAAGGACGGACGGACAGACAAAAGTGAAGCGGACAGACAAAAGTGAAGCCTACAGCCATGGCTTTAAACAGTCAGGCTAATAAATGTTCAGTTTATCTCTACAAAACAGGAAAGTGGTCTAATTCCTGTTAATTGAGCCCTCCTGTTAACTGAATAATTCTCATCAGCAAAGTGGGTATTCAATTAACAGAGCTGTACTGTATTAGCTTTCAAATGGTTTATTAAGAATACAGTTACACAATGCAGTGGAGCCCACTTAATTGGATATCTCTTAATTGAATAACCCTGTTAACTGAATATAATTTCCCAACACAAAACCATTTAACATACCTCCAGTACAAATTTGACATGTTAATTGAATATAGGTTATCGAGTAAACTCCTGTTAATTGGATAAAAAATCTTGTAAACTGTCGAGAAATTACCCTGACTCGCCCCAGTTTTCCTTTTTTTATAGACCTATTTGGCCTCAGTACATCCAATAAAGGTATTTAGTCATGGAGCTCTGTCAAACAAGATATAATAGAATAAATACTAAGAATACCTGTAGAATACAAGGAAGTGACACATTTCCTGTTAATTAAATACTCCTGTTAATTGAATAATTTTCATTGGCAAAGTAGCTATTCAATTAACAGGGTTCCACTGTATATACTAATGTGGAAATTATGATAAGCACAGTATGGTGATAAATTTGGTGATTAATTAGTATGTTTTACATACTACATCATGGAGAATTAACAGAGGAATTATCTAAAAGTTTGAGGTTAGTCTGGAACTGTAAGAATAAAATGGTTTCAGTAGTTAATAGTACTGCCAATTGTAAAATAGGGTTCATTGATGCAAGGGCTATTTAAGGCTGTTTCTCGACATTTTCCAGCATTTATCCAAGGCCCTACAATAGATAAATTCCAGTATTTTCAAGACCACACCTTCATGAACAAAGGTATAAAAAACTTTACGTAGTTATAAAAAGTTAGTTAAACACTTCATTTAGCATTATTATTTCATGAAAATTCAAAGCTTTTCAAGGTTTCCTTAACCCTTTATCTAACGAATCGTCCACTCGCGTAATTTGCAAATTCAGCAGTTGAAAAAAGTTTTTCAAAATATTTCAACAAAACCATATCAAGTGACACTTCACTGGAATGAGCTCATTCCAATGAGGGGGTCACATGATATGGTTTTGTTGAAATTTGTTTTTTAAATTTTAAAAATAGTAATTAAATTATAAATTTTGATATTGTCTGCATTGGGTAAAGGGTTAAATCCTTTGGGCCCCTCGGGAAACCTATAAAAGCAAATGACACCTTTCGACTAAATCAGAATGGGAATACAGTAAAACCTGTCTTGAGAGACCACCTGTCTTGACAGACTGCTGTGAGTTGGTACCATTTGGTTGTTTTACTCTGTAATGGACCTGTCATGAGAGACCACCTGTTTTGAGAGACCACTTTTGTTTGTCGAAAAGGGTGGCCTCTCAAGACAGGTTCTACTGTAATAATGATCTTGTAAATATAACAAAAATGTTTTTTTTAACATTTTTAACCTGAAAGGCTGCTTTTCCTCTCCAGGATCATGATATAACCGGAATTCATAAAGTAGATAGTTGCCTCCAGGACGACCAGCGTTGTGTCCTTGGGCAATGTACTTTATCCCGGTTGCTTACATATAAAACTATAAGTCCTGTCACGAACTGCACGCTTATCTAGACTTAATTGTGTGTAGGAATTGCGCGCAATTGCCATATCGAAGGGCATCCAAAGCACGGCAGGTTCTCCTGGTCACTCAAAGCAAACACAGGCAATGATTCTGCCAATGGACCTCCGCGTTACCCGGAGGTCCATTGGCTGAACCATTGCAGGCCACATGTACAGAATTTGATAGCCTTACTAGGGTCATAACGTTCAGATTAACGCGCAGATCAACGTGCTATTTGTGCGCATTTCATGACAGGACTTCTAGTTTTAACTGTACATGGGGGCATGATGATGTTGTGTACTAAGGTGTACTGCACATTGATGGTGCACATGTCTTCAACCCCTGTAGCCCTGCTTTGAGTGGAGCTGACAGTCGCTCGTCAATGCTTGGTGGTTCTCTCTGGGTACTCCGGCTTCCTCCACGTGTAAAACTGTCATGGTCATGATTAGCCATCACACATTAGTATGTGACCTTAAACATGAATAAATAAATAAATAAATAAATAAATAAATAAATAAATAAATAAATAAATAAATAGTTGCTCCGTGAATTTGTGTGATAGACTCATCAAGATTTTCAACGTGCAGCCCCAAGGCTGAACATTGAAAGTATTAATTGGTCTTCCCCCAAGTAATGAATGTTGATGGCTCTGAACTGGAATGAAAAATACCATCAGGGCCAAAAGTGTTAATCTTAAATTATTTATGTTCTTTTCTTAATTAACTCTGTTTTAACCACAAATTTTTGGACACTTGGCCTTTATCAAGTGGAATACAATCAACGGTAGCTCACTAAGTGAAATCCTTCCTTTTCTTATTATTTATTAATTGGTGTTTAAGGTCATATACTTATGCAAAATGGCTAATCATGACCATGACAGTTTTACGGGTGGAGGAAGCCAGAGTACCCGGTGAGAACCACCAAGCAACGACGAGCAGCTGCCAGCTCCCAAACATCGTAACTCCACACTGCAGTACAGGCAGGGCTAGATTGGTTAAAGACATGCGCAACCTCGACTTGCAGTAAGCCTTAGTACACTGCGTCATCGTGCCCTCATGTGGACAATCAGGGTTAAGTGCATTGCTCAAGGACACAACATAGGAGTACGAATTGATCGCTCAGATGGTCACCCATCCAATGATTAACCAGGCTCAATGTTGCTTAACTTCGGTGATCTGACGAGAACCAGTTACTGCAACGCCACCGCACCCCCTCCTTTTCTTATTAAAACAGTTATACCAAAACGAATAATTTCAAAATCTTTTAATTATTTTTCAAGTTATGCCATAAACAAAGTTTGGATGGATGGATGGATGGACAGACAGATGGAGATCTACACTATATCACTCCTTTGTGGGGGGATAAAAAGTAACAATGTATATGATAGAAGCCTAATTTCAATTCAAATTAGTTCTTCTAAAAAAACAAAAAAAACAAAAAAAAAATCATTTATTTATTTTAATTATTTATTTCTTTATTTATTTCTGTATTGGTGTTTAAGGTCAAATATTTCTGCACAATGCCGAATCATGACCCCGACAGTTTAACGGGTGGAGGAAGCCAGAGTACCCGGAGAGAATCACCGAGCAACTGCCAGCCCCCGAACATGCTAACTCCACACAAGCAGGGTTAGCATTGGTGCACCATAGATAGCTGTGCAGAATGCCTTAGTACACAATGTCACTGTGCCCGTGGGCAATGGAGGGGAGGGGGGGGGCGGTGGGAGGAGGGGGGCTGAGAGTTTTGCCCAAGGACACAACATGGTTGCTGCAGGTGGGATTCAAACTGAGGGCCTCTCGGCTAGGAGCCTCCACCTCTACCTACTGTGCCACCCACTGCACCCCAAATTATCTATAAGTCTCACCTGGTTTAGATTCTGGAGTCGTAAGATACATAAGACTGGTTACTGCAGACAAGACAGTCTCTTCATTTGCACTGAAACAGATCAAGGTAAGAATTATTCTTATTTAGTCAATGAATGTATAATGGGTTTGAAAATAAAGTATAGGAAGGAAGATCACTGTGATTTTGTGCGATCCACAGGATTTATTCCAGGAACGAGAAACACTCAATTGCAAGGGAGGGTTTTTATTGGGGAATTATTTATTATTTCTAAGAAAAGCATAATATAATATTAGAATGTTTCTCTTCATGTTCTATCGGTCGATAGTACCTGAGTTTGTGTGGCTTCTGAAATAAAACCTTCAGCAGATTTGATGTTCTATCAGTCAACAGTACCTGAGTTTGTGTGGCTTCTGAAATAAAACCTTCAGCAGCTTTGCTGCTGAAGGTTTTATTTCAGAAATCACACAAACTCGGGTACTATCAACCAATAGGACATGAAAAGAAACGTTCTAATTATTTTATTATGCTGAACAAAAAAATAGCTTTCATTGTTAAACATTAACTGAAACATACCATCAATCATAAAACAAGGTAGCCGAATCCAGAAACATGTTTTTAGTTACGTCAATTCAAATGAATGACATCGCTTTAGGAGTTTCCAGGTCATCAAATTTGAAAATAACTTGTTACAAGTGCCGTTGCTTTGGCAGTTTCTATATCACCAATGTCAGTATTTACAACTGTATTATGCTGTTCATGTTATAATTCATTATTAATGCTTGTGTTATAAGTGGTATAATGGAATATAAATTCTTGTTTCTTAGACGACGACAGCTGTTAGAATTAAGCGGAGTGACAAAATTTATTTTTAACTTGAGGCGGCAACTCAGTAAGGTCGAGGAGAACTAATACTAAATTTGTAGATATATAACTGATTGAAGTCACATTCAAGATTCACTTAAAAGTGGTGAATAACATGTGAGTTTTTAATATTTCTGATTCTTTTGAATTCATCGTTTGCAGTTAAAACTGAAAACACACCACTGAAGATGGCATATTTGTAGGTAAGTTTGTGTCTGTCGGTGACGAAAAAAATTAAACTGACAAGAAGCCAGCATTTGGTGTTGAGAAATTCCAATCAGCATGTGCATAATTGATGCTGATCAATGGAAGTGGAGCTTTGTTCTCATGTCTCCAGGGAAGAACATTCTGATAGTAACCGTGTTTTGTCGAAAAACTCCAGCACTTTGACTTTTAAAAGGTGTCAAATTAACCAATCACGGCTGATGTCACATATGTGGGGCATATATAGTAAAGAGCAATAGCAACATCTCACCCTGTGAATAACAAGGTTACACACCTAAATCATCCAGGAGCTGAAATTTTACTAATGTTTCCTGTCTTTTTCGACATATTGAGCCCATACATTTCAGGCAGATGTTTTGGCCCAGTTCACATTAATGGGACAAGATGTAAGAACTCATTCCTATAAAAGCCATATATGTATTATTTTTGAGACAAAAAAGCAAAGAGCTTCAGCAAGCTAAGCCCAAACCATAATTACTGCATGTACAAAATACATAAAGGGAAGCTACGAGAGCTTCAGTAAGAAAATACTTCAAACACAGAAAGAAGAAGATGTGATAGACTAGGAGCATGATTACTTATTTATTCATTTATTTATTATATATTTATTATTTATTTATTTTTATTTATTTATTTATTTTAATTATTTATTTATTGGTGTTTAAGGCTAATTGTGACTGCAATACGGATATAAAGTCAAGTCCAGCCAATTATTTAACCTATATTGCCCATTTTAGAGGACTCCACCCCAGGCATTTGGTACCAGGTTCTATTTTAACAGTAAAACTTAGCCTATTTACCACAGTGAACAAGCACTGCTTCACTTCTCAGGGTTCCCATGGGGAGGAGCATGATTAAAATAAACCTTTTTATCAACAAAATGTGATAAACTAAACACCGAAGTAAAATGTTCAACTACACAAACATTTGTTGGCTTAACCCTTAAGCCCCCATATAGCTCCAAACCGCCACTTTTATACTGCATTGAAGCAGGTGCTCCCTTGTGTAATCTTTTTTATTACTCTTGTGTGTAGACTGAATTTTCCCTGGCAGTGGTTCTACATCACTGCTGGCTGTCTGTATAGGCAGCCAGCAGTGATGTAGAACCACTGCCAAGTCATCAATAACTATGTAAACAGAAAAAGGCCATAAATACTTTAAAATTAATCTGAGGACTTAAGGGTTAAAAACTGTTTATGTGATTAACTGATCACTAAAGCGAAGTGAAAGATTCAACAACACAGAAATTTGGCGGCTTGAGCCGACAGTTTTATTATTTGTTGAACAGTTCACTTTTTTAATTCCAAGGGACTCAACAAAAATATTATGTTTGGTAATATACTACTCAAAGTTTGCTAAGCACCAAATATTTGACACATCATTGTGAAATTTGCTTGTAACATATTTGTGATATTTTTGGTGGATATGATTGAGGAATGTATTGAGATGGTCCCCAGTGTTTACATTAGCTCTCTTGGCAGACAGATTTTTCATGACAGTCATAGAAAACATGTACCCCTTGATTTTCATGATGTTTTCGTGTACTGTCTACATGTACATGACATGTGTAGGGTATTCAATCTTCATTTCAACACAAACCCTTGTGATTTAATGATTGAACATGGTGAATACAAATGTAAGAAGACATTTGTCTGAAGAAGAAATGTGGCGGGCTGTAGGGATGGTGGAGCAAGGGGCTACCCATCGGCGGGTTGGTGAAGCCCTTGGTGTGCACCATACGGTGATCACCAGAGCCTGGGCAAGATTTCAGCAGTATGGCACACCAGTAAGACGGCATGGTGGTGGCAGAGAGAGGGCAACATCTGCAGCCGAAGACCGTTTTTTGAAAATTCAGGCCCGTAGGAACCGCCTTGCCACAGCAACCCAGCTTCGCAGTGACCTTCAGAATGCAGCTGGGGTAAATGTTTCGATGCAGACTATCCGGGCAAGGTTGCACGAAGGTGGTCTCCAATTGAGAAGACCATGTATTCGCATTCTGCTGTCCCAGAACCACCGCCAGGCACGATATGAATGGGCCATGGACCATGTTGGATGGACCAGAGAAGATTGGCGACCTGTCCTTTTTACAGATGAGTCAAGGTACTGCCTAGACCAGGAGAGCGATACCATGCAGCCAACTTCGCTGAGCATGACCGCTATGATTGAGGGTTGATCATGGTCTGGGGGCAGCATCAGGGATGGACATACAGAGCTCTGTGTCCTCGAACGTGGTACATTGACTGCACAGCGGTATATTGATGAGATCCTGGATGTTCACATCAGATTGTAGGTGTCAGGGAGTACCGACAGAGGGAGGGGATTGAGCGTATGGACTGGCCAGCAAGATCCCCTGACCTCAATCCAATCGAACATGTCTGGAATGAGTTGCAGCTTGCAATTTCAGCCTGTCCAGTCCAGCCAAGAAGTGTCCGGGAGCTTGGTGCCATGCTGGTCCAACATTCCACAAAGGACCACCAGGAACCTGATTGGGAGCATGAGAAGGCGTTGTCAAGCAGTAATTAACAGTAATGGGTCTCATATTCAAAGTTGAACCCCTATCAGTTCGCTCCGTCAACTTTTTGGCAAATTGAACAATTTTCTCTTTTACCAATAATATCCATTTTCCATGGTTATCGTATTCAAAAGCTATAAAATGAAAGTGTCAATGATACTGTAGCTCAACTTGTTTAAGACATGCACATGTATAGTATGTGACACAGCAATGACAAACATCTAGGTAATGACCTGATAACAAAGGTACATATAAAGTATTGTAATGGTCTGTACATAAATGCTGACCGTAGCATGTAACAAATATATAGGTAAAGTATTGTAAAGGTGGGGGTGACAGTTAGATGCTAAACTAGAAAAGAAATCTTTGAGTCCCTGAGTGGGTCTAACTGAACCTAAAAATATTTGTTCTCATAGCACAGTGATACAAAGGCACCCAAAAAACACTCGTTCCTGTCACAAGGTGATAACAAAAGTACCCCAAGAAGTTTCGTGAAGATCCGTTCATAAATAGAGACTCTAGCCCGAGCCATATTGACATGTGCACTTACTGTGTATAAGTAGCACTGAAGAAATCAAAGTTCATCTAATTTGCATAATTTCGCCATGAGAAAAAAACATGTATTATATGTGATGTATTTCATGTTACTAAACATTCAGACAAAAATTTATTCAAATCAGAACTTTCATACAGAAGTTCTGTACAAAAAACTGATTGCACTAATTTTGGTACAAAATGGCTGCTGATGGCCTTCTTGAATTTTGGACTGCACCCAAAAAACACTTGTTCTCGTCCCACTGTGATAACAAAGGTACCCAAGAAGTTTTGTAAAGATCGGTTCCTAAATACAGCCTCTAGCCTGAGCCGTATAAAAGTTGTGTACAAAAAACTGATTGGACCTAATTTCGGTACAAAATGGCCACTGGCAGCCATCTCGAATTTTGGACCGCACCCAGAAACACTCGTTCTCGTCCCAAGGTGATAACAAAGGTACCCCAAGAAGTTTCGTAAAGATCGGTTCATAAATACAGCCTCTAGCCCGAGCCGCACTGACATGCGCATTTACTGTGTTTAAGTGGCACTGAAGACATCAAAGTTCATCTAATTTGCATAATTTCTCCACAAGAAAAAAATCTGTATTATACCACTCATTCTTGTCCCACGGTGATAACAAAGGTACCCAAGAAGTTTTGTAAAGATTGGTTCATAAATACGGCCTCTAGCCTGAGCTGTATTGGCATTTGCAGTTACAGTGGTGAAAGTAACACTAAATAGATCAAAGTTAGTTTAATTGGAATAATTTATGCATGAGAAAAAAACCTGTATTATATGTGATGTATCCCATGGTACTAAACATTCACACAAAAAATTATTCAAATCAGCGATTTCATATGGAAGTTCTGCGCAAAAATCTGATTGCACCTAATTTTGTACAAAATGGCTGCTGGTGGCCATCTTGAATTTCAGACCGGACCCAAAAACACTTGTTCTCATCCCGCGGTGATAACAAAGGTACCCAAGAAGTTTCATAAAGATCGCCTCATAAATACGGCCTCTAGCCCGAGCCGTATTGGCATTTGCACATACAATGCTTAAAGTAACACTAAATAAATCAAAGTTAGTCTAATTTGCATAATTTACGCACGAGATAAAAACCTGTATTATATGTGATGTATCCCATGGTACTAAACATTCATACAAAAAATTATTCAAATCAGAGCTTTCATACGGAAGTTCTGCATAAAAATCTGATTGCGCCTAATTTTGTACAAAATGGTTGCCAGCAGCCATCTTGAATTTTGAACAGGACCCAAAAACACTTGTTCTCGTCCCACGGTGATAGCAAAGGTACCCAAGAAGTTTTGTAAAGATCAGTTCATAAATACGGTCTCTAGCCCGAGCCGTATTGAATTGTTGATGGACAGACAGAGGACTGACCATGGCAAAAGCTCAAATTTGACTTATGTCAAAGTTGAGCTAATAATGTCAAACACAAATAAAATCTTAATTTCTGTATGTAAATCATTAAAGATATAATTTAGGCCTAAAAAAAAAACAAAAAATCTGTTTCTCAGGCCCTCCCGCATGGTCCTTTTGGCTGCCGCATGCTCTCTTTTTAAAACCAATTTAAACTTTAAAAAAATTAAAATTAAATGGTTTATGTCTGACATTTTACCCAAGTTAAAAAAATTGCTGAATTTGTCTCTTGAGTACAAGAAGGCTTTGCAATGCTTTAGCATTGCAAAGCCTTCTTGCACTCAAGGGATGAAATACACCACCACCCATGCTATTCTGTAGATTATGAAGCCTAAAACTTGAAGCAACAACATGAACTTTTGATGGCAAAGAAGTAATTACTGAAATAAAAAATAAAATAAAAAACTGCTCGCCCGCATGGAATTTCACAAATAATGGCCCAAGAAACAGAAGATCTACTTTGTGTGGCCTAAATAAAAAATATATACACTTTTCATTACAATATTTCAACTAAAACGTAAAACAGGTAGTTGAATATACTTGGTGCTTATCAAACTTTGAGTAGTATACTAATGAATAGTAATTCGAGGCATTTACAGAAATACAGAGTTTAACCCTTTACCCAACGAAGACGATATCAAAATTTATTATTTCAAAAATCATTTTTTCAAATTTGTCAAAAAAATTCAACAAAACCATATCATGTGACCCCTCGTTGGAACGAGTTTTGTTGAAATTTTTCGAAAAATAATATTTTTTCAGCTGCTGAATTTGCATATTAAGCGGACGGATGTGGACGATTCGTTGGGTAAAGGGTTAATGAATGTCACATGTACTTACCTAGATAAGCATTTTATCACCATAGCTACACCACCATTCTTTATAATCTGTTGTTTCATTTGTTTGTCTGTATGGAAATAATATATAAATTACAGTTAAAACTAGAAGTCCTGTCATGAAATGCGCACAAATAGCACGTTGATATGCACGTTAATGTACGCGTTATGGCTCCAGTAAAGCTATCAAATTCTGCACATATGGCCTGTGCGCAAGCAATGTTTTCGCCAATGGACCTCCGGGTAACCCGGAGGTCCATTGGCAGAAACATTGCCTGTGTTTGCTATGAGTAATCAAGAGAACCTACCATGCTTTGGGTTCCATTCGATATGCCACTTGCACGCAATTCCAACACGCAATTAAGCCTACATAAGCGCACTATTCGTGACAGGACTTCTAGTTTTAACTGTAGGTGAAGGGTTAAATATAAAATAGACAAAAATTTGGAGGGTGAATCATTATCACAACATCGCAGAGTGATATTTATTTATTTATCATATTTTAACAACATTTTCAACACCAAGGATCACCACATGTCAGACAGCTTTATGAGTGGAGGAAGCCAAGAGTACCTAGAGTACCACAGAGGAGTGGCAGGCAACTGTCAGCCTTGCCCCACAGGGTTAGCATTGGTTGAAGGCAACTGCACCATTAATATCCAGTATGCCTCCCTAACAGTGCCCCCATGTGGGCAATGCCTTTCCAAAAGACACATTGCAGTTAAAGCTGGTCAGGATCTAACCATAGACCCATTGGTTTAAAGGTCAATGCTCTAACCATGGAGTCATTGCACTTCCACACCGAGATTCACAATTCTAAGAATATTCACAATTTTTTTTTTAAAATGGGTGGTCCGTGGTACATGAGCTGAAAGTTGACTAGTGTTTCCCAAACTTTATACAGTGGAGCCCACTTAATCGGATTTCTGTTAATTCAATAACCCTGTTAATTGAATATATAGACAGAACGTAATGTGTGTTTGAATCGGTGGGTGTTTTACATAATGCGTTGGAATGGCGTAGTCATATTTAACGAGAGCCATAGGCTCAAGTGAAATATGATTACTCCATTCCAATGAGTTACATAAAACACCCACCGATTCAAACACACATCGCGTTCTGTGTTTATTACACAACCCATGCATTAAAATTCATTTAAATAAACAAATTTTAATTAAGATGTTTAAACCCAAAGGTAAAGAGTCTGTTTGTTTGGACTGCAGCTGTATTGATCAAATGGATCGATAAAAAATCAAAACAACCTTTTTGGAACCAGTGTTTATTGAAATTCGTATCATGGTTTCTCTTTGGCTGGTGCTCATTCACGCCTAACCATTTGGTGGCTATTACTGTCAGTAAAAATATAAGTACAAATTTGTGCAGATTTGCAAAACAGCTGGGAGAAGCATTTTTAAAAGAAGTTCGAAGCATGTCAAGATGTACGAAGATTTACCAAAATAAATTGGACCAATTTAAATATAACTGGATCCACAAAACGAGACGGCCACGGGACTGGGTTAATGTTCTGGCTGGAAATGATTGGATTTTTAAAAAATATCATCTCCTTTTTGGTTAACTAATTTTTTGTGAACCGACTTTATTTTGCTTTGGACGTTTTCATTTTCACACTATGCGACAGGCAGTCGATAATTGTATAATGAAATTTGGAAACTTTTCGAAGCATAACTAATGACCCGATAGGAAAGGAACTAGTAGAACAATGCTGGTAAAAAAGTTCTGGCTTGTACATCACCCACTGAATACAGAATCAGCTATCTCATAGTGGCCATTCCGTTAAATACAAAGGTTTAAAGTTGAATGGATGTGTATTAAATATACAGTAAAACCTGTCTTGAGAGACCACTGTCTTGAGAGACCACCCATCTTGAGAGACCACATCTACCAGGCACCGATTGGTTTTACTCTATAATGGACCTGCTATGGGAGACCACCTGTCTTGAGAGACCACCTGTCTTGAAGGACCACTGTGACCTGGTACCAACTTTTATTTTTATGCCATAATGGACCTGTCTTGAGAGACTGCCCCTTTGAAGACTGAAACCATGACAAAAAACCCTTTACCTGTTCTGGAATTGGAAAATCCATTGTGGTTATACTAACATAATTAAAAGTATTAAAAGCTCTTAATTAGGTTTCAATTGCTAACTCATTAAAGATTGAGATGTTTTTATAAGACCCCTGTGAAAAGATTAGGATTATTGCTGAATAAACAATTTCAAACATTCCTGAAATGTGACAGATAGGAATAAAAATAAATTTGTGTTGAAAATCTTTTTGCAACAAACAGTCCATTTCAATTTGTTACAAAAACTTCATAAAAAAGAACTACCTACAAAGTAATTAGAAGAATCCATTCTTCTCCATTTCTGAATTTTGTGGTTGGTTATTCACTGACTTGAGAAAACCTGAAATCTGTTATGAGAGACCACCTGACTTGGGAGACCACTTTTGTGTGGCCCAAAGGGCAGTCTCTCAAGACAGGTTCAACTGTAAATCTTATATGTGTACACTGGTACAGCACTTAACATAACGGCATACAAATCAGTGAAAAGTTAAAAAATTTATAGTAATTTATATATTTTTTATACTTACCAATGACCCAGACTTAGCTGGTGCTAACTCCAACAAAACCAGGGCCAAACACAAATTTTGCCCCCCAATCCCCAAAATTTGCATCCAAAACAAAAAGAAATCATGTCCTAAAGGACCTCCATAGTACGCCTCTACTGCGCATGCGCAGTGACGCAGTCGTCCCGAAATTGGCGCCAATTATCATTCTTACTGGCAGTGCCTGGTCAGCGCTATGTACTCAGCGGGGAGGCAAGAGTTCCCAACTCCAGGGAGGGCCATCCCCATCTGGGTCATTGGTAAGTATAAAAAATATATAAATTACTATAAATTTTTTAACATTTTTATACTGTACCAATGACCCAGACTTAGCTGAATAGTAAACAGGCTGGAGGGCCTAGGACATAGAGGAAAATCCAATAAGCTCAACTATATAGTAAAGAGGTAACCCCTTAAGGAGAAAAGGAGTATTAGGCTTTACATGTATCTTTCTTATTTAATATTAAATTAGAAAGATACACTACCCTTAATAATTGAGCACAATAACATTCATGTTCTCTATTAACATCCAGTATAACCCTTATACTAATTATTTTTAAAGCAAGCCAATAAATAAAGTAGTCCAGAGAATTGAGACTCTTTATAATCATTTAAAAGTGTCCGAGTATTGTATATTAAAGCCCGTTTGACACTTGACATATACAAATGCTTCACACCGAGCTACACTTTAAAAATAAGACATGAATGAAATTAAACATTAATATTACACTTTAAAACCATCCCGGAAGCGACTCAGAAATACTGACTTGGAGGAGGCATTCCCTTGCTTTTCACTATAAAGCAGGTGACCTAAGGGAACACCCGCCCCCCCCCCCCCTTCCCCTTGCCCTGGGTCAAATAGCCCAGAGCGAAGAGGGCAGCCAGACGGAGTCACTGCCGGAACAGAAAGCCTGCATAACTATAGTTGCAACTGTTTAGTGGACGACATTCTGAGCAACAGATAACGGACCTAAACAATGCAGGTCTCCAGAAATGGACTCAATATTTCTGAGATAAAAATTCGTAAATGTGGATGGCTGAGACCAATAAGCAGCCTTCATTAAATCTGTAATAGCAACACTATTAGCATAAGCCCAGGAAGTAAAAAGAGCTCTTACTTCATGAGCAGAAATCTTAAGCACAGACTGCTGAGAAGAAGATAAATCTTCATAAGCAGTACGGATAGTTAACTGAATCCATCTAGCAATAGAATGGACTGAAATGTCCTTTCTATTAGGCATCAAAGACAGAAAGAAACGTTTCCGTCCCTTTCTGATAAACTGAGATCTCTGTTTATAGATACGTAGTGCTCTAACAGGACAGAGTAAAGGCCTACGCCCGTCTGAAGACGGAAGAGCCTTAATAACAATAGGTTCCGGATATTTATTAGGAGCCTGATTCTTAGTTAAAAAACCCACATTAGTAGTGAAGGTGATAGTGTTCCCAACACTACGATAATGAGAATCATCCACCGATAGTGCATGAAGCTCACTGACTCTTCTGGCAGGCTAAGAGAAAAGCTGTCTTATAAGATAAGAATTTGAAATCTACTGTCCCAAGAGGTTCAAATGGCTTTTCCTTCAATTTAAGGAGAACCCAAGCTAAATTCCACTTAGGAATTAATCTAAGAGTTCTGGGTCTATTTCTCGAAAAGTTTCTAACCAACTTCGATAAAGAGACATTAGATCCAATTTGTAAACTATCATGATGTGCATAGGTAT
This sequence comes from Pictodentalium vernedei, assembly GCA_031216915.1. Lineage (NCBI taxonomy): Eukaryota > Metazoa > Mollusca > Scaphopoda > Dentaliida > Dentaliidae > Pictodentalium > Pictodentalium vernedei. Next base: position 509,454,018 of record CM062293.1, read on the forward strand.
CAGATAACATAGATCTATAACCCTTTATAGTAACAGGCTGCAGTTTGATTTCGTCAAACAAGTATACTAGAAAGTTTGCAATGTCTGGTATAGAGGGATCAAATATATCTACAGAATGATCCCTACACCAACGACGAAAAACCTTCCACTTAGCCGCATAGTTTAGCGAAGAGGAGGTCCTCCTACAGTTAGAAATCGCGTCCACTGCTCGTCCTGTAAAGTGCTTGCCATGCAAGAAGGACCGCACAACGGAAAAACGTGAAGGTTGAGACCTTGCGGGTTGTGATGGAGTTGGCGCGATTTCCCCTGCGAAAGAAGATCCTCTCGTGGAGGAAGCTTCCGCGGTAGGTCCCACAACAGACACCTGAGTAGATTTATCCACGGTCTCTGTGGCGACAGAGATGCTACCAACAGAATCTTGCATTGAGATTGTTTTATCTTTAGCAATACTTGTTGAATTAACGGCACTGGAGGATACGCATATCCTATCATTCCGTCCCAAGGGATCGACAGAGCGTCTACTGCAAATGCTCTTGGATCCGGACACGGAGACACATACGTCTGCAACTGATTGTTGAGATGTGTCGCAAATAAGTCTATCATTGGCCGTTCCCATTGGTAGCAAATCTGATTGAATACTTGTTTGTTGAGAGTCCACTCCGACGGCAACAAGCGACCCTTTCGTGAAAGGGAGTCTGCTAGCACATTCAGACGACCCGGTATGTGACGGACCGAAAGAAGAACGTGATGTTCTAACGCAAACAGAAGGATTCTTTCCGTTAGATTGAACAACGGAACTGAATGAGTGCCTCCCTGATTCCGTATATACGCCACTACTGTCGTATTGTCGGATAGGATTTGGACATGAGCATCGTGAATAATGTCCATCCAGTGACGTAACGCAAGCCAAATTGACATCATTTCCTTGATGTTTATGTGCTTGCACAGGAATTGCAGATCCCAAAGACCCTGGCATCTCGAATCCGTTGGGATTAATGATGCACCCCAACCTGTTTGACTGGCATCCGTCATAACGGTAAAACTCGGATCCGGCAACTGCAGCGGAACTCCTTGAGTTAACCACTGAATGTTTGCCCAAGTCTGAATCTCTTGTTTCACTTGATCTGACAAGAGAACGTCTACATCGAGCGAATGAATTTTCACACTCCAATTCTGAGTCAGGAAAATTTGAAGAGGACGTGTGCGTAGCCGCCCCATCGGAATGAGATCCGCGGCGGCTCCGCACAGACCTATCAGTCTCATAAATTCTCTCGCCGTGACTTTGTCTGCGTGCAGACAATAGCGAGCGTAACAACTGACTAATTTCGCTCTGGTTAACGGCAGACGAACGAGATTGTTGTGCGTCTCGAAGCTCATTCCCAGATGAGTGAATGACTTGGACGGCACCAGATCCGACTTCTCCTCGTTTACTATAAAACCGAGACGTCGGAGCAATAGAAGAAGATTCTGAACATCGTTCTGAAGCGATAACTCGTTGCCGTACCTCTGAAGAATGTCGTCCAGGTAGGCCGACGTTACCGCAGACGAATGAGCTCGGAAGTAGATCATTACCGAGTTCATTACCCGAGTGAAAGCCCAGGGTGCTAGATTCAATCCGAAGCACATGGCCCGGAACTGATACACCACTCCTAGGACTGCGAAGCGTAGATACTTTCGGAATGTCGGATGTACCATGACGTGAAAGTACGCATCTTTGAGATCTATGCTCGTTGCATAATCGTTCACCCGAATACTCGCTCTGACCGATCGAATCGTCTCCATATAAAACTTCGGAGCGACGATCAGCTTGTTTATCCAGCTCAAATCTATGACTGGACGGAACGAGCCGTCTGGTTTCGGAACCAGAAACAGATGGCTGTAGAATCCCAGCGATTCCTGGTTTTCTACGACCTCTACCGCGTTCTTCATTAAAAGAGACTGCACCTCTGATAACAGAGCGTCTCTTTTCTGTGGATTTGACGGAAGATGAGTCCACTTTGGACTTCGAGTTAATGGAGGCTTTCGTTTGAAGGATATCTTTAGACCTTCCGAAGTCACTCCTCTCACCCAAGGGTCGTCCGTAATCGACGCCCACTCTTGTGAAAAACTCGACAACCTTCCGCCAACCGGAACGCGATAGAGGTTTAAGCCATCACCTCCTGGACCTGCGAGGCCTGCGGTAGGAGAAACCACGTCTTCCACGACCCGCACCTCGCCTCGTCGACCTCGGGGCGTCCGACCGATTGTCCCGGCCTGAAGGACGTCCCGAACGAGAGTCGCTATCCTGACGGTCTCTCAAATAAGACCAAGAGGACGCACCGGAACCTCTATAGGAACCTCTCTTGGGCGCATTAGACCCAGAAGTGCCTGTCTTATTCGTGTCTGCTGTATCCGACTTTTTAGGAGCCGATCTGAACAACAGAGAATCATTAGCTTTCTTTTTAATTTTATCATAAATAGCGGAAAGCTTGCCGTCAAAGAGAAGTTCTCCTGAGACCGAAGCGACTCTAAGAGAGTTCTTCACCTTAGAATCCACTAGTGTGGATGTAGCTAGGGCTGCGTCACGTCTAACCAACTCCAGATTTGCCACTGAAAGGGCGGAGTTACACGTGGAATAAGCTACTGCCCTTGAAAGAAGTCTTAAAGAGGATTGTATATCCTGAAACTCTTCCCCTTGAAGGCGCAGTGATAACGCCTTAGTAAGGTGATCTGCGTAAGATAAGGCATCTAAGTTGGCTCTGTTAGACGCAATAGCAGTTTCCAACACCGCGGTTGGAATAGAAGCTGACGACGGTAATGATAGCTCTAAGTCTTCCGCCTCGTCGTCCATACGCAGAGGAACTCTCGGTATACCCTGTCCTGCCGTATCGAATTTATTCCTTGCATTAATGAAAGGCAGGTTAAGAGTATTAGCGGACAAGAAACCTGCTTTCCCCGTCCTGGAAGCAAGTTTAAATATAGCGTCGTTCAATAATTCAAATGTCCTTGCAACATTATTGGACTGCGACGGAAACTCGGGAGCGATGTCCCTGAACCGCTCAAAAAATTCAGAGTCCAATGACGCTATAATTCTCTTGTCCGGAAGCGCAGCAGTCTGGCCCGACGGAACAACTTGAGGGAGAAAGTGCCGGATGAAGTCCACGGCAGCTTTATGTTGTTCCGAAAGGGATAGCTCCAATTCATCCGTATCCCTTTCACCATCCGGTCGGACCTCCCGATGTTCCCGGTCGTCCGCCCCCAATGCTTTGGCGGAGCGTACCGACCCAGCGCCGTCGGATAATTCTCGATCCGACACCGTTTCTGTCGGCTGCTGGGATGCTGCGATAAGCTGTGCTATCTGCACAAGAATGTCCGACGTCGAGACCTGCGGAGGCGCAGTCTTTCGCTGCTTCGCCGAGGGCAGCTCCGCATCAGATGGCTCCCGCATACTTTTCCTATGCGAACGTCCGGAGTCCATCGGTCTCGAATCCCTGGCTGCTGGATGGTGTGACCTGGTCGCCGAAGAATCCTTCATCGGCGAAGCTGGTAAAATATCGGAGGTCACGCAGCCAAGGTGCGGTCGTGTGCGCTGACGAGAAGAGGAAGCCTTAACAGTCTCTGCGGACTGCTTATACAACGGAGCGTCCCGAGCGACAGACATATGCTCCGCTAAAGACACATTTTGTACCACAACATCTGGTCCCAGATGTTGTTGTACGAGAGAGGGACCTCTCTCGCTCGCGGCCCGGCTGGACCTGGACGAGCTAGGAACCGGACTAAAAGGCTTCCTCCGTTCTCGTTTACTATCCGCCATCACTGGGTGTGCATCTATTATGTTTATAGTGCTCGCATCACCCAAAATTTCCTCTTGGACCGCATCGGACGAACCCGGCTGCCGAACCATTCGGTGAATGGACGCTACACCGGGCGAGCTAGCGGACGACATTTGTCTAATCTCCATGAGCACTTTTGCCGCTAGCTCTGAATTCATTTGTGACGACGGACGCACACTTGAAGAAGATAACATGGAAACATCACCCTGTTCTGGTTCCTCTGAAATAGAAACTGAGAGAGTAGAGTGACCTTGTGGAGAAAGAGCCGGCATCGCTCTTTCTCCAGAAACAACATATCGTGACACACGTTTCCAATGTTTCTCATCCCAATGTTCACATATAGGACAGGGATTAATGCGAGAACACTGACTACAATTAATACAATGATCATGAAAGTCAGAGGAAGATTTCTTCCTATTACAATTTGAACAATGTCCCTTCATTGTGAAAGAACAACAATAAGTCCTAGTTACTCGCAAAAACCCCTGACACAAAGATACATAATAACATGATCCATTAATAAATGAAAAAACAATTGCAAAACAAAATAATTTTGAAAAAATATTTTTTCAGAGAAGCCCAAGTTGCTGAAAAGTAACGTTGAGCCCCGATGGATCCGATGGCAAAGTGTGGTCAAAAATTTTAAATTTATATAAAATAATTAATGAGACACTTTCGGATAATATAAATGTATCTTATAATGAGATAAACTACCACAAAGGCAAACAGCCCCCCTCAAAAAAGGCTGTTGCCAATGAAAACAAACAGTGTAAACACACTAGAAAACATGACTCCAGGCACTGAAAAAACTGGCCCGGAATCAGTCATCAATTACACTCTATCTGATGCAAAACAGAGACTCCCAGGGGAGAATCTGTAGAACATCAGATGGAAGATGCAGAACACAAACGTTATACACCCATGGGTGAAAACGTAACTATGGGGAAAATAACAGAAAACATTCTGTAACCAAGCAACTCTCCCAGGAAATTTTAGAAATGAAACTTCTCAAAAATATGCCAAAAGCATGGGAGAATTGCCAGGGGGGACTTTAGAAGGCTAGGGGAGAGGAAACACTGAATAAGCAGTGCAACAATTAGCAAGAATGACAACAAGAGGCCCATGCCTCGAAAATAGGCAACTTAACATAATTTCATCCAAAAATTTTAAGTACAGCCCTGATTATTTTTTGCCACTTCTTTTTCCTCTCCTCCTTCTATCCTCCTTAGAATCACATTTTCTCCAAAAATTACGTGTCTGGCATCCTTTAAACTGAGATTTACAAGCACAAAGATCAGTGAGATGTTGACTGATGAAGGGCCAAACAGAGAAATGATAATTGGCGCCAATTTTGGGACGACTGCGTCACTGCGCATGCGCAGTAGAGGCGTACTATGGAGGTCCTTTAGGACATGATTTCTTTTTGTTTTGGATGCAAATTTTGGGGATTGGGGGGCAAAATTTGTGTTTGGCCCTGGTTTTGTTGGAGTTAGCACCAGCTAAGTCTGGGTCATTGGTACAGTATAAAAATATGAAAGCCCCTTAGAAGGGAGTAATCTCCCAAGCATGATGGCAGTTTGACAAAATTATATATATATAACACAAGGGCAAAGCGAAGCATGGGATATGCCCCTGGCGGTGTCATGAAAGGGTAGATACAGTTAAAACTAGAAGTCCTGTCATGAAATGCGCACAAATAGCATGTTGATCTGCACGTTAATCTACGCGTTATGACCATAGTAAGGCTATCAAATTATGTACATATTGCCTGTGCACAAGCATTGTTTCAGCCAATGGACCTCTGGGTAACCCGGAGGTCCATTGGCCGAAACATTGCCTGCGTTTGCTATGAGTAACCAGGAGAACCCGCCATGCTGTGTATGCCATTTGATATGGCAATTGCGCACAATTCCTACGCGCAATTAAGTCTAGATAAGTGTGCATTTCGTGACAGGACTTCTAGTTTTAACTGTAAGTCTCTCTGGGGCATAAATCAAAAAGAAGCTTCCTCTAGACACCAATAATGAATTAAAAAAGAAAAAAATTATTTGAGTCAGCATTCATTAGTTATTGGACAGAAATCAACTTCAATATGGCTGCCAATATAGCTGATCTAAAATGAAAAGGAAGAGCTTCCTCTAGACACTAATAATGCATAACCAAAAATTGAAACTGATTTGAGTCAGTATTCATTAGTTACTGGATGGAATCCAAATTCAAGAAGGACCAAGGAATCAAGGCAACTAGCCTCTGCTGCCATTACAGTTGACAGAATCTGACCAAATTATGAAGTTCTCATCTAGACATTATACTGAGTCATTCTACCAAGTTACAATGAAATCCCTTCATAAATATGACCTGTAGACTGTGCTAAAGGTTTGGGGATTTTTGGCCCATGCAGCTGTCACGGTCGACCGATCGCAACCAAAAGGAGAAATAACTTTGAACATGCATATAAATTTTGTGATGATCAGACAAGAACTGCAGGGTGAAGCCTATGCTCAAGAAAATGTGAACAGACTGACAGACTTCCGCATGTGTGATGGCAATAGCTTATCTTGACTTTGACAAGCTAAGCTAAAAATTATTTGAGTTGGCATTCACTAGTTAATGGACGGAAACCAAATTCAATATGGCCACCATGATGGCCATACTGAATTGGCTAGCAGGATCAAATTCGAAAGGAAGCATTTTCTAGTTGTCCACAAGCTACCCCTAAAATTACGATTTCTTTACTGGTTCTTTAGTTATTTCAAGAAACAAAAAGTTAATGGACAGATGCCGCACGATGGCCTGATGGACGGGCGGATTGATGGATATGGTGAAAACATAATGCTCATGAGATGTTCTCTGGGGCATAAAAACCATTTACTATACCTTCAGTACAAATCTGACCTGTTAATTGCATATAGGCTATACGGTAAACTCTTGTTAATTTAACAAAAGCTCTTGTAATATGTTGAGGAATTACCTTAACAATTACCAAATTCCTATTGTTTACAGACCAATTTAGCCTCAATACATCCAAAATAGGCATTTAATTTAGTATAGCTTGTTTCACCGTGCCCAATGAGCTCTATCAAACAAGATAATAATAGAGATGCTAGGTTTATCCCCAGAATACAGGATAATGACCAAAGCCCTATTAAATTAATACTCCCGTTAATTGAATAATTCTGAGTGGCAAAGTGTTTTTTAGTGATGCTTTCTGCAATTCAGAAGTAGGGGGATGGACCATGTCTGCAATCATTGCAAGTTAATTGCCCATTCAGAATGGGCACTCAATGTGTAGTAATGACCAACTCGGGTGCATCATTGAAAGAGTGTGTCTCCCTCTTGCAGTAGCACGGTGGTGGGGGGGGGGGGGGGGGGGGGGGGACCCTGGTTGTTGAAAGTGCCATTAAATCCCAATAAGGCTTCACAAAGTAGATCTTCTGTTTCTCAGGCCATTTTTGTAAAATTGAATGCGTGCGGGCGGCATTTTATTTTATTTTTTATTTTTGTAATTATTTCTTTGCCATTAAAAAGTTCATGCTCTTGGTTTGTTTTATGATTTTGGCCCCATAATCTACAGAATAGCATGGGTGGTGGTGTATTACGTCTCTTGAGTGCAAGAAGGCTTTGCAATGCTAAAGCATTGCAAAGCCTTCTTGCACTCAAGGGACAATTTTATTAACTTGGGTAAAATATCAGACATAAGCCATTCGATTTTGATTTTTTTAAGTTTGGATAGGTTATAAAAAGAGAGCATGCGGCAGTCAGAAGGACCATGAGGGAGGGCCTGAGAAACAGATTTTTATTTTTTTTAAGCCTAAATAAATAAATATTATCATAACATGCTTATCAACATGCAGAGTGACATGCTACTTGTAGGATATTCATGACAGAACTTCTAGTTTTTATTGTAATTCTCATTTTATAATAAATCATATTGGTTTGGTAAATTATCCAAGACACAGATAACATGAAAAGGGCATTAACTCAGTAATGACATGTCCAATTTGAACAAACTGGAATCTGAACCTCCTAAGGTTGCTGCATATCAAATATCAAAAGATTCTGACTGGTGGATCTGAAGAAGAAGATTTTTAAGGGAAATTCCCACTATTGCACTAAGTTAAAATTTAGGTTGCCATAGGGAACCCAAATATGAACCCAGGGACTTCATTTGAACAAACTGGCATTTGACGCCACAAAGGATACTGCAAACCAAATATCATAAGATTCTGACTGATGGATCTCAAGAAGAGGATTTTAAAAGAATATTCCTCATATTGCACTCCGTTAAAATTCTTTATTACTTTCCAAAGTGTGATTTACTGGGATTTCTGGGTTTGATTATAAACGATAACTTCACAAGTGAATTATGCAATCAACTATTGGGCCATGTATCTGTGCGCGCAAACGAAGACGCTTTGCCATGGGTGTAATGGGGACTTCATTGTTTTTTTGTTTTTAACCCTTTGCCTAACATGAAAAGCAGACGACACTTGCAAAACAATTCTTGAATAACTATTATTTTCATTTTTTGTCTCAAAAACATAGGTTATGACCCATAATTGGAACGAGCTTGACAAGCTCGCTCCAATGAGGGATCCTAACCTATGTTTTTGAGACAAAAAATGAAAAAATAATGAAAATTAATTGGCGATTTTTTAGAATATGGCTGGCCGGTTTTGGCCACTACGTTAGGTAAACGGTTAAATAATACAATTATTGTTAATAATGAAAAGTAATAAACAGAGTAATCGCTGACTGGACTGGTAACGTGAAATAATTCATTCGAGGCGATGGACTATATTGTAAAACATTAAAATGTTTTAGTAAATTTTGTTTCTTAACATACCTACACTACTGCGCAAGCGACTGTTACATGAATATCCTAGGTCGGAGGTGAGATAAAAGTATTAAACCCACCCGAGATTACACGGACAATGAAAGCAGTAATTAAATTGGACAAGACATTTGGAGTGAAAGGGATTGACTCCAGAGAGCATAATTGCGGCATTAACCCTTTACCCAACAAATCGATCGCATTCGCCCGCCTAGTCTGCAGATTCAGCAGCTGAAAAAATATTTTTCGGAAAATTTTAACAAAACCATATCATGTGACCCATCTTTGGAACGAGCTCGTTCCAACGGGGGGTCACATGATATGGTTTTGTTGAAATTGTTCGAAAAAAATTAAAAAAGATATTTAAATTAACAAAAATTTGATATCGTCTGCATTGGGTAAAGGGTTAATTGTGAAATAGATTAGACCAAATAAACTACTGCATGTTGATGTCACAGAATGTCAGAATGATAATCAGTCATCAATAATTTTCTGAATCAAATTTATGTACGCTTGTGTCAGAATGTTGCAATTTGTCAAAATTAAAAAAAAATATTCTAACTGATTAAAAACGTAAATATTTTATGAGTGTTGGTAATGAATGGTAAGGCCAACGTCATTTCGTCGAGTTGAGATTGTTGAGTTATACATGTATTTTGACCACAAAATTGTGAGAGTCCTGTAAAATATGACAATAAGTACATCCTTTTCACTCAGGTGCCCTAGAAATTAATTACTACTGTAATCTGTTTGACCGAGAATCACGGCGATTTTAATATCGTGTCGGACATTGACCCGAGAAACAATCGCCAATATTAGCCGGCGACTTCTCTAAGATCTTGAGTGAAGATATCGTGGACCTGGGATATTCATGTAATGGTCACTTGCGCAATGGTGTACCACAATTGTTTACAATTGGCTGTAAAAGTGCAAGCCTTACTTCGGAACTAACTCAAACGAGTTGGAAAAGTGGAAGAGTGCAAAAGCAAAAGATTGAAAAAGGGTTGAGCGAGACCAGCACTCGACATTACAGGTACTCTCTCTGCACACCTCTTGCATTTACCGTGCGCATGCACAACAACCGTGATGTCAATTCCGTATTTCTGCCAACGAGAAGTTTATGATTTAGCAGGAAGTCTTCGATATATCAAAGATATCCCCAGGGAGGGTGGGTCTCCGGTAAACAATTGTGGTAGGTATGTTAAGAAACAAAATTTACTAAAAAATGTTAATTTCTGCTCAACCTACTCACAATTGTTCATAATTGGCTGAATAAACAATAGGAGGAGGTGAATCACATAACCAATACCAACAAGAGCAGCAGAAAGAAAATGCAAGGAGGGCAGAGAATAATTGCAAAACATGTAAACGAAGAAAGAAAAAAGCACCTGAAAAGAACAAGGCTGAGTAATGCACAAACCCGATAAAAACAAATTTAACGAGGGTGCACAACAGCCTGAGCAGCAACGAAGGGGCCTAAAGAAAAAAGGTCCTCAGATTGCTGCTGTAGGTGGCCGGAGATAAAAGGAGGAGAAAATAGAAGCATTCCTCCAGTAAGCTGCATTCATAACATCCCGGAGCGAAACAGAATTGGAGAACGCCCAGGATGTAGAAATGGCATGAACCTCATGAGCATTAAACCGGTTCGAAACAAGATCCGAAGCAGACAAGCTGGAATACGCCAGCTTGATTGCAAGACAGATCCATCTGGAAATAGAATGGGAAGAGATAGATGACCTCCTAGGAATGAGAGACAGAAAGAATCTCTCCCGACCCCTCCGAATGAACAGAGTGTGATTAATGTAAGTCTTGATCGCACGAACAGGAAAAAGAAGAGGCCTCCAGCCATCGACAGCAGGGAGAGCCCGAATGCAGATGGGAGGAGGTACCGAATCAAGAAGTTGATTCTTGGCCAGAAAAGAGCAATCAGTAGTGAAGGTGACACTGTTAGCCTCATTTCTGAAGAAAGCAGAATCATCAACAGATAGCACATGAAGCTCACTGACATGTCTGGCAGAAGCAAATGCTAGAAGGAAAGCAGTCTTATAGGTGAGAAAATGCATATCAGTCTCAGATAAAGGCTCGAATGGCGCCCCCTCCAAACAATGCAACACCCATGCCAAGTTCCACTTGGGTGTAAGACGCAAAACTCAAGGCCTCTTCAAAGAAAAGTGTGAAATCAGTTTGGAGAGAAAAAGTTTACGATCGATGCACCGCTTTCCCACATACGAGAAAGTATCAGACAGCATAGACCAATAGCCCTTTATTGTAACAGGCTGGAGGCCCTTGGAGTCAAAAAGGTATACCAGAAAATCCGCAATTTGAGCGATTGAAGGATTACGGTAATCCACATTTTGAGCTGTTCACCAGCGGCAGAAAACCTTCCACTTAGCAGCATAAGTCATGCTAGTGGAATGTCGCCGCGATGCAGAAATGCAGTCCACTGATCGTCTCGAAAAACCTCTACGTCGGAGACAGGACCTAATAAAAGACAGGCGTGAAGGGACAGGCTAGCCAGGTTGTTGTGATACTTCCTGGGATGACCCTGGGAAAGAAGATCGCGACATAGAGGTAGACGTATTGGCCGATCTACCAACAGAGGCTGCAACAGATTGATCCACACCCTCTGTGGAGACAGAGGTGCAATCAGAATGATCCTGCAACTGCAAGCACGAATCTCCGCCAACACTTGAGGAAGAATCGTGTAGGAGGGAAGGCACAGCCGATCCAACCTGTCCAGTCCAGAGACAGAGCGTCTACCGCAAATGCTAGTGGATCTGGACAAGGAGAGACAACGGTCTCTACCTGATGATTCCAGCGAGTGGCTTAAAGATCGACCAGAGGACGCCCCCACCACTCGCAAATCGCCTGAAACACTGACCGATGCAGCATCCATTCAGTGGGAAGGACACTGTCGTGTCCGGACAGGGAGTCTGCTAGGACGTTGAGACGTCCAGGAATGTGCCGAATGGCCACCCAAGCGTTTACATCCCGTGGCAACAGTAGAAGATCCCGAGATAGCTGATACATGGGAATCAAATGTGTGCCTCCTTGATTCCATACATAGGCCACCACTATCGAATTGTCCAAAAGAAGTAGGACAGTGTGATGCTACAGGTGAGAGATCCAAAGCTGAAAACTCAACAGAAGAGCAAGGAGCTCCTTCTGGTTGATATGAAGGGCCACCTGCTCGCTGTCCCACTCACCGTGAGTAGACAGACCGAGAGGATCCAACATCGCACCCCAGCCCCGATCGCTGGAATCCGCAGTAAGGATGCGATCGGCCGAAGGAAGATTCAACAGGATACGCTGAGTCAACCAGGGAACATCGGCCCAAGGGTGGAGGTGACAAAGCAGGGACCGAGGAATAGGAAGTTCCAGGTACAGAGGATCCACATTCGGACGCCAATGATCCAACAGGAAGTGTTGGAGAGGTCGGACAAACAAGCGACCCAGTGGAATGAGATCTGTCACCGAACCTCAAAGGCCCAGCATCCGAAGGAAAGTCCTGGCCGAGACCGAGGAAGATCGGAGCAGGTTCCGAGTCAAGGCTGAAAAGATCGTCACCCGAGCATTGGGAACCGACACCACATTTTGAAGAGTGTCGAAATCCATTCCCAAATGATGAAATTGCTGAGAAGGAAGGAGATCCGACTTCTCGCAATTGACTCTGAAACCCAGCGACGCCAGTAGGCCAAGTAACCGCCGGACATCGGACTCCATAACTGCAGCATTGTGGTGCTGTTGGAGGATGTCATCCAGGTAGGCTGACAAAGTCACAGCCGACTGAGTACGGTGAAAAGAGAGCACATGTGACATCAGTCGGGTGAAGGCCCAAGGAGCCAGGTTCAAACCGAACAGGAGAGCTTTGAATTGAAAGACACGATCCCAAACGAGAACTGAAGGTATTTCCCGTGACGCCAGATGAATGGGTACATGGAAATAGGCATCCTTCAGGTCGATCCTGGCTGCAAAATCGCCCTGATGAATTGAACGTCGAACTGACCAGAAAGTCTCCATACTGAAACGAGGTGCTATGATGGACTCGTTCAGGATACTCAGATCGATGACAGGACGAAACTGGCCGTTTTTCTTCGGCACCAAGAAAAGTCTCGAGTAAAACCCCGGTGAAAGAGTGTTTCTGACCACCTCGATCGCCTCTTTGGAGAGGAGATTGTCGATCTCTGCACCAAAAGGTCCCGACACAGAGAATCAGAAGGGACCTGAGTCGGGAGGGGCACCCGAGATAAACAGGGGTGCCGACGGAAGGTCAGTTGCAGACCGGATTGGATGACATCGAGGACCCAAGGGTCCACCGTTATCTCTGTCCAACGGTCGAAAAACAGCAACAGCCTTCCCCCGACTGGAGGCGAATCGAGGTGAGGACCTTCATTTGCAGCTGCGACGAGGTCCCTGACAGGAGAAACCACCCCCTCGGGAAGCACCAGAGTCCTGAGTCTTTCCTCCCTGAGGCTGCTGCACTAAGTTACTTTGAATTCCCATAGGGAGTCCAAATATGACCCCAGGGACTTGGATTGAACAAACCTGCATCTGACCCACCCTAAGGAGATTCTATACCAATCATCAAAAGATTCAGATTTGTGGAACTGAAATGTTAAAAAAAAATTCCTCATATTGCATGAAGTTAAAATTCCGATCTCCATAGGGAGCCCAAACATGAACCCACGGACTTGGTTGAACAAACTTCGATCTCAACCCAATAAGGATGCTACATACCAAATATGAAGATTCTGAGTGACAGGACCTGAAAAAGATTTTTTTTAAATATTCATGCTACCACAAGTTAAAACTTGGGCTCCCATAGTGAGCCCAAGTATGACTCTAGAGACTTAATTTGAACAAATTTCTAATTGATCCCCCTAAAGATGCAGTATATAAAATATCAAGGGATTTTGACTGGGAGATCTGGAGAAGACTTTTAAATAAATGTTTTCATAATGTACCAACTTAAAAAGCAGGTTCCCATAGGGACTTCAATTATGAACCCAGGGACTTGATTTTAACATACTTTAATCTCACCCCACTAAGGATACTGCATACCAAACATCAAAAGATTCTGACTGATGGATCTGAAGAAAAATCGCGACATCGACGCCGTAGCTGCGACAGGTGGTGCAATTTCACAAAATTCTAAGTTCATCAAGGGCCATAACTCCAAGAAAAATATTTGGAACAACACATGCATTGAACAGTGGCTAGACATCAGTAAGATACACTTACATGTCAAATATAAAGTTTTTCCATCAAGTATTTCCAAAGTTATTGAGTTTTGAAACTCGTTGGTCACAGACAGACCGACCGACCGACCGACCGACCGACCGACCGTGCCACTTATAGAGCTGCTAGTCGCAGCTAAAATTTTTAAAAAAAATAATACTCAGGTTTCACTAAGTCAAAATTCAGGGACCCACAGTGAGCCCAAATGTGACTCCAGTAGTCCAGGCACATTAGACATAAAAATGAGAAAGTAAGGAAAAAAATCGGAGAAAGCTGATTTTTTTATATGTTTCCGGGACACACATTGCGGATAAAGTGTGAAAAGTCCCCGCGAATCCGAGTTGAGCTTTTTTAGTTATAGCGTTTTTTTGATGAAAAAAAAAATTCGACCCAGCTCCATATTTCTCATTCTTATTCGCCTTAGTAGGGTGAGAATCATAAATATCGTGCTGAATTATATTGAGAATACATATCCCCAACAGAAAATGCCAACTTTGTACCAATCCTCACACTCAATGGTGAAATATTCACGAAAATGTACAAAATTACAAACAAAATTTTATTGTTTTCATACACACAACGGTACACAACGTCCATTAAATCAAATCTACGACTACTTTGGGAGTTAAATTATATATCAAAAATTGCAGAAAAGCAGTGGCTTTATAATGATATATAACAATAGTCATTTATTCCATAATGAACTGGTGAAACGTGTGAAATATTAACCATACCCCCTAAACTCAAATTCAAACGGCATCGACTTTTCTCATTCAAATACCGTATTATTATATTAGATGAATGAGCTAACAGAAATAATGCAACAGGATGATTTGAAGTTGTTCACTGAGAAAGGTTACTTTACCATAAGGCGCTCAGATAAATTCTGGGACGGGATATATTCTGATCAGACCATAGAGCAGTGTTTAATGAGAATGTTCAAGCTCCCTGGTGGTCTCACACATGGCAGGGGAATAACCGATAGCACTGTTGCGAAATGGGTACATGGACTACCTCTTTGCCTTCCGATATGTAATGCTCTCGAAAATTTTGTTCATGTTCACACTGGTCATGGCGAACAACATCGGGATCTCCGTCAAAGTTCACAATTGACTGATACCAATGATATCACCAAATTGTTGAACTGGCTCAGAGTGCATTCCCCCTTTCAGAATAGAGATCCACTACAATTAGTCTCTATAGCGACCGGGCTTGTGGCCGACGAAACTGTGAACTGTGACCAAGTTCGCAAAATTGGTGAATGTTGCGTATCGAATGTTGTAAGCAAAACGTTCAACAGCATCAAACTACGACGTGTTGACACTGTGAAGTCTTTCGCATCGATGACAAATAGCATCAAAGTCCGTGGAAGTAAGGTAGTGATTGACCCCACAATTCTGTTCAACCGCATCACATGTGTTATTCAGTCACAAGCAGAGATGGAAGAGTATCTCAAATATGAACTCGCCCCGAAACCACCAGCATTGTTTGATTCTGCTGGAATGAGGAAGACACAGAAAAGCACGCTCGGTAAGATCCTCAAAACATACGGTTCCGAGCAAACTAAAATCCCAGAACATTCTCTGTTTGTTGTAGATGGTGAATTTTTATTGAGGGCAGTTGTATGGCCTAAACAGTCGTCATATAAGGACATATGTACATCATATTCCAATTATCTAGTGAGACATTTTGGGGCGAACGTCGTGGTTGTTTTTGATGGTTATGCTTGTACAATGTCGACAAAGGGCATGGAACAAGCCCGTAGATCTAAAGACAGGTATTCCATTGATATCAATATCTCACCCGAGTTACCAGCCACCACACCCCAATCCGATTTCCTTGCAAATGCCAAGAACAAAACCCAACTGATCGATCTTCTAATGCAGGAGCTATCTGCTATCAATATTCAGTCCAAGCAGGCCGAGGCTGATGCTGATGTACTGATAGCCGAAACTGCACTTGACATCGCTCAAGATGACAACAATGTTGTCATTGTGGGAACAGACACAGACTTGTTAGTCATTCTTACCTCTCAAGTTCAACCGGGATGTAATATTCACATGATGTATTCCATTACCCCAAACTTACTAGTTTCAGTTCGTGAAATAGCAACCAAAATGGGTGACCATAGAAGCAACCTCCTTGTAGCACATTCTAAAAGTGGTTGTGACACTACTTCTGCACTCTTTCGAGTTGGTAAGAAGAAAGTATTCAGTACAATTGTCTCCGATGTTACTAGCGACTCACAACAGTATGTCAACACAATTTTGGCGGATGACAGTACACGAAGTGCAGTAGCCGCTGCCGGGGAACAACTTCTCCTGATCTTATACGGGAGTAAAACTGTTTCCTCTCTCGACCAATATAGATATGTCACTTACAAGTGTTATGTAGCAAAATCTAAACTGAATAAACCCATCGACCTAGCCTCACTCCCACCAAGCAGCGATGCTGCACAACAACATGTCTACAGATGTTATCTCCAGGTCCAACAATGGCTGGGCACTTCGCTTCCTCCGACGGATTGGGGGTGGTCGCTAGACAATGGACTTCTTGTACCGACTGCAGCCACAAAGCCATGTGCCCCCGATAACCTACTGAATCTGATCAGTTGTGGTTGCAAGAGTGCTTGTACAAAAAGGTGTGGGTGTAAGAAGGCAGGACTCTCTTGCTCAGGTTTGTGTAATTGCAGTTCGGATTCTTGTAACAACCACAGAAACACTGTCCTGTCGGAAATTTCTGAGTTCGATGAATAATAAGTATATAGGTCATGTCATTTCTGTATATAGCGTTGATAATAGTCAATGTAACTTAATCCATGTTGATTGATTTGTACATTCTGTAAATATTATTTATTGATTTTTGTACATTCTGTAAATATTATTTATTGATCTAATGCTGCCAGACACAGACGTGTCTGTTCGGTCCCAAGCCCGAAAATAGTTGAGTTCTCATGCTGACGAATTTTATGCCAAAAGGGGAACTCGGCCAGAAGCAGAGGGGGTCTTCCATAATGTCTATTTTGTAAGCAATGATAAAAGTCTTCAAATGGTGGTGGATTTTTTATCGTCTGTCCAACTATCATCCCGTTCTGTACTACGACCCTTTGGGCAAATCCGTTAGGAAAATCGTAATTTTTTGCGTAAATCCGATACTTTTTTCTGAATTTTCAATAATTTTTCGCAGAAATTGTCACAGAATGCACATTTTCCTCTAGGTAAATGTATATTAGACATTATGTAGCTCGAAATACGCGTAAACAAAAAAATACAGTTGGATCAATTCGAGGTTACAAAGTTCGTGCGATTTTTTTAAATTTTTTTCAAACGCGTTTTCGAAAAAAGGCTGTAGAAAAAAAAGCTCAACTGGGATTTTAGGGGATTTTTGTCTAATCGTTCAGTGACATGTACTCGACATTCCCTGAAAAAAGTCAGCTTTCTCCGATTTTTTTCCCTAGTGAAACCTAATGTTCTGCGATTTTTTTTTATTTTTTTCAAACGCGTTTTCGAAAAAAAGGCTGTAGAAAAAAAAGCTTAACTGGGATTTTAGGGGACTTTTGTCTAATCGTTCAGTGACATGTACTCGACATTCCCTGAAAAAATCAGCTTTCTCCGATTTTTTTCCCTAGTGAAACCTAATGTTCTTGGGCTACAGGGACTTAATGTGGACAAACTTCATGCTGACCCCCAGAAATATGCTGTATACCAAATATCAAGAGATTTGGATCTGAAGAAGAAATAAATCTCTTTATATTGCATGAAGTTAAAATCCAGGTTCCCATAGGGAGCCCAAATATGAACCCAGGGACTCGATTTGAACAAAATTGAATCTCACCCCCCCCCCCCCCCCCCCCCCACCACCCCGCACTGAGGATGCTACAAACCAAATATCAAAAGATTCTAATTTATGGATCTGAAGAAGATTTTAAAAAAATATTCCCCACATTACACAAAGTTAATATCCTGGCTCTCACGGTGAGCCCAAATATGACTCCAGGGCCTTAATTTGAACAAACTTCAAGCTGACCCTCCCCCCCCCCCCCCCCCCCCCCCCCCCCCCTGCCAAAGATGCAGTATACCAAATATCAAGAGATTTTTTGACTGGTAGATCTGAAGAAGATTTTTAAATAAATTTCCTCATATTGCACCAATTGGCTTCCCACAGGGAGACAAAATATGAACTCAGGGACTTGTTTTGAACAAATCTGAATCTGACCCCTCTAAGAATGTTATATGCCAAGTATCAAAAGATGCTAATCAGTAGTTCAGGAGAAGATATTTTTTTAGTTTAAAAAAAAATATGTGGGTGCTAACAGAATTACCCCCCTTGTGCGCGTTATGACCCGATTAAAGCTGTCATATTCTGAACATATGACCTGTGCACAGGCAATGTTTCAGCCAATTGACCTCCGGGTAACCCGGAGGTCCATTGGCAGAAACATTGCCTGTGTTTGCTATGAGTAACCAGGAGAACCAACCGTGCTTTGGATGCCATTCGATATAATCTCTTTTCTAAAATCTAAAATGATGAAAACAATTGAAAGTCAGCTTTTGCTGGGAACTTCAAGACACCAAACAGTTGAACTACTTGCTAATAGACTATTTGCTTCTACAGTTAAAACTAGAAGTCCTGTAATGAAATGTGCACAAATAGCACATCGATCTGCTCGTTAATCTACGCATTATGACCATAGTATGGCTATCAAATTCTGTACATATGGCCTGTGCACAAGCAATGTTTCAGCCAATGGACCTCCGGGTAACCCAGAGGTACATTGGCAGAAACACTGCCAGTGTTTGCTATGAGTAACCAGGAGAACCTGCTGTGCTTTGGGTGCCATTTGATATGGCAATTGCGCGGAATTCCAATGCGCAATTAAGCCTAGATAAGCGCACAGTTCTTGACAGGACTTCTAGTTTTAACTGTAGACTAAGGTACACAACCTCAAATATCGCCACATTTAAATTTGACTTCAAATACTCTGCATGGAACAGAATTAAAACAAAACTGTTGATACACCAGGCTGCAAAGCCCCTCACGCCTCAAGTAACAGCCCAAACTGGTCAGTGCAATTAACAAAATCACTCAAATTTTGATTATATTAAAAAATATAGCTTACACCCATTCACTGGAACAAGCTTGTTGAGCTCGTTCCAATAAGGGGTAATAAGCAATGTTTTGAAGCAAAAAATGACAATTATTAGTTATTCAAAAATATTTTCACAAAATATCCACTTGTGTTCGGGAAAGGATAAAAGCAAATAAAAAGTGTCAACATTTTCCGACCTGTCTGTGAGGGCACACAAGCTGGTCTGTACGTTCTTGCGAATTAGGCCTAAAAAAAAATAAATCTGTTTTTCAGGCCCTCCTGCATGGACATGGTTCTTTGGCTGCTGCATGTTCTCTTTTTATAATCAATGTCAACTTAAAAACAAATAAAAATTAAACGGTTTATGTCAGATATTTTACCAAAATAAAAAAAAATTGATAAATTTGTCCCTCAAAATACACCACCACCCATGCTATTCCATAGATTATGAGGCATAAAACATAAACCAAGAACACGAACCTTTGATGGCACAGAAATGATTACAGAAATAAAAAATAAAATAAATGAAAGTGCCAATGACACTGTAGCTTAACTTCTGTGTTGTGTTTGATGAAAAGGATAATGTTCAATGTTTAAGAAAGGATTATGAAATAAGACAAGAATTGTGATAATTGTGAATATGTTCATTTCTGTTCCCTGTATGCTATGTTTTTCATAAAAATAATATGAGGTGTACAGTGTACTAAAGAGCTGAGAGGTGGGTTAATGTGACCTCACAGTTAATGTATGTGACCCTCACAGTTAATGTATGTCAATGAAAGCTACCAAGTTACAGTGAAATTATTCCAAAACGAAACATCCTATCAAGTTACATTGAAATCTCTTCATAAATATGGCCTGTAGACTGTGCTAAAGGTCTTCGAGCCCCTGCAGCCATCAGTTTCTCAATTGCGTCCAAAGGGAACGTTCTCATCTAGACATTATATGAAGTCAACCTACCAAGTTACAATGAAATCCCTTCATAAATATGACCTGTAGACTGTGCTAAAGATTCTTGGGCTTTGGGCTTGGGCAGCCATCATGGTTGAATGATTGCAACCAAAAGGGGACATTCTCATCTGGGCATCATCTGGAGTGATCCTATGAAGTTACAATGAAATCACTTCATAAATATGACCTGTAGACTGTGCTCAAGGTTTTCGGGCTTCGGGCCCCTGAAGACATCACAGTTGACCAATCAAGACCAAAAGGGATGTCATCATCTAGGCATTATATGGAGTCAAACTTACAGGTTACAATGAAATCATTCCATAAATATGACCTATAGACTATGCTACAGGTTTTGGGGTTTTGGGCTCGGGCAGCCATCAAGGCTGAATGATTGCGACCAAAACTGGATGTTCTCATCTAGACATTATTTGGAGTCATCCTACCAAGGTACAATGAAATTCCTTCATAAATATCACCTGTAGACTGTGCTAAAGGTTTTCGGGCTTCAGGCCCCTGTAGCCATCCCAGTTGCCTAATGGTGTCCAAAAGGGGCTGTTCTCATCTAGACATTACATGAAGTCAACCTACCAAGTTACAATAAAACCCCTTCATAAATATGACCTGAAGATTGTGCTAAAGGTTTTCGGGCTTTGGGCTCGGGCAGCCCTCTTGGTTGAATGATCGCAACCAAAAGGAGACATTCTCATCTGAACATCATCTGGAGTGATCTTACGAAGTTACAATGAAATCCCTTCATAAATATGACCTGTAGACTGTGCTCAAGATTTTCGGGCTTCGGGCACCTGTAGCCATCACAGTTGACCAATCACGACCAAAAGGGGATGTCATCATCTAGGCATTATATGGAGTCAACCTAACAAGTTACAATGAAATTCTTCCATAAATACTACCTATAGACTATGCTAAAGGTTTTTGGGCTTGGGCAGCCATCAAGGCTAAATGATCACGACCAAAAGAGGACGTTCTCATCTAGACATTATTTGGAGTCATCCTACCAAGCTACAATGAAATCCCTTCATAATTATGACCTGTAGACTGTTCTAGAGGTTTTCAGGCTTTGGGACCCTGTAGCTGTCACAGTTGCCCAATCGTGTCCAAAAGGGGACGTTCTCGTCTAGACATTATACAAGTCAAACCTACCAAGTTACAATGAAATCCCTTCATAAATATGACCAGTAGACTGTGCTAAAGGTATTCAGGCTTCGGGCTCGGGCAGCCATAATGGTTGGATGATCGCAAACAAAAGGGGACATTTTCATCTGGGCAACACCTGGAGTGATCCTACGAAGTTACAATGAAATCCCTTCATAAATATGACCTGTAGACTGTGCTCAAGATTTTCGGGCATCGGGCACCTGTAGCCATCACAGTTGATGAATCACGACCAAAAGGGGATGTCATCATCTAGGCATTATATGGAGTCAACACAACAAGTTACAATGAAATCCTTCCATAAATACAACCTATAGACTATGCTAAAGGTCTTTGGGTTCGGGCAGCCATAAAGGCTGAATGATCGCGACCAAAATGGGACATTCTCATCTAAACATTATTTGGAGTCATCCTACCAAGTTACAATGAAATCCCTTCATAAATATGACCTGTAGACTGTGCTAAAGGTTTTTGGGCTTTGGGCTCGTGCAGCCATCATGGTTGAATGATCGCAACCAAAGGGGACAATATCATCTGGGCATCATCTGGAGTGATCCTACGAAGTTACAATGAAATCCCTTCATAAATATGACCTGTAGACTAAGCTCAAGGTTTTTGGGCCTCGGGCACCTGTAGCCATCACAGTTGAGCAATCATGACCAAAAGGGGATGTCATCATCTAGGCATTATATGGAGTCAACCTAAAAGGTTACAATGAAATCCTTCCATAAATATGACCTTTTGCCTATGCTAAAGGTTTTTGGGTTTGGGCACCCATCAAGGCTGAATGATAGCGATCAAAATGGGACGTTCTCATTTAGACATCATTTGGAGTCATCCTACCAAGTTACAATGAAATTCCTTCATAAATATAACCTGTAGTCTGTGCTAAAGGTTTTCGGGCTTCGGGGCCCTGTCCTGTAGCCGTCACAGTTGCCCAATCATGTCCAAAAGGGGACTTTCTCATCTAGACATTATATGAAGTCAACCCACGAACTTACAATGAAATTCCTCAATAAATATGCCTGTAGGCTATGCTAAAGGTTTTCAGGTTTCGGGCTCGGTCGTCACGGTTGGCAGATCATGCCCACGTGGGGAAATTCGCATCTGGACATCATAAAGAGTCATCCTACCAAGTTACAATGAAATCCCTCCATATTAAACATACAGACTGTGCTAAAAGTTTTTGGGTTTCGGGCTTGGGCAACCATCACGGTTGACAGATCATGCCCAAAAGGGGATGTTCTCATCTAGGCATTATACAGAGGCATCCTACCAAGTTACAATCCCTTCATAAATACGACCTGTAGACTGTGCTAATGGTTTTCGGGTTTTGGGCTCGGGCAGCCATACCGGTTGACCGATCGCGTCCAAAAGGGGACGTTTTCATCTAGACATGACCCCAAACCTACATATGAAATTTCGTGACGATCAGACAAGAACTCCACATGTGTGATGGCAATAGCTTATTTTGACTTTGTCAAGTTAAGCTAAAAACTGCCCGCATACAATTCTACAAATAATGGCCTAACAAACTGAAGATCTACTAATTTGTGTGGCCTTAGCGATGTTAACTGAGGAAATTGTTTTCAAATCTAATTGTGACATCATCCACAGTCATTGCATAATTTCTGATAAAACAAATATTACTGCAAGGACAGAATTCCTCCTTACTGCACAGGTAGAGTGCTATTGTTTGTTTATTGTTTATTAGGGTTTAACAACACTTTCATCAGTCAGGGTCACACAATGTCGAGACACTTTAAAAATGGGTGGCGGAAGCTGGAATACCTGGAGAGAACCACTGAGCCGCAAGCAACTGTCTGACTTTCCAACTTACTAACTTTACACCTGCTGTTAGCAGCGGCTGAAGGAAAGTGCACCATCACTGTATAGTATGCCTACAGTTAAAACTATAAGTCCTGTCACGAACTGTGCACTTATCTAGGCTTAATTGCGCGTAAGAATTGCGCGCAATTGCCATATCGAATGGCACCCAAAGCATGGTATGTTCTCCTTGTTACCCATAGCAATCACAAGCAATGTTCCTGCCAATGGACCTCCAGGTTACCCGGAGGTCCATTGGCTGAAACTTTGCTTGTGCACAGGCTGTATGTGCAGAACTTGATTGCCTTACCATCGTCATAACGCGTAAATTAACGCACAAATCGACGTGCTATTTGTGCGCATTTCAGAACAGGACTTCTAGTTTTAACTGTAAGTACACAGTGTCACCATATCTCCACATGAGCAATCATGATTACAGGCACGTCGGGATTTTGGTCAGGATTAGGGGGGGACACAACTCCCTTATCACCACGTCCCTGTGTGGGATAACTTTTTCATTTAGTAATTATTTACAATTTCTGAGGACAAAACACAAGAAGCATTTGCAAACTTCTATAACCTGGACCACCGGATTGCAAGTGTTTTTGTCTTTTGATGAACAATAATAAATACTTTTTGAGTTGAGAATATACGGTGCCAAGATTAAGTAGTAATGCACTCTCTCATTCTGTATATGCAGTCAAATTTTAGCATCTATTTATGTCATTACAGTTAAAACTAGAAGTCCTGTCATGAACTGTGCGCTTATCTAGGCTTAATTGCCATATTGAATAGCATCCAAAGCACAGCAGGTTCTCCTGGTTACTCATAACAAACACAGGTGATGTTCCTGCCAATGGACCTCCGGGTTACCCGGAGGTCCATTGGCTGAAACATTGCTTGTGCACAGGCCATATGTGCACAATTTGATAGCTTTACTATGATCATAACGTGTAGATTAACGTGCAGATCAACATGCTATTTGTGTGCATTTCATGACAGGACTTCTAGTTTTAACTGTACATGTAGATGTATCCCAGTAGAGGTCAGAGATAATGTTAATGATTTCTATTTAACAGTATAGAATTGTACAGAGTTGGGCACTCTGTTTTTCTACAGGAATTGAGTTATTCTGATGGTACAGTATCTACCAGGATACATATACATGTAATAACAAAAACAGATATTAAAATTTGAGTGCATACACAGAATGAAGAGAGTGGATTACTACTTAATCGCAACACCATATATTCTCCACTCAAAAAGTATTTATGATTGTTCATAACTATGGCAGCATAGAACTGCCACACCATAGTATATTTCAAGGGATTTCTAATCTGTTTAAGCAGATTACTAATCTGTTTTTACTGATTAACTAATCTGTTTTTACAGATTACTAATCTGTTTTTACAGATTACTACCGTATTTACTCTATGTATTGGGACACTCTATGATTTGGGACACTAATTTTATCCAGAAAACTATGTTTTTTTATGCTCCAAAGTTTGGAACATTCAGGAGATTTGTTTCCAGTTGGCCCGTAGCTAGTAGCAGATGACACTCATAAAAAAAATTCTTGAGTAACTAAAAATTTTCATTTTTTGCTTCCAAAACATAGCTTATGATCCCTCATTGGAACGAGCGCAATGCGCACGTTCCAATGAGGGATCATAAGCTATGTTTTGGAAGCAAAAAATGAAAATATAAAAAAAAATTGTACGCGATTTGCGTTTCTAGTGATGGAAAACGAATCACACACAACTTTATTCAACATCAAATCAAGACCAAGCTGTGTTCTTTCCCCATTTTTTAAGAATTGGGACACCTGTGAAAATAATTATTTTTAGCTGACCCAAGACATAGAGTAAATATGGTAATCTGTTTAAACAGATTAACTAATCTGTATTTACAGAATACTAATCTGTTTAAACAGATTACTAATCTGTTTTTACAGATTAACTAATTGGTTTCTCAGTTAATCTGTAAAAACAGATTAGTAATCTGTTTAAACAGATTAGTAATCTGTAAACACAGATTAGTTGATCTGTTTAAACAGATTAGCAGTCTGTTTAAACAGATTTGTAATCTGTAAATACAGATTAGTTAATCTGTAAAAATAGAGTAGTAATCTGTTTAAACAGATTAGGAATCTGTAAAAACAGATTAGGAATCCCTGGAAATATACTACTGTGTGGCAGTTCTATGCTGCCGTACATAACAGCACAAGAAACACTTGCAAACTTTCATCACATGGGCCACCACGTGCAAGTCGGTGGTCCATGTGATGAAAGCTTGCAAAGCTTGCAAGTGCTTCTTATGTTTTGTCCTCAAAAATTGCAAATAATTGGTAAGTGAAAAATGTACAGATTCGTGCTTTCACTATCGAAACGCTCTTGTGTATTTCAGACTTCTTCATTCTTCTGCAGTAAAGAGCGGATTAACTAATGAGCATGTTCTGCGTTAATTGTGACAGTACTTCTAGTTTCAACTGTAATGCATGTAACTAGAGCTGTTGCAAATATCAATTTTTTATGGTCGATTATCACCCCTATTAATCAAATATTAATCAATTAATAACCATAATAAAACTTACCCAGACAAGCATTACATATTCCACCAATGGCAAATTCTTTCAGCTTCTCATTTGGTTCATCCAATGCATCTATATGTATAAAAAAGACACTCGGGCTTACCCTGACTCTATCCTCTATTCATAAGATTCACGTCATCATCAGTATTTATTTATTTACTTTTGGGGATTTAACAACACTTTCAACAGCCAAGGTCATCTTGTGTCGGACAGTTTTGCAGATGGAGGAAGTTGGAGTACCTGGAGAGAACCACTGAGCAATGGTGAGCAACTGCCAGAGTCCCCAACGTACTAAACCCACACAAATAGGGTTAGCTCTGGTTGAAGACAAGTACACCATCGACATGCAGTATGCCTTAGTACACAGCACCACCATTCCTGCAGGCCTGGCATTCTGTAGGAGTGAAAGAGTGCTGCACGCCTACTGCACGCCTAGAAAATATTGAGGAGGGCAATTTTTGGCACCCCTTGATTAACCCCACACAAGTACAGTTAAAACTAGAAGTCCTGTCATGAAATGCGCACAAATAGCACGTGATCTGCGCATTAATCGACGCGTTATGACCATAGTAAGGCTATCAAATTCTGTACATGTGGCCTGTGCACAAGCAATGTTTCAGCCAATGGACCTCCGGGTAACCCGGAGGTCCATTGGCAGAAATATTGCCTGTGTTCGGTATGAGTAACCAGGAGAACCTGCAGTGTTTTGGATGCCATTCGATATGGCAATTGTGCGCAATTCCTACGTGCAATTAAACCTAGATAAGCGTACAGTTCGTGACAGGACTTCTGGTTTTAACTGTAGGGTTACCACCGGTTGAAGACAAGTGCACCATTGACAGGCAGTATGCCTTAGTACACAGCACCACCATGCCCTCACATGGGCAATCCAGTTTAAGTGCCTTGCCCAAGAATACAATGCAATTAACCCTGGCGGGATTGAACCATGGAACTTACTGTTTGAAGTCCAATTCCGTGACTACTGAGCAACACGCTCTCTTCATTATCACTAGAGGTACTACAAATATTTAATTAATCAACTATCGGGGGCGCTGTGGCTCAGTTGGTAGAGGTGCAAGCTGCAAGCCGAGAGGTCCTCGGTTCGAATCCTACCTGCGGCAACCGCGTTGTGTCCTTGGGCAAGACACTTCACCCCCATTGCCCATGTGGGGGCACGGTGATGCTGTGTACTAAGGCGTACTGCACGTCGATGGTGCACCTGTCTTCAACCAATGCTAACCCTGCTTGTGTGGAGTTGGTATGTTGGAGAGCTGACAGTTGCTCGCCATTGCTCGGTGGTTCTCTCCGGGTACTCCAGCTTTCTCCACCCGTAAAACTGTCACGGTCATGATTAGCCGTTGTGCAGAAAAATCAACTATCGATCGTTCATGGCAAAATCAATCAGTATTCTCCTCAGTCCAATAATTGGTAAATTCCATTTAAACATTTAGAAACTGAACGAATACAGTAGAACCTGTCTGGAGAGACCGCCCTTTGAGCCACACAAAAGTGGTCTCTCAAGACAGGTGGTCTCTCATAAAACGTTTCAGGTTTTCTAAAGTCAGGGATTAACCAACCACAAAATTCAGAAATGGAGAAGAATGGATTCTTGTAATTACTTTGTAGTTGTTCTTTTTTGTGAAGTTTTTGTAACAAATTGAAATGGACTGTTATAAAAATTATAAAAATAAATTAGTGTTGAAAATCTTCATTGAAGATTTTCAACACTAATTTATTTTTATAATTTTTATAACAGTCCATTTCAATTTGTTACAAAAAGATTTTCAACACAAATTTATTTTTATTCCTACATGTATATGTCACATTTCAAGTATGTATGAAATTGTTTATTCAGCAATAATCCTAATCTTTTCACAGGGGTCTTATAAAAACATCTCAATCTTTAATGAGTTAACAATTGAAACTCAATTAAGAGCTTTTAAAACTTTTAATTATGTTAGTATAACCACAATGGATTTTCCAATTCCAGAACATGAAAAATGTTTTTGTCATGGTTTCAGTTTTCAAAGGGGCGGTCTCTCAAAAGACAGGTCCATTATGGCATAAAAATAAAAGTTGGTGCCAGGTCACAGTGGTCTTTCAAGACAGGTGGTCTCTCAAGACAGGTGGTCTCCCATAGTAGGTCCATTACAGAGTAAAACCAATCGGTGCCTGGTAGATGTGGTCTCTCAAGACAGGTGGTCTCTCAAGACAGTGGCCTCTCAAGACAGGTTTTACTGTAATTGAGAAAAACTTAATTATTTATTAAGATAAAAGTTAAGACTTATTCATTTATTAGGTGAGCAAGAAAATTTAAAATGGTAGGTTTTTCAGATCAATTCGTTGTTCATCCATTTCTGCTCTGAACAAATGATTTTCAAAAATGCCAATGTTTACCTAATTGTTTGTTTGTTTGTTGGTGGTTAACGTCACATATTTATGCACTATGGCTAATCGTGACACAACATGGAGATGAAGTCAAGTTTAGTCAATCGTTGATCAACATGTTGCCCATTTTAGAGGACTTTCACCCCAAGCATTGGTGACTGGGTCCTATTTTACTAGTAAAGCGGAACTGGTTTACCACAGTAAACAAGTGCTGCTTACTTCCCGGGGTTCCCACGGGGAGTTTACCTAATTAGCAGGCCTTGAAAACATACACAAGTTTGGCTTGTTTACCAATGGTAAAACATCCAACTGCCTTTTATTTCACAAAAGATATGCTGAATCTTCAAAAACACATATTATAAGTTATTGTGATGCGTTGACGGTAACATGTCAGAGGTTTGCGGCTCGGAGCTAATGTCCAACCGAGACGCGAAGTGTCAAGATTGAACATATGCTCCGAGCCGCAAACCTCAGAACATGTTACCGTCAACTCATCACAATAACGTATATGTTCTAATAAGACACTGCCCATAGCCCTAAACTACATTGTGAAACACAAGAGGTTTATTTACTAAACCTGTGATCGTTAAAAGTTGCCTTCTGCAAGGCAACTTTTAATGATCACAGGTTTAGTAAATAAACCTCTTGTGTACCCATGACGGCACTGGCTAAATAATCAATAAACCAGATAAACTCATTCCATCTTAGTTCAAATCGTAAATTGGTTTGTAATTGAAACAACACTTTATCCAGAACACCGTTTATTGCATGCGTGAAAAATACAGAAAAATGAAGCCACTTGCTAGGCACTTCATTGCTGACACAATTACTAACCGGGCGACATCATTTGACATATTTCACGTTGTGACGTCAGACGGTAACATTGCCACTTGAGCCATGAAGATAGAATATACTAAGCGAGCTCTCGTCCAATCAGAGCAGGATTTTAGTCTTATTGGAACATGTGTTGATGTTGTTTGAAAAAACAATACACGATTTCCATGAGTCTTGTTTATAAAGGTCAACTGTCAACAGAACTGAAACCAGCTGTTCTATAACATAATTTAGTTTCAAATTTTAGTTCTGCAGTGAAAACATATGTGAATAGGGGAGTCGCAAAGATGACTGATTAGCTATCCCCTTTCATAAGAGTTCTTTATGGACAAATAAAAACGTACATGTATTCTTATAAAAGCCAATCATTACTACTGAAAATTGAATATGTTTTCATTTTAGAAATTCACTTTAAAATAATTTCTACAAGCCTGTATAAGTATTTCCATTACTTCCTTGAATCCTGAACCCTATGTATATAATATTTATCTAACAATCATATAGATTTTGGCCTGAAAACCACGAGAAACGGTACGTATCACATAATGTGTTCCGATTCCGTATCATATAGACAACTTTTTCTGATTCCGTATCATATGGATTCAACTTCCGGAAACACCGCTCTATGACAAATAATATCATTATATGCATTGTTATTGCGCACTAAAATATGAAATTCCAAATTTTGACCAATTCCAACCGAATTTAAACTGAAAAACGGGGGAAATGGGCCTAATGTAACGGGATTGTTCGATAAATGTATTATCATGACCAAATGCATGTCCTGTAATTTGTATCAGATTCTCGGTCGTGTTTACAATCGGATCACAACTTGCCCTGACGGGCTCATTGCGATCTGATTGTAAACACGACCTCGAATCTGATACAAATTACAGGACATGCATATGGTCATGATAATGTATATGCATATAACCCTGTGTATTTTTACAGCCTTGATGATTGTATATTTTCATGTAGTGTTTGATATAGCAGTTACCAATGTTTTATAACCAGAAGGTGTGACTAACCCTGGGCAATGCACAGGATTAATCATACTTTCTAGTAACAAATAATTTTCATTATTAACCAACTGTATTTACTCTATGTATTGGGACACTCTATGATTTGGGACACACATTTTTTCCAGAAAACTATATTTTTTTTAATGCTCCAAAGTTTGGGACATTCAGGAGATTTGTTTCCAGTTGGCCCGTCACTAGTAGCAGACGACACTCATAAAAAAAATTCTTGAGTAACTAAAAATTTTCATTTTTTGCTTCCAAAACATAGCTTGTGATCCCTGCGCTCGTTCCAATGAGGGATCATGAGCTATGTTTTGGAAGCAAAAAATGAAAATATAAAAAAAAATTGGACGGCGATTTTTGTATATAGTGATGGAAAACGAATCACACACAACTTTATTCAGCATCATATCAAGACCAGGCTGTGTTCTTTCCCCATTTTCTAAGAATTGGGACACCTGTGAAAATAATTATTTTTAGCTGTCCTAATACATAGAATAAATGCAGTAACTAACTCTGTACACTGTACACCTTTTATGTAAATCTCATCTATAAATCAACTCTTTACCCATCGTAATGTTCAAACCCAGCCAGTACTATTCTTAAAAAGCATTCAAACTCAGCATTAACCCTTTACCCAACGCAGACGATATCAAAATTTATTATTTTAAATATCATTTTTTCAAATTTTTCAAAAAATTTCAACAAAACCATATCATGTGACCCCTCGTTGGAACGAGCTCGACGAGCTCGTTCCAACGAGGGGTCACAAGATATGGTTTTGTTGAAATTTTTTGAAAAATAATATTTTTTCTACTGCTGAATTTGCATATTACGTGGGCGGATGCGGGCGATTTATTGGGTAAAGGGTTAACACTCTATTGTGTTTTTTTCAGTGAATTCCAAAAATTAAAACATATTTTATTTTCAATTAAAAGCTTGTTTGCAGCAGATGACGAGGGAGATGTTATTGCATGTTTTGATCAACAAGTTCATCACAGGATCATCCTGGAATGAACTTTATGGTCAAAACAAGCAGTCATCTCGTATGCATCAGGCATGTCAAAGTACCACTGGTACCAACATAACCGATACCAGGATGGGACCGAGTCTGTCCAGCCAAAACCGGTACTGGGGCAAATCCAAAATTAGAGGACATATCATAATCAGATGAGAGAAATTCGCATTTAAATCGCAACAGTTCAAAAGATTGTACGACAAACATGGCACAGTGACAATTAATCTGTGGCAAGGCTGCACGTTGAAAATATTAGTTGGTCTACCCAACACATTAACTTAGGAGCCATCCTACTTTATATGAAAGTATTACTTATAATGTTCCCTGGCTGGAAAAAAGGGCTTCAGGGTTCAAAGGGTTAATAAAATATCGCCTATAAACAGTATACTTTGCTATAGGCTGTACTTTAACCCTGCACAAGCAGAGTTGTTAGTGGTTGAAGACAAATGTACCATCAGCATGTGATATGCCTTCGTACACAGTGCCGGCATCCCCCCCCCCCCCCCCACCCCTAGAGCTGTACGTTAACCGAAACTGAACCAAGGTTTTTAGTTTTTTTTAAAAACCGAAACCGTCGACATCCCGTAATCTAAGGTTTTTCTCCAATGGCAGTGTCTGGGTACTCTCACTACTCTGGGAAGGCTACATTCTGTGAACTTCCGACATTTCAGTTTGTTTGTGTTTGCAGATTTCCTCAAGTTGCGTGTAGGTGTCAGACCTCGAAAAATGGCCAAGCACAATAAAAGTTCTGTATATTTAGGTAATTATTATATTGGCCTTCCTGATTCTTCATGTATTATAGCTTATTTCGGGAATTCATTGTGTTTCACTCAATTTCACTACCATTCAGTTATGACTCCGGACATAAGAATGAGTTTTATTGAATTTTACTTGGCCTCATGAACAAACTGAAAACCGAACCGAACCGAGGTTTTACTCGACCTGAAAAACAAAAACCGAACAAGAAATATAAAAACCTACAGCTCTACCACCCCCCCCCCCACCCCACCCCTCCTCCCCCCTTTTATAAGTTTTGTCACTTCTGTGCCATTTCTCTTTTCTCAATTAGTTGGATCCAGTGATTGGGGGGGGGGGGGGGGAGGGGGGAATAAGTACCGTAACTAAACACTCAGAAATATAGTGAGTAAATCACACAGATTTATTTAGAGTTCCAATCTTTCTCAAATCCAGCGAGGACTGACAATGTTCGTTTTTGGTCAGGATATGTTTGTATTTTTAATACTCTTGAGAAGGGATCACTTAATCGAATAGCAAAATTAACAAGAGGTACCAGGGGGCCTGAGGCACTGACTCCACAAAGTTGTTTAAAGAAGGATTTAATTCCATATCTACAGTAGAAACTAGAAGTTCTGTCACAATTAGCACAGAAAGTGATTGTTGATTAATGTGCTCCTTACTGAAGAAGAATGAAGTAGTCTGAGGTTGGTAGTGAAATCATGCACTGAACCAATCAAACAGAAAGAAAATATTGAGACCACATACCATACAGTTAAAACTAAAAGTCCTGTCACGAAATGCACGCTTATCTTGGCTTAATTGCGCGTAGGAATTGCATGCAATTGCCATATGAAATGGAATCCAAAGCATGGCAGGTTCTCCTGGTTACTCATACAGTTAAAACTAGAAGTCCTGTCACGAAATGCGCGCTTATCTAGGCTTAATTGCGCATAGGAATTGCACGCAATTGCCATATCAAATGGCATCCAAAGCATGGCAGGTTCTCCTGGTTACTCATAGCAAACACAGGCAATGTTTCTGCCAATGTACCTCCGGGTTACCCGACGTGCTATTTGTGCGCATTTCATGACAGGACTTCTAGTTTTAACTGTACAGTAAGTGGAGAGAGGGTTACTAAACACACTATTAATTGAAAATAGAATATGTTTTCTTTTTTAGAATTCACTTTAAATAATTTCCACAATCCAGTGTAAGTATTTCCAATAGTTACTTGAATCCAGCACCCTGTGTAACGACATGTAACTACGCATTTTACAGACTTACAGTTAAAACTAGAAGTCCTGTCATGAAATGCGCACAAATAGCACGTTGATATGCGTGTTAATGTACGCGTTACGGCCCAAGTAAAGCTATCAAATTCTGTACATATGGCATGTGCACAAGCAATGTTTCAGCCAATGGATCTCCGGGTAACCCGGAGGTCCATTGGCAGAAACATTGCATGTGTTTGCTATGAGTAACCAGGAGAACCTGCCGTGCTTTGGATGCCATTCGATATGGCAATTGCGCGCAATTCCAACGCGCAATTAAGCCTAGATAAGCGCACTATTCGTGACAGAACTTCTAGTTTTAACTGTAGTCATTATATATTTTCATGTAGCATGTGATATGCAGTTACCAATGTTTTATAACCAAAAAGTGTGACTAACCCTGTGCATCGCACAGGGTTAGTCACACTTTCTGGTCATAAAAGAACATTTCATTTCTAACTGAAACAAGAGGCCCCAAGGGGCCTGAGGGCGCTCACCTGACATGGTAGCCTAAATATCAACCCAGAGAACTGATTTCAACAAGTTGCATCTGCTCCTCCTAAGAAAAGCTTATACTAAATATCCAAAGATTCTGACCAGTGGATCTAAAAAAAAAGAGAAGATTTTTAAAGAATATTCCTCATATTGAACTAAGTTATAATTCGGGCTCCCACAGTGAGTCCAAATATGGACCTAGGGACTTGGCTTGAACAAAGTTGAATCTCACTCCCTAAGCATGGTGCATACCAAATATCAAAAGATTCTGCCTGCCGGATCTTGAGAAGATTTTTAAAGAAAATTCCTCATTTTGAACTAAGTTACAATTCAAGCTCCCACAGTGAGTCCAAATATGGACCTAGGGACTTGGCTTGAACAAACTTGAATCTCACCCACTAAGCATGGTGCATACCAAATATCAAAAGATTCTGCCTGCTGGATCTTGAGAAGAAGATTTTCAAAGAAATTTGCCTGAAATGCATTAAGTTCGAATTCGGGCTTCTATAGTGAGCCCAAATATGAATCCAGGGGACCAATTTGAACAAACTTGAATCAGATCCACCCCACAATGTTGCATACCAAATATCAAAACATTCTGCCTGCTGGATCTGGAGAAGAAGATTTTTTAAGAAATTTGCCTGAAATGCACTAAGTTCAAATTCGAGCTTCTATAGTGAGCCCAAATATGAATCCAGGGGGCCGATTTGAACAAACTTGAATCAGATCCACCCCTCAAGGTAGCATACCAAATATCAAAAGATTCTGCCTGCTGGATCTGGAGAAGAAGATTTTTGAAGAAATTTGCCTGAAATGCACTAAGTTCGAATTCGAGCTTCTATAGTGAGCCCAAATATGAATCCAAGGGGCCGATTTGAACAAACTTGAATCAGATCCACCCCACAATGTTGCATAACAAATAACAAAAGATTCTGCCTTCTGGATCTGGAGAAGAAGATTTTTTAAGAAATTTGCCTGAAATGCACTAAGTTCGAATTTGGGCTTCTATAGTGAGCCCAAATATGAATCCAGGGAGCCGATTTGAACAAACTTGAATCAGATCCACCCCACAATGTTGCATGCCAAATATCAAAAGATTCTGCCTGCTCGATCTGAAGAAGAAGATTTTTTAAGAAATTTGCCTGAAATGCACTAAGATCGAATTCGGGCTTCTATAGTGAGCCCAAATATAAATCCAGGGAGCCGATTTGAACAAACTTGAATCAGATCCACCCCACAATGTTGCATACCAAATATCAAACGATTCTGTCTGCTGGATCTGGAGAAGAAGATTTTTAAAGAAATTTGCCTGAAATGCACTAAGTTCGAAATCGGGCTCCTGTACTGAGCCCAAATATGAACCCAGGGGGCCGATTTGAACAAACTTGAATCAGATCCACCCTACAATGTTGCATACCAAATATCAAAAGATTCTGCCTGCTGGATCTGGAGAAGAAGATTTTTTAATCTTTTTCCCATTGCCTACAGTGTTAAAAAGTGCTGACTCAGCACTTTTTCAAAGTCCTGAAAAAAGTACCTTGTGATCAAACCGATAGGGATTTTTTTTTAACCACTCTATTCTACTAGATAAAAGTAGGCTTTATACAAAATAAGAATTCCCTGTGCCATGTAGTTTTGGAGATATGGCAGTTTTAAGGTTTTCCCTATTTTTAGCTCCCGAGGTTCCCACGGGGCAATGAGAAAATTTTTTTTTGCATCAATCAACTACTTATGACTCATTATCACATCATATCAAATTTGGTTCAAATCGACCCGACGGTTCTGAAAGTTAAAAAATTTATAGTAATTTATATATTTTTTATACTTACCAATGACCCAGACTTAGCTGGTGCTAACTCCACAAAAACCAGGGCCAAACACAAATTTTGCCCCCCAATCCCCAAAATTTGCATCCAAAACAAAAAGAAATCATGTCCTAAAGGACCTCCATAGTACGACTCTACTGCGCATGCGCAGTGACGCAGTCGTCCCGAAATTGGCGCCAAATATCATTCTTACTGGCAGTGCCTGGTCAGCGCTATGTACTCAGCGGGGAGGCAAGAGTTCCCAACTCAGGGAGGGCCATCCCCGTCTGGGTCATTGGTAAGTATAAAAAATATATAAATTACTATAAATTTTTTAACATTTTTATACTGTACCAATGACCCAGACTTAGCTGAATAGTAAACAGGATGGAGGGCCTAGGACATAGAGGAAAATCCAATAAGCTCAATTATAAAATAAAGAGGTAACCCCTTAAGGAGAAAAGGAGTATTAGGCTTTACATGTATCTTTCTTATTTAATATTTAAATTAGAAAGATACACTACCCTTAATAATTGAGCACAATAACATTCATGTTCTCTATTAACATCCAGTATAACCTTTATACTAATTATTTTTAAAGCAAGCCAATAAATAAAGTAGTCCAGAGAATTGAGACTCTTTATAATCATTTAAAAGTGTCCGAGTATTGTATATTAAAGCCCGTTTGACACTTGACATAGACAAATGCTTCACACCGAGCTACACTTTAAAAATAAGACATGAATGAAATTAAACATTAATATTACACTTTAAAACCATCCCGGAAGCGACTCAGAAATACTGTCTTGGAGGAGGCATTCCCTTGCTTTTCACTATAAAGCAGGTGACCTAAGGGAACACCCGCCCCCCCCCCCCCCCCCCCCCCCCTTCCCCTTGCCCTGGGTCAAATAGCCCAGAGCGAAGAGGGCAGCCGGACGGAGTCACTGCCGGAACAGAAAGCCTGCATAACTATAGTTGCAACTGTTTAGTGGACGACATTCTGAGCAACAGATAACGGACCTAAACAATGCAGGTCTCCAGAAATGGACTCAATATTTCTGAGATAAAAATTAGTAAATGTGGATGGCTGAGACCAATAAGCAGCCTTCATTAAATCTGTAATAGCAACACTATTAGCATAAGCCCAGGAAGTAGAAAGAGCTCTTACTTCATGAGCAGAAATCTTAAGCACAGACTGCTGAGAAGAAGATAAATCTTCATACGCAGTACGGATAGTTAACTGAATCCATCTAGCAATAGAATGGACTGAAATGTCCTTTCTATTAGGCATCAAAGACAGAAAGAAACGTTTCCGTCCCTTTCTGATGAACTGAGATCTCTGTTTATAGATACGTAGTGCTCTAACAGGACAGAGTAAAGGCCTACGCCCGTCTGAAGACGGAAGAGCCTTAATAACAATAGGTTCCGGATATTTATTAGGAGCCTGATTCTTAGCTAAAAAACCGACATTAGTAGTGAAGGTGATAGTGTTCCCAACACTACGATAATGAGAATCATCCACCGATAGTGCATGAAGCTCACTGACTCTTCTGGCAGAAGAGAAAGCTAAGAGAAAAGCTGTCTTATAAGATAAGAATTTGAAATCTACTGTCCCAAGAGGTTCAAATGGCTTTTCCTTCAATTTAAGGAGAACCCAAGCTAAATTCCACTTAGGAATTAATCTAAGAGTTCTGGGTCTATTTATCGAAAAGTTTCTAACCAATTTCGATAAAGAGACATTAGATCCAATTTGTAAACTATCATGATGTGCATAGGTATCAGATAACATAGATCTATAACCCTTTATAGTAACAGGTTGCAGTTTGATTTCGTCAAACAAGTATACTAGAAAGTTAGCAATGTCTGGTATAGAGGGATCAAATATATCAACAGAATGATCCCTACACCAACGACGGAAAACCTTCCACTTAGCCGCATAGTTTAGCGAAGAGGAGGTCCTCCTACAGTTAGAAATCGCGTCCACTGCTCGTCCTGTAAAGTGCTTGCCATGCAAGAAGGACCGCACAACGGAAAAACGTGAAGGTTGAGACCTTGCGGGTTGTGATGTAGTTGGCGCGATTTCCCCTGCCAAAGAAGATCCTCTCGTGGAGGGAGCTTCCGCGGTAGGTCCCACAACAGACACCTGAGTAGATTTATCCACGGTCTCTGTGGCGACAGAGATGCCACCAACAGAATCTTGCACTGAGATTGTTTTATCTTTAGCAATACTTGTTGAATTAACGGCGCTGGAGGATACGCATATCCTATCATTCCGTCCCAAGGGATCGATAGAGCGTCTACTGCAAATGCTCTTGGATCCGGACACGGGGACACATACGTCTGCAACTGATTGTTGAGATGTGTCGCAAATAAGTCTATCATTGGCCGTTCCCATTGGTAGCAAATCTGATTGAATACTTGTTTGTTGAGAGTCCACTCCGACGGCAACAAGCGACCCTTTCGTGAAAGGGAGTCTGCTAGCACATTCAGACGACCCGGTATGTGACGGACCGAAAGAAGAACGTGATGTTCCAACGCAAACAGAAGGATTCTTTCCGTTAGATTGAACAACGGAACTGAATGAGTGCCTCCCTGATTCCGTATATACGCCACTACTGTCGTATTGTCGGATAGGATTTGGACATGAGCATCGTGAATAATGTCCATCCAGTGACGTAACGCAAGCCAAATTGACATCATTTCCTTGATGTTTATGTGCTTGCACAGGAATTGCGGATCCCAAAGACCCTGGCATCTCGAATCCGTTGGGATTAATGATGCACCCCAACCTGTTTGACTGGCATCCGTCATAATGGTAAAACTCGGATCCGGCAACTGCAGCGGAACTCCTTGAGTTAACCACTGAATGTTTGCCCAAGTCTGAATCTCTTGTTTCACTTGATCTGACAAGAGAACGTCTACATCGAGCGAATGAATTTTCACACTCCAATTCTGAGTCAGGAAAATTTGAAGAGGCCGTGTGCGTAGCCGTCCCATCGGAATGAGATCCGCGGCGGCTCCGCACAGACCTATCAGTCTCATAAATTCTCTCGCCGTGACTTTGTCTGTATTCAGACAATAGCGAGCGTAACAACTGACTAATTTCGCTCTGGTTAACGGCAGACGAACGAGATTGTTGTGCGTCTCGAAGCTCATTCCCAGATGAGTGAATGACTTGGACGGCACCAGATCCGACTTCTCCTCGTTTACTATGAAACCGAGACGTCGGAGCAATAGAAGAAGATTCTGAACATCGTTCTGAAGCGTTAACTCGTTGCCGTACCTCTGAAGAATGTCGTCCAGGTAGGCCGACGTTACCGCAGACGAATGAGCTCGGAAGTAGATCATTACCGAGTTCATTACCCGAGTGAAAGCCCAGGGTGCTAGATTCAATCCGAAGCACATGGCCCGGAACTGATACACCACTCCTAGGACTGCGAAGCGTAGATACTTTCGGAATGTCGGATGTACCATGACGTGAAAGTACGCATCTTTGAGATCTATGCTCGTTGCATAATCGTTCACCCGAATACTCGCTCTGACCGATCGAATCGTCTCCATATAAAACTTCGGAGCGACGATCAGCTTGTTTATCCAGCTCAAATCTATGACTGGACGGAACGAGCCGTCTGGTTTCGGAACCAGAAACAGATGGCTGTAGAATCCCAGCGATTCCTGGTTTTCTACGACCTCTACCGCGTTCTTCATTAAAAGAGACTGCACCTCTGATAGCAGAGCGTCTCTTTTCTGAGGGTTTGACGGAAGATGAGTCCACTTTGGACTTCGAGTTAATGGAGGCTTTCGTTTGAAGGATATCTTTAGACCTTCCGAAGTCACTCCTCTCACCCACGGGTCGTCCGTAATCGACGCCCACTCTTGAGAAAAACTCGACAACCTTCCGCCAACCGGAACGCGATAGAGGTTTGAGCCATCACCTCCTGGATCTGCGAGGCCTGCGGTAGGAGAAACCACGTCTTCCACGACCCGCACCTCGCCTCGTCGACCTCAGGGCGTCCGACCGATTGTCCCGGCCTGAAGGACGTCCCGAACGAGAGTCGCTATCCTGACGGTCTCTCGAATAAGAGCTAGAGGACGCACCGGAACCTCTATAGGAACCTCTCTTGGGCGGATAAGACCCAGAAGTGCCCGCCTTATTCGTGTCTGCTGTATCCGACCTTTTAGGAGCGGATCTAAACAACAGAGAATCACTAGCTTTCTTTTTAATATTATCATAAATAGCGGAAAGCTTGCCGTCAAAGAGAAGATCTCCTGACACCGAAGCGACTCTAAGAGAGTTCTTCACCTTAGAATCCACTAGTGTGGATGTAGACAGGGCTGCGTCACGTCTAACCAACTCCAGATTTGCCACTGAAAGGGCGGAGTTACACGTGGAATAAGCTACTGCCCTTGAAAGAAGTCTTAAGGAGGATTGTATATCCTGAAACTCTTCCCCTTGAAGACGCAGTGATAACGCCTTCGTAAGGTGATCTGCGTAAGATAAGGCATCTAAATTGGCTCTGTTAGACGCAATAGCTGTTTCCAACACTGCGGTTGGAATAGAAGCTGACGACGGTAATGATAGCTCTAAGTCTTCCGCCTCGTCGTCCATACGCAGAGGAACTCTCGGTATACCCTGACCTGCCGTGTCGAATTTATTCCTTGCATTAATGAAAGGCAGGTTGAGAGTATTTGCGGACAAGAAGCCTGCTTTCCCCGTCCTGGAAGCAAGTTTAAAAATAGCGTCGTTCAATAATTCAAATGTTCTTGCAACATTATTGGACTGCGACGGAAACTCGGGAGCGATGTCCCTGAACCGCTCGAAAAAATCAGAGTCCAATGACGCTATAATTCTCCTGTCCGGAAGCGCAGCAGTCTGGCCCGACGGAACAACTTGAGGAAGAAAGTGCCGGATGAAGTCCACGGCAGCTTTGTGTTGTTCCGAAAGGGATAGCTCCAATTCATCCGTATCCCTTTCACCATCCGGTCGGACCTCCCGATGTTCCCGGTCGTCCGCCCCCGATGCTTCGGCGGAGCGTACCGACCCAGCGCCGTCGGATAATTCTCGATCCGACACCGTCTCTGTCGGCTGCTGGGATGCTGCGATAAGCTGTGCTATCTGCACTAGAATGTCCGACGTCGAGACCTGCGGAGGAGCGGTCTTTCGCTGCTTTGCCGAGGGCAGCTCCGCATCAGATGGCTCCCGCATACTTTTCCTATGCGAACGTCCGGAGTCCATCGGTCTCGAATCCCTGGCTGCCGGATGGTGTGACCTGGTCGCCGAAGAATCCTTCATCGGCGAAGCTGGCAAAATATCGGAGGTCACGCAGCCAAGGTGCGGTCGTGTGCGCCGGCGAGAAGAGGAAGCCATAACAGTCTCTGCGGACTGCTTATACAACGGAGCGTCCCGAGCGACGGACGTATGCTCCGCTAAAGACACATTTTGTACCACAACATCTGGTCCCAGATGTTGTTGTACGAGAGAGGGGCCTCTCTCGCTCGCGGCCCGGCTGGACCTGGACGAGCTAGGAACCGGACTAAAAGGCTTCCTCCGTTCTCGTTCACTATCCGCCGTCACTGGGTGTGCATCTATTATTTTTATAGTGCTCGCATCACCCAAAATTTCCTCTTGGACCGCATCGGACGAACCCGGCTGCCGAACCATTCGGTGAATGGACGCTACACCGGGCGAGCTAGCGGACGACATTTGTCTAATCTCCATGAGCACTTTTGCCGCTAGCTCTGTATTTATTTGTGACGACGGACGCACACTTGAAGAAGATAACATGGAAACATCACCCTGTTCTGGTTCCTCTGAAATAGAAACTGAGAGAGTAGAGTGACCTTGTGGAGAAAGAGCCGGCATCGCTCTTTCTCCAGAAACAACATATCGTGACACACGTTTCCAATGTTTCTCATCCCAATGTTCACATACAGGACAGGGATTAAAGCGAGAACACTGACTACAATTAATGCAATAATCATGAAAGTCAGAGGAAGATTTCTTCCTATTACAATTTGAACAAGTTCCCTTCATTGTGAAAGAACAACAATAAGTCCTAGTTACTCGCAAAAACCCCTGACACAAAGATACATAATAACATGATCCATTAATAAATGAAAAAACAATTGCAAAACAAAATAATTTTGAAAAAATATTTTTTCAGAGAAGCCCAAGTTGCTGAAAAGTAACGTTGAGCCCCGATGGATCCGATGGCAAAGTGTGGTCAAAAATTTTAAAATTATATAAAATAATTAATGAGACACTTTCGGATAATATAAATGTATCTTATAATGAGATAAACTACCTCAAAGGCAAACAGCCCCCCTCAAAAAAGGCTGTTGCCAATGAAAACAAACAGTGTAAACACAGAAGAAAACATGACTCCAGGCACTGAAAAAACTGGCCCGGAATCAGTCATCAATTACACTCTATCTGATGCAAAACAGAGACTCCCAGGGGAGAATCTGCAGAACATCAGATGGAAGATGCAGAACACAAACGTTATACACCCATGGGTGAAAACGTAACTATGGGGAAAATAACAGAAAACATTCTGTAACCAAGCAACTCTCCCAGGGAATTTTTAGAAATGAAACTTCTCAAAAATATGCCAAAAGCATGGGAGAATTGCAAGGGGGGACTTTAGAAGGTTAGGGGAGAGGAAACACTGAATAAGCAGTGCAACAATTAGCAAGAATGACAACAAGAGGCGTTTGCCTCGAAAATAGGCAACTTAACATAATTTCAACAAAAAATTTTAAGTACAGCCCTGATTATTTTTTGCCACTTCTTTTTTCCTCTCCTCCTTCTATCCTCCTTAGAATCACATTTTCTCCAAGAATTACGTGTCTGGCATCCTTTAAACTGAGATTTACAAGCACAAAGATCAGTGAGATGTTGACTGATGAAGGGCCAAACAGAGAATGATATTTGGCGCCAATTTCGGGACGACTGCGTCACTGCGCATGCGCAGTAGAGTCGTACTATGGAGGTCCTTTAGGACATGATTTCTTTTTGTTTTGGATGCAAATTTTGGGGATTGGGGGGCAAAATTTGTGTTTGGCCCTGGTTTTTGTGGAGTTAGCACCAGCTAAGTCTGGGTCATTGGTACAGTATAAAAATATAGAAATTTTAGGCGTGGCCAAAATTTTTGCCCCTCCCATAACGAAGGCAAATAATGCCCGACAAACTTCTCTTGAACAAACTTGAGTCTACACCTCAAAAGGAAGCTGCATACCAAATATCAAGTTTCTGCTATTGCTGGTTCTTGAGAAGAAGATTTTTTAAGAAATGGAGCATTTTTTCCCCATCCCTCTGCTCAATATGAGCTGAAACCTAATTTGACAAAAAATCAAAATGCCCTTATATAGCCCCTGCTCACATGAAATTTCATTAATATGCGGCCAGTGGTTTGGGAGAAAAAGGCCCAAACACCACCTTCACGACGGACGATGGATGCCGGACGATGGACGATGGACGGACGACAGACGCCGGACGACGGACGAAAAGTGATCAGTAAAGCTCACCCTGACTTTCAGTCAGGTGAGCTAAAAAACATTTCATTTCTAACTGCACTGTAAAGCGTTAGTGTAAATGTCATCTATATCAACGCTTTACCCAATGTAATGGTCAAAACCAGCCAGTACTATTCAAACTCGGCTTAAGAACCCTCGTTGGGTTTGTTTTTAGTGAATTCCAAAAACGAAAACATATTCTATTTTCAATTAATAGTTTGTTCCTAGTAAATCACTGTGGGACAGACTGATCACTTAGTAATTTTTTCACAATATCTGAGGACAAAACACAATGAAAGTGTCAATGACACTGTAGCTTAACTTGTCTGTGTATTATGTTTGACGAAAAAGGATAATGTTCAATGTTTATGAAAGGATTATGAAATAAGACAAGAATTGTGATAATTGGGAATATCTGTTCCCTGTATTTTAAAATTTCCAATAAAAATAATATGAGGTGTACTAGACTGTACTAAAGAAATGACGGGTGGGTTAATGTGGCCCTCACAGTTAATGTATGTGGCCCTCACAGTTAATGTTTGTCAACAAAAGTTACCAAGTTACAGTGAAATTATTCCAAAACAAGTTATCCTATCAAGTTACAATGAAATCCCTTCATAAATTTGGCCTGTAGAGTGCGCTAAAGGTTTTCAGGCTTCGAGCACGGTCCAGGGCTAAAATTTTGCCGAGAATCCGAGAATCGATTCACACAAAGATTCGTGCAATAAAACCGGCGAGAATCCATGTAGATTCTCGTTGCACCTCTGCTAGGATTCGCGTGAAAAGAATTGAATCAATTTAACCCTTTATTTAACACAAGGCAACTAATTAACCAGCAGAAGGCTAACATGACCTGAAATATCCTGACACTATGTCAATAAAATCTTACAAATATGGCTGTCATTGGAACCGGCTCATTGAGCCGGTTCCAATGACAGCCATATTTGTAAGATTTTATTGGTAAATATTGTTCATTTAATAATTTTATCATCAATTTATTTATTTATTGTTTAAAAATTATCAAATTTAGTTTTAAAAATTAAAAAGGTGTTTTGGCTAAAATGTTAACATGTGTTATCAGTATACAATGGTGGTTCAAGCATGGTGGCGTCATGGGATCCTGGGACACTCATAGTTGGTATGGATTCTTGCAACCATTTTCACAAGAATCCAAATGGATTCTCACAAATTTAGACAAAATATAAGCCCTGCGGTCGACTGATGGCAACCAAAAGTGGATGTTCTCATCTAGACATTATCTGGAGTCATCCTACAAGTTACAATGAAATCCCTTCATAAATACGACCTGCAGACTGTGCTAAAGGTTTTCTGGCTTCAGGCCCCTGTAGCCATGACAGTTGACCAATCGTGACCAAAAGGGGACGTTTTCATCTAGACATTATATGGAATCATCCTACCAAGGTACAATGAAATCCCTCCATAAATACGACCTGTAGACTGTGCTAAAGGTTTTCGGGTTTCGGGCTCGGGCAGCCATCACGGCCGAATGATTGCAACCAAAAGGGGTCATTCTCATCTAAACATTCTATGGGAGTCAACCTACCAAGTTACAATGAAATCCCTCAATAAATATGACCTGCAGACTGTGCAAAAGATTTTCGGGTTTTGGGCTCGGGCAGTCAATCACGGTTGACAGATCGTGGCCAAATGGGGAAGTTCTCATCTACACATCATACAGTCATCCTACCAAGATACAATAAAATCCCTTGATATTAAATATGAGCTGTAGACTGTGCTAAAAGTTTTCGGATTTTGGGCTTGGGCAGCCGTCGCGGCTGACAGATCATGACCAAGAGGTGGCGTTCTCATCTAGATAATATACAGAGGCATCCTACCAAGTTACAATGAAACCCCTTCATAAATACGACCTGTAGACTGTGCAAAAGGTTTTTGGGTTTTGGGCTCGGGCAGCCAT
This sequence comes from Pictodentalium vernedei, assembly GCA_031216915.1. Classification (NCBI taxonomy): domain Eukaryota; kingdom Metazoa; phylum Mollusca; class Scaphopoda; order Dentaliida; family Dentaliidae; genus Pictodentalium; species Pictodentalium vernedei. Next base: position 509,498,554 of record CM062293.1, read on the forward strand.
TGCGGCTGACCAATCACGACCGAAAGGGGACGTTCTCATCTAGACATGACCTCTAACCAGCATATGAAATTTCAAGACAATCAGACAAGAACTATGGAGTATAGCCTGTGCTAAAGGAAAATGTGAACAGACTCACAGACGAACAGACTTCCGCACATGTGATGGCAATAGCTTATCTTGACTTTGTCAAGTTAAGTTGACAAGTGCAACACCAGCGGTGGATCAATATAAGGCCACCTATGAAAAAATTGCGCTTGTGAAGAAATTTTAAGTTGAACAAAAGGTAAAAAATTCCTTAAAAAATAATTGTACATTCCTACCTTACGACCCATTAAACTTGAATATATTGTTTTCAAGTTGTTGTGTGGAGAATCAAAAGTCACCAAATCTCCCAGGTTGCCATATTGGACATGCCAGAATGCCAGACATGCCAGAATGCTGGTTAATGAAAGGAACCATCCTCTAGTCATCAACCATAAAAACAGTATATGTGACCTTAAACACCAATAAATAAATAAATAATAGTATCTGTTGTATGCATTGTTTTCAAGTTATAGAATGGACAAATAAAAGTTAACAGACAGACGGCCAGATGGTCACTGCCATACCATAATACGGCCCGCTCATATGAGAGTAATCCACTCTCTCCATTCTATATATGTAGTTGAATTTAATATCTATTTGCCTCATTACATATACATGTATCCTAGTAGAGATTAGGACTGATGTTAGTGATATCTATACACCAGTATAAAATTGTGGGACACGCTGTTTTCTACCAGAATTGAATAATGCTAATGCGGCAGTTATTAGATGATTTTTTTCTGATATTCAGAGGCTACCTCCGAAATAATGCCCAGATTTGGAGGAATGTAAATACCAAGTATCAAAAGATTCAGAAGATCTGTCCCAATCCCCACCCCCCCCACCCCACTCCCCAAGATATTGTATGTCAAATATCAAAACACTCTGACTTGATGGTCTGGAGAAGAAGTCTTTAAAAGATTATTCATCATATTACACTAATTTTCGAAAATTTCAACAAAATCATATAATGTGGCCACTCATTGGAATATGCTCACCAATAGGGATTGATTGAAATTGTTTTAAAGTATTTTTATTAACTTCTTAATTAGTAAATAAGATGCGACCGATTCATTCGATAAAGGGTAATTTCCAGGAACTCAGAAAGCCTGGAAATAAGCAATCTGTCATTTGCAGAATGAGGTCCACAAAGGGTGAATTTGTTGATGCTATTCCATACAGTGGGCCAACTTGTCCTCTAGTACCACTTTCTGTTCAGGCTCGAGACCTTGATTCAGAGGCTCACAGAGGGTCAATTTAGTGATGCTACCCTGCTTTGCAGGGTAGCATCACCAAATTCACCTTCTAGGAACCTCATTCTGCAGATGACGGTCTACTTATTTCTAGGCTTGGAGAAAGCAGGGTAGCATCACCAAATTCACCCTCTAGGAACCTCATTCTGCAGATGAGAGTCTGCTTATTTCTAGGCTTGGACAAAGCAAGCTAACATCACCAAATTCACCCTCCAGGTACCTCATTCTGCAGATCGCTTATTTCTAGGTTTGGACAAAGCCAGGTAGCATCACCAAATTCACCCTCTAGGAACCTCAAAACAAATCTCTATAAAAAATAATTACAAATAAACAAATCTCTATAAATTAATAATTACCCATAAACAAGTCTACTACATTCAATTTCTTGAAGTATTCATAATTAATAGGATCATATGCAAAATTTGCTAAATTTGCAAGCACCTGTTCTTTAAAATCTGAAATTAGAAAAAAAAACATTGTTTGACTGCTAAAAGCTGAAATTGACCTATTTTGTTAGCCACAGTTCTTTAATATTTAAAATATAAAGCATAAACTATTTACGGAAACCTAGTCTTTCTGTGTGATTAACCCTTACATGCACCTAACAAATCAAATGCGTCTGCTGCATAACATCCAAATTGTGCAGAGGAAATTTTTTTTTAAATTTCAGCAAAACCATATCATGTGACCTCTTCACTGGGACAAGCTTGTTCCAATATGGGCGGGTCACATGATATGGTTTTATCCAACGTTTTTTATGAATTCGGAGAAAAAAAAATTAAATTAACAAAAAATTTTGATATACATTTTCTGTAAAGGTTTAAAATCTATTCGTCAGAAACAGGCCAAATAATACAATGTGCGCACAAAAATGTGAACAATACATAAAAAGTTATCTCAGTCAACATGTATGGTATATAGTGATTTAATACCTGGATGTCAGTTTTTAAACGAGCCGCAGGCAAGGTGTTTAAATGAGACATCCAGGCATTAAATCTCCATTTTCCCATACATGTTGGCGGAGATAACGTGTTTGTCCCATTTGAAACACAATACAAGCATAGTGGAAATAAATTTGTGGACGCATTTCTCAGCTCCACAATCACTTGGACCAAATTCATAATTATTTTGTTTTTATAATGGCAGAAGACAACAGATAGAGTTACATCACTTGGGTCATTAAGGAAACGAGTAAACAAACATCGTCCCCGGAGTTCCAATGTGTTCTATGAGCCTACTCACACAAAGAACATACTGGTACTCAGGGGACAAATTATTTGCTCTTATTTTATTTTTATGATTGATTCGTCAGAAATCTGATGATATTTGTGACTATTTTTGGATTTTTTGGTTCGATTTTTATTTCGAGGCGAGCAAAAACAGAAAGCTTTTGCTTAAACCATATAGTCCCGATGTTTCGCGTGCACTTACACCCTGGATGTTGCACGCTATCATATACCTTAGATGCTGGGTGCATTCTTTGTCATGGCTATTTGTCCAAGGCATTCTGACCAAGCAAAAGACTGAATTTATCAGGATATAGGGACAACATGAATTATACCAGGACTCCACAAAGGTGCGCTTCATTTGAAATGCTAGTAAGTAGTACATACATACAGCATGCCTCCCATTTTCAAAATGGAGACATGAAACTGAAAGTGGAAGTGTCAATATTAATGACACTATAGCTCAGCTTGAATAGAAAGGGCTGAACTAAGTAGAAAGTTCCTGTAATGCTAAGTCATTTCATCCACACAAAAGACATAACACCAAAGCTACGTATGAAATTAGAAAAAGATCAGGTGTGAGGTACGGCCTGTACAACGTGCTAATGGAATTGTTGACAATTTTTATGCCAATTCCAAGATGGCCACTCACCAGCATATTTTTCAATAAATATAGAAAAATTTGATAGCTCCTATCAAGACATCACACCCAAGCTTTATATACAGTTAAAACTAGAAGTCCTGTCATGAAACGCGCACAAATAGTATGTCGATCTGCACGTTAATCTACACATTATGACCATAGTAAGGCTATCAAATTCTGTACATATGGCCTGTGCACAAGCAATGTTTCAGCCAATGGACCTCCGGGTCACCCGGTCCATGGGCAGAAACATTGCCTGTGTTTGCTAAGAGTAACCAGGAGAACCTGACGTGCTGTGGATGCCATTTGATATGGCAATTGTGTGCAATTCCCACGCACAATTAAGCCTAGGTAAGCGCACAATTCGTGACAGGACTTCTAATTTTAACTGTAAATTTGAAAAACATCGAGTGTGAGGTCCAGTCTCTTGGATGTGCTAATGTAATTGTTGACAATTTATATGACAATTCCAAGAGGACCACTCCCAGGCACATTTTCCAATGAAATCTAGAAAAATTCTATACCTACCATCTAGACATCAAACCAAAGCTATATATGAAATATGAAAATGATCAGAAAAAATATGACAATTCCCATCTAAACAACACACGAAAGCTACATATCAAAATTTGATAAAGATTGGATAAGAGATTCAGTCTGTAGAGTGTACTACTGGAAGTGTTGACAATTTAAATTCCAAATCCAAAAAGGCCAATGGTGGTCATCTTTTTCAATGAAATTCAGAAAAATTTGACAGCTCCTATCTCGACATCATACCAAAGCTATATATAAAATTTGAAAAAGAATGGGTGAGAGGTGTAGCCTGTAGGTTGTGCTAATGGAACTGTTGACATTTATATGCCAAATCCACAAAGGCCACTCCTGGGCACATTTTTCAACAAAAATTAAGAAAAATTCTATAACTCCCATCTAGACATTGAACCAAAGCTATATATAAAATTTGAAAAAGATGGGGTAAAAGGTATGGCCTGTAGGGTGTGATGATGGAACTGTTGACAATTTATATGCCAAATTCAAGATGGCCGGCCACTAGCGGTCATGTTTTTCAAAGAAATTCAGAAAAATTTGATAGCTCCCATCTACACATCAAACCAAAGATACATATGAAATCTTAAAAAGAGATTGGGTGAGAGATGCGGCCTGTAGAATATGCTAATGGAACGGTTGACAATTTAAATTTGATAGCTCCCATCTAGACATCACACCAAAGCTGTATAAAATTTGAAAAAGCTCGGTGAGAGGTGCAGTCTGTAGGATGTGCTAATGGAATTGTTGACAATTTATATGCGAAGTCCAACATGGCCACTTCCGGGCATATTTTTCAATGAAATTTAGAAAATTCTATTGCTTCCATCTAATTATCACACTAAAGCTACTTAACTGGTAAAGTGCTAAGTTATTTTTGGTCCTGATAATTTCTTTATGTATCTTTGCCTTGTTACAATTTATGGGAGAGTGCCTGTAGGCACTCTCCCATAAATTGTACCAAGGCAAACCCTAGCAGGCAAAATAATATCACTTCAAAGATAATATGAAGCACATCCACAGAATATGAAGCCTTTAAATTGCGGTACCCGGCACTTCAAAATAAAGCCCAAATATGGGCTTCTAGCACTATACCAGATAAGGAATTTGAAAAAGATCGGGCCTGTGCTGATGGAATTTTTGAAAATTTATAAGCCAAATCCAAAATGGCTGCCGACAGCCAGGTTTTTCAACAAAATTCAGAAAAATTTGATGGCTCTCATCTAGACATTACCCCAAAGCCAAGTATGAAATTTGAAACTGATCAGGTGAAAGATGCAGCATGTAAGGTGTTCTAAAGGGATTGTGGATAGACAGAGGTGTGGATGTACAGACATACGAATATACAGACCCAACAGAGTCCAAACATGACCTGAAAGACTGTATTTTAATTTTGGGGTTTTGTACTTCCTTTCAGTCCAACATTCTTCCCATCCCATTAGAGGTCAAGACAGCTGATAAAATCATCAATTTTAGAGAAACAGATTTGTTTTGTGCAAAGTATTTGCATTTCTGAGAAGAATGTGAAATTTCCTTTTCATCAGTATGTGTTTCTTGTCAATATCTTCAATACAGCCATCTCAAGTTCTTTTTCTAAACAAGAGGCCCCAAGGGGCTATAACTGCTCACCTGGCAGGTTCAAAGAAGTATTTGTGGTCTCATTCAGCTAGACATGGTTCAGCAACACTACAAAGGAATGAAGTCATGAAAGGCAAATTTTATGGAAAAACGCTAAGGAATGGATTTAAACAGACTTGAACCTATCCAACTACCCTCCCCCTGCCTCCATCCCTCCCGTCCTCTGCCATAGAGAGCCTAAATATTAAGCCAGGGACTCAAACTGAACAAACCTGAATCTGATCCCTCTTGAGATGTTAAATACCAAATATGAAAGGATTCTGACTGGTGGATCTAAAGAAGAAAATTTTTGAAGTCACGTCCTCATATTTCCCCAAATATTTACCCAGGGATCCGATTTGAGCAAACCTGAATCTGACCCTCCTAGAGATGTTGTATACCAAATAGGAGAGGATTCTGACGGGTGGATCTGAAGAAGAAGATTTTTAAAGAAATTCACCCATATTGCACTAAGTTAAAATTTGGGCTCCCATAGGGAGCCCAAACATAAACTCTGGGACTCGATTTTAATAAACTTGAATCTGACCACTCTAGAGATGCTGTAAACCAAATATGAAAGGATTGTGACTGGTGCATCTGAAGAAGAATATTTTTAAAGAAAATTCCTCATATTGCACTAAGTTAAACTTTAGGCTCCAATAGAGAGCCCAAATATTAACCCAGGGACCCGATTTGAACAATTTGAATCTGACTGTCCAAGAGGTGTTGTATACCAAATATGACAAAGGATTCGGACTGGTGTATCTGAAGAAGACGATTTTTAAAGAAACTACCTCATATTGCACTGTTAAAATTTGGGCACCCATAGGGAGCCCAAATATTAACCCAGGGAGTCGATTTGAACAATCTAGAATCCCCCCACCCCCCCCCCCCCCTCCCCCCACCCGCAGATGTTATATACCAAATATCTAAAGATTAAAATTGATGGTTCTGGAGAAAACAATTTATGGGTACTATCAAAGTAATGCCCCTTGTGGTGCCCCCTGTGGGTTTGGCATTTTTATTCGAACAAACCTGTATTGATATATGATAAGGAAGATGCATATCAAATTTGGTTCTATTTGGTCCAGTGATGTATGAGAAGAAGTTGATAATGTAAAGTTTAAAGTCTCGCCGGACGGACGACAGACAGGTAGATGATGAACACAGGCCTTTAGATTACCCCAGTTTCACACCCATTACAGGTGTGCCCAAATTCGAGAAGGTGTGAAGACATCATCAAAAATATATAAATTCTCTGTGCCTCTTCTATATTTTAGAATAACTTCCAACATAATATGATCATAGAAACACAAAGAAAGACATGGCAATAAAACATACATGTAGCATGATAAGGCTGTTATTTCTGGTTTAAATGTGCCCAAAATAGAGGAAAATGGTGTTCCAAAATAAATGAATTTAAGGCCCTGGGACAGAAAGTGATCTCTTAAGCTCCCAGTGTTTTGTGGAATGCGTTGTCGAAGCAAACAAGCAGAAAAGAACCATTTGCGATTCTGCAAATGCACAAGACGTTTTCTTTTTCATGAGTGGTCTTTATTAAATTTAACACAGGGCAAAGAGTTAACCACCAGTTAGATTTTATTTGGTACATTTTGAGAGAAAAAAAACTGTGCAACAGATAAGGGATTAAGGGAAGAAGAAAAGATAAGTTGAGCTCAATGAAAAGAAGCTAATTTAGGCTGAATGCACAAGTCATGCTTACAGTTAAAACTAGAAGTCCTGTCACGAACTGTGCGCTTATCTAGGCTTAATTGCGCATAGGAATTGCATGCAATTGCCATATCGAATGGCACCCAAAGCATGGTATGTTCTCCCTCTTACCCATAGCAAACACAAGCAATGTTCCTGCCAATGGACCTCCGGGTTACCCGGAGGTCCATTGGCTGAAACTTTGCTTGTGCACAGGCCGTACGTGCAGAATTTGATAGCCTTACCATCGTTATAACGCGTAGACTAACACGCAAATCGACGTGCTATTTGTGCGCATTTCAGGACAGGACTTCTAGTTTTAACTGTATCAGTGAGTGGGAGTGGGGGTACCCAGACTGGAGCCTTCAGGACCTACTCTGAACTGGTGGGGGGAGAGGGTTCTGGCTAAAATAGTAACACATGTATTTGTTAGGATGTATAGTCTACAAAAAAAAACATAGCGTAGAAAAAAATCAATGAATAGTGTAGAAACGATGTATGGTGTAGAAAAAAATCAAGGTTTTGTTTAGAAATTGTCCCCAACATGTAATGTAGGTTGAATTCAACGTACATGTATAGTGTTGTATAGTGTAGAAAAAAAATTAGACTTTGTGAGTGGTTATAAAAATGAAAGTGTCAATGACACTGTAGCTTAACTTGTCTGTGTGTTGTGTTTAATGAAAAGGATAATGTTCAATGTTTATGAAAGGATTAATAAATAAGACAAGTATTGTGATAATTGGGAATAAGTTAATTTCTGTTCCCTGTATGCTATGTTTTAATAAAAATAATATAAGGTGTACACTGTACTAAAGATCTGAAGGGTGCGTTAATATGACCTCACAGTTAATGCATGTGGCCCTCACAGTTGACGTGTGTCAACGAAAGTTAGCAAGTTACAGTGAAATTATTCCAAAATGATTCATCCTATCAAGTTACATTGAATCCCTTCATAAATATGGCCTGCAGACTGTCCTAAAGGTTTTCGGGCTTCAGGCCTGTGGTGCCATGACGGTTGACCGATTGCAACTAAAAGGGGACGTCCTCATTTCGACATTATACGGAGTCATTCTACTAAGTTACAATGAAATCTCTTCACAAATACGATCTGTAGTCTGTACTAAAGTTTTTCGGGTTATGGGCTCGGGAAGCCATCGTGGTTGAATAATCGCGATCAAAAGGGGACCTTGTCATTTGGACATCATCTGGAGTGATTCTACTATGAAATCCCTTCATAAATATGACCTGTAGACTGTGCTCAAGGTTTTTGGGCTTCGGGCCCCTGAGGCCATCACAGTTGACCAATCACGACCAAAACCGGATGTCATCATCTAGGCATTATATGGAGTCAACCTAACAAGTTACAATGAAATCCTTCCATAAATACGACCAATAGACTATGCTAAAGGTTTCTGGGCTTGGGCAGCCATCAAGGCTGAATGATCGTGACCAAAAGAGGGCGTTCTCATCTAGACATTATTTGGAGTCATCCTACCAAGCTACATGTACAATGAAATCCCTTCATAAATATGACCTGTAGACTGTGCTAAAGGTTTTCAGGCTTTGAGCCCCTGTAGCCGTCACAGTTGCCCAATCGTGTACAAAAGGGGATGTTCTCATCTAAACATTATATGAAATCAACCTACCAAGTTACAATGAAATCCCTTCATAAATATGACCTGAAGACTGTGCTAAAGGTTTTTGGGATTCAGCTCAGGCAGTCATCTTGGTTGGATGATCGCAACTAAAAGGGAACATTCTCATCTGGTCATCATCTGAAGTGATCCTACAAAGTTACAATGAAATTCCTTCATAAATGTGACCTGTAGACTGTGCTCAAAGTTTTCAAGCTTTGGGCACATGTACATGTAGCAGTCACAGCCGACCAATCATGACCAAAAGGGGATGTCATCATATAGGCATTATATGAAGTCAACCTAACAAGTTACAATGAAAGCCTTCCATAAATATGACCTATGGACTATGCTAAAGGTTTTTGGGCTCGGGCAGCCATCAAGGCTGAATGATCACGACCAAAAGGGGACACTCTCATCTGGACATTATATGCAGTCATCCTACCAAGTTACAATGAAATCCCTTCATAAATATGACCTGTAGACTGTGCTAAAGGTTTTCGGGCTTTGGCCCCCTGTAGCCATCACAGTTGCCCAATCACGTCCAAAAGGGGGGCGTTCTCATCTAGATATTATATAAAGTCAACCTACCAAGTTACAATGAAATCCCTCCATAAATATGATCTGTAGACTGTGCTAAAGGTTTAAAGGTTTTGGGCAAGGACAGTTGCAGTTGACAGATCGCGACCAAATGGGGAAGTTCTCATCTAGACATCATACATAGTCATCCTACATGTACCAAGGTACAATGAAATCCCCCCATATTAAATATGGCCGGCAGACTGTGCTAAACATTTTTGGGTTTCGGGCTCGTGCAGCCATCACAGTTCACAGATCATCATGACCAAAAGGGGACGTTCTCATCTAGGCATTATACAGAGGCATCCTACCAAGTTACAACGGAATCCCTTCATAAATACGACCTGTAGACAGTGCTAATGGTTTTTGGGTTTTGGGCTTGCGCAGCCATACAAGTTGACCGATCAAGACCAAAAGGGGACGTTCTCATCTAGACATGACCCCAAACCTACATATGAAATTTTGTGACGATCAGACAAGAAATCTAAATTTTATAGTAAATTTCCTTTCTTATTATACCTACCACAATTGTTTACTTCAGGCTTGCACTACAGTGGAAGTCCCTAACTCGGATAAAATACTCTCTATTTTTGTCTTTCCCAAGCAATTTGGGAAAGAAAAGTGGTGCAAAAGCACCAATAAAAAATAAGCCAAAACTGGGTCGAGTGCAACCGGCGCAGACCCAGTACGGGACGCTCTCTCCCAAGTACAACTCCACGACTTCCGTTGCCAGTGCGCATATACCGTCTCTAAAAACTCATTCTTTTTGAATCCGTCAACGTTGGAGGTATGTGATCAGCGGGGAGGAAAGATTCTTTACCCGTAAAGAAGACGGGAGGGCCTCCATGTAAACAATTGTGGTAGGTATAATAAGAAAGGAAATTTACTATAAAATTTAGATTTCTTATCAACCTACTCACAAATGTTTACTTCAGGCTGAATAGACAAAAGGCTGGAGGGAATCGCATAACCAACCCACACATAACCCCAGTGCACTGGAACCGTGAAGCAGAAGGAAGAGGTCCCCAGGCTTATCAACCATAATGTCGCAATCATTGGTAAAGGACAATGAAAGGAGACATATGGGCCTGTGTGACACACAGACAGAAAAAGGGCAGTAACAGAACAAGGCTGAAACTGACCTTCAAGAAGCCTAATGGCTATGGCAGACAACAGTCTGAGCAGAAGAAAGAGGACACAGGGCAAAAAGGTCCTCAGACTGCTCCTGCAACTGGCGCAAATAAAAAGGTGGAGAAAGTAGAAACATTTCTCCAGTAGGCTGCCTGCATAACATCCGACAACTTGACGGAGTTAGAATAAGCCCAAGAGGTGGACAGTGCCCGCACCTCGTGGGCAGAAATACGATTGGTAATACAATCGCCAGCTGCTAAACGACCATAAGCCGTACGAAGAGCAAGACAAATCCATCGAGAAATGGATTGAGGAGAGATCTTCTGTCGACCCGGAATAAGAGACAGAAAAAACTGTTTCCTGCCTTTCCGTATGAAGCGTGTCCGATCGAGATAAATGCGAATAGCACGGACCGGACAGAGCAAAGGGCGATTACCCTCAACAGAAGGAAGAGCCCTGATACAGATAGGAGGAGGAGTAGTATCTGGTAACTGATTCTTGGCCAAAAAGGAGCAATCAGTGGTAAAAGTAACACTGTTGGGAGGGCTCCTAAAAAAGGCCGGGTCAACCGAGAGGGCGTGAAGCTCACTAACCTGTCTGGCCGAAGCAAATGCCATCAGAAAAGCCATCTTATATGTGAGAAAATGCATATCCACCTGGGATAAAGGTTCGAATGCCCCCCCCCCCCCCCCCCCCCCCCCCCCCCCCCACCAAGCAAAGCAACACCCACGAAAGATTCCATCGTGGAGTAAGCTGCAAAGTCTGAGGCCTTTTCAAAAAAAAGTGCCGAACAAGCTTGGAGAGGTAAGGATTAGTGCTGATACGACGCTTCCCCACATAAGAAAAAGTCTCTGAAAGCATGGACCTGTAACCCTTGATGGTAACAGGCTGGAAACCCCAAGAATCAAACAGATATACCAGAAACTCCGCAATCTGTGAAATCGAAGGATTGGCATAATCAACAGAGTGATCAGCACACCATCGACAGAAGACCTTCCATTTAGCTGCATAAGCTACACCAGTGGAATGCCTCCTTGAAGAAGAAATGCACTCCACTGCTCGTCTCGAAAAACCTCTACGGAGGAGACAGGACCTGACAAAAGATATGCGTGAAGGCACAACGAAGTCGGGTCGACGTGAAACCTCCTTGGGCGACCTTGACAAAGAAGGTCACGACGTAGCGGGAGACGTGCCGGAACTGCCGCCATCAGCGAGCGGAGCTGACTGATCCACACCCGCTGAGGCGACAGGGGAGCGATCAGAATGATTCGACAACTGCAGGTTCGAATTTTGGCGAGAACCTGAGGAAGAATCTGAACCAGCGGGAAGGTGTAGCCAACTAGACCGTTCCAATCGAGTGACAGAGCATCCTCGACAAAAGCCAGAGGATCTGGACACGGGGACACGAAAGTGTCCACCTGATGGTTCCAACGAGTCGCAAACAGGTCGATGTGGGGACGTCCCCAGAGATCGCAAAGCGACTGGAACACTGCCCTGTGAAGCATCCACTCGGTGGAAATAACCCTGCCCTGTCGGGACAGGGAGTCGGCTAGGACGTTCAGACGACCAGGAATGTGACGAACAACCACTCCGGCGTGAACATCCTGAGCGAGCAGTAGAAGATCCCGAGCTACTTCGTACATCGGAACCGAGTGTGTGCCGCCCTGGTTCCGAATGTAAGCAACCACTGTCGAATTGTCGGATAGCAGAAGGACCTGGCAATTCGACATGTGAGGGATCCACTGCCTGAAACTCAGAAGAAGAGCAAGAAGCTCCTTCTGGTTGATGTGTAGAGCTGCTTGATCCTGGTCCCACATCCCGTGCAGGGAAAGACCGAGAGGATCCAACGTCGCACCCCATCCGAGATCGCTGGCATCTGCCGTCAGAACACGATCGGACGTGGGTAAGTCCAATGGAACACCCTGCATAATCCACTGAACATCTGTCCAGGGAAGAAGGTGAGGATACAGAGATTCCGGAAACGGAAGCACCTGATCCAGAGAATCTACATTCGGCCTCCAACGACTGAGCAGAAAGTGTTGGGAGAGGTCTGACACGCAGCCGACCTAGAGGAATGAGATCCGTCACCGAACCGCAGAGACCGATCAGCCGGAGAAACCTCCAAGCGGTCGCGGACGTGGACTGGGACAGAGTCAGAGCAAAAGCTGAGAGAATCACAGCCTTGGCCTGGGGAACCGCTACCAAATTGAATTTGGTTTGGAAAGACATCCCCAGATGACAAAACGACTGAGAAGGGACCAGGTCCGACTTCTCCTCGTTGACTCTGAATCCAAGCGACGTGAGCAAGCTCAACAGAGTGGCGACATCCAACTCCAGTAAGGCAGCATTGGAATGCCTCTGGAGGATATCGTCCAGATATGCCGAAGTAGTCACCCTGGACTGTGTGCGATGGAACACTATCACATGTGACATCAGTCTGGTGAACGCACAAGGAGCTAGGTTGAGGCCGAAAGGCATGGCCTTGAACTGGTAAACTCGACCCAGAAAAGTGAACCTGAGATACTTCCGTGACGCCCGATGCATCGGAACGTGGAAGTAAGCGTCTCGCAGGTCGATGCTGGCTGCGAAATCTCCCTGGTGAATTGATTGGCGGACCGACCTGAAAGTCTCCATGCTGAACTTGGGAGCAATGATAGACTGGTTCAGGATACTCAGATCGATAACCGGTCGGAGTCGGCCGTCCTTCTTCGGCACCAAGAACAGGCGAGAATAGAGACCCACTGACTGAATGTTCTTGACAACCTCGATCGCCCCCTTTGCCAGGAGATTGGCAATCTCCATGGACAAAAGTTCCCGACATAAAACGTCTGAAGGAACTGTGGTTGGAAGAGGCACCCTTGACAGAGTGGGGTGCCGTCGGAAGGATATTCGCAGCCCGGACCGAACAACATCTAACACCCACGGATCGGATGTGATGGTGGCCCAATGGTCTGCAAACTCTGCTATCCTTCCTCCAACCTGGGACGAGTCGAGGTGAGGACCTTCATTTCGAGCCCCAACGAGGCCCGCGAGAGGAGATACCACCTCCTCTACTAAATGAAGAATCCTGAGACTTCCCTCAATTCTGCCGACCCTTACCTTTACCCCTTGAGTAAGAAGTAGAGGCGGCGGCAGAAGGACCGGCCTTTTGCTTCACAGAGGAAGCAGAAGGGTACTTGTTAGGCTTGGAACGGCCATTGCCTCCCCTAGAAGGCTGATCAAGCTGATGAAACAGCAGCTGATCTTTGGAATGATGTAGGACGTCATCCCGGACCGTCGACACGGAACCATGGAAAAGTTGCGGACCTGCCAAAGAAGCAGATCGAAGAGCAGCACGCTGCTCCTCGGGAAGGGATCGTCCTGTGTCCAGCACAGCGTCCCTTCGAACTAATTCCAGATTAGCCGTGTTACAGGCATGCGTGTGAGTAAGGTGCATAAGCGCCTTGGACAGCACACGCAAAGGAGCCTGTACCTCGTCAAACTTATCTGGAGGCAGATAAGCAGCCAAAGCTGAGACGGCTGGTTAGCAGGTTTGAGATCAGGCAGAAACCCAAACACAAAGTCAAGAGCTGCCCCCAAGTCCGAAGACTGCTGGCCCTCGACCTCAAGCATGTCTGACTCCTCCCCAGAGTCGGAAGACACATAGCCCATTGTGGGCAAACCAGCCGATGCCTCCCATGGTGTCGGGACACCAGTGGAATCAGAAACCGGCCTGTTTCCAATCCCGGGAGGCGGCGCCATAGGAGGCGCCTGGAAACCACTCATAGCCTCACTGGCAGCAACAGGAAGGCTCTCAGAAAGAACCTGAGTGAGTAAGGAGAGGGCCTCCCTAAGCTCACTGCCCGTACCGACCGGTTCGACAGGGGAGCAAACCAGCAAAGTGGCTTCACCTCTGACACTCTTAACCAGTGAAGGGTCACGATCCTCCAAAACACCCGACGCGGGACGACGGGTGGCAGCCGAAACATCTGAAGGCAGACGTGTATAGGGGTACGAGGCACCCCGAGGATCAATATGACGAGAACATGAGAGTCACCACGGACCTCTGCGGGGCAGAAGGTCCAGGCTGCACAAAAGGCATTGGTCCCCCGAAACTGGTCGTGAGGCCAGAATGAGTAGACGGAAACGCCACGGAGTTCAAAGAGTTTCCACTAAGAACATCCGAATCCAAAGACACAACTGTGGTGCTCGACGGCGAAGCGACCACTGAGATGGGTTCGGCTGGCAGCCCCTTCCAACTTCGCCGAGTTGAAGTCAGGGAAGGCTGAGGCTGATATCCCACGTCTACAGTACCGGACATTCCTGTAGTCCCCTGCAGTGAAAAGCCGAGGCCGGCTGAAACTGACGACGAAGCAGACGGACCAGCAGTAGTAGTAGATACGTCAGGAGTCATTGAGGCTGGTGAAATAGTGGAGAGAGCACACCGGCTCGGCTCCGAAGGAGGAGTCACAACTCTAGTGACAGCCTCAGATGTCGACTGGAGAGGGACTGTAGTCCCGGAACCAGGCACCTCATCACCAGAACACACAATGGCTCCCGCAGTATCCACTACAGGAAAAGACTGCACATCCCCCACGGAGGAGGAATAACTCTCACCAGACAAGGTCGGCTTGGAGGCCCCGAACGACCACGTTCTCCTTTTCCGCGGGAGCAGGAGGCACGGCCACGAGAATGAATGACACGGTTAACTGACGTCCAGAAAGTGGATGACCATGATCCAAAGACACCACATGGCCGCTCGGCCGAACACCCATTACAGGAGGAACAAGACGAAATCAGAAAACAGAAGAACACCCCAAAAGAAGAGAGAAAGGTGACAGAAACAAAGACCCCAGACGGTCGACCGCAAACCACACAACAGGATGACTACTCTCAAAAGAAAGAAGAAAAACTGTAGGAGTGGTACCCCGCTGACACCTAACTCTAACACAATTAGAAAATTTAGCAAATAAAGCATTAACAATAATTGTGAAATAATATAAGTCTGAACCGCATGGCACATGAAATTCGCGCGCAACTTGAGAGAGAACAATTAAATATACATTATGGATATATAATATAAAAGAGAATATAAAAAACACTGTTCCTGAGAATACAAAGGATACACTGATGCACAATGAATCAGGAATCATCAAACATCGAGCTGGAGAAACACTGATAAGCGTGCAAAAACATCTCGACACGAAGCGGATTATAAAAAGAATGAGTCTTTAGAGACGGTATATGCGCACTGGCAACGGAAGTCGTGGAGTTGTACTTGGGAGAGAGCGTCCCGTACTGGGTCTGCGCTGGTTGCACTCGACCCAGTTTTGGCTTATTTTTTATTGGTGCTTTTGCACCACTTTTCTTTCCCAAATTGCTTGGGAAAGACAAAAATAGAGAGTATTTTATCCGAGTTAGGGACTTCCACTGTAGTGCAAGCCTGAAGTAAACAATTGTTAGTAGGTTGATAAGAAATACAGGGTGTAGCCTGTGCTAAAGGAAAATGTGAACAGACACACAGACTTCCACACGCGTGATGGCAATAGCTTATCTTGTCCAGTTAAGCTAAAAACACAATTTTTATGTGGAAATTTTACTGAAGCTAAAATTGTGTTTGTTACTTTTTGCCGACCCGCAGCCAGGACTGTCCTGGGCCGGTAAGGTCCACAGTCCAGGGGTGGACTGGACCGCAGACCAGACCGACTCTGTTGGAACACTTTGGATTGGTCCACCCACACCAGTTCGGTATTTTGTGATCCTGTCCACTTTTTCAAGTATTGATATACATTTTTTTTTTTAATTTCAAAGTAGTTCACAAAAACACTGGATACAGTTAAAACTAGAAATCCAGTCACAAACTGTGCGCCTATCTAGGCTTAATTGCGCATAGGAATTGCGCGCAATTGTCATATCCAATGGCATCCAAAGCATGGCCGGTTCTCCTGGTTACTCATAGCAAACAAGGGCAATGTTTCTGCAAAGGGACCTCTGGGTTACCCATAGGTCCATTGGCTGAAACAGTGCTTGTGCACAGTCCATATGTACAGAATTTTACAGCCTTACTATGGTCATAATGCATAGATTAACGTGCAGATCGACATTCTATTTGTGTGCAGTTCATGACAGGACTTCTAGTTTTAACTGTACCAAACATTATGATATTCGGTAACAGCACGCAACTAAATAATCAAATATCATCTATGTTGAAAAGAACCAGTACAGTGGAACCCTGCTAACTGAATAGCCACTTTGCCAATGAAAATTATTCAATTAACAGGGGTTGTGTCACTTTCCTGCATTCTAGAGATAAACTTGGCATTTATTCTATTATATCTTGTTTGACTGAGCTCCATGAGCTCTGTCAAACAAGATAAAATAGATTATATGCCTGTATTGGATGTACTGAGGCCAAGTACATGTAGGTCTATAAACAAAAGAAAACTGGGGAGAGTCAGGGTAATTTCTTGACAGGTTACAAGATTTTTACTTAATTAACACAAGTTTACTCTATAACCCACATGTATATTCAATTAACAGGTCAAATTTTTTTTTGGAGGTATGGTAAATGGTTCTGTGTTGGGAAATTATATTCAATTAACAGGTTTATTTGCTTAAGAGATATCCAATTAAGTAGGCTTCAGTGTATAAGGTTAAAGCTATCTTTACAAAATGATAAAAAAACAATTCAATGTTATAAAATCAGTTTATCTGTAACCATGCGTTTCCAGATGGAAAAATAGTCTGCTTGCACCAATATTAAAACATCACAGTTTCATAAAAACTTGTTCAGATTTGCCTCTTCATTTTTTGAGAAACATGTTTCTGATGTGTATTTTGAAATATACAACAAAAAAAACAAAAAAATGAGGGCACAACATATAAACCTTTTAACATTTGAACTTAGACAGGCAAATATATCGGCCAAACACTTTATTAAGAAACTGATGTTTTGTGTGATGCCATCTTTACGGCAGTGGTGAGTCGTTTAAATCAGGAGAGCAGGAAGTGGGAGGTTGGGTAAAGAGGGTATCTGGGTGGCATAGGCAAACCCGTCCCCTCTGCAATTTCCTACTCTGTAATTCTTCCTGTCAAGAAAAACTAAAAAGTTGTAAACTCTTACTCTTCTTACCAGCAAGTACATGTACATGTATAAAACAGGGTTGGCCGGTAAATACCGGGTGGTTTTTACCGCCTGGTAAATACCGGTAAAAACCAAACGTTTTTCACCGCTTCATTTCGGTCAAAACTGGGAAAAAAATTTTTGGTCAGAATGATTAACTCAAACCAATAACAATTATCTGAATTCAAGAAAGCATCCCCAGAAACAGAGCCAGAAAGGGTAAAAATAGCAGAAATTATCACCATTATCCTTGAAACACAGTTTTACTTCATTTCGTACATGAATATGTGTAATCCAAATGAAAATATTATCCATTCTCTCGGCACCGTAAGAAATACCATCACTTAATCAAATGAAATAAAAAAAGTGTCAAGTTTGCCTTCTTGGCTGTAGATTGTAGAAACCTTTGGTCATCACGAGAAGATCCTTTGTTGGTGGAGAAAAATTTCAGCATGATACTAATGAGTGCTGATATACCAAAGTCTACCAGTCAAGCTCTTCTTTCCCCCCTAAGGAATCTGTAACACATAACGAACTTGGCTGCTTTCGCTATACCAAGTCTGTTTCGTAGTTTGCTTTGAATTGAACTGAAGTTAAAAAATTTATAGTAATTTATATATTTTTTATACTCACCAATGACCCAGACTTAGCTGGTGCTAACTCTAACAAAACCAGGGCCAAACACAAATTTTGGCCCCCAATCCCCAAAATTTGCATCCAAAACAAAAAGAAATCATGTCCTAAAGGACCTCCATACTACGCCTCTACTGCGCATGGGCAGTGACGCAGACGTCCCGAAATTGGCGCCAATTATCATTCTTACTGGCAGTGCCTGGTCAGCGCTATGTACTCAGCGGGGAGGCAAGAGTTCCCAACTCCAGGGAGGGCCATCCCCGTCTGGGTCATTGGTAAGTATAAAAAATATATAAATTACTATAAATTTTTTAACATTTTTATACTGTACCAATGACCCAGACTTAGCTGAATAGTAAAAAGGCTGGAGGGTCTAGGACATAGAGGAAAATCCAATAAGCTCAACTATATAGTAAAGAGGTAACCCCTTAAGGAGAAAAGGAGTATTAGGCTTTACATGTATCTTTCTTATTTAATATTAAATTAGAAAGATACACTACCCTTAATAATTGAGCACAATAACATTCATGTTCTCTATTAACATCCAGTATATCCCTTATACTAATTATTTTTAAAGTAAGCCAATAAATAAAGTAGTCCAGAGAATTGAGACTCTTTATAGTCATTTAAAAGTGTCCGAGTATTGTATATTAAAGCCCGTTTGACACTTGACATATACAAATGCTTCACACCGAGCTACACTTTAAAAATAAGACATGAATGAATTTTAACATTAATATTACACTTTAAAACCATCCCGGAAGCGACTCAGAAATACTGACTTGGAGGAGGCATTCCCTTGCTTTTCACTATAAAGCAGGTGACCTAAGGGAACACCCCCCCCCCCCCCCCCCTTCCCCTTGCCCTGGGTCAAATAGCCCAGAGCGAAGAGGGCAGCCGGACGGAGTCACTGCCGGAACAGAAAGCCTGCATAACTATAGTTGCAACTGTTTAGTGGACGACATTCTGAGCAACAGATAACGGACCTAAACAATGCAGGTCTCCAGAAATGGACTCAATATTTCTGAGATAAAAATTCGTAAATGTGGATGGCTGAGACCAATAAGCAGCCTTCATTAAATCTGTAATAGCAACACTATTAGCATAAGCCCAGGAAGTAGAAAGAGCTCTTACTTCATGAGCGGAAATCTTAAGCACAGACTGCTGAGAAGAAGATAAACTCTCATAAGCAGTACGGATAGTTAATTGAATCCATCTAGCAATAGAATGGACCGAAATGTCCTTTCTATTAGGCATCAAAGACAGAAAGAAACGTTTCCGTCCCTTTCTGATAAACTGAGATCTCTGTTTATAGATACGTAACGCTCTAACAGGACAGAGTAAAGGCCTATGCCCGTCTGAAGACGGAAGAGCCTTAATAACAATAGGTTCCGGATATTTATTAGGAGCCTGATTCTTAGCTAAAAAACCCACATTAGTAGTGAAGGTGATAGTGTTCCCGACACTACGATAGTGAGAATCATCCACCGACAGTGCATGAAGCTCACTGACTCTTCTAGCAGAAGAGAAAGCTAAGAGAAAAGCTGTCTTATAAGATAAGAATTTGAAATCTACTGTCCCAAGAGGTTCAAATGGCTTTTCCTTCAATTTAAGAAGAACCCAAGCTAAATTCCACTTAGAAATTAATCTAAGAGTTCTGGGTCTATTTATCGAAAAGTTTCTAACCAACTTAGATAAAGAGACATTAGATCCAATGTGTAAACTATCATGATGTGCATAGGTATCAGATAACATAGACCTATAACCCTTTATAGTAACAGGCTGCAGTTTGATTTCGTCAAACAAGTATACTAGAAAGTTTGCAATGTCTGGTATAGAGGGATCGAATATATCTACAGAATGATCCCTACAACAACAACGAAAAACCTTCCACTTAGCCGCATAGTTTAGTGAAGAGGAGGTCCTCCTACAGTTAGAAATCGCGTCCACTGCTCGTCCTGTAAAGTGTTTGCCATGCAAGAAGGACCGCACAGCGGAAAAACGTGAAGGTTGAGACCTTGCGGGTTGTGATGGAGTTGGCGCGATTTCCCCTGCGAAAGAAGATCCTCCCGTGGAGGAAGCTTTCGCGGTAGGTCCCACAACAGACACCTGAGTAGATTTATCCACGGTCTCTGTGGCGACAGAGATGCTACCAACAGAATCTTGCATTGAGATTGTTTTATCTTTAGCAATACTTGTTGAATTAACGGCGCTGGAGGATACGCATATCCTATCATTCCGTCCCAAGGGATCGACAGAGCGTCTACTGCAAATGCTCTTGGATCCGGACACGGAGACACATACGTCTGCAACTGATTGTTGAGATGTGTCGCAAATAAGTCTATCATTGGCCGTTCCCATTGGTAGCAAATCTGATTGAATACTTGTTTGTTGAGAGTCCACTCCGACGGCAACAAGCGACCCTTTCGTGAAAGGGAGTCTGCTAGCACATTCAGACGACCCGGTATGTGACGGACCGAAAGAAGAACGTGATGTTCTAGCGCAAACAGAAGGATTCTTTCCGTTAGATTGAACAACGGAACTGAATGAGTGCCTCCCTGATTCCGTATATACGCCACTACTGTCGTATTGTCGGATAGGATTTGGACATGAGCATTGTGAATAATGTCCATCCAGTGACGTAACGCAAGCCAAATTGACATCATTTCCTTGATGTTTATGTGCTTGCACAGGAATTGCGGATCCCAAAGACCCTGGCATCTCGAATCCGTTGGGATTAATGATGCACCCCAACCTGTTTGACTGGCATCCGTCATAATGGTAAAACTCGGATCCGGCAACTGCAGCGGAACTCCCTGAGTTAACCACTGAATGTTTGCCCAAGTCTGAATCTCTTGTTTCACTTGATCTGACAAGAGAACGTCTACGTCGAGCGAATGAATTTTCACACTCCAATTCTGAGTCAAGAAAATTTGAAGAGGACGTGTGCGTAACCGCCCCATCGGAATGAGATCCGCAGCGGCTCCGCACAGACCTATCAGTCTCATAAATTCTCTCGCTGTGACTTTGTCTGCGAGCAGACAATAGCAAGCGTAACAACTGACTAATTTCGCTCTGGTTAACGGCAGACGAACGAGATTGTTGTGCGTCTCGAAGCTCATTCCCAGATGAGTGAATGACTTGGACGGCACCAGATCCGACTTCTCCTCGTTTACTATAAAACCGAGACGTCGGAGCAATAGAAGAAGATTCTGAACATCGTTCTGAAGTGTTAACTCGTTGCCGTACCTCTGAAGAATGTCGTCCAGGTAGGCCGACGTTACCGCAGACGAATGAGCTCGGAAATAGATCATTACCGAGTTCATTACCCGAGTGAAAGCCCAGGGTGCTAGATTCAATCCGAAGCACATCGCCCGGAATTGATACACCACTCCTAGGACTGCGAAGCGTAGGTACTTTCGGAATGTCGGATGTACCATGACGTGAAAGTACGCATCTTTGAGATCTATGCTTGTTGCATAATCGTTCACCCGAATACTCGCTCTGACCGACCGAATCGTCTCCATATAAAACTTCGGAGCGACGATCAGCTTGTTTATCCAGCTCAAATCTATGACTGGACGGAACGAGCCGTCTGGTTTCGGAACCAGAAACAGATGGCTGTAGAATCCCGTAGATTCCTGGTTTTCTACGACCTCTACCGCATTCTTCATTAAAAGAGACTGCACCTCTGATAACAGAGTGTCTCTTTTTTGCGGATTTGACGGAAGATGAGTCCACGTTGGACTTCGAGTTAATGGAGGCTTTCGTTTGAAGGATATCTTTAGTCCTTCCGAAGTCACTCCTCTCACCCAAGGGTCGTCCGTAATCGACGCCCATTCTTGTGAAAAGCTTGACAACCTTCCGCCAACCGGTACGCGATAGAGGTTTAAGCCATCACCTCCTGGACCTGGGAGGCCTGCGGTAGGAGAAACCACGTCCTCCACGACCCGCACCTCGCCCCGTCGACCTCGGGGCGTCCAACCGATTGTCCCGGCCCGAAGGACGTCCCGAACGAGAGTCGCTACCCTGACGGTCTCTCGAATAAGACCAAGAGGACGCACCGGAACCTCTATAGGAACCTTCTTGGGCGCATTAGACCCAGAAGTGCCTGTCTTATTCTTGTCTGCTGTATCCGACTTCTTAGAAGCAGATTTGAACAACAGAGAATCCGAAGCTTTCTTTGTAATTTTATCATAAATAGCAGAAAGCTTGCCGTCAAAGAGAAGTTCTCCGGAGACCGAAGCGACTCTAAGAGAGTTCTTCACCTTAGTATCCACTAGTGTGGATGTAGCTAGGGCTGCGTCACGTCTAACCAACTCCAGATTTGCCACTGAAAGGGCGGAGTTACACGTGGAATAAGCTACTGCCCTTGAAAGAAGTCTTAAAGAGGATTGTATATCCTGAAACTCTTTCCCTTGAAGGCGCAGTGATAACGCCTTAGTAAGGTGATCTGCGTAAGATAAGGCATCTAAATTGGCTCTGTTAGACGCAATAGCTGTTTCCAACACCGCGGTTGGAATAGAAGCCGACGACGGTAATGATAGCTCTAAGTCTTCCGCCTCGTCGTCCATACGCAGAGGAACTCTCGGGATACCCTGTCCTGCCGTATCGAATTTATTCCTTGCATTAATGAAAGGCAGGTTGAGAGTATTAGCGGACAAGAAACCTGCTTTCCCCGTCTTGGAAGCAAGTTTAAATGTAGCGTCGTTCAATAATTCAAATGTTCTTGCAACATTATTGGACTGCGACGGAAACTCGGGAGCGATGTCCCTGAACCGCTCAAAAAATTCAGAGTCCAATGACGCTATAATCCTCTTGTCCGGAACCGCAGCAGTCTGGCCCGACGGAACAACTTGAGGGAGAAAGTGCCGGATGAAGTCCACGGCAGCTTTATGTTGTTCCGAAAGGGATAGCTCCAAATCATCCATATCCCTTTCACCATCCGGTCGGACCTCATGATGTTCCCGGTCGTCCGCCCCCGATGCTTCGGCGGAGCGTACCGACCCAGCGCCATCGGATAATTCTCGATCCGACACCGTTTCTGTCGGCTGCTGGAATGCTGCGATAAGCTGTGCTATCTGCACAAGAATGTCCGGCGTCGAGACCTGCGGAGGCACAGTCTTTCGCTGCTTCGCCGAGGGCAGCTCCGCATCAGATGGCTCCCGCATACTTTTCCTATGCGAACGTCCGGAGTCCATCGGTCTCGAATCCCTGGCTGCCAGATGGTGTGACCTGGTTGCCGAAGAATCCTTGATCGGCGAAGCTGGTAATATATCGGCGGTCACGCAGCCAAGGTGCGGTCGTGTGCGCTGACGAGAAGAGGAAGCCTTAGCAGTCTCCGCGGACTGCCTATACAACGGAGCGTCCCGAGCGACGGACGTATGCTCCGCTTGCGACACATTTTGTACCACAACATCTGGTCCCAGATGTTGTTGTACGAGAGAGGGGCCTCTCTCGCTCGCGGCCCGGCTGGACCTGGACGAGCTAGGAACCGGACTCAAAGGCTTCCTCCATTCTCACTTACTATCCGCCGTCACTGGG
Source organism: Pictodentalium vernedei (assembly GCA_031216915.1). NCBI lineage: Eukaryota > Metazoa > Mollusca > Scaphopoda > Dentaliida > Dentaliidae > Pictodentalium > Pictodentalium vernedei. Next base: position 509,522,256 of record CM062293.1, read on the forward strand.
TGTGCATCTATTATGTTTATAGTGCTCGCATCACCCAAAATTTCCTCCTGGACCGCATCGGACGAACCCGGCTGCTGAACCATTCAGTGAATGGACGCTACACCGGGCGAGCTAGCGGACGACATTTGTCTAATCTCCATGAGCACTTTTGCCGCTAGCTCTGAATTCATTTGTGACGACGGACGCACACTTGTAGAAGATAACATGGAAACATCACCCTGTTCTTGTTCCTCTGAAATAGAAACTGAGAGAGTAGAGTGACCTTGCAGAGAAAGAGCCGGCATAGCCCTTTCTCCAGAAACAACATATCGTGACACACGTTTCCAATGTTTCTCATCCCAATATTCACATATAGGACAGGGATTAATGCGAGAACACTGACTACAATTAATACAATGATCATGAAAGTCAGAGGAAGATTTCTTCCTATTACAATTTGAACAATGTCCCATCATTGTGAAAGGACAACAACAAGTCCTAGTTACTCGCAAAAACCCCTGACACAAAGATACATAATAACATGATCCATTAATAAATGAAAAAACAATTGCAAATCAAAATAATTTTGAAAAAATATTTTTTCAGTGAAGCCTAAGTTGCTGAAAAGTAACGTTGAGCCCCGATGGATCCGATGGCAAAGTGTGGTCAAAAATTTTAAATTTATATTAAATAATTAATGAGACACTTACGGATAATAAAAATGTATCTTATAGTGAGATAAACTACAGCAAAGGCAAACAGCCCCCCTCAAAAAAGGCTGTTGCCAATGTAAACAAACAGTGTAAAACACCAGAAAACATGACTCCAGGCACTGAAAAAACTGGCCCGGAATCAGTCATCAAAATTACACTCTATCTGATGCAAAACAGAGACTCCCAGGGGAGAATCTGCAGAACATCAGATGGAAGATGCAGAACACAACGTTATACACCCATGGGTGAAAACGTAACTATGGGGAAAATAACAGAAAACATTCTGTAACCAAGCAACTCTCCCAGGAAATTTTAGAAATGAACTTTCTCAAAAATATGCCAAAAGCATGGGAGAATTGCAAGGGGGGACTTTAGAAGGCTAGGGGAGAGGAAACACTGAATAAGCAGTGCAACATTTAGCAAGAATGACAACAAGAGGCCCATGCCTCGAAAATAGGCAACTTAACATAATTTCATCAAAAAATTTTAAGTACAGCCCTGATTATTTTTTGTCACTTCTTTTTCCTCTCCTCCTTCTATCCTCCTTAGAATCACATTTTCTCCAAAAATTACGTGTCTGGCATCCTTTAAACTGAGATTTACAAGCACAAAGATCAGTGAGATGTTGACTGATGAAGGGCCAAACAGAGAATGATAATTGGCGCCAATTTCGGGACGTCTGCGTCACTGCGCATGCGCAGTAGAGGCGTAGTATGGAGGTCCTTTAGGACATGATTTCTTTTTGTTTTGGATGCAAATTTTGGGGATTGGGGGGCAAAATTTGTGTTTGGCCCTGGTTTTGTTAGAGTTAGCACCAGCTAAGTCTGGGTCATTGGTACAGTATAAAAATATTTGAAAACAATCGCCCAATGGATGTACTGCTAGGAGGCAGACACTAGCTTTTGTGCTAGTTTGCAGAGACCAGGATCAACTTTATGCGATCTTTCCAAACACTTCCACCACACATTTGTTTAATGTTCTCAGACTTTACATGTGAAAGAGAAATCCTTCTTATCAATAAAACTCAGAGAGAAGAGGAAGTATATCACGGTATAGGTACCTTGGTCTGTCTTGAATGTAAAATAATAAGCCAGTTTTTTCTTATATTTTGAAACACTGAGAAGCATCATTCCTGTGCCGGAGTGTTACGTTGTAATGTTGGCCCACATGGTGACCATAACACCATCCTACTGCACTGTAACTTCAGATTACAAATGTAAGATATAAAGCAGAACTACATGTAGTGAAACACTGTTCCATTTGACTTATAGGAACAGATTAAATTGAAGACTGGCTGTTCAAGACTGCTAAGCAGCGTTAAGCTTTCTAAACTCATCCCCATTTAACCCAGCATAAAGTGATGGTATACGTCAATTCCTGGTTTTGGGCAGTAAATACCTAGTTTTTCCCGGTTTTTACCATTTTCCCGGGAAAAAAGCCAACCCTGGTAAAAATCTTAGCAGATTTAGAGGGTTTTTTCTACAGTGAATCTTGATACTATTTTTAAACTTCATCAACTGCCCTCATCTCTTACCCGGGCATGGAACCGACAAGTATGAAACTTGGCAGATTTAGAGTTTTTTTCTACAGTGAATCTTGATACTGTTTTTAAACTTTATCAGCTCCCCTCATCTTCGACCCAACTTGCTACTGGCAAGCATAAAACTTGGCAGATTTAAAGGGGTTTTTTTCTTTCTCAGCCTCTTTTGACCTTTACAATGCATTTTGCTACTGTCTTTTTTTCTCAGTCTCTATGGGCTTTTACAGCGCTTTTCACTCATGTCTTTTTTCTCAGCCTCTTTGGGCCTTTACCTGGACAGTGCATTTCACTACTGTTTTTTGTCTCAGCCTCTTTGGGCCTTTACAGCGCATTTTGCTCCTTTTTTTCTCAGCCTTTTTGGGCCTTTACAACACTTTTCGCATTTGTTTTTTGGTTTTTTTGCAGAGCCATTTTTGGCTAAAAAAACAAATTTTTAGGAACATTTACATGTACCTGTCTCGTTTCTAAAGTCATCAGCAGTCATTTGTGGTCACTTAGCAGAATGTCCAGTTGTTTTAGTTTTACAACTCTTTATTCTTTTTGTCTGTCAGTCCTACCCTTGGAATTGTCAGTGATCAGCAGAGACTGCAAATTTGAATTCAGGCTGCACATTATCAACGAACTTTCACGACTTAAAATTAAAGTTACCAAACATCGGATATACAGTACATGGAGAGTGGATTGTAACTAAATCAACCATGGAGTGGAGTTATCACCCAAACTATCACTTTCTAATTTCGTACCTATGGACAAAAAAACACAAGCAATGTTTTTGCCAGTGGACCAAATGTGCTTCATATATCCAAGAACAAAGCTAGAGTATCAAAATTCTTCAAAACACAGTGTCAGAGCTGCATTGGGGCTAAATTCCCAAACTGTCACCCTTGTTGACACTGTAAATTACTTTCGATTTCCGGTCAATGTCATAGGACGGAAAAAGCATCAATATACAACGCCGTATAAAATGAAATAATGAGAAGGATCGCCTTAATACAGCATACTACAGTGGAGCCCACTTAATTGGATATCTTTTAATTGTATATCCCTGTTAATTGAATATAATTTTCAAACACAAAACCATTTACCATACCTTCAGTACAAATTTGATCTGTTACATGTAATTGCATATGGGTTATAGAGTAAACTCCTGTTAACTGTATATAAATTTTTGTAATATGTCGAAAAAATCACTGTGACACGCACCAAATTATCCTTATCAACCTTTTTGGCCTCACTATATCCAATACAGGCATTTATTCTATTATATCTTGTTTGACAGAGCTCTATGAGCTCTGTCAAACAAGATATAATAGAATAAATGCTCAGTTTACCTCCAGAACACAGGAAACTTACCAAATCCCTGTTAATTGTATACTCCTGTTAATTGAATAATTTTCACTGGCAAAATGGATATTCAATTAAGAGGATTCTGCTGTATTATTATATAAAGACTGCACAGTTGTCATATTCTATGGAAGGTATCATGACACCTGTTCAAATTTCTTAGAATTACGACTTTGTTTTTGGATGGAAATTTGTGGTATGGAGTGATTTGCACATGTCTGTCGAATATGGAATCCATCTTCAATAAAAAATGCAGACAGTGTTGTCCTTTTCGCAAATGCTGTCTTATGGCTGCACTCTAAAGTGTTTTGAATGCCTAGCTTTGTTCTTGGATATGTGAAGCACATTTGGCCACAAGTTGTACTCGGGAAATATTATTTTATTATCAGTTCAGTTATTGTGATACCCCCCTCGAAAACAACTGAATTCGCGCCGAACACATGCGCATCTTCTCCATATATAAATATGTGTGGGGGTTTCCCGGACTGAGTTCTACATTTACAGAAAATGGGTCAACATTCATTTTTTGATTCCAGGGAATATACATAAATACAGGTAAACAAACGGCATGTTTTTTCCAAGAAATAATTTTGAAATGTATTTTACTCAATATTCAGCTCAGATGAAATTCATTGTTTTGCAGTCCCGCAAATTTTGATCGCAAACTGACAAATCGACCGTGCAAATGACATTGCAGGGCTGGATTCAAGTAAAAAAAACTCATTTTGTCATCCAAAATATCAAGTGGATTTCCACCCCAAAAGCCACAAGAAGGCTCCTTTTGATAGCAGATTTCAAAATTTTCCTAGGGCGAGAACTCACCCCCCCCCCCCCCCCTCAGACCCCGCTAAAAAATTTGTGCATTTGTCACTTGCTGCAGATGCCTTTTGAATTGCGAAGGCTGTGATACCTTGTATTGAATATGGCAACTGTGCAATCTCTCTCTAATAACTTATACTGTATGAAGGCGATCTTTTTCATTATCTGATTGTAGACGGCGTTGTTTTTACATGCTTTTTCCACCCAATGACGTCGACCGGAAATTTAAAGTATACTCATACGTAAACAAACGCAAAGGCTTTGGAATTTTCCCGCATGCAGCTCTGTCACCGTGTTTTGGAGAATTTTGATCCCCTAGCTTTGTTCTTGGATATGTAAAGCACATTTGGCCACAAGTTGTTTTCGTGAAATATTATTAAATTATCAGTTCTGGTGCGAATACGGTATCAGACTTCCAGGAACCAGTGGTGCCTACAGTCGAATCTATGAGTTGATTACACGTGTTTCGTTTTCTATACATCCCAACCTTCATTTTGATGTACATTTTGTGTACAGTTAAAACTAGAAGTCCTGTCATGAAATGCGCGCAAATAGCACGTTGATATGCGCGTTAATGTACGCGTTATGGCCCAAGTAAAGCTATCAAATTCTGCACATATGGTATGTAACCCGGAGGTCCATTGGCAGAAACATTGCATGTGTTTCCTATGAGTAACTAGGAGAACCTGCCGTGCTTTGGATGACATTTGATATGTCAATTGCACGCAATTCCAATGTGCAATTAAGCCTAGATAAGCGCACTATTCGTGACAGGACTTCTAGTTTTAACTGTATATTTAATTTGAATTGAAGGAATATCAGAGGTGAGAATCTTCAAAATAAACAAAATTTCATTCCTTATATACATGTAGCCTTTATAGGTCCTTAACGTCAAAATATCGGTACTAGACTTTAGATATATATTGTGTACATCCTATATGATCAGATAGCATTTATTTGGGGGCTCTACCCCTACATTTTGCCTGCGGTCTCTTTTTCTGGCTACCAGTCATATCGGCTGCCAGCCAAATATGCCGCTGCAATTTTGGACGAATCAGCCTAAAAAATTTGGGTCAAATCGGCCGCTGGAAAAAAAATTTTTTAAAAAGAAAAATAAACAAAAATTAAGTAATTTTTTACAGACTCACCCAAAAAGTAAGAATATTATACACTGAATTCCAAAATCCAAATGTGATAAAAGTAACATTTTTTTCTTGTCTGAAGGAATGAATGAATGGTTTTAGCATGCCGAAGGCGCACAGGGACGATGTGGGATTTACCAATCCCTTGCGGCACGGTTAACCTTATTTTATTTCACTTGCATCACACAGGCCTAGCTTCCTATTGCCTTACATGGGGTCTGAGGTGGTATGCACACGGTTAGAATTTCCGGCAGATTACGTTGGAGTGATAGATTGTCAATAATCCATCCCTCAATGCCATTAAGACTATTAGAGAGTGGGCTTTATTCGGTTCCAGCTTGGCGATGGTAGAGGTTTGATTCCCACCATGGTGGCGAGTCAGAATATAATTTTGTGCGATGGCAAATTTAAGGGAAGAAGAGAGAAGAAAACCAAACAGCAACGCCAGTTTGGTAGTGGCCCCGGTACAGTTAAAACTAGAAGTCCTGTCACGAATAGTGCACTTATCTAGGCTTAATTGTGCGTTGGGATTGCGCGCAATTGCCATATCGAATGGCATGCAAAGCACGGCAGGTTCTCCTGGTTACTCATAGCAAACACATGCAATGTTTCTGCCAATGGAGTCGAATGGACCTCCGGGTTACCCGGAGGTCCATTGGCTGAAACATTGCTTGTGCACATGCCATATGTACAGAATTTGATAGCTTTACTTGGGCCATAACGCGTACATTAACGCGCACATCAACGTGCTATTTGTGTGCATTTCATGACAGGACTTCTAGTTTTTACTGTATATGACCATAGCGGTTACAAAAAAGGAGTGGAGAGAGCTCCAACAGTTTAGTTTTGAAAAACCGAGAGTCATCCATCAAGCCTTCTGGGAGGTAGGATGCCGTATGTGATTATGAGGTATCTGGTTATCCTTCGGGAATTCACGCATGCACGTTTATTTGGATCCAAAGAGTAAGCTCAATATTAGGGATAGCTTTTTTCCTTTGCTTTTTATAGAATGTGATTCTTTGTGTTTTCGCGGCATTTAGCTTGATGTGCCACACCAGTCTTACAGGTCGCGGATGGTATCCTGCAGGTGGTGACCGTCCACGTTCCTTTGTCGTCTGAGAATTGAGATAGTTCAACATGGTTCTTCCCTACTTTGTCAATGTCATTCACATATATTATAAATAGAAGCGGGCTAAGAACCGAACCCTGTGGAGTGCCCGCTTCGAGTTTTACCTCGTCTGACACCTCGCGGTTGACCCTCACTTTGATTTTTCGATCAGATAAAAATGATGATATGATCCTTAGAATTTTGGTAGGTAGCCCCATTTTAGCTAGTTTGTATTTCATGCCAGTGTGCCAGATAGAGTCAAACGCTTTTTCTACGTCGAGTAATAGCACGGTTCCCATTTCATTTTGACTAAACGCCGTTTTCATATGATCTATCAGTCTATATTATAAACATGCTCAATTCCCTCTCTTTGGCTTCTGTAGGCCCTTTGTCACTTACTGAAAAAGCTGATTTATTCGAGATAGCTGCGGAGTCAGTCTAGTCGTGAAAATCCATTCGAAAATCTTTCCAATACAGCTGAGTAGGCTGATTGGGTGGTAATTAGCTGGGTTGCTCAAGTCATTGTCGGGTTTGGGTATCATGACTCCTGTAAGTCCTTGTCGGGTTTGGGTATCATGACTCCTGTCTGAGTGCATGCATTCCCATAAGTGTTCTGGTTGGAGAAACAACGGAAAATGATTGAAATCTCCAGGAGAGTGACACATGTCATTGACTGGTCTGTTTCACAGTTCGACATCACTCACTCAACTGTCTCTCAGAAGAGGCTGTTTGGACAGTAATTTAATTACAATGCAAACTTTTGGATGTACTGTTTGTGTTTGTTTGTACAGTAATAATCATTTTGGCATTGCAAACCGGCAGGTATATTGTTTTTGAATACCAATTAACTTACTAATCTGCTTTATTGTTCCGAAGAGAGTTTGTGGCAATGACGGATGAATGAACGAATTTCCCAAAGATATTGACTTGTTAAGCTGTCGACTCGGACTGGACTACCTCGTTTCTCAACTACCTTATTTCTCGCCAACTACCTGTCTTATTTATTTATTTATTTATTTATTTATTTATTTATTTATTCGCCTCTATAAAGGGGTGAATAAATGAATGAATAGATAAATAAATAGACGGCGTTGCATGTATTTTTCTGGCATGTATTTAGTTATTCCTTCATTCACGGATGAATGAACGAATTTCCCAAAGACATTGACTTGTTAAGCTGTCGACTCGGACTGGACTACCTCGTTTCTCAACTACCTTATTTCTCGCCAACTACCTGTCTTATTTATTTATTTATTTATTAAATATAAATAAATAAATAAATAAATAAATAAATAAATAAATAAATAAATAAGATAGTCAGGTAGTTGGCGAGAAACTAGGTAGTTGAGAAATGAGGTAGTTGAGAAACGACCCTTTATAGAGGCGAATAAATGGCAGAAAAATACATGCAACGCCGTTTATTTATTTATCTATTCATTCATTTATTCACCCCTTTATAGAGGCGAATAAATAAATAAATAAAAAAATAAATAAATAAATAAATAAATAAATCAGGTAGTTGACGAGAAACTAGGTAGTTGAGAAATGAGGTAGTTGAGAAATGAGGTAGTCCAGTCCGAGTCGACAGCTTAACAAGTCAATGTCTTTGGGAAATTTGTTCATTCATCCGTGAATGAAGGAATAACTAAATACATGGTAGAAAAATACATGCATCGCCGTCTATTTATTTATTTATTTATTCATTTATTCACCCCTTTATAGAGGCGAATAAATAAATAAATAAATAAATAAATAAATAAATAAATAAATAAGACAGGTAGTTGGCGAGAAATAAGGTAGTTGAGAAACGAGGTAGTCCAGTCCGAGTCGACAGCTTAACAAGTCAATGTCTTTAGATATTCCTTCTTGTATTTAATTAAAGACCGATACTCAATCAATGGACTTCAATACACAGGCCGAGCTCTGCTCTTTGATACAAAGTGGCAGTACCATTTAAAATTTGAGCCTGTTCAACAACCTGCAGCTCAAATTCACCATAATTGGAAATAACTGAATAATAATTTAGTTAATAAATACATTTGAAATAATTTGAATTAATTGTTTGTTGTTTTTTCATTAAATGAGTCCATCCATATAAAGTATCCAAAGTCGGAGCTGCTGTCCACTCCAAGCATGCATACGTCGCAATTAACGATGTACACTCCCGATCTTCCTTCTCGACTCGGCATTTTCCGACTCGGACTCGGCGATTCAACTACCTCTTTTAGTGACTTGAAAGTGATAAATTGTCAATAAAGTCTACAAAAATATGTTATTATAACCAAGGTTTGGTATATATATTCCCCTATCACCGAGACATGACATATGTCAGAATTGCACCCATGTCCATCATATGAAGATTTTAATAATAAAAAAACATTCCGACTCGGCTTTTTTTCGACTCGGACTCGGACTACCTCTTTTAGTGACCACCAATGACAATGTACAGAAGGGCGAACCGTAAAACTTAAGGACAAGCTTTAAGGCCCAAAGACCCCTAAAGACTTTTTTTTGTGAAAATATACTGCTAAAATACTGGATGTAAATATCTCAAAGTTTCTTTTATTTGGACTGTATGAAACTATTCTGATAAAATACTGGAATAAAAAATATTTTCACTGATAATCTTCTTCATTTATTATATCATCACGACATCAGCGGCCGATTCAGCGAAAATGCTAGCGCCCTATTCGTAATGACTGGCGGCCGATTCGTCCGAAATTGTCAGCGGCCGATTTGACTGTTTCCCCTTTTTCTACCTGCTGTCTCATTTCAGTACTACCCACTGCAAATAGACCGGCTTCTTCTTCTTCAATTGAAATCCCAGCGTTGAATCGCTGCACCTCTAGATCTATCTAGAGTAAAATGTAATTGTTAAATTATCTTATTTGCACTGATTTTGTATAAAAAATTAAATTTCAAATTTTCTAATTGATTTGATTTTTTTTATAAACTCTATCTGCTGTGATCCGTCAAGGCTGCTGCTCTTTTTAGGTGTAGGTTCATGATATAGATTCTGCTCCAACTTTCTAGTTTGTCCAGCAAGGAAAGGTTAATTTTGAAAATGTTAGTAATAGATTCAGAGGAACAGTCAAGTATTAGTTGTGTTAGTAGGGCTGGATTTTGGGTGAAGTTTTTAGTGCTGTAGGTTCCTAAGATTTCAGATAAGTTCTCTAAAAAATTTACTCTTGTTGTTCTTATTGAAGGATGACTGCATGATGTCAGTAAGTGTTGAACATCTTCTTCCCCTTTATCACACAACTTGCAGACTGGGGATTCTTTATAAAACACAGCTCGGTCAGCTTGCAACGTATACACACCTACCAAGATCTGAACTTTGATGATGGCTCTTTTCAAATCTTGTACATTATTTTTAACAGTTGTCCAAACATGATGTGGGTTTCCAATCTGAATAGCTGTGGGGTTTAGATATTTTAGTGATGGTTTCTCTGTGATTTCATTTTGCATTTCTTTTTCCCAGTATAAATCAATCTTGTTATTCAGTAGTTTTTTCCAAACTACTTTTGTTGGTGCTGAGTTAAGGAGGTCATATGCTGAAGGTAGGCCATACTTTGTTAGTATTCTTCTTACTTCAGAAAACCAGCTTTTGGAATTAAGATCTTTCATTGCTAGTTGTCGTGTTGCTATTTCTTTCTCTATTCCATTACCTCTGCATATACGTCCAAAGAGTGAAAGGATTTTTTTGTGTACTATGGCTTCAATTGGGAGAACTCCGAGTAGACCATAAACTGCCACCGATGCAGTTCTTGAGGGAAGAGATTGTAGCTGTTTTAGTATTTTCCGTTGGAAGATTTCCAGTTGCTTCATTTCTGATGATGACAATATTGAAGTTTCCAAGCCATATATCATACGTGGTAATACAAAAATTGCCCACATCTTTGCTGAAACTTGAGGGTTTAGTCCATCCTTATTGTGTAGTCCAGCACCCATCAAAGCAAAAACTGTTCTTCTTCCCTTCAGTAATCTTGCCTCGATGTTATGTTTACCATTTGTTAATCTTTCAATACCAAGGTGTGTGACAGTATCTACCTCTTTAATTTTATTTCCTTCAAACTCAAAGTCAGTTGATACTTGAGGAGCAGTTCTGGAATATTTGTACATTGAAACAGAGCTTTTATTGGGATTGATGTTATACAACTCTTTGTGGGAGTAATCTTCAACCTCATCCAGCATCTGCTGCATCTCAGAACTTTCATGGGAGAGGAGAGCAGTATCATCAGCACAGGTTGTATGTGGGATGTGAATGTTACCAATTCTAGCACCAATGTATCTTTTTTCCAATCTGATAAGAAGAGGGTTGTTGAATCTTTTGTAATGTGTAGCTGATAGTACACCCCCCTGTCTCACACCTTGTTTGATGTCAATGGTGTCTGAAATAAGTCCCTTCCATTTAACTTTTGATTTCATGCCAGCATATAGATCATTTAGCATCAGCCATTCATCACCGTCAATACCATCAAGGTATAGCTTCCTCATCAGTGATGCATGTGAGACAACATCAAAGGCTTTCTGGGCATCAAGTGTAGCGAGGAAAAGGATTTTCTTCATGTCTTTTGCCTCGGTGATTGCTTCTGAAATCAATAGGGCTGAATTTGAGGCTGACATCCCTTCCGTGAAGCCTGATTGAAACTTGGATTGAGAGTTCATCAATTTTTCTTTGGACATATTAATTAGCACCTTCTCTATGATTTTCAGGATTATTGATGTTACAGTGATTCCTCTGTACTTGGATGGATCATTCTTCTCTTCCTTTTTATGGATTGGTGTTATTATTCCAATTTTTAGAGCTTCTGGAACTTTTTTCATTTTGAAACATTTGTTGATGATGTTTGTCAAAAATCGGATGACAGTAGATCCACCAAACTTTAAATGCTCTGCTTGTAACCCTGAAATATCTTGAGCTTTTCCAGTATTGAGCTTTTGTATAATCTCAGATATCTTTTCTTCAGAGACCTCTTCGATTAGTGTGTTTTGCTGTTGGCATATTGATTTGATAACTTGTAGATCACGTTCCACATCAGTCTGATAATCATCATCAAATTTAATATTAGGAGCTGGTGTTGCAAGTTGTTGGAAATACTCCTGCCATCCTTTGCAGATTTCTTCTAAGGTTGTTAAGGATTTCTTATTTACAATTAATTCGTCTGTCAAGATTTCTTCTGTTCTCCTTTGTTTCCTAATCAGTTTAAAGAAAAGTTTGTCATTGTGCTCATTAGCCTCCATAATCTCTACAATATTATTTTCTCTGGCTTTAGTGGTCTCAATTCTCTGAATTTTTGATAATTCTTTTCTGGCATTTCTTCTCCTAATGAGAGCATCATTATTTGGACTTGATGGTTTACCAGCCTGTTTCCATTGCCAATATGCTATTTTAGATTTCCTTACTGCATTTTGTACATTATAAGACCACTTTTTACATTTTTCCTTTTTGGTGATTCTAAATAACTTTGTGTTAGGAGGTGCACTTCTTTGATAGGCTTTACTTAGTATGTCTGTTAGATGCTGTATTTCACTCCCCACAGTTTTTGTGTCAGCTATGTCTGATGGGTTTTTGAGGTTCTCTTCGATGAAGTCCCTATACTGTTCTGTCTGGCACTTATCCCAATATGGTTTTCTGAGTAATTTGAGTTTCTTGGGGCTTTTCACAGATAATTTTATGTCTATGGTGGCAGTAACCGGAACATGATCAGAAGTATTTAGATGATTTTTATCGGCAATTTCAATTTCCATGGATTTGGCTTTCCCTTCATTAATCAATATATAATCAATTTGTGAGGTTGAACTCCCATTATAGTGTATGAAAGTTGGTTTGTTCACATCAATGGAGGCCAACTTTTCTTGTTTCAGAAAGTCATTCAATTTCACATCCCGATGGTAACCATTTCTCATTTTTAATGATGCATTCCAGTCCCCACAGAAGATCATGACATGTGTATTTTCATATTTGTGTTTAATTTCAGCTATTTCATCTAACATTGAATTGAATTTTCCTTCCTGTTCTTTATTTCCCTTTGTTGGCATATAGGCATTTACAACACAAGTTCTTGGTGAGGTTGATAACTCTACAACAATAATATTTTCTGAACCATCAGGCAGACATTTCACATTGGGGATGGACTTTCTAACTAAAATAGCTACTCCTCCATAACCACGCTGTAGTTGAGTCTTGTGTATTAACGGTTGATTTTCATCTATTGATTTTGAGAATGCAATGAATTCTTCGTTGATTGTCTCTAAAAATTTTTCTTCAAATTTATACAACCAATGTTCTTGTATACAGAGAACTGAAACTTCCTGCAGCAAAGAATTTAAGTATAAGTAGTTACTTTTGGCGCCATGGGTATTAAATGATGTAATTTTGAAAGGTTGCTGTTGATCACTGCAGGTCTCTGAATGATTATTTGTGTCTTTGGCTATATCCAAATGACTTCTGTGGCCCGTCCTCCGCATAAAAAAGACTGGTTTTGTTTCACCTTTGAATTTGTTGGAGAGGTTTCATTTAACGAATTCTGGACAGAGATGTTTTTTGTAAAGTCATCAACTTTTCTAGCAGGTCGATCAGAAGTGTATGAATTATTGGAGTGTACTTTAGTCACTTGTTTATTACTTTTAATTGATATTTTCTGACTGTAGTTTGATCTGTGAAGCTTACTTTTAGACTGTTCTGTCATCCTATTGTTAACTGTTATGTCAGCAGTGTCTTTTTTAATAGCATTAGTTTTCATAGGATGTTGAGAGAAATCATCAAATATTCCATTTGAGTCTACTTTATTTTGCTTCCTTATGTTTGGATGACTAGACATATTTGTGGATTGAGCTGAACCAGAAATCTTGTTGGTTTGAGTAGTCTGGAACATTGGATGATTGAACGCATTATTGAAGGCTGTATTTTGTGATGAATATGATGGACTTTGATAATTTTCCTGAGCATGAGGATTGCAGTAAATTGGAAAGGATGGTGAACTGTAATGTTGATCATTCCAAACTCCCTGAGAACATGGGGGATATAATGGTTGCCGATATGTGCAGTACATGTGGGCGTTCTGAAGGTCTTGTACATTTTGATGCATCTTCAGTTGTGCAATCTCCATTTCAATTTGTTTTTGATAAACTGAGTTCATTTTCATCCACAATAATTCATTGTTGTTCGCTGAATTTTGGTTCTCAAATCCTGGAGGAGGTGATATCTTTTGATGTTGATTGTTTTGTGTGTTGTTTTTATTATCAACATTGATGTGTTCTGACTCAAACATCAGTACTTTTGTTCTTAGAATTCTATTGGAGTTGCTTAACTCTTCTATTTTATTTTCTAACTTGCTTATTACTGATTTCTGTAGTTCTAATTGTTTTTGCTGTTCTCTAATAGTTGATTGTTTTTGTTCCAAATCTTTTTCTTTTTCATTTATTTTCTTTTCTCTAACATTCCAGTCTTTGATCATCTTCTCAGCATCTATACGGGTGATTCTAGGATCAGTACATTCAGTCTGGGTACTAGTTGATTCAGATAAAATACTCTTATTAATACTACTAGTAGATTCCAATGAACTGTATTGTTTATCTTCAGTTTGTTCAATATTTCCCTCTGAATCAGTGAGACCTTCACTACTTGGATGGTTAATTCCGTGGTGACTGGTATCAGGTGACTTCATATCCTGCAAGTTTGGTTGAACTTTTCCTAATTCATTATGATCAGATTTGGTACAGCCGGGACAAACATAACCAATACTTTCATCTTCACCTTCGTAGGTTCTTATTTCATCACTTGAGAGTTTGAGGCACTGGTAATGATACCAGGTATTGCAATGAGCACACCAAATTGAGTTGTTGACTGACGGTTGCTGGCACAACTCACAGAGTACGTCCAATTTCGTCTTCAATTCAGGTGTTGATGCTTGATATTTTTCTTCAATGAATGTATTTATACTGTGAGTGCTTTTAGTCTGATTGTTAATTTTGTTGGTACATTCGTTTGCATCCAGATTTGGTAGTGGTGGTTCCATTGACTTTAGAACAGTCTTTCGACTTATAAGCTGAGAACTTTTATTTGTCGAGTCACTCTTATTATGAAAGACTTCTGTAGGTGACGTGGAGAGCATTCTTCTGCAAAAATCATCGATTGTATTGACAGCAGGATTTTTAAAAACTTCATTTTCAATTAATGGTAGATGTTTTTCAATGAATAATGAGCTTGCTTCCTTTCCATTGACAAGAACTGATGATTTTGTATTATAGCAGTTGACTACATATTTTTGAATTCTACCTGGTCGTCCTCTGGTGGTTTTGTTGTAAACTCGCACAATTTCATCAACTTTGAGTTCTTCTTTGCTTTTGTCACCAAATTTTTCTACTTCTGCTGTGCAGTCTATTGAATTTTGTATAACTTTTATTAGGGCACATTTAAACATTTCGTACACACCCGTGCTAAGTTCTATTGTGTAATTCATACCAGCTTTCGCCTCAAGGTTGTACTTCAGAGTGAGGGCAGATTTTAGCTTTTTCTTGACTGCCCTTTTCCTGTTTAAGGTATAGTTCCTAGTGGAGCTTGAATCATCAGATTTCTCACTGCTTGTAGTTTGCTGTGATAAAGGTGAAAAGTTTGTTGATTTCTTACGGGTTATTACTGAAGACATAGCTAATCTGGAGTTTCTCAAAATGTGCAGTTAGATTTAAGACTACGATCACCCAGACACCAGCTGAAGTTTGGAGTGAGATGAAGAAGTTCAGAGAAATTCGAAGAAAAACATCAGAAAGTTGAGAATCTAGTTTATCAAGAATAGATTGATCACAGTTTATCTGTTCTTTAAAGGCGTTTTCCCCGTCGAGGTCACAGCAGAAAGAGTTTGTGTGTTTTTACACAATTTGACGAAGTTTGTAAAACCGTTGAACGAAATCAGTCACCAATTTTCGATGTAAACGAAAATTACATCTCCGAAAAAAATAGAATTTAACCAGACAATTAAAATTTCTGAGCTTCTTATAGCTTCAAAAAGAACAAACTTTGATTCTGAGCAACTTCTGTTGCCCCCTACAACTTAAAACTGTATTTAAACCAAAAAGAAAACAAAAATTTTGACAGAGAATTTTCCGTTGCTTCCTCTCCGTGACGTCCAATTACGTTTAAAATCAACCGGCTCTATTTTGGTAAATCGATGATTTCTACATATTTTTTATCTCATGTCATGATCGGTAATACCATCGATTGTGGTATCCTGATATTCTGTAACAAGTGACTGTAGATAGCTTAATCTTCCAATCCCATAAGGACCAGTCTTTTTATCCAGATACTCTTGTGTACTGAACATTTACGAAACTTGGTGAAAAGTTGCTGCCCAACGGAACTGTTATCACGGCATTGGCAGTACTCGATTGGATGCGCCGTCGGCGAACGCCGGTGTCATCCAGTCACACGATCGGCACACGTCGGCTGTTGGTCCGAATCGCGTGTAGATCAGACGCGTCAACAAACCATGGCCACCTAAGGATTCCAGTCAATAACCACCAAGTAATTTCGGCCTTAGTCATTCGGTCCCAGTCATTTTGGCCTCAAGTCACTTCGACTCCAATATACCAAGTCATTTCAGCCCCCAATAATTTTTTTTTAATTTTAACATTAACAGGTTGAATTCTTGTAGTTGTGTACAATTCCTAGTCACTTTCCAGTTCGAGGTTCTCGGGAGTCTGACTCAGTAACCTGCTGCCAGTGCGCACATTCAAACCAAATAAGATTATTGCCTTGTGACCCGAAGAACTTTATTTGCTTAGGGATCATATTCATAAGCAAATATGAATATGATCCCTAAGCAAATAAAGTTCTTTTGGGTCACGAGGGATTTCAAATCGCCCCTGTGCGCCTTCGGCTAATTCCAGCTTTCCAGTTTATATTATAATCATTTTACCCCCTCAGTGCTTGCAGTAATAATAACACTTTGGCCGGTCGCTGATTTGGAATGGTTCTCGATTGAGGGGGCCTTGGTTATCCCCTGTGCTCCCAACTGCCACCCTATTCCAGCGATCCTTCTCTCCTCCCAACACTCGGAGACGAACAGTTTGATGACATCCCTTGCAATCAACTCACCCAAAATCTTTTATGTACAATGCAAACAGAATCGGTGACAAGATGCACCCCCCCCCCCCCCCCATCCCCTGCGCCTTAAGGTTATCTCTACTGGGACCTTCTTCGTTGTGATGTTTCCCAAGTTTAGTACACTCTGCACATCTTTGTACAGTGCTTTCGTATTCCAACAAAACTTCCTCCCAATCCAAGACCCTCTAGAGAAGTCAGCAATATATACACCATTCCAGTACCTACGGATGAATCAAGAGAAGTCAGCAATATATACACCACATCAAAACCTACAGATGGATCAAGATAAGTCAGCAATATATACCCCACGCCACTACCTACACATTATGTGTACGCTCCTTGTAAAACACTGTCTATCGAATGAAGAATGGTTTCGCGCGCCAAAGGGACGGTTTGGGGAAAGCCCCTTTCGACCCTCAGTTGCTGTTTCATATTGTTCCTCGTAACTTTTTATTCTGTACCATGTCTCGACGTGTTATAGGAGGAAGTGGAAAGGGAGGAGGTTAACGGCGTTTGTGTTTCTTTGTCTTTTTCTTTAGCGGAGGTGGCTGTGATGGTGATATGATGTTCATAGCTGTTGGTGTGGTAGGAGATGGAGGGCTGCTGTCATTTGCTGTTGTTGTAGGTACTCCTAGTGCTTCTTGAATTTCTTTTATTTTTGCTTCCATTTCTAGACTTGCTCTTTTACTCTCTTCTAGGAATTTGAAGTGCCCATGGCTGAAGTCTTCCAGACTTTTTAGTGCCGAAGGGAGAGGCGAGTGGGGGTCCGGAAGTGGCGAGTGGACAGCTTCCAACTCCATCTCAGTCTCCATAGGGCTTTCCTCATCTATCGTCTCCAGCTGTGGAGCTGGGGTCAAGATGGGTGCCTCTGTGGGAGTGGGAGCGGAGCTTGTGACTGTCTCTGTCTCCTCCTTTTCCTCACTCTTCTCTCTCTTCTTCTCCAAAAAAAGCCTCCAATCGTCGGGAATCCCTCCGCTCTTCTTACTTCTCTTTCTCTTTTCAGGGCCTCCTGACCTTCTCGGGTGAGGACCAGTGTGTGAGGGGATCCTCTCACTAAAGGTGCTACTATCGCAGAGTGGTGGGTTGAAACATATCGAGCCATCTCCCGATAAAAATAAAATGGATCTGTCTTCAATTCACCTTATATACATATTTATTTATTTACACTAAAATATCACAGATGGAAATGTCAAAAAGAAATGGTACATCGATCACAACAAATCTTTACATCATCACAATGAGAATGAGATCCTGCAAAATATTTATAATATGTAAATAGTACATTCCCAAATAATATTGTGGAAGCGATTTCAAAAAGAGCAAAACATAAACGATTCAGTGTCAATGCAGCTGCAGGTGATCGGGGCGATTGCGCCTATCATCCTGCAGATGCTTTGCACTTAAAATACGAAAAGTATAAACAAATGTTTCTTACCAATTCAGAATGACTCGGATCTTCTGAAAATATTAAATTGCCCCCACAATATACAAATTTCGATCAAGGATCAATGTCTGACGACCAGGAGTGACAATCAAGAAAAAAGAAACCAGCCAGACTCAAAACAATAGAGTTTTCCCACGTCAAACTGAACCGAGGCAACACAAACAACTGAAGCGAAACTTGAACAGACTTAACCCCATCCAAGTAAAAGATGCAAGTAAATGCAGTATAACACAACGCAAATCACCTGAAAGCTGAAACTGAATATGTTCTGTCCAAAAATGACCTATAATAAAGAAGGAAGAATGAGTAAGTAAATAGCATAATTTGAACACTATCACATTCTCCCCCTCCTGAAAAAATGACGACCCTGTCATTCAAAAGAATACAGAGTAAAACCATTCCTAGAAACAAACAGGCCATCCTTCAAAACAAAAATGTAAGTGCATACCTGAAAACATACCTGGAAATAACAAAGCACTTGATATTGGTGTCCGATCTGGAATCTAATAAGATAATCAAATAAGAAAGTATCTAATGAACCTGTGACAATTGTGAAGCAATGTATCAGTGTTTAATATTCTATGTGAAACACTAAAGTACATTAAAATCGTCATTTGTCGTAATTAACTGTTCAACACAATAGATTTCTGGAAAATAGTTGTACCCATTAGAAGTTTAGAAACTGCTTCAGCAAAGTAAATAAGCAAATTTCACAACAAATTAGTAGGACCTGAAAGAATTTCTACAGCAAATTTCAAGTGTTTAACCCTGTAAATTCCTGAAAACAATAAGGGTATTTAGTTCTAATAAATGCAAATTTTTCCTGAAATTTACATGATTTCATTAAATTCTACAATGAGTTTTCAGGACATCTTAAATGTCATTTAATCAATTGACATTCATTTCACACGTGAAGCTAAAATACTATTAACATATAAAAACCATCACAAGATTAAAATCACTCAAGTATGGAACTAAATACTGTATGAAGCATGTCCGGTGACATACTTGAAAATACCTGCTTGTTTGTAAGTTTCTTTAAAAGCTCTGTTTTATTTACAGTGGAGGACTTACTTTCTTGTGGTTCAGAAACTTGGCTTAACACATACTCATCTTTTCGAAGCCAAGCAGGAGGTTTTCTGTCTCTTTGAGATCTTCGTGGTACTGGAATCGGAACTCTGTTACTAGAGACTACTTCATTGGTTGCTTCAGGGAGGACTGGAACATCACTCTCTACATTCTCTGCTTCAAATCCGGACTGGGTTTGATTAGTATTATCACTAGATAATACATCAGAGATAACCAGATGACCAACATCAAGACTTCTTGTGTCTTCATGATCTTCTTCATCTGCAACCTGGGCTCCATTTCCTTTACTTACCTGAGTTTCGGCATTGTGGTCATCACCACCTGTAGAAATGAACCCTGTCTCTGCCACCAAACGTTGGTCGTCACCAGGTTGGGGCGAGACAAACCTTTCCTCAGTAACAACTGTTGGTTGTACAGTTTGATATTGAGGAACAATACAATAAAATTCTTCAGACTCGTCATCTGAAGAAAAGTCTCTAACACCAAGATCTTCTTTCTTTTTGACTGTACGGCGTTTAGCTGGAACTGGCCTAAATTCTGACTGAGTCGGCAAAGAAGGAATGCGATCATCTTCTGGGGGTTCCACAGATTGGTCTGTATCCAATTCTATTGGCAAGGAACCGATAGGAAGGAGATGATTCCGGTGTAATGTTTTCTTCAAAGCAGCCTCAGTTTCTACCACATAAACTGGAATCTGTTGGTTCGGCTGCTCAATGACATAGTATATTTCATCGTCAAAGCGATCAGCTAACTTATGTCTACCATCAAAAGCCAATGTCTTTACCAATACTCTGTCACCAACCTTAACAGAAGCACCACGAACTTTCAAGTCGTAGCCAGTCGTCTGTCTTAGCTGCGCTTTCCTGGCAAGGGACGAAGCAAGGTCATATGAAGATGTCAACTTTTCCCGAAGACTGGAAACATATTCTGAAGGTGAAGTTTCTGGGACAGACTTCTTTAATCCAAAGAGTAAATCTATTGGAAGACGAGGCTCCCTACCAAACATTAGATAAAATGGTGCAAATCCTGTAGTTTCATGCCTAGTCCAATTATAAGCATGAACAAGCGGTCCAACATGGCTCTTCCAATCTTTTTTCTTCTCAGGTTCTAACATGCCGAGCATAGCAAGAAGAGTCCTGTTGAATCACTCACAAAGGCCATTTCCCATTGGATGGTAGGGGGTCGTTCTGGACTTCTGGATACCACAAAGTTGACACAGTTCTTTAATGAGAGCACTTTCAAAATTTCCTCCTTGATCTGAATGTAATCTGTCTGGAAGTCCATAATGTATGATGAAATTATTGAAAAGTACTTCAGCTGTAGTCTTGGCAGTCATATTCTTGGTGGGATAAGCTTGCGCATATTTCGTAAAGTGGTCTGTGATGACTAAAAGATACTGGTAGCCACCCTTGGAAGTCTCCAGTGTCAAAAAATCCATACATAACAACTCTAATGGATATGATGTATCGATGGAAACTAGTGGAGCTCTGGAATTGGTAGGTGACTTATGGCGCAAACATCTTGGACAGTTTCCGATCCATTTCTTTACCATGCTGTCAATTCCCGGCCAATAAAATCTCTCTTTAACTAATGATATGCACCTATCCCTACCGGGATGGCCAATATCATTATGTAAAGATGTCAGAACTTTTTTAACCTGAGAAAATGGCAACACCAATTGTTGACGTGGCTGGGAATTGAAAACAGCTTCCTTATATAGTGTGCCACGATGAAATTTAAACATGTTGAAATGTCGATACATGGCCGAGTGCTCTTTAGTAGGAGGTAAACTTGATCTTTTTGGATGGACACCAGACCGAACTGCTGTCATCCATGTCTTGATAATGTCATCTTTCTCTTGTAATCTTCTCCAATCTCTATCTGTCATATCATCTATTTCCTGGCCAGCTGGGTCATCCAGGGCATCCAACACAGATACAGAACAGCACATACTGTTTACAAAAGGTTGTTGTAACTGCAACGAGTTACAAATAGTTTTGACAATTGACTTGTCAATTTTTTCTTCACAAGGGATTTCCCTTACATATGTTGGAAACCTGGAAAGACTATCAGCATCCATATTGGATTTGCCAGGACGATAGTTGATATCAAAGTCAAATGCAGCCAATGCTGACAGCCATCGTTGTGATATTGCATCTAACTTTGCTGTGGTGAGAACATAGGTCAGTAGATTATTATCCGTAAAAACCACAAAGTAGTGCCCATACAAGTAATCATGGAACTTATCAGTAACTGCCCATTTTAGAGCCAAAAACTCTAACTTGTGAGCTGCATAGTTCCGTTCGGAATTACTGACTCCATGACTTGCATAGGCTATTACTTTCTTTTGTCCATTCTGAGTCTGATACAATACAGCACCCAAACCATATGAGCTGGCATCTGTATGTAATTCAAATGGCTGGCTGTAATCTGGGTAACCTAGAACAGGTGGAGTTGATAAACACTCTTTTAGTTTGGAAAAAGCCAACTTCTGCTCCTCACCCCATGACCATTTATCTATGTAGATGGATTTCTTTTTACCTCTTTTCTTTGAAACATTAGTTGGAGGGAGCAGATCTGTTAAAGGTTTCGATATCTTTGAAAAGTTCTTTGCATATTTTCTGTAATATCCTGCAAACCCTAAGAATTTACATAACTCATCAGGATTTACAGGTGTAGGCCAATTGACAATTTTGTCAATTTTCGGAGGGTCAGCCTCTATTCCATTTTCTGATACAACATGGCCTACATAAACAACTTTTTTCTTAAACAGTCGACATTTAGATGGAGAGAGCTTCAAGCCACATTCTCATAACCTATCAAACACCATTTGAAGCCTCTCCATGTGTTGTTCAAATGAATCTGAAAAAATTATAACATCGTCTATGTACACTAAGCATATTTTTAAGTTTAAACCTTCCAAACATTGTTCCATCATCTGCTGAAAACTTGCAGGGGCATTTTTTAAACTGAAAGCTATTCGATTGAACTCATAAAAGCCAAGAGGCCCAGCAGTAAATGCTGTGCGCTCCTTATGCTCCTCCAAGATTTCCAGCTGATGATAACCTGACTTCAGGTCGAGAACACTGAAATATTTAGATCCTGAAAGGTTGTCGAGAATTTCATCTACCCGTGGTAAGGCATATGAATCCTGTACAGTTTTCTTATTTAAAAAACGATAATCTATACAAATTCTTAGGTCACCAGATTTTTTTCGAACAAGCACCATGTTTGAGGCATAAGGACTGTGTGACCGCCGGATAACTCCAGCAGCAAGTAACTGATGAAGGTGATTCCGTACCTCATCCAGCATACCTGGTGGAATACGTCTAAATCGTTGTTTGAATGGAGTGTCATCATGCAAATCAATACGGTGCTTGACAGTATTATAAAGCCCAATATCATTATCATGTTGAGAAAAAATATCTGAAAATTTATGTACAAGATTTAAACCTTCCTTCAACTGATCATCAGATAAAGTTGAAGAATCAATATCTATTTTATCTGATATTTCATTACTAGAAACATTATTTGAGGTTTCAAGATCATTAGCAACAGACACTGGTTGTATTTCACATATATTTGCATGTGGAGTAATAGAAATTGTTCTTGTTGTAGTATTTGATAAGTGAACTTTAATAATACCTGTGTTGTTATAATCATACTGAAGAATGTATGGAGCAATCTCAAGGCAAGATAGACTATTGGAATCTGAAAGTGGCTGCAAAATAGCACATGTTGGATTATATGGCAATTTGTGGCTTACAAAACCTGAAATTACATGTTCTGTATTAGGGTTCAAAATGACATTACCCTTTTCAGCACTTTTAACTACACCAAGCCTAAAATTATTTTTCTTAAGTTCCCTTTCTCGAAGAGAAAGACATCTGAATGCCATGTACCATGGTGTAGTTAAAGTCGCAACCTGTAAAAATTTGTCACCATGATATTCTTTGCACTCATCTAAAAATATGTTTAACACATTTGTACCAAGTAACACCGGTGTAGACATGTTGTACCCACTGTCTGGTACAACCAGTATAATACAATATTTGGGTTTACTAGAAACTATGCAAGGAATTTCTATGTCTACCTCAATGTAACCTAAGTACGGAAGATTCTTCCCATCAGCAAATTCCACATTCAGAATACAACTCAGCGGATGAAGTGTTAAATTATTAAGATATGAATGATAAAATGATTCACTAACAGTAGACACAGTTGATCCTGTGTCTAGAAGACATTTAGTTTGTGCACCTGAAATAACAATGTTAACTTCTGTTGCAGTACCATATAGCCCAGGTGGTTCATTGACCTTACAGGAATTAGGCCTATTATTTGTACCATTAGCATCCATGGCTGGCCTATCGTCACAGACGCTTGCTAATTTAAACCACCCCTTCTTGGAGTTCTACGTTTGTCAACTCTTGTTCGGCAACCAACTGCTATATGGCCACACTGAAAACATTTATGACATTGTATGTTATTATTTGAAACTTGAAAATTCCCAGTATTAGAATGATCACCATCATCATGAGGTGCAGTTTGTCTATGTCTGAAATATCTATCATTCTGTAAATTGTTAGAATCAGAATATGAGTTAGTAGCATTAGTGTAAGTATTATTGTTTCTAGAATTATAATTTCTAAAACAACCTCTTCTACCACGTGATCGGTTAAAATAAGAATTAGGCTGTACATGACTAATTGGTGGTTGACTAAGCTGTCTATCTCTTTTAAGTTCTGCTAAATCAGATTTTAATTCATTAATCATTTTCTTGAGGTCCTGTAATTCAGAAGAATTTGATTGGATAACCTTAACAGAGGCTGTCTTGACATTGCTGGTAGGCATTTTATGGTGCTCTAATTCTAGCTTGCGTAAGGCAACTCTCAACACATCAAATGTTTTAGTCTGGTCGAATTTGTAACCACTAATATCTTTGAGATCTCTACGAAGACCAGACCAAAACATTGATCTCAACATCTGATCTGTTTCCTCTACCTTTACTTCACCCATAACAATAGCGCGGTTTAATAAGTCTTCAAGCCTACAACCCCAAGTGACAACATCTTCTGTATCAGCCTGAAAAGAGCTATAAAATTGTGACAAAATTGATTCCCTAGCATCAATCACTTCATATATGCTGTCTAATTTTTTCAAGATTCCGTCACATGTTGCCCGAGCACCAAGTCTCATAACAATTCGAGCCGCTTCACCTTTTAATGATTTTCTCATACATTGTAAAATTTCAGATCTACTATGATTTTCTGAAATGAGACATTTTACTTCATATCGCCACAGATCATATGTGGTCTCACCCTTAGGATCACCTGAAAAAACTGAAATTCTTAAAGGATTTTTAACAATTATTTTGGGTTGAGGTTCATCAACAGGCTCGCTCTTAATCTCGGGGTCGTGGGTTCGAGCCCCACGTTGGGCGCCATTATCGCAGAGTGGTGGGTTGAAACATATCGAGCCATCTCCCGATAAAAATAAAATGGATCTGTCTTCAATTCACCTTATATACATATTTATTTATTTACACTAAAATATCACAGATGGAAATGTCAAGAAGAAATGGTACATCGATCACAACAAATCTTTACATCATCACAATGAGAATGAGATCCTGCAAAATAATTATAATATGTAAATAGTACATTCCCAAAGAATATTGTGGAAGCGATTTCAAAAAGAGCAAAACATAAACGATTCAATGTCAATGCAGCTGCAGGTGATCGGGGCGATTGCGCCTATCATCCTGCAGATGCTTTGCACTTAAAATACGAAAAGTATAAACAAATGTTTCTTACCAATTCAGAATGACTCGGATCTTCTGAAAACATTAAATTGCCTCCACAATATACAAATTTCGATCAAGGATCAATGTCTGACGACCAGGAGTGACAATCAAGAAAAAGGAAACCAGCCAGACTCAAAACAATAGAGTTTTCCCGCGTCAAACTGAACCGAGGCAACACAAACAACTGAAGCGAAACTTGAACAGACTTAACCCCATCCAAGTAAAAGATGCAAGCAAACGCTGTATAATGCAACGCAAATCACCTGAAAGCTGAAACTGAAATAAATAAGTTAAACCTAAACAATAAATTAGATGCTGAAATAAATAATAAATTAATACGTTCTGTCCAAAAATGACCTATAATAAAGAAGGAAGAATGAGTAAGTAAATAGCATAATTTGAACAATATCACACTACCTCTCCCCGAGGAGGGTGGTGTTTTGGTGTTCTCTACTGGTTCAACTTTAAATTCCAGGTTCAGATGGACGCTCTCGCCCATTTCCTGGATAGTCCAAGAGATGGGACAAGAGACGCCCAGAGCTGAGATGGCTTTCTTGAGACGGGCTGGTAATTCCAGGTTTTCCTTAATTTCAGTCAGTTATTCACGCTCTGAGATCAGAAGTGTGAGTCAAATGTCTCAATGCAATGAATCAATGACTGCCAATCGACTCCCCACTAACTGCTCTATGAGGTGGGGTACCAAAACCCAACCACGTGACTTCAATAAGACGTACTATCGGTTATAATTAGCACGAAGTGTTTCCCAGTGTTATGACAAGGTTATGATTCCGACCCAAAATAGGACCTCTAAACATCATTTCTCTGCAAAACGGCCGTTGATAATTAGGGAAAAAAGAGCATCGCTCCCAAACTACACAAATAATAATAAAATTGTTAAAATTTATTTAGAAATATCGTACAAAAATGACTTTTGAGGGCAGTTTCGATCTCGCAAGAATATTTGTGAAGACCTTCTCATTACTTTTTGTCGGTGTTTCTTTGATCCCGTAATTTCTGGATACCAATTAGCACATTTTTCCAACCAGTCAGGCGAATACTATTTTTAATATCATAGGGAAATTTTAAAAAAGCATTTCGTTTCGAATATATTGAGTAAATATCAGTGCGATTTCATCCTTGAACTTTTACAATCCGACTATTATTAGCGAAGTTACGCCAAAAATGGAAATAATAAAAAAAAAATCTCATTTGTAACAGGTTGAAGAACCTTTCGAAAAGAGGCATTCAAATACACACCTTTTTAATTCTGCGAGTGCTAGACATATTCCGGGCAATGAAAAAGAACTTTACACAATTTGGTTGCATTTCCAGGTATTCGCATGAAGGACAGCTGACATCGACTTAACAGGTTGAGAACAACGTAGTTTCGTTACCCACTAAACGGGCCAAATTGCCAGAGTTCTTAGACCACAGACGTCTGGAAACCTGATCTAAATCACCCCTACCTCAAAACACCTCATTCTTAAATGCACCCCCCTCCCCACCCCCACCCCACCCCCACCCCACCCCCACCCCCCGAAATATATAATACACAGATCTGAGTGTTATTTATTTTGGAAGTGTGTGTGGGGGGTGGGGCGGGGGCATATATAAGATGGAGGTGTGATGTTGGGGGGGTCATGTGATATTAATCAGGTCTCCAGACGTCTGTGCTTAGACTAGGCAGTGGGGCCTGGGGCGGGATGCACAGTAACTCCGAATAACGACATCCCCTTTAATCCGAGGATGATACACAACATTTCTAAATAAAAAAAATAAGCATTCAACGGGTAATGTTGGATTTCAAGGTGTGCAGAGAACGAGCCGGTCCATTGCGAACTTGCCCCAGTGATGCGTCAAAGCATCCATGTTTTACAAGGCGATGTTCCCACTCAACTTGGCGGGGCAAAAATATAAAAAGAATACCCAAAAGACGGGTGCAGAATGTTAATCTGCACCCCCCCCCCCCAAAAAAAAATGTTCTTGGTAAAAAAAATGCAGTGGAAGACCAGTCGGGTATAGATATCATCTGACTGGTTGGTTGGTTGGGGGGGGGGGGGGGTAAGTACAAATTCAATGGAGGCAGAGAGCCAACAGTTATAGGCCTACCATCTTGCCATCAGAGGGTGCAGTTGCGTATGCCAACCCCACAAACATTTAATGTCTGTGTTTCTGTCTCCTAATGTTCAGAGTTGCTGTAACCCTACTATTTGTGGGCCTAGGCCTATTAAAAAAAATCGCAGTGAACTTGGGTGGGGTGGGAATCTTATGCAGCATCAAGTGGGATATGAAAGTGCGATATAGGTATTGCTCCTTGCCGTATGGGGCGGAACAAATTTCCTGACAGACCAAAATAATTTCCAGACTGATTTCAGATGTGGAACCAAATTTGATAAACAAACCGCGTGTGCACCTACATATCGGTTCCCGGATGTAAGATGGCTATGCTGAAATCGTCTATTATGATTGAATAACACGTGGGGTGAGAAATCTGAGTCAATTCCTCTCCAACCAGTTTCGTCCAGCATGTGGTTCGACCCATTGTCCAGGTGAACAGAATATTCTTTCACATTGAACCTTGCAGGGCCTTTGAAGCACTGTGGATAGCAAGAGATGTCAGCAATATATACGCCACTCCAATACCTACCGATGAATCAAGAGAAGTCAGCAGTATATACACCATGCTAATACCTACTAATGAATTAAGAGAAGTCTGCAATACATACATCATGCCAATACCTACAAGTAGGTGATAAGTGCCGATTCAAGCATCAATGTACATGTACGTGTACATGTACACGTACATCGATGTACACCTCCATAGGCTTTAGTGTTAAAATTGTGTATAGGTACACGATTTTAACGTTTTTTAGGGTGATTTAGTATCGGCTTTGCCGATTCAAACATCACTGGATTGTATACAAGAGTGAAAAAAACGCATGAAATTTTTATGTACACATACATGTACCGTCTGACTTGGAATCGGCAAATGGGTTTCCCCCATATGATTCAGTGTTAAATTGCGAGCAAAAAACGTGTTGTTGTTTCTAAATCATCATCTTGCTGATTCTAAATCATCCGCGTCTGTACACGATTTTATCACTGAATCACTATGGAGGCGTACATGGAAATCCATTTGCGGATTTTACGGCGGAAATTGACTCGTGTACGGTACATGGAAAAGAGGTAATTTTGAACCGGCAAACCCACTGTCACATTTCCTGAAGTAAAACTAACACATGTTATTGTTGTGATTGAATGAGGTTTTCGTTCAAAAGAGTAGACTATAAATATGAGTGTCAGTTTTAAAAAAGAGTTGCGTGAATGAAAAGGCATTCGTTCAAAAGAGTCGACTATAAAATATGATCTGTAAAAATAGACATTCGTGTTTTGTTTCGATGTAACGAAGAGAAATTGAGTTTAGAGACAATTAGAGAAAAGAGTCAGTGGTAAAGAAATCGTTTGTTCGCATTTGTCACTATTAATTCTTGTGAAGTAATCTTAATAAACACTTAATGGAATGTTTGAATGAAAAATGTTGCTCATGTTTTTGTTGTGGCGTGAATGAAGGTTTTTCGTTTTAATGGATCGTTTCAATAATGTTATAATAAAACGCATTTTCCACTCAATTAGGTTTGAGTGGTAAATTTTTAATATATTCATGATAATGATCAGAGAGATTTGAATGAATGAATGAATGAATGAATCCCTTTAACATTAAATTAGAAAAAAAAACAGTTTCTTTTATGTGCTAGAATGTTTTAACTGTCATCAAAAGTTCTCTCTTAATTCGAGACTGAGTGAATGGTTTTTTGATATGTGAATGGAATTCCCTTTAACAAACGTAAATTACTCTCAAATGTGTTAAATCAGAAACCGGCTTGTCATGTGCTTAAAACGTTTTTAAACTTTCCCAATTCAATCAATACTGAGTTGAGATGTGAATATTTAGTTATTATATTAAAGACAGAAAGATTTTTATTAACTTAAAACATAAAAATATAATTATACATTTAATTTTGAAAAAAATAAAATAACTCGCATTAGCATACGGAAAGGAACATTAACAATTAAAAAACGAAAAAATGTTTTTACAGATGGATTCTAGGCGCCGAAATCAAATTTTAGACGAGTATGAACGTGCTAAGAAGGGCATTCAATCGGCTGACAGAAGCAGACATCTTGGTGAGATTGAACTCAAACGCGAAGCCACAAAAATATTTAAACCCGTGACGGAGGGTCAAGAGCGAAGCAGGAAGGAGATAGTCGAAGAATTGAGACCCATAAAAGAGAGTTCTTTGCGAATGGGTTCGTTGCCCGGTAGTTTTGGAAATCGGCATTCCGTTCAATCTACACCGGATTACGTTCCCACGGGAATTCAAACAGATTTGAGCGAGACCGACGATACAGCTTCGACTATCACCACTGATAGCGTCGCATCATCTGAGGATGGCGGTAAGAGAGATCTGTTGTATGGATTTTATAAGGATTCGGACGGTAATACTTTTATCGGAGACACAGAAGTAGAAATAGGCGATGATGAATTGACCGTGGTTTCAAACAGATACGAATTGACTGATGGACTGCGCAGATTGCTCCTTTACGACAAGCCTAGTGATTACACGGAACAGGATTTCGACAATTACGGTGACATTCTGGTTCAGACCCACGCCATGAAGAGAAATAACGATGCCAGAGAGAAGAGATCCAAAGCCAACAGAGGTTACAAGTGGACGAAAGTGGTGAAATCCATATGGGATATGAATAAGAAGTTCGTCGAATCGGTGACTGGCAAAGGGGTGAAAACCACTTTTTTCCGAGCGATTCTGACGCTCTGTCTCAGAGACTGAGTTTGTTGATGGCGAGCAGCCGGGCTGGTAACACAGGATTAGATAATCAGATAGTTACTATATCTGACGAATTGTTAAGACAGAAGGTTTTGAATAAAAACCATTATAAAAGGCTGATAAACGAATTGAAGGATTGATGTGTATATAATAAGTAGAGAGAAACAAACAAACAAACAAAAATAAAACAGTAATTTTTTACACTAGAAAAATAAAAGTATTTAAACAACAAAACGATTTACCAGTGAAAAAACAAAATATATTATAAAAATAAAATATGTTGGTGATAAAGAACAGGGGATACGTCAGAACTTACGTTCAAGGAGGTTCTGGCATCGTCGATTCTATAATTCGAGCATTCACGAGCGATGCGGGTAGAAAACTCACATCGACTGCGTTTGAGGTCGGTAAGAAGACGGCTTTGGATGCAGGTAAGAAAGCCACTTCCGAAGCCAGTGGTAGGATAGCTTCTGTGGCTGGCAAGAGGGCAGCTGACGCATTGATCGACAAGTTGATCAGACCACCGGCGAAGCGAGCTGCATTAGAGCGAACGCCGAAAAGTTGGAAAGATTTTAAGGATGCTGTGGTACCCATACAAGATTTAGCTAAAATGACGAGTGGATCAGGATTGAGGAGAACTCGCGACGGTGTGATATAAATAAAATAATAATATTAAAACAACTGAGTTTGAAAAAACGTAAAAATTGTGTTTGAAAACAATCTAAAATAACAAACAAACAAAAACAAAACAAAGATGAACATTAAAGATATGTCTTGGAACGACGCCGCGACTAAGAGGTCGAATAATGAGTTCTTTCCCAAAAGCATAAGAGGCTTGATAGTGGGAAAATCGAATTGTGGAATGACCAATCTGTTGATGAATCTGTTGTCCCGACCCGACTGGTTGGATTACGACAGATTGTTCGTGTTTGGCAAGAGCTTGTTTCAACCCGAATACAGATTGCTTCGAGAGTGCATGGATCGTAGATTGCCCAAGGACGTCATAGCCAGAATCTTTGACAGTAGGGAGGAATTCGACAAGAGTGAAGCTCCACTTTGGACCATTTTGGACGGTGCCTCGATGGAGCTGATAAAGAGAAATGCATCTACGAACGTTGAGTGTCGATTTTATGAGAACGGTAGTGACGTTCCAGATCCTAGAGAATTGAAATCGGAAGATAAGAATCTCATGATTTTCGACGATCTGCTTTTGAAGAGACAGAACCGATGCGAATCGTATTACGTTAGGGGTCGACACAGCAAGGTGGACTGTTTCTACCTGTCGCAGAATTATTTTTGATTGCCCAGACAGACGATAAGGGAGAATGCTTATTTTCTATGTCTCTTTCACCAAGATCTCAAGAATCTCAATCACATCTACGGCGACCACGTCGCAAACGACATGAGTGTGGCGGAATTCAGGAGATTCTGCAAGAGGGTTTGGGATGGAGGACTTTACAATTTCGTCATGATCAATTTGACAAGCGAATTTAATCGTGGAAAATATTGGTGCAGATTCGACAAGTTTTATGTTTCTGATGATAATAAGATAGAGCGTGAAAATAAAAAAAAAAAAATTTTAGAAAATAATAAATCTTCAAACAATTAGTTTTGAAAAAATAAAAAAAAATAAAATTAAAATATAATGTTGGAACAAGGAGAATTGTTAGAACGGATAGCCGAGAATACGGCTGCAAAACAATCCAATCAAATCATGGTGAGTGGAGATTCGACTCGATTCGCTACAAAATTCGAACCTCCCATCGAATTGAATAGAGAGAAAAGATACGAGATGGCGTTGGTGAATCTGGAGACTTATTATTCCTTTCCCAACATCACCGAAAAGAATAACTCATTCAAGTATTCCGACGGAGTGGATTGGTTGGAGATTCGAATTCCCAAAGGGAGTTATGACATAGACGATTTGAACAATTACATTCAGACACGAATGAAGACGGATGGAAAGGGAAGCAACAAGATCAGACTCACTCCCAATCCTAATACCTTACAGACGATGTTGGATTTGGAAGATAATTTTCGAGTGGATTTCAACACGGATGATTCTATAGGCAAGATGTTGGGATTCGATCGAAAGATGTATCGAGACCATGCGGCATCTGAAAATACGATCGACATTCTCGCAGTCAATAGCATTCTGGTGAACGTGGACGTGATTGCTGGAAGCTACGTGAATGGTAGCGCTCAACCGACGATCTATTCCTTCTTTCCAAATGTGTCGCTGGGTTATAAGATCGTGGAACGACCTCGAAATTTAGTTTATCTACCAGTGATTTTAGACACATTGTATAGTCTCAAAACCATGTTGACGGATCAAAATGGTGAACTGTTAGATCTTCGCGGAGAGAGGGTGACGATACGATTTCACATAAGAGAAATATAAAAGCAAAAAGAAAAAAATATTGTATATATATATAGATAACAAAAATAAATAAACGCAATATTAATTTTACAAAATTATTCAATATAAATAATTATTATTAAACAAGAAAACAATTGAAGTAAATATATTTAAAAAAAAAGAATTATGACAGAATATGTGATTAAAAACGTGAACATATCCGCAGGACAGAGGAAGAAACTTAAGAGAGCATTAACAACTCGAGGTGAGGCGGTGAGATTCAAATTCACTCACGAAGATCTGACAAGAGGCGGTCAGGATTCGATCGCCTGGACCAGAAGTCAAATCAAAAGGATAGAGAAACCGATTCGCGAGGGTTGATGGTGAGATTGAGTCCCGCTCAATTGAGATACAATTTGAGAATGAAAGGTGGTTTCCTACCGCTATTGACAGGAATCACTGCAAAAGCATTAACCTTCGCCGCAAAGGCACTACCCTTTCTCGGAAAGACTCTCGGCGGGGGAGCTCTCACGGGACTCATGAGTTCGGCAGTTGAGAAATTAATGGGTGGCAGCGGACTGTTCTTGAAGAAGGGAGGAGCCATGAGTCGCGTCCACGTAGACGACAGCAGTAAAGGATTGTATCTAGAACCCGTTAGAGGTGGCAACTCTTTGAGTGGAAACGGTCTCTATCTGAAGAGTGGACAAAACGTTGAGCGACTCGGCAAGGGTTTGTTGCTCGGTGAGAATTCGCTGTTTAAGAATATACTGATTTTGAATATGTTATTATAATATAAAATTATATAATTATATAAAATATAAATCATAGAAAGTATAAAATAATATATAAAATGGATAAAAAGGTGGAGAAACAATTAGACGATAATGATGAATATCGCGAGACAGAGTACGAAAAAAAAAGATGTGGATATCTAAGGAAAGAACTGATAAAAGAGTTAGATAAACAGCGGAATAGACGGTTGGAAATGAAAAGAATGAGACGCTTTCCACCGTCACCACTACCTTCTGAAGAGAATGGTAATGATGCGAGTGTTACCTAGAGATGCACAACATTCGTTCATAATTATGATTCAGATAAACAAATGTGTTGTTATAAAAACGTATCATATTACAAAAAAAAGAAAAAAAGAAAAGAAGAATCGACGCTGAAATTTAAGAAAAAAGGAAACGTTATTATAATATATGGTAATAGTGAAGAAGAAAAACAAAAAAAAATGAGATCTAAAGATGATCTCATTACTTTTTTTTTCCTTTTTCATCGCTAACAAAAATCAATCTCTCTATTGTTTATATTTCCAAGTCCGTTATTAGCATGTTGACACTCGTGTATTCTCCTTTTTCGAAAATGTGTTGAATGTTTATCTTTACTCTTTTGAGTTTTTTTACATTGGTGAACTTGCTCTCACCACCGTTTTGTCCACGAGTTCACGTGAGATTTTTGGATATATGTAACTTCCATAGAACAACGTCAAATCGTCCTTGTCGACTTCTTTATCTTTAGCGATGACGATTTTCTGCAGATAGCTTTGGTACTCATAAAACAAATTGAGCATGGCTTCATCCAATTTCAAAGTCATCTTATATCTGTCGTATTTATGCTCTAAGTCCTTCATCTCGATCTCGTTCACTTCGATGGGATCGTGTTGTTGTAATCTATAGATTTTAAAACCTAATTTCTTATTCGTTTCGACTCGTTTCAATTTCAATTCACATCTTTTAGGTGTTGCTGTCATGATCGATTATTTGGTTTTTTTTGTTTTATGAATTCTTGCAATAATGTATATTTTAAATTTTGTATTTTAATAATTTGTTTAAAAGTTTTTTGTTTTTTTTGCTCTTTATATATATATATAAAAAAAAAGTTTTTAATTTAATTTTCTTTAATGTAAAAAATTTCTGTAAAAGTTTTTTCTCTATATATATATAAATAAAGTTAAATTTTAACATTTCAATCTCTCTATTGTTTATATTTCCAAGTCTGTTATTTGCATGTTGACACTCGTGTTTTCTCCTTTTTCGAAAATGTGTTGAATGTTTATCATTACTTTTTTGAGTTTTTTTACATCGGTGAACGTGCTCTCACCATCTGATTTGTCCACGAGTTCGCGTGAGATTTTTTGATAATGTAACTTCCATAGAACAATGTCATCTTATATCTGTTGCATTTATGCTCTAAGTCCTTCATCTCATCCTCGTTCAGTTTGATGGGATCGTGTTGTTGTAATCTATAGATTTTATGACCGAATTTCTTATACGTTTCGACTCATTTCAATTTCAATTCGCATCTTTTAGGTGTTGCTGTCATGATCGATTATTTGTTGTTTTTTTTGTTTATGAATTCTTGCAATAATGTATATTTTAAATTTTGTATTTTAATAATTTGTTTAAAAAGTTTTGTTTTTTTTGCTCTTTATATATATATATAAAAAAAGGTTTTAATTTTAATTTCTTTAATGTGAAAATTTTTTTGTAAAAAGTAATGAGGTCATCTTTAGATCTCATTACTTTTTTTCCTTCTTCTTCACTAAAAATCAATCTCTCTATTGTTTATATTTCCAAGTCCATTATTAGCATGTTGACATTCGTCATTTTTCCACCTCAAAAAATGTTTTGAATGTTTATCTTTACTCTTTTGAGTTGTTTTACATCGGTGAATGCGCTCTCACCACCCGATTTGTTCAAGTGAGATTATTGGATATATGTAAATTCCATAGAACAACAACAAATCGTCCTTGTCGAATTCTCTGTCTTTGGCGACGATGATATTATTCAGCAGATCGCTTTGGTACTCGTAAAACAAATCGAGCATGGCTTCATCCAATTTCAAACACATCTGATATTTGTTGTAGTAGCGCTCTAAGCCCTCCATCTCAACCTTGTTCAATTCGATGGGATTGTGTTGTTGTAATGTATAGATATTAAAACCGAATTTCTTATACGCTTCGTCATGTTTCAATTTCAATTCGCATCTTTTTGGTGTTGTTGTTATTTGTTTTTTTTGTTTTATGAATTCTTACAAATAAGGTATATTTTAAATTTTGTATTTAAATAATTTGTTAAAAAAAAGTTTGTTTTTCTCTTTATATATAAATAAAAAGTTAAATTTTAACATCCATTTTTTCTCGTATTAATTCAATTTTCTCACGTTAAGGAACATAAAAAATTGATTAACTTCATAAAAACATTTTTCACATTAAAGAAAAAAAATTTGAATTAAAAAAAGAATCTTTTTATATATATAAAGAGTAAAAACAAAACTTTTAAACAAATTATTTAAATACACATTCGAAAAAAATTATTCTTACAAATGGAGCAAACAGATGAAAAAATGGAAAATTTAAATGAGAAAACCGTACCTCAGTTAAACAAGATTTGTAAACTATTAAAAATTTCTCATTTCAGAAATCATAGAACTAAATAAAAAAAAATTGAAGTCATACAGAAATATTTGCAAAACGATGGAAAGGCAAACGAAATACTGATAGCAACGACGTCAAAAAATGCATCAGTTGTGAAAAATGAGAAGAAGAAGAAAAAGATAGTAAGAGGAATCGAAATGCCGACGTCGAAAAAAACCAAAAACGTTTCGATTGTGAAAAATAAGAAGACGACTAAACGAAAAGCCATTGAAGAACTTCAAGTTTCAAAAGAAAAGAAAAGAAAAACTAAAATGAAAATGAGTGATGCACTTCAGATTCTAGGCAAACGAGATATATCGAGCGAAATTCGACGAGCAATAGACGAAGGGAAAGGAAAAGAATATCTAGCACAACTCACCGCGGAACTATTTCAATCAAAGTCTGTAGAACGGGAGAGTGCGATCAAAGGCATTTTTAAAACTTTCGACGTGGTTCCCTCGTTGAAGAAAATCGATCCGAAATTGTTCATGGAACGGGTGAAGAAAAAAGTATTGGATTTGTTTCACAAATACATGAACGTGGGACTAAAAATTAAGATGACACTCCATTGCGTGATGAATAAAATCGGCGTGAAGTCTGGCGAGAGCATCGTGAAAAATGCATATTTCAGTTCTAATGTCGAACCCATATTTCGAGGTTCAGATTTATCAGACGTTTTCGAAAAGATGAAAGACAAGATGTTGACGTCTCTCGCGAATTATCAACATGAAGGTAGTAATTGGATGTTCGATGAGGTGTTGAAACTCGAAATTCACATAACTAAAAGTGATTCGTTGAAAGGGTCTTCCTACGTGAAATTACCGTACTTCCTAGCTAAAAAACACGCCGTGGTCAACGTGAAAAATAAAGATGATCAGTGTTTTAAATGGGCAATCACCTCCACTTTATACCCTGTCAAAATGAACACCGAAAGAGTTTCTTGTTACGAGGAGACTTCTAAAAATCTCGATTGGACTGGATTGACTTTTCCAACGCAGTTAAAACACATCAAACGTTTCGAGGTTCAAAATCCCACCGTAGCGGTGAATGTCTTGGGATACAATGATGAAAAACAAACGATCTATCCTCTCAGACAGACTTCGTATCTCGAAAGAGAAAAGACGATTATTTTATTATTGATTTCGAATGGTGACAATCGTCATTATTGTTGGGTTAAACATCCGAGCTGATTACTGTCGAGACAAAATAATCAACATGAACATAAGGTATGTTTATGTTGCAACTGCATGAACGCATTTCATAGCAAAAAATCGTTAGCGAAACATCAGGAATATTGCAACGAAAATCAAGGTGTCGCCGTCGAAATGTCTAAACCTAACACCATCGTGAAGTTTGAAAATCACAATAGAAGGTTAAAAGTACCATTCGGCGTGTACGCTGATTTCGAATGTTTCACCACAAAAATGAGTTTCCCAACGCTCTTCAAAGTTACGTCGAAAGATATCAAAAACACATACCTTCAGGCTATTGCATTTACGGGAAATGCGCTTTCGACTTGCAACACAACATGGGTTCCTTCACCTACACGAAACAGTGCGAAGATGACGACGTGGCCCAAAGGTTCGTGGAAGAGTTAGAATCTAAAATTCAAATGTTATACGACAAATTCAAAACTCCGGCGAAAATGATCATCACGCGAGAGCAGCAGGACGAAAATAACAGAGCCACCGAATATCACATATGCAGACAATCGTTTGACGAGAATTCGCAGGAAAATAAGAAGGTTAGAGACCATGATCATTACGTGGGTCTGTATCGCGGTTCGGCTCACAGCAAGTGTAATTTAAAATATCGAGATGCCATTTTCTATACGGTGATGTTTCACAATCTCTCGGGTTACGACAGTCATCTGTTCGTGAAAAATCTCGGCACCTCACACGAAGAATAAAATTGCATTGCGAACAGCGAAGAAAGATACATTTCCTTCACAAAATGGAAGCTCATGGAGAAGAAAAGAGTAATCGATGGAAATACGTTGGAAGAAAAAATGAAATCCATTCGTAGAGGCATACGTTTCATTGACAGTTTTAAATTCATGTCAACCGCTCTGGAAAAATTAGTCGATAACATGAGCAAGGATAAATTTAAAATCACGAGCGAACATTTCGGAGAATGAGTAGACGTCATGTTGAGGAAAGGAGTCTATCCTTACGATTACATGAACGATCTAAAGAGATTCGAAGACACCGCACTACCTTCGAAAGAACATTTTTATTCGAAATTATACGAATCCGACATTTCCGACGAGAATTACGAACACGCCAAAAACGTGTGGAAATCATTCGATATGAAAACCATGAGAGAGTATCACGATCTCTATCTGAAGACCGACGTTCTGCTCTTGGCAGACGTGTTCGAAAATTTTTGAGACGTCTGTCGTCGAAATTACGATCTAGATCCTGCTTGGTATTTCACTGCACCTGGTCTGGCATGGGACACACTGTTGAAGACCACCGAAGTCCAATTGGAATTATTATCCGACGTGAACATGTTGCTCATGTTCGAAAGGGCTGCGAGAGGTGGCATCTCGATGATCTCCCACACATATTCTGAAGCTAACAATCCCTAAATGAAAGAAGGTTTCAATTCGAAACAGTCAAATAAATACATACAGTATTGGGATGTTAATAATCTGTTCGGTTGGGCTATGAGTCATCCTTTACCGATCGGAAATTTCAAATGGGTGACGGAACCGGAAGAGATGCAAAAATGGAGAGACTATCCTTGCATTTTAGAAGTCGATTTGAAATATCCTGAAGAATTACACGATCTACACAACGATTATTCCCTGGCTCCCGAACGAATGGAACCGAACGAAGGAGATGAGGAAAAACTCATTCCCAATTTATTTAACAAACGTAACTACATCGTCTACAGTGAGAATTTGAAACAATACGTCGATTACGGGATGAAATTAGTCGACATACATCGCATCATTCCATTCGATGAAGAGCCTTGGATGAAAAAATACATCGAACTCAACACGAATCTCAGAATTCGAGCCGAGAACGATTTCGAAAAAGATTTCTTCAAACTCATGAACAACTGCGTGTACGGTAAATCGATGGAAAACATCAGGAAGAGAACCGACATTTGACTCGTCACGTCTGAGAAAAGAGCTAAAAAATTAGTGGCGAAACCCAATTACAAACACCGAACCATATTCGACGAAAATCTAGTGGCCGTTCACATGCAAAAGACGCATCTGAAGTTCGACAAACCGTATTATCTCAGACCGATCATCTTAGATATCAGCAAGCGATTGATGTACGAGTTTCACTACGATTACGTCAAACGAAAATTTGGTGATAAAGCCAAACTACTGTTCACCGACATGGACAGTTTAGTTTATGAGATAGAGACGAAAGACGTCTACCGAGATATATCTCAGGACGTGGCCGAGTGGTTCGACACGAGCAATTATCCCGTCGATCACCCATCCAACATTCAATCGAACGACAAGAAGGTGTTGGGTAAATTTAAGGACGAGAGCGGCGGTAAACAAATCATCGAATTTGTGGGCTTGAGACCCAAACTGTATGCTTATCGTCTAGAAGATGAAGGGATCAAGAAGTGTAAAGGGGTTAAAGTGTGCGTGGTGAAGAAAAACATCTCCTTCCAAGAGTATAAAGATTGTCTGTTAGGAAGTGGTCCGGTGTATAAGACTAAGAAATCGATTCGAAGCGAAAATCATGACTTGTATACCGAAATAGTCAACAAGATTTTGCTAACGGCTGACAATGATAAGAGATTCGTGTTAGACGATAAAATAAGCACTTTGGCATGCGGACATTGGATTTCGGATCTAATTAGAGACGATATGAATGTGGATGATTGGATTCCAGATATGATTGTGGATGATAGGATTCCAGAAAATCAAGAGGAATTAGATGGATTCAAAATTATAGAAATCGATAGAGACATCGAGAGAGTTAGTTTAAAAAGAAAAAGAAAAAAAAAAAGAAAAAAATAGCGCCATTTTAGTGAATTATAATAAAATAAATAAAAAAAAATATATATATATATATACGTATTTATGAATAAGAAAATAAAGATATCCGTAGAAGGTGTCGTCTTACCTAACGAATCCCTATCCAACATCGATCTGTTGAATGCGGCAAAAGATTTGAAAATCAAAGATTTTCTAGGTGTGTTTTCCAGAGATGCCTTGCCGAAGAGAAGACCTCGACAATCGGAATGCAGAATTTTAAATCTAGATGATTCATCGGGTGAAGGCACTCACTGGGTGGCGTGGATCAAGAACGGGAAGAAGAAAAATTATTATGTTGACAGCTACGGAATCTCACCGCCAAAAGAAATAAAGAACTATTTCAACAAATCGATGGTTCATTACAACACGGAACAAGTGCAATCACCAGTTCAAGTGTTTTGCAGTCACCTGTGTCTCTACGTTCTCAAGAGATGGTCTGAAGGAGATTGGTTTCAAGACATTCTCAATGATTTACATTAGAGAGAGATTTTTTTTTATAGTATATATAAAGATAATAAATTATTTAAAAAAATTTTAATCGAATAAAAACGAAAAATAAAAATAAAATAGTTCATTTTTAATAAACTGCATTTTGAATATATTTTTCTAAAAAACAAAAAAATCCCACAACAACATGCCAGTTGATAAATTTGGTAGAAGTGACGACGAAAAAGTCAACCTAAGAAAGAAGAGGAAGATGTTCGAAGTCAACGATGGTTACGACGTTGCCAACTTGGACAAACATTACGTTCGGAGATACGAACCTCAAGAAGAACCTTTGAACATGAACGATAAGAAGCTCTACAATCTTCCCAAGCCGATAGATCTCGCAGATGCTGTGACTAAAAAATACGTTGACAGGGGGAATGCCGATTTCGAACGAATCATGCTAGATAATTACGTGGATAAAACCATGACCGACGATCTCGATCTGAAGTCCAAACGTTTGGTGAACGTCGCAAATCCAATAGATCCCACCGATGCCGCAACCAAGAAATACACGGACGACTCTCACGCGAGATTCAGTGAACACCTGAGAAATAGATACATTCAGAAAACGATGCACTCGGAATTGAACGCCAATTCTAACAAGATAGCGAACAGGGCCACTCCCACGAATCCCAAGGACGTGGCGACCAAACACTACGTAGATCTGGAACAGAGAAAGTCTGACAGACGAGAAATGAAATCTGAGTTGAATGCGGGATTCAACAAGATATTGAATCTGTCGAAGGTCGACGACACAGATGCGGACTCAACCGTGGTCAACAAGGGCTACGTGGATTCTGCTGTGATACGATCACAAGAATACCTAGAATCGCAAGTGGATGATCTCTACCTGAATAAACAATCTGGCGGAACCATGGAGGGTGGTATCGACATGAACGGTAAGAATTTATTCGGACTCAGTCATGATCCCAAATTCGATTCCAGCGCGGTCAGCAGAAAGTACGTGGACGACAACTCGGTCTGGAGAAAGGGTGACATAATGGAAGGTAAACTAGACATGGGTGGACACACGCTCACGAATCTACCAGATCCCGTGAACATGACGGATGCCTGCACCCTGATTTCAGTGGTGGAGAAAGTCAAATATGCTAGACAATTGATCACTGTGTGGGCCGAGGAGGCCGGCACCTTAGCTGAAGGAAAAGCTGAGTGGTCTTTCGGAAATGGAGGTAGCGGATCGAAACATGGTCAGGTGGGATATCCCATGCCGCTGGGAGGTGAAATCCTTTGAATGAGTCTGGCTTCCTCGGATTTGAATAACAGAGTGGTCGTCAATCTCATGGTGAATGGAGTAGAGAGCGATAAGAGATACAGCGTCGAAAAGACTGAGAATCAACACGCGAATGTTAGCACGTTCGGCACGCCTCTCAAAGTGAACGCTGGAGACAGGATTAATTTTGTTACGAAAACCAATAACCCTGAAGCTGCCACTTCCATGGTGAGTCTACTGATCGAACTAGTTCCTTTGAACAAACAGTGAATGCGTGGAAAATAATGAATTAAAAAAAATAATGTGTGATTTATTAAAAACAAAAAAAAAAAAGTAATGAGATTTAGAAAGATGTTCAATCTCTCTAGATCACATTACTTTATTTATTTTATTTTTTTTTGGTTTTGTTTTAATACGTTATTTCTCATAATGTTTCATCTCGTGAAATTGGATCACCTATCTCGAAACACGCATCGACATCTATTTTAGCATTTTGAACAGCTTTTATAAATTCTCGAAAAGCAGTCGGTCCTCTATACGTCAACGTGTCTAAAAGTTTTCTGGTCTTATCTTCTATCAAGATTTTACTTTCGATTTCACGTCTCATATAATCAGTCAATATCAAAGGTTCTGTTTCGACTAAAGTGTCTAGAATTATTGCTAACGAATCTTGCGAAATATTTTTAATCAAAACACGTCTGTTTCATCTTAAGTATTCTCTTTCTTTATCATTCATTTTTATAATAATTTTTTAATTTTATTTATATATATATTTTTTTTTCACACTCGTCTCTCATCGAATGATCGACATCTTATTTCCATCTGATTCGAATTGTAATTCTCTGTCCGACAGGACCAGGGCGAAGGCTTCGGTTTTTCTCAGAACGTTCCTATCGAATTGCATCTTGATCTGAATGTCTAAGACGCTACTCTTGAGTCGTTCACTCTGTTTACTGATGTCGAATACGAACATGGGAACCAT
Organism: Pictodentalium vernedei; assembly: GCA_031216915.1. NCBI lineage: Eukaryota > Metazoa > Mollusca > Scaphopoda > Dentaliida > Dentaliidae > Pictodentalium > Pictodentalium vernedei. The sequence goes on from CM062293.1 coordinate 509,564,680, forward strand.
CGACTTGTATTCGCCGGGAGATATGTTAGGATTGCTCATCAATTCGTCTAGACCATGATACTTCTTTCTAAAATCAGCGGCGTCACCGTACAGTCTGCAGAAATCGTTCTTGTCGAACGACGCATTGTAATCGATTGCTGGATATCTCGTAGCGTTCAGAAACACTTGCATGTTTCTCAAATGGCAGTGATCAAACAACGATGCATTCTTTTCCTGAGACCTGTCCCTATCGGTCTGAAATGCAATCACGATGAAACACGGTCTCTTGGTAGCGGATTTCACCGTCAATCTCCAATCGAAGTGATTCGTGGAGGGAGGAATGCTAGCCGTGTCGCACTGTCTCATTCTAAATCCCACGGGTAATTTACTCTTGGATTCTATGATCTTGTAGAGACACGCTTTTTCCACAATCGAATGCTCCACGTGCGGAACGAACAACGATATCTTGTGTAGAGTTATCTTACCCGCATTGGTCGCAGTGTGTCTCACTATTGCATCGTCGTCTCCTTTTCGAATCAACGTCAGATTGTGTTTGAATCCGTACATGATCTTGTTGTAATCGTCCGCAAATCCGAAGATGTGTTTCAAAGGTATCCTGATCGAAAACGTTCCTTTAGGTCTGGACGTCTTGACGACGTAGTCGAATATCAAGGCGGCGCTGGCGCTAGCAGGGCCGATGGTGTCTTTCACCCACAACTGATTAAGTCCTCTGGATTTCAAAAAATCATCAGGATACGTCAAGAGTCCGAACATCGTGGTGGCCTGACCAGGATGAAACACAGATTCTATCTCTTGTCCGGATAGCATGTATTTTATATTACTGAATAGATGCATGATGCCATTATTGGCTAGAGTAATCGTGTCGTCGTCGGCGTAGTCGCTCCCATCTTCCTTGGTGAGACGTCCCTGCACCACTATGTAATTCTCGCTAGGATGTATGAATAGATCTTGAGTTTCAACGTTGATTCTTATCTCTCCCACATTATTCAAACTAGTTCCGGTTACCGGTTCATATTCGTGAAACTCATATTCTTGAATACTTTCATCTTTCACTATGCTTTGTGCTATATCTAGTATATTTGTCATTTTAAAGGATTTTTAGGTTTTTTTTCTTTATTAATTAACTTGCTTTCTTTATCTAAAAATAGTTTTTAATTATTTTTTATTATTATTTTTCTCTCTTATATATATATGTGTAAACAAGAAAATATTAAAGAAAGTAAATAAAAGAAATTTGTTTTCTTTATCAAAACTTTGTCTTCTGTAATTGTTGTTTGTAAAACTTTCCGATGATCTCTTCTCCATTCAAAGCTTCGATTTCGTAAGTCACTGGATCGGTGTGAAATATTTTGATTATCACGAAGATTTCCGAGGTCCATCGAGGAGTATAACCCTTTTCGAAGTGCTTCTTATAAGCGTAGATTCTCACTCGATCACCGACCGCAAATTTCGGCGTTCTAGACTTCTTCCTGATCTTAGAGCTTTCAGGATATAGATTCGCGTAGACCCGTTTTTCATCTCGAGGATCGCTACATTCCACGGGAGTCATCTTGATCGATCTGTGTCACGTGTTGTTGTAATCTTTGACCAGACCGTTCAGAGCGTATATGTATTTCTTGGTCGAATTCGCAGTGAAGTATCTGTGCATCTTTTCCTTCATCGTTCAATTCCAACGTTCCCCCACGCTGGCTTTCTCTTCGTTTTCGATCGAGTAGAGGTCTACCAATCGATGAACGTGCTTGTTGTAGAATTCCTTTCCCTTATCCACCAACAATTTACTCGGTTTTCGAGAAGACGAGTCGAACACGCTCTTCAGAGCCTCGGCGACGCAAGGTCCCGATTTATTCTTCAAAGCTCTGATCCAACCGTATTTGGAAAATACGTCGATGACCGTCAATAGATATTTGACGTCCTCGTTCCACCTGGAAAACGATCTCATGTCGACCAAGTCGGCAGACCAAATATCATCCAAACCCTTCACGAACACCCTTCTCTTTCGAAATTTACGCAATATGGGTTTGTGTAACTCCTCAGCCAATTCGCTCGTCAATAATCATTTCTTCTTCTTTTCCGATGCGCCTTTTTTTTTGAACGCCCCATCCGAATCGACGTTTCGCACCGAATGTTCTATCTTCTCTCTCCTGGTCGGATTCGATATGCCTCTCAATTTCCCCAACATGTTTTTATCGCAGACGTCGTTGCGAGTCTTGGTGTCGGGATGTCCGGCGTAGCACAGATTGTGATCATACGCGGCTGCGTCCACCCTATTCACAGGTTTGCTCCAAGATTTGGGTGTCAGATCGGCGTTGAGTCTCTTGTTCAATATCGTTCCGGGTCCCGTGAAACTGTGACCGGGCAGATGCATTTCGAAAGGTAGATTATTGATCATTTTATTCACGATGCCTTTACCTTTGCTCGCATTCTTTTTTTTGACGAATCGAGTCTTGACAGAACCACACACGTCGCAAATTCCGTGAAGCATCTGTCTGTCATTTTTAGTTCGTACTTCTCGAGAATTACTCGTCTCGGTAACTCTCTTACACTTTACGCAATACATTTTTTAAAAAGTTATTTAAATTAATTTCGTTTTTTATTTTATATATAAATTTAATAATTAATTAATTCTGTTCTTATTATATATATATTTTTTTTTTCAATCGCTGCTCTTGAGTACTATCATCTTACTGATTTCCTCCCTGGCCTCTTTCCTCCCCTTTTCCATGAGAGAATCCTTCATCTCTTCCTTGATGATCTGACGAGTCTTGATTCTCACGGCTTCTTTCATGGCATCGTATTTCGTTTACTCGCTCAATATCGTGAAGTATTCTCCGTCCGATATCCTACCGTCTTTCAACGCCATAGAGATCATTTCGGATATCGTGTCGATCTTGGAGTCGGCCAAGACACGAATCTTATCGTGTTTCCTCGCCTTCAGATATAATTTCCTACTCAAAAAGTTTCCGAGTGTGCTAAACAATCCGGCGGCGAGAGCCACTGCTTCTACGGTCAACACGATCGGAATGCCGACTGTGGTCGACAACAATCCGATGCCGGCCGCGTGTAAACCCATGGAAATCGTGATGAGTGTCGTGTCGATCGCGTTGATGAATTTCACGAAACGCGAATACTTCTTCTTGAGAGAATGACGAGAATCTCTCTCTCGAGTTAGATACTCTTGGATTCTACTGATTTGATCGATGCGATACCTCTCTCCACTTTCTTTTTCTTCTAGCGACAGTGCCATCGGCAAAACGCTGATCGGCTTCTCATCCTCGTCGTCATCTAACGTCGGATACAATTTATTTCTGGTTCTCATTTTTGTGTTTTTTTTTCTTTCTAATACTAGATAAAAAATTTATGTGTGTATTTATTTATTTTCTATTCTCCCTTATTTTATATCAACGAGAAACTTAGACGTATGCTTCATTGAACAATAATTTCATGATGCATCCCTTATCTTCTAAAGTCATACTTTTACGCAGCAATTTCTGTTCTTCCGAAACTGTGGGCTTGCTTTGATCCTTACAGAAGAGTAATCTCTTCCAAAACGCGATCAATTCGTCGATATGAACGCGTTCGAACGCCGGTTCGAAATACTTGATGACCATTTCTTCCCTTTCCATCGTCAGACACGAATAATTCTCGTGATCGAAGTGTAGGTGATCCCGACATCCAACGCATCGTTCTAACAAGAGGCGACCTAGTTGTTCATTCACACAGAATGCGTAGGCTCTGATCAGCATTTTTAAAAGAAACCTTGCTCTAATAGTCGGGGAAGTGCTCATGATTTACGTATTTATTTTTTTTTTATTATCTATTCGATTTGATATATTATTTTTTTAAATAACTATTTATTTATATATTTTTTCTCTCCTATATATATATCAATCAATCACTTTTTTTTATTTCTTCAGGAAACGTGACAGTGGGTTTGCTGCTTCAAAATCACCTCTTTTCCATGTACCGTACACGACGTAAAATCCGCAAATGGATTTCCGTGTACGCCTCCATAGGGATTCAGTGTTAAAATTGTGTACAGACGCGGATGATTTAGAATCAGCAAGATGATGATTTAGAAACGACAACACGTTTTTTGCTCGCAATTTAACACTGAATCCTATGGGGGAAACCCATTTGCCGATTCCAAGTCAGACGGTACGTGTACATGTACATAAAAATTTCATGCGTTTTTTTCACTCTTGTATACAATCCAGTGATGTTTGAATCGGCAAAGCCGATTCTAAATCACCCTAAAAACGTTAAAATCGTGTACCTGTACACGATTTTAACACTAAAGCCTATGGAGGTGTACATCGATGTACGTGTACATGTACACGTACATGTACATTGATGCTTCAATCGGCACTTATCACCTACTATATCACCTACTCCTACAGACGAATCAAGAGAATTCAGCAATATATACACAACACGCCAATACCTACAGACGAATCAAGAGAAGTCAGCAATATATACATAACACAACACGCCAATACCTACAGACGAATCAAGAGAAGTCGTCAGTAATATACACACCACGCCAATACCTACAGACGAATCAAGAGAAGTCAGCAATATATACACAACACGCCAATACCTACAGACGAATCAAGAGAAGTCAGTAATATATACACCACGCCAATACCTACAGACGAATCAAGAGAAGTCAGCAATTTATACACCACGCCAATACCTACAGACGAATCAAGAAAAGTCAGTAATATATACACACCACACCAATACCTACAGACGAATCAAGAGAAGTCAGCAATATATACACCACGCCAATACCTACAGACGAATCAAGAGAAGTCAGCAATATATACACCACGCCAATACCTACAGACGAATCAAGAGAAGTCAGTAATATATACACCACGCCAATACCTACAGACGAATCAAGAGAAGTCAGTAATATATACACCACGCCAATACCTACAGACGAATGAAGAAAAGTCAGCAGTATATACATAAATGCCAATACCTACAGACGAATCAAGAGAAGTCAGTAATATATACACCACGCCAATACCTACAGACGAATCAAGAGAAGTCAGCAATATATACACCACGCCAATACCTACAGACGAATCAAGAGAAGTCAGCAATATATACACAACACGCCAATACCTACAGACGAATCAAGAGAAGTCAGCAATATATACACCACGCCAATACCTACAGCCGAATCAAGAGAAGTCAGTAATATATACACAACACGCCAATACCTACAGACGAATCAAGAGGAGTCAGTAATATATACACCACGCCAATACCTACAGACGAATCAAGAAAAGTCAGCAATATATACACCACGCCAATACCTACAGACGAATCAAGAAACGTCAGTAATATATACACCACGCCAATACCTACAGACGAATCAAGAGAAGTCAGCAATATATACACCACGCCAATACCTACAGACGAATCAAGAGAAGTCAGCAATATATACACCACGCCAATACCTACAGACGAATCAAGAAAAGTCAGTAATATATACACCACGCCAATACATACAGACGAATCAAGAGAAGTCAGTAATATATACACCACGCCAATACCTACAGACGAATCAAGAGAAGTCAGCAATATATACACCACGCCAATACCTACAGACGAATCAAGAGAAGTCAGTAATATATACACCACGCCAATACATATAGACGAATCAAGAAACGTCAGTAATATATACACCACGCCAATACCTATAGACGAATCAAGAGAAGTCAGCAATATATACACCACGCCAATACCTAGAGACGAATCAAGAAAAGTCATTAATATATATACACCACGCCAATACCTACATACGAATCAAGAGAAGTCAGTAATATATACACCACGCCAATACCTACAGACGAATCAAGAGAAGTCAGTAATATATACACCACGCCAATACCTACAGACGAATCAAGAGAAGTCAGCAATATATACACCACGCCAATACCTATAGACGAATCAAGAAAAGTCATTAATATATATACACCACGCCAATACCTACATACGAATCAAGAGAAGTCAGTAATATATACACCACGCCAATACCTACAGACGAATCAAGAGAAGTCAGTAATATATACACCACGCCAATACCTACAGACGAATCAAGAGAAGTCAGTAATATATACACCACGCCAATACCTATAGACGAATCAAGAAAAGTCATTAATATATATACACCACGCCAATACCTACATACGAATCAAGAGAAGTCAGCAATATATACACCACGCCAATACCTACAGACGAATCAAGAGAAGTCAGTAATATATACACCACGCCAATACCTACAGACGAATCAAGAGAAGTCAGTAATATATACACCACGCCAATACCTACAGACGAATCAAGAAAAGTCAGCAGTATATACATAAATGCCAATACCTACAGACGAATCAAGAGAAGTCAGTAATATATACACCACGCCAATACCTACAGACGAATCAAGAGAAATCAGCAATATATACACCACGCCAATACCTACAGACGAATCAAGAGAAGTCAGCAATATATACACAACACGCCAATACCTACAGACGAATCAAGAGAAGTCAGCAATATATACACCACGCCAATACCTACAGCCGAATCAAGAGAAGTCAGTAATATATACACAACACACCAATACCTACAGACGAATCAAGAGGAGTCAGTAATATATACACCACGCCAATACCTACAGACGAATCAAGAAAAGTCAGCAATATATACACCACGCCAATACCTACAGACGAATCAAGAAACGTCAGTAATATATACACCACGCCAATACCTACAGACGAATCAAGAGAAGTCAGCAATATATACACCACGCCAATACCTACAGACGAATCAAGAGAAGTCAGCAATATATACACCACGCCAATACCTACAGACGAATCAAGAAAAGTCAGTAATATATACACCACGCCAATACATACAGACGAATCAAGAGAAGTCAGTAATATATACACCACGCCAATACCTACAGACGAATCAAGAGAAGTCAGCAATATATACACCACGCCAATACCTACAGACGAATCAAGAGAAGTCAGTAATATATACACCACGCCAATACATATAGACGAATCAAGAAACGTCAGTAATATATACACCACGCCAATACCTATAGACGAATCAAGAGAAGTCAGCAATATATACACCACGCCAATACCTAGAGACGAATCAAGAGAAGTCAGTTATATATACACCACGCCAATACCTACAAACGAATCAAGAAAAGTCAGCAATATATACACCACGCCAATACCTACAGACGAATCAAGAGAAGTCAGTAATATATACACACCACGCCAATACCTACAGACGAATCAAGAAAAGTCAGCAATATATACACCACGCCAATACCTACAGACGAATCAAGAGAAGTCAGTAATATATACGCCACGCCAATACCTATAGACGAATCAAGAAAAGTCATTTATATATATATACACCACGCCAATACCTACATACGAATCAAGAGAAGTCAGTAATATATACACCACGCCAATACCTACAGACGAATCAAGAGAAGTCAGCAATATATACACCACGCCAATACCTATAGACGAATCAAGAAAAGTCATTAATATATATACACCACGCCAATACCTACATACGAATCAAGAGAAGTCAGTAATATATACACCACGCCAATACCTACAGACGAATCAAGAGAAGTCAGTAATATATACACCACGCCAATACCTACAGACGAATCAAGAAAAGTCAGCAATATATACACCACGCCAATACCTACAGACGAATCAAGAAACGTCAGTAATATATACACCACGCCAATACCTACAGACGAATCAAGAGAAGTCAGCAATATATACACCACGCCAATACCTACAGACGAATCAAGAAAAGTCAGTAATATATACACACCACGCCAATGCCTACAGACGAATCAAGAGAAGTCAGTAATATATACACACCACGCCAATACATACAGACGAATCAAGAGAAGTCTGCAATATATACACCACGCCAATACCTACAGACGAATCAAGAGAAGTCTGCAATATATACACCACGCCAATACCTACAGACGAATCAAGAGAAGTCAGCAATATATACACCACGCCAACACCTACAGACGAATCAAGAAAAGTCAGTAATATATACACACCCCGCCAATACCTACATACGAATCAAGAGAAGTCAGTAATATATACACCACGCCAATACCTACAGACGAATCAAGAGAAGTCAGCAATATATACACACCATGCCAATGCCTACAGACGAATCAAGAGAAGTCAGTAATATCTACACCACGCCAATACCTACAAACGAATCAAGAAAAGTCAGCAATATATACACCACGCCAATACCTACAGACGAATCAAGAGAAGTCAGTAATATATACACACCACGCCAATACCTACAGACGAATCAAGAAAAGTCAGCAATATATACACCACGCCAATACCTACAGACGAATCAAGAGAAGTCAGTAATATATACGCCACGCCAATACCTATAGACGAATCAAGAAAAGTCATTTATATATATATACACCACGCCAATACCTACAGACGAATCAAGAGAAGTCAGTAATATATACACCACGCCAATACCTACAGACGAATCAAGAGAAGTCAGCAATATATACACACCATGCCACTACCTACAGACGAATCAAGAAAAGTCAGTAATATATACACCACGCCAATACCTACAGACGAATCAAGAAACGTCAGTAATATATACACAACGCCAATATCTACAGACGAATCAAGAGAAGTCAGTAATATATACACCACGCCAATACCTACAGACGAATCAAGAGAAGTCAGCAATATATACACAACACACCAATACCTACAGACGAATCAAGAAAAGTCAGTAATATATACACCACGCCAATACCTACAGACGAATCAAGAGAAGTCAGCAATATATACACATCACGCCAATACCTACAAACGAATCAAGAGAAGTCAGTAATATATACACCACGCCAATACCTACAGACGAATCAAGAAAAGTCAGTAATATATACAAACCACGCCAATGCCTACAGACGAATCAAGAGAAGTCAGTAATATATACACACCACGCCAATACGATCAGACGAATCAAGAGAAGTCTGCAATATATACACCACGCCAATACCTACAGACGAATCAAGAGAAGTCTGAAATATATACACCACGCCAATACCTACAGACGAATCAAGAGAAGTCAGCAATATATACACCACGCCAACACCTACAGACGAATCAAGAAAAGTCAGTAATATATACACACCCCGCCAATACCTACATACGAATCAAGAGAAGTCAGTAATATATACACCACGCCAATACCTACAGACGAATCAAGAGAAGTCAGCAATATATACACACCATGCCAATGCCTACAGACGAATCAAGAGAAGTCAGTAATATCTACACCACGCCAATACCTACAAACGAATCAAGAAAAGTCAGCAATATATACACCACGCCAATACCTACAGACGAATCAAGAGAAGTCAGTAATATATACACACCACGCCAATACCTACAGACGAATCAAGAAAAGTCAGCAATATATACACCACAACAATACCTACAGACGAATCAAGAGAAGTCAGTAATATATACGCCACGCCAATACCTATAGACGAATCAAGAAAAGTCATTTATATATATATACACCACGCCAATACCTACAGACGAATCAAGAGAAGTCAGTAATATATACACCACGCCAATACCTACAGACGAATCAAGAGAAGTCAGCAATATATACACACCATGCCAATACCTACAGACGAATCAAGAAAAGTCAGTAATATATACACCACGCCAATACCTACAGACGAATCAAGAAACGTCAGTAATATATACACAACGCCAATATCTACAGACGAATCAAGAGAAGTCAGTAATATATACACCACGCCAATACCTACAGACGAATCAAGAGAAGTCAGCAATATATACACAACACACCAATACCTACAGACGAATCAAGAAAAGTCAGTAATATATACACCACGCCAATACCTACAGACGAATCAAGAGAAGTCAGCAATATATACACATCACGCCAATACCTACAAACGAATCAAGAGAAGTCAGTAATATATACACCACGACAATACCTACAGACGAATCAAGAGAAGTCAGCAATATATACACCACGCCAATATCTACAGATCAATCAAGAGAAGTCAGCGATTGACGCTAAGTAGTATTAGAATTAGTATATTATAATGATATTTGTAACGACTATGAGAGATAGTAAAGATAGTTAACTATTCGTTATTGTGGTTTAAGGGCACTTTCAGCATCTGAGGGCCGAATTCCCTAGATAGCGGCATATGCCCCTTTGTCATTTCGGCTCCATTTCAATGGTAGAGATCTATAAATCACAACGCATAGTTTATGTTTAGAAATAATGGTTAATAACCTTTATTAATAAATGTTGAGTCATTTATATTTAAACAGTGTACAGAAATGTTTTACATAACATTAAAAATTATCCAGGAGTTCAATTTTACATACATTTTGAAACGATTGTATGGAAAAGTTGAAGTCTAATATAAAAGGGTGGATAATATAACTATTAGTCAGTTGATTCATCTGTAGGTATTGGCGTAGTGTATATATTGCAGGCCCTAAATTGTAGCTACAATTTATTAAATTGCAAGTAAAATTTAGCTAAATTGTAACTACAATTTATTAAACTGTAACTTCAATTTATTAAATTGTAGTTACAATTTATTGACTAAATTGTAGCGACAATTTAATAACTAAAAAAGACGTGAAGCTAATAGGCTTCCGTAACATCGTGTATCTCTTGAGCTTCCTGCGATTCTACTTCAAATATCTGTGTAGGGCCTTATATACTAAAGTAGATTCATTGTTTCTATTGGTAATGAAAAACGACTAGTGGCTTGTCTCAAATTTACTGTAATAAGTGCTATTTAAACTATCTTGCCCCACTGTTTGACAATGGGTTGTCAAGACTTGTTGAGACAAATGCCAAACGACTGGATTTTATACGCTTTAATTAGGGGAGCACAATTAACACAAAGACTGTTTGAGTTATTGTGTGAACAGAGCTTCCTTAATTATAACATGCAAACTCATTGATTATTCTATATTTCGAACTATTTTAATGAACATAAATTAGTTTAAACAATATTTATTTTAGAAGTAAATTAATCTAAATTAACCGGGGTTATTGAGAAGCATTCAAGAATGATTTCTGCAGAGCAAAACATCAAACTCAGAGGCTTCTCAATATATCCTCCCGTCACAGAACACTAATTAAATCATTGCTCATTGAGCTCGTTCCAATGAATGGTCATAAGCTATGTTTTTGAGACAAACATTGAAAATCTTTAGTAATTTAAGAATTTCTTATGCAAGTATCGTCTGCTACCCGCATTTGGCGAAGGGTCGAGAATAACCATTTCCAGCTACTGATACAGTATAATGATCGTGCAAGTGAACACGTGTGTCAGCACCACGTAACTGGCATGCTTTACTCTGTCTCATATGATTGATGTGAGCCAGTGTGACAATGTGTGCCGGTTTTTGGAACAAATTTGTCCCTTTGTTAACCCATATTATACCGTAGTTCAAAAGTAACTGTTAACCGATCAATTACTTTTTTGATCGATCAAGACGTTGGTCATTGGTTAATTGATTAATCAGTTAACCGTATCAGCTCTAAACGCTGGATGGTAGCTAGTAATGTGCACTAGGGCATTAATGTATTTCGTGTCAATAGCTTCTCTGATACTCTTTTGAAGTGCTGTACCTGCTGTCTAAACTGCATCTTCTTTATCCATTCCATCCTCGAGATTTTCAAATTCGTCTTGGTATTTGCCATAGGCACTTTTGACGATATTTTCCATTGAATCGTCTTCGTCTTCTTCTTCGTTTTCCATATCTTCTAATAGTTCCGACAACTCATCGGAATCCGAATCTCTTGGCCAATTTCTTTGTGCTGATTGCATTGTGTCCGCTCTCTTCGAAGGTCAGTTCACAAATAATAATTTGGTTACGAGCACAACCTTTTATAGGCAGAGAATATCTGTCAATACATTGACGAACGGTTTTATCAACTTCTTCAAAGATCCTCCTTTTTGTATGATTCGCCTTCTTTTTCGACAAGATAGTTGTTTATCATGTGCAACTCTCCTTATATGATGCTTGTATGGCATCAGCTGAGCTCTCTCGGATTTGGTTATAGGTACTGCCCCCTTCAAGATATTCGATACACAATCACATATATATTTTATCAAATCATCATTAGCCGACTTGATCCTGTTCTTGGCTTCATGTCGGTCGGCATGAGATAGGATTCGCAGTGTATCCAAATTTCAGATGAGTCTTTCAGTTTTGTTTGGTTTTTCCCAAATGGCTAATGGGATAATAATCACCTTCGTGTCTCTTCATATTGAACTTTCGAGAAAAGTCCTTTTCGCAATATTTGCAGCAATGGATTTTCATGTCTTCACTGGTCTGTTCAGGCTATTTCTAACTCTATTCCGAGTATTCCTGGTCTTGTTTCGGTTCTTTTATACAGATTATCCAATCAGTTCACTTTCCTGCAGGTAACTAACCAATCAGATTGCTTGGTTTTCCAAAATCTGTACATAACCAGACAGAGTTATCCCTCCAAAAGATAATCTAGTTGTATTGCGGAGGAATTGACAAACTTGATCATATACCAGGACTTGAATCCTAACCAAAACTCAAAACGTATTTCGTGTAACTGACGGAAAAAAATTAATCGGGGAGGTGGGGATGCGATTATACATGGTCCTTCCTGAGCCATAATGCTATAATGCTTTGGTGGATTTCCATGAAACTTCACACAAGTGCAAAGGTCAATGGACGGTATCTTGCACAGCAACACAATGCTCGAGGGACAAATGTCAAGGTCACAGAAATGGGAAAACTTAATTCTCTCACAGACTGTATTTGTCGTCCGCAGCCATAATTCTATAATGCTTGGGTGGATTTCCATGAAACTTCACACAAGGGTAGAGACCAATGGATGGTCTGTTGTACAACAACATCATGGTCACAGGAAAGCGAAAGCCTAATTCTCTCAAGGGTTTGTCATCCTGAATTGCTGACGCTGCGACTTTAAATAACGTTTTGGTATGAATGTATCTCAACATAACATAAAGGAAAAATAACATATATTGGCAACACCATGCTTGAGTGGGAAGGTCAAGGTCACACGAATGTGAAAACTTAATTCTCTCACGGATTTGTCTTTTCTTCTTTCAGAATACTGAAAGACACTGCAACTTTAAATAACTGTTTGGTATGAAGGTGTAGCAACATAACTTATATGGGCATCACCATGCCAGAAAACTTAATTCTCTCAAAGAATTGGGTTTCTCAACCAGAACTACTGGAAAAGACTGCAACTTCAAATAATTCTTTCTTTCTATGGAGGTGTAGCAACATAACATATAGGGGCTACACCAAGCCCGAGGGACAAAGGTCAACAGCTCTTTACTCGGGTGACAGAAAGGTCAAAGGCCAAGATAACAGGAATGTGAAAATTTAATTCTCCCGAGTGACAAAGGTCAGAACACCATGCTCAAGTGACAGAGAAGTCAAGGTCCAAATTTTTTTTGACTGGTACTGCATGCCAATTCAAGTGACGTCCATATGTGCGTGGTTCTGGAGAGAAAGTTCCAATATATTAGTGGCTTTATTGACCTTATAGAAATAATATCAATACAGCTTTTGGCTGCTACATGTTTGCTCAGATGTATTTTATTGAATTCAAAATCTTATGGACTCCATTGAGCATCAACTTCTTGTACACTACTGTTTCCTTGAGTTCGCTCCAAACATGTATTGAATACAAACGGTTTGCAAATGAAACAGAATATACCCATAGTAGCTTTGTGTACCAAATGTTCACTAAGAGTGGTGACTATTTGGTACACCAAGATACTTTGGGTATATTTTATTTATACCATGATCGTCAGATTAATAAAAGAGTTTAAATGTTCAATAGTACCATATTCACACGTGCGAATCTGTTTTTGTTTACATGAGCACCGGTGGGTGGTACTTCCGCTGTCAATTTTATCGCCGAAACGAAATGGAAAAAGAAACGCGCAAATCACGGGGCTTTTTTCATCTTAATAACATAATAACATACTATTTGGAGTTATGGGTGCTTTATTTACATGAGCAACGCATGTTTGTTAATTTTTGGTATCTTATGAGGTAAACTCATTTAACCCTTTACCTAACCTGAAAAGCAGACGACACTTGCAAAAATAATTCTTGAATAACTAATTGTTTTCATTTTTTGTCTCAAAAGCATAGGTTATGACCCCTCGTTGGAACGACCTCGACGAGCTCGTTCCAACGAGGGGTCATAACCTATGTTTTTGAGACAAAAAATGAAAAAAATAATGAAAATTAATTGGCGATTTTTGAGAATAGCGCTGGCCGGTTTTGGCCGTTACGTTAGGTAAAGAGTTTAAAAAAACGTACTAAATAACTGTGTGTTTCATTTCAATCTTCGCGAGGCGACGAGCGATAAATTTAGACAAGTTTGCATTCAAGTCGAGGTCACCAAAGGTCCACTTGGATGTAGTTTCACTGTAGATGCAAATTTTAACTATTGAAATCTCTTTGCTGGCGTGTTCACCACGGTTGGCGTGTAAAGCTAAAATGTATGTCATAGGCTTTTTATATATTGTAGAATAGGTAACTATGGTATAAAAACAGTTTGCAAAAGAAATAAACGAACCAACGTGAAATTTTATTTCACCTCATATTATGTATTACTGGACCCCGTTGGGTGCAAATGGCTCCCTCATGATTCCGTAAACTGTGAAGTGTTATTAGTAAGTGATGTGAAACTAATATGCTATGATTCGTCAGTGAACTTTTCTTCTTCTTGGCGCTCATCGATTTTGCGATCGTTATTGTGAATATTCATTTCAGCATTATGCATCAACATGCGTTCTCTGCAGTCATTTTCCCGAGGCCATTTTGACTGTTCATTGATACTACCTTGACTACGTGACTTGACTTCTAAAACTGACTGCTTACCATTAAAAAAGAAACTTTGAAAACAGTTTATCCTAACATTCACAAGTCATTGGTTGTGTTAAAATATATGCATACAAAAAACATGGCCCGGCAAAAAAGTGGAGGAGATAAAGATTCTAAAAATTGCATTCAATTCTTAAGTGAATTTTACAGTGCAAAACAAAGTGAAATTGAAAATGTTTCTTCATTTGCGAATAGACAAGAAGATCTGGTCCTAAAGCTCATTGAAACAGTCGCTGTTAAAACAACTGATAAGAGATGAAATGTTAGACTCGGCGATGTATGCTGGATTAAACACCCATTTAAAATCCATAGCGGGTTATAAGTTTGATAAGAGTGGAATTAAATAGATTAGCACTTCAATGTTCAACACTCACGACGCTAAGAGTGGCTGTAAACAGAGTCAGCAGCCGAAGATTCCATTAAATCACTGTATGATGTAGTGAATCACCGTCATCCAGAGGAAAAAGAATTGAAAAACAAATTTGAAAAACAAGAAGATGAGCGGGAAATGCAAAAGCCATGGACACAGCAGAGCTGACGACGGGCTACTAATGATACTCCCAGATATATGAACACCAGCAACGAGGGCGACAATCTTTCTCTAATAGAGGACCTTGACATATCCAGGACTATGCCCAATCAGATTTTGATCGTGATGTGACTTGCTACAGGTGTGGTCAGAAGGGTAGGGAGAAGGACGGATCAGTGGTTGTTGGTAATTTGAGATAAATGCGTGACCGAAAACTGCCGTCTCAATCCGACATGGGATGTTTGAGTTTAATGTCATGCCAATGGGGTTCTGTAATTCAGCACGAATGTTTGAGCTTTAATGGAGACTAGTTTATCAGACTTCCTGTGACGGGCTTTAAGAAATCACATGCCTGGGTCATGTTCTTGATCGCTTAGAACAAGCAGGGTTGAAATTAAACGAATGTCACCTGTTTGCTAATAAGTGAAATATCTGGGACACAACCAATGTATCTGGGAAGGGAAAACGTACATATCCTACAGGGGGGGGGGGGGGGGCCTTCAGCCCCTCCACTTTGTATTCGGGGCCATGCTTTTTGTATGCATATATTTTAACACAATCAATGACTGGTGAAACAAGGGGCGGATCCAGAGCCTCCCCCGTACTTTCCCCAGCTATGTTTCTCTCGTACTGGTTCAGTTTCGATGGATTTCGGATCATTTTTTGCAGTATGTGGCAGCAAACGCTAAAATGTATACAGTCTGTTAGTAGTATGTCTCGTATGTTTGAGGGAATAGTTGCCGGACCCCGGTGCCGGACCCCGGAAATGACGCCATGTCACGTGACGTAGTAGCGCCATGTTGTTTTGTCATGGTAACCCGCGCGAGCGGCCATGTTGTGACGTCATCTCCATAGTGATACGTGGTGTTAGTGCGCATGCGCAGCGCGTGTTGTTAGGGTGGTACGTGTTTCCGTCGTCCATTTTGTATACTGGAGGCCGCCATCTTGGTTTCTATGGTAGCACGTGATTGCTATGTTACCCAATTGTTCTGCAATAGGACGGGGTATGTTCGGAGGGTGTGTTCGATTGTAGAAGAGTAAATCTAATTACCACAAACAACCCGACAATCCTTCCAAATCACCAAAATCCACCCGAAATCACCGAAATTGACTTTATTTCCCCATTTTATCGGTTTAGCACGTAGTGCTATAGTACCGAGAGGGTACAAGGGGTGCATTCGACTGAAGTGGAGTAATTTTCTGGTTCGGATTTTCCCAGAATCCTCATTTAATTACCCAAATAAACCCGTCAAGTTGTATTATTTCGAATTCTTTAAGAATCCCTTTTTTTTTGGATCCCATGACGTTTTTTCCCTATTAAGAGTAGCACGTAATACCGAGGGGGGAAGGGGGGGGGGGGGTGTTCGTTTGAAGTGGAGTAATGTTCCCTTTTTTTGGATCCCATGACGTGTTATTTCCTTATTAAGAGTAGCACGTAGTGCTATAGGACAAATTTACCCAGAAATCCTCTGCTTCTACTTGGAACTATATTTTTATAAATTCCTACGCTCCATTTTTAGTAACATCCCTAACTGACCCCCTAACTAATTGTTAGGGTCTATATTTAGCAATTTCTTTAAATGACCCCCCTAACTACATGATTTTAAATAATAAAATTAATAAATGTTTTTAGACTAACCAATCAGAGCGAAGTTAATCCACCAATCAGATTTCTGGATTCCCATTGTGTTTCTTTCCCATTACTTTCTATACTAATTTTCTAAATTTCCCAACTTTAACCTATAATCCTATAGGAAACAAACACAAACGCCCATCGAGAATGAAAATATCGATGAAAAAACGTTGTGACGTCGTGACGTTTTCAAAAACGTCCGTCACGTCTAAATAAATTCCGGAGAAGAATAACGTCGCGTCATTCTGTTTCGATCCTTCGAACTGAACACATCGCTAGAGAGTTTTCTATAGCAATTTTGCCTTTGCAAAAATTTATGAAGATGTCTGAAGCTGCTACTGCCGCTACCAGAACTGATGTCTACGTCTGTGAAGAGTGTGGAAAGACCTTTACGGACCGTCGGAACCGGAATCGCCATGTGCGCACCCAGCACGCCGCCGAAGAGAAGAAGACCCACGATTGTACCAACTGTAACAAGACCTTTACGAGGAAAGAAGATTTGGTAAACCATCTGAAGAAATGTTTGGAGATATATACATGTATGGAATGCGGCCAGGAGTTCAACCAACTACTCCATTTTAATCGACACAAGAGCGTTGCCCACCGACCAGTTCCTGTACCATCTAAAAGGAAGACTGATGAACCGAAGAGAGGACCACCTAAACAACCACGGACCACGACGACCACCCATTATGATGTTGACCCAATGGAGTTTGAAAAGAATATGATGTCTGAAGAAGAGCCAGATGAGATATTGACCGTGTACGAAGATAACTGGAGTTCTATTAGAACTCGCCACATGATGAACAGAAGAGTCCAGGACCAATATAACTACCGGATCAACGATGTGAACCTGAAGATGATGACTGATGAATTGATGGCTACCATATTTCTGCCACAACAGCTAAGATTTAAAATTAATCTGAGTTTTGGTTTTATCCTGCGACACAATGAAACGAATGAACTGAAGTATTACCATCCATCACAAAACAACGCCCGGGTACTTGATGTTCCACAACTTGTATGCTGCCAAGAAGACTTTGAAGAAATCCTTGATGATGTCATGGAAGAAGATATCCTAGAATGGGCCAAATTGAAACGACCCAACACCAAATGGCTTGTGGAGAGAGTTACCAACGTCACATTTTATGTGAATAAGCTGAAAGACCACCCAATTGGAATGGTAGAAGATCTTCCTGACTACATTCTCTAGAACAAAGCAGTAAATGCTTTGGTGAAAGATAGAGCTAACCATTTTACCTACGAAGACAACCTGTGTATTTTCCGCTGTTTAGCTTTATGGAGTGGTTCCACAACAGACAACCTCAACTATACAACAGATGCCATGTACAACAAGTATACCCAGAAGCCAAAGAATGAATGGAGTAACTTTAGCCGAATTACCTGACTTGGAGAGATGTTTTGAAGTAAATATCCAAGTATATGAACTTGTCAAGAATGCTGATGACCAAATTGTTGCCAAATTAGTACAGAGATCTCACAGAAAGTATGAAGATACCATGTATGTGAACGTTTACAAGAACCATTTTAGCTACATCATCGATATAGACCAATACTGCAAATCCTTTGAATGCCGCAAATGCGGCAAATTATGGAAAAATGGATTTCTACTCAATCGTCACGAGAAAACCTGTACAGATGAAGTAAATTACCAGTATGTTGGCGGTGTATACCATCCATCCCAGTCCATATTTGATCTGTTAGAAGATGAAGGTATAGAAGTATCTGAAGAGAAGAAGTTTTATCCATACCGTGCAACATTTGATTTTGAAAGTTACTTTGTCAAATCCAGTCTACCTGCTGACAGTGATAAACTGATATGGGAAGCAGAACACCGACCATTGAGTGTTAGCATATGTAGTAATGTTCCAGAATACCAAAAAACCGAAATGTTTTATTACAAATGGAAATTCTCAAGAACTTGTTGAAGAAATGATGACATACCTCACAGCTATTTCATCTCATTGCCACCAACTGATGCAGACCTATCATGCTTGGACCTTGTTTAAACTCAGACAGAAAATTGATGAAACGCTGGAAGCGGAAGCCAGAGCTACTGGAGAAGATACATCTAAGATGCACCCTTTACAAAAATTAGAGAAGAAATTTCAAGACTACCTGCAAGAGATGCCCGTCATCGGATTCAACTCTGGAAAATATGATATGAATGTAGTCAAGCGTGAACTGATGACATACCTGAAGAGACAAAATCCACTCAAGTTTGCAGTGAAGAAATCGAATAACTACATGTGCGCCTCGACAGAATCTTTCAAGTTTGTTGAAATTTGCAACTACCTCGCTCCAGGATTCAGCTATGAGTTTTTGAAAGCATTTGGCTGCTCCGTGATGAAGGGATTTTTACCATATGAATGGATCGACAGCTTGAACAAATTGGATCAAGACCACCTACCAGACCATGAAGCCTTCTACAGTTCTCTCAAGAAAGAAAATATATCCAATGAAGAATACCAGTACTGCCAGCATGTATGGAACGACCTGGAGATGACAACTTTCCGTGATTTTCTGATCTGGTATAATAATCGAGATGTAAAACCATTCCTTGAAGCAGTTGACAAGCAGTTTGCTTTCTACCAAGAACGCCACATCGACATGTTTAAAGATGGTATCAGTGTTCCGGGCCTCACGTTGAAATACCTGTTCCAGACCATGAATGATGACACTTACTTCACATTATTTAACCAGAAAAACAAAGACCTGCATCACTTGGTGAAAGATAATATCGTTGGTGGACCTTCAATTATCTTCAACCGATACCACGAGAAAGATGTTACCCGAATCAGAGAAACAAAATATGGCAAAGAAGCAAAACCATGTGGAAGTATTATAGGCTTTGATGCGAATGCATTATATCTTTGGTGCCTAATGCAAGACATGCCAACGGGTTGGAGTATTAGACGTCGTGAAGAGAACCAGTTTAATCCAGAACATCCAATGAAGTATGGTAAAATGGCTGAACAATGGTTAGAGTTTTTATCCATGAGAGATGACATCCACATCAGACATCAGTTTAACGGAGCTGAAAAAATGATTGGTCGAAGACAGTTGCCTGTTGATGGTTGGTGCAAAGAGACACAGACTGTATACCAGTTCCATGGCTGCTTCTGGCACGGACATACCAGCATGAAAGATAAGAATGGCCTTCCTATCATCCATAATGAAGTCAGAGATAAACCGATGAAAGAACTGCTACAAGACACCCGTACCAATGCAAAGTACATCACCGATTTGGGCTATAAACTTATTGAAATCTGGGAGTGTGAGTGGAGAGAGATGAAGAAGACCGATGCCACACCCAAAGCCTTCCTGAAAGAGAACTTTTCAGACAAAATAGATGGTGCGATGGCAGAGGAAGAAATACTGAACAAAGTGAAGACCGGTGAACTGTTTGGTTTAGTCGAATGTGATATACATGTACCAGATCACCTGAAAGAGTACTTTGAAGAGATGACACCTATCTTCAAGAATACAGATATTTCCATAGATGATATTGGTGAACACATGAAGGCCTTTGCCGAGAAGAATGGAATCATGAAGAAACCTCATAAAAGTTTGATCGGAAGCTATGGAGCGGAAAAAATGTTGTTTGCAACCCCTTTACTGCAGTGGTACCTCCAGCATGGTATTGAAGTTGATCACGTCTATCAAGTTATCCAATATAAACCAAGAAGATGTTTTGAAAACTTTGGAGATGAAGTATCTGAAGCAAGAAGACAAGGAGATGTTGACCCTGACAAGTCGATCGTTGCCGACACCATGAAGCTGTTGGGAAATTCTGGATATGGCAAAACCGTCACCAACAAAGAGAAGCATCGACGTGTGTGCTATTGCGACGACGAAGAAGTTACCAAAGCTGTAAATGACATGTCCTTCAGAGCCTTGAATCCATTAGATGAAACATTATATGAAGTCGAACTCAACAAGAAGACCATCAAGTTGGACCTGCCACTTCACATCGGATTCTTTGTTTACCAGTATGCGAATCTCCAGATGCTTCAGTTCTATTATGATGTCATCGATACTTTTATCAACCGCCAAGATTTCGAATATGCTGAAATGGACACAGATTCTGCATATATATGTACTTCGTCACCATTCATAGATGAATTAGTGAAACCAGAGAAGAGAGTAGAATTTTACAAAGAGAATCACAAGTGGTTTCCATCAGAGTGTTGTGATTTCCACAGAGATGATTATGTGAAAACCAAATTAGAAGGCAAAGAATGGCTGTCACCCTCATGCTGCCAAGAAAGAAAGCGTTTTGACAGGAGAACTCCAGGCTTGTTTAAGGTAGAATGGCAAGGAACCGGCATTGTTGGACTGTGTAGTAAAACATGTTATTGTTTCGGAGCCACCAATAAATTCACTTGTAAGGGAATCAGCAAACGCCACAATGATTTGACGAAAGACAGATATTTGCAAGTTTTGAAGACTCAACAAAGTGGATCTGGCATCAACCGAGGATTTGTGATGAATGACAACACTATGTATACCTACCAGCAGAGCAGAGATGGACTACCATATTTCTACCCAAAACGAAGAGTTTTAGAAGATGGAGTTAGTACCATACCACTAGAGATTTAAAAAAGAAACAATTGAGTGAGTGTCATATTTTTCTACAACCTGAACCAAGTCTAGCTTTTGCCTACAAAAAAGTTCTATTTAGTTGACCGAAAAATTCCTAAAAACCGAAATGGTTTTTAGGTGGTCTACTCAATCATATTAGGCTCATCAAATTTTTAAAGTCCCTTATGGCATTCTCTAAAGTCCTTTATGGCAGTCCTCATAAAGTCCTATATGGCATTCTCCAAAGTCCTTTATGGCATTCTCTAAAGTCCTTAATGGCAGTCCTCATAAAGTCCTATATGGCATTCTCTAAAGTCCTTTATGGCAGTCCTCAAAAAGTCCTATATGGCATTCTCTAAAGTCCCTTATGGCAGTTTTTCTCTAAAGTCCTTTATGGCAGTTTTTCTCTAAAGTCCTTTATGGCAGTCCTCATAAAGTCCTACATGGCAAGTTTTTCTCAAAGTAAAGTCCTATATGGCATTCTCTAAAGTCCTTTATGGCAGTCCTCATAAAGTCCTATATGGCAAGTTTTTTCTCAAAGTAAAAAGTCCTATATGGCATTCTCTAAAGTCCTTTATGGCAGTCCTCATAAAGTCCTATATGGCAAGTTTTTTCTCAAAGTAAAAAGTCCTATATGGCATTCTCTAAAGTCATTTATGGCAGTCCTCATAAAGTCCTATATGGCAGTCTTCAAAAAAAAATTCTAAATGGCAAGTCTTACAAGGCAATACATTTTTCTAGTGTAAAGAGTTTTCAATTTTTTTTTTATTTATTCTAATACAGAGAGTTTTTTCATCATTATCATCATCATCATCATCATCATGTTCCTGATATACTTTAGGCTAACCCTATTGGAAGTGGAGGATACTTCTTTAGTTTCATTCAAAACTTAGTTTCATTCTAAAGTTTTTAGTTCCATTTATTTTTAAAAAAAATGTTGATTCATGGTATCTTTTAGGTTACACCTATTGGAACCAGATGATACGTCTTTATTCAAAATTTAGTTTCATTCAAAACCTTTTAGTTCCATTTATTTTTAAAAAATGTTGATTCATGGTATCTTTTAGGTTACACCTATTGGAACCAGATGATACTTCTTTACTTTTCAGTTTCATTCAAAACTTTTCAGTTTCATTCAAAACTTTTTAGTTTCATTTATTTTTAAAACATGTTGATTCATGGTATCTTTTAGGTTACACCTATTGGAACCAGATGATACTTCTTTACTTTTTAGTTTCATTTCATTTTTTTTTTAAAGTTGATTCCTGGTGTCTTTTAGGCTACCCCTATTGTATAACCAAAGGAATAAATCATCATCATCATCATTACTAAGAAATTCTCTGTTGTGAATATTTAAAAGAAATGAGAACTTTTTATGATAGAAAAACTAAATTGCTAAGTTGGACATGTTGTTTTCGTTTTTCTTTTTTGATGAACAAAAAAAAATTCCCTCAAAGAGGATACGAACTGTAGGGGGTGGGAATGCACTCGAGCTATTTGACTTATCTCCATTGGGCAGAGGTTTGTAGCTTGACCTGTCCCAAGTCAGTATAAAATGCAGAGGGCCATATCCTACAGTTTAAGGATCAAGATTGCAGTTTGATCGCCAAACTGACCAATCAGATCGAAGTTAATCAACCAATCAAATTTCTGTATTCTCATTGTGTTTCTTTCCCATTACTTTCTATACTAATTTTCTAAATTTTCCAACTTTAACCTATAATCCTATAGGAAAGAAACACAAACCCCAACCAAGAATCAAAAACTCAATCAAAATTTGTTCAACTGGGGTGATGTTTTCAATCACGTCCGTCAAAGATATATAAGACTGGGCAAAGCATGGACTTGGCATCATTCACGATCGAACCATTGACCAGAGAAGATGTTCCGAATTGGCACCAAGCAGACTTAATCTAACGTCACCCAGTACCAGGGTGAACTGAAGATTCATCTCAGAAGATACTTTGAGGGAAAAGACCAGAAACCTTATCCTATGAAGACTGGTATTGCTCTATCTTTAGAAGAATGGAATGCCTTGAAATCTCAAATAGAAGAAGTAGATGCAGCCATCAAAACCCAACAAACAACTTTAACTGAAGACACTAAAACTACTTACCATGAAGACTTCAAAAAACCAAATCAAGAACCACCTTTGAAGAAGAAGAAGAAGATCACAGTGAGAATAACCCAACCACGACCATTGATCGTTGATGAAATTGATAGTGAACTCAGGCAAGTTCGCTTGCAACATGAACTTTGCTTGTCATATGCTCATTATGTCGAAGAGAATATTGGAACTATCGCCAGAGAGAGAGGTTATGGTGTTCATGTGGCCGAGAGTGGTAAAACACATAATGGTCTTCTAGTGACAGCTACCGAAAGAATCATTGCCTGTTTTAGTGAAGCAATTGAATGAGTTAACAAGAATGTGGCACCATAATACTTCTGGAATGAATCCACCACCAGTACAGAAAGAATATGAAGATATGTTCGAGAAACCTCTCACAAATGAACAGAGACGTTGTATTATGGATTTAGTGGTTGAAATGGCGAAGAGTAAACCTGTTACAATTGGATTCTAATTGAAGATGTAAATAGATGTTGTAAATAGATGATTTTTTTATAAAAAAAAAGAAGAAAAAGAAGAAAAAAAGTATAAAATGAAGAAACAAGAAAAAAAATTGGTGGCCCTCTGACTTACTGGCTGGGGACAGTTTAAGTTTGTTTAATATTTGTCAAGAAGATAAACATCAAATAACTTAAGCGTCATTACCACTTTTTCTTTTCTTGTTTCTTCATTTTATACTTTTTTTTCTTCTTTTTCTTCTTTTTTTTATAAAAAAAATCATCTATTTACAACATCTATTTACATCTTCAATTAGAATCCAATTGTAACAGGTTTACTCTTCGCCATTTCAACCACTAAATCCATAATACAACGTCTCTGTTCATTTGTGAGAGGTTTCTCGAACATATCTTCATATTCTTTCTGTACTGGTGGTGGATTCATTCCAGAAGTATTATGGTGCCACAGTAGATGGACATCATTCTTGTTAACTCTTTCAATTGCTTCACTAAAACAGGCAATGATTCTTTCGGTAGCTGTCACTAGAAGACCATTATGTGTTTTACCACTCTCGTCCACATGAACACCATAACCTCTCTCTCTGGCGATAGTTCCAATATCCTCTTCGACATAATGAGCATATGCCAAGCAAAGTTCATGGTGCAAGCGAACTTGCCTGAGTGCACTATCAATTTCATCAACGATCAATGGTCGTGGTTGGGTTATTCTCACTGTGATCTTCTTCTTCTTCTTCAAAGGTGGTTCTTGATTTGGTTTGTTGAAGTCTTCATGGTAAGTAGTTTTAGTGTCTTCAGTTAAAGTTGTTTGTTGGGTTTTGATGGCTGCATCTACTTCTTCTATTTGAGATTTCAAGGCATTCCATTCCTCTAAAGATAGAGCAATACCAGTCTTCGTAGGATAAGGTTTCTGGTCTTTTCCCTCAAAGTATCTTCTGAGATGAATCTTCAGTTCACCCTGGTGCTGGGTGACGTTAGCATAAGTCTGCTTGGTGCCAATTCGGAACATCTTCTCTGGTCAATGGTTCGATCGTGAATGATGCCAAGTCCATGTTTGCCTAATCTTATATATCTTTGACGGACGTGATTGAAAACATCACCCCAGTTGAACAAATTCTGATTGAGTTTTTGATTCTTGGTTGGGGTTTGTGTTTGTTTCCTATAGGATTATAGGTTAAAGTTGGAAAATTTAGAAAATTAGTATAGAAAGTAATGGAAAAGAAACACAATGAGAATACAGAAATTTGATTGGTTGATTAACTTCGATCTGATTGGTCAGTTTGGCGATCAAACTGCAATCTTGATCCTTAAACTGTAGGATATGGCCCTCTGCATTTTATACTGGCTTGGGACAGGTCAAGCTACAAACCTCTGTCCAATGGAGATAAGTCAAATAGCTCGAGTGCATTCCCACCCCCTACAGTTCGTATCCTCTTTGAGGGAATTTGTTTTTGTTCATCAAAAAAGAAAAACGAAAACAACATGTCCAACTTAGCAATTTAGTTTTTCTATCATAAAAATTTCTCATTTCTTTTAAATATTCAAAACAGAGAATTTCTTAGTAATGATGATGATGATGATTTATTCCTTTGGTTATACAATAGGGGTAGCCTAAAAGACACCAGGAATCAACTTTAAAAAAAACATGAAATGAAACTAAAAAGTAAAGAAGTATCATCTGGTTCCAATAGGTGTAACCTAAAAGATACCATGAATCAACATGTTTTAAAAATAAATGGAACTAAAAAGTTTTGAATGAAACTAAAAAGTTTTGAATGAAACTGAAAAGTTTTGAATGAAACTGAAAAGTAAAGAAGTATCATCTGGTTCCAATAGGTGTAACCTAAAAGATACCATGAATCAACATTTTTTAAAAATAAATGGAACTAAAAAGTTTTGAATGAAACTAAATTTTGAATAAAGACGTATCATCTGGTTCCAATAGGTGTAACCTAAAAGATACCATGAATCAACATTTTTTTAAAAATAAATGGAACTAAAAAGTTTTGAATGAAACTAAGTTTTGAATGAAACTAAAGAAGTATCCTCCACTTTCAATAGGGTTAGCCTAAAGTATATCAGGAACATGATGATGATGATGATGATAATGATGAAAAAACTCTCTGTATTAGAATAAATAAAAACAAATTGAAAACTCTTTACACTAGAAAAATGTATTGCCTTGTAAGACTTGCCATTTAGAATTTTTTTTTGAAGACTGCAATATAGGACTTTATGAGGACTGCCATAAAGGACTTTAGAGAATGCCATATAGGACTTTTTACTTTGAGAAAAAACTTGCCATATAGGACTTTATGAGGACTGCCATAAAGGACTTTAGAGAATGCCATATAGGACTTTTTACTTTGAGAAAAAACTTGCCATATAGGACTTTATGAGGACTGCCATAAAGGACTTTAGAGAATGCCATATAGGACTTTTTACTCTGAGAAAAACTTGCCATGTAGGACTTTATGAGGACTGCCATAAAGGACTTTAGAGAAAAACTGCCATAAAGAACTTTAGAGAAAAACTGCCATAAGGGACTTTAGAGAATGCCATATAGGACTTTTTGAGGACTGCCATAAAGGACTTTAAAGAATGCCATATAGGACTTTATGAGGACTGCCATTAAGGACTTCAGAGAATGCCATGAAGGACTTTGGAGAATGCCATATAGGACTTTATGAGGACTGCCATAAAGGACTTTAGAGAATGCCATAAAGGACTTTGGAGAATGCCATATAGGACTTTATGAGGACTGCCATAAAGGACTTTAAAGAATGCCATATAGGACTTTATGAGGACTGCCATTAAGGACTTTAGAGAATGCCATAAAGGACTTTGGAGAATGCCATATAGGACTTTATGAGGACTGCCATAAAGGACTTTAAAGAATGCCATATAGGACTTTATGAGGACTGCCATAAAGGACTTTAGAGAATGCCATATAGGACTTTATGAGGACTGCCATAAAGGACTTTAAAGCATGCCATATAGGACTTTATGAGGACTGCCATAAAGGACTTTAGAGAATGCCATAAGGGACTTTAAAAATTTGATGAGCCTAATATGATTGAGTTGACCACCTAAAAACCATTTCGGTTTTTAGGAATTTTTCGGTCAACTAAACAGAACTTTTTTGTAGGCAAAAGCTAGACTTGGTTCAGGTTGTAGAAAAATATGACACTCACTCAATTGTTTCTTCTTTAAATCTCTAGTGGTATGGTACTAACTCCATCTTCTAAAACTCTTCGTTTTGGGTAGAAATATGGTAGTCCATCTCTGCTCTGCTGGTAGGTATACATAGTGTTGTCATTCATCACAAATCCTCGGTTGATGCCAGACCCACTTTGTTGAGTCTTCAAAACTTGCAAATATCTGTCTTTCGTCAAATCATTGTGGCGTTTGCTGATTCCCTTACAAGTGAATTTATTGGTGGCTCCGAAACAATAATATGTTTTACTACACAGTCCAACAATGCCGGTTCCTTGCCATTCTACCTTAAACAAGCCTGGAGTTCTCCTGTCAAAACGCTTTCTTTCTTGGCAGCATGAGGGTGACAGCCATTCTTTGCCTTCTAATTTGGTTTTCACATAATCATCTCTGTGGAAATCACAACACTCTGATGGAAACCACTTGTGATTCTCTTTGTAAAATTCTACTCTCTTCTCTGGTTTCACTAATTCATCTATGAATGGTGACGAAGTACATATATATGCAGAATCTGTGTCCATTTCAGCATATTCGAAATCTTGGCGGTTGATAAAAGTATCGATGACATCATAATAGAACTGAAGCAT
Organism: Pictodentalium vernedei; assembly: GCA_031216915.1. Classification (NCBI taxonomy): domain Eukaryota; kingdom Metazoa; phylum Mollusca; class Scaphopoda; order Dentaliida; family Dentaliidae; genus Pictodentalium; species Pictodentalium vernedei. The sequence continues at coordinate 509,592,871 of CM062293.1, forward strand.
CCGGAGTTTCGCATACTGGTAAACAAAGAATCCTATGTGAAGTGGCAGGTCCAACTTGATGGTCTTCTTGTTGAGTTCGACTTCATACAATGTTTCATCTAATGGATTCAAGGCTCTGAAGGACATGTCATTTACAGCAATAGCACACACGTCTATTCTTCTCTTTGTTGGTGACGGTTTTGCCATATCCAGAATTTCCCAACAGCTTCATGGTGTCGGCAACGATCGACTTGTCAGGGTCAACATCTCCTTGTCTTCTTGCTTCAGATACTTCATCTCCAATTTTTTCAAAACATCTTCTTGGTTTATATTGGATAACTTGATAGACGTAATCAACTTCAATACCATGCCGGAGGTACCACTGCAGTAAAGGGGTTGCAAACAACATTTTTTCCGCTCCATAGCTTCCGATCAAACTTTTACGGGGTTTCTTCATGATTCCATTCTTCTCGGCAAAGGCCTTTATGTGTTCACCAATATCATCTATGGAAATATCTGTATTCTTGAAGATAGGTGTCATCTCTTCAAAGTACTCTTTCAGGTGATCTGGTACATGTATATCACATTCGACTAAACCAAACAGTTCACCGGTCTTCACTTTGTTCAGTATTTCTTCCTCTGTCATGGCACCATCTATTTTGTCTGAAAAGTTCTCTTTCAGGAAGGCTTTGAGTGTGGCATCGGTCTTCTTCATCTCTCTCCACTCGCACTCCCAGATTTCAATAAGTTTATAGCCCAAATCGGGGATGTACTTTGCATTGGTACGGGTGTCTTGTAGCAGTTCTTTCATCGGTTTATCTCTGACTTCATTATGGATGATAGGAAGGCCATTCTTATCTTTCATGCAGGTATGTCCGTGCCAGAAGCAGCCATGGAACTGGTATACAGTCTGTGTCTCTTTGCACCAACCATCAACAGGCAACTGTCTTCGACCAATCATTTTTTCAGCTCCGTTAAACTGATGTCTGATGTGGATGTATCTCTCATGGATAAAAACTCTAACCATTGTTCAGCCATTTTACCATACTTCATTGGATGTTCTGGTTTAAACTGGTTTTCTTCACGACGTCTAATACTCCAACCCGTTGGCATCTCTTGCCTTAGGCACCAAAGATATAATGCATTCGCATCAAAGCCTATAATACTTCCACATGGTTTTGCTTCTTTGCCATATTTTGTTTCTCTGATTTGGGTAACATCGTTCTCGTGGTATCGGTAGAAGATAATTGAAGGTCCACCAACGATATTATCTTTCACCAAGTGATGCAGGTCTTTGTTTTTCTGGTTAAATAATGTGAAGTAAGTGTCATCATTCATGGTCTGGAACAGGTATTTCAACGTGAGGCCCGGAACACTGATACCATCTTTAAACATGTCGATGTGGCGTTCTTGGTAGAAAGCAAACTGCTTGTCAACTGCTTCAAGGAATGGTTTTACATCTCGGTTATTATACCAGATCAGAAAATCACGGAAAGTTGTCATCTCCAGGTAGTTCCATACATGCTGGCAGTACTGGTATTCTTCATTGGATATATTTTCTTTCTTGAGAGAACTGTAGAAGGCTTCATGGTCTGGTAGGTGGTCTTGATCCAATTTGTTCAAGCTGTCGATCCATTCATATGGTAAAAATCCCTTCGTCACGAAGCAGCCAAATGCTTTCAAAAACTTGTCATAGCTGAATCCTGGAGCGAGGTAGTTGCAAATATCAACAAACTTGAAAGATTCTGTCGAGACGCACATGTAGTTATTCGATTTCTTCACTGCAAACTTGAGTGGATTCTGTCTCTTCAGGTATGTCATCAGTTCACGCTTGACTACATTCATATCATATTTTCCAGAGTTGAATCCGATGACGGGCATCTCTTGCAGGTAGTCTTGAAATTTCTTCTCCAATTTATGTAAAGGGTGCATCTTGGATGTATCTTCTCCAGTAGCTCTGGCTTCCGCTTCCAGCGTTTCATCAATTTTCTGTCTGAGTTTAAACAAGGTCCAAGCATGATAGGTCTGCATCAGTTGGTGGCAATGAGATGAAATAGCTGTGAGGTATGTCATAATTTCTTCAACAAGTTCTTGAGAATTTCCATTTGTAATAAAACATTTCGGTTTTTGGTATTCTGGAACATTACTACATATGCTAACACTCAATGGTCGGTGTTCTGCTTCCCATATCAGTTTATCACTGTCAGCAGGTAGACTGGATTTGACAAAGTAACTTTCAAAATCAAACGTTGCACGGTATGGATAAAACTTCTCTTCAGATACTTCTATACCTTCATCTTCTAACAGATCAAATATGGACTGGGATGGATGGTATACACCGCCAACATACTGGTAATTTACTTCATCTGTATAGGTTTTCTCGTGACGATTGAGTAGAAATCCATTTTTCCATAATTTGCCGCATTTGCGGCATTCAAAGGATTTGCAGTATTGGTCTATATCGATGATGTAGCTAAAATGGTTCTTGTAAACGTTCACATACATGGTATCTTCATACTTTCTGTGAGATCTCTGTACTAATTTGGCAACAATTTGGTCATCAGCATTCTTGACAAGTTCATATACTTGGATATTTACTTCAAAACATTTCTCCAAGTCAGGTAATTCGGCTAAAGTTACTCCACGGAATTCATTCTTTGGCTTCTGGGTATACTTGTTGTACATGGCATCTGTTGTATAGTTGAGGTTGTCTGTTGTGGAACCACTCCATAAAGCTAAACAGCGGAAAATACACAGGTTGTCTTCGTAGGTAAAATGGTTAGCTCTATCTTTCACCAAAGCATTTACTGCTTTGTTCTGGAGAATGTAGTCAGGAAGATCTTCTACCATTCCAATTGGGTGGTCTTTCAGCTTATTCACATAAAATGTGACGTTGGTAACTCTCTCCACAAGCCATTTGGTGTTGGGTCGTTTCAATTTGTCCCATTCTAGGATATCTTCTTCCATGACATCATCAAGGAATTCTTCAAAGTCTTCTTGGCAGCATACAAGTTGTGGAACATCAAGTACCCGGGCGTTGTTTTGTGATGGATGGTAATACTTCAGTTCATTCGTTTCATTGTGTCGCAGGATAAAACCAAAACTCAGATTAATTTTAAATCTTAGCTGTTGTGGCAGAAATATGGTAGTCATCAATTCGTCAGTCATCATCTTCAGGTTCACATCGTTGATCCGGTAGTTATATTGGTCCTGGACTCTTCTGTTCATCATGTGGCGAGTTCTAATAGAACTCCAGTTATCTTCGTACACGGTCAATATCTCATCTGGCTCTTCTTCAGACATCATATTCTTTTCAAACTCCATTGGGTCAACATCATAATGGGTGGTCGTCGTGGTCCGTGGTTGTTTAGGTGGTCCTCTCTTCGGTTCATCAGTCTTCCTTTTAGATGGTACAGGAACTGGTCGGTGGGCAACGCCCTTGTGTCGATTAAAATGGAGTAGTTGGTTGAACTCCTGGCCGCATTCCATACATGTATATATCTCCAAACATTTCTCCAGATGGTTTACCAAATCTTCTTTCCTCGTAAAGGTCTTGTTACAGTTGGTACAATCGTGGGTCTTCTTCTCTTCGGCGGCGTGCTGGGTGCGCACATGGCGATTCCGGTTCCGACGGTCCGTAAAGGTCTTTCCACTCTCTTCACAGACGTAGACATCAGTTCTGGTAACGGCAGTAGCAGCTTCAGACATCTTCATAAATTTTTGCAAAGGCAAAATTGCTATAGAAAACTCTCTAGCGATGTGTTCAGTTCGAAGGATCGAAACAGAATGACGCGACGTTATTCTTCTCCGGAATTTATTTAGACGTGACGGACGTTTTTGAAAACGTCACGACGTCACAACGTTTTTTCATCGATATTTTCATTCTCGATGGGCGTTTGTGTTTGTTTCCTATAGGATTATAGGTTAAAGTTGGGAAATTTAGAAAATTAGTATAGAAAGTAATGGGAAAGAAACACAATGGGAATCCAGAAATCTGATTGGTGGATTAACTTCGCTCTGATTGGTTAGTGTAAAAACATCTTGATCCTCATTAATTTTATTATTTAAAATCATGTAGTTAGGGGGGTCATTTAAAGAAATTGCTAAATATAGACCCTAACAATTAGTTAGGGGGTCAGTTAAGGATGTTACTAAAAATAGAGCGTAGGAATTTATAAAAATATAGTTCCAAGTAGAAGCAGAGCATTTCTGGGTAAATTTGTCCTATAGCACTACGTGCTACTCTTAATAAGGAAATAACACGTCATGGGATCCAAAAAAAGGAAACATTACTCCACTTCAAACGAACACACCCCCTCGGTATTACGTGCTACTCTTAATAGGGAAAAAACGTCATGGGATCCAAAAAAAAGGGATTCTTAAAGAATTCGAAATAATATAACTTGACGGGTTTATTTGGGTAATTAAATGAGGATTCTGGGAAAATCCGAACCAGAAAATTACTCCACTTCAGTCGAATGCACACCTTGTACCCTCTCGGTACTATAGCACTACGTGCTAAACCGATAAAATGGGGAAATAAAGTCAATTTCGGTGATTTCGGGTGGATTTTGGTGATTTGGAAGGATTGTCGGGTTGTTTGTGGTAATTAGATTTACTATTCTACAATCGAACACACCCTCCGAACATACCCCGTCCTATTGCAGAACAATTGGGTAACATAGCAATCACGTGATACCATAGAAACCAAGATGGCGGCCTCCGGTATACAAAATGGACGACGGAAACACGTATCACCCTAACAACACGCGCTGCGCATGCGCACTAACACCACGTATCACTATGGAGATGACGTCACAACATGGCCGCTCACGCGGGTTACCATGACAACACAACATGGCGCTACTACGTCACGTGACATGACGTCACTTCCGGGGTCCGGCACCGGGGTCCGGCAACTATTCCCTCAAACATACGAGACATACTACTTCTGTTGAAAAAATCAGTTAACTTTAATAGATCGTAATCTTACAGATATACAAGTACCAAATCCACCCCAGACAAGATAATCCACAGACAGTATAATTGCTGTTAACGTCTGGTAAAGCATACAGGTGAGGTCTATTTATCAGCATTGGTCGTAACTTGTATATCTGTAAGATTACGATCTGTTAAAGTTAACCGATTTTTTAACAGACTGTATACATTTCAGCGTTTGCTGCCACTTACGACCAACGCTGATAAATATACTTCACCTGTATGTTTTACCGACGTTTTTAACGGCTCTCAAAGTGTGATATCTTTCAAATACATCTCCTGAAAAATCTCAAATTATCCGCCCAGATGCATGGTAATGGGGGTTTTGGAATTCTGGAATTTAAAATTTTCTTACCAACGACCATCCATCGCCCGATCCAGCCCCCTCACTTTGAAAATCCTCCCACCGCTCCTGTGGACAGTGCCTAAATCTCAGACCGAGTTGCGTGGTTGTCTTGGGCTATGCTCATATTGTAGATGATTTATATGAGAGTTCGCTGAAGTGGAAGTTTGTCTTCATAATCTAACAGAAAAAGTGAGACTCTTTATATATTTCCCTAACAGGAGCTTTCTCAATCGCCCTAACTGTAACATTGACCCTTTTACTCATGTCATCCTTCATCCAGTTATCTCTCATGTTTTCATCTCATTCTTCCATTAGTTTCTCAAGGAGTATTCTTCTACCTGGCAAGATTTGGGGCATTCTAACTTGTGTTCAACCGATTACCAAAAATGGCCGCTCAGTGAGTACCGGTTATTTGAGCTCGCACTCGGCCGATTCCGATGCGGATTCCGATTGTAATACTGTGCACTACTGAACGGGACGACGCTTGAAAAAACTATATTAAATTGAACAAGTTTCACAGTGTTAAACGTCGTTGACTCAGGTCGCAGTAAAAGAACCAGACGCATTTTGGTTGTTATTCAACTTTATTGACTGGTATCATTGACACCATTTTACATTAACAATTGAACAATTGCAGAAAATAATAAAAGTGCTTAATGAATCATCGCAAAAAAATACTTTGCAACATTCGGTTGAACCGATGTTCCAGGAGACGTTGCTGTTGTCATCTGATTGCTCATAATCGGTTGATTGTGATGGCCGGTTCCAATCATTGTTTGAACACTAATTCTAACATGAAATGTTTCAAGATCTCTGTTATTCAAAAGCTGCACATTTGGCACCCTCTTTCCTCACTTTCCCGATTTTCCCCTTTAACCCTAACGTAACGACTTTGCTCTCACTTAGAGCAGTCATGACCCCCCCCCCCCCCCCACACACACACACCCGATCCATTTAGGTTCTCCTCAAACGCTGGTACATCCTTCTTGTCCGTCCAGCAATCCTTTGATCCTACCTACAGCTCATCGGGCTCTATTGCTGCCTTTGAGCACCTTTCCCCCAGATGAAGCTGCTCCCCTGCTTCAGTCCCAATTCTAGATCTTCATTCTCTAAGGAATAATTCTCCATTAGCCCATGGATGGATTGTTGTTCGTAACAGACTACTTCACTAAGTGGACGGAGATTCTTCCTATGCCTAATCATGAAGCGATCACTGTTGCAAAATTAATAGTAGAAGACGTACTCACTACTCACCAGGTTCGGAATACCACAGCAAATGCACACAGACAAGAACAAGCAATTTGAAGGTAAACTGTGCACAGAAATGACTGTGCGTCTCCTGGGAATGGAAAATACAAGAACGAGGTCGTATCACATGATAGGAGAAAGGATGAATCGGACGCTGGAAAACTTGTCAGCATTGGGAGAAGAGAGACAAAACGACTGGGACGAACATCTCATAATGGTGGGGAGACCTACCACTGGCTGTCATTTATGTTATACAGCGGATTCGTATTCCAGCAGCTCTAGTGAATGGGTGAAACTCTAGAAGACAGATTAGACAAGGCACACAGATTTGCCAGAGGGAATACGCAGGGTAGTATTAAAAGGAAAAAGCGATTTTACGATCAAAGCCTTCAGTGTGAGAAATTGCAAGTTGGAGATCTAGTATGGATGCTCCACCAAAGAAAATGAAAGGATTATCCCCAAATATTCGGTAACAAATCGACTAAGTGATGTGAATTAAAGAGTAAAACAGGACATAATGGTAAACCCCATGCGGTGCACGTGGTTCGATTGAAAGGATATAACAGGAGAAATGGAGATAAAAGATGACTTCAGTATTGAGAACAGAAAGTCCGCAAAGACGACACATATTGTCAAGAAGAAATTCGTACACCATAGACCCTGAGACGCCAAAAAGCTCGTGAAGTAAAGATAACCACGGACTCAACCAAAGCGAGTGCAAAAATGCCCCATGTGGCTCGCAGATTTCCAAATATAGCACGTTCGTTATGTGATAGCACCGTCCATTACCGAGTCACGGAAGGCTATTTTTAGACAGGGATGCGTGCAGACCTTTTTAGTAATACAAGCCGGAAGATCGTCAAAGTGGATTCTGTAGGTGAAGTTACTGTATTAGCACCATGAGATCCTGTCCATTTTGTGAAGAACGTTTTGATGGGCAAGATAGTCTGTGGGATCATATAAGGCGAAGCAACTTGGCAAAGAGATTTGAGTGCAAAGTGAGAGGTTTTCGATGCAACTCGAGCTCCACGAAAACCTATCCTAGTCGATGGTACAGCTGGAGACTGTAGCGTGACCCAAGGTTTAACAGTCAACTAGACTCTCCCCTGACTTTTCCCACTGTCAAGAATCCAGTCCTGCCGACGAGATCGGCCCCGTCGTTGACTACTTGGTGGTAGTTCGGCGACCATCGTACAGAGCATCGCCACAAAAATACAGAATGAGGGCAGAAGGGCAGTCATCTGCGAAAGACATCACAGTGTAGCCTACACGGTGGCATCTACCAATGCAGTCTTCGACCTGGCAGCAGTAGGACGTTTTCTGTTCCCTTCCAACTGAAGGACCAGAGACAGAAGCTGTTATGCAATTTACTTATCCGGATCTACGAACAGATCGAGAAGCGACAAAGGGATTGCTTGCCACAGGATCGTTAAGTGGGCAATGGGGATTAAGTGTTTCGCCCAAGGACACAACGCAGTTACCGCTGGACGGAATCGAGCTTTGGACCTTTCGGTTTGAAATCCGGTCCTCTACCACTGAGACAGAGTACACCCCTACGGTGCCAGTACGGCCATAGCTCCTTCACTACATCTGATGGTTCCACCACTACTGACCCACTATTTGCTGATGCGTTAAGGATTCCTAGCCGATTCCGTGATTTGGCATAAACTTTCGATGGTCTCCATTTGGGAACTGGACTGTTTGTTGTAATATTCGTCGGATAAACTGTGATAGGGAAGGAGGCAGTAACAGATATAGAAAGCATCTGTAGTAGTCTTTGGATGTAGTGGAAGAATAGCTAATAGTAGTGGTGGCCAATGGGTGAAAGCTGTGAACCAGTAGTCTCCGATAGTAGATCACTTTGCCTGAAGAATTTAGCCTCATACGACAGACAAATTGTGCCAGTGGCCAGTGATTATTGGGTGGGGTGGGGGGGAGGCCGCCATGATATGAAGCAGTTCAATACACAGTACACAGATGAGGGATGATAGATGAACCTCATTGAGAGATTTCCCCACGTCCCTCACGACCTCAAACGATAAAAAGGGTGCCAAAAGCAGAGATTCGCTTGGGTATCCACAGGGGCTGTTTATAGGACCGGCTCCCAGTGACATTTGGGCGTGATTTTTCGCAACTCTTAACCCCATATTTCCCAATCTTATTTCCCACGCAAACAAAAAACGTTAATGTACAACTGGTGCCCTGAACTGGGTAGTCATAAGGCCTCAGAAAACCACTGGTTTTCTGAGGCTTTATGAACACCCTGTTCATGACACCAATTTCACATTAAGATTAAATTGCTTGCCTAAAGATGCCTCGCAATTCAAAGGCAAATGACAAATTCGTCTTTAATACCATAAGAATAATTTAATAGAGACTACAGAGACTGCGTGAACGTGATTCCATGTGACTGTTTGTTATATAACTTACTTTGTAGTATAGTATAACATGATTCTATGTGACTGTTTGTTATATAACTTACTTTGTAGTATAGTATAACATGATTCTATGTGACTATTTGTTATATAACTTACTTTGTAGTATAGTATAACGTGATTCTATGTGACTGTTTGTTATATAACTTACTTTGTAGTATAGTATAACGTGATTCTATGTGACTGTTTGTTATATGACTTACTTTGTAGTATAGTATAATGTGACTCTATGTGGCTGTTTGTTATATAACTTACTTTGTAGTATAATATAACATGATTCTATGTGACTGTTTGTTATATAACTTACTTTGTAGTATAGTATAACATGATTCTATGTGACTGTTATATAACTTACTTTGTAGTATAGTATAACATCATTCTATGTGACTGTTTGTTATATAACTTACTTTGTAGTATAGTATAACATGATTCTACGTGACTGTCTGTTATATAACTTACTTTGTAGTATAGTATAACGTGATTCTATGTGATATATAACTTACTTTGTAGTATAGTATAACGTGATTCTATGTGACTGTTTGTTATATAACTTACTTTGTAGTATAGTATAACGTGATTCTATGTGACTGTTTGTTATATAACTTACTTTGTAGTATAGTATAACGTGATTCTATGTGACTGTTTGTTATATAACTTACTTTGTAGTATAGTATAACGTGATTATATGTGACAGTTTGTTATATAACTTACTCTGTAGTATAGTATAACGTGATTCTATGTGACTGTCTGTTATATAACTTACTTTGTAGTATAGTATAACATGATTCTATGTGACTGTTTGTTATAAAAATTACTTTGTAGTATAGTATAACGTGATTCTATGAGACTGTTTGTTATATAACTTACTTTGTAGTATAGTATAACGTGATTCTATGTGACTGTTTGTTATATAACTTACTTTGTAGTATAGTATTACATGATTCTATGTGACTGTTTGTTATAAAAATTACTTTGTAGTATAGTATAACGTGATTCTATGTGACTTTGTTATATAACTTACTTTGTAGTATAGTATAACATGATTCTATGTGACTGTCTGTTATATAACTTACTTTGTAGTATAGTATAACATGATTCTATGTGACTGTTTGTTATATAACTTACTTTGTAGTATAGTATAACATGATTCTATGTGACTGTTTGTTATATAACTTACTTTGTAGTATAGTATAACGTGATTCTATGTGACTGTCTGTTATATAACCTACTTTGTAGTATAGTATAACATGATTCTCTGTGTGACTGTTTGTTATAAAAATTACTTTGTAGTATAGTATAACGTGATTCTATGTGACTGCTTGTTATATAACTTACTTTGTAGTATAGTATAATGTGATTCTATGTGACTGTTTGTTATATAACTTACTTTGTAGTATAGTATAACGTGATTCTATGTGACTATTTGTTATATAACTTACTTTGTAGTATAGTATAACATGATTCTATGTGACTGTTTGTTATATAACTTACTTTGTTGTATAGTATAACATGATTCTATGTGACTGTTTGTTATAAAAATTACTTTGTAGTATAGTATAACGTGATTCTATGTGACTTTGTTATATAACTTACTTTGTAGTATAGTATAACATGATTCTATGTGACTGTCTGTTATATAACTTACTTTGTAGTATAGTATAACATGATTCTATGTGACTGTTTGTTATATAACTTACTTTGTAGTATAGTATAACATGATTCTATGTGACTGTTTGTTATAAAAATTACTTTGTAGTATAGTATAACGTGATTCTATGTGACTTTGTTATATAACTTACTTTGTAGTATAGTATAACATGATTCTATGTGACTGTTTGTTATAAAAATTACTTTGTAGTATAGTATAACGTGATTCTATGTGACTGTTTGTTATATAACTTACTTTGTAGTATAGTATAACGTGATTCTATGTGACTGTTTGTTATATAACTTACTTTGTAGTAAAGTATAACGTGATTCTATGTGACTGTTTGTTATATAACTTACTTTGTAGTATAGTATAACGTGATTCTATGTGACTGTTTGTTATATAACTTACTTTGTAGTATAGTATAACGTGATTCTATGTGACTGTTTGTTATATAACTTACTTTGTAGTAAAGTATAACGTGATTCTATGTGACTGTTTGTTATATAACTTACTTTGTAGTATAGTATAACGTGATTCTATGTGACTGTTTGTTATATAACTTACTTTGTAGTATAGTATAACGTGATTCTATGTGACTGTTTGTTATATAACTTACTTTGTAGTATAGTATAACGTGATTCTATGTGACTGTTTGTTATATAACTTACTTTGTAGTAAAGTATAACGTGATTCTATGTGACTGTTTGTTATATAACTTACTTTGTAGTATAGTATAACGTGATTCTATGTGACTGTTTGTTATATAACTTACTTTGTAGTATAGTATAACGTGATTCTATGTGACTGTTTGTTATATAACTTACTTTGTAGTATAGTATAACGTGATTCTATGTGACAGTTTGTTATATAACTTACTTTGTAGTATAGTATAACGTGATTCTATGTGACTGTTTGTTATATAACTTACTTTGTAGTATAGTATAACGTGATTCTATGTGACTGTTTGTTATATAACTTACTTTGTAGTATAGTATAACGTGATTCTATGTGACTGTTTGTTATAAAAATTACTTTGTAGTATAGTATAACGTGATTCTATGTGACTGTTTGTTATATAACTTACTTTGTAGTATAGTATAACGTGATTCTATGTGACTGTTTGTTATATAACTTACTTTGTAGTATAGTATAACGTGATTCTATGTGACAGTTTGTTATATAACTTACTTTGTAGTATAGTATAACGTGATTCTATGTGACTGTTTGTTATATAACTTACTTTGTAGTATAGTATAACGTGATTCTATGTGACTGTTTGTTATATAACTTACTTTGTAGTATAGTATAACGTGATTCTATGTGACTGTTTGTTATATAACTTACTTTGTAGTATAGTATAACGTGATTCTATGTGACTGTTTGTTATATAACTTACTTTGTAGTAAAGTATAACGTGATTCTATGTGACTGTTTGTTATATAACTTACTTTGTAGTATAGTATAACGTGATTCTATGTGACTGTTTGTTATATAACTTACTTTGTAGTATAGTATAACGTGATTCTATGTGACAGTTTGTTATATAACTTACTTTGTAGTATAGTATAACGTGATTCTATGTGACTGTTTGTTATATAACTTACTTTGTAGTATAGTATAACGTGATTCCATGTGACTGTTTGTTATATAACTTACTTTGTAGTATAGTATAACGTGATTCTATGTGACTGTTTGTTATAAAAATTACTTTGTAGTATAGTATAACATGATTCTATGTGACTTTTTGTTATAAAAATTACTTTGTAGTATAGTATAACGTGATTCTATGTGACTTTGTTATATAACTTACTTTGTAGTATAGTATAACATGATTCTATGTGACTGTTTGTTATATAACTTACTTTGTAGTATAGTATAACATGATTCTATGTGACTGTTTGTTATATAACTTACTTTGTAGTATAGTATAACATGATTCTATGTGACTGTTTGTTATAAAAATTACTTTGTAGTATAGTATAACGTGATTCTATGTGACTTTGTTATATAACTTACTTTGTAGTATAGTATAACATGATTCTATGTGACTGTTTGTTATAAAAATTACTTTGTAGTATAGTATAACATGATTCTATGTGACTGTTTGTTATATAACTTACTTTGTAGTATAGTATAACATGATTCTATGTGACTGTTTGTTATATAACTTACTTTGTAGTATAGTATAACGTGATTCTATGTGATATATAACTTACTTTGTAGTATAGTATAACGTGATTCTATGTGACTGTTTGTTATATAACTTACTTTGTAGTATAGTATAACGTGATTCTATGTGACTGTTTGTTATATAACTTACTTTGTAGTATAGTATAACGTGATTCTATGTGACTGTTTGTTATATAACTTACTTTGTAGTATAGTATAACGTGATTATATGTGACAGTTTGTTATATAACTTACTTTGTAGTATAGTATAACGTGATTCTATGTGACTGTTTGTTATATAACTTACTTTGTAGTATAGTATAACGTGATTCCATGTGACTGTTTGTTATATAACTTACTTTGTAGTATAGTATAACGTGATTCTATGTGACTGTTTGTTATATAATTTACTTTGTAGTATAGTATACCGTGATTCTATGTGACTGTTTGTTATATAACTTACTTTGTAGTATAGTATAACGTGATTTTATGTGGCTGTTTGTTATACAAATTTTCACAACTGCATGGACGCCGGATCCTTTCCCCAAAGAGAGCAGAAGAATCACTGGAAAGATAGTCGTTTGTTATGGGTGTTGGAAGGGGGCACGAGACATTTCCCAGGAGAGATTATATCTCATAAATGGATTTCCCCATCGCCTCATAAGTCGAAAAGGAGATACCGAATTCATGTCGTTGGTTATTTAGAGGTGCTGGAGTCACGAGACATGGCTGTTCAATACTCAGATAAGGATAGTAATGATAGATTACACCAGCGGTCTGTGAATTGAGGACTCGGCCCCGTCGTTGACTACTTGGTGGTAGTTCGGCGACCATCGTACAGAGCATCGCCACAAAAATACAGAATGAGGGCAGAAGGGCAGTCATCTGCGAAAGACATCACAGTGTAGCCTACACGGTGGCATCTACCAATGCAGTCTTCGACCTGGCAGCAGTAGGACGTTTTCTGTCCCCTTCCAACTGAAGGACCAGAGACAGAAGCTGTTATGCAATTTACTTATCCGGACCTACGAACAGATCGAGAAGCGACAAAGGGATTGCTTGCCACAGGATCGTTAAGTGGGCAATGGGGATTAAGTGTTTCGCCCAAGGACACAACGCAGTTACCGCTGGACTGATATATAACTTACTTTGTAGTATAGTATAACGTGATTCTATGTGACTGTTTGTTATATAACTTACTTTGTAGTATAGTATAACATGATTCTACGTGACTGTCTGTTATATAACTTACTTTGTAGTATAGTATAACATGATTCTATGTGACTGTTTGTTATATAACTTACTTTGTAGTATAGTATAACGTGATTCTATGTGACTGTTTGCTATATAACTTACTCTGTAGTATAGTATAACGTGATTCTATGTGACTGTCTGTTATATAACTTACTTTGTAGTATAGTATAACATGATTCTATGTGACTGTTTGTTATAAAAATTACTTTGTAGTATAGTATAACGTGATTCTATGAGACTGTTTGTTATATAACTTACTTTGTAGTATAGTATACCGTGATTCTATGTGACTGTTTGTTATATAACTTACTTTGTAGTATAGTATAACGTGATTTTATGTGGCTGTTTGTTATACAAATTTTCACAACTGCATGGACGCCGGATCCTTTCCCCAAAGAGAGCAGAAGAATCACTGGAAAGATAGTCGTTTGTTATGGGTGTTGGAAGGGGGCACGAGACATTTCCCAGGAGAGATTATATCTCATAAATGGATTTCCCCATCGCCTCATAAGTCGAAAAGGAGATACCGAATTCATGTCGTTGGTTATTTAGAGGTGCTGGAGTCACGAGACATGGCTGTTCAATACTCAGATAAGGATAGTAATGATAGATTACACCAGCGGTCTGTGAATTGAGGACTCTGGCTCACTGGGAGATTTTTTATAGCTTCGTGGCCTCATTCGACAACCTCGAAGACAGGCCTGACACTAGTAAATTATACCAGTATGTCCAGTGACCTTTTAATACCCATATAAGGATATAAGGGGCTTGATCAAAGATCTCACTGATGTATTTCTTCATGGCACCCAATGCCACATAAATACACAGAACGACGTCTACACGTCTATAAAAACAATTATAAGAAGGACACTCGACAATTCATTTGACAATTATTAACAAAAAGAACGCATTTTATAGCCAACCAAATTTGCGTACCCATACTCCTCTTCTTCTGGGTATTCCTTATCCCCTTCATATATCGACTGTATCTCTTCTTTGCTATTTTTGTACGCATTAAACTCGCCATATCCTTCAATTTTCGGCATTGTATTTAGTTATTTCGCAATCAGTTCAGTTCGTCTGCTCAAAGATATGCGTTCGGCACATGTGAGCGGAACGGATTTTCATTTTCCACATGGTTTAGGGTTGCTGTAGATGGGGATATCATAGAACAGGCGTGTAATATATATACCATGATTACCATAAATAATAAAATATAAGACGAACGTCTCGATCTAGACAATATGTAATGATAGCGGGTGTGAGGGGGCTAACATGAACGGAACAATCGGATTGTTTGAGGTCAGAAGTCGGAGCAGGACCAGAGATAGTCGAGAGCAGCTAAGACTATATAGACTTTTAGGGTTAGAGTAGTCAGAATAGGGCCCGTTTTTTGGTAGAACACGAGAATGCTGAAATAATTCGAGCTAGTAAAGACACTCTTATTTAACCAACCATACCTTATAGCACTATGTGCAATTCTTTTAGAGAGCATTCTGAGGAATCGGGACTAAATAAAAGTCCATTTCGGTGATTTGAGGTCGTTTTTGGTGTCTGGGGAAAACATGGGACGATCTCCACATCTCCTATTACTTCTAAGCTTCGAATATGTCCGTATCCATATCAGTGTTATCATTTTTTAACCTTTGCGTGTCGGAGTTTCCGAACAATATTTGGATGTTTAATTTAACCAAGAAGTGGAAAATTCCAACTTTCAAATTCCTATTTTGGTTTCATGAAACTATTAGTAAAATTCTTGATTTGCTGCGTACATGTGTGATGTTCTTTTCTCTCAACCATGGTTATCACGTCACCAAAACAATCGAGCCCCAATAGACCCAGTGACGATGAATAATTGGCCTGGATTTGGCCAAGTCCCCGATTCCTTCCCACAACGTAACAAAATGGCAGAGTCACAAGAGTGTATACCCAAGGGGCGTGGGCCTCCAGTTTCCAATCCAGGCGGGTACGAGTCAGCCAAAAGGTGACCAGGCGAACAGAAATGTAAAGAAGATATGATGATTTATTAAACGAAAATATAAGTATACATACTATACGGCGCTCTCGACAATACACAGATTCACGATCTTCACTCCAGCGATGGTTCTGCTCAACTGCCCCAGTCGATAAGCGCAGTAGGTTTTTATACGTATAATGAATCAAAACGAAATGTTCACAGCGACACGCGAACCACATAACATTCTGCAGCTTGTTAACTATGAACTGCAAACAGTCCATAGTTAACAAGCTGCATAATGTTCAGAATTGTGCGGCTAAACTTGTGACCAAGAGAAAAAAATCCTCTTCGGCTTCCCATATCTTACAAAAACTGCATTGGTTACCCATTAGTGAAAGAATTAGTTTCAAAGTATTATTGTTTACTTACAAAGCTGTCAACGATCTTGCGCCTCCTTGTCTTTGCAATCTAGTTAAGGAGTCTGAACCTGCTCGTCCTTTGCGATCAGCTACTTCGTGCAATCTTGTTCAGAATGCAGGAGAGCTGGTCACAGCTGGCGATCGGGCCTTCTGCATTACGGCACCACATTTGTGGAATGCGTTACCTGACGACATCAAAAAACCACAGTCGCTCGAGTCATTTAAGAGACACTTAAAACACACCTGTATAAACTGGCTTATTGCTGACCTGCTTGTATTATATAAAATGCACCTTTAGTTTTGTGTGAAGCCTGTGAGCACGTATGTGGATACTCGGCTCTAAACCATATTATTGTAACGCGGGTGGCTAACCAGAGTCGCTGTCGCGCAAGGGGGGGGGGGGGGGCAGTCTGAACGGATGGTAGGCTGACACAAACGAAAGTACATTACACAGCACACGCCTTCCACCAATTTGCCCGACAGAGATCACCCAGTAGCTAAACGAAAAGAAACGAAAATGTCTGTGTATCCTTCATCAGAAGTCTTTCCATAGCCATACCAGTCTCCCCTTCAGGTAACAAATCTTCGGTCACTTCTGCCCTCACCCTTTTGTTGCTTCCCGTTCTCTCCCCCTTCATTGTAATTCTCCTCAACGGCTGTAAATTACATTGACATGCAAATTCTTGTCCCCCGGACTCTGCTTGAGCAGCAGCCTTGGATGTTCCGTATCCAAACAACGTCAAAAATGTAGCTGCCGCCTCCCCTGCTTCCCGCTCGCAGATTTCTTCATCAATCTCATCGTCCGGCTCAGAACCAGAACTTGTAGTTTCTACACACTGGGTAATCTTGCCCTCCGAATCATCAGGAGCTACTGACTCGCTCGCTGATGGAATAGAAGGTTCACTGTCGCTGCCTTGGCGTTGGCCGAACATTACGGATAGGGTTTTCTCGCAACATCCCATCCCAGTCCGTATAGATCGAACCTGATTGGTAGCCATGCCATGTTTAGAAGTCTCAAGGTGCCTCTTCCAATTTGATATCTTGGAAGTTGTATAGGAGCAAAGCCGACATATGTGAATTTTATCTGTGACTCCTTCACATCTACCTCTTTTTTCTTCTCTCGAGTCAGAAACTCTTGCTTCTTCATTTCTTGGCTCTTCCTGCACTCACGACTCTCTTCCCTTTGCTTCTCTCCACCGGTATTTAGTTCTTGGTTTCTTCAGTTGCCATCGGCCCCGTCTCCTTCTACTCTTTTTCTCATCTGATCTTCCCTCGACTTCCCAAACGTCCTTCGTCTGTGCTGCTTCTTTCGTCACCCCTCCGCCTTCGACTCCTGCCTCTAGTACACCAGTCGTATGTCCTACACCTTCCACCAGTGGCGGCGCCATGTAGGGGTATGTGGGGGTACTTACCCCTCCACTTTTTTCGCCAAGCGTAGTAAAACAATACTATCATTTTAATTTCTGTTGTATTGAACGTTACGGTGTAATGGTCGGTATGCTTAATCCCATTTTCCCAAGTGCACTAAATCAGAGAAGTTTTGAAATTATGTTTGCCCCCCCCCCCTCCCCCCCACACACACACGCTAGCTGCAAACAACAAACAAGAGTCGAGGGTCCAACTTGCAACAAGGCATGCCGCGTTTAAACGGACTGAAACATTGTGCTTAAGAGTATTCGACGAATGCTAGAATCGAGAGCGTGCAAGGCATCCTTTTGGAATTCAGCCTACAGCAATTTTAAAAAATAAATAAAATTTAATATTTTAGAAAATTCTCAAAGGTATAACTCAAAGAAATCATGCAAATATGAATATCATTGGAACCGACTTGTTCAGCCGGTTCCAATGATATCCATATACGCATGATTTTGTTGCAAAACAGTTAAAAATTTTCTTAACTTAGGGAGAGAACCCCCCGAAACCCACCCCAGCTCAGCGATGCACAATCCCCAACTGTATCCCCTCACTTTTGTAACACTGGCGCCGCCACTGCCTTCCACTTCCAACTCTTACTTTTCTTCTCTCAACTCTCCTACCAAGTTCCATCTTCCCTGAAATTACAGTAAACAGATCTGATTTAATCCGAGGCCTGCTTTTCGTGGTGTTTTCATAGAGCACTCGAACTTCGGCAGTTGGATTCAGTAATCGGACAGGCACAGTATCTTCGTCTCATACAGCTTGAACTAGTGTCTATGCTGCCAAACTATGATGTTTCTCCGTCAATGTCTGTGCTGGGTCAATCACCACTGAGGCTAGTCTTCATCTGGTTACTCCCTACAATTCCCATTGACCTTCTAGTGTTGCTTCATGAGTTGTTCCAGACAGGATATGGTCTTTTCCTTAACATTGTGGTACAGTCTTAGCAGTGATGGAAGTCCAGTCCCAAAATACAGGCTGGCCGTACTTCAGCCACAACTGTCACTTGGTGAGGGCAAATTTCCAATACTCAGTATATTTCATGCATTGCAATGAAGGACAATTAATTGTGCAGCTGTGGGAGTTTGTGAAGGAAATAGTAAAATTAGCTGTTGAACTGCAATGTCAATACTGTTCACCGTGAAGTAGCTAATGGAATGGTTGGTAAAGGAAGTCACTCCCACAATACTTTTCCCCGTCTGGACATCTGCTGCGGGATTGGTGTCTTTGATATCGATTCGTGAAAAAACAAATAAATTTCGATTCATAAGTTGTGGTTTATGATTCAGGAAGAATGCGCCTGTTATTCCGCTAAAGTTTAGCGATACACGCGGAAGTCAAAATAAACCACACACATTATTTTACTCTGGGGAAATGAACATATAGAAATATTACGAAAATGGAGGTGCCGAGTAAAGGCTTAGTTCAGATGTCGTTAGCGAGGATCGACTCGCACCTATCTCAAAGTGTAGGTTATTGTATTGTGGTATTAACCCTTAAGAACACAGAGGTTGATAGCGTAGTAGCCTGGTTTACTATCAGAGTGTTGTGAATATGACGCGAAGTCGATCAGTGACAATTCGCGCAAGCACAGAAGCGCATTTTGAAGTTGTGAGTTATGTCAGTGTGATTTCCTAAACGACAGGAACTTTCGAGAATGAGTTCTCTCAAAGGACACATGTATAAGGTATGTGATGCAGACTTGCTAAGCTAGCCGATCGAGTGGATGGACCGAATCCAAATCAGAACTTGTTGACAAAAGGTAATTAACTCTGATAGTCGGGATACCCTACAGTCAGGGCAGCAGACACGCACAGACGTGAGTAGTAGGAGGGAGATAGATCATGCCCTATTGGCAGGACTCCGGAAGTGACGTCATGTCACGTGGCCTGGTAGCGCCATGTTTGGTTGTCATGGTAATCCGCATGAGCGGCCATCTTGTGACGTCATCTGCATACTGATATGGGTTAGTGCGCATGCGCAGCGTGTGTTGTTAGGGTGATACGTGTTTCCGTCGTCCATTTTGTATACTGGAGGCCGCCATCTTGTTTTCTATGGTAGCACGTGGTTGCTATGTGACCCAAAAGCCTATAATAAGACAGGGGTATGTTCGGAGGGTGTGTTCCTTTGTACGAGAGTAATTTCCCGATCCGCTGAATCACCCGAATAAACCCGACAAGTTTTACTATTTCGAATTCTTGAAGAATTCTCTGCTTCTCTCTATCTATGCAATAGTTTTCATATACCTGACCATGTTCGTTTTCCTGGAGTATATTTCAGTGGAGTAGAAGAGCCTATCAACTGGAACAGCTTTGCTTATTATTATTATTTTTAGTTTATACATAGGCTAGGAATCTCAATTACGGAATGCCTTATGTAGCCCGTTTATATATACACGGGGAAAATGAAGCAATCTGACCGAGGGTTGAGTCGAGAGTGAGATGGGTATAGATAGGAAGTAGCGATACAAGTCAATATTAATGGATGATAATTTAGTCAATAGTACCGGTACAAGGCCGCAATAGCACAAGACTGGTGTAGAAGCTAATGATAGGACAGATAGACAATAGACACGTAGTGGCCTTGGTGCTTTAGATATAAGATGGAAGCCATTAGTAAGACTACCTGTATAGGAACTGTATAGGAGCTGGATCATAGGTATCCTTAAATACCGAAATGGGGCTGAGAGGGCTGGTAAATTAGACCTCAATTGGGGATTTTTTTCATGGCCCTCATCACTTCAACAGAAATGAGGCTAAGAGGCATAATAGAATAGTAGAATAGACCTCATTGAGGGATTTCTCATGGCACTCATGGACTCATATCACTAAAAAGGGGTGCCGAAGGCCAGACGTTTTCCAAAAAGGGGCACCGTGCCTGGGGATATGGCTGTTAAATACCGAGATGAGGCTTGGAGGGATAGTAAATTATACCTCATTGAGGGATTGTTTCATGACCCTCGTGACCTCAAAAGAAATAAAGCTAAGAGGGATAGTAACTGAGGCCTCATGGAGGGCTTTCTTATGGCCCTCGTTGTCTCATACGACTAAAAAAGGGGTTCCATAGCCACAGGTGTTTTCCAAAAAAAATGGGATATGGCTGTTAAATACCGAGATGAGGTTAAGAGGGATAGTAAATGAGGCCTCATTGAGGGATTTTTTCATGGCCCTCATGGCCTCAAAAGAAAATGTGGCTACGAGGGATAGTAAATGAGGCCTCATTGAGGGATTTTTTCATGGGCCTCATGGCCTCATATGAATGCTGGTCGTTTCGGCACCGAGTCGTTTCGGCACCGGCAGTTAAGTCGATTCGGCACCTGGGAAAGGTTGTTTCGGCACCCAGACCAGGTCGTTTCGGCACCTGCTATAAGTCAGTTCGGCACCTGCTAAATATTTTTAAGAACTCATTTCTAACATTGTTGTGCAGTATTTTTTGAAGTATATTATGAAAAATTTGTTATATGCTATAAATATTTTTTCTGTTTTGTTTATCGTTGGTTTGAAGTAGTTTGAAGTATTGTGTGGTATAAAATTTTAATAAAGTTCAAAGGGTAATGATTTCAATGTTTTGTATGGCTTTGTTTTCAAAGTGATCACATTGTCGGCCCATTTATGATCAATCCTATGCAGCTGTTGTTTCAGTTGTTAGGCATAACAGGATGGTCGGGGTAGTTGTTTTTGTAGTGATTAGACATAAGAGGTGTGACCAACAGTATTCAGTCAACAAAGAAAAAACGGCCCATTAGATGTTTGTTGTTAGAAGGGAAAAATTTCCTATAAAGATGGGTCTAGGTTCAAATCATGTCATTATTCAAAATGTCTGGAGATATATGTATAAAGTGTAACACTGCAGTCCGACCCCGTCAACATGGTCTTCAATGCGATGGGTGCGCAAGGTGGCAACATAGAAAGTGTGATACTGGAATTAGTCAGAGTGAATATAGAGAAGCAATAAGACAGCACAGAAATGTAGAATGGTCGTGCACGGAATGCTCACAACAAAATAATAATGGCACTAGTGACAATAGTAATGACGCTGACAGTATTTTGGGGAATAATGCTACTTTCGTGGTTCAACATTCATTCAACACTGTAGATGATGAAGCAGCCGCTGGGAGTGAACAAACACAATCTTTTAATATAGATTCATCCTTTCGAACACGTGAAAGTATAAATGAAAATTCAATCACAGAAGAGACAGGGACTATTGCACAGACACAAATTTCCGATGAAGAGAAAACATATCATGTCATAGATTCCGGCACAAAACGTGGAAAACGCATGTTAGTAGATGACAGTGGCCATAGTTTTAGTAGTGTGCATATCCGGAGTTTCTTGATTTATCCTCTGAGCTATTAGACCTGAACAGAGAGAGAGAGAGAGAGAGAGAGAGAGAGAGAGAGAGAGAGAGAGAGAGAGAGGGGATTCATTATTTAAATGTATTTAAATTTATTTTTAATTTTTCGACATTTTTGAAATGTTTTTCTTTTTTCATTTATTATTATTTACAAACGCCTGGAATAGAAAGGATATTTTTCACAATATTTGCAATAAAACCACACAAATACGGATGTCTATAGTCACATCGGTTTGGTTGGTTTTCTTACAATATATATGTGAAGTGCGCATTTCCCGAGTTTCTCTTGATTTATATCTAGAAATTTATATCTAGAAATTAGAATAGAAAGAAAGAAAAAATCACAGTTGCGCTACTCTCTTATTGCAGGCAAAATTGAAAGCTCACAAGTCCATATTTGAAAAATCTGCACCTCAAATAGTTGAAGAAGTTTTCAGACAGCATGCAGACATCAACGCTCCTGGCCCAAGTCGTCCTAACCCTTCATATGTGGTGAGATCTGTGAACAGAGTAAGACTAAATCTTCGACCAAATGACCCAGTCGACTTGGATTTTGAACTTGATACTGACTTTCTCAACGAGAAGATGATTACTACGCTGTATTACGCGCCATTGACAGACAACTTCCACAACATATTGAGCTCCGTAAAATTGTTGTAGATTTTGAAATTGGAATGTGGCAGGCAATCCGTCAAAGATTTGTAGATACCCCAATTCAAGGCTGTGTTTTCCATTGGTCTCAGGCTGTGTATAGGAAAGTTCAAAACCTGGGATTGCAAACTGAATACAACAACCAAGATGAAATATACACGTTTCTGAGGAGAGTTATGGCTCTGCCATTCCTTCCACCTGAACATATAGCAGAGGCATTCAGGAAATTGGATGAAAGCGTGCAGTCACCTACAGTTCATAGATTGATGGACTATGTCTATGATACATGGATAAATAACAGTGTTTTCAAAATTGAGTGCTGGAGTGTTTTTATGTGAAGTGTTAGGACAAACAATGACACAGAAGGTTGGCACAATCGTTTGAACTCTAGAGTTAACACCAACGGTTCTGTTCCTTTTTATCTCTTGGTGGGGGAACTTTTTCAAGAGGCTCAGGGCATACCACTTTTAATAAAATTACTTTCAGAACATAAGCTGCAGAGAAAACAAAGGAAAAATGCGACTAAGGTACAGGCGCAGTTATTTGAACTTTGGGACGCTTACAACAAAGGTGAAATCAGTACAAGTAGGTTACTGAAGAGATGTGCCGGAATTTACGGGCCATAAAAGTGTAATTATTCTGCTGTGTTTATGTTTGGGTTTATATGTTTTAGTAAAAAATGCCGTCTATTTCGGGAGATTACACCCTTCTATGGGGTTCTCGTTTTTTTGGGCTACTTCTGTTCCATGCAGCGGCGTACGCTGTCATTGCACGAAAAATTACTCCATAAGCAACACGAAAAATTAATGTATCAATGCACTTTGTACCTGGCTTCATCGGGAGGGATGGAAAAGAAAAGAATTATCACGAATTAATTAACGCCAGTTTTTGAAGGTACCAACACCCCTAACCTTGGATTTTGATTTGGGGGGGGGGGGGGGTTGGGGGTGAGGTGTAAATACTAGTACCCACCCCTTTACCCCCGGTTCATATGCCACTGATTCTACTAGAGCATCGTATCGCTGTATGACGCGCAAGAGGAACGTAATAAAAAAGTGTCACAATATTTCCCCCTTATTTAATAATATTGTGACACGTTTGTTACGTTCTTCTTGCACGCCATACACTGGCACGATGCTCCAACAGAGTAAACTCCCGAACTTATTTATGATTATTGTGACACGTTTTCGTTACGTTCGTCTTGAACGCCATATACTGACCCGACACTCCAACAGAGTAACCTCCCGAACTAGACGTCATTTTAAAAAAATGTTTATATGTTTATTTTAATGTTTTGGTTGCTTGAAAACAGTACTATCTTTTATATATGTTATATGCTATAAATATGATGGCAACAGACTGTTTATATGTTTATTTTAATGTTTTGGTTGCTTGAAAACAGTACTATCTTTTATATATGTTATATGCTATAAATATTGTTGCTATTTTCTATTAAAAATGTTAAAAATGTTGTTAGGTTCATTGATATAATAAATAAAAAAGTTCCTTTAAATTGATGTTAATTTTTTTTTATTGTTCCCGAGTAGAAAATCCCTTGGTGCCGAAACGACCTGGCCTAGGTGCCGAAACGACCCGATGCCAAAAGCGTCGGTGCCGAAACGACTTGGCTAGTGCCGAAACGACCTGACCTGGGTGCCGAAACGACCGGGTGCCGAAACGACCCGATGCCGAAACGACCCGACACCGCCTCATACGACTAAAAAGGGGTTCGGAAGGCCATATCTTTTCCAAAAAAAATGGGATTCCCTGGGATATACCTGTTAAATACCGAGATGAGGCTAAGAGGGATAGTAAATGAGACCTCACTGAGGGATTTTTTCATGGCCTCAAAAGAAAATGAGGCTAAAGAGGGATAATAAATGAGGACTCATTGAAGGCTTTCTCATAGCCCTCATACGACTAAAAAGGGATTCTCCAGAAAGTATCCTCGATAGGTATCCTCAAATAATACAATACCAGGCCATAGGTATACTCAAATACTGAAATGAGGCTAAGAAGAATAGTACATTAGACCTCATTGAGGGAATTTCGTCATGGCCTCATACGACTGAAAAGGGATTCCATAACCAGAGACATTTCACAAAAAGGGATTTCATGGGACGTGGCCCTTGGATATAAAGGTGATGAGAATCCTACAGAACTTCGTTGTAGTAAGGGGAGATAACTCTGCATAGAGATTATGGGAAATCAAGCAATTTGATTGGTTAGTTAGCGTCAGGAAAGTGAAAGGACTGGGTGATATAGATAAATGAAACAACAAGAGTACTCGGAATAGGGTCAGAACTAACAAGAACAGACCAGAAAAACTAAAAATAGTAATAATAAGCAAAGCTGTTCCAGTTGATATGCTCTGCTACTCTGCTGGAATATACTCCAGGGAAAACGAACATGGTCAGGTAGACGAAAACTATTGCATAGATAGATAGAAGCAGAGAATTCTGAAAGAATTCGAAATAGTAAAACTTGTCGGGTTTATTTGGGTAATTCTTCGAATCGGAAAATTACTCTTGTACAAAGAAACACACCCTCCGAACATACCCCTGTCTTGTTATAGGCCTTTGGGTCACATAGCAACCACGTGCTACCATAGAAACCAAGATAGCGGCCTACAGTGTACAAAATGGACGACGGAAACACATATCACCCTAACAACTCACGCTGCGCATGCGTACTAACATCACGCATCATTATGGAGATGACGTCACAAGATGGCCGCGGGTTACCATGACAACCAAACATGGCGCCATCAGGTCACGTGACATGACGTCACTTCCGGGTTCTGCCAATAGGGCACGATCCATCCCTCTCCTATTACTGACGTGAAAGTTAAGACTCAGTGTATGAAGCTTCTGTAGCGAGTCCGCGATAGTGACAATTTCAAAGGAGAGTATAGCGCAAATACAGAGCTATAAATCAACTGAAATTGATGAGAAACTACTTAACCCACGTGATAAATTTCACTGCCATTTTTATCAATTTGTTGAATGTGTTAAATATTAAAACCAGTTTTTTTAAATGAAAATAAAAGAATCGTTATTACTTTAATCATTGTTTCCTTTACGCAGTTGGAAGTGATTAGGAATCACGCCTAACGAAGAACGAACCTATTTCGAGATTACCTGTCAGGGAAGAAAATCATAGTGCCCTCCCAACTTAGCTCTGCGAGCCGAGTTTGGACTGCGCTCGGATTCCGACCCACCTTGTTGGCTCGTCCCCCAACATTTTGAACGGCGAGGCTAAACAACCTCATGCCATCCATCCCACGTGGATTAAGGTGATTAAATTGTTATTCTGGCGACTTACAATATCTCCTGGGGCTCTTGATAGATAGATCTTTATGTTGCAGTATACTAGTACGTTGATTACAAAATAACATTACAACACATAGGAACATGCGCTGGTATACAGCATGGAAATGGCATAGCCTATAAGGCTGTCTTCCTGCCATTCCCGTAAAAAAGAAAGATATTAAGTTTCTTTGGCATCAGTGTATTGAAGTTCTTTCCCCAAAACGGGGTTGTCTGATCTTTTATTTGCTATTCAATGGGGCTAGAATGTATTTGAGGCTGTCTTCCTGCCATTCCCGTAAAAAAGAAAGATATCAGGTTTCTTTGGCATCAGTGTATCGAAGTGCTCTCCCCAAAACGGGGTTGTCTGATCTTTATTTGTAATTGAAGAGGGCTAGAATGTATTTGAGGATTAATGGCGGGAAGAGGAGGATGAGATGTCAGAAGATTACAGCTGGCGGATGACACAGTCGGGGCACTTTGGGTTGTCACATTTGGAGTTAGGAAGCGAATAATTATTCAGGGCTTTATCAAGTAAGGACTTATTAAATTTGGGTCTATTTAATTGCTGAATTTGTGGGTCTATACTATTCCAGGTTCTTGGGAAGGAGTGTAAAGGCAGCACAGCAGAGAACTGTGTTCTTGGTTTGCGGGTATCTAATTTTACCTTCTATTCATTCCTAGGTGGTTTCTATATTTTGAAAGGTATCATCGAATGACATGGGGAGTTTTTTTGTTCGTCCAGTCGTGCATAAAGAGGGAGGCATGACGGCTGTAGAGATCACTGAATTTCAGAATGACACAATCTCTGAGAAGGTGATCTGGATGGAGAGATATGATTTTTTTTGTTATGACCCGGACAGACCTTTTTGTAGTTTAAGAATTCTACTGGTGTAGGTCGAATGGCCCCAGACCTGGATACCATATATAAGATGGCATTGAATCAGTGAGAAGTATCAAGTTTTCATTACCTGAAGTTCTTTGCCCTATTTAATACAAAAATTGCACTTGTTATTCTTGAGCACACCACAGAAATATGCTCTTTAAACTTCATGTTTTCATCCACATGTACTTCAAGAAATTTTATAGTTGTTTGTTCTTGCCCGTTACCAACTGGCTCAATATTTATATTGTTGAGAAATAATTTAATATCGTTTACCTTGTACGAATCGTTTTGTGGATGAAGTAGCATATATTTGGTTTTTGCAAGGTTGAGGGCTAGTTTGTTGGAAGAACACCAGTGTTTATTTTGGCTAGTTCGGAATTTATAATTTCTGTAAGGGTGTCAAGGTTGCTACCTGACCTAAAGGCCGTTGTATCATTAGCAAAGGAAAGTAAACTGAGTTCTGTAGATTCGTTAATATCGTTGATGTACAGTAGAAATAAAGCAGGGTCAAGAATGGACCCCTGTGGTACACCTGTATTTATGGGTAACGTTTCTGAAATAGTATTCAAGAACGAGTCAAATTGGTTTCGTTCAGTTAAATAACTTTGAAACCACTGATGGACAATACCTCTAATACCGTAGTATCCCAGTTTCTGGAGTAGAATCGAGTGGTCAATTGTGTCAAATGCTTTGGAGAAGTCTAGAAATATAGAAAGGGTGCAATTCTTTGTTGGTTTGTCATTTTCCGTTACCACGCTATTCGGTAGATGCAATATAGGGTGGACAGTTGAATGTTTTGTTCTGAACTCAAACTGGTACTGATATAAGATTTTATTTTTGTCTATGAAATCCGCTACCCTTTTATACATTAACTTTTCAAGTATTTTTGAGAATGTCGGAAGAATACTGATGGGGCGATAATTATTAAACATTTGAGGGTTACCAAACTTGAAGACTGGTATGACTTTGGCTATTTTCATTTTGGTTGGCACATGACCGGATGAAAATGAAGTGTTGATGATGTGTGTTAATGGGCTGGCAACTTCGCAAGCGACGGTTTTCACAAGTTTTGTAAACAATTCACCTTGATCTCTTGTTGGGTTTGAAGACAATTTGGAGATGCTAAAGATAACCTCCTGTGTATTCGTTGGCGTTACAAATAACGAGTTTCCATTATTATGCTTCATATAATATGAAAAGTGAATATTTGTGTCGGGCACTTGGTCACCTACTGATTTCCCAATATTGGCAAAGAATGCATTGAACTTGTCCGCAATTTGTTTAGAGTCGTTTGAATTTATTTTGTTATCGACAAAGGTATTTGGGGGTTCATTTTCTCGATCGAATTTATTGAGGGCTTTACTTAATATTTGCCATGTTTTTTTGAGGTCGTGTTTATTATCTAGCAAGATATTATGATAGTAATCTGACCTGCTTGCTCGTTTGGCACGATTGAAGATGTGACAGAATTGTTTGTAGTGCGCGATATTTTGGTTTTTTTCTGTACAGCTTTTGTTTGTGTAGGGAAGCCTCTAATAGTCCGGCCGTCATCCAGGGTTCGCGTCTAATTTATTTAGAAGGTACTGCATGATGTTACTTCCAATGGGAAAGGTTCATTAAATGCTTTGTAAAATGTATCGATAAACAGGTCATATGCTAGGGTGACATCGGATGTGTCGAAGATGTCTGAAAAATTACTACATAATAGGAGCCTCTTGAAGTGGTCAACGTTTTCTTTCTTGAAGGAGCGGTTATGACTTTGTGTTGGGCGTGCATTTTGTTTTTCCAAGTCGCCAATGCAGAACGTTGCAAAGTGATCACTGATATCCGAAATGACCATCCCTGATACGTGTGTAGTGGAGTCATTACTAATGATATGATCAATAAGAGTTGCCGAAGTTTCGGTAACTCTCGTCGCCTTAGTGATGAGGGTCAAGAAGCCTGAGCTGAATACAGAGTCGATAAAAAGTTCAGTTTTGTTGTGACTGGCGAAGTTGAGTAGGTTAATATTGATTCGCCCATAAGGTAGGCTTTTTTTTCTCCAGGTAGATTTTATTCAATAGTTCGGACATTGTGGATAAGAAAAGGTCAAGGTATCTTGTGGAGAAAGCAATAACTTTTACCCCTAACAACACAGACCGGTTTGAATCGCTAAAATAAAAATGTTGACGGGCGGGTGGACGTACGGACGGGCGGACAGACGGGCGACAGAAAAGTGGAAAACAAACTAGGATTACGAGAGCTAAACTGACTATTTCATTTTGAGGATAATAATATTGTACCACTATTACTGAGCATCACTGAGTCATGTTACCATTTTACACTGCACAAAACGAACATCTATTCTTAAATAAGTTGTGTTCAACTCAACTTTCTACATGTTTCACTACGAAAAACTAGTGGTAAACGATATTAATTTAAAGTAAACTGAGACATGAATTTATGCTCGGTTGTATGCCTGAATATACTCTGTGGTAGCAACCATGCCATATGTTTTTGTTGGTGAGATTACACTGGCAAAAGTGACTTTTGATTTTTCAGAGTGGGACCCACTTTTTGGTGTGTTTCATACCTCGATTCAGACGGTTGATAAACAACCTTAGAAGGATTAATTTTGTTATCCTTCCAGCTGTGGGATGGAACTTATAATAATCCGCTGCTTATACAACAAGAAACTTCCAGTTATCCTGTCTATATTACGAAAGGTGTGCGATTTTTTTAAGTGATCCATATTTGCCGAGCTGACACGTTTAGCAGGAAAAACAAGGCGGCACACACAAGGCAGATGATTTTCCAGACGCAAATCTCCAGGATGTGAAGAGGAGATCTCCTGATCTCGGGATCTGGACGTTTCGTACCCTGGACGTTTCGTACTCTGGACGTTTCGTACCCACTTGGACGTTTCCTACCCAAATCTCTGGTCGCTTCGTACTTACATTTCTGGACGTTTCGTACTCACGGAATTTTCAGTTCTGTACCCATTTTTTTTATATAAGTGCAGTAACCATATTTGGACGTTTCGTACCCACGATTTTGGGATACGAAACGTCCAAACATGGTTATTGAACTTGCACAAAAATGGGCACAGAAATGAAAAGGATTTTGGAGCACCCAAGGAATTTTATTTTTTTGTAAGTGCAGTAACCATATTTGGACGTTTCGTACCCACGATTTTGGGATACGAAACATCCAAACATGGTTACTGAACTTACACAAAACTGCCTACAGAACAGAAAGGGATTTTGGAGCACCCAAGGAATTTTCAGTTCTGTATCCATTTTTATTTTGTAAGTGTAGTAACCATGTTTGGACATTTTTGGATACGGAACGTCCAAACATGATTACTGAACGTACAAAGAATTGGGTACAGAACTGATAAGGATTATAATCAAGCACACTCAGTTTAAAGATGGGAGGAAATACAAGGAGTATGGGGTAGGATTTAATAATAAAATCAATTTAAAACACGTCATTTATTTTCTAGCATCATTCAGAATGTAAATACAACAACAACAATGAACATGATTACTAATATGAATACAATACATAATAATATATTTGCCACGGTAACAAAATCACCAGCTGAGAGGAGTTATCATCAAAAGTATCACATTCAAATTCTGTACATATGGGCAAAAAACACTAGCAAAGTTCCAGCCAATGGACCTCCGGGTTTAACTCAGAGGTCCATTGGCTGAAACTTTGCTTGTGGTGGTTATGTTTTGCAACAAATTCGAAATTATTACTTGGTTTGAATCTCCACTCTGTTGGTGATTTAGTGGTAATTAATACACTCTCCACTTGCTGTAAATACAATTTACCAGTTTCTGTATCTGTATCTGTATCTGTATTTGTTACGTCGTAGAATCCTATTGGCTTTTATACGACGGAGGGGAGTGCGCTATGGTGTTTGTTTTTCTAATGCAGCTTTGAATTGGTCTATTGTGGCTGCGTGCACTTCTGTGTTACTGAGCTTATTCCAGTCGATGGTTGTTCTCACGAAGTAGGAATGTTTATACTGCTCAGTTGTACTTTTGGGTATCTGGAAAGTTCTGGTGTTATTTCGCACTAGGTTGTCTATTGTGTTGTGGCTTGTATAGCCTTGATACTGTTTTGCTCTGACAAGCCTTGTGCGTTTGTTTGGGGTCAGATAGTCACCTATAGGAAGAACTGGTACCAGCCCCTCAACCACTTTGTATAGGAATGTCAGTCGTTGTTGTTTCCTTCGGGCTTCGAGTGGTGGTAGTTGTAGATCTTTCAGGAGTGTTGTTACGCTACCTTCTTCTTTCGATCTGTAGTCATTTACTATGAATCGGGCTGCAAGTCTTTGGATTTTTTCTAGTTTGTTGATGTTATTTTTTGTATAAGGATCCCATATAATGGCCCCGTATTCGAGGATGGAGCGTACGAGGGCTATATATGAGAGTTTCTTGCATTCCATGGGGCAATATTTTAAATTTCTTCTGTGGAAGCCAAGGGTGGAGTTTGCTTTCTTTGCTACATTTCCGATGTGTGTTCCCCATTTTAGGTCATTGGATATTTGTAAGCCTAGGTACGGATTGGATTGTACTTCTTGCAGGATTTGGTTGTTTAGGGTGTAGAATGATTGACTTGTCTTTTTTATTGATAGGATGTAGCACTTTGATGCATTAAATCTCATGCCCCAGTCTTCGGCCCAGTTTTCCAAGGTGTTAATTTCTCTATACAACAGGCAGTCGTCTGCGAAGAGTCGTACAGTTGAGCTCACGGTGTCTGGGAGGTCATTGATGTGACATAAGAATAGTAGTGGGCCCAGAACGGTTCCCTGTGGTACTCCTGAGTCAACAGTCACTTCTGTTGACGATTCCCCGTCAAGAACTACTTTCATGGTTCTGGTGGTTAAGAAATTTTCAAGCCATTTATGGATGTTTCCCCTTATTCCGTATCTGTTCAGTTTGTGGAGTAATTTTTGATGCGCCACTGTGTCAAACGCCTTTGAGAAGTCTAATATGGCGATGTCAATCTGTTTCCCGGCGTCGAAGGGTTTCAGTAGGTCATGTGTAGTTGTTAGCAGTTGGGTTTCACATGAGTAGCCTGATCTGAATCCATGGTTCAGGTTTGTCAATACTTTATGTTTTTCGAAATGTTCCAACATGTGTCTACAGATGATATGTTCTAGTAGCTTACATAGCACAGATGTGAGTGATACTGGACGATAGTTTTCGGGTAGGTGTTTGTCTCCTTTTTTATAAATACTTGAGATGTTTGCTGTCAGCCAATCAGATGGTAGTGTGCCAGTGTCTAGTGATAGTTGGAATATAGCTGCGATGCCTGGTGCCAGTTGTTTTGAATATTCTTTCAGAACTGTGTTTGGGATGTTATCTGGGCCCGAGGCTTTTGATTTGTTCAGTTTTCTTAAGAGTGTTTCTGTGCCGTTGATGTCGATTTTAATGTTTGCAATGTTTTCTTGAACAAATTTTGGGGTTTTTGGTATTTCAGTGGCTTTTTCTTTGGTGAACACGGACTGGAATTGTTGTACTAGCAGTTCAGCCTTGGTTTTACTGTCGCTGATTAGTTTTCCCTTTGCCTTGAGTGGTGCGACTCCAATATTGTCCTGTTTCCTCGATTTCACGTATTTCCAGAATGGTTTAGTGTTTTTGTTTTCAAGTCCTTCGAGGATTGAGGAGTTGATATAATTCCACTCTGCTTTCTTTATGCTGTTTTTACAAAGTTTCTGGTGTTCTTTATAATTTTTCCAGTTGTTATTTTTCTTTCCTCTCTTGTATAGTCTTTGTTTTTTCCGGAGGAGTTTTTTTATTTTGTTGTTTATCCATGGTATGTTGTTGTTTGAGTTCACTTGTCGTGAAGGTACGTTTTTCTCGATACTATTAGAGAGTTCTGTTTTGAATGTGTCCCAAAGTTCTTGAATGTTTGTGCCTTTGTTATACTTATCGGTGATTGTCTTTGACAGCAGTTGGAGTTCAGAGGCCAGTTGTTCACTATCAGCTTTTTTCCAGCTAAAACATTTTCTTGGTTTGCTTTTTTGGTATGATGGTTTTAGGTCCATATCGCTAATTATTATCGCATGATCAGATATGCCGGGGATGTTTACAGACGATTTTACCAATGTTGGGTTTGATGTGAATACCAGGTCGAGTAGGTTGTTTCCTCTCGTCGGTTCCTCGTGGATTTGAGTAAGCTGGGATTGAGTTGTTATGTCCATTATGGAGAGTTGGATTTCTTTATCAGATGCATTGTTCTTCAGTGACAGGGTGTCCCAAATTATGTCTGGACAGTTGAAGTCTCCTGCAAGTATGGTGTTGTTAGATTTTGTTTTGCTGACAAGATTAAGCGAGGCTTCTAGTTGTGATGCATCTTTGCTGTTTCTGTGCGGCATGTAGAAGGCTCCTATTAGTAAGTCTTTTTGATTCTTTAGTTTTATCTTCACCCAGTTTATCTCACAGTCTGTCACAAGGTCTGTTTGTTCACACGATGAGATTTCATTATTTACCAGGATGAAGACTCCTCCCCCTGTAGAATTTCTATCATTGCGATATACTGTGTAGTTTTCCGGGAAGATTTCGCTTGATTTTATAGCTGTTTTGGTTGGTGGTTTTCCAGGTTGAACTCCCCTTAGCCAAGATTCGCAGCCACATACTATGTCAGGTTTTGTATATTGGAGAGTTGCTTTAAATTCTGAAGTTTTCTCTCTTATACTTCTACAATTTACTGTGAGGATGCGCAAGTTCTTTTTCTCGGGTATGTCGAATATTTTTGAGTTGGTTGAATCGCTCACCATCCGTGTTTTTTGGGTTGGTTGTTTCTGTGACTGTTTGTTTTGTTGGATTGGGCTGCTGGTTTTCAATGGACTGAACGCTGAGTTAGATGTTATCGAACTCAATGAGATGTTAGTAGGTTCCAGTGGATCATAGTAGTTCGATGTTGTCAGTTCATATGTGTGGAACGTGAATGACGTCACATTGGCATGATTGCACTTGCAGCATAGCCACTGCACATTCGAGTTCTGCAGCTGTTCAAAGTCTGCCGAGCATAATTCTATGCATGATCTGTGATGCCATAAGCTGCATTCATCACAACATACGCCTTCGTTTGACCAAGTTACGGGTATTTCGCAGAGCCCACATGGGAATATGTTATTGGTTTTTGGTCCTGGGTTCAACTCTATATCTCCTGACAAGAGTATAATCAGTAGTAGGGTGACTTGTTTTTCTATTTGTTTCTTTGTAAAATGAATAGGCCACCTTTTCGATGAGGATAATCTTGGATTTAGTAATGATGTTGAGAGTTGCTGGTGGATCTAAGTTTTTTCTTCAGTGATATTTTTGCCAATGGTGAGTATTAGAGTGAAAAATAGGATGGCTGCAAACATTTCGATTTGTGTTACTTCAAGCCTCGCTGACTGTGTGGAATGATTTGTGGATCTATGTTTTGGATTAACAGTTTAGCGTGGAAAGCCACACTGACTGTTATTAGAATCTGTTATTATTGCAGTTTAGTGTGGAGAGCCACACTGCCTGTCGAGAGTAGATTAGTGTATTTATAATTTCAGTTAACAGTTTAGCGTGGAAAGCCACACTGACTGCTAGTGGAATCTGTTCTTTCTTTACCGGATTTGCTTGGAGAGCCACGCTGACTGTATTAGAGGAAATTGCAAAGTCTGTAGGTGTGCTTAACAGTTTAGCGTGGAAGGCCACACTTACTGTTATAATCTGTTTTGATTTATTAAATCCAGCAGTCTATTTGTATCCTATCGGATATTTTGCGCAACCAGGCTTTGGCAAGGAGGCTTCTAGGGTGAACTCCATCTTTTAGAAGTGAAAAATTGTAGTGTTTTCGAGTTGTTAGTTTTCTGTGGTCTCCTTTTTTATGTTTGGGATTGACACTCAAATCTCTACTGAATGATGGTGATTGGCATTGTAAGTTATTGTTGATCTGTCTGATGATGCCATTCAGGTTGTATATTTGCTTTTGTAATTCCTCGTCTTGCTCTTCAAATATTTCAGGGGATTTATGGCCTTTAGATTTGTTCCATTCTTGTATTGAGTGAACTGGGACTTCTAAAATTGTGATATTGCAACCAGGGTGCTCCTTGATTTTATTTATGATTTTGTGCAGGTAATGTGTGATGTAGTTGGTAGATTCATCACTGTTGGATGCAAGTGAAATGTAAGATTTGTTTTTCTTTGTTAAATCACAGGTTCCAAGGAAAACATAAAGCCAAATTTTGCCCAGTTGTCTTATTTTATAATTGATGTTGTCGGAAACCCAGTGATATCTGTTTCTAATGCCGTCTCCACTCTTGCTCCAAAACTTGATTTCCTTGTCAACATCGTTATGTCGTATCTCCGCACGTAGGTTGAACCCTTTGCTGTCTGACAGAATTACTGGTGTGAAGTGTTTTTTGCCTTTTAATGGTTTTCTGGGTGTGTTGATGAGTTTGGTCAGTTTACGCTCAGATGCTGTTGTTTTGTCATCGTTGTTGTTACTATAAGAAGTTGAAGCCGGCATGTGATGCGATGTTGTGTGCACGAACTATGGTGACTTATTTTCCCACTGTGATTGTTTACAAAGTGGTATGTTGGGACCGGTGACACAGACTAAGTTCCTAAAAGTATAACTACTGGCATATTTACTTATCCTGATACTGGTATTGAAATTATCTATGTCTTGCCCTAAAATAGCTTTTGCTATTTGTCTACGTTTTACAGCTTTTAAAAAGATGTTTTTGACGAAAGTTGTTATAATTTCCTTCGTGATTTGAAATTTGCGACTTGCTCCCTTGCGCACAGTTTACTCAATAATGAACTGGTTAAAATATTGGCGTCTCATTCATCCCAGAATGCAAATAATTGTCCCTGAAACATAAAATACTTTTTTTTCAGACGCCAGTTTAATGTTAATTTCTGTCACAATACTCTCCTCATACAGTAGTGGCACCCGAACATGGTAAGGGATGATCTCTGGGTTAATTTATGTCAAAATACTCTCCTCGTGTTGTACACATGCATAAGTTATATGGGTGTCGACAAGTTCATCCACTTTCAGGAGGCTAACCATTAAGCTGATCTTTTAGCGTTTTCTTTTCTTGTGGTTGGTGGTGGGGGGGGGGGGGTGGGTGCGTGTGTGGGGGTACCCTTTAAGTGTTTTTGGAATTAAGATGTTAACTCCCATTGTTAGAATAAAATCAAATAGGCTTGAATGTATTGAAACGGATTTCTCTTGAACCACGAGTCACAATTTTTTGAGAAGTTGTATTCAGATTCTTTCAGCCGTGAACGAGATTCAAGTTCATTCACAGAATGTTTCTTGTTCATGCTCTTATTCCAAGAGATTCCGTGATTTATGCACAAAATAAAATGTTTTTCATGGCTCTTTTCTCGCGCGCTTGTGTTTGCACAAACATTTTCTTGTAAAATTTCTCGAAATATTTTCAGAGTACACCCACAAGGAAACAAGTATGTGCACTGGTATGAAACGACCGCATGTGTAAAGCACGTGTTTTAGCTCTTCCATGTTTACTTTTTCAGATGATAAAACCATGGAACGTTTTCATTGGTTACGAGAATGTAAATAAACAGCAGGTGCTTCTCCTGGCATCCAATAAATGAGGGTTTATACAGTTGATGCCTCATCCTCTCTGACCTAAAATAAGGTATATTGTGATAAAAGCAACCATTTCAATGAAAAACTCTTATCCAAGGAAAAATAACAATTGTTTAGAGAGCTATAAATTTTTATCGACAGATATTTTAAAGCGAATCTCGAACTTCGTGACGTCACAGAACTCACACTCACAATTTATTTTGGAGAAACGGGGACCATGGCGGAGAAGGGATCCCAGCAGAACCAAGTTAAAATTGGGCACTACTTGTTGGGTGACACTCTTGGCAGCGGCTCATTTGGAAAAGTTAAAAGTATGAATGGCACCGTGGGTGGTTTTATAAGTATAGCATATTTGCACAACATCCTGTCACCGATTTTTTCGACCCAAATATGAGATGATTTTTCCATAACTCCTATTTTCGGGTCACCTTGGGCTTGGGCACGGCCCTTCCACAGGGGCCTGTATAATAATTACGCTTGGCCATTCCGAGTTTGACGGAACTCAATTGTTTTCATTTTTATCCCAGAAATGCAACTATATACCGAATGTTTAAGTGGTTGTATCTAGTGTGTGAACTGATAAGGTGAAGGTCAACATAATGTTGACCACTTCAGCAGATAACTCGAAACGCTGAAATCACCCGAATACTCATTACATTTGCGCGACGCTTCGATTTTTAACGGGTATATCCTTCTGTTTTTCAAAGATATTGAAATTAGATTCCTGGTAGGGTTGTGTGGTTGAAAGGAAACTGTTCTGGTCTCTGTATGTATATTAGTATATTATCTAATCCCCCCCCCCCCCCCCCCCCCCCCCCCACACACACACACACAGAGCCACTCTACAGTCCAACCTATAGGGCTACTCACCGCAGATTCAAAAGCATTTCCCTTACCATATAAGCCAATTCATACTTTTTGATAACCATGAAGGCTATAAAGAGCACCGTCCTTCATCTCATTTTATTTTTGGTGAATGTCTCATCTTCGACTTCATCAGGCATGAACCCACATGATTCTCGAATACCAACATGAGGTGACAATGATTACACAATGGTCCATCATCTTCCAATATCTGCATAGTTCGCAGATTTTCCACTATTGCAACTTTATGTAAAAAATGTAGATAAAGACATCATGACTACAGAATATCCCTGATGTCTTTGTATGCATGATACAATCTTTGGCGTGAAACATGATATGAATTGAAGTTTTTCCACAACTTGCAAGAAGTCTTCTGAAGGAAATTGAACTCTACATCAGGCAGTCCTGGAAATGAGACGTGTGCAAGTGCAATCGCTCCTGTCAGCACCTGTGTTTTCTATTTTACGGGAGCTAAAAAATGCACTCTTTGAAAAATATTGTGGAGCACTAATATACTGTGAGGGCATATAAATGTGTGTTGTTCTGAGAAAGCAGTCCTCTGCAGCCAGTGGCAAGTTACTGTTATAATTCATCAGTTCCTTATACATTTAGCCCCTGAACCCGATCAGCTGCTTTTCTGGCCAGAAACATGATACGTCATAACGTCATTAAATAGGAAGGCTGTTCAGTAAATATGTGAGGTAGAGCATTCAATATTTTCAACGTTGAAAATATTGATTGTTCTACCCCAAATAATGAATATGGACTCTTCTAATTGCTACCATTAAACTGGCATGGAAGATACCACTAGAGTTCAAAGGGTTAAGGTTTCTGGTGTTTGGTGACAGTATTACCTCGAAAATTCATATATTAACATTTTACGGGTGCAATTTACTCCCGTCTCTGAATTCGCGGGAGCTTAAAACTGCACCCGTCAATTTTGTTCATTTGCAGCACTGCATCAGGGCTCAATTTCACTGGATTCGCATAGCAGTTTTCAAATCAATTTTCAACTATAGCTAATCAATTTCCAATTAAAAATCATGTAAATAATAGGAAAATGCTAATCCAAATTTATCCAAGTTAGAAAAACGGCTATTCAATTTTTAAAAATTAAATCGCCCCCTGGACATCTGCTAATTAAGTACTTCTGTTGTCCATCTGGAGGACTAGTAAGAAGAGGCTTTGATAACATTCCAATCAGTTAACCTGTAAAATTTTCATCTAATGGGGACTCAATATTTCTAAATAAAAATATTTGCTGACTCAATTAAATTTAAACTGAATAGAAAAATCATTCCATATGTGAATTGACTGCAATCCATTAGTGTACAGACATCACAGGTTCTTTTCTCCCAGACAACTGGCTGGAGTCCAAAAATTATTGAAATACACATTCAGACTGTCAATTCAAGTGGGAACAGTTAAAACTAGAAGTCCTGTCACGAACTGTGCGCTTATCTACGCTTAATTGCACGTAGGAATTGCGCGCAATTGCCATATAGAATGTCATCCAAAGCATGGCAGTTTCCCCTGGTTATGCATAGCAAACACAGGCAGTGTTTCTGCACGCATAGCAAACACAGGCAGTGTT
Organism: Pictodentalium vernedei; assembly: GCA_031216915.1. Taxonomy (NCBI): domain Eukaryota; kingdom Metazoa; phylum Mollusca; class Scaphopoda; order Dentaliida; family Dentaliidae; genus Pictodentalium; species Pictodentalium vernedei. The sequence continues at coordinate 509,632,005 of CM062293.1, forward strand.
TCTGCCAGTGGACCTCCGGGTTACCCGGAGGTCCATTGGCTGAAACATTGCTTGTGCACAGGCCATATGTAAGAATTTGATAGCCTTATTATGGTCATAACGCGCAGACCGACGTGCTATTTGTGTGAATTTAATGACAGGATTTCTAGTTTTAACTGTATGACTGTGCATGTTTGGACTAGGGAGCAGTTATTTTGGAATGAGGGTGGGGCGCCTGTCCTACATTTACAATCCACCATCCTCCAAACACTTTCTTTAATATTGTGTATTCAGGCCCTTAGGTTACCCCAATTTCACACCGTTTACAGGTGTGCCCAAATTAGAGAGGGTGTCAAGACATCAAGAAAAATATATAAATTCTATCTCCTTTTTCTACATTTGAGAATAAATTCCATCATAATGTGGCCATAGAAACACAAAGAAATGCATGGCAATAAAACATAACAGGATAAGGCTGTTATTGCTAGTTTTAATGTGCCCAAATTAGGGCAAAAGGGTGTGCAGGGCTTGCATTTTGACCAGGCCGATTGGCCGGGGCATTGTAACCAGCGACAAAATAATCTGACAAGGCTGATCAATCGGCCCATCATCAATCTATTGATTTGACCACTCCCTGCGAATCGAGCAACGAGCGATTTCGTAACACAACATCACTTCTGGCAATAAGACTAATCGATTGGGCGATTCTGGGTTTATTTGTATACTTCCACAGGGGATGCGCTAGAAGACGAGCTTCGAAAACGTGAGGGGGGTTGGGTATGGCAAAAATAAATGCACAAATGGGTTGATACTGACCTTATAAAACTTTTTATACATATGGTGGGAAAAACCACAGGCGTCTATTATAATAAAGAAAATAAACATAGCCTCTGATTGATTAAGCGTTTATTCTGAAGTCTTGACACAAGAATTTGTAATTTCTGCATCTTGTGGATCCCCCCCCCCCCCCCATAACGCCCCCCCCCCCCCCCTTCTCCAAGCTGTTCGAAAAAACAAAGCAATTACAATTCATTTGGAAAAATACACACCGAACACATATTGGTTCAATTGACAAGTGAGAGTGCATAATGTCAGTCATGTTTGTTGATTTTTTCAGCAAAGTGAATTTGCGAAAATAAAAGAAACACCGTTTTTGCTTCAGAATGGATTTTATTTTAATAAAATAAAATCACTTACCTCCTTTTGACATAAAAAGGCAGGCAGCAAATCTGCACCATCTTCCAGGTGATGACAAAACATTGCTACTCACCTAATTCTGCTTCAGACTCACCTGCGCACCACCAAGTTTTAAAGTCTAGGATACTAAGACAGTAGGCTTGAACATAGTGATGAACCGATTATCAAAACTTGCTATCAACCGATTACCTTTTATTTCTCTGCCGATTCAGTAGCGTAGATGGCTTTTTGTTGGCAGAGGAGCAAGCCCAAAATTTTTCGACAGTGTAACAACAACAAAAACCCAAACAAACAGAAAGAATCTGTTGTTTACTGCAAATGTACTGAAAATTGGTCTTTTTTTTACCCCAAATTTACCCCAAATGGCATGTTTTTTATCCCCAAAGCCAGAATTTTAATGTTATTAGGCATAAATTCGCCTAAAAATGGTCCCCAAAAAATTTCCGACAAAACTTCTGGTGGCCCCCCCCCCCCCCCAGCCCCCCGCCCCCCTTTATCTACGCCACTGTGCAGATTCCGATGGTTGAAGTAGGACACTGAAGAAAATCTGCTGGTACCTGTTATGCTACAGAATTTTGTTGATAAATCATCAATCAAGAAATCTTAATACCACATGAGTTCTCAGAATATGCATATTTAGTGCTGGGCTATATTAGCCAAAATAATATTTGCATTTTGGTTGGGGTGTGGGGAAAAGATCATTATTAACGATACAGTCACACGATATTGTTCTTGTGAAGATTGTGTTTTATTCCGGTAAATAGTGTTAATACGGTTTTGTGTAAAGATACAATATACTTGGCTGTATTAACCAGGAATATACTGAGCACACATACTTTGTGTCTTAAATGAATAATAATTTTAATGTTAATGTGTGTTGTGAAGTCGTATGACGCATGGTTTACACGTTTGTCAGAATGTATTATTCAGTGTTTTTTTTCAACGTGTTACCTCCCTTGATGTGTTTCTCTAATGTTTACATGAACTCTACAATCTTCTGGAAATGGTGGTGATCTCATACCGATTGCAGTTGGTAAATTCCGTAAAATCTCTGCTCTGCAAATCCCTAAATTTTCTACTATGCACCACACACGTTTTTAATAGGGAAACTTTATTGAAAGGGCCAGATATCAAAGGTATTTTTAATAGTCAGTGTTAAATATAGAATAACCGGAAACTGCCGGTTTTTAACTGCCGGTTTTTAACTGCCGGTTGTCATAATCGGCCGATGCCCCATAACTGTCCAGTTCCGATTGTCGATTCCGATTATTGGTTCATCGCTACTTGAACACGGATATGGCACTTTGTTTCAACATGCAGAAGGGTGGGGGGAGGGGGGGGGGGAAGGGTTTCATCACGGAATATGTGCCAAGAAACCGTCCTGTCAGATTTGTTTTTCATTTCCATTCACAGCATTGGCGTGTTGCCGGACAAGAAAATAAGTGAAATGGGTCCGAAATTCAGAAAGCAACTGCCCAATTTCAAGGAGAAGTTGCAAACTTTAGAATACGCCATTTTCTTTCAATAAAACAGATACTCATTTCACAATCTAACTAAAATGACAAGTTGATATTTGTACCTGAAAGGAGCAAACACTAAATCCCAGAATCTTTCATTTACAAAGCACTCAAGAGGTTATGCAAATTACCGACAAGATTGTCAGTCACCTGACCTGATTTCCATGTCCATTCTACCTTTCAGTTTGCATTGAATTATCATTGTCAGAGAGTCACTGAATTCTGAGAGAATTCCCATTACTTCGAAAAGCAAGCCAGCCACGTGTGTTTTGCACGTATAAGCGTATTTTGGATTTTTACTTTCATTCTATTCAAATTTCCGACTGACACTTTGTATAACAGGTATGTGCAGCTAATGTTTTATTAATATTGATTTAACCCCTTTCCTTGAAAAAGGGGTTCCCCAATGACAACTAAGCTTTGAGCGAATTGATACTTTGCAGGTGTCACAGTCCGTTCTTTTTCAGTAACATTGTTGTACTCTTCGGTGTGATGATTCTGTATGAGGCGACGTAGGTTGGAGGTATTTACACACTGGGCGATGACTGACTTATTGCATAATTGGCATTTCTATCATCGTTTCTTATTGATATGCTACCATGCGTTTTAGCCGACATTTTGTTGATTATACAAAATCTATGGTGTGCTAAATGTGAATATTCAAAAGTTCAGCAAAACCAAAAATATATGATTTTTAATCTCTTTTTCGGTTCGGTTTCGGTTTCCACTAAAAAACTGAGATTTTTATACTGTACCAATGACCCAGACTTAGCTGGTGCTAACTCTTAAAAATCTAGGGCCAAACACAAATTTTGCCCCCCAATCCCCAAAATTTGCATCTAAAACCAAAAGAAATCATGTCCTAAAGGACCTCCATACTTTGCCCCCACTGCGCATGCGCAGTGTCAAGGACGTTCCGAAATTGGCGCCAATCACCATTCTTTGTTTGGCCCTTCATCAGTTAACATTTCACTTTGTGCTTGTAAATCTCAGTTTAAATGATGCCAGACACATAAATATTGGAGAAATGGTGATTCTAAGGAGGATAGAGAAGGAGGAGAGGAATAAGGAGTGACAGAAAATAATCAGGGCTGTAACTTAAAATTTTGTTATAAAATTATGTTAAGTTGCCTATTTTCGAGGCATGGGCCTGTTGTTGTCATTCTTACTTTGAAGTTGCACTGCTTATTCAGTGTTTCCTCTCTCCTTATCCTGTAAGTCCCCCCTTGCTATTCTCCCATGCTTTTGGCATATTTTTGAGTAAGATTACTCCTAAAATTTCTTGGGAGAATTAGCTTGGTTACAGAATGAATTCTGTTATTTTCCCCATGTTTACGTTTTCACCCATGGGTGTTTAGACATTGTGTTCTGCATCTACCATCTGATGTTCTGCGGATTCTTCTCTGGAAGTCTCTGTTTTGCATCAGATAGTGTGTAATTTTGATAACTGATTTCGGGCCAGTATTGTCAGTGCCTGGAGTCATGTTTTCTGGTGTTTATACACTTCTTGTTTACATTGGCAACAGTCTCTTTTGATGGGGGCTTTTTGCCTTTGGAGTAGTTTATCTCCTTACAAAATACATTATTATTATCCGTAAGTGTTGCAATAATTATTTTAAATAATTTTAAAATTTTTGACCACACTTACCCTTGGGATCCATTGGGGCTCAACGTTACTTTTCAGAAACTTGGGCTTCGCTGAAAAAATATTTTTCAAAAATTATTTTGAATTTCATTTGCTTTTTTCAATGTTACTGGATCATGTTATTATGTATCTTTGTGTTTAGGGGTTTGTGCGAGTACTAGGACTTGTTGTTGTCTTTTCACAATGAAAGGACAGTGTTCAAATTGTAATAGGAAGAAATCTTCCTCTGACTTTCATGATCAATGTATTAATTGTAGTCAGTGTACTCGCACTAACTCCTGTTCAATATGTCAATATTGGGATGACAAACATTGGAAACGTGTGTCACGGTATGTTGTTAGTGGAGAAAGGGCTATGCCAGTCCTTTCTCTGCAGGGTCACTCTAGTCTATCAGTTTCTATTTCAGAGGAACAAGAACAGGGTGATGTTTCCATGTTATCTTCCAAGAGTGCACTTCCGTCGTCACAATTGAATGAAGAGTTAGCGGCGAAAGTGCTCATGGAGATATGACAGTTGCCTAAGAGGTCCCTAGTAGGATCGACGGCGCTGTCTTCCGCTAGCTCGCCAGGTGTAGCGTCCATTCACCGAATGGTTCGGCAGCCGGGTTCGTCCGTTGCGGTCCAGGAGGAAATGATGGGTGATGCGAGCACTATAAATATACTAGGTGCACACCCAGTGACGGCGGATGTTAGGAGAGATCGGAGGAAGCCTTCTAGTCTGGTTCCTACCTCGTCCAGGTCCAGCCGGGCCGCGAGTGAGAGAGGCCCCTCTCTCGTACAACAACATCAGGGACCTGATGTTGTGGTACAAAATGTGTCGCAAGCGGAGCACACGTCCGTCGCTCGGGACGCTCTGTTGTTTAGGCAGTCCGCGGAGACTGCTCAGGCTTCCTCATCCTCTCACCAGCGCACACGACCGCACCCTGGCTACGTGACCGTGGAGATTCTACCAGCTTCGCCGATAAGGGATTCTTCAGTGACCAGGTCACGCCATCCGGTAGCCAGGGACACGAGGCCGGTAGACTCCGGACGTTCGCATATGAAGAGTATGCGGGAGTCAGTTGGTGCGGAGCTTCCCGCGGCGAAGCAGCGAAAGACCGCCACTCCGCAGACCTCGATGACGGACGTGCTTGCTCAGATAGCACAAATTATCGCAGCATCCCAGCAGCCGGCAGAATCGGTGTGGGATCGGGAATTTTCCGACGACGCTGGGTCGTTACGCTCCGCTGAAGCATCGGGTGCGGACGAACGGGAGCATCGTGAGGTCCGACCGGATGGTGAAAGGGATACAGATGACTTGGAGCTATCCCTTTCGGAACAACATAAAGCTGCCGTGGATTTTATCCGACACTTCCTTCCTCACGTTGTTCCGTCGGGCCAGACTGCTGCGGTTCCGGGCAAGAGAATAATAGCGTCATTGGACACTGAATTCTTTGAGCGGTTCAGAGACATTGTCCCTGAGTTTCCGTCTCAGTCCAATAATGTCACAAGAACATTTGAATTATTGAATGACGCTATATTCAAGCTTGCTTCCAAAACAGGCAAAGCTGGTTTCTTGTCCTCCAATGCTCTTAACCTGCCTTTCATTAATGCAAGGAATAAATTTGATACGGCAGGACAGGGTATTCCGAGAGTTCCTCTGCATCTTGACGACGAGGCGGAAGACTTAGAATTGTCGTTACCGTCGTCTATGTCCGTTCCAACCGCGGTGTTGGATACGACAATCACGTCTAACAGGGCCAGTTTAGACGCTTTATCTTACGCAGACCACCTTACAAAGGCGTTATCACTGCGTCTTCAAGGGAAAGAATTCCAGGATATACAATCCTCATTAAGACTTCTTTCAAGGGCAGTGACTTATTCCACGTATAACTCCGCCCTTTCAGTGGCAAACCAGGAGTTGGTTAGACGTGACGCAGCCTTAGCTACATCCACACGCGTGGATAGTAAGGTGAAGAACTCTCTCAGAGTCGCTTCGGTCTCCGGAGAACTTCTATTCGACGGCAAGCTTTCTGCAATCTACGATAAAATTATGAAGAAAGCTTCGGATTCTCTGTTGTTTAAATCCGCTTCTAAAAAGTCGGATACGACAGAGAAGAATAAGACAGGCACTTCTGGGTCTAATGTGCCCAAGAAGGGTTCCTATAGAGGTTCCGGTGCGTCCTCTTGGTCTTATTCAAAAGACCGTCAAGGCAGCGACTCTCGTGCGGGACGTCCTTCGGGCCGGGATAATCGGTCGGACGCCCCGAGGTCGACGGGACGAGGTGCGGGTCGTGGAGGACGTGGTTTCTCCTCCTGCAGGCCTCGCAGGTCCAGGAGGTGATGGCTTCAACCTCTATCGCGTTCCGGTTGGCGGAAGGTTGTCGAGTTTTTCAGAAGAGTGGGCATCGATTACGGACGACCCTTGTGTGAGAGGGGTGATTTCGGAAGGTCTAAGAATATCCTTCAAATGAAAGCCTCCGTTAACTCGAAGTCCAAAATGGACTCAACTTCCGTCAAATCCGCAGAAAAGAGACGCTCTCTTATCGGAGGTGCAGTCTCTTTTAATGAAGAATGCGGTAGAGGTCGTAGAAGACCAGGAAACACCGGGATTCTACAGCCATCTGTTTCTGGTTCCGAAACCAGACGGCTCGTTCCGTCCAGTCATAGATTTGAGCTGGATAAACAAGCTGATCGTCGCTCCGAAATTTTATATGGAGACGATTCGGTCGGTCAGAACGAGTATTCGGGTGAACGATTATGCTACAAGCATAGATCTCAAGGATGCGAACTTTCATGTCATGGTACTTCCGACATTCAGAAAGTATCTACGCTTCGCAGTCCTAGGAGTTGTGTATCAATTCCGGGCGATGTGCTTCGGATTGAACCTAGCACCCTGGGCTTTCACTCGGGTAATGAACTCGGTAATGATGTATTTCCGAGCTCATTCTTCTGCGGTAACGTCGGCCTACCTGGACGACATTCTTCAGAGGTACGGCAACGAGTTAACGCTTCAGAACGATGTGCAGAATCTGCTTCTATTGCTCCGACGTCTCGGTTTTGTTATAAACGAGGAGAAGTCAGATCTGGTGCCGTCCAAGTCATTCACTCATCTGGGAATGAGCTTCGAGACACACAACAATCTCGTTCGTCTGCCGTTAACCAGAGCGAAATTAGTCAGTTGTTACGCTCGCTATTGTCTTCATGCAGACAAAGTCACAACGAGGGAGTTTATGAGACTGATAGGTTTGTGCGGAGCCGCCGCGGATCTCATTCCGATGGGGCGGTTGCGCACTCGTCCTCTCCAAATTTTCTTAACTGAGAATCGGAGTGTGAAGATTCATTCGCTCGACATAGACGTTCTCTTGTCAGATCAAGTGAAACAAGAGATTCAGATTTGGGCAAACATTCAGTGGTTAACTCAGGGAGTTCCACTGCAGTTGCCGGATCCGAGTTTTACCATTATGACGGATGCCAGTCAAACAGGTTGGGGTGCAACATTGATCTCAACGGATTCGAGATGCCAGGGTCTTTGGGATCCACAATTCCTAACCAAGCACATAAACATCAAGGAAATGATGTCAATTTGGCTTGCGTTACGTCATTGGATGGACATTATTCACAAAGCTCATGTCCAAATTCTGTCCGACAATACGACAGTAGTGGCGTATATACGGGACCAGGGAGGCACTCATTCCGTTCCGTTATTCAATCTAACGGAGAGAATCCTTCTGTTTGCTCTAGAACATCAGGTTCTACTTTCGGTCCATCATATACCGGGTCGTCTGAATGTACTAGCAGACTCCCTTTCACAGAAGGGTCGCTTGTTGCCGTCGGAGTGGACTCTCAACAAACAAGTATTCAATCAGATTTGCTACCAGTGGGAACGGCCAATGATAGACTTATTTGCGACACATCTCAACAATCAGTTGCAGACGTATGTGTCACCGTGCCCGGATCCAAGAGCATTTGCAGTAGACGCTCTATCGATCTCATGGGATGGAATGATAGAATATGCATATCCTCCAGCGCCATTGATTCAGCAAATATTTCTAAAGATAAAACAATCTCAGTGCAAGATTCTGTTGGTAGCATCTCTGTCTCCACAGAGACCGTGGATAAATCTACTCAGGTGTCTGCTGTGGGACCTACCGCGAAAGCTTCCTCCACGGGAGGATCTTCTTTTGCAGGGGAAACCGCGTCGACTTCATCACAACCCGCAAGGTCTCAACCTTCACGTTTTTCCGTTGTGCGGTCCTTCTTGCATGGCAAGCACTTTACAGGACGAGCAGTGGACGCGATTTCTAACTGTAGGAGGACCTCCTCTTCGCTAAATTATGCGGCTAAGTGGAAGGTTTTTCGTCGTGGGTGTAGGGATCATTCTGTTGATATTTTTGATCCCTCCATACCAGACATTGCAAACTTTCTAGTATACTTGTTTGACGAAATCAAACTGCAGCCTGTTACTATTAAGGGTTATACAGTTAAAACAAGAAGTCCTGTCACGAATAGTGCGCTTATCTAGGCTTAATTGCGTGTTGGAATTGCACGCAATTGCCATATCGAATGGCATCCTAAGCACGGCAGGTTCTCCTGGTTACTCATAGCAAACACATGCAATGTTTCTGCCAGTGGACCTCCGGGTTACCCGGAGGTCTATTGGCGGAAACATTGCTTGTGCACAGGCCATATATACAGAGTTTGATAGCTTTAATGGGGCCATAACGCGTACATTAACGCGCATATCAACGTGCTATTTGTGCGCATTTCATGACAGGACTTCTAGTTTCAACTGTAGGTCTATGTTATCTGATACCTATGCACATCACCATAGTTTACAAATTGGATCTAATGTCTCTTTATCTAAGTTAGTTAGAATCTTCTCGATAAATAGACCCAGAACTCTTAGGTTAATTCCTAAGTGGAATTTAGCTTGGGTTCTTCTTAAACTTAAGGAAAAGCCATTTGAGCCTCTTGGGACAGTAGATTTCAAATTCTTGTCTTATAAGACAGCTTTTCTCTATCGTTGGATGATTCTCACTATCGTAGTGTCGGGAACACTATCACCTTCACTACTAATGTTGGATTTTTAGCTAAGAATCAGGCTCCTAATAAATATCCGGAACCTATTCAGTCCTTAAAATTTAGCGTGCGCGATCGCGCGGCGCGCGTAGTGCGCGGGCAAATTAAAATTATCGTGCGTTATATAAAGTGCGCGCAGGGTTAAAAAAGTAGCGCTTGTACAATTTTAGGTAGTTCATTGAGATATTGGCCGGTTACTGGTTAACAACTTAACAACAGATAATTTATATTGCAACAACGTAACGTCATCAAAGCCGTTGAGTTCGACTTCTGTGACAACAGCTCACGATGCCATGTACGCGGCTTCCTGTCTGTTGTTTGATGTGGAGCATGTGTCGGCAGTGCACTCTTTGATCTCAGATCTCTTATCGCAGGGGTTCACGTGACATTCGGCGACCGATTCTCCACTCATTCATTGTCTTTGTCATTACTTCTCGAAAACATGAGAGAAAGGGTGGTGGTGGGGCGATAAGCCGGAGGTCCGAAAAGGCCAACGCCATTCAGCATAAATATTTATTCCCACATGTGTGGTATTACGTAATAAAATAAACGATTAGATATGGGAAAAAATATTTATGCTCAATGACGTTGGCTTTTTCGAACCTCCATCTTATTCCCCCCCCCCCCCCCCCCCCCCCCCCCCACCACCACCCTTTCTCTAAAATCAGAATATAAAATAAAATAAAAATGGGAACGAATATTTATGTTGAACGACGTCCCTCTCATATAAGTTCGTGGAAATATGGGAATAAATAATATTTATGCTGAATCAGTGAATGTTGTTGGCTTTTTCGGACCTCCGGCTTATATATCCTCACCACCACCCTTTCTCTAATACTCAGCCAAAGACATCTCCGCGAGTTGACTGTTGAAAGAATCTGCAAAATCTCTGATGTTATTTGTCATAAATTGATGTTACGTAATAAAATCAATAAAAAAATTGTATACGAGTTGGTTTTTCATCTAATTCCACTAGAGGAGGCGAATAAGCTGGAGGTCTGAAAAAGCCCGGGTCCGAAAAGGCCAGGGTCCGTCTCCGAATAAGCCAAAGTCCGAATGAGCCGAGGTCCGAATAAGCCGCATACCCCCAACAAGAACGTTGAAAGTTTCAGAAAGAAACCGTTACCATATTCATTTTGCTAGGTTGAACATCCGCAGGGAAATACCCGGATAATAAACCATCATCATTTTAACAAATTAAAGTGTTTGAACCATGTAATTTGTCGTAACATTTTATTACGCACGAGTTTGTGCAGTTTATTTAGTTTAACTCGAAATGTCAAATCACTCGATCTTATACTTGTGCGAAGATACTACCTTCTGTCCCTTTACAAACCAACACAAGTTAGGCCTATATATTGACGAATGCTTCCGCCTCCGGAATGCATCAGGGTGATTAAATCTACTTGGTTTGTTCCCCGAGGCAAATCAGCGACACTTGTCTTTTTCAAATTCACCGGAACGGAAGATTTATTATCACAGGACGCTATTTATAGATTTTTGAAATGGCTGGACTGGGATTCGAGCCCGTGCCGGCAGACTTCCCCACGGCACTAACTCGCCTAGCAAATCAATACCAACGCCCTAGACCACTCGGCCACCGGCAGAGTGGTCTAGGGCATTGGTATTGATTTGCTAGGCGAGTTAGTGCCGTAGGGAAGTCTTATGTGTTATGTTGATTTTTGAAATGGCTCGACTGGGATTCGAGCCCTTGCCCACTGCCGAAAGACTTCCCTACGGCACCAACTCGCCTAGCAAATCAATACCAACGCCCTAGACCACTCGGCCATCGGCAGAGTGGTCCAGGGCGTTGGTGTTGATTTGCTAGGTGAGTTGGTGCCGTAGGGAAGTCTTGTGTGTTCTGTTGATTTTTTAAATGGCTCCACTGGGATTCGAGCCCGTGCCCAGTGCCGAAAGACTTCCATACGGGACCAACTGACCAACTCGCCTAGCAAATCAATACCAATGCCCTAGACCACTCGGCCACCGGCAGAGTGGTCTAGGGCGTTGGTATTGATTTGCTAGGTGAGTTGGTGTCGTAGGGAAGTCTTGACGAGTAAAGTAGTTACCGTAGGTCGGGCATTTCCAGGTTCGTTTCGGCTCTCAGTTCAAATTATTGACATCGATCACGTGATGTTTGTCATGTGCCGCCTACAATCTTTTTCTGCCAGGGTAAAGTCATTCGTCGTAAGGTAAATAGAAGATTATGTCCACCATATGTCTGCGAATATCGGGAAAATATTTCATGAGTGGGACGTGTTAGTATCATTTTTTGCGAGCCGCTATAGCTACGAGTAATGCCACCATCGTCGGTACGGTTCAAAATACGAAGTATTCAGTAGTAATTGTGGTGAAAAATTATTAGGTTTTTTGACTAAGTCTCGTCATTCGGAAAGCGCGGGCAGCCTTCAAACCACAAGCGCGATACATAGCGCACGTGGTGTTTTCTAAATTTTAAGGACTGCCTATTGTTATTAAGGCTCTTCCGTCTTCAGACGGGCATAGGCCTTTACTCTGTCCTGTTAGAGCTTTACGCATTTATAAACAGAGATCTCAGTTTATCAGAAAGGGACGAAAACGTTTCTTTCTGTCTCTGATGCCTAATAGAAAGGACATTTCGGTCCATTCTATTGCTAGATGGATTCAATTAACTATCCGTACTGCTTATGAAAGTTTATCTCCTTCCCAGCAGTCTGTGCTTAAGATTTCGGCTCATGAAGTAAGAGCTCTTTCTACATCTTGGGCTTATGCTAATAGTGTGGCTATTACAGATTTAATGAAGGCTGCTTATTGGTCTCAGCCATCCACATTCACAAATTTTTATCTCAGAAATATTGAGTCCATTTCTGGAGACCTGCATTGTTTAGGTCCGTTATCTGTTGCTCAGAATGTCGTCCACTAAACAGTTGCAACTATAGTTATGCAGGCTTTCTGTTCCGGCAGTGACTCCGTCCTGCTGCCCTCTTCGCTCTGGGCTATTTGACCCAGGCAAGGGGAAGGGGGTGGGGGGAGGGTGTTCCCTTAGGTCACCTGCTTTATAGTGAAAAGCGAGGGAATTCCTCCTCCGGAGTCAGTAATTCTGAGTCGTTTCCAGGATGGTTTTAAAGTGTAATATTAATGTTAAAAATTCATTCATGTCATATTTTTAAAGTGTAGCTCGGTGTGAAGCATTTGTGTATGTCAAGTGTCAAACGGGCGTTAATATACAATCCTCGGACACTTTTAATGAATATAAAGAGTCTCAATTCTCTGGACTAACTTTATTTATTGGCTTACTTTAAAAATAATTAGTATAATGGGTTATACTGGATGTTAATAGAGAACATGAATGTTATTGTGCTCAATTATGAATGGTATTGTATCTTTCTAATTTATAATAAAATAAGAAAGATACATTTAAAGCCTAATACTCCTTTTCTCCTTGAGGGGTTCACTCTATATTATATAGTTGAGCTTATTGGATTTTCCTCTATGTCCTAGGCCCTCCAGCCTTTTTTACTGTTCAGCTAAGTCTGGGTCATTGGTACAGTATAAAAATGTTAAAAAATTTATAGTAATTTATATATTTTTTATACTTACCAATGACCCAGGCGGGGATGGCCCTCCCAGGAGGTGGGAACTCTTACCTCCCCGCTGAGTACATAGCGCTGACCAGGCACTGCCAGTAAGAATGGTGATTGGCACCAATTTCGGAACGTCCTTGACACTGCGCATGCGCAGTGGGGGCAAAGTATGGAGGTCCTTTAGGACATGATTTCTTTTGGTTTTAGATGCAAATTTTGGGGATTGGGGGGCAAAATTTGTGTTTGGCCCTAGATTTTTAAGAGTTAGCACCAGCTAAGTCTGGGTCATTGGTAAGTATAAAAAATATATAAATTACTATAAATTTTTTAACTTTCGGTTCAGTTAAACCGACCAGCTCTACTGTTTGTGCCAAAAATAAATGAATTTAAAGGCCTGTGTGTATTTCCTGTTACATGGTGCTTACAGTCTATGGAAAGTTAAGGAAAAATGAAATTTCATTTTTAGCTTCCCTGGCTAGGGCTGCACAATATTCGAAACTGAATACCGGTATCCGTATTC